>OV816025.1:196378206-198778206 GCA_929113105.1 Agrypnus murinus
CTTTGAATGATATCGAAGAAAAGCCGAAGTTTCGATATCACCCACTTTATCTCATTTCTTTTAACTGCGTTCCTATTGAAAAGTTGATTGTAAAATCTAAACAATTTAACTACAGTCTATTTAAATCATGTGACAAGACTTTACTATCTCCCAAAGGTTTAATTATTGAATTATAAATATTGATTAATTATTAAAATTAAAGTATAACATATTTTTTGTTGACATGAATTTTCTTACACATGCTCGCTACGACTTACGTCGCTAAAAGTAACGACTGCTTTTAGCGACTGCTGACTAGCTCGGTTCTATCAAAATGAAGTCTGACTGTTTTTTTGAGAAACTATATTCAATAAATTAACACTGTACCAAATTTCAGCTTTTTCAAATCACTTCTTTACATTGACCTCATTTTGAATACATGCGACCACCGCATTGGTGCTGATGCAATGCGTTCGATCATTACGCTGTCTAACTACTGTTTTCCAGTTTTTTATTACATAAACTGCTTAATGATCAATTTTTAGTTTTTAGAAAACACTTAGATGCCACTACTGCTTGTTACAACTTTCAAGCTGCGCTGACGGTGAGTGTCCCCATATCCGAGGTTCTTTTGTGTAGGATATTTATTTACACCCTAAATATAAGCTAATCTTAAAATATTAGCCTTTACAAAACCCTTACACTTTTTGGTCGCCAGCTCTCGAGCTATAAGGGCATAAAGAAGTTTTTATGGCCAGAAGCGTTATTTCTAGCCCGAGGTGTCAGCCAAAAAAAAACAGCTCTGACATTTAATTGATATTTCTTTATTAACCGTTGGACCATAAAGAAGCCCTTGCGCCATAAAGAGGCGGTTATGTTTAGATGAGTCTAGCAATAATAGCCTAATTATAATGTATCTGTGCATAAAAAGTTTTAGAGCCCTAGAACTCTAATTTAGCAACTTACGCTCTAAAAACAGGCCGCTAAATAGGTCATAATCGCCCGACCAGACATAATAGTTATTTGTGCTTAAGGGCATAAAGAAGCTCTTATGGCCAGAAGCGTTATTTCTAGCCCGAGGCGTTAGCCGAGGACTAGGAAAAGGCTGTAGGGCCATAAAAGAAAGTTATGCCTGCTATACATACACTATTTTATGCACAGATTAAATTTTTATCTCAGATCTATTATTGTGTAAAATATACAGGGTGGGATTAAAGTATGGAATATTAAAAAAAAGCGAACTCAACCGGTTTTTTAAAAACGCTGAAACATGTCGATTTTGTTTTTTAAAAATACACATTAATATGTGCGATTCACCTCCCGACTTTCATTTGTTTCTAAGCTATGACGTCATCACAAAAAAATTTAAATGACAATATAGATTTTTTATAGTGAAATCCGATAGTGATTTTTCTTCCCTTTATGATCATGCAAATAAATCATTAGATCTGAACATTTAATGTTATTGATATTATGGTATCAATATATCAATATATCAGATCGGTTTTTCTCAGAATTTTTGTTATGCAACCTTATCATTTATTTGCATGATCATAAAGGGAAGAAAAATCACTATTGGATTCCACTATAAAAAATCTATATTGTCATTTAAATTTTTTTGTGATGACGGCATAACTTAGAAACAAATGAAAGTCTTAAAGTATTAATGTATAAATGAAAGTATTAATGTGTATTTTAAAAAACAAAATCGACTTGTTTCAGCGTTTTTAAAAAACCGGTTGAGTTCGCTTTTTTTTTAATATTCCATACTTTAATCCCATACTATATAATTAAATGAGTACGTAGGTAGTACATCAAGCCGCTGTGCGTATACTATGTGTTTATACGAAGTACGTTACTATAGTTACTATGCCAAAATATTTAATTTTAGTTTATTTTCATTGGTGATAAGTTTACAAATTATATTAAGAACCAATCAAATTCTACAAAAAAAACAGCTCTGACATTTAATTGATATTTCTTTATTAACCGTTGGACCATAAAGAGGCCCTTGCGCCATAAAGAGGCGGTTATGTTTAGATGAGTCTAGCAATAATAGCCTAATTATAATGTATCTGTGCATAAAAAGTTTTAGAGCCCTAGAACTCTAATTTAGCAACTTACGCTCTAAAAACAGGCCGCTAAATAGGTCATAATCGCCCGACCAGACATAATAGTTATTTGTGCATTAAGGGCATAAAGAAGCTTTTATGGCCAGAAGCGTTATTTCTAGCCCGAGGCGTTAGCCGAGGACTAGGAAAAGGCTGTAGGGCCATAAAAGCAAGTTATGCCCTCTATACATACACTATTTTATGCACAGATTAAGTTTTTATCTCAAATTTATTATTGTGTAAAAAATATAATTAAATGAGTACTTAGGTACATCAAGCCGCTTACCATAGCTACTATTCCAAAATATTTAATTTCAGCTTATTTTCATTGGTGAAAGTTTACAAATGATATTAAGAACCAATCAAGTTCTAAGAAAAACAGCTCTGACATTTAATTGACGTTTCTTTATTGCCCATCGGACCATAAAGAAACCCTTGAGCCATAAAGAGACGGTTATGCTTAGATGAGTCTAGCAATAATAGTCTAATTATAATGTATCTGTGCATAAAAGAAAATAAGAACTAGCTCTTTGGCTTGCTTTCATTCTACGGGTGTAGTATACTATCAAATATGGGATGTTATCAATGGTCGAGCTTGAGAATTTATTGGTTTTTGGTTTTTTACCGATGGGCATTATCATCTAGTAACGCTTGTGGTACATACAAAATTTTATTTTTCTCGAGATTATGTACAAGTAAAAAATTAGTTTCAGTTTATAATTGTTGGCGTTACCAAAGACGTTGTTTATATTCATGAAACTATAAATTTTTATGTCTTGGATGGTAACAACTTTTATTAAATTTACAAAAGTCAAACAGATATGAAATTTTAAATTCAAATCTTTTTGTTGTTGGTTGTTACCAACATGAAAACAAAAAAGTCCTAACAGCACATGTCATCTAAAGAATAAATTATTAATTTTACTTAAGAAATTCCTGCGGAAGTCGGCAGAAAAGTATTCGCGGATCACGCGCCCAAAAATGACGTTGCAAATACTCGTTATTTGTTGTGTTGCAACATATTCGTACACAAACATACAGTTTCTGGCTTAATGATTCAAATTACTACTGAACGTAACGCCGGCTCCGATTGAAAGGTTAGGAAGATTAGGGAGGAAGATAAGCGGGCGTTATAATCTATAACGCCCTGGTTGTTATGAAGTTATTTATATAGTATACATCACAGGTATAAACAACAAATAATATGTAAGTGAAACATAAAATCATTATTAGAACAGATTTAGATAATATTAATTATTAATAATATTTATTGTTTACTGTGTGACGATAGACGATGTAGTACGTTTTCAAATTTAGTATAATATACGAACTTTGGCTCTTTTCAATAACCATTTATTATTCTTGATACTCATTGGTCTACAGCTTTTTTTTACTAATTATCATTGGCCAGCAACTCGTTGCATTATAAAAATTTGTATCGATATGAACCCCATAATGAAACCGCTGTTGCATATACATATATAATTACTAAATTAGAGTATGTCACAATTATTTTTACTAACAGGTAGAATAGTAATTTACGTTATAAGTCCTGGAAATGGAATTTTACAGTCGAGTAAGATGTTACGGACAAGGCGACGAAGGAGCCGAGTCCGGAACATCGAAACGAGACTGTAAGACCATTTCCAGGACGTATGACGTAATGCGTTTTATTTCATACTGCAATTATTGGAATATTGGTTTAATTTAAAAAAAATTATATAAAATAAATTTCCGAATGCAAAATATGGACATCTATGAAGAACGAGTTTCCATGGTAACTGATTACGTACTAAAACGTTGTCCAGGTGATTGATTGTATTTGCGTCCGGTAAAATTTTTTACAGTCACAAGTCCTGTAAAATTTTTTACAAGCATACTAGATCGTAAAATCGCATGTTCTGGACTAAAAAGTTTGACGTAAAACTGACAAATGTGACACAGTATGGAATAATAGTGTATTACATTACAAGTCATGAAAGTGAAACTTTGCAGAAGAGGAGGCTTATTGAAGAGTACGAGGATGCGTAGCATCCGAGTATCTCTTTAAAGCCTCCGAGTCGAGCAGAGACACTTTCATGACCAGTGATGTATTATATTTTTTCTGAAATCGTTTTTCAAAACTAAAAATAGATTTAAACTGAAAAAATATATCAACATCAGAGTCGTATGAGAAGTTAATATCCATGACAATGAATCAACAACAAATCAAAAATATTTTGTTGTATTTGATTGTTAGTGTTTTTAATTATATTAAATAAATGTTTCATAAGTGACGATTTCTAATTCAATTGCAGTCTAAAAATGACAGATGAGTCTTGTAAAGTGACAGGAGTCTTGTAAAAATCATGAAAGTGACTAGTCTTTAAAGTGACACTTTCATGACCAACCTGAGTTCTGTCATGACAAGCTTTCTTGACGATTTCAGAAAAATAAGTTTTTTTTAATCAACTCTCAACCCTGACATTTGATTCTTTTTTCCTCGAAATTCTTTTGAGAAATTACCCCTGGAAAATAGAGATTTGTTGAGGCAAACCTAAACGTTTTACCTATCTCTTCACTGAGGCTTAGGATTAAAAATGTAACTTGGATTTATTTTCTAGCCCTAAAGCTGCAGTGAGATAGCACAAATAGAAGTTGAGATATTTGCGTTTCCGTAAACCGTTGAAAACGCAAAAACCTCTGCGTTTACCGAAAGAAAACTGGCCACCAAACAAAAACCTTCTTGGTCCAGTCTCCAATACACGTTTTAGTCATACATTTGGGTATACCGAGAGCAGGTTCTGTGGTAAAATGTGTGGCTGATTTTCTGAGTTCATCAGTTCTCTCATCTCTTGAGATCTCACAGTTCCCAGGCGGTCGACGCCCAGATCAGCTTCTCTCCGTTCCGACAAGGTTACGAGTTTGTCAAGATACCCCTAAACTAGTTGTAACAACACCTTGTAATTCGATAGAACCTTGAGGCAGTTTGGCTGTCTCTATAAATATGGATACACAAGCCACTCCGATTTTCTGATTCAGTCCTAGAACTATCTATCTGTCAGGCAATTCTCCTCGTACCAGTTTTGTGCTGCCTTCTTGTCATTCCTCTCGATCTGGTTTAACTATCTTGAAGAATTTTTTTATGGGTCATGGGATTGTTCTCATGTATAATATTGATCCTCTCACTAGTACCTTTACATCAGTGAGCACAGATTTCTTAATAGTTGACACTTTCAAGTCTATATAGTCCGATTCTGACTTCTACCTGTACTTCTAGGTGAAAAGGGCGGAATATTCAAAAGAACTTCCAGTGCTGCTGTAGGAGCAGATTTTATTGCTTCTAATATGCAAAGAGTCTTTGTACTGTAATGATTCCAATCCACATTATCAGGAAAGCATTGACCATAAAAAGATTGCTATTGACAACAGATAATAAATAAGAAGAAGATTAATAAATAGATCTCAACACTAAAAGGTCTTTTATTTAGTTCATCTTACTAAAAAATAAGATGTCTTCATAAATATAACGTTTCTACCAAAAGGCCAATTAAAAAATGGTGACACCGACGAAGAAAGGAAAATAAAATGTCAAACGGTGACTGTTTCTCGCACCCTTAAGTTTCAAACCATTTCCTGCATTCCGGTACTATAGGTTCCTGTCATCGACATAAACTTCACCCCTGAAGTTTTTGGAAGTGGCTAGCGTAAATATATCTAAAATTAAATATGAGAGAAAGATGATACCACCTCATAACAAAAAGTGGTACTGTACTGGTTGTTGCACAACAAAGGGATAATGACGGGAAATCTCGCAATACTAGAGTCAGAACAGAAAGTAAGTTGCAGAAACACGTGTAGACGGCTGCAACTCACTTTCTCTTCAAAATATAATACATTATTTTCACAATAATTTTTGAGTATTTGTCTTTACATTGTAGAATTAAACAAATTATACCGAACTTGAATCCCATATACGTACGTACATATTACGGCCGGAGTGAGCGAAGTGACCTGCGGAGATTAAATCCGGTCGGAGGGGGCTTCAACAAGTCGCTCGCTGTATGTATATACGTACTGAACGGTTCAGGATCTGTATAGGCAGAAGAATACGAACTTCTATATACTTGTATCACGAGTTATAAACGTATTATTTTTATTCGCGTGTGCCCAAATACGCGTAAAATATGAAAATATCTGCCTAGCTTTTTTTTCCGTCGCCAAATATGAACTGAAACGTATCGCCTATTACGGCATTGAAGTGTGTCCCGGTTCATTTCAAGCCCTGATACAAATAATGGCAAGTAAAGTAATCAGATGCATGATGAAAATAAAGCCAGGAATAAATTAAATTTTAAGCTAGACTTTTATAACACAAAAACAACCGATAATTATGGATATATGTGCAAATATACAGCAACTTTTATAAACAACTTCTGTTTTCCACTGTGGATGTGGGTTAAAATAACATTGCTGTATAATGTATACCGTAAAACGTTCTAACTTCTTTTTTATAGCACTAGGTACATCTGGAGTGTAAAGCTAAAAAAATACTGGTGGATAAAAATAATTCTTCAACGCAAACTTTTCACAAAATGATATAAATGATGAAATGAGATACCATTTTGTAATTTTCAGGTTACCTACTAAATTTTCAAATTATTGTTCAGTTAGTCAGTTTGGTCGGAAATAAATGAGTGTAGCGAATTTCCGAAGTAGAAAAGACGAAGTGTTTTTCGCAGTCCTTCTGATCTATAGTATATTGTGTTACAAGTGCAGAAAAGTGCCAATTTCTCACGAGTGTGAAGATTTTGCGGCATGAGACGTAGTCGAATCCGCAATCACACGAGTGAGAAATTGGTGTTTTTGCACGCGTTACACACTATACTTTATCTACGACAACAAAAAAAGTAATAAACCACAAACAGCTAAGAAAGTTTTTTAACCTAGAATTTATACTCGCATTCATATTTTTTACGTGAAATATTTGGCAATAAATTAAGAGATGTAATGTGAGCCGCTTCCACGATATTTGGAGGTGTACGAGTGTACGCCCCAATTTTCCTTCATCGGATTCACTCATGATACATCTAGAATTTTAAAAACGACAAAAGTAAACATTAAATTTGTAAAGACAATAATAATAATACGTTTACAATTTGTATAATTGCAGTCAATCTACTATTTAGTACTTACAGCTAAATAATTATGTACTCGTTTTAAAAAAATAATTTATATGTACAAAAATCACAATTCAATTGTCAAGGTTATTAACCTCTGCAAAATGTCAAATATTCTCACATTATGTAGCAAATTATAAATGTTTTCAATGTTTTTATTGTAATTTAGCAATAATAATAAATAAAATTACATTAAAAATTATATAATAATGTAAAATATTAATTAATTTTACGTTTTAATTGAATAACAATCATTGTAACTTTATATAATGAGAAAAAAACATCATCGAAAGGCGTCTCGATAGCTCAATTAGGTTACGCTGTAGCTACTAACCGAGCGATCCGGGTTCAATTACCCGGGACTGACTTAGTTTTTTTTCTAGATGGATTTCCATTCGAAATATAATTTAATGTGAAATATTAATTAAACAAAATAAATTAACCTTTATCTAAAATTTATAACATTTTATATTTCAAATAATTAATAATATTATAAATATTGCAAGTGGTGACATCTATGGCGTTTTAATAGAACTACGGTTTATTGAGAACTCCTTCCTCACATACTTTACCGTTGAGTTCTGGTCTATACGGAAAACTTGAAAATGTGGTTTAATAATAATTTCACAATTAATATTAACGGAAATGACTCTTTTTATACTGTCATCACTGACAGGACACTTTCACCGGGCAAAAGCATAGTATAGCTTTTCAATAAGTGAAGAATGGGGGTAGTTAAAAGCGCATGTAGTTCTATAGAGGGTATCTCAAATTCAAGGTAGGTCAAATCATGACGTGTATTAATCTCCCTAAAATACAATCGAGATTGATTTTACGTCAGGGTAATTTTATTTTTAATTCACTCAAGTTTTGTTGCCAACTATAAACAACCCTAGAACTAAATTCATTACACTCTAACCTTTTTTGTACTTTTGGATATGTTAAAATTTAAAGTTACGATAAAATTAAAAGCAATTAATTTATCCCTTGTAGTGCGACAAGTTTGTCTGCTAAAAGTACAATAGTACATTACATAAAAGCTTAGTAAAATTATGTTTTTGAACTCGTGCTATAAAATCGTTAAACTGTATGATAATTTTGCAATAATTCTGAAAACAGATAGAGAAGAAATAAACTTTCCCTAAAAAGAGAATTCAACCATTTTAATAAAACTTTGTACATCCCTGTGATCAACACCTTCAAATACAATACGAAATGAGTACAAGCTCAGATGAGTACATGGAAATGAAAATTCAGTAATGATAACAAGAATTTCTTGTTACTATAGCGCTCACACACGTCCAAGTCCCTTATGATAACAATACATGCATTGCAACTGTTTTATTGCAGCAATGACAATGTGTTGGTAACTCAAAAACAAATATTTTTGTTAACGTAACAATTGTAGACTATACGAGGATAGATCGAAGAATTTCTACAACAAGACGGTAAAAACAACCTTTTGGGGAAAATCGTATTTATTTTTCTACATAGTATCCTTTCAGCTCTACACATTTAGTCCAACGCTTTTCAAGACCCTTCAACCCTTCACGAAAATAAGAACTACCCAAACTTTCAAAATATACATTTACAGCTTCGTAGATTTCAGTATTCGATGATAATTTCTTTCCAGACAACCATTTCTTGAGATTTGGGAACAAGAAGAAATCCGACGGAGCCAAGTCTGGCGAATGGGGTGCATGTTCAATTAACTGGAATCGTAGTTTCGCCATCGCAATTGCCGACTTGTGGGATGGGGCGTTATCCTGGTGGTACAAGACCTTTTTCTTTGCCAAATAAGGTCTTTTAGCTTTGATTTCTTTGTTTAGTCTGTCTAATAACGACGCATAATACTCGCCCGTTATTGTCCTCCCGTGTTGCAAGTAACCAACAAAAATTATTCCTCGGGAATCCCAATATACGGTAACCATGTCTTTCTCAGCAGACGAAATCGTCTTTGCCTTCTTTGGAGTTGGCTCACCACGTTTTGTCCATTGCTTTGACTACTCCTTGGTCTCCGGAGTATAGTGGTGAATCCACGTTTCGTCAACAGTTATAAAACGTCGCAAAAAATCTTTTTCATTATGTTTGAACATGTTTAGACATTGCCGAGAAATGCTCATTCGAACTCGCTTTTGGTCGATTGTCAGCAAGATGCGTATGTACACGGTCGTATGAAATGCTTACTTTCTCTGTTATCTCTCTCAACTTTATTCGGCGATCCTTCATCACGATTTCATGGACTTTTTTAATCGTTTCTTCATCGGTAGCTGTTTTTGGTCTGCCAGAACGTGGTGCATCCTCTATGCTTGTTCTACCGCGTTTAAATTCAGCAACCCAGTTTGCAACTGTTGCATACGAAGGCGAAGACTCACCATGAAGTTCATCTAACCCCGTTTTTATTTATTTAGCATTTAAGCCTTTAAAAAAGAAATGTTTTATCACTGTACGGAACTCGTTTTTATTCATGATTAAGAAAATGCACAAATTGTTTAGTTGAATCGATAGTAACGATATGCTGGTTTCCAATCTGTTTGAAAATTTTGACAACTGTTGTACGAACAATGGCGCTTTCAAAACAAGTGATCAGCACGCCCGCATAATAGAGTCACTGCATCTAGTTACCTAGGCCAGTTGCTCGATCAGAGTAACGCAAAACATATTGGGCCAAAAGAAGCACAAAGTTGTTCATTATTTTTATCTTTATTGATTTAAATCAAATCCACGTCTAGTTTAAAAGGTGTTTCTTATTCTGAAAGTTCAAACCTCTATCTTGTCAAATACGTAAAATGTGGTTTTACTTTGTCCATTATTAAAGATCAGCCTTCTCTGCCCCAATATGGCTGCCTTTTGCGGTGCTCTGATCGATCAGCGTGGCCTAGGTGACTAGACGCAGTGACTCTAGAGCATAATGTGGTTATGCCCCATCTTGTGGTTCATTCTAGAAACATTCCGATCCATCCTCGTATACGGTAATAATAATAATAACTCCTCTTTCACAGGCCATGAAGGCCCATCGGGGAGAGAAGGGAGTGCTTCTATTACTCAAGCCGCTTGGTACCCAAGGGTGGTAAAGTGGCTAGTTTTACGCACTGACCGCCTATTATTACCCCGGCTAATTATTTTCCATGTACTCGTTTTCACAGGCTAAGTCAACCAGGAAGTCTTAGATATTTTTAATAATTCCAACGTATTATGCCTGGGAATCGAACCCAGGACCTTAAGATTGGTAGTCAAGAACCGTACCCACTGAGCTACCATGGCTTCGTAGACTACACAGTAATGGCCATAATAATAGTTCATATTGTGGTTTTCACAAAATAATACAGTTATTTTGCAAAATACGACATAGCTTGAGATGATTTTATATCGTTGAAAAACGTTACAATACATATCGTGACCGTGATTAAGACCATTATTTTTAGAACAATCTAAAATTAACAATACGAATATTATATGCATTACAGCATTCGAATATTGTTGATAAATATATTTTCTTATACTATGCGTATCGTTGCTAGTACTAATCTTTTCGTATTATTTTGTTTGTCCTATGTAGCAAGCGCTGCAATCATTACACTGAATTCTATACACTATATTGGATTCTAAGTCTTTCTTGGTTTTCCTTTTTTAGTTTGGTGAAAATTGAGTTTCTAAGTGTATATAAATTTTTATAAGCTATCTCTTTCTTTGTCTATTTTTCGATTATTTGCTTTCATTTCGAAACTCGGAGCAACGCATTTTATGTATGATAATGATATGTAAGTTTGTTCTTTTTTGGGTTTTATATTTGTTTGTTGTAAATGAACTCTATTCGTTTAATGTAGTTTCTATTACAGCTACATGATAGGTGCATTTGATTGTGCAATTGGTTCTTTGTAGTATACTTGTAATCTCTTCTAATATCTTGCCAGAGTATGGTATTGATATGTAATTCATGCCTTGTGTTGCATATTCCGTTGATAGCTAACCTGTAACCTTTTTGTTTAATTAAAATGTCAATTATGTTATGGTTACAATGATTTGCGTGGGGTAATTTTTTAATAATTGAAATTTCTTTATCAAGAACTAGCCGTTTTATAGAAATGGTGTATTAAAGACCTATAAGCTGCTTGACTGTGAGTTTATGGAATAGTTATATCTGTGTGCGTAGATTTTCTGTAGATTGAAAATTCAAATTTATCGTGTGGTTTAATTTTACTCGGTAAATTTAAAAAGTTCACAGCCTTGCTTTGTTCCGTTTCTAGTATAAAGGTGATGTTTGAATGGAGGTCGTTATTAAAAATTAAAAACTCATTGATAACCTCGAAATAACTGCGAAAACTGAAACCAGAAAAAATTTTGAATTAATTTATTTTAAACTATCTATTAACTGCGGTTGAGTTATTTATAATTAAGTAAGATATATAAAATAGTGACTTAAATAGTTTCAGCCGACTGTGTTTTATATTAATAAAATAAATCTTCCTACGTCTTAAACAATTTTGTGTTATTCTGTAGCATGTAGATAGTATTTTTTGTATTTTCTTGCTTTGTTAATTTATTTAAGTTTTTAAATTAACGATATTCTGATTGGGTGTTTTCAAATATCGCATTATCGCAATATCGTATTATTGAATCATCATTAAGTTGTATTAAGGACCAAGTGTACCCAAAAAACGTGTGTTGTTTGTTTAATAAATAATATAATAATGTGATAACTTTGGTTTTAAGTTAATAGTCGAGGAATGTTAAAAACTTACTTACCTAACTTGTTTTGGAAAAAAAATTTTTTTAATTAAATTATTTCACATGTTGTACGTGAAAAATTAATTTTGGAGAAACTGTACATTCAAAATTAATCAAAATAATACCACTTAAGTTTCATAGTATTTGAACTATTTTGCCAAAATTTTAAGAAAATCGTATGTCTAGGGACTAAACTATTACCTCCTCTTTGCCAAAAAAAGCAGTTTTTTTGGCAAAAAGCAGGTTTTTGGCAATAATTTAGTCGCTAGACATACGATTTTCTTAAAATTCTGGGAAAATAGTTCAAATACTATGAAATATAAGTGGTATTATTTTGGTTAATTTTGAATGTACAGTTTTTCTAAAATTAATTTTTCACGTATAACATGTGAAATAATTTAAATAAAATTTTTTTTTCCAAAACAAGTTAGGTAAGCAAGTTTTTAACATTCCTAGACTAATAACTTAAAACCAAAGTTATCACATTATTATATTATTTATGAAACAAATAACACACGTTTTTGGGTACACTTGGACCTTAAGCTGCTAATAGTATGTTTTTAAACTATGTGATCAATATGAGCTCCATGTTGGAATTTTCAGACACTATTCTTCTTCTGCGAGTGCTGTTCGCTGGTTCGCCAAAGCGTTGGCGTTTCTCACCTGTACTTGTGTTGTACTCGTGACCAGTGAGCTCAAGTATAGAGGACCTACAGCTTAAGCTGGACTGGACGAAACACCCGCAGCGCATAAGTACTTGGATTTTTTTATTAATTTTAGGAAAATTTCCTGTGCAAAGTATACCTTAGTGATGTTTGCCATTGCCTTCTGAAGAAGAAGCGATTTTTAGTAATCCGTTTATATATTCGCCAGAATTTGAACCCGGGTCTCTTGGTCAGTTCTCCCGCACGCAACTAACCGAACAGTCGCTCTCACTATTAATCACTCCTATTTCTAAATAAATTTATTCCCCCAGGTATAAAAATTAGTTTTGTATATAGATATTTGAAAAACCAAAGTCAAGGTAAATAACAAGATGATCAGAAATTTAAAGTTTTTACTGTTAGCCAGAGTTATTGTTTATTAAGTAATATGTTTGATATTAAAGAAATTAAAATTACTTTCACTCTAATGTATCTCAAACTAGTTCTAAACATGTAAACATGCCAACAACGATTTCTATTGATCGATTAATTAAAAGCACGTTTTGATTGACTAAATTCAAATTTCCACCATTTAAATTCCCAAATTAAACATTTATTAAAACTGCGTGAAATAGCAATTACCGTGTCTTGAAATAAGAAATTTCATAACTTAACTTTTATACCTAACAAATATAATAACTTAATTTTAAATCATTCTATATTATAAGATACCTCTATTAATTTACTTATGTATTCATTTTTAATATTACAGCATCTTTACCTCTTTAAAGTTTTCTATTGATCTACGAATTAGCTGTTTCTTGCGTGCTACAGTTAAGTATTACTCCTGCACCTACTCCATGCCAAGTTCCATGAAATTTTATTCGGAGATTCCAAATTGGCAAAAGTATCCAAGTTTTTAAATTAATAATTATATTTATTATGTTAATTGTATCATTAATGTTATTTTTTTAATTTTTATTAATACTTTTGCGTCATAAAAAGTTATGTATTCATAATATATGTTTAAATTTATTCATTCATATTCATAGTTATGTTTGTTTCACCCACTATCATCCTCGTTCCGTAAACTCATCTGCATGTAAAGTTATTTAGATTAAATAGATGTATGTTTATTTATTTGAATAAGAAATATTAGAATAAAATACTATCACTACAATATTTCTAATACTTTCTTTTGTATGGCATGTAATCATGTAATAAAATAAATATGAAACAATATTTTAAATTTGATATTGTTTAATAATCCCACAATTTTGATGAAATAAAAAAACTGTTTTATACCATGTGTTTACCGAACATATAAAATGCTAACAATAACCAAATAAGACTCGAAACAATAAACAATAGAAAATGCGTAAAGCAAAAAGTTGTAAATAAACAAATTAATTAAATTTATTTAAAAATAATTTTCGCAAAAACCACAAGCAGAGACTAATAAATATTTATTGTTATTATATGTTTTCCCTTACACCATCAGTTAGTTACGTGCCGCCATCTTCAATACGGCTAAATATGCGTGGTATACCTCTAAATTCACCGACGAAAGACCTAAACATTAATATAATGATGTATGCTTCCCGCAAACATTGTTAAAACAATATTGTTTGTGTAACAATAATATTTATAATATTATAGATTTAATTAAATGTGCATGCTGCGAAGAGCATTTGTGTTTCAAGTGCTTCTACGAGTACCATCCAAAATTAATATTTATAGTATGCATTTGTTTAATTATTTCAATGTTTAATATCAGTATTATCAGCTGTAACAAAAACTTTATATGAATAGCTATTATTCACTATTATTAATTGTTTTATAAAGTAATAAAAAATATTTTATACATTTTTTATATTAATATAATTACAAATTATTAAATTTGTGTTTTCTTTTTCTGGGTTGTACTTTGTAAATTATTAAATTACACTTTCCATTGTTCGTACAAGATCCCTAATAATAATTATCAAAACATGATTTTTTTATAAAATAAAGGTATTAATAAAAATAAAAATAATATTAATATAGGTCGGCTGTGTACGAGTGCTGTCAGTGCATCCCTTGTGTTTCAAGGGTCGAGGGTCCAATGGGGAGACGGCATTTTTTAATTGGGAAATTCCGCCACCTCAAAACTATGGGTGTGTGTATTCGTGTTGCATGCTATATGGGGGACATATGACCTTAGCTGTTGGTTCACCCGCAGTGTAGGCGTTAAATAAAAAAAATGTATTAATCTGATTTTACCACTAAATAGAATAATAAACAAAATATATCTAAAGCAACAATAAGAGTCGAAGTAAAATAAATAATTTTTATTATTACCAGCAAATCTTCTATAATATCTCGATTGTAAACTTTTTAGAAGTATATGAGAAGACGTTCTAAAATTAATAATGGCGACATGAGTCTTTGAAGGTACATAATTCAATTTTCAATCACTTCGCCATGAATTTTATACTACAATGAAAGATTTGAATATTTAAGAAAGCACTTAGAAAATATTTTTAAGTCGGTATTTATTTTTATAAATACCGTATATACTTTTTTATATACTTTATAAATAGTAATTCCTTTGAATTACTATCCCTTAAGAAATAACAGTACTTGTAACTTTTTACAATAATTGTCAATATTTCATTCATAAATATTCTCCATTTTATTAAAAGGTTTCAATCATGCTATTTGGTATGATGCTTTCAGATTTGTTAAATTTTTATTGCAGTTATTAGAAAATTTTGCATCATCAACAACTATGCATGGAGTAATACGAATAACACCAGTAAATATTTCTTACAGTGCCTACAATAACGGCTTTTAACTTTTTAAGTTGGATCGAGTTGGATTTGGTTTTTGTATGAAAATAACCAGGAAGCTTTGGCTCTTTCTTCGACACAAATTTTAAAGCGGGCATATGCGGGCGTTTTTTTATAACTTCAGCAAAATTTGAATTTTAGCAAAATAAAAGCTCTTATCTTTTAAGATAACTTAAAAGACAACTTACTATTATGTTGAACTTCGGATGTCACGAAAACGCAAAACTCACAATAATCAAAAAATGTTTTATATTTTAATATAGTGCATCGCCTCTATAAACTTAAGCGGCAGAAATACGATAAACCCTTGGATAAATCACAAACAGTAAACAAACCACTTTAGTTTAGACATGAAAGATGCAAGTTCTCTGTATTACCAACAAGTATGAAAACACTACACATTAACGACGGTCACTTTAAAAACCTTCTTAGTTCAATGCCTGATTATCAACATCTTTAAAATATAAAAATTTTAAAAACTAAATACACAATCTAAAACAATTAAAACGGGAACACTCGGAATAAACGGAAATTATAAATAATTAAAGTAGCGGCTTCGGGAATTTGAAACTGTTTCTTCTTCTGCGCCATCAAACGGATGTGGTATCAACTTCTAGTAGATAGCATGACGCGTAATTCAAATTTATTGGTTTGCTAGTTGTGCTTTCATGCACAAATCCAAATCTAATGATAATTTTAACTTTTAAATTTTTATAGATTGTCGACGAATGACAGGTAAAGAATAATTATATTATTATTAGATAACTGAAATAAGTAACTTATACTTAATTAACGTATACTTAAATTAAAAACTAAGAATAAAAATTCCATGCAAACATAACCTAGCTTTCTTATGCATAAATAAACAGGTTTCAATTTAGAAAAAGGATATCAATTAGTTAGATTGCTTGATCATAAATACGTTTATGCAACCCAAGTTACACTTTGGGACGGTTTCCCACTTGTTAGGAGGAAGTAATCTCCATATTTAAAATTATAGATTACGATGTTTAGCGTTAGATAGATTTTTCTATTTTCCAGGAGGCCAGCTCAAGTTTATGTTGCTAATTAGCTGGAAATAGATTAATTAGGTCAATCTTGTTGTGACTTATACAATACAATTAATTTTTGAATTTGTTTATAAGATTTCTAATCACTTCAATTAATGAAGGTATTAAATCCTGTCGTTCGTGCTGATATGACTCTTATAGACTCTTATCCTGTTTTTCCTCACCATTGTTTTGATGTAAGTGTTTAGAGCATTGTATGCTGGACATTTTGAGCATAAATTGATAAACATTGACTTAATATTTAAGCTGGCACTTGTATATGCATTAATTGGTGTTCGTACTCAAAAAAAATTATGTTTATAGTAAATTGTAAGGATGTTTCTATGGAGAAATTATTTGTATTACCTGTGTCATGTATTCATGTAACTAGTTTGTAAAGGATGAACCTTGATTTGTTGAACTTTATATGTAATTAGATTGTAACGAGATGTGTACATTGTAAATCGTTTTTCTTGAATATCTTCGTTACGATACATTTTCGGACAATGAATGTATGATACTTTTTTGATCTTTGTTTCAAGGGCTACAATTCTATAATAACAGAATTAGGATTAATGATAAAAAAATAACAGCCGTGGGGGATTAGTGACGACACAAGCTTACTCGATGTTCCGTTGTTTTGAAAAAATGTCATAGTTTTCTTTTGTTCTGGCATAAACTATATAAGCTGGGGCAAATTGTAACAAAGTCAGTCGATAAAACGTACAAGACAGAATCTATGCCCGGCTCCGGATAATATATGTAATAAATTTGAGGTTATATTTCAACCATATGTTTTAGACACAAATGTCATTGTATAAATAAAGTTTAAATTGAACTAAAAGTGTTACCTGAACATTTTTGAAAATCGAAAGAAGATATTTCACCCTTGGAACTCATTTTCTGAGGATGTGGTATCAGCAGCAACTGTCAACTCTTTTAAGAACGGGCTTGACCTACTGCAAACAACTACGCAAGTGTAAAGTGTAAGTAAGTTTAAGTGCGCGATATGGCCTTTTTCCGAAAATGTAGTGAAGCTTAATGTGCGCTATGCTTTGTGGTAGTTGTGCAATATCACCGATTACAGAATTTGTACTTTAATGGAAATTTGGAAGCTGTGTAGTATCTTTAGTTTTGTTATTTTATACGGAACATACGTATGTTAAGCTTTTTAATTTCGTAATTTAATGTTTATTTGGTATTGATACATGATGTAATTACTCTTTTTCTTTCTCTTTTCTTTATTGGGCATAATAGTTATTGTAACTCTGTCCTAAACTATTGGTAATAATAATAAAAATAATAATAATATTAGTGTTGTTTAACAATTATATAAAGTGAACGTGATTGTTTAAATAAATTCAAGTGGATTTATTTTCATCATCGATCTTTGCATCGATAATTCATAAACAAGAAGTCAGCTGATTGGTTTCGTCGCAGTGTTACCAATTTAAAAGGATTAACTTTTAAAAAGAGGAAAATATATCGTAATATACAAGGTTGGTTATAATGAATGATTCTTGTAAATTTCATGAATAATGATTAACTTGTAAACTTCATCCTCAAATATAAAACTATTTGGTTTAGTTCATTAAGTTCTGTTGAGAATTTATTTGATTTGAAGTAAATAAAACAACTAAATTTCTTTTATATAAAATTTATTTTTATTTATAAACAAATTTCATTTGTGTTGGTCTGTTCAAACGAATGACCGTACTGATCCTGTCAGGTCACTACAATTATTTCTAACGTTTGAGCAAACCTGAGAAGTGTTTCTCAATTATCAACTGTATTATTTTGAATAACATTTTTTTTACTTTGACTTTCCATTTGAATTTTTATTTTGTTCGTTAAATAAAGTTTATATGTTTTCAATTTTACATATGTGTTTAATTGATGTTAATACAAGCATCCAGCGTTCTTTTCTTTTGAATTCACAGTTTAGTAGCAGTTGTCCAGCTTGCAGGAGCTTTAGTGCTTACGATATAAGTTTTTCTTCCTTTCCAGGCATAAAAGTAAATAAGAGTCTCGTAATTCAAATAATTTATGCTTTACTGAGCAAACCTGAGCTAGCTGAGAGGAATAAAGAAAAATATCTGTGGTGTATTCTCATTTCAATCCACCGTATATAATTTATGTTTATATTTGGAACGGTGGACAGATTGTATTTTATTTTATCTTTCAAGATCACCACAATATATAAATATTTAAAATAGACAAGTACCTATATTAGTCATAAAATTAGGATGCGTAGTTATTTAATATTAATTTTTTATAAATAAGCAAATGTGACAAACATAATAGGTTTTAGGAAACACATTTGTTGTAATGATATATGTATATTATTTCACTTTATTTTAAAAGAACATAACAGACATTTAAAAGACATCTTAAGGATGTTCAGTTTTTGTTGTTTTAAGACATCTTCGAAAAGATGTCTTTAAGACGTCATATCTTGATCTTCAGGCGTTCAGACATAATATGGACATAAAAAAGATGTCTTTAAGAGAAAGTGTGCTGTCTGGGGTGTAAATGCAAGAATTAATAAGCACAGTTTCATGGAGCAAAATGACTCATCAGAGTTTCACAATTGCTACTGATTGTTACCCACAAAATGGAGACTGCTTATTGGGATACGGTAGCAACCCTTAATCGCAGTTAAATCTATCGTATACCAGCTAACTAGTGTGAGGTCATGGGTCTCACAAGAGGTCTTCTGTAATGGGCGCCAAGAGTCGAAAATAGCTCTAGTATTTGCCAACAAAATCTGAAAAGAGCAACACATTTGCGACTACTACCAATGTGGTCGACTTTTCCCAATATTGATTCCTCGATGGCTGTAAATATAAACCACAAATACCACACATATAAATAATAAGTATTCAAGTGAGGTATACAGTGCTTTATTAACAAATTAGCAAATCAGGTAAATCAATCAGGTGTGATATTTTCAATCGGGGTGAAATAGCATAGGCAAAAATTAAAAGTAGATTATTGATTTTTATATACAAATTTGAACGGAGAGAGAATTCATGCGAGCGTCCACTATTACTACGGTCTATTATTAGTCCACTATTAAGGTCTGTAACAAAATAAAATCAATTACTAGAATGCACCAAGCAAGCATTGAATAAATACCTTAGGTGGAAGGTGAACTGGTGAAATAGTTACACCGCCTCCAAATGCGACTAACGTCGATTAAATATCGAATCCTGTCAAAACAATCACAGTATAAGAGACTGAATGTAAAGAAAAGCTAAACTACAAACCTCATCGAAAACGTGCTCCTAACCTTCAAAAGAAGTAGTGGAAAAATCCCTTACGGTTACCAATAAAATTGTTAATTAATTAAATCAACACTAAAAATTAATCATAGATCTGCACAAATGCAATTCCCATGTCACAACATAAAGATAAAATTAATAGGACCCTCCACTGTCTAGGTGGTATCTCTACCAACTACTCTACTCTGTTGGTAGAGATACCACCTAGACAGTGGAGGGTCCTGGGTTCGAGTCCCAGCAGAGTCGAAAAGTTTTTCTCTATGAATTTGCATTCAAAATATTATTTAATGTAAAATCATTATGCAACTTAATAAAAATTAACTTCATCTAAAAATTTATATAAATTAATTTCCTTTCGGAATGATTCATTATAATCTAGATGCTTTGAATATTGATGTTGTTGTCATGCGAATTGCTGATCTTCATTAATAGTATTCAAAAAATATCTAGTTACTTTGTATGTTTGCCTACTATCTAATTCATATGGAAGATTTCTCGCTTTGCTGATAGTCGTGCTCTGTAGCTCAGTTGGTAGAGATACCACCTAGACAGTGGAGGGTCCTGGGTTCGAGTCCCAGCAGAGTCGAAAAATTTTTCTCTATGAATTTGCATTCAAAATATTATTTATATATATATATATATATATATATATATATATATATATATATATATATATATATATTATATATTATATATTATATATTATATATTATATATTATATATTTATATATATATATATATATATATATATATATATATATATATATATATATTATATATAATATATTATATATATATATATATATATATATATATATTGATGCCTGTTAAGCTGTCACCTCCGTCATACAGAGGAGACGGCCTGACTTCCGGGTATTCCCGTGGATATATTGCTAAAAATTTGTTATATTTGTGATGAGGGGAACCTCTAGAATCCGAATTTCAAGAAAGGGGAAATTATTTCCCTTGTTTTATTTTGTCATATATAGAGTATACAGAAGATACGAACCGACCTCCAAAATTTATATATAAGAAGATACTTATAGTTCGCTGTTACCTCCAGCAGCGCTGCCAAGTGTTCGGAGGTCAGAAGATACCACCGTTATGTGCAGTTATATATACAGAGCGTTGACTCCACATTCCATAGATGCACATTTCATAAAAAGGTTCTCTTGTGGGTCTCCAGATGTTGAAATCGGGTGGTTTAAATTGCTCGCCGAGGGCATTTTAGTGGCCAGATAACAAAAGAAAACAAGCGAGCATTCTCGATTTACTTATTTTTTATTTTTTGAGTTATAGGAAATTGTCGTGTTTGTATTTCTTATGAATTGATATTAAAGATATTAAAAAGCCGTTTCGACACTATTAAAGCGTCTTTAGGAGTAGCACTGACTAGTTGAATAAGGCTTTTCTAATTATAATCATTGATTTCTGGTTTACTTCATAAAGTTGTATTTTTTAAATGAAAACTTTAGTAATTTGATTAGAAATACTTAGATCGGTTATATATTAGAAAGAAATTTCTTTCTATAATGAATTGAAAATATAACAAAACCAGAAAAAGGGAATTCTTTTGTTATTGTCAATAAAAGTCAATAAGAACGCAACCAGTACCAATATTGCGTATAATTAGTATAGCACATTTTTGAAATTTAGATGTATTAGACATAAATCAGTTATGTAACGTAGTATTTGTATAAATATGATATTCTAAAAAGTTTCTTTTAATCTCGGGAATAACGGTTAAATTGAATATGCTTTTATCCAGATTCCATTTCGATTGAAATAAAGGCAGATACTCTTTTAATTTTTACTAAACTCGATAAGAGTTTAATATAAACAAATTAAATATTGTGTTTTTTACTACAAATGCTTGTTGTTTCCGAAGTCACGCACGTATCATGTAGGACCATTGAATTTCCCGTGATTTGATTAACAAAAAGAGTTACCAACTTTATTAAGATTAAAACAAATCGAAACAACAAATTAATCAACATTTTTATAGAATTTTTGCTTAAGACATTTTTTCCAGCATTTGTTGATCTAACGAAATACAGAATACGTATGTTACACTGTTATACATGTACCTACCTCTTGTAAATTTATGTTTTAACTTATGTTTTAAATAAAGCACTTACTAACGACAAAACATGTACGTTTTATGGAACGTGTACTTTAAGTCCACATTAAAGACAGGTTTAACTTAATGTAGTCTTTTTTGATAACATTGTATAAACCATAGATAAATAGTAGGTATATTGCGTTATCAGAATTAAAAGTGGCAGTTTATTTGACGCTTAATTATGTTAACAATCGCGGCTCTCCATTTAAAACAAAATACCACTATAAGCTTTTGTTTGAAACAATGTTTATCAACCTTAGCACAACCTTAATATCCGAAAATGGCCCAATGCTAGACTAAAGTAGGGATGATAATTTGATACCAAGCTTGGTCTCAGACATGGAAAGATCAGAGTTACCCAATATTGGTTGTTATTGGCTAAAACCAATACGTTATGCAATGTTTTGGACAATAAATGACACCGATATAGCAATAAAACTAAAGTTAGTCTTGGACCGATCTTGAATGTTAATGTAGTACCAAGGCTGGTAATTGAGAAACAAAGTAACTATTACACAATCCTTTTCCTTTAATGAATGCTAGTGCAAACAAGCAACGAAGTCTACCATTACTGTTTCGCCGTAACTGAATGCAAAGTCGATTTTTGTGTTGGATATAAAATGTTCATTAACAAAATAAATACGAAGAAATCGAAAATTCGTATAAATGATTAATGTCTTAGACTCTCAACACATATTGAGACCGTACAAACCTAACACTTTCATAGTGTACGTCTTCTTGTGCAAATACATATGTACAGTCGGTAAGTCAATATAGTTTACACTTTAGTCTTGCCAGTGTAAGTTTAAGTTCATAAACATTCAGTAGGTTAGCAACCACTAATCCATCTTTACAATAAACCACATTTACAGAAATTTTGCAAAATATAATATGAATATTGACCCAACCTTAGCCGAAGGGTAAGAAACCAAAATTTTGAATTTTGAAGATTGCTAAAACTGGAGTTAGTTTAGCGAACCTAAGATTCAAAGTTGGCTAAGGTTTTGGGTGATAAGTATGTAACCGGCACTTGATATGTAGAGATTGACTAAAGGTAAGTACTCACAGCAGCGGATCCGCAGGCGGATGTCATACGATTGGTCGGTTTGAGTCAAATCGACTCAATCCGACCAATCGTATGACATCCGCCTGCGGATTCGCTGCTTTGAGTACTTAGCTTTAGACTAGCTAAAGCAAATTAGCGAAATAGTATCTGATATTTGACTTAAGTATATTCTATGGGTAACTGACATTGACCTAACGGGTGAAAATTGGCTGAAGCTTGGGCAAGTTGTAAGGAACCCTGATTCGGTTTCTGAACATTGGCTCCGACTTGTACAACGTTTAGTGAACCGAAAATTAGTATCAGGTTGTTGATTAACCCTCGAGTGACAATTAAACAACCGAGACTCAGAATCTGAAAATTGCTTGAAACTTGGGTGAAAATCGGTGCGTCCAACACACCGCTGGAAATATAGCGCTGCAGCAGTTTTCACAGCCGTCT
The DNA here is from genome assembly GCA_929113105.1 of Agrypnus murinus. Lineage (NCBI taxonomy): Eukaryota > Metazoa > Arthropoda > Insecta > Coleoptera > Elateridae > Agrypnus > Agrypnus murinus. The sequence goes on from OV816025.1 coordinate 196,401,619, forward strand.
TAGATTTAACAATCACCCAAGCAATAATATTGTTTGAAGTACATCATCATTTTATACATATAAAACGCTTAAAAATAAATACATATTAAACATGAGTTAGAGAACCAAGATTCGATATCTGAAAATTCGCCTACACTTGGATCAATGTCGAGAAAACGACATTTGACTGTCCAGTATTCAGCCACGCTGGGGTTTATTCAAAGACCTTTGTTTTAATTTTTTTTCTTCTAATAAAAAATTGTTGGTATTGCTAGACTAAACTTCTAATCATAGAGAGGAAGCATTTTTACCCTAGTGGAAAAAATAGTATGTTTTATTTGGATTTAAAGTGACTTTGTATGTTGCTATTTACGAGCGATAAATAACTCCGCCTAAATAATAAATAAATAATAATCTTATCATGTGAACAACTCCGCTATAGGGTAAATACAAGTATTTTACTTAATTGGGCTCGATTCCTATAAGGAATCTAAATAGAATGACTTTAGGAGAGTTCACGCATCCTAGCTGCGATGTGCAAACGGGTTTTCCAAATCAACTATGTGGATTGTTTGACAATTACTTTAATTGTAATCATAATGCATCAATCCTAAATCCAAATATAAAATGCAGGGAAACAAGATTGGGCGATGAAAATTTTTCACCTATCTCTGCAAATGAGACTTGTCTCCAACTCTTCTTATTTCATTATGTCGAGCTGTTAACAAGTGTCCAGTCCTCATACTAAGGTCTTCCTTGATCAGTGGCGACATAGATCTGGAGCTCATGTCCATTTCCTTCGCCAACAAACGAATAGGATAGGATGTTAGTATAGGATTTTTTTACGAATAGAATGTTATAAAAAGGAACATTTTTGATTTATAGTTATTTATGTTATAAATCCGGCAATGAAACTTTACAGAACGAGTTTGATCTCTGAAGGAAGACAGAAGTCGCGTCTGAAATCTTGAAACGATAACTAAGGAGAATCATTTACAGGACCTATAACGTTTTTTTTCATGTGTTGCAATTTTTTCTCTTTGAACGAAAGTTCATTCATCCCCTGCTTTATAATAATCTAGTCATTCTATATAGTAGAGTAAATTTTTGCAAAAGCATGCCTAAGTTAATTATTTTTTACTATCTAAAGATAGAGACTTGAAATCTTCTGTAATGCCTTCAGTACTGGACCAGTATAAAATGTACTATGTTTAAAATGGGGGCACGCCCCCCAAGTGGTTGAGACCCCCATTTTGTACACTTAATTTAATAACGCAAACAAATTGAGCGAAATTTGTGTTGGGAGGGTTCTTGGAGTCACTGATTATGAATCCAATGAGAAAATTAAAAAACTCAAAATGGCGGTCCTAAAATAACGGCCTTTGAGATTCAGAATGCGATCTACGCCGTTTCTATTGATTTTAGAGAAAAATTCATGTGATTTTGCAAAGGAATACACTGTTTCGATTACCTTATTATGTAACCCCTTTGCTCTGCCCTAGTAGTAAAGACAATTTTTGCATAAGTTCCTATTTTTTACTATCTAAAGATAGAGACTTGAGATCTTTTCTAATGCCTTCAGTACTGAACCAATATAAAATGTAATATGTTTAAAATGGCGGTTTTACCCCTCGGGGGGTTGAAACCACCATTTTACACTCCCAATTTAATAACTCGGGAAGTTTTCCATTAACTTGAGTGAAATTCATGTTGGGGGGGTTTTGGTGTTCCAATGAGAAAATTATGAGTCCAATGAGAAAATTAAGAAATACAAAATGGCGAACTCAAAATGGCGGTATTTGAGATTGAAAATGCGATTTACGCCCGTTTCTATTGATTTTAGAGAAAAATCCAAAGAGTCAAAAAGTGTTTAGAATGTAATCTTGCATAGGAATACACTATTTTGGTTACATTATTATGTAACCCCCTTCAATCAACCCTAGTGGGCTTCTCAGTAGGGGAGAGTGAAGGTATTACATAATAAGGTAACCGGAATTATGTATTCCTATGCAGAATCACATTCTAAACACTTTCTGGCTTTTCTCATTTTTCTCTAAAATCAATAGGACCGGCGTAAATCGCATTTTCAATCTAAAATACCGCCATTTTGTGTCCGCCATTTTGAATTTTGTGATTTTCTTTTTTGATTCATAATCAACGACCTCACAGCTCCCTCCAACATAGTTTTTGCTCAACTTGGTTGAAAACTTCCCGAGTTGTTAAATTGGTAGTTTAAAATGGGGATTTCAACCCCCCGAGGGGGCGTGTCCCTATCTTAAACATATTACATTTGATATTGGTCTAGTACTGAAGGCATTACAAAAGATTTCAAGTCTCTATCTTTAGATAGCAAAAAATAAGAACTTAATGCAGAAATTGACTCTACTACTAGGGCAGAGCGAAGGGGTTACATAATAAGGTAACCAAAATAGCGTAGTCCTTTGCAAAATCACATTATAAACACTTTTTGATTCTTTGAATTTCTCTCAATAGAAATGAATCAATAGAAATGGCGTAAATCGCATTCTCAACATCAAAGGCCGTTATTTTAGAGCCGCCATTTCGGGTCTGCTATTTGAATTTTTTAATTTTCTCATTGGATTCATAATCAGCGACCCCAAGAACACTCCCAACACAACTTTGCTCAATTTGGTTGCGTTATTAAATCAGGGGTACAAAATGGGGGTCTCAACCACCAGGGGGGCGTGCCCCCATATTAAACATATTACATTTTATATTGGTCCAGTACTAAAGGCATTAGAAAAGATTTCAAGTCTCTATCTTTAGATAGTAAAAAATAAGAACTTAATGCAAAAATTGACTATACTAATAATAAAAATACGACACTTTATGTTAAACTGACGTTTGTTTAAGCCTTTCAGTACGTAAAGCTTCATGTCAAGATTATGACGTAAGGTTTTATTTTCCGCTACAATATGGAATTTAATAGAAAATATGTTTTAGTCGTAATTATGTAATAGTATATTACGTTATAAGTCCGGTAAACCCAAGTTTACAGTAGCGAGTTGAAAACGTTTCGGGACGAGGCGACGAAGGAGCCGAGTCTCGAATGTTGAAACGAGCTACTGTAATGGTTTACCGGAAGTATGACGTAAGGCGTTTTATTTCATACTGCCTCACATTGTTCATTTTTTAAAAAAATGCATTTAAAATTTTCAGTCCGGTAAAATTTTTTACCGGACTCAAATTAGATTTTCAGTCCGGTAAAATTTTTTACCGGACTCAAATTGGATTTTCAGTCCGGTAAAATTTTTTACCGGCCTTGTAACGTAATAATTCATTTACTGGACTCAAATGAGTCCGGTAAATACCCTTTTACCGGACAGTATGAAATAAAAATATAAACAGTTAATATTTTTTATTTCATTTCGTATTTCAAACAATTCTTTATATACCACAATTAGTAATATAAAGTATATCTTGATCTCCGTTGTTGTTGGCAACGTAAATAATTTGATGTTGCATTATAGCCACATGCATGCATGCATGCTGCTTTTTATCTCCTTAGTTACGCGTATGATGACACAGACAAGGCAACTTGCTTCTTTATACAATAAATTCGGATGGATTTTAAAAGGGAGAAATTAGGATTGAAATACGAAATAAAATAAAACAACTTATGCAATACGGAGATCAAGCTTCTTTAAATCCTCAAAGATGTTATAACGCCTCGGCTGGCGCCTCGGCGTTAAACATCTTCTTGGATTTAAAATATCGCTTGATCTCCTAATTACATAATATATATTACAAAATGAGTATTTCAGACTTATTCTTTCCTTCATCAAATGTAAACATAGTTAGAATGTCAATGAAAACTTTATTAACCGGGTAATTTGGTGAAATTTGAAAACTACATACCAAATGTTACATTATTTTGCTTAGTAAAATTATTTTTCTTTGAAAATTATATTAATTATTATATTAATTGTAATACTAAAAATATTGAAGATTTTAAAGATTTTAAATCTTTCTTTGTGGATGCGAGAATGAATATATCATTTATGTCATATGACAATTCCTAAAATAAATATCAAATAATAATAATCCAGTAAATCCGAAATGATCATTTTGTAAAAAGATGAATTTTTTATTTATACATAATTACGACTAAAACGTATTTCCTATTTAATTTTTTTCATATCTCAAAGAAAGTCGTTTTCAATTCAAAACTTTTTAAATGAAATAGAAATTATTATTTTATTGTTCTTAAGTATCATTAACTATTTAAAAATGACGTACAATTCAAGAGATCCCTTAAATTTTCTGAGTAGTTTACAAATATTTATTTAAATGCTGCTACTATACCCAAAAAGTGTCTGTAAAAATTCAGGTAGCGTGAAATGGCCGAAACTACGCCAGGGGTACTGGTTTCGATGGAATTCTATATACCTGAGTGGTTTAGGTCTTGTACACAACGTTGCCAATGTGTGGAGCCTGCAACGTACCGTACATGATACAAAAAACAACATATACAGGCGGAGGTGACATCGTATTGGCAATTATACAACTAAAAGCGACGGCAACGCCAGCGATCTACAGCTGAACTAAAAATTTATTTTGTGAGTATAAGTATGACGTTATCACCTCCAGACAAAAATTTGAATTTAGGCTTCTAACACCATCTATATGCTTATACAGTCGAAAACAGGGCAAAACGTTGTGACCTCCGAAAACGGAGGTCACAACGTTATATATGAGGTGACAACGTATGCTGGGTATCTACTTTGGAGGTGACAAGGTACCCTTTATCAATATATATATATATATATATATATATATATATATATATATATATATATATATATATATATATATATATATATATATATATATATAAAACTATAAATATTTTTAATTTTTTAATTAATTTTTTTATAACACTGGTCTACAAAGAAACTACACTGTTCCAAGACCCTAACAGGATGATTCTGGTATATTTTTTCATGCTGATTAGGAATCCGTAAACTTAAATTGCTCCATCAAACAAAATCTGGTTTCTGGTTTACTTTAAGCTCAAATATTTAGGAAGATAAATTGAACAAAACGATTAATTCGTACATCTCATTGTATGTGTCTCATTAAATGACCAATTTAAGAAATTTAGAAAATCCGTATACAGAGTCTGCCATCGCTTCTACGTGACAACTCTACACGACTGCGACCCGTATCCTGGATTTTCAGTACTTTGACATAATTATACCGATTGCAGCTAGTGACTTTCGTACGTATAGATTTTCTTCTGGATTGGGTCTGTCGCAAAGGCATTTTTTACGTCTAAAATACAGTGGTACCTTAGTGATCTAAAATAATTCGTTCCGGACATGTGCTCGTAATTCAAAGCACTCGTAAATCAAAGCAAATTTTCCCATAAGAAATAATTGAAACTGGATAATTCGTTCCACAACTATTTGCTATTCGTACAAAAATGATACAAAATACATACATACGTATACGTAAAACTAAAACAAACACTAACCCGCACTTTGAAAAAATGTGAAGTAGCGCTATCGTGTAGGACGACTTTCACTATCACCGTCACGTGGTCACAATGTTATAGTGAACAGTTCAAACATAGAGTAGATCAACAATTAATAGAAAATCTTTGTCACAGAAATCACGATCTGTAATTTAACTGATAAGATAAACAGCAGATGAACTTGAAAGATTCAGTAGTCACAAATTGATTTTATTTAGGAAGAGTTAACATGATGCTTAACTTGTATTCGATTAAATTGATTTAATTTTCCGTATTTTGTACTTCTTACAAGATATAACTAAAGATTTGCATAATTACTTTTCTTTAAGTAGCGTCATTACACTGTGACACTTAAAACATCATTAAAATTTTAATTATAACCCGTTATTAAGGTGTATGTATTCGTCGATGACATATAAAATGTTAAAATGTAAAATCTGCGGACATTTTTAACAGTTAAGGTAACATCATATGCTGTTTACACTCTTATCTTATCGTATATGTTTACACAGATGTTGATGACGCGTTGACACAGATTCTTTAATTTATTGTTAAAGATAATAGTTGTGATGACGTGATGCTCGACAGACAAAGCGTATACGTATTAAAAATTTTACTCGTATCAAGTCGCTCGTTTATCAAGTTACAATTAATTAAAAATGATTTTGGACAATTATTTTTCATTCATTTAGTTTTCAATCTAATGTTATTTTCCTTACGATACAATTACTTGGTAGTTTGCCAAAATGCGTGCTTTGGCAATGCAATGCTAGTCAATGAAATCTTAAATATCGCGAATGTTTATAACAGGCAATTTAACGGAAATCACAAACTTTAAATATCTTTGCAGAACAGGGTCAATTGAATGTATATTTAAGTTTTACCAACACAGTACCCGATCTATTTACGTTCTGTAAATTATGAAATAAAGTTTCTACCTACGCAAATCTTTGTTTAATTAAATGCACTAATGTCTTTATTAATACTTTTTATTCATTAATAGATAACACGTTATACCGTAAAATAATATATATCTACAGTAATTTAACTATAAACTAGGCCACGGATTTTATTGTTAGGTAAAAAAGGCAAAATATAAAAGAACGTGCTAATATATACTTGATTACGGTCTAGTCTAAAATGGGTCAAGTCTAGTTTGCACGCTGATGCTTTTTATGCATATTTATTTTCCCTTTGTTTATTGCAAAAGCCAGTTACGTGTTAATTCAATTTCTTGAAAGCTTATTGGAAATATAAGGTTTTCGTCTGTTGCTCAAATTATTGATTATCAGTGGTTCTCAAACTGTATCCTTCGCTTATGGTGGCGCAAAATAACCGAAAGGGGAGAGCAAAGACATGAAAAAATTCGAAAAACTTATTATTGAAACCAAAATAAGAAAAGATACATTCCGTTAGTGCAAAAATTATATCGCATTTAAAAGGAAGATAAATACATATAAATAAGTAACACGCTAAACGTAACTACTTCATTTCTACTAAATAGCAGGTGCATCGCTAGAATGTTCGGGACAACAATGCAAAAAACAATGATAATCAGGATTAAAACAAGTATTTAAGTATTTTCAAATTTATGTTAAACGCGTTACCTAGCAATAGCTAAATCGCAACAAAACGTGAAGTAACAATAATTAAGTTAAAGTCGTTAATTCTTATTTGTACTTATAGTGGAGTAACCTTACGTTTTTATCTCGGAACCGGTTCAAACTACTTCGATTTAAATAATTTTTTTTAAGTCTTGTAAATGTAAAATACTAAAACCTTAACAAATTAGAAATTGACGCTCAGAACGAGAAATGTGGTGAAACTCGAATAACCTAAAACCATAACCAAGTGGTCCCGCACCGGTTGCTCAACCATCTCAGAACAGAATAATTTTTGGTGTGTTATCACATCTATGTATTGGTAGTTCGAAGCCACTATTAATTTATTTTTATTCCTTTTGGTTTAAATACGGCAGCCATATTTGTTTCGTGGTGCACGACGTTTCTTGCACTTTTCTATGTAAACGAAAACCTTGATATCTCAAGAACAGTTGGTCGTAGAAAGTCGCAGTAAAAACCATTGCATTGTTCACATTTCGAACTATATTTGTTGTTCTAAACATAAATTTTATAAGATGCTTCCTTATGGGCGCAAATTAAGTCCGAAGTTTCACGCTTTTTTTGCAGAATTTCGGCTTTTTAGAGTGTCATATTTCCAGACAATGGCGAAGTATCAGCGATCATTCTTTTTAAAAAAAACACAGCTAAGGCTCGTTTATGTTTAAAATATTTCAAATCTGAAACTTCACTATTTTGGTATTTATGGGCTTTTGAAATTCTCGTTTTCTTCATTTTTGAGCAACTTTGGACCTCAATATGATTGGCATAAATTGATTTTTTTTATATTATGTGGATATGAAGCAGTATATGATGGTAAACTATGGTGAAAATGGTAACTTTGATATTAGCTTGGGAACAGAGTTATGCTCATGTTAGCTGTCATTCAATTTACACAGATTGATAGGGAAATCGGCCACGGAAGAAAATACAAAGAAAAATCACCCTTGTTATATTAATAACTTTAGTTATCACTGCAAGGACTTTTATCAATAGCATATAACTATATATAATAATAGTAGTAATAATAATTTTACTTTCCCAAACCAATATTAGTACCAGAATAAAGTACATTTACTCAGTAATACTAATGGAAATGGTATACATTTACAGTTTTCAACTGAGCATAACTCTGTCCTCACGATAATAACAAAGTTAAGATTTTTACCACAGTTTGCCATCATTTATGCTGCTTCATATGCACGTAATATGAAAAAATCCATCCATGACCATAAGAGTTGTTGAAGTCCAGTGTTGCTCAAAAATGAAGAAAACAAGAATTTCAAAAGGCCATAAATACCAAAATAGTGAAGTTTCAGATTTGAAATATTTTGAAGATCCTTAACTGTGTACTTTTTTAAAAAGAATTAGCGCCGATACTTCATCATTGTCTGGAAATATGACACTCTAAAAAGCCGACTTTCTGCAAAAAAAAAGCGTTAAACTTCGGACTTAATTTGCGCCCATAAGGAAGCATCTTACAAAATTTACGTTTAGAACAACAAATGTAATTCGAAATGTGAAGAATGCAATGGTTTCTACCGCGACTTTCTACGACCAACTGTTCTTGAGATATCAAGATTTTCGTTTACATAGAAAAGTGCAACAAACATCGTGCACCACGAAACAAATATGGCTGTCGTATTTAAACCAAAAGGAATAAAACTAAATTAATAGTGGCTTTGAACTACCAATACATAGATGTGATAACACACTAAAAATCATTCTGTTCTGAGATGGTTGAGCAACCGGTGCGGAACCACTTGGTTATGGTTTTAGGTTATTCGAGTTTCACCACATTTCCCGTTCTGATCGTCAATTTCTAGTTTGTAAAGGTTTTAGTATTTTATATTTACAAGACTTAAAAAAAATATTCAAATCGAAGTAGTGTGGACCGGTTCCGAGATAACGCTCTTTTTTTGCTTAGCGTTACTTGCTATTAATTGAGTCAAATAAAATTAAACTTAAACTTTGACTTACCTGATTTAAAAACAGATTTAGCAGTATTAATTACTATACCATATTGTCAAAAATGATTGAAACCCGTTCTAAATGCTTACAATGTTCTTCATTTCATCAAACAAAAATCTAACTTTGAGCTGCATTTCACAAACCAAATGTCATAAGCGGAAGGAGTTCCTCGGGTTCATTGCTATGACAACAAAATATTTTACTTTTTAAAAAACAAACCCTGTTTTTGATTTATTCAGAAAGAGCTTATTATTCTGCTTACATCAACACTAAATGTACATATTTGGATTATGGACATTGTTTGGATTATGACACAACTCAGCGTATCCAACGTGTCCAGAACTCTTGTTTGCGTCTTATTTATGGAATTCCAAAATATGAACACATTTCGCATAAATTAATTGATACAGGTTGGCTCCATATGAAAAAACGGTTTTAATTACACAAACAGCTGCATTCTACTATAAGATAATATCTGACAAGCAGCCTCCCTATTTATACAATAAAATAAGATACAGAACAGATGTGCACAATATAAATTTGCGGCATAGATGTCTGTTGACTATCCCTAGGTATAATACTACTTTTTACCAACGTTCGTTTACCTATAATGTCGCAAAGATTTATAATGAGATACCATTTTCCATCAAAACGCTATTAAACAATTTAACAAAGCTTTGTTTAAAAAGGTACTACTAAGCGATTGATACACCAGTTCGTAAACAGTTTATGTAATTGATTCTTGTGTAATTGATACGTTATAAATCTATACTTAATTTTTTTTGTGTAATAATCCTGCAGTTAGTCGTTCGTTAACTCCAGGGAGATGATGGAAGAGCAGCTTATGCTGAATCATCTCCTTGCGATTCTGATAATTAAATAAAAATAAATAATTAAATTAAATACATAATAAATAATTTAAAAAAATAAATAAGTAATTAAATTAGAAAATTAAGTATCTTATGTATATTATTTATTGTTTATCTGTTGTATATTGTTATTGGTTATTGTCAGAATAAATAAATACTATTATATGACTGCATCAGGAAAGTTTCCTTAAATTTAATAATAAGTCCTTGTCGGAGACGTCAAAAGACATTTGATAACATTCTCAGAGTGTTCTAATTGAGTCTTCACTAACTGTGAAAACACTTCGTTTTTAGCATTAGCCAAGTGTTCACTTTTTAAATTTATTTGGCATTATGTTTTTCTCATGAACAATTGTTCTTAAATTTTATGGAAATTGTGTTATGAGGTCATAATTATGTAAGTTTAGTGCAGATTGAAGTAAATATAAATATTTAAGAAAAATTGTCAAAAGTGGAGGTTAACATTAAAAAAATATTTTGTTGTTATAGCAACGATATTGAGTTTGGAAAATCTTTAAGTTCATCTTTTATGTAGTTATTTTTCTAATTCTGAAAATACCTCAAAAGATGTAATCATTATTCCTTTGATACTCTATATGTTCTCAAAATATGAGTATACCTGCCGTCTTTTTAAACTAACGTGTAAATACCGGTTGGAAATGCATGGGTTTGGTATAGCCATGTAAAAGGGTTTATAAAAACAGCGAGATGATGCGATAACGAAGGGCAATATTTTGTTATTAATATATAATATATCATTATAGTAGGTATTGGGCCCCTTGAGCCCTGCCCCTCTCCTTTTATGCAAATGACCCGCGATCTAATTAATATTCAAATGAGGCGTGGTCTAATTAAATGCGCGAATTAATATTCAAATGAGGCGTAGTCTAATTAAATGCGCGAATTAAATGCGCGAATTAAATTAATTGATCTAATTAAATTAATTCACGGTATCATTTACATATCTCCTCTCTCATTTACATATATGATTTCTCATATGCATGGGCGAATTAAATTAATTGATCTAATTAAATTAATTCATGGTATCAATTACATATCTCCTCTCTCATTTACATATATGATTTCTCATATGCAGGGGCGAATTAAATTAATTGATCTAATTAAATTAATTCACGGTATCAATTACATATCTCCTCTCTCATTTACATATATGATTTCTCATATGCATGGGCGAATTAAATTAATTGATCTAATTAAATTAATTCACGGTATCATTTACATATCTCCTCTCTCATTTACATATATGATTTCTCATAAGCATGCGCGAATTAAATTAATTGATCTAATTAAATTAATTTACGGTATCATTTACATATCTCCTCTCTCATTTACATATATGATTTCTCATATGCATGCGCGAATTAAATTAATTCACCGTATCATCTACATATCTCCTCTCTCATTCCTCATATGCATGCGCGAATTAAATTAATTCACGGTAATCATTTACATATCTCCTCTCTCTCTCTCTCATAAATTTATTTCAAAATAAATCTTATGTTGTCATTCCTGTTTGATATTTAAATATAGATCTACACGTCATCAAGTAATTATGCGAAAACAATTTAACATGTAGAAACTTGTCGTTTCTCGATATTGTTTTTACCTCAGTTCCCAGAATCTGTTTTACAGGGATTAACTCTGAGTCATAGGGTTGTTTGTTATGATTCAACTTGATTGAAGATGTGCATTCATGCGCATGTGTAGAAATCGCTATAAAATGTATTTCGGCGAAAGGCTATTAGTCATTAGAGTGCAGCAGTTGATCGTGTAACAATACCATGATGAGTTTAGGCAGTCCTGATTATTATTATCATCGCTATGGAGACACGTTTACAAGTAGTGCTGAAATGGGTAAGAAAGAAAAACGGTTTGAGTGTGTATGTATACATTTGAATAATTTATTTCATTTTAGATCAACAGCATGATGAACCGGATCAATCTGCAAACTTATCAATTCCGGAACCAAGCAGTTATTTCCAGGGTCAAGACTACGAAGTGATGCATGAAGAAATAGGTATGTTTTAAAAGAACGAAATCCTTTGAATGTTACTGAATAATTATTTCTTGTTTAGGTCCGAACGAACCATACTATGCTGACGATGCATCAAGCTTACATGTACAAGGTACAGATAATGTAGCAACACCAGAATCGTCGTTGATTACCGTCTATCCGGGTGAACACATGCAGTTGTTAGGATCTGTACAATATCCTCTATTTGTCACGAGACCAAGAGAAGACTCTATTCATTTACATGATATCCTAGTAGGAATTATCCCGCCTGAACAGCCTAATGAATTTGACGTGACTGTTAAATTGGAATGTATCAACAACATATGTGAGCATGGTGAAATTATGTTAACGGAAAGTATATGGTCCGAATTGTATGATGTCCGAGTCGAAGCAATGTTCAAAGACTTCTTTTCCACGAAAATATGGAACGATAAAAAACTGAAATTCCATCTATGTACGAATCTTTACGTTGAGTTTAATCATAGTGTTTTTTATGGCAACACGGTGATGATATGTTATGACCAGCGAAAGATAACGGTAAAAGACCACGAATTTCAAAGGATCATGCATCTAGCACCGCTTATTAACCAACATGCTCGTGTATTACGTCACATTAATTTCTCCTACTTCTACTACGCAAGTGTAGAGAACACGGCTGAAGGAGTAAGACGTCAGAAGAACATGTCAAACGAATCGATTTTATTCTCAGCCGAATTGTCGTGCGGTAACTACACGACGTTAAATTTAAAAGATCGCGGTGGATTGAAGTCGCTCATTTTATTAGAGATAATAAAACTTTATCCATCAAAATTTATCAATGTCGTACACAGTCAGTTACAACCCAATCAGCAAGCACCGGCAGCGTCATGGCCAGCAATTCATGAGACATCAACAGATGTACCATAAGAAGCTGAGGATAATTGAATATAGAAATAGGTTAGAAAATTATATAAACGCTTTATATGTATTACGAAATGAAATAAAATCGTATTATGTATTGAATAAGTTATATAAGAAATTTTCACGATTGTCTATTACAAATGTATTTAATAAAGAATAAACGTATAAAAAATTATTAGTGTTTTACTACCACTAGCAATAGTATGAGACAGTAAGTTTTCGCAGAGTATAAATAGAGATGCATCTGATCTCTTATCTCAGTACGTGATGTTGACTCACCAGGATAACAGTGTTGTTAACAAGCTCATTGACAGGCTCCCTATCGAACTACACCTGCCTTCTTACCAATATTGCGGACCCGGAACTAAATTATCTAAAAGATTAGAAAGAGGAGATAAAGGCATAAACCCCTTGGATCAGGCGTGTATGCAACACGATATTTCGTACGCTCAAAGTTCAGACTTGGATAGTAGACATAAGGCAGATCGTGTTTTAGAAGAAGCTGCCTGGAGACGTGTTAAAGCTAAAGACTCCAAGTTAGGGGAAAAGGCTTCAGCTCTGCTTGTAACTGGTATAATGAAGGTTAAACGAAAGTTAGGAATGGGCGTGAATAGGAAGACTAGTAGGAGAAAGACAAAGAAGATTGCAAATACAAAGAAAATTGTCACTTTTAAAGGAGGTATTTTAAAGAAGCTTGTAAGTACGGTAAATCGATCAAGTAAGACCCTCACGGGGAAGGATTTAATACACCATGCGTTGAACGCAGCTAGAAGAATCATTAAAAACGTAGGAGGTAGGAAAAACGTTAAAGTACCTCGAATTATTCCGGTACCTACAGCTACAGGGGGTATTTTACCTCTCATACCAATTTTTGCTGGCCTCTCGGCTCTCGGTGCAATTATAGGAGGCGCTTCAGGCGTAGCAAAAGCTGTTAACACTGCTAATAGTAATAAGAGACAGCTAGAAGAAACTAAACGACATAATAAAAGTATGGAGGCTATCGCAATAGATAGAAAGAGCGGAAACGCTCTTTACCTGAAACCTTATAAAGCAGGCGGTACAGCACTGTATCTAAAACCGTACAGGTCAAAAAACTGAATAACCTGCCTCGGAGACCACTTACAAACCTAGATTTAATAAAACATGCTAAAGACATACCCTTTTTCAGAGGTGTCTATATGAGAATAAGTCTACCAAATAAACCTTTACGATTTGAAAGAGCTATTGTTAATCTCGATGATGCTGGAGGACCCGGTACGCATTGGGTAGCTTATAGAAAGGATCGAAATGTTGTTTTGTATTTTGACCCCTTCGGAGACCTAAGACCACCGGCTGAACTCGTGAAATATTTCGGTCCTCGTTGCAATGTATGCTATAATGTTGCTCAAGAACAAAAGTTCAATACATACAACTGTGGACACTTGTGCCTGAGATTTTTGTATAAAAGAGAAATGTATGTATAACTCGAACAAGTATGGCTAGAACCATCACCGTGTACGGTAATGGAAATATTCTCTCTACCGGTAGTATTTATCCGAATATACAACTAGATCGTGAGCAATACAGATATTCCATAGGATTAGTTGGCCTATATACAAGTCATACGATACGGAATATATTTCCAGGGAAAAATAAATTTTATTACGGAGATCAAGAGATAACTATCACAACCGGTAGTTACGAATTGTCAGAAATCGCTAACTATATAAAGAATCAAATTAATACGAGCGATCCTGAAGAAGGAGATTTACTACTACAAATCAAGGCTAACACTAATGCAGGAAAGTGTGAGATTAAATCTGCCTCAACCGTTATAGATTTTAGCAAACCTAACAGTATAGGCTCTCTATTAAGATTTAACAATCGTATACTACTACCCGGTATCAGGCACGTATCAGATCGAATTGTCGATATACTCTCTACCCCGAACATCTTTGTAGACACGAATATTACAGGGGGTGCGTATAGAAATAATCAACCGTGTCATACAATCTTTGAATTTGGTCTCTGCGTACCACCTGGATACCTGATTGAGAAGGAACCAACACACGTGATTTACTTTCCTGTCACTGTCAGTGAAATTGATAATATTACCATCCGATTAGTAGACTCGAGTGGACAACTGGTAAATTTTTCTGAAGATACCTTCACAAGTATAAGACTAGAACTTAAACGTGAAAAATGGGAATAAACTTTAACTATAAAAACTATACCACGCATCATTCGAGGGTCATTCGTCTTCGTACACCGACTAGTGCGGACCTCTTACGTATAAAGTTATCTAAAGAGAATCGGCTGTTTCTTGAATCTCTAGGTTTTAAAGTACAACATCAACATGTCGAAAAGAAGTAAATTACATATTAATACAGAAAGCATCTTTGCTACTGATAAATTAAATATATTTCAAAAACCTCGTGTCGATACAGATATAATAAAAGAAGACTTCTATACCTATTTGCCGTTTACGTTAAATGTAAATCATTCAGACATCATTAGAATCACCATACAAAATTCGGATAATGTTTTAGCTTTGTACGATAGCTACATTTTTGTTAAAGGTACTATGACTCGAAAAGTCAACGTAGAATTCCTACCGGTAAACAATTTTGCTTACTTTCTGTTTGACGAAATTCAACTAATATTAGGTACGAATCAAATCATCGATGTGTGTAAACATCCGGGTATTACAAGTACTATAAAAGGTCTCGTTTCACACGGTGCCGAGGATCGGGCATTATCCAGTAGTGCATGGGGAATCGAACTCGAAAACGGAAATGGCCTGTTACATAATGCAGGGAATAACGTGTTCAATTTCACGTGTAGAATACCATTAAAAGATATCTTCGGGTTTGCAGATGATTACAAGAAAGTTATTCCTCATATGAGTTGTCAGTTAGTTTTGATACGTTCTAAGAATGATTTTAATTGCTATAAAAGCGCTGTTGGAGATGCAGGTACTGATATAGAAATCAAGATTGATAGACTGTCTTGGGAGGTTCCTCATATACTATTATCGGACGAAAGCAAGTTGAACTTAGTTGAGAGTTTGAGAGATAATTCTTCTATTATCATTCCATTTAGACGTTGGGAATTACACGAACTACCCTCGCTGGGAACTACTAAAAATCAGGTTTGGCGTATAAAGAATTCAAATGAATTGTAAAAACCGCGTTGGGTCCTTGTAGTTTTACAAGACGAGCGTCAGTTGGGTATAAGAATCGGTAACCCTACTACATTTACTCATTCGAACCTAGTCGATATTAAGCTGTATTTAAATTCGCAAGTGTTTCCACAGCAACGGTTAAATCTCGATTTCAGTAGTAAGGATTACATTCCTGCTTATTTAAATTATACACGCTTTCGCGAGAGTTACTATGATATAGGTAGAGGATCGACCGATAGCTGTTTAATCGATTATTCAAAATTTGAAACATACCCGGTTTTTGTAATTGATTGTTCAAGACAGATAGAAAGTTTTAAAGATTCCACTGTCGATATTAGATTAGAACTTGAATATTCCGCTGCATTTACCAATACAACAAAGGCATATTGTTTGATCCTGCACGACTCCTTGATAGAATATAACCCGTTCACTGAAACCGTGACTAAACACGTACGCATACCATAATGAAAACTGTTAAACAAAAGAAAACGCTAAACATATTTAATTTAGACAGAGATGTATCTCTACAATCTGACGATGATAGAAAACACGGCGACTTATTACCTACGTCTTGTCGAGCAATTCTGAGCGGTCCTTCTTCCTGCTGTAAAACTAATGTTATGCTAGGTCTACTGATTAGTGAAAACGGATTAAAATTTGAAAATATCTACCTGTTTGCCAAATCCTTATTTCAACCGAAATACGAATTCTTAAGGGAAGTTATGAAACCTATTAAAAACATTGGTTATCAAGAGTTTAGTGAAAACGATGACGTAATCAATCCTAGCAACATCAAACCTAACTCAGTATTCATTTTCGACGATATTATTTGCGATAAGCAGTAAAAAATTAGAGACTATTTTAGTATGGGTAGACATAAAGGTGTTGATTCGTTTTATTTAGGTCAGACATATGCAAAGATACCGAAACATTTGATAAGGGATAACGCAAACTTGATTATTCTTTTCAAACAGGATGAATTAAATTTAAAGCATGTGTATAGGGATCATGTTGTAGGAGATGTTAGCTACGAGGACTTCAAAAACATTTGTCGTATATGTTGGAAGGATCCGTATGATTTCCTAGTTATTAATAAAGATTGTTCCCTAAACAGCGGTAGATATCGGAAAGGTTTTGATACATATATAAGTTTATAATTAGATTCAATTCGCTTAGTCGTCTTTTAGAGTTATCAGCATGTCGAGCTCCTATGATTTAAGTTTAAAACGTAAAATAATAAACGCACGCAAGGCTATACGTAGAAAATTTGCTTACTTTCGTCGTGATAAATCTGAAGCAGAACGTATTTATCGTGATACTCATAAACAGGTTATATCTCCTTTGGAAACTATTGCCGAATCAGTTAACGTTCCCCTATTGAAAATTAAAACACAACCATCTGCTGCTACTACTACTACTACTACTGCTAGTTATATTCCTCTGTTGAAATTTAAAAAACAACCTGTTGCGTCATCATCATCGGAAGCAGATGACGAAGAAGAATCTAATAAAACTCATGATCTCCCTACTCATTACGGTATGCTAATAGCTAGGGGTGGTAGCAACATAGACAGAACTAGATTCGGTATTAGATATAAAATTGATCGAGACGCATGGACTTTTGCATCTTCTTCTGTGACTATACGTGATACAAACATCATAATTAAAAACAACGCTTTCGAAGCAACATCCGGTCTGTTTGACTTACTCACGTTTAGAGAATTAGAGTCTACACCAACGCAAGCTGATATCAATAATTATATGCAGATAATAGCCCTTACTAATGCGCATAAGAAATCCTATAGACCACAGGGTAAACTAACAGCTGTTAAACATTGGAAGTATGATTATATAATTAAACCGAACTTATCCAGAATCAAAGGTTTAGGCATTAGACTATCATCATCATTGTCAAATTTTAAAAAATTAAGCGATTGCAAAGTCGAATACGTCTACTGGAATAAAGCTAACGAACTTGTCGACCGACTTCGTTTGTTATTTGCTGTAAAAGAAGCCGGTAACAGTAGTCCTCTGAATGAAAACGAAATAATTTCAATTATTTCCGAGTTAAAAGAAGAAGGTATTATAGAATAAAAGATTTCATCACGGTTGTAAGTAGTCAGTTCGTTACCATTAGCAGTATGAATGCTACTATAGATTTGTTTGGGCGTTCAATAGTTGGAGGTGCTGTAACAGTTCCAGGTCCACCCGGGGTAGGATTTAAGCTAACAGAAGATCAGAATTTCGATTTAGAAAACAAAAGAATTACAAACGCAGGCCACGCTATTAATGATTCAGATCTGGTAACAAAGAAACATGCTTTAATACTAGAAAATAAAACTATTGACTGTAAGAAACGAAGATTAATCAATTTAGCGGACCCCGTAGATGCAGAGGATGCAGTTACAGAATGGTATATGGATAGCGAGATATCTAACAATAGTCACGACGCGCTACGCGATAGTATTAAAACTCTGACCACGCTTTGTATAGAACTATCTAAGGCAACTTTATGGCTTCTAGCTAAAGCAGATTCTAGATCTAAAAATTTTGATAGATCACCGCTCGTAGACCTACAAAATTTGTTAATTACTCAAAGAACCCCGCAATAGTCGTAGGATATATTACTTTACATTCTATTTAATAGTTCAGTCTTACATAACTTATAATTTGAGTATCTGCAGTTATTAACAGAGATGAACGCAAAACAAACCGTTGTCGATGAAATACATAGATCTGCTAGAAAAAAATTTCAAAGACGTAGTACTATAATAAAGGGTTATGATGATTTGTTTCAAATAGATTTAGCGGAGTTTATTCCCTACGCTAAAGTAAATAAGGGTTATCGTTACATACTGATGATGATAAACTGTTATTCGAAATACTTGTATGTACGTCCGTTGAAAACTAAGACCGGAGAAGAGGTGACAAAACAGGTCTGTAGTATCTTTAAGGATTCAGTCATACCTAAAAATTTACAGTCTGATCTCGGGAAAGAGTTTTATAATAAACATTTTAAAAAGTTAATGAATAAATACAACATAAATCATTACTCTACGTATTCCGTGATTAAGGCTTCAATAGTCGAACGAGTTATTCGTACAATTAAGCAAAGGC
Organism: Agrypnus murinus; assembly: GCA_929113105.1. Lineage (NCBI taxonomy): Eukaryota > Metazoa > Arthropoda > Insecta > Coleoptera > Elateridae > Agrypnus > Agrypnus murinus. The sequence continues at coordinate 196,420,769 of OV816025.1, forward strand.
TGTATAAGGAGTTTAGCTACAGAGGGAAATTTAAATGGGTAGATATATTACAACGAGTAGTTGATAGCTATAATAATACTAAACATAGAACAATAGGGGTGTCTCCTGCATCTGTTAAACCTACGACACAGCTGTCTGTGTATAATGCTAATGTAAAAACTATCAGCAAACGTAGGTTGGATTTGAATGACATCGTACGTATAAGCAAATTCAAAGGAGTCTTTTCTAAGGGATATACACCTAACTGGTCAACAGAATTATTCAAAGTAGTTAAAGTTCAATTTACAAAACCTATCACATACTTGTTGGAAGATCTACACGGAGTTCCCGTCCGAGGTGCTTTCTACGAGTTCGAGCTGCTGAAAACCAATCAACCTGATGTATACCTAGTTGAAAAAATACTCAAACGCCGCAACAATGGTGACATTTACGTGAAATGGCTCGGTTTAAATGAAAAGTCCTGGATAAAGAAGGAAGATCTACTCACTCACTAGCTCCTTTATAGTATTATTATTATTAGTATACTTATGTATTATTTTAGATATAATTTAGTATTATATATCAGCATGAAATGTATTTTCTTCTAGATATAATTTAGTATTATATATCAAAATGAACTGTATTTTCTTCTTTCAATAAAAGTTCTTGTATAAAATATTTGTTTTTTATTTTTACCTTAAATTACAGAAATAAAAAAGACAAGAAATAAATCATATTACATCTATTATTCACGAATAATATAATACATGTTATAACAATACAAAATAATTGATAACATAATACATGAAAAAAAAGACAATTTAAAATATCAATTCTATAATTCTATAAAACATCTGAATTTCATGTACAGAAAAATACAAGATTGAAACATATTTAGTTGTAAAAGATATGACGTTAAAGAACTGTCAAAAATTCTTAACAGATATAATTATATACAATACAAAACTAATTTACAAAGTGATAATAAATATATACACATTACAGACAACAATCGTAAAATATACATAGATGACCTTGAAAATAAAATATATACACATTACAAACTACAATAGTAAAATTTCCTAAATATATATACAATAGGTTTAAATGTTTATACACGTGGTCGCTTGCTGTTATAGCCGAACGGAACTGAATCAAAATCTTCTATGCGTCTTCTCTTCGTGAACGTTATTCTATAGACCTTTGATTCAGTTCGCGTTACAAGATGATGGTCAACCGTACGCCGGATGTTGTTGGACTCTACAATAATCTTCTCGTCCATGCCCTCCAACAGTCTCAGCATGGACTCAAAGTTTATTTTTTGAGTCGCGGCGTGATTTAGGGTGATGCCCTTGACCTTGACAACCACGTGTATCTGCCCCGTGGTCGGGGAATAAACTTTGTAGGCGTAGTTCTTTGGCCCGCCTGACACAAACTCTATAATATACGATCCAGGGCCATACTCTTCCAGCTCGTCGGTGAGGTCACCTAGGAAGCTTCCTGTTGGTAGATCGAAGTCACCCGGCTTCGAAACGTATATTACAGAATCTGAAACAAGGAAGAAAAATTAACTCTAATATAGTAGATGTTGATGTTGATAGTACGACTTACCTGTGTCATAGTATAAGACTCTCTCGCCTAACTGATCCAGATAGCTATACAGCTTAAGACGGGCCTGTGCAGTGACAAATGCCGCGATGGCCACGTTGACTGACGATAGAAGATCTGCTGCTTCCTCCTTATGTTGCCAGTTAACCGCAATCACCTCGTCATTTATCTCCTGCACATTGTTGACTTCTACGCTAGGGTTGGACAACAGGTCGAAGAACTCCTTGGGCTCATTGATAATCGATGTTTTTGGCTGGTTCTCGCGCTGACCAAATTTCCCTAGAATACAAAAATATTAAGTAAAGAAAACTACATAAGGTTAGTGTACTTACCCCAGAAGGAATTCAGCATCAGTTTGGCCAACGATCTCAAACCAGGGTTCTTGACGATCTTCAACGAATCCAAGGAGACTCCCTCGTTCTCGAAGTAGTCATCAACGTACTGTTTCCGGGCTCCATTGATACCATCCTCGTTGTTGTCGTCGTTGGTAGTTATTGAAGATGGCCAACCGCTGGCTTCCTGCTTCATCTTCAGGAACTTGTCGATGAAGCCCGAAAACAAGCCCCCTGACTTGGACGCTTTGTTGTACTGGGTTACATCGTACGACCAGATATCTTGTATGTCCTGCACGATGTAACCCTTTCGTATGGCCATTACCAGTTCGTCCAAGACCCAGGTTCCGTTGATGACTCGGTCCTCTACGCCGTGCTGACAGTCGGTTTGGTTCAATTCTTCGGCGCAAGTGCGGCATAACGGGAACAACAGTTTGTTATGCATCTTGACGGGTAAGACCGGATGGTATAGATCTTGCGGAGGTAACACGGTGCATTTTATTACACCGTTGATCTGTTCTATACCCCCTTTATCCTGAATAAACTGCTGACATGCTTCATTGCCTACGTAAACTTCCGGATGGCCAACTGGGAATTTGCCGTACTTGCATACCCAGGGATAAAGGGAGCATACATCTACATACCGGATCTTTTCCCCGTCTTTTGCAACCCTCTTTAATTTTGCTGCCCCTGTACGGCAGCCGTAAAATGCCTCTCTCGGGATGAGTGGTGTGTTCAGTAGTAAGGGATGTTTCTCTACCTGTTGTCTGAATTCGAGTGTTAACTGCCTACGGAAGCGACATTCCCACTGCTCAACGACCTCATACCCTAGCGACTTTAACTTTTCCGTTGTGGCTCGGGTCTCCTCGAGCCTCATATCCATGGTGTCGCTAGGATCGTCGTGTAGAGGCTCGTTGCGACGGGTAGTGAAGCAGGTGGGACATCCGTGGAAGTAACACCCGTGAAATTGAAATATGGTACCATACAGCCCGTCAACCTTTAACCCGCCCACGATAGCTTCTCTCTGCCTGCCGGCGTGTTGAATCTCAACACCTCTTTGATGTTCTTCCAGCAATAGCCATTGGAGAGCTACCTTAGACTGGTTATCTGCGAGTCTATAACCACCCTTTGGTATCAGTCCAATGGTGCTTTCTTTGAGGAATTTCCTCCGGAACATGAGATTACAGGCAGAGGCGATGGTGATGGCTTCCGTGAACGGGTCAACATCGCATTCTTTAATAAAGAGATTCCTAAAGTTGATACAGGCTCTCTTTAAAATATCAACGTCGGTTCTGCAATACTCAACTAGGTCACGTTGCATATCGAACTCCGTGATCCCGTCCCTGTTCGCCTCGTACCATTTTAGGAACGCTTCACGAGCCTGGGGTTTCATGGTGTCGGGGCTGTAAAACTTGATGTCCGGAAGAGGACCCACGTAATGGGCATTCGCCTCGGTGTTAAAGAGGTGCGGGAAGTATCCTTTGGGAGCCGGTAAATCAAACGCTTTAGGCAAGTCAGCCAGAGCCATGGGGAAAAAGTTTAAAGAGTCGATAATCTTTAGATTATCTACTTGCAGCAGCAGAATTTTTGAACCGCGCATAATGAGGTTAGGTTTCAAAGAGGTGTTGTTGGTTATCAGATAATTTAGAATGAATTGCGTATCGAAAGCTTGCCCGTTATGGGCAATTGCTACAACTTTTTTGAATTTTTTACGCATCTCCAACAGGTGCACGAGAAAACCATCTATACATTTTCCTCGCAAGATCTGTTCTCGCAAACCACATCTTACACAGGTGGTAGCAGTTGATGATGAGTCGTTGTAACATTCAGAACAGACTTGCTGGAAAACGCATAGATTCGGCTCGTGGAGGTTGACGCCGGGCGCAATTTCTTTCTCTTGTCGGGTCTCCAGGTCGAAGAACACAAACAAGGTGTCTTGCTTTGTGTTCCTAGGCCCGGCCGGCTGTATATGACAGAAATGGTTTTCAGGTTTATGGCTCTGACAGATCTTACAATAGATCTCCCCGCACACGTGAGCCTGCTTCCGGGTCTTGATGTTGATGGTTTTGAAACATCCCTCGCATTTTTTAACTTCCAGGCACATGTTACCCTCCTGATGGTTGTTAAAGCAGGCTTGACTTCTAAAGTCTCGCCTGCAGTCCGGACACCTAATCAGCTGCGCTGTTCTTTCGCAGGGCGGAGAGCTACCACAGCCTACACAGGACTTCTCACACCGGTGATCTCTCTTGTTGTTATACGGTACATGACAGTGCTCGCAAAAGTATCTGCATACAAAGGCAGCGGTCAATGAGGTGATTAAATTATAATGCCCATCGTGATACATTAGATTGATCTTCTTCTCTGTATCAGTAGCTCCTTCGAAGATCACATCACGACCCTTTGTACCATACCCATACACAGTGATCTTGTATTCATTAAGATATCTTTGAAAGCATCTTAATTCGTTGACACCTGCTCCCTCTGATGGAATGACGAGTACACAGGCCTCTCGCATTAATTCCTCGGCCTTTATCTTTTGTACACCCTGGTTAGTCCTGGTCTTCTTGTAATCAGGGCTATTATCAGCATGGGCCTTCCCTACGATCAAAGCCCTGGGTAGGCATAGATTGTCGGTATTCTTGATAGCTACAATACCTCTACGCTTACTGCACTCTTCGGCGAAGGTACTGTAAATGCAGCTTCGGTTACGCCCTTGCCCTGCAGGTGGCGTCACGGATGAAACAATCATACGGAACTTATCAGTACTGAGAGCTTCCGGGTCACTCTGTAGGATGCTCTCTAGAATTCCCCAAACATCTTTATAGGTAACCTCACTAGCCGGTCTAAAACTCATGTAGCCGGGGAGTTTATCTTTAAAACTATCGAACTCGAAAGTAATTCCTACGCGGTCGGTTGGTGAAACGTTAGACATGGCATATGCAATTATTTGCTCGATAGCTGTTTTGAAAAAGACCAATAGGTCTTGGCTATCTGAAGACTGTTTCACTTTGAATACAACTCGACGCTTTTGGGTGTTAAACTTCTTAACAGTAGATACACTTTCGTTGATTACTTTGTAGAGAGAAGACATTTTGGATAAGATGTATGTATATGGGAACTGTAGTCAGTCTGAAACAAATTTCAAAATAATAAATGCAGTCTCATTAGGGAGGCTTACAGAACATTAGGTATAGAAGGGAAACAGGAATGAACACAGGGTGTGCGGTCTCACACACCGTATTTTAGACCTGGTCAGCTGTGTTCGGATAGGTAAGTACTCCCTGAGCACCAGGTATAGAGGTAGAAATATAGTTAAAACATAAAACCACTTACTTAATGAATTTTAAATAAAATAAATTATAATTCTTAATGTAAACGTTCAAAATAGTTATTTTTCATAACATAGTTAAAATATAAAAATCACTTACTTAATGAATTTCAAAGAAGCAGGAAATTATACTTTGATGATCGACCTCGAACACAGGATAATGAGATGTAATCTAAAAGTTCAAATGATTAGTTTACATAAACAAATGTAGAACATTTACATATTATGGATATAGCAGGTAAACAGTAGTGGAAAGATCGTTAAACATAAAATCATAATAACTTACCTGATTAAATTAAATATACACTGTTAAACTCTGGATAGCTGTTTAATGAATTTCAAAGAAGCAGGAAATTATACTTTGATGATTGACCTCGAACACCGGATAATGAGATGTAATCTAAAAGTTCAAATGATTAGTTGACATAAATAAATGTAGAACATTTACATATTATAGATATAACAGGTAAACAGTACTGGAAAGATCGTTAAACATAAAATCATAATAACTTACCTGATTAAATTAAATATACACTGTTAAACTCTGGATAGCTGTGTTGATAATAGTTGTTTTCACTATGGAAACACTTTCGTACTGATTTGAGATATAAAAATTTCTAAGCTTTATACTAATTTAAGTAACCACGTGACTGACTCACCACTCGACGAACAACGTTTAAAATAACACAAAGAAATCTGTTATTATAAAAACACTTTGTCTTAAGTAACAATTATTGTTTTAAAAGTTAATGAAGCGTGAATCAAATCTCTATGATTCATTTGAAAACAGAAATACTAAACAAGTGACTGATCCTTTGTGTTATTCTGCATGAGCTAATTATAAAGAAACTTCAGGGAATCTCAGTCACTTGTTTAGTATTTCTGCTTTCAAATGAATCATAGAGATTTGATTCACGCTTCATTAACTTTTAAAACTGCAACAGAGATAATCCGACAAGTGATTGACAGTAGCTTTGGTCTCTTAACAAATTATTTATAAAATCTAAATTCCTTTCAGTCAGTCATTCGTAAGAACGTTTGTTTATTTATGGTTTAAAGCAGTTTTAAAGAATGTTGAAAACAACATATGGCTAATTAGTTTGTGTGTATTTTCATGCAAAAACATTTAGTTTGAAAGTTATTTCTTAAACAGTTTTAGCTATAGATAATGTTTTTGAATTTTAAAAATAATGCTTCACAGTGTTCTATATTCTTAAGAAGATTCACTTGAATAAAATTTTATGAAATCATAACGATCCTAATTGTTTTCTTTCAAACTAAATGTTTATGCCATATTTAAACAGGTCTAATGCACCAGAGCTAATCCGACAGTTGATTGACAGTAGCTTAAGAGTTACTTTTGTATAGTTGAAAATAAATTTTTTATTATTACATTTCTACATATTAAATTATTTTCGCAGAATTACATGATGACCTGAAGATAAATATCAAATAGGATTGATTTATTTTAAAATAAATTTATGAGAGAGAGAGATGAGATATGGCAAATAATATATAAAAATGAGATGTACAGAATGAGATATCAGTTATGTAAATGAGAGAGGAGATACACTAATGATACCGTGAATTAATTTAATTCGCGCATGCATATGAGAAATCATATATGTAAATGAGAGAGGAGATATGTAAATGATACCGTAAATTAATTTAATTAGATCAATTAATTTAATTCGCGCATGCTTATGAGAAATCATATATGTAAATGAGAGAGGAGATATGTAAATGATACCGTGAATTAATTTAATTAGATCAATTAATTTAATTCGCCCATGCATATGAGAAATCATATATGTAAATGAGAGAGGAGATATGTAATTGATACCGTGAATTAATTTAATTAGATCAATTAATTTAATTCGCCCCTGCATATGAGAAATCATATATGTAAATGAGAGAGGAGATATGTAATTGATACCATGAATTAATTTAATTAGATCAATTAATTTAATTCGCCCATGCATATGAGAAATCATATATGTAAATGAGAGAGGAGATATGTAAATGATACCGTGAATTAATTTAATTAGATCAATTAATTTAATTCGCGCATTTAATTCGCGCATTTAATTAGACCACGCCTCATTTGAATATTAATTCGCGCATTTAATTAGACCACGCCTCATTTGAATATTAATTAGATCGCGGGTCATTTGCATAAAAGGAGAGGGGCAGGGCTCAAGGGGCCCAATACCTACTCATTATATAATAATCTTCTACTTCAACGCATTGTTTCACTAGTTTTTTGAACGCTTTATATCCCTATACACCTATATACACCTACATGGTATATAAATTTAATTCCTTTTCAAGATCGGTTTCGTAACAAAAAATTGCATTTTTAACGAATATATAAATTCTCATAAATCATTACTTTACAGAATCAACAAAGGAATTGTATTAAACGAAACCTTAATGAGCTAGTAATGTAAATATTATTCTTTATTTGTACAGTGTGTTTCGCGTCTGATGTTCAACAAAAAGTTTGATGATTTTATGATGGTGTTTTAAAAACGACGTAATTGTTATATTTTATAATGCCCAATTGCGTTATAAAATGGCATAAAACTTTATTAACCATCAATACCTAATCAAATCCGTGGTTAGAAACGTCATACCTACATCGACTATCCAGACCGCAGAGGGTCAAACTAAAACGTCATACTGGATAGTGATTTTCAGGTTATAATGATACTTTTACGTTATCCATTTAGGTTATCCACGTCAGGTGACACATTTTAGATAATGTAATAAATGCTCCATTAAAAATTCCACTTCTCATAATAATTACGACTATATGACAAACTGAAGCATAAATAAAATATATTTGATGTACAATCAAAACCTTTTTTTTAGCAATTTAAAAAAGAGAAAAATGAGAAACGGAAATTTAACAAGCTTTATAAATGCAGTAAAATATAATTTACGAGAAAGGAAACGTAAAGAAAATATTAAAAACACAGTAAATTAGATCCAGCAAATATTCCATACTATTTTGAATACCGTGTCCTGAATTCCCTGGGTAGATAAATTTAAAAGTATAGTTGAAATATTGGTTCGTGTGAAAGTATGATGGCGATACAGGCGTGGGCAATCTTCTGTCATTTCTCTTTTATTTCAATAAAACAGTATTTTTTAAATTATTATTTGTTATAAATGTGTTGATTTTTAAATTTTTGCAAACAGATCTTTCATAATTTCTTTTACTGACACAATTATTGCATAGGACATTTTTAAAAAGTGAAAACGTATTGTCGAATTCATTAAAAGGTTTTAGTTCTAAATATTAACCTACAGCAGAAAAAAAGGAAAACTGTGCTTTATAATTGTTAGACGTAAAAGAACACTATGGAAACCCCGTCAAAACATGACGGTCAAAAAGGTAATTTATTGAAGTTGAACGTTCGTTGTGTGATTGCAATCCTTCGGGTTTCCAATAATGATTATCTAATATTTGTTAAATAAACGCAATTGCAATCGAACAGACGGTAAATACTGAGTTTAATACTAAACCATTCTCAGACAAACTTTTGAACTCGTTATTTTCAAACACCCTCGACTTACCCCCACCCCCACCAATTCCGACTTACACCACCAACTTATAAGTCTTCCTCAGACTTACCTGCCCTCTCTCGGCTTACCCCCCCCCTCCAGACTCATCTCCCTCTCTGACTTATTCCCTAATTCCGGCTAACTCCACTCCTCCCCCGTCTTCGCCGCCTATTCTTACCATAAAATATTCTATTCTATATTGAATTCATATATTATATGCTTAATAGATCAGCTTTCTAAACTTTGTCGGTCAGTTTGTTCATGTTCCTTAAAATATAAACATTGGTCCTTAAACATTCATATTGTACTTTTTCATCAAATATTCCTGACGTGTACCAAGTGGATTTAGTGTCGATTTATATTAATTGAGGTTTATAAATAAAACACATAATTATAGAGAAAAAAAACTCGTAATGCATTTATTGTAGTGGAAATCATTTTAGTAACACAACTTGTAAAGTTGACATTTCATAGAGAATTAATAACAAAAGAAAAGCATGTATAAAACATGTGCGGTGCACGATAAAATATTTTGTTATTGTCACTTTTGTTAAATAAACCAGTGACCACCAACAATTGCTTGTCCCAATACTACAATTCCAATCTGCAAAATTTAAAAATTTCGAAAGAACGGACACAGGAGACAGACGGAGATATGAATTTCGTGAAAATGCTCCACAGCAAATACTATGAAACTCGACTGAGAACTATGGATAGTAAGCAGGTATCGACGTCGAAGCAAGCGCTGTAAGTGGACAGTCGGCTTTGGGCATATTGAAATGCATCGATTATAAATAACGCTTTTAAATTAAAAATATAAATATGTAATTAAAAGTCACGAAACTAAAACTCCACCAACTAAAACATCGAAAGATTTTAAAAATCTAAAAATTAAATAAAAATAAAAAGTAAGTAGTGTTGGTTAATCTACAGAGTCAAAACTTTAATATACGATAAAAAAGAATAAAGTAAATCGCTCCTGTAGAATTCGTAGACGAAGTGGAACAAAAAATGAATCGTGTTTTAAATATATAGATTAGTAAATAATAATTGACCTATATAATAAAGTTTAATATGGCGTGTGTATTCACTATCGAAGGACATAAAATTTTCCTAATCTAAAGCAGTTTTAATGGGAACACGCTCACTTTGATCGCTAATAATGAAATCTTTATAATAATCGCTCCTGTCATTTACAACTTTTACAACATTTTGCAAACGGATCTCGCAATGATTAGTTTTGTCCAAACATCTATAAATAAGCAATTGAAATTACCTAATATTTGTACAATTTGTTTGCTTTCCATGGTTTTCAACTAATGCGGATTTGTCTACGCACACTAATAAGTAATAACAAATCAAACATTAAACACTTTAATGAAGCAAGTAATCGGTTCGACCTCAGCAAACTTTTATAAGCGTGAATAGTTCTAAACATTAACACTCTGGAAATTGAGGTTGCAAGTTAATGGTCGTTCTCGTGCGTATCTACACAAATGATTTATATTTATTTATTTAAAAATATAAAAATACAGAAATTAAGCGTTAACTAATCTACACAACGAAAGCTTCAATATAAAAAAAGAATCATGTAAATCGACCCAGTAGAACTTTCAAACGAACTGGAACAAAATTAAGCTCTGTGTTTTAAATATATTATAGACGCATTACTAGTACTCTACATATACGTTAATGGTCGTTCTCGTGCGTATCTACACAAATGATTTATATTTATTTATTTAAAAATATAAAAATACAGAAATTAAGCGTTAACTAATCTACACAACGAAAGCTTCAATATAAAAAAAGAATCATGTAAATCGACCCAGTAGAACTTTCAAACGAACTGGAACAAAATTAAGCTCTGTGTTTTAAATATATTATAGACGCATTACTAGTACTCTACATATTTAAAGATTATTTATAAAATGATTAAAATAATAAATGGGAACGGAAATTCAAGTTTTATTTTATATTCTAAAACTAATCAAATTATGTTGAAAGAAACAACAAAGACATATATGCTTTCATTTATACTTTTAATCTTTTCATTTTAATTGATTATTTTATGGTTATGGTTGGCTCTGGGTGCGAACCTGACATGAAATACCTGATAAACACCTTTGTGTATTTTTCCAAAATTTATTTTTAAATAGACTTCAAGCATGGTACAAAACTTTTTCAACTTTAAGTAGAACAGGATACACAGGTGCATCGACAGATTATCTTCTATAATATCTCTTAACAGTTTTTCTACTTGGTAGTTACTTTACAGTATAATCAATTACCAGAGGCATGTGTCGCCAACCTCATGCAAAGACACAATGAGCAATATCCCCCAAGAAGAGCGATTCTATTGGTATATGTGCTATCAGATTTCTATAGATAAATAGTAATTTAGCGACAAAGTACCTCTCTAAAGGATTGCTCTGTAATGGATCTAAATAAACGAGATCAACGGATATAGAATGAAATCATTTAAAAGCCTTTTTACAATGGCACATAGCCAGAGATATAATATTTTTAGGTATTGATTTCTAGGTTGTGAGAGCTAGAATTATTTCACTTTTTGCCATCCATAATTTAAAAAGACGTCCAAATTGAGTTTGGATAATAATCTTATTCAACCACACTTTAATTTGGCAATTTATTCGTATGCAGTGCTGTATCAAAGTACCTTCTGTTGAAGATACCTAGTTTGTTAATGGACTTATTCCTTAACTTCGATTGTTGACAGATCCAACCGATTCTTCTGTTTTATACAGCATTCTAATAAACAAGTGCATTTGATCAAAAATCTTTTCAAAATTAAAATCTCCAGTTCTTACTTCCTAAAACCCTTGATTTATAAAGGATTTTATGATGTGAGTAGGGAATTGCAACAAAAGTGAAGGCTGACACTGGCTGAGTCTCTACGATTCCAAATATTAAAAAATGTCATAGAAAATCAAGATTCATTGATGATTTATATAGTTTTGAAAGATAGATTTTTCTCAACGGCAACCAATTTGATTTCCAAATGACTAGAATTCCTAAATATAAGCTATGGTTGGCATTTAGAAACTCTACAAATGAAAATTCTAAATATAGATGCCGTTGTACAACATCAAAATGTCTTCCATATGCGGTAGTTAATGACGTAGTTTTTAGCGGTTGTTTTTGCAGTGTTGCATTTTAATGGTGATTGTAATTTTAACCGATTAAATTTAACCTTCGTGTTAATATTTATGATAATTTTAGATAGAATATTTAGATTTTATATTTGTATTACATTGTGTGATTCTGTTCTAAGGATCATTCATGTGAAAACGTATATTTGCATATTCAAGATGGTTTTTCACCTTAATCTCTTAATTAGTGATAAAACTTTATGCAATTTTTTAATAAACATTGTATTGCATTTTATTTTCATATAAAACATAGTATTAATTAGATTTTAAAGATTTTGAGAAAATTGCTTAAAGATTTAAACAAAGAAATTTCATATAAACTTTAATATGTGCAACACTATTCGTAAGGATTATAACTTATGAAATATATAAATAAAAGTGACATTTTCTACGTTAAGGAAGAAATAACATGTCAGTCATCAAGAAGACTACTGTTGTAAAGTGATTAATGGCTAGATGTCTGCAGATAAAGTTAACAAAAGACAAAGTTGTTAGCATTGCTGCTTTGTGTAATCTACAAGTGTCAAACACATTAAGTAGGTAAATTAATTTTATTATGTTTTGTGTAATATTTCTGTTTCAGCTATGAACCAAACAACAAAAATCATGTGACAACTTCATAGACTCAAATTTACCATTTATTAATGCTTTCTTTTTAGAGCTACACGCACAAGAGTATCTTACACTGGTGTTACTCCCGTGTTGCTTCCAAATAAAACGCTTATTTAGAGTCTGAGGGAAATTTTACATTTGTTGATATAACCCAACTTTTTGTCTTTGTTATTTAATACTTACTAATTTAAACATTAAAGGGAGAATTATTGATAGTGACTGACTTAGGGCGGGTTGTATAAACACAGCTTAACTTTAAACTAGGATCAATATTCTAGACAACAAATGTTCTAACAATCGTTACTGCAGCAAGTGAGCCAAGTTTAAAGTTAAACCACATTTATACAACTTGCCCTTAGAAGTTGAGATTATTTATAATATTTAGATTGGTATAAAATTTGGTTTATTAGTACAGACCAATTCAATTTTATATTATATGTATAGATGAAGTACTAAATATTAAAAGAATCAACCTATTAAGAAATATATTATAAACAAAAGTATCTTTTTCCTTACAAATATTTCATTGTCAGTTATCATAAAGTAACACTGTGCATTACAATATTACAAATAATATTAATTTCGAACAGAAAGTGTTTTATTAAACATAAAAAGAATTTAAGACATAAGTAGCATATATTTTTTAACTATTCATTTTTAGTTATTTCTTTGTATTTTAAAACAAATTAACTACACAAATCAGCCATCTAAACAATAACATAAGCTTAAATATAACTAAAGTGCTTGTTGCACCAACCAACAAGTAGGTGCATAAGGGGGCAGGGGGAAGTAGTCAGTACTGCTCAGTGGTTTGAAGCCCCGATTAAAACAAACAGTAAAAACTTTAGTGTTTGAAACCCTAGTACAGCTCTGGTGTAGCTCCACCGGCCAAATAGAAAGCATCATATATGTGTTAATATCTTAAATTTCGTCATCTCCGTGGTCTTTTAATAACCACGAAGGTGACTGGGTGGCAACAATAACGACGAATATGCCTATTTACTACTTTGAATAATTTGTATCCAACAACAAATTTACATTATTTTTAATACGTTTTTATGAGAATGACCCCTAAAAGGTGTTTAGCGTAATTAGATTTTCCGGGATGTTTATTTCTGTAACAACGCGTGTTTTTTTATTCTATGTCAAAATTTCGAAATGTTTGACCAATATATACCGAACTACAAAAATATTGTTATTATGCCAAACTATGGTACAGATATGTAATTTGTGTCTTTTGTTTGATTCTCAATGGAATATATTCTTTTGATAGCTAACCTTAATCTTTTTGTTTAATTATAGTGTCGATCGATGTTTTATGGTTGAAATCTCTAAAAATCTAGCAGGTCAAAATCGGACATTTACCGTTTGAATTGTTCTTTTTGTAGTTCGGTATATACATACATACAGAGAAAAGCATACATACGGTGGTAACTACCGTTAGGCTTAAGCCACCGCACTGCATAACGTGCTGGTACGAATGCAATTGCAAGAGCTACCAGTTCACCACTGGTGGGAGCGAGGTATACCTATCCAAACCTCTACTAGCTCTCCAGGCTAGCACCGGAGTTATAAACGTAGTCACTCGTCGGGGACGATCTCCCGGCACAGGAGATGACCCCTTGTCCAGCTTCACACTTTTGTGGGACCACTGCCCGACCGATTACAACGTCAACGTGGCTGGGCTTGGACAGTTGTGCCACCCCGGTTTACCACGTTTTAGGCCTGTGCCCTCGACAGCGCTTCGGTAAGTATACCGATATTGTAATATTGGACAAACACTTTTGACATAAGATATATAACGCACGTGCATTGTTACAAAAATATTTAAACATCACGAAAAATCTAAATACGCCAAAGATCTTTTAGAACAGAATCCACAATAACTCCCCAAAATAATATCAAATTCCTACATTTTTGTAATATCAAACACAAATTAGACATTTTCAAAGCTTTCGAGGTATACAAACTCAAACTGAGGGTATCTTTAATAAATGAACAGATTGAGCTCTGTAATTCCCCGTTACTGGAACGGTTAGATAGTTAATTCTTATTATTTTTATTTTTTTATCTAGTTATTTATTTTTTGTATTTATATTAGCGTCGTGTTCGTTTATATTTATATTACCTTTGATAATGATAGCTTAACTATCGAAATAACCATTAGGTTATAATTTAATAAATCTTGTGAGACTTTTATTAATCTTTATTTTAGTTAGCTGCTTGTTGCTTTTTTATGTTTGAATATAAATCATATATTTTCTTTATTTCACTAGTGAAATAAAATGATTTTATTTCACCTTAATTTAAATAGACATTTTTTATTTGCAAATATAATGTGATTAGTGTCGTTTATGATACGGAACAAAAAAAAGTGATTTATACTACTACAAGTATACAAGGATAAAGTTATCTTCTTTATTAAAATGATTTATACAGGATGAAATAGGCCGGTTGAATAGAATTTCAATAGTAATAGTAAATAGTAATTAAATATGCTAGTCATTCGACTAGCTAATAAAGCCACCCAGAAGATACAGAAATTAAAATGGAAAAAATTTAATAAGATCAGAGTTTGCTGTGGCTTATTAATACATACCACGACCTCCTCGATTCGACGCCGACGTTTGACGTCTTTATGCGGCCTGTTCATTTGCCAGTTTTCGGCGTTCTCCGCTTGGCGCCACGTCCCGGGGGAATGGACGCGTTCAACCGTTCGATTTTATCCGACGCGTTCACACATCCAAATGTACACTTAGCAAAATGCTTGAAATGTTTATAATCTGTGATAATATTTTAAAATAAAATCCGGGCTCTTTTGAAGGTTATTGTTAAATATTTGACTTTTCTAAACTTTATTCAGTAATTATTCGATATAGCGCTACGGGTTTTCGTTCGAAAAACGTCATAAAAACAGTTAAAAATTATAAAATATTCTTATCAGATGACACAAACACCATTTTTAAGCCATTTTCACGTAAATACAGCCAACTTTTTTACTAACTGTAACCTAACATCATAACATTCTAAGCTCAAAATAGCCATTCTAACATTGTTTTTATTATTAATTACCGGCGACCAACGCGATGTTTTTTCGGATTATTGTTCTCTAAGTTATCCTCTACAACTCAATATAATTGGTTTACCTGGGTTCAGAAGGGTCCGTATATCGAATAATTAATCTTTATTCTACTTTATGACGAATTTAGTGCGTTTGGTTTCGTTTGAAAAGTTTTTGATTTAAAAATAGTAATTTTACTGAAAGAAATGCCAATTCACAACAAGAAGTGCTATGTGTTACTTACAGAAATTACAAAAATGCAACGAGTTTCTTCGCATTTTCTTCCAGTGTTAGCTTACGAAATAGGTGGATTGAAAATTTACATCTTCCTTCTGGTAGGATTAAAACATATACTTTAGTAATATGTTCATTTATTTTACTTTATACATTTTCTAAATTACATGGTATTTCGTGCATTGTACAGTAGAAAGGGACAGTCCGGACAGTATAGTTAACGTAGAATTTTAATTTATTTCAGATACGAAAATACTCGAAAGTACTGTTATCTGTAAATTACACTTTAAAAGCAGTTGCTATAAGACGGATCTTCTGGTTGAAAGTTATTAAAATGTAATGTGGAGCCCTACAGTACATACAGTAATTTCTGAAATATATTTTAAAAAAATCTTTTATCATAACACATTTTAGACATGTTTTTCGAACACTCATGATGTACAGTATGTATTGACTAATTCGTTGAGCAATTGCTCCTCAAATCGCTCTTAGGATTAATCAATCAACAAGATCGTGGAGATTTGAAATGCCCTAGTAAAAATGTCATATTAATAAACCAAATAACAGAACTGGTTTTAAATAGATTTCAATATTTACCTCAAGAATGCAATCATTGCAGTATTTTAGCTGATCTTGACTTCAGAATTCTTTATCTTAGAATTCTTCTTTATCTATTCTCAAGATTCACAACAAGGACCTTTGAAGAATAATTTTAAATATACTTCTAAAATCAATATTAACTAACCTTGCCAAAAAAGCACCAACAACATATCTGGAACGCGATTGTACATTAAACTTCTTTCTAAAAAAGTACTCAAACATTGACAAATAAATATTTTTCATAAAAAAATGCTTTTTCTTAGAATCACCACTGCCGATAGCATAAATTGTAATTTATTTTGAAGTATGTTAACTGTCAAAAGTGTAAAAATTTAAGCTAATTTTCGAACCATTTCAAATTACCGGCGCGGTTCTGATCTCCAATCCCCCGGTAGCTAGCGCCATGCGGAGAACATGTGCATAATGATATTTTTAAAATTTGAACTGGCCGTATTAAGACGTCAAACGTCGAATCGAGGAGGTCGTGATACATACATCAATTTTAACAAAATAACATTTATTGCAAACAAAAGGATAAATTAAATTTTCTTAAAGTACCAAAATTTTATTACAATAATCGATGTTTACACTGGCGAAGTAATTTAACAATTATTTTAAAATTTCATGATTCGATATTATGTAATTTAGATTGGCACAATCTGAAAAAATAATTGCCATTTATAAAATAATTTATTGGAGCAGTGAAAATTGGTATTTTTGAGAATAACATTTACATCAATATTTCAAGTTAAGCAGACCACAGCAAACGCTGATCTTATTAAATTCTTTTCATTTTAATTTCTGTATGTTCTAGGTGGCTTCAGACACCCTGTATTTACTTTTACTATTACTATTTGGATTCTATTCAGGATTTGATTTTGATTTGGAATGCACATATGCATTTAAAATGCACACTTCACGTAGGGGCCAATCGTAGTGAAATACAGAGGGAAACGTGAGCACAATATTTAAGTAATCTCCATGCACATTTTGTTCTGGTGTTTACGTTATAAACTAAAGTAAATGAGGAATAACTGATGTCCATATTTTGGGAACTCTCGAGTTATATTATACCCGAGCCGAGAGTACCCGCCATAATTGTGTGTGATGCTTCTACTGTATAGTAGGTATTCATTTAGTCACGTAAAACTGAAATATTTACTAGTGATTTAATAATATCATAAGGGCATCCAGTTGTTTATTTTATTATACAGTGTGGGATTAAAGTATGGAATATTAAAAAAAGCGAACTCAATCGGTTTTTTAAA
Source organism: Agrypnus murinus (assembly GCA_929113105.1). NCBI lineage: Eukaryota > Metazoa > Arthropoda > Insecta > Coleoptera > Elateridae > Agrypnus > Agrypnus murinus. The sequence continues at coordinate 196,438,531 of OV816025.1, forward strand.
AACGTTGAAACACGTCGGTTTTATTTTTTTAAAATACGTACCTATTAATATGTGCGATTCAGCTGCCGGCTTTCATTTGTTGGTTCGTTATGACGGCATCACAAAAAGATTTAAATGACAATACAGATTTTTAGTAGTGGAATCCGCTAGTGATTTTTCTTCCCATTATGATCATGCAACTAAATCATAAGGTTGCATAACAAAAATTCTGAGAAAATCGAGCTGAACATTTAATATTGATATTATGGTACTTCTAAAATAATAACTTCTGGGTCGTTCCATGCGAAATCGATCACTAGAATGGGTCGATCTCACGGATTTCGGTGAAAATCAATTATGAGGTAGTAATCAACTAAGGAACATAACTTTCATTCATCAATTTCCTTCATTACGCAGAACTTCGGAAGTATTTAAACTGAAAAAATTATCAAAACTGCTTGCATGTCTTTAAAGGAATATAAATATCTCGAAAACTAATTATCCTAAAACAAATACTTTTTTTACATATTGCTCACAAGAAGACGGGCTTTTTGGACGATCTAATAATTTTTTACTACCAAACGTATTTTTATTTTTTTTAAACGAAATATTATAAAAATGCAAAAAAATCGGTGTGATCACATTTTTAAAAGTCTGAAAAAAATTGTACGGATTCTTTAAACATTTCTGTATTTAAATGCCAAATGGCAAGCTAGACGTTTTAATAGTTTTGGCAGGACAAATTTTCAAAACTGCGTTGCGGACAGCCGGCACAGCATTGTTAACGGCCAGCTATTTTAGTACTATTGGCTTAACTATTGTACTACATAAGATAAATGTACATATATCTGTGTGAATATGATTATACCTAGTGATTAGTATTAGTAAGTTAATTATTACTTATGTATTTAAATCGATTTCTTCGGGTGTGATACATATAAAATATTTTTCTTGTGGCTGTCAAAGACCCTAAAATATAATGCAACAGCTTTTTTAATTTAAGTTTTAAGGTCTGTTGGAGTAATTGGGTCATAGCTTTACAATTATCTTGCTTTAAACTCTCATTTCACACTCTTATTTAACATTTTTATCATGAAGTATAACTTTAGGACTTTTTTTATAATAACTTAATATATTTTTCAAAAAAATGTAAAAATAAAGCAGCTCTAATGCCAATACTGTATTAAAAATTATTTTTAAAAAACATGTTAGGTGGTTCCAATCACCCAATAAATTGGGGTAAATGGAACCATCGTCTATATTTTTAAAAGTTTCACAGTTTTATTAAAATATACCTGACAATATTGTTTCGACAGCTATGCTGTCATTATCAAAGGTAATATAATTATAAACAAACACGTCGCTAAGGTAGATACAAAATAGGTAACTAGATAAAATAATAATAATAATAATAATAAAAATTAATAATAAAAATCATAATTAAACATCTAATACTTCCAGTAACGGAGAATTACTGAGCTCAAGTTGTTCATTCATTAAAGGTACCCTGAGTTTGTGTTTGTATATCTCAAAGGCTTCTAAAATGTCTAATTTGCGTTTGTTATTACAAAAATGTAGGAATTTAATATTATTTTGAGGAGCCATTGTGTGATTTTGTTCTAAAAGGTGTTTGGCGTAATTCGATTTTTCAGGATGTTTATTTTTGTAATGACGTACGTGTTCTTTATATCTTATGTCAAAATTTCGAAGTGTTTGCCCAATATATACCGAACTACAAAAAGAACAATTTAAACGGTAAATGCCCGATTTCATGATATCATGTGTTCTGTCTTTAGCATTAAATAAAAATGAAAAAGTGTTAGTGTTGGTTTTAAATGTTATTTTATAATTGTTGGTTTTTCTTAGTATATGTGCAATTTTTTCTGATATTTTGCCAAAATATGGTATAGATATGTAATTTGTGTCTTCTGTTTGATTGTCAATGGGATATATTCTTTTGATAGCTAACCTATAATCTTTTTGTTTAATTAAAGTGTCAATCATGTTCGGATTATAATGATTTGCATGTGCTAGTTGTTTAATGGTTGATATCTCTTTGCTAAAATCTGATTTTGTTAGTGGAATAGTTAAAGCTCTGTGTACTAATGATCTGTATGCTGCTATTTTATGTGTATTGTGGTGACAAGATTCATTTGGTATTGTTATGTCTGTTTGTGTTGGTTTTCTGTATATGGAAAATTCAAAAAGATTGTCTGCGTTAATCTTGATATTTAAGTCTAGAAAGTTTATAGCCCTGTTTTGTTCTGTTTCTAGTGTAAATTTTATATTAGGATGGATATTGTTTATAAGAATTAAAAATTCATTGATAACCTCAAAAGAACTGTCCAAACAAGCTAAAATGTCATCAACATAACGAAACCAGAAGATAATGTGTTTAGAGAGGTTTAATTCAAATATTCGATCTTCAAACTTGTCCATAAATATGTTAGCTAATAGAGGACTTAGAGAATTACCCATAGGTAAACCATCCTTTTGTAAATAAATTATGTTATTAAAAGTGAAATAATTTTGACTTATACAAAGGTCAAATAATTGAATTAACTCTAACCTTGTAACTAATTCTATATTACTATTGATCAAGAAACTATCTAATAAAGGAATACATTCTTGTGGTGGTATTCTGGAGAACATGTTGCAAATATCAAAACTAACAAGTTTTGAATGTGGTGGAAGATGTATGTTTTGCAGCTTATCTACTAATTCTAATGAATTTCTAACAGAGTATTTCGATTTGTAACCTATCGTGTTAATAATCTGGTTCAGTTTTTTGGATAAAATGTGATTAGGTGCATTGATGTATGATACAACTGGTCTTATTGGCATATTCTGTTTGTGGGTCTTGACTAATCCATACAGTTTAGGTATTTGTGGGTTTTTATTAATGATTTGTTGCTTTTCTAATTCTGAAAAGTAGATATTGCAGTTTTCTAAACCTTGTTTTATTTCTTTTTGGAATTTTGTGGTTGGGTTTTTGTTTAACGTTTCAAAATTTTCTTTATTAATAAATTCATTAACTTTTTGTTAGTGATGGGAACTTGGGTGTCGAGTGTCGTGATACTGTTCGTGGTCGTGACACTTGAAGTGTCGCGACACTTCGTGTCGAACAGAATCGCTCTTATTAGAGTGTAATTCGAAGTTGCTTGATCATTCTTACAAAGAAATTAAAGGCAGATTTGTTGAACTGGCCAACAATCATTGAATAAGACGTACATATAAAACTATTTTGTTGTAGATTTTTTAGTTAAAATTATAAATTCATGAATTATTTGCAAAACATTAATTTAAAAGCCGAAACCTGAAAAGTTGACGCAACGCCTCCGTGGTTCGATGGCAAACCGTGTCTTGCTAAACTGCACGGGCTGGTGGAATGCAAGATCGAACCTCGTTACAAGCATAACTTTTTTTTAAATTTTATTTGTTATTATTCTTTTATTCGAAAAACGTACAAGAAATAATACATTACAAATAAAAAATAAAGATACCCAATTAATAAGACATTGTCTTATTAATTGGGTATCTTTATTTTTTATTTGTAATGTATTATTTCTTGTACGTTTTTCGAATAAAAGAATAATAACAAATTATTTAAATTGTTTTGCAACTATTAATCTCACCGACTTTTATTCGAGAACGAACTATTTGGCATATTTCAGATTTCCCATACTAATTTTCTATAGCAAATGTTAGAACGAATGCGGTGTATAAATAATTTAATGTCTTTTAATGTACTTAATGCATAAATATATAACCATAACAGAATTTACTCATAAACCTAATTGTTTTTTAATCCCTAGTTTATGATTTACGTATTAGCTATGAATCTTGACTGCTCGTTTCAATTATATTATATCAGAATATGAACTAGCGCATGCATGATGTGTAAATGCGAAGTATCGTTAAAGAGTCGTGAAGGAGTCGACACTTCACACGGCTAATGGTTTCGACTCGCAAGTGTCGTGATACGCGGGTGGTATCGCGAACCCAACACTACTTTTTGTATGTAAATATCTTTTGAAAGAATTACCAAAGTGCTACCCTTATCTGCTTTAACAGAAAATTACAGAGAACAATCTAATTTCTGTTAAAGCAGATAAGGGTAGCACTTTGGTAATTCTTTCAAAAGATATTTACATACAAAAAGTTAATGAATTTATTAATAAAGAAAATTTTGAAACGTTAAACAAAAACCCAACCACAAAATTCCAAAAAGAAATAAAACAAGGTTTAGAAAACTGCAATATCTGCTTTTCAGAATTAGAAAAGCAACAAATCATTAATAAAAACCCACAAATACCTAAACTGTATGGATTAGTCAAGACCCACAAACAGAATATGCCAATAAGACCAGTTGTATCATACATCAATGCACCTAATCACATTTTATCCAAAAAACTGAACCAGATTATTAACACGATAGGTTACAAATCGAAATACTCTGTTAGAAATTCATTAGAATTAGTAGATAAGCTGCAAAACATACATCTTCCACCACATTCAAAACTTGTTAGTTTTGATATTTGCAACATGTTCTCCAGAATACCACCACAAGAATGTATTCCTTTATTAGATAGTTTCTTGATCAATAGTAATATAGAATTAGTTAAAAGGTTAGAGTTAATTCAATTATTTGACCTATAAGTCCTCTATTAGCTAACATATTTATGGACAAGTTTGAAGATCGAATATTTGAATTAAACCTCTCTAAACACATTATCTTCTGGTTTCGTTATGTTTATGACATTTTAGCTTGTTTTGACAGTTCTTTTGAGGTTATCAATGAATTTTTAATTCTTATAAACAATATCCATCCTAATATAAAATTTACACTAGAAACAGAACAAAACAGGGCTATAAACTTTCTAGACTTAAATATCAAGATTAACGCAGACAATCTTTTTGAATTTTCCATATACAGAAAACCAACACAAACAGACATAACAATACCAAATGAATCTTGTCACCATAATACACATAAAATAGCAGCATACAGATCATTAGTACACAGAGCTTTAACTATTCCACTAACAAAATCAGATTTTAGCAAAGAGATATCAACCATTAAACAACTAGCACATGCAAATCATTATAATCCGAACATGATTGACACTTTAATTAAACAAAAAGATTATAGGTTAGCTATCAAAAGAATATATCCCATTGACAATCAAACAGAAGACACAAATTACATATCTATACCATATTTTGGCAAAATATCAGAAAAAATTGCACATATACTAAGAAAAACCAACAATTATAAAATAACATTTAAAACCAACACTAACACTTTTTCATTTTTATTTAATGCTAAAGACAGAACACATGATATCATGAAATCGGGCATTTACCGTTTAAATTGTTCTTTTTGTAGTTCGGTATATATTGGGCAAACACATATACCGATGTTGCTACAGAGACCGAGCTTCCTCAATATACTCAGGAATGGGAGAGTCTTCCGGAAATACAAGAAGAAGATGACGATGCATTCATATTAGATACCGATGTAGGCGAAGAGTTCTTGAATCAGTACGATCCTTTACCTAGGAAATATATTGAAATCATGATAATCTACAGCATACTACAGATGCTGTTATAGCAACATCTCCTAACCCTATAGATATTTGCTTGGTAAAGGATTTTGATGCTATGCTGATCATAAATAAAAAGGTAAATCTGCTATACTATCAATAGGTTTGGTCTATACCTTTAGGAAAAAGAAAATATGAATATCCTATGTATATTTCTAAATATGTTGAAGTCATGATAATCTGAGGCACACTACAGCTGCTATTATAGCAATATCTCCTACCCCTATAGATATTTGCTTGGTAAAGGATTTTGGTGCTATGCTGATCATAAATAAAAAGGTAAATCTGCTATACTATCAATAGGTTTGGTCTATACCTTTAGGAAAAAGAAAATATGGATATCCTATGTATATTTCTAAATATGTTGAAGTCGTGATAATCTGCGGCATACTACAGCTGCTATTATAGCAATATCTCCTAACCCTACAGATATTTGTTTGGTATAGAATGTTGATGCTATGCTGATCATGAATAAAAGGCTGTATCTGCTATACATTTAGGAAAGAGAGAATTTGGAGCTACTGGCTTAGATTTATCTGAGGTTTAAGAAAATCAGTGGTGTATTGATATTTGATTTTGAGGTCATTCGATTATCCTTTTTCTTAACCTTATAATTCAACAGTATATATAATCTTTAAATAACGATGATATTTATGTAACTTTAAGGTAAATGTATAGGTATGTGTTTTATATTCATTTCTATTGGCACTAAACGGTCTTCTGGATCCTCAACGATAATAGGAGGACCTAGTGGCGTCAACATAAGGCTGTGTGGCTGTAATATGTGGCGGTGTGGAGGTAATATGTGGATGTATGGCTACAATATGTGGCTGTGTGGCTGTGTGGCGGTAATATGTGGTTGTAATATGTAGCTGTGTGGCAGTAATATGTGACTGTGTGGCTGTAATATATGACTGTGTGGCTGTAATGTGTAACTGTGTGGCTGTAATATGGGGTTGTGTGGCGGTAACATGCAGCTGTGTGACGCTATATAGATGTAGGTATAAATAGAGGTAGTAGCATCACCTCATTTATTTCTTTAAAGATGAAGAGCCGTGTCTGTGATGTATGCAGTAAGAGTATTCGACAATCTGATTTTAGACGTCATATTCATTATGGGTATAAAGCTCAATGTTTTAAATGTTCTAAGAGATTCTCTCGTCTCGATAGCTATAAAAGGCATATGAACGAAGCATGACAAAGAAAGCAATAAACATACTGTGAATTCCCCTATAGAATATGAGGTCAATGAGATTGTAGCTCCTTGTTATGATGATGATTGGAGTACGTTTAGCGACTATTTAAGTGATGAAGAGCCTGAAATAAATTGGATGATTGTGCGCGGCCTAATAGCCCGGCTTCGGTTTTATTATGGTACTTTGAAGGATAGTCTGTATACATACCCTATAGCTATTGAAATAATAAACGAATTGAAACACTCAGGATTATTTCCGTCCTTCGCTTCACCTCGTGAAATAATAAATAATCTTAAAGATGTTTTGAATATAAAGTGTATTGAATTAAAATAAAGAGATTTTTTAACATATATTGTTTAACTAATCTTACTTGAAAACTAGTTTTGTCATTAAAACCTTTTAATACCTATCTTTTGTCGGAAGTTATACATAAAAAATCTGCTAATCTATGCTTCCTTAGGCGAAGCAGTTTAACTGTTGAGCTATACGTGGAAAGTATGATCTGTAGGACATTTCGTAAAACTAGCTTTAATAATATTATAAACTGATTTAATTTAAACGACCTTTTCTCTCATTTATATGAAATTATACTACATAGGAAACCTCAAGTTGATAACACTCATTGATTTTTAAATTCTTTCGGTATATTGCAATCCCTATCTGTATGAGTAAATGCGAATCTGTCTAGCTATCTAGGCGATACCTCAGGCGATTTCTTAGAAAACAAACATCCTAAGTAATAAGAAGTATGAGAAATCAAATGCGATATATAGAAATAATTTTCGACTTTCGTCAAACTTATGCTGGTAATTATACGATGCTTTATAGGTGTAAAATGTAGGAAATTGATAAACGGTTTTTATTCGATTATGTAATAACTATAGTGACCGTCTTCCCTTAATAATTCGTATTAATAATTTGTTTCTGAATAAATTATTCAATTTGTCTATCTTATGTTTCTATGTTAATGATGATAAGAGCTTCCGGCTTCATGAATTTTTTAGTCATATAAAACGACCTTTTAAGACTTATAACCGCAGGCTGCCTTTTCATTAATTGAAATTTACCTTTTTTAATATAAATAATATAAACGATCAATTTTAATAATTCATTATAAGACAGAAGCCGTTGATAACCGATTTGAATAAAGTTTTATTTCAACTATCAAAACCGCAATCTTCCTTTTTAGTCAAAAGTTAATTATCTTTCAATTTTAAAAGTTTTTTTTTTCTGAATGAGATAAAACATTCTTCTATAGGAAGTTGATATCCTCAGTGAGATAATAATAAAATGTGTTTAGATTATTCTTTTATTGATATAAGAGATTAACTTACATTATTTCTTAATACTAAAATGCTTGAATAAATTTTATAAATCTTGATATCATACTTTAAACGTTCTAGTTCGATTAGAAAAGCGTTTAATCGAATTTGATAAGTGCATAGAATGCATATTCCAAAATTATCCTTGTTTAAAATAGTTTTGAAGATCTTCAACAATCTGTTCAGGATACAAATGTAATACCTCAAGCACACTAACAGTATTATGGGATCTTACTGTATCAGAAATCAAGATCCGGATGTTGTTAAGGAATTCTCCCGGAATTTGGACTGCAGCTATCAGTATATTCTCGTAATAGGTGTAAAATCCTGATGTTTTCAACAGTTCTAAATGCCCCGAGATTATGCTCTGGACTTCCCAAAGATATTCAAAAGAGCGTTCACCTAAGGTGATGCTTCTCTGGCCTTTAGTAATTTTAATTACTGGCGTTGAATTGAATGATGTAAATAGTATCTCACACCCTTTAAAGTATTCAGGCGCTGTATCTTCAGGCTTCGTAAAATATGCTGATATCTGCTGTTTGTATGCGATCAATCCCCCAAACTCTTCAGGTAGGAAGGTTATGGATTGTCTATCACCCCCAATTTTAACAACTGAGGTAAATGACTCGGATGAGCTGTATCCTACAGCAATGTACTTCGTTCTCGATTTGTTTAGCCAAAAACTTCTTTGGGAAATCAGTTGCAGATCTTGAGGAACTTCTTTCGGCTCGTATTTTCGTTGTTTCGCTGATGGAAATTTATCTACCGCGTTATCGTTGGGTTGGTCGACGGCTCTTTTTATCAGGAACTCGCTCATATCATGTTGACTCACTGAAAATCGAAATAAAAAATATTAAAACATATTAGAATCGAAATAAATAAAAATTATAATAAAAATTAAAACATCTTAAAAATCATACTTACTTATAGAGCTTCGCTGAACTTTGAGATGTTGCTTTAATGATTGTGGATGATGAACTGATGTATTTCCTGTCTGGTCTTTTTTATTCTAAATCTGTCTGAGTTCTCTCGGCGGGGCGTGTACCCTGAGTTCATGTGTTAAAATGTTGGAGCGGATGTAAAAGACCGTTACAAATGGTCCGATGTAAAATTTTGGAGCGGATGTAAAAGACCGTTACAAATGGCAGGATGTAAAAGTTCGTTAAATTTTGGGCCGGATGTCGTTTCCTGTTTTTGGACTGGACCGGATGCTTGGGACCGGATGCTACATCCTGTTTCAAATTGCAAAAGTTCGTTACAAAGTTCATGACGTCATCGGTCGAGCTCAGACCGGAAGTGAATCCAGTTTTTTTGGGCCCATGTTAAATCCCATAAGAAAATGTCGCCGTAGTGGCTTAGTTTTACTACTCCTCATAATTGATTTTCATTGAAATCCGTTAGATCGACCCATTTTAGTGATCGATTTTGCATGGAAATGGCCCTTCTAAAACATGATAAACAAAAAAATCTAAACTGAACAATGAAAATAAAGCAAATAAAATTAACATTATTAAATTAAATCTTGTTTATTGTTTCCAGCCTTACTTTGTGGAACTCCATAATCATGAAATAAATAAAGATTAGTAAAAGTTTCACAGCTTTATTAAAATAGAACCTGACAATTTTGTTTCGACAGCTATGCTGTAATTATCAAAGGTAATATAATTATAAACAAACACGTCGCTAAGGTAGATACAAAAATAGGTAACTAGATAAGATAATTAAATATCTAATACTTCCAGTAACGGAGAATTACTGAGCTCAAGTTGTTCATTCATTAAAGGTACCCTGAGTTTGTGTTTGTATATCTCAAAGGCTTCTAAAATGTCTAATTTGCGTTTGTTATTACAAAAATGTAGGAATTTAATATTATTTTGAGGAGTCATTGTGTGATTTTGTTCTAAAAGGTGTTTTATTTTTGTAATGACGTACGTGTTCTTTATATCTTATGTCAAAATTTCGAAGTGTTTGTCCAATATATACTGAACTACAAAAAGAACAATTTAAACGGTAAATGCCCGATTTCATGATATCATGTGTTCTGTCTTTAGCATTAAATAAAAATGAAAAAGTGTTAGTGTTGGTTTTAAATGTTATTTTATAATTATTGGTTTTTCTTAGTATATGTGCAATTGATAATAACAGCATAGCCGTCGAAACAATATTGTCAGGTTCTATTTTAATAAAGCTATGAAACTTTTACTAATCTTTATTTATTTCATGATTAAATTAAATGTTCAAAATGCCACCCATTATCTTGTTGTTTTTTTCTTTCTTTTTTTTTTCTTAGAATTTATGTTATGTAACGTTATGATTTTTTTGCATAAACATAAAGGGAAGAGAAATCACTATCGGATTCCACTACTAAAAATCTATATTGTCATTTAAATTTTTTTGTGATGACGTCATAACTAACAAACAAATGAAAGTCGGATGGTGAATCAAACATGTTAATGTGTATTTTTAAAAAATAAAACCGACGTGTTTCAGCGTTTTTAAAAAAACCGGTGAGTTCACTTTTTTTTAATATTCCATACTTTAATCCCACACTATATATTGATTAACAAACCAGAATTTTCCCTGCACGAAACAATCCTAACTCTATTTTACTCGGAAATGCAGAGAAATGCGTAACTGTCCTAAGTAAATTTAGATAATTCAAATCACGTCTTTATAATAAGTTTCCCTCATCATGTTTGAAAGTTACACGGACCACATAATCAGTAATCCGATTATTCTTCAATCATTATATCAATCTTCAATAATCTGCAATACTTATTTATTACAAGATTGGCTGCAGTTTTAACAATAATCAGCTGTATCCATAAAACTGTCCACGAATCTAGATAATTGAATTTGCAATTATATTAACTGTAATAGTTAATTGTTGTTAAATAATAATATGCGATTACATGCGTAGGTGATCATACCCCTAAAGCGCTTTAATTCTCTATTACGTCACGTTTTCAGTTCTACTGAAAGCTTAACGTTTATAATGTCCTTTTACTCTTCATTCTAAACCATAAACTGTGTAGAACTACAATCTCTAAATATGCTTTGTCATAGCTGATAGTTTTCGATTAGATTATAAGATTCTCTTTAAGTATGAATTCTCAGTTTTTATTGCATTTAAAGATGCCATTTTTTGCCTTCTATCTTTATATGTTATTAAATAACAAGTAATTTACATTCTGAAACATCCACTAATTTATGAGTGTGTGTGTGTATGTAGAAACTACATGTTGATTCTGTGAATAATTGGATGGTTGTATTCGAGTAATGCAGTTTGATGTTTCTGCGGTTATAAGTTTGTTATAGTAAATAGGTTTCGTTATACATATGACTAGGTATAGGATTTGTATGCACTTAAAAATGCTGAAATATGCATGCACTTATGCACTATAAAAACGTAAAATATGCACTTAAATATGTACCTAAAAATCATGAAATATGCGTTTATTAGAAATTTTTAATAAATATATGCACTTTCATTATTAAAAAAACACCTGTTTAGCGTTATTTACATTTTATTTACAGAAATTATTTTAATTAGACATCCTATGCAATAATTTAATTAATTATATTTTCTAAACATAGAGCGTTACAGTTCTCAATGACGTACATTTTTAAATTTTCAAAAGTAAACATGCCTATTATCCGTAAATATTGTTTTATATTTTGAGAAACTCCGTTCCACATCGCAAGACGTGATTGGGGCAATACTTAAAATTGTTTAATTCTACAAGCGAATAATGTTTCAGCTCGTCTAAAATGTCTTGGCCAGATAATGCATCGTTCATGCTTTTAATTAACTGAAAACCAGGATTTTTGTCTATAACGGATTTAAATTTTTGTTTTATAGTCAAACACTTTGGCCCTTTTACTTTATTCAAAGAAACACCTAACAATTTTACATGCTCAAGAGATTCATCTAATGAATTTCCCTGACTTTCTAATTTCTGAATTACTTTAGCTAAACGCACAAAATTTGTCAAAACAAACAATAATTCTGCCCTCACCTCCTTAGTATTAAAAGCATCCTGTGCGCTTTGTATGCATAGTGCATCGTGTTTATTAAGTTTCTACGCACCTTCCAGTAGTGTCAGTAGATTCGTTAATGGAAACCCATATGTAGTTATTCGCTACATGTTTTCTAATTGATTTTATGGTCTCTTCGTATAAACGAGGTAAATAATTTTTCCTGAGTGTAGACTCGTCGGGTATTGGCATTTTTGAAATTTCTTCCAGAAAATTACGAAATGCTGAGTGATTGATTTTACTTAACGGGATATCTGCAACCACTAATGCAACACATAGTTTTTTATTAAATTCGATCGATTGGCTGGACTTACAACGCGAATTATTAAGGTAACAAAGTTTTTTTGATTTCAGGGCAACACACTTTTGATGTCGAACCGTGTTCAGATGTTGTGTAACTTGAAAGCGTTTCGTTGCAGTCACTTTATCGTCGCACACTGTACAATACAACACCTTATCGTCAGTTGTAAGAACACTGAATTCCTTAACATAACTTCGAAGTGTAACAGACACAGACCGTTTTTCTTTACCCATCTTTACAAATTTTAGTTGAAACTTTTTCTTTCTTAGAAAATATTAACAAGTACACAGATGGTTAAGACAGTAAAATATTTTAAAGCCTAGTATTTCACAATAAGCTTAAATTATGGGTTTCCCCTAGACTCAACTAAGCCGCCCTTGGATGGTTGTCTAAAATGCTAAAATTATTTAAAAAATATTAGAAATTTCATAATTAAAGCATGTAAAACGCTCAAAAAGTGGTAAAATATACACACTCGTTCAAAAATGCTAAAATATGCATGCATTTATAAAAACCACCTAAATATGCATTTATATGCACTTTCAAATTGACATATGTGATTCATATGTGGCTTAAACATGTAGAAATATAACTATGCATATGTTTGCTATAAGCAGAAAAAACAAGCAAATGCATAGAAATCCTATACCTACATATGACATATCAAAGTTTCCAAGGAGTTCGTCTATGGATATGGAATTTCAAATTTGTAATTCAGTTTGTATTAGTTATGCATCAGATTTTGTAAGAGCTGCCTACTTCATTCGGACCAATAATTGAATGGTCCAGTGTGGAAGCTGTTGGAACACAACGCTTCTATATTATATAGTTATCATGATATCTTAGAAGGGTTAAGGTCATCTAAGAAATTTTTTACAATTAAGATATTACTATGATGAACTAATGTGGATTTTAATATAACCGACACAGACAACAACATTCGTAAAAAGGTGAAATAACAAAATACTCGACTTGCTTACCGTTAAATAAATGCTCCGGCTAAAAAGTGCAGTTGTGCAAAACCTTACTTTTCACAAAATTGAGACTCTCTCAGGCGGACCGCTATAACAGTATTCTATATCCTTATAATTATGGGCAAAACAATACAAAAACACATAATTCGATCTTTTTAATTATTTGATGAGCTTCAAATAATTCCAAAATAAATAAGTATTCTTTATTTGGAGATAATTAATTTCTTTTCAAACAAATACTTTTCTTTATGGTTTTCTTTAACTATAAAATAATTAGTTCTTTCATTAAAGAATATAATTTGTTTGTATTCTAATTTATTTTTGATATCATCAAATTTCTTATGCTAATAATAAAATTAATTACTACGAAAGACTCAAAATGGTTTTTATTTATTAAGATAGTAATACTTTCCTTTTTAAAATTTGGCGCCACAAACATGCCTGCTTTTCTTAATCTCGACAAAGCATTGAAAAAACATGTGTCATCAATCCATTCATAAATATTTCCGAATAAAAAGGCTTAACAAAATAGAACTCTAAATCCATACTAATCTTATACATCAATACATACATTTTATTAATTTCCAAATCCAATTACCATATAATTTAATAACATTTCCATAAATTATTCTTGTTAGCAATAAACAATCCAAGAATTCATTAAACACTCGTTTAACTTTAAATTTAAACTCTTGTTAATTAAACACATAGATTTATAAACTCTTCAAATTAAAACATTTTGACGTTTCTCAAAAATAACTCTAACCCCAAATATATGACATAACTTGTTTACATTTTTAAATATAGCCCTAAATTTCTTTATGCTCTCCAACAAGTGCAGTACACCCTTTGCAAGGTAAAATTGTAAGAGAGTTTGTTAAAAAATTGGATGTCCTTTTATATGTTTTACCAAAACAAAAATTACTGTGTTAAACTTCATGAAAACAAATGAACGCTGATGTATCATTTTTAACATAATCAGATTATTATACAAAAATTTTCAATAATGTAAAAATTAATTAAACAGTCTGGTAGAATTTAGAATTCAGATTCTAATGGTATACAACACTTGCATGAACATACAAGATTAACCTTACAATACAAAGTCGATGAAACACGATTTGCTTACTGCAACTATTTATTGGCTTAACCCTTTTACAACTTTCCATCTTCACAAAATTGAACGACATACATATCTTTTCTAATATTGTTTGAATATTTTTAGATGTCAGCGACATTAAATTTCAATCCAATTTACAATATTTCTCTGAAAGTTCTAAAGGCGCAAGCTAATTACATGTTTTTATACAATTACAATTACAAAAATGCAACCCTTACATTTAAAATTGATTCAATTTTGTGGTTAAAAAAAGCTGCGCTTCAACTTTCCACAAAAGCACTCCAGCTAAAAACTTTAAAATTCTAAAATACATGAACTATACAAAATGAAAAATACGTTAACGACACCCAAATCGTCAAGATAACAAGAACATTGTGTATTTTGCATAGAAAAAGCTAGAATTCCACTTATCCTTTATATATTTAAAGTGTTCTAGTATGCACATTTGTTTTAATTGGTTAGAATTATTTTCATTCAAGGAAAATATTATCAAACATTTTTATTTTGAAAGTGCGGTTATGCAACCCAATTAACGTTTAATATTTAAATTGCATAAAATTGGCTAATATTATAATACAAGTAAATTCTTTATGTTGCACGATCAAATATCATGACAAAATGTACGAACATTAAATTAATTAGTACACTTAATTTGATGTTACAATATAAAATAAGCAGGTCACAAATACAATCATACCGTTCAACATTTAGTAGTAGGCTAGGTATTTCTCTGCGTTCAGCTAGCTATTTCTCGCTACGCTGGCCGGAAAACGTATGCTACAGTAAAACATGCTCGCTGATATTGTTTATCTCATTACTCCTGTTCTTATCTAAGTAAAAGTAATTTAACACAAGAAATTCTATCTTTATTCGAACAGGAGAAAAAAGTTATGTAAATTTTTAATATCAAGTAAGAAAATTAATTTGCATTATAAAAATTTAAATACATAAGTACAACTACATCTTCAAGGACTTTTTCGTAACTATGTTACCTCCTCTTTGCCAATGCGTAGAATAATCACTCGTGCTCATGTCTAGTACTAAAACTTGAGCGGTATAACCATAATGTATTCAAATTAAATAACATCAAAAATAACCAAAACTCGATCATTACCTTTTCCACTCTAAACAGTCTGGTAGACTTTAGAATTGAGATTCTAATGGTATACAACACTTGCATGAACATACAATATTAACCTTACAATACAAAGTCGATGGAACATAATTTGCTTACTGCAACTATTTGCATACAACTGGCTAATATTATAATACAAGTAAATCCTTTAGGTTGCATGATCAAATATCATGACCATATGTACGAACATGTACAAATTGATTAGTACACTTAATTTTATATTACAACATCTACAAAATAAGCAGGTCACAAATATAATCATACCGTTCAACGTTTAGAAGTAGGCTAGGTATTTCCCTGCGGTCAGCTAAACTCCTTGAGAACCTTTGTATAACTCTGTTACCTCCTCTTTGCCAATGCGCAGAATAATCGCTCGTGCGTATGTCTAGTACTAAAAGTTGAGCGGTATAATCATAATGTATTCAAATTAAATAACATCAAGAATAATCAAAACTCGATCTTTACTCTTTCCACTCTAGTACAAAGAAACAACATTTCATTAACATTCATTTAGACTTCACGTTTATATTAGAGATTTACTGCTAGGTAATGATGTAATATTATTACATTTATATTTGCCAGCCTCGGTGGATTACTGGCTTGCATGTTT
Source organism: Agrypnus murinus (assembly GCA_929113105.1). NCBI lineage: Eukaryota > Metazoa > Arthropoda > Insecta > Coleoptera > Elateridae > Agrypnus > Agrypnus murinus. The sequence goes on from OV816025.1 coordinate 196,454,812, forward strand.
GCTTCATAATCCAAGGATCGCAGGTTCGATCGCCGGCCGAGCTGGTAATTTTTCATAGCGGAAAAAAATTTAAAATATGCCTTCTTCTCGGATAGGAAGTAAAACTGTAGGTCCTGTGTCAATGCGATGTCTGGCACGTTAAAAATCCCTACTGGGGGTGGAATTCCCCCAGATTCGGCAAAATTCTAGTAAGGTCGGCCAAATGATCATAGCAATCGGTGCCATGATGTACGAAGGATGCTCCGCCATCCTGATTTCTCGCCCAAAAACAAACAAACAAACATCTATATTTCGAAAAAAAAAACATAATTCGCCCACCCTTCGTTGTTGTATATTTTTGGGAAATCTCTTTGATGACAGAATCTCAAGAAACCGGAATCCTTTATATCCTTTAATAGTCCAAACAAAACCGAATATGGATATGCACGTTTAAAGCAGAAACGTCATAAAGGTTGGGATTCAGACCGGAGGTAGCAAAGCAGTGGCGGAGCCGCTGGCAGTTTTAAATGGGATGATTCGAAGTAACATTTGCCCCAGAGAATGCCGGACAGCGGTGAGCCGGCGGCGGTGGTGTGAAATCGCAGTGGTTGTGGTTAAGACGGCCTGGAAGCGATTTTTAGCACGGCTAGAATTATGAATTTAACTGAAACAGCTCAATGCAGTGTAGTACATTAAGACTACATGTTCTACTTTATTATTATTTTAAATTATTTACAATGGAAATTCAAGTATAAATGTTAAGACCCTTCTTTTTGATTTAAATTTATGCAGTTTTAAGGCCAAATAGGGTTTTTTTAAATAATTAAGAAACTACTATAGTTATATTTTATTCAACGTTTCGCCCCTGGTGTGGGGCCTCTCCAAGAATTCTAGGTATTAACATGTTATTAATTAAAGTATTATTAAGTTTTTTTACTTACAATATATGAAGTAGTTCTTCTATCTATTTGTGACATACTTGATTAACCTTATGGACTGTCATAACCTATGATGAATTATACCTAATTTATTTCATTGTTTCTTAAATTTTGTACAATTCTACCTCTATATTTGGTTTTTTGATTTTTGAAATCCTTTTAATAAATACAATTTGTATGTGTTTGGTGCAAATTTTAAATATTTATTTTAATTTGATGTTGTTTAGTTTCAATTTGTGTTTGTTTGGTCTCAATTTGAAGTTGCAAAGATGTAGATTTCTTGCTAAGCTACTGAATTTTTATGAACTTACACTGGGAAAACTGAAGTGTAAACTATATTGATTCCCCGACTGTACATTACATATGAAAATCTTGAAAATTATAAAAAGGAATGTTTAAAAGAAAACAAGCGGTACCATATAATTATTATTTCACATGATTTTAGAATTACATTTCCATTGGAAAATTACCTCTAGATATGAAAGAATGAATGACATAATTTTTTTTTAATTAGGAATGATAATTAAGTGTATTATAGTGAACTTTGAATAATTGCACCGAATAAACTCGTTATAAGAAATAAATGTGTACTGTAATTTACTATCTTAAAAATGATATTTCAAATAAGCCATGATATAAACAATAATTGGGTGTTAGTAAAATATTGTATAAAAGCAAATAATCGTAACTCAACTTATATTTATTGCCTCCACGAAAATCAACGAAAGGTATCGTATTACATTTTTATTATTATTAACCATTCTAGCAATCAATTGCACCTAAGTCTATAATTGTAATGAAAGTAAATACGCCCTTCAAAATTAACTATAGTCAACCAGGTCTTTTGGCATTCTATGTTTGATGAGACAGTCCAACAGGCGATAAATTTTTGAAATGATAATAGTAGCTTTATCATTTCAAAAATTTATTTGAAGGTATGTCGGAACTCTTACAGTTAAGTGGGACGCGGCCGAATGGTCGACAGTCTTAGCGATACCACAGTATAGTAATAACCAGTAGGCCCACTCTCGCAAATATTGAAAGCCGCAATTCGGGATGTTGACACGCTTGATACGCGCAAGCAAACACATCGATTACGTCAGAGCCGTATAACTTTAGTTGTGCGTTATGTAGCCCCGTATCGTATGAACTGAAGATTACGAAAAGTCTCTATTTTTCCATTCGTTAGGATCTTCTAGTTGTGTTGAACCAGAATTAAATTATGGTAAATTTATTTATACTACTAAAGTTGATTTGTATGTGTGTCCGAGCCCCATTCTCGCGTTCTATAAGGGCTGGAGAGATGGGCTTGGGCTCATTCGACGCGTAATTTGCCGAGGATAATGCACGAAATTTTTTTAAATTAGATTATGTTTTAAAATTTTTTAAATTAGGTTATGTTTTAAAAAATCGATAAATGCTGATTCTATCGTACTATTTAGTGCTATTGAGTGTTATTTGGTACTAATATGTGCTCTATCGATAGAGAATCGATTGGAGATTTATGTAGGTCATGTAAATACTGACCTACTTTAAAAAAAATCGATAAATGCTATTTCTATCATACTTAAGTGCTTAGGCCCGTAGGGCCCATTATCCTAGTATTAAATGTTATTATTGTATTAATACAATTAATACAATTTATGTCCGATTGCATTATAAAGTACTGTTTATTGTATTGTTTTGCGGCAGTGAACTGGCTTATTACTGTACTCGTAAAATAAAGTGGTAGTAGTAAAATAAAGTATATAGTAGTAAAATAAAGTATGACAACTGTATATTACATGGCAAATTTTCTTCTGTCAAGAATAGATGTCAAATGTATAAACTGATAACTGACTTTTTTGATAATTATCCAATTTTAGGAATCGAACATAAAGCTTTGTATGCAACTCTTACATAATCGGACCTTATAGACTAGCCCTTTTTATAGGCCTTGTTCGCTTCGCTCGCTCGGCCATAAACTGGGCTTGTCTATAATGTCCTACATTATGTACTTGTTACATAAATAGCTATTATTATTATTAATAAACAAATAAAGCTGTGAGATACGCGAAATATAAGGTGTATTTGATTTTGTTTGACAACAAATTAATATTAATATTAATATTCTTTGTTTCGCATCAACAGTTGCAGATAACAGATATAGATAAATTTTATATAATAAATTAATTAAACTATATAATAAACATAACATACAATATCTAAATATAAATAAGTATAACAGTATTTAGTTACAATTGTCAAGGTACACATGAACAGTTAAAACAAAAACAAAAACGAGAAATTAACATTATTAGATATAAAGCAAAAAATTATTTTTTTTTTCAGAAATCACTAATTTTGCTTTGATACATGGTTAATAATTTGTAGTCATCTTCGGGGAAGTGGAAGTGTACTTTGTTACATATAAGAGGTGCTTTCCATTGGGCTGATTTACTGATCTGGTGTTACCCTAGGATCATCTGTTCACTTATTTGTTGTTCCATTGGCCCTAGTTCATGATGATCCAAGCTGATCTGTATTACCTCCCCCCTTGCCCTTCAAGCACGCAGTTTTTGAAGTGTGTATAGTGATCTGTGGAGGGAAATAATATCAGCTGATTGTGATTTTTGAAATAATAACCTCCAACAATCTGAAAGATTTCTCATTTTCATTTGAAACATATTATTATGGTTGGTAGGTACTTAGGTAGTTAGTTAATAAACTCAACAAAGAAATTATATGAATTCAGATTGTTTTTTGTACTATTTAGAACTGTTGTAATTAAAGATTGCTGTTCCCAATTGCAATACCAGGATGAGTTTCTCATTAGATTTGTTTGCACCAGACACTAATTGCCATTATCGGCTTCTTGTAAATGAGGAAGATTTCAACAGAGGTCAGAATGGTAAGTATTAATTAAAATAACATTCAGATATTTAATATGGTGTAAAAGAATGTAATACCCGTTACGAAAATTTTTAGGAATGAGTTTTATTATCGGAGTTACTTCTCTGTGTGTTTCCTTATACAAAACTTATTTACTATTAAGCACATCCAGTTGTGCAGTAGCTTGATAAATTATACAGTTTTCTGCTTTAAACGAGTTAAATTAAACTAATGTTATTTTAATGTTCAGATGTGAGATTGCAGTTTTCTTCAACTTGAATTATCAACAAAATTCTCAACATGTTAGAAGTTTCGATTTAGGAGTTTAAGAGCGCAAAAAAAAACGCTTTAAGGTAATATAGATGAGATGCTCTCATTATCAAAATAAATCATTTTTTCTTTTTATAGACCATTGGTGATCATCAAGAATTCCTAAAGAAGCACTAGATTTCTCTATTAGTATTTCGTATTAAATAAGTAGTATTTAACTAGAGGACGTTTCAACCAGTCTAAGAAGTGGTTTAGATAATGATAATCTCTCTCTGGTTGGGCATTGTAGTACTACACTACTATGAGTTAAACATTTTTTTACTTATCTGTTTTAATAACTTGTTACTTAACCTGTTTTTTAATAAATAAATTCTATATCTGATATATTTTTTTTATTGGTGATTACAATTATTTTTTAATTGAGAACATTGCATGGATGGATGAAGTTAAAAAAAATATAGTTTTTAGAATATATATTTCAAATAAAATAAACATTTGGTCTTTCAATTAGAAGATGACATCCATCGATTGCTCCCAGAACGTTGTTTATGGCTTTCCGTTTCTGCAATGCGCTAACAGTGGTTGCAACTCGTTCATTAGTTGGCCATCGAATATATTGTGTCCTTAAGGACAAAATAAAATTTAAAACCCTTAACAGTACTCTGCGAGCTGAACTTGAGGAGACGTTAAATCTATCAGAAATTTGCCTGAATGTTTCATTATTGACCAAATACCATAAAGTGAGAAGCAATGATTCTTCAGCGGAAATCTTTTCTCTTCTTCCATCCTCACCAGTAGGTATGAAATTACTTGATGCTAAATGACCTGAATAATAATGAAAATGGTTAACATTTACCATTCTACAGATGCTGTAATACTAACCAATTAATATTTCAGCCCTAGTCCTTGTAATTCTAAAATGGCTTTGAAGTTATATCGCTATACTCCTTAACAACTAGCACAATATATCCTTCAATTTTTGGGATAGGTTGGGGTTTTTTTATTAAATTATTTTCCAAATCACTGTCGCTAGATTCGTTGCTGCTGCTGCTATCATCTGATGCGAGTGCTGATGTTAGAAACATTATATTTTACTGTAAGAAACCTTTAATATAACAGAGTCTAATGTATTTTTTCCCTCATTTATTTACGTTATTCATAACTGCAACAAAGTGTCACTCTTATAATAGCAATGAAAAAGTTACTTGTTTTGTTGCTATAGGTTAGGTTTTATTATATGTCAAGATTGTGATCTAAAGTTGTTCCATTGGCAAATTATTATGAACTGATCTTAAGATGACCTGATCATATAGAACTGGATCAGTAGATTAACCCAATGGAAAGCACCTAAGGTGGTGGTATGCATGAAGGCTGACACATGTAATAAGATGACGCTCTTTTTGATTAGCGCCTTTCCACACATGAGATGCGAACGCTGGCCCATCTGTATATCTTTCTACTACAAACCTCATGTTCTTTTCCTCTCTTATTTCTGTATATTCGTCTATTGTTCGATTTGTTACTCCTTCAAATTTTTCTAAAATCTCCTCCCCCGTGCTTTTCGTATCAGCTAGATGGAATGTGAATGTATTCGAATCATTCTTCGGCAGACCTACTGCTTTCTTAAGAAAGCGAGCTTTTATTTCATCCAATTGCAGTAAATGCTGTGCAGTTAGTAATGAACATAAGGGTTTGAAGCCATAAGTTACTGCTGGCCATATTTTTATATTATATAGTTTAATTGCGGTGTTCAATTTTAGGTTTTGTAGGTGCTTTAAAGAACCTATTACTTGTGCCAATATCTTGACCCATATCGAAAAGTTTATTTTACCTTCATAAGTCAATTTGTACGAGGGTGGTTCAAATATAAACCGGAATTTTATTATTAAGTTACAGAACTGAAATGTTTTACAGTTTTTCTAGATAGTCTCCGTCACACTCTACACACTTTTGCCATCTCTCCGGAAGCTTTAGGATGCCTTTTTCGTAAAAATCTTTCGGCTTGTCACGTAACCATTCGCGCACGAAAGAATCTACCTCCGCATTGCTTTTGAATCGCTGTCCGCCAAGTGCCTCTTTCAATGGACCGAATAAATAATAGTCGCATGGCGACAAATCGGGACTATAAGGAGGGTGTTCCAGTGTTTCCCAACCCAATTCGTGCAATGTTTCCATCGTAAGCCGAGCTGTATGCGGTCTGGCGTTGTCTTGCAGCAATATCGCAGTTCGAATTCGAAATGTCGTTTCGATCTGTAGGCAGGTTTCACCGTGTGTTTTAGAAGGTTACTATAATACTGCGCGTTCACAGTTCGTTGTTCAGTGAGAAAATCGACCGCAATTACTCCTCTCATGTCCCAAAACACGGTACACAACACCTTTCCCGCTGACAGTGTAACCTTCGCTTTAACTGGCGCGCCTTCCTCTTGCTTTCTCCACTCCATAGACGCGCGTTTACTCTCCGGAGTATAGTAGTGCACCCAAGTCTCGTCTGTGGTGAATATGCGCTGCAATAAATTGTCTCCTTCGTCTGCATATCGCTGCAGGAGACGCGTGCAAACTTCCCAGCGTGTGAATTTCTGGTCAAAATTCAAAAGTCTTGGCACCCATCTGGCTGATATTTTGCGGTAACCGAGCCGTTCATGAATTATTTGCTGAATACTGCCTATGCTGATGCCCACTTGTGCAGCCATATCGCGTACAGTAATGCGTCGGTCTCCCAAAATGAGTTTTTCTACAGCGCGGACGTTCTCATCGGTAACGCTTGTTTTGGGGCGCCGCGCATGTGGCAAGTTTGCCACCACTTCTCGGCCATTTCGAAAAGCGGAACACCAATCATACACTTGAGTCTTGGAGAGGCACTCATTCCCGAACTGCTCGAGCAATTTCCGATAAATTTCCGCGGTTTTTACATTATCTTTGACCAAAAAACGAATAATAATGCGTTGCGCAACAGACACTGGTACGTCCTTCTCACTCATGGCTACAACTACACTGACAAGCGAAATTACGCGGTCCCAGCTGTTCTCTACGCTTTGTAACAGCCCAATCTAACATCCAGTACAGCCACTTTAACGACACTAACTTCTTCGCGCGTTTATTCAAAAATCCCGGTTTATATTTGAACCACTCTCGTATTATTGACATTAAACTTCTGTTCTTCCTTTTCAGTTTAATTGTATACTCGAATCGACAATGGACCAACTGTTGTTTGGTCTTGACGTTTCGCCTTCAACACCCCACAACTATTGATAAGTTTTGAAAATTTATGTAATTTTCTTCTTATTTAACTTTACTCTTATACTTTGATATTAATTAATACTCGTGAATAAGAGAAGCTGAAGCAGTGGAGTAGACGTGGGATTTACTATGATATTCTGGATAGATTTGTTCCTATTTTTGCTAAAGAGTTGACTAGTCTGATGCCTGTATTTTAACTAAGTAGTCATAAAAAAATAAAATGTAATTGTTGTATGTCATATAAATAATTTTCTGCATGTCAATTAATAAACTATAGAACTGAAGAAGTTGTTTATCTAGATTCGATAAACTATTAAAGAAAAACCCAAGTAGTAAAGTGAAAGAGCAGAAATGATATCCTTTAATACGCAAATTTTGCTGTAACTTTTTTATAGATTGATTTAGTTAAATCCTGTTAAATAAAAATAAAGTCCTATTATCTAAGATAGCACCTACAAAAACTATTTTGAAAGCACGTTCGCTATTTTATTATAATGTTGGTTGATATACAATCACTTGTGCTAAGTTAGATTTTAAAAAACTTTTCAAATAATTTAGAAATCGAATAAACCAAAATTCACAAACTCACGAACTGTCCATAGCTCCCTTAAGTACAAACAAGACAGCTAACACGTAGTGTCGGCAAGTAGATAAGAAGAAATTGCAGCCTAATAAAAGAAATGGTAAATACGAGGGTGGTTTGATAAGTCAGTGACTTTTTGAATAAAAGATATTTATTTCGGTAAATAAGCGTTTTATTTCTCAACATAGTATCCTTTTAGCTCGATACATTTAGTCCAGCGTTTTTCCAATTTTTTATTTCTTCCAAATAATAGGTTTTCTCAAGGCCCTCAAAACAGGCGTTTGTTTCAGTAATGACCTCTTCATTCGACCTAGATCTCTTACCGCCCAGCCATTGCTTCAGGTTTGGAAACAGGAAATAGTCACAGGGGGCTAAATCTGGAGAATATGCTGGATGGGGTAGCAGTTCATAGCCCCATTTATGGATTCTTGACCTGGTGACTACACACCTGTGCACCCGTGCATTGTCTATATGGAACAGCACTTTTTTCTTCGCCAAATGCGGTCGTTTCTGCTTCAAATCAATATCGAATCTGTTCAAAAGCTCTGAGTAATATTCGCTGGTGATCGTTTTACCCTTTTCAAGGTAATCGATATGAATGACACCGCGAATTATAATTAAATAATTTGGAGGCCAGAATTTAATAGAAGTATTTATTGATAAATACACAAATAAGTCTAAGTCGACAAATCTGACTACGTCTTACTAACACTACACTTATCGCTGGCTCGGTGGTCTTGTACGTTGCTGCTTGCTGACGGATTATTTCTAACAAGGTTACCACTGGAACCCGCCTTTATAGCTGGTGCTTCTTGGGTGTGGGTTTGTTTGTTTGCTCCTGCCCTTGCTTGACTTCCATACGATTCCAGGAACGTCCGTGGGCGCAAGTAGAAATGCATAGCGTACGTGACTTGATAAACGTGGCTATATTTAGATTGTGCTCAGGGTCGAAAGACCTTGGCACTCCAGAACGGACTTAATAGTTACATTAAATGAAATATTCTTCAGAATAAATTGCAGTATATTCGACTGCATAAAATACTTATAAGTAGTTTAAGTAAAAAGTGACTTAATGTAATAGAAATTAAAGCTATATGTAACTCGCGTGCATCCCTAGAAGCTCTGGCCACGATCTTGTTGGCCGACAGATCCACCTTGGCCTTCTATGGTGCACGTTCACCCGGAGAAACCTACTGTTTTGATTGTTCCTCGGTCTCTGGTGTAGTGTGATGGATCCATGTTTCGTCTACGGTAACGAAACGCCGCAAAAACTCGTTCGGATTGCGGCTGAACATCGCTAAACACTCCTTGAAGTGGTCAAACGGTATTGCGCTTATGGTCGCGTGTGAGCAATCGCGGCACCCATCGCGCGGATAGCTTTTTCATGTCCAAATATGCATGTAAAATGTGATGTACCCGCTCAGTTGAGATGCCTACAGCCTCAGCCACCTCACGCACTTTCATTCTCCGATCGTCCAATATCATTCCATGGATTTTATCGACGATTTCTGGCGTGACGACCTCTTTTGAGCGACCTGAACGTTCGGCGTCACTTATGCTGGTACTACTACAACGGAACTCAGTAAACCACTTCTTAACCATTAAAATTGATGGTGCAAAGATGCTTAATTAGCACACAAAATTCACTTTTTTCCATTTTCGTTAAAATTCACGAGGTTGTTTGCTTTCAATGGCTGTCAAACACAAAGTAAATGGCGCAGCCTTTTCAAAATTTTACAGTAGTCTATTCATAGATGGCGGTTGACGGGAGCAGTGTTGCATTTAAAGTTACTGCACGCAAAATTCAAAAAACCACCCTCGTAAATTATAAAGTTAATATAGTAAAAATAACGGTTAAATAAGAGAAGTAAATCTAGATTTGGTTCTCTTATGGTGTAAACAATCAAATAATTAAATTCTTGCATTAATTAAATTCTTGAATTAATTATATTGCATTACTACTACAAGTTAGGCACGATTAAAAGATACATATTACCTTTAGTTTATTCCGCAAAACGTAAAACTTAAAACTGCACAGTGCACATTTGAAAACAGTTTCAACTTAAGATTCATATTAATAACATGCTACTGTAACAGTATGTTAAACTAAACATATAAGCGTAAATAAACTTTTACGCTCAATAATGAATGTGTGTTTGTGCTTTAATATTCTGCCCCTTAGCAGGTATTAGTATACATCACTAACTGTAAACACACTTTCACAAAGCAATCATAACCGGTACATCAGAAATTCAAATGTAATAATAATAATAATTAACGTTTCTGTAACTATTGCATACAATGGTTTGAGTTACTATAAGCATTAACCTAATGTCGTTGTTAATCCGCATATAAGTAATTATATCTGCAGGGCCCGCTCTACTGTTTACGCCATTCCGAACAGAAAAGCTAAATGCAGCCCTCTTTAAATGACATATTTTTACCAACCGGTGTAACTAGCCATCAAGCTTTTACTAGTGGTTGATTTTTTTGTGTAACAAATCAATAATTTGAATAAAAAGTAATATGGTCATCTTAACATGAGCTGATATTAGCGCCGCAGGCGAAATTTAAAGCAAAATATGAAAAAATGCTCCAAGAATACGCCAAAATATAGTTAATTTTAAATCTATTAGCGCCGCAGCAGAAAATAAAAAAAAGTTTTGCAAAAAACTTAAATTTTATTCTATTTCCAAATATTTACCCCCCCCCCCTTGTATACGACAACGTTTATTTAAGTTTGGTTTGATATTAAATGAAAATAAGATGATTTAAAATTACAGTAGAGCTTTTATTAAGAGGAAAAAAAAAGGAAACAAGTTCAGTCAAAACACAAAATTTAGTCTAAAAAGTAATCGAATATAAACCTTATATACAAAGCGTATCCTATGCAGCTCGAATTTTAATTATTGGTTCAATAAAACTATTTAATATTTTTTAGTTGCAAGGTAAAGCAATAAAATTGTACATTATTTGTTAATAAAAATTGTTAATAAAATCGCCAAGTGCAAATTTTGATATAATTTGGTATTTTCGATATTTTGTCATGTAATTAAATAAACACAAAATATCTGTAGATAGAACAAGGTCAATCTTTAGCAAATGTCTTGACCCGAGTAAGGGTAAGGGTCGCTTATTATTTTTACAATAAATGTTTATTATTACTAAAAACTTTTAGATTTTTAGTGTTTACAAAATAATTAAACTTTATAAATCATCAAATCAGACTCGATGTAAATAAATTAATAGATTTTATAATAAAGTTGAAATTTAATAAAGATATAATAATAAAGATATTTATTTCTTAAAATAGAAGAAACGATAGTAGAAGCACGGTATTATACTGTGGTAGAAACAAAACGGCTGGTTAATAATCTTTTGTATTCCAGTAAAATAAGCAACTCACTTGAAGGTACAGAGGATTTTGTTACTCTATTATTGTTATACAAAGTCACTCTAGGTATCATTAGCATTATCTTGAAAAGGTTACATCTGCTGAGTTGTTTGTAAACAAAGGAAAAATAAACTATGCTCAGAAGCGTACTTCGTTTATTTTACCTAATTTGTTAAATGTGTTGCCTACTCGCGTCATTTAATCTGCTAAATATAGTACATAAAATAATCTTGAAAAGTGTGAATAAATAAATGAGTGTACAATGTGTGGCCTATCCTCCAGGAGAAAAACTGTTGTAACACGTAGTAAATATTTTAAAATATGTCTTAATTTGGACCAATAAGATTATCGCATTTTAAATAAGAAAAAAAAGTATAGAAAAAATACCGTAATGTGCACTTGAACGATAACAATTTGGCCGATGTTTCGTGCTTGCGTGTATTACTTTGTGTGTTATTCGTTATTGCCTACTGTCAAAATCAATGTTTATGATATTATTATAAGATATTGTCACGATTGACAAATAACAGTCACATTTTATTAAATTATCAGAATTATGTTTAAAATTGTTGTAACCATTAATGAATAATAACGGAACGTAAGAATACACTGCAGCTTATTTAAGAGAAGTTATAAAAAAGACTGTAATAATCCCTGGGACTTTAACCGATCAATATTAACTCGCAAGCATTTACCCTAGTTGATCTGCAGCTGCAAGTAATTACTTCTGACACTGATTACTTGAATAACTTGACACACTTGCATCTGCATGTGGGCAATTATAATGTAGGTCTTTTATTTTTCTTGTATGGCCATTGTTCAGTGAACAACTGTTCATCATTAAAGTGATTTCCAACAATACCCGTCTACCTTTGGGCACATTAACCTTTTCGGAATATTGTATGTGTAATTCCTTCATTCAGTAAGAATCTTGGACTGCCCAATATCGACTATTACGCCTATTGAGTGCACTATAAGTAGAAGATAACTTCGTCAGAGGACACAATTCTACTAGCGAAAGCGCGATCAGCATTGTACCTTTCCATGTTTTCGCAAAATTCAGCCCGTCTGTCGAAGTCCTCTTCACTTAACTCATGCACTAGTTGTACCTTATACAGATGGAAGCTTCCTCGTGAGCTCTTATTTTGTCCCCACAACCCACATAAAAAATGGTTACATACCAAGAGCAAAATTACTTTTTTATTAGAAGAACAAAATGTATAGGCTTTTATTTGAAAAAACCATTATGGCCGTCAGCAAAGAAAAAATTGAATTGATGTTGCTATAGAGCACAATTTGCAGAACAAGCTTTATTAATGGATTATTTTAATACAATCAACATTTAAGAAGTTACTGCCAATGTGCCGTACTTTTTGCACACTTTGTATATTGCATAGTGCTAAAATGCATAACTGTTGAATCGGTATGAATTTTTATTTCCCCCAAATCTTTGGCTTTATCCAATGATTACCACCGCGACAACTATTTTGGCGTAAGAGTGAAATGTAAAGATTGTAAGTATGACTGCTTCGGAGCAGAGGTAATGTTAGAAAGGCAACAACAGTCTCATTAAATAAATCAATATACTCACGAATAAATAAAACATAGAGTAAAAATGGGATATCAATGTCCAATTGGGTGACATAGTTGTGGATGCGCTTTTCAATTGACTGAGATAACGATAATGTATTGGTATGGGTTATCAATAGGAAATTATTTATTTTTTTTTATTTGAAATCTGTTACAGGATAAATGCTACATAGTAACTATCCCGTTCTGTATCTTCAGGATTATGGAACAGCAGATCCATAAGCATTTCCAGAATCAGCTAAGCAAACACGAAGAACTTCCTGAGCTATATGAGTTTGAGGATGAGGCGGACTTGAAATTCTGAAAAAAAGAATAAGATTATTATTGAAACATGAATAAAAATATCATTTGAGGGCAATTTAGACTGGGTGAGACACAATAAGCTATTTTTCTTGTGTGTAGATACAAGCAAATGTCTGTAAATTGTAATGGACGATACTTTCTTATACATCAAATAATATACTAAAAAGTGAAATTCACTAAAACGACTTGCAGTCTCAAACTAAACCATTTTAGTTTACTAAATAAATAACTATTTAAGGATTCAATGAAGAATATTTTATTTTTAATACTAAATGCATCTGAAATATATGAAACATATTTTCGAAGGAATCTTTTTAATAAGGGAATGAACTCAACCGTATTTAGAATTGTTTAAAACCCTATAAATATTGATATCAATTGAAAGGTATGTTCTCCATGTAGAGTAGAAATGTAGTATCCCAAATTTAACCACCGAGACCTAGATCGTGACTTTGACCGCAAACATCGGCAATAATAATTTAAGTCCATTGAAGTCTAATATTTAAAAAGTAAAAAATATTATGAAGTATCAGTCGGCGTTTAATCGTATACATGACTTATCTTAAAGGAACATCTAGAAAAACGTGATATCAATGGCCATACTAAAATGAAATTAAAATACATTTAATACTGTGTTATCTGCACTCAAAAATTTTGAATAGGTAATTTGGGTTGCCTACCATTCAGGCGTTCATAAAACAATTTTTTTTAAATTTGAGAAAATTGAGTAATTTTGTTATTTAATAAGTAAAGGATATACTCTACATCACTTGGTGATAATAAAAAGTGGATCTTAATTGGATTTTTCACTTAAAATTAAAAATTTATTTAGACAAGCTACGATTTACATGTAGATAGATCGGTTGACTTGGTTTTTCATATTTGAAGCCATCGTAAAGTGTATTTTCACCTGGAAATTATAAAAGGTATAATTGGAAAGGTGTATGCAAGTAATCACCACAATACTTAGAGTTTTTATTCTTAAATTTCAAGTAAACCCCATGTTGGTTTAACGATGCAACAAATTTCAGCATAATTGCATAATTTTCATTAATATTTGAACTTGCAGCCAAAATGTTTTGCTGTAATTTTGATAATTAGATTCTACTGCACTTTTAGCAATAGAAGTTGCAAGTGAAACAAGTTTTGTAAAGAAGATCTCAGCCGTTGTAGTTCAAAATTTGAACGATTTAACATGTTTTGCTATAATGGTAGAAAATTGTTTATATTTAGGATTTTGGTGTCAAAGTGAATGTAAATAGTAGTTAATAGGATCTTAGGTTTAAGTTTATGTTTGGAAAAGGATGTAAAAAGGTATGAAAATGTTTTTATTTGAATTTTTATCAAACCATGATTGTAAGGAAATCCAAGATGGTTGTCATTCAAATACTGCAGTTTTAATTGCGTTGTCATAGGCATATTATATATCAAAAGAAAGGAAAATTTGTCATCTTTCCGTTTATACCATTTATTTTAACATTTAAGTTAATTTTTTTTAAAGAATGTGGTTAAGAAATTTTATTTCAAATAGATGTTCGATTGTTTTCTGGTGGGATATTGATTTTTTATTTCCGAACTAAATAAATCAATAACGATGTTTAATTGTTTTTCAAATACTATAAAAAGAGCACCAAATTCTGGGCACTAGCTTCTCGATTTTGATACGAAGCAGAAGCCATGACAGTTGGCACAATAATTTGAGGTTATGTGTTAAATCTTACGTCAATTCAAACGTCAAAAAGTGAGGTTATGTCAAATGTCACGGAAATTTAAATTTTTTTTATTAAGTCAATTTTAAGTTTGAATAACAAGTAACATTTGAATAAACTATTAAAATGGAAGTGAATTAATTAAAGTGTCGTGAACGTTTAGTGGATTAAATGGTTTAAAGATTATTGAGGAAATTTACGGAATCTTATTTTAAATGGGAATGAGGTTGGAAATTGGAAATGTTGTGCAATTAACCAAATGAATAGAATGTACTCACGTTATGGAACATTCATGTATCATCTTTATAAAACAATAATTATATTCAAGCTGCACAAATAAAAATTCAGTTTGGAGATTGGTTTGATAAGTCAGTTTGTCAACATATAACCAGGTAACTTCACCAATAATTACAGGAAACTGCTATTCGACTTTGTGTGTCTTTTAAATTTTGTGTAGTGCGAAATTTTTTGAATTTAAAAGAAATTTTTAATTTCAAACTTCAACTTTAATTTTTTCATTCGTTTATTTCTTTAGTTATTAAATAGTAGTTTAAGATTGTTGGTTTAATCAATTAAAAATTAAATAGGACAAAGGAAATTAGATTGTCTCTTAATTCTTAATTCATTAAAGCCATTTGACACCAATAGTTATTCAATTTTGTTTCATGTTTATGTAATCTTACTTGTTTATAATTATTCTCGTTTCTCTCCAGGTAATTTAAATTTTATTTTATTTTTTTATGTGTTAAATAAAATTCTCCATTTAAATGTTTTCAAAAGAAATTTATTTGTGATTTGTTTTTCTTTATTTTGTGTGTCCTAAATAGTGTTTTACAGAAAGAACATGAACAATATTTTATTACTTTATCAAAGAGCGACCCGCCTGAATATTTCTCTCATGCTATTTTTCCTGAGTTTGTCTTTGTTTTGTTAAATCAATACCGACGCAGAATTTTATTTTCATTATAAAGGTAAGTGGTGTTTGTGTTGGTATAACTTTTCAGTTTGCCTTCAATTCTTTAAACAAATTTGATAGTGGTCTTTTAGAAATAAATTAATCTGTGATCAAGTGTTGTAAAGTGTATTCCAGTACAGCGCTTATCCGAATAAAATTTTTATGGCGCCCAAACAAGACAGTTTCTATTTTTCATAAAATAAATCCCAGCATATCATAGCAATATGTTCTAAAGATTGTGGATAAAGTGTTTTTTTCCGTATAACCAAACAATAAAAGTATCATCTATATACTGGAACCAAGTTTTAGGTCTGCATGCTAAAGATCTCGTAGCACCGTTACAAAAGATTTCATAGAAAAATTAGCCAACGAAAATGTAAACGAAAATAACTGGAAATATTCTTCTCCAACTTCTATCTGT
Organism: Agrypnus murinus; assembly: GCA_929113105.1. NCBI lineage: Eukaryota > Metazoa > Arthropoda > Insecta > Coleoptera > Elateridae > Agrypnus > Agrypnus murinus. Next base: position 196,471,062 of record OV816025.1, read on the forward strand.
CGAGTGTTTATACATTTCTCCACCAGTACGTATTGGATTAGAAATTACCGAATGATGGCCTCAGAATCCGGAGAAAGACTTCTTTGGACAAAGAAATTATATCGAAGCTAAGGAGCAGATTCCCCGAGTTAACTGCAATACTTAAGAGGCTTCAAAACGATGTCGGGCCTTTGGTTGATCAACCGTACATCCGCCAACTCCTACTTATGTACTTATATGTTACGGTAAAAGTACATATTAGGAGAATGTACACATTTACCAGTAAAAGTAAAAATAAAAGAATGTAGTACTTGTACAGCTTAAAAATAACCTAATATTAAATTCTAACAGTAACCTAGCATTCTAGGTTAGGCTATTGGTTAGTAAGTGATTAGAGACTAATTAATAAGATTTATTAATATCCAAACTTTTACTATTAAAACCTCTGCTTAGATTTACCTAGGTGAATGTATACATTTACGGCTCTGTGTACTTTTAGCATAATTATACACCCCTTCTTCGGTTTCACAGTCAAGGAATGTCCCACGCTGCGTGTTGCGTTGCGTCTCTCTGCTGTGCACGTGCGGTATAATTGGTATCTTTGATACATGTTACCACTATATGGCTCTATCAGCTATCTTTTGAGCGTTTCCACTTCCTTCTCCAAAACCATCGCCCTGGCACGACGCTTTTGCTTATCTACCGCTTTTGGACGCTTCCGCTGCCGAAGCCAATCACACTAAACAATCTAATCCACATTTGACTGAAGAAGAAAATATTAATACATTCGTAACAGCCACTATTGCCTTTCGCTTATGGTCAGATCATTATTATTTTCCCAAATATACAAATTCCAATTCTGTATCAGAATACGATATACTGAAGTAGCAGTGTTTGTTAGGTTTTAAGTAAATCGCATTACTCATAAAGGAGTTTCCGACAGTTCATTCTAACGAGCAATAACCATAGAGGGTGATTTTCGACCCAACTTACAAACTGACAGATCTCGTTCCACAACCTTCATCATATTTTCAGTCATTTTGTGCAATATGCGTGAAAATATCTTACGAAGCTCGTGACTAGGGGAGTAGATTAGTGATTAGTAGGATTGAGTAGATTAGTGTGTAGATTAGTAGGTTAGTGAGTAACTAGGGGAGTTGATGCGAATTCAGAGCGAATACGATACTTGGCCTCTCACACTAAAAGTCGGATGGAGCTCTGGCGGGTCTCAGCAAGCCTTTATTACGGTAGACTAAGGTGGCAAAATTCTAGGATATCCTAGGCAGACCTAGGACCAAGCTCCGCACAATTGAGGTTGGACTCGTTCGGGCAGTGTAAATCCGTATGCTGAACTAGGGGTGAAGGGAATCCCTCGGAGACGGACTCCGACGGGTGAGCAGGTTAATAGCTTCGGTACTAGCCTGAAGAGCTATTAGAAGGTAGATAGGCAACATCGCTTCCACAAGTGTAAACTAATAGCTCTTACAACAGTAAGTGACGCGCTAATTGAGCGTATCTCAATTCGTTGATATTTTGGAGGGCCGTGGCCATAATGCAGGTGGGCCACGTAAAACAAAACTTGGCATTCGTGTACAATGCACATACTTTGACAGGGTCAATTCCGGACGGACAAGGAGAAGATACGTGACGAATAGATTAAATTTTTAAATTTTAAGTGATTGAAATCATGGGGAAGTGTTTGACTTTCCATGACAAATATGACGCAAAGTTTTACGCAACGGTGTCTTGTATGTAAGCTGTTTTACAGTCAAGCAAATAATTTGCTGGATTTTATGTTTTTTTAAGCTTTCACCTTACTCCAATGGTTAACTTCGGTATATTAAGGTGAGTATTTAGCAAAAGTACAATACATTATTGATTACATTACAATACATTACAGTTACAACATAGCTCAAAAATTAATTTTAATGATTAGAAATGCGATCGGAAAACTCACTTCGCTGATTGTAAACCAAAATAGGGTGACTTTGCCCACCACTATCTGACTTTGCCCGGCGTATCTCTATCGTTTATAAAATCTATTAATAAAAAATGTTGTTTCAGATACATGCCCAGGAGTTATAATAAAAGATTAGGCTCCGCCCCTCCCGCGCCAAACAAAGATTATTCAGATGATGGATGTAGACTGTCAGTCTGTCAATCAGACATGCTGCGACTGAATATAAGATTCCTATGAAAGATATTAAGCACAACGGCATTCGAAGGAAACACAGCGGACGAGCGGCATTCTCCATATATAAAAAAGAAATTATTGTGCGTTAAGGTAAGTACAGACATGCAACAAACTATCGTAACGTAACACCGTCGCGTAACTTCGTCGCGTAAACACCGTTCTGTAGTATGGACGGCACAACGCAACATCGTAACACCATACCACTTATAACTGCTTTCGATTTATTGTAGTGCGGTTTAGTTGTATTGTAATTTGATAATTAGCAGTTTCTTCTGAAAGAAATAAGTAAGGAGTGGGCGCAAAACAATACTATGCATTTTATTGATATGTAGACTTTACATGTAGGGAGAAATTATTACGTATTGTACAATTGTATTGAAAGAACAAACAAATAAATTTAGTTATTTATTTATTTATAGGGAGAAAGAATTATTATGGGATCCAAAATACCAATCGCAATATTATAAATTAAAGAATTCAGAAGAAAATTTCAGGTCGAAAAGCAAATTACGTTAACCAAATCAATCATATTTAAATATAGTTGCCTCTGGATCACCTTCTTCTAACGTCTTTTTGTTCTTATTATATAATCCATTAGTATGTACATTGCTGCAGCAATTATTGTCATGTTGACCGCATAATAAAACGCAAAATAACTAATCTCCATGGAAGTTACGTAACGATAGTTTGTTGCGAAGTTACGATTGAGAAACTCATCATCCCGTAACTTCGACGAAGATAATTGTTACGCGCCCAGCTTACGTTATGATAGTTTGTTGCTAGTCTGTACCCACATTTATGTTTTAACACGTGCATATAGGGATTATCACTGGATTTCGTTATTGTGAAAGAATATCTATCTACTCTGGGACATACTGCAGTACAATAATAATTTGTCTTGGACATGTGGTACAGGAATTTCCTAAAAAGACATTGAAACGAATCCTCAAGAAAATGCCAAAATGTAAAGAAAGCTAGAATTGCAGTGGGAGGAGACAGGAGCGGATTTACCATTAAGCTAAATAAGCGACAGTTTAGGGCCACGGGTTCCAGGGGGCCTCAGAAATTTCTAAATGACATTACAGATTCGCAAAATAACAATGGAAAAAAATGGTTATATGTTTAGGGAATGAGCAAAACGAGTTATTCCAATTTTTAACGTTTTTAATAATAAATATTTTACTCTTTTCAACATTTATTTCTTTATTAAAAATGTTAAATCTGGAATGAAAATATGCAATATTTAGTCGAAAATGTAATTATTCCCTGAAACCGTTTCTCGTAATAATTATTGATAATATGGCGGAGGGGGGCTCCAACAAATTTTAGCTTAGGGCCTGAAAAATGATAAATCCGCTCCTGGGAGGAGAGCAAAGAACATCTTACTTTGATCACCGGAGAGGACCTAAAAATATATTCCATCTCAGAATATGATTCAGTTTGACTGAAAACAAACTTTTCGGATGGTCCCGGATCAAAGAAGATGGATTTTAGAAGAGGAATTAAATATCCTGAAAGAAATATCAACTCAATCACAAACTTCATATCTGTACTTAATGTTTACAGTTGATAGATCATACACTTTCAAGGAAAAACAAAATTTTATTAAAGAAAAACTGATTCAAAGTTCAAAATTGGACAAAGTCACTATTTGACCTAGGTACACTTTATCTACTGTTCTTAAAACAAATGAAAATTAATTGTAAGTGGTCAGGGCCGAATTTACGTATAAGAAAAATAAGCAATTGCTTGAGAGACCCATCCAACGGGGGCCCCGGAGAGAAATTTCAAAAATATTTGTATCTGTCGGAAATATTTGTAACGGAAATATAAGTATCTATTTTTAATTTTGTAAGTAATTTTTTTCTTTGTCGTATATGAATTTGTATTTATTATTATATAAAGAGATAATGATGAGTGTTATTTTTAGATTTTTAAAATTAATTTTTTTTAGGAGGAGAGGCAAAGAAATGTTGTGCTTAGGGGCCCTGTAAATAACTAAATCCGGCCCTGTGAGTGATTATTAAGAATTTATGTGTAGTGCCTATGTATTCCAACCCACATTATGGCAAATGTCCAGGAGTCAGTAGATATTATTGTACCAAACTGAAAAGTACGTTAATAGGCATTCATTGCTCTAAGAAATCTTAGATAACTGATAATAATTTTTTGAATACTCTACTAAGCCACAAAATATTTTTAAATTTATTTGACTGAAATGTTAGTCCATAATAGTTTTCTGACAAGTACGTTAGTCTATTATAAGTTTAATTTAACCAATAATCAGAAATTAAAAAAATAATGGATATTTAATTTTACTAACCTATGGAAATTATCGATGGCCGTACACAGCAATACAATTGCCTTTTCTGGTTTTTGGTCCTCTAGAGCTTGACTAGCCTCTTCATATTGTTGTCCAATTTGTTTCATCTCCGATATATAATCTTTCATGGAGATATACTTTTTACATCTAGGACAGGTAAGAGTTTCACTACTGATGGGAAGCGTGAAGAAGTTCGTACATTTTTTATTTGGACATCTAAAAATAGTCTAGTGGTTTTTTTAAAGATTGAAACGACCTCAAATTGAACTAACCTTAAGCGTTTGCTGACATCTTCTAACCCCTTTTCATAACTAGGCCAGTTTTGTTTACAAGCTTGACATTGACACTGAAACCAATACCTTGAACTCAATGATTTTTGTCTATCAACTAACGGTTTCCTTGTAAATACTGGACCGTAATTTTCAGCGATTGTATCTCCTGGATTTAGTGGACGGATAGCAGTAATTACGATGTTTTTACCAACAAAATGTCTAAAAAAATAAGAAAGAAATAAATACAGAGAGTCTGAAGCAAGCTTGAATTTAGTTAATTCTGTAGAAAAGGGTGCTTTATTGATTTTCTAATATACCGTAGCTGCGTATTTATGCTTTAGATTGGTCTTAATTTGGTTTTTATTAACTTTTTAAATTAATTAAATCCTTTAGGTATAAATTAATCTAAAGAGCGGAATTTTTAGACATTTTGGCGCCACATATCCCCATCACTTTCTTATATTTAGCTGCTCAATAGGTTTGTTCCACGTCAACCGTTGTAGTAAGCGCTGGTAGTATATCACTGCAAGGTATACATTATTTCGGTTTAATCTGGTATCAAGAGGATGTTGCAGTGAACATTAATTCTTTATTCAGATTTTAAGCTTTTTTAAATCCAAAATTACGTCATTTGATGTCAGCCATAATTAATTCGTCACAGCAGATTGATTTATAATACACAGTATATACCGGGTATTATAATAAGTGGCATGTTAATTCGTCGTGTACTGTTTGCCGGTACAGTTTAAATGTTTAAAAATAAATTAAACTGCTGCATTATTACTGCTCGGCAAGCACGTGTTATCATATCAGATTCAAGGATGATAATTTCCAACTAATAACAGACTGTTAGAATAAAATTTGAGGTTGATTTGTGACAGTCCTTTTATTATTTGAGTTTATTGGTGGAACAGACATAAAAATATCGTTATTACCTTCAAAATGTGCAAACGGGAGGAAGAAATCAAGGCCAAAGGAACCTTAGGAAAATTCAAACAGTTTTTTGCAACAAGTAAGTGCATTTTACTTAATTATTGTTTTTCATTTCTATAAGATTCTAATATTATCATATTAATGTATCATATTATACTAATCACTAGCCATAAAATATATTCTTATTTTGATATTATATGGTCGCATAATTACATTACATTTACATTTACATCATTTGTTAATGATGTTGTTTATATTACATAAAAAGATGTAACACTTTCAATTAAGTGTTATAAAACAGTTTAAAAATAGAGTCAAAAACTTCATAAGCCAGCATAAAAGTTAATGATGAAATAGAAATAGGGCAGGGTCATTGTCGCAAAAGTTAAATATTTATATTTAAATGCACATTTAGATCAGTAATAATTATATTCTTTTCTATGGAAAATCGAGAAAAATAAATCAATTTGAAGAATGTAAAAAGAGCTGGAAAACGTTTCATGTTCTTATCACTATTGATTCATAATAATTGTTGAAATGTTAAACACCGAAATCTCAATTGACGCATATTTCAGTACATTTATTAATTAACATTTTTTTGCAATCACTGTTATGATTCGCAGTATTGTTTAACATCTAAACAATTTTATTAGTCAGCTGATTAAGATAATTTTGTTTCAATCATTTCCTATATTTACATACATGAATTAAACAGGTGAATAATGAAAAATAATTTTATTGTATTATTTAAAGTTGATTAAAACAATTCTTATAGGGATGCGTCTAAAAGTGCTTAGTTGGGCAGTTGGGTGTAACTTTTTTTATTTAATTATGTCTATATCATTTAACCTTTTAGATATAAATTATAGTCCAAAGAATGATATTTGCAGACATTTTGGCGCTATTTACATACTATCCTTATCACTTTTTTATATTTAAACATAGTTGTTCAAAACGTTTGTTCCACGTCAACTTTTGTAAATTGGGTGTAGACATTTTATTGACGTTTCCAATCAGTCCTATCCTTTTAATATAAATAAATCCGAATTGTAGACATTTTGGTGCCACATACGTAACTCTAACTCCATAACTTTCTTATATTTACATAACTGCTCAATAAGTTTGTTCCATGTCAACTGTTATGTGTAGATTTGTTTGTTAACTTCTTTAATCAGAACTATCCTTTAAATGTAAATTAGTCCAAAGTTCGAAATTTGCAGACATTTTGGCAGCACGCTATTACGTACGTCACTTTCTTATATTTACATAGTTGTTCAATAGGTCTACACCACGTCAACTATTGCACATAGTAACCTGTTGGTAATATCTCTACAATTTAGATATTATTTAGGTTTTATCTGGTATCAAGAGGATGTTGCAGTAAAGATTATTAAAAAGACTTGAAACTTTTTAAATCCAAAATTACGTTACTTGACGTGGTAAAAGTGGTGAAAGACCACTTGGCCACCTACAAAACGCTATTCCATGTGAACAAACTTAATAATAAATTCTACCTTACCCACTCAAATTCCAATGATTTTTGCTTCATGACTTGTACCTGTGAGCTGTGGGAGTAGTTTTTAGTTAGTAATTTTTTGAGTTTTGGTTTTATTACCGTTTGAAAATTGAAAAAACATAGAATTACATTATACATATCATTAATGAAATACAAAATAAAAAAAAAAATAAATAGAGATCAGAAGGTTAGGCAGGGTTGGCAAAACAATACGGCAGCCCATCGGGGTTTTTCATTTTTCGGATGGGACAAATCAACAGGATTTTCCGGTCTTTTTCACCGGGTTTCTCCAGTAGAAAATAATTTATATGCGTACTAAGTAATAATTATGATACCATTTTTTGTTACTAAAATAGGTAATCAATTTTCTACCATATAGTTTTTTATTTTACCCAGACAAGGAAAATGGATTATAGGTTTAGATATGAGGATTCTCCTATTCAACCTAGTTCTTTTTACTTGTTCTGTTACAGTGTTAACTGTCTCTTGGTACTTAGAGTTCTAGCAATCATAGGACGGGGGGGGGGGTTGCATAATAGTTATTTAGTGGTTAAGAATGATAGTGTTTTGACAAGGCGTAGCCGAGTCTAAATCTCATTTGATGCCACCAAATTATTTCGAGCACAAATTGCACACAGTGGTTTTTCTATACCGTTATTAAAATAACTGAAAAAGTAGAAAAAAAATCATAAAAAATAACACAAGGAAATTTTTATTTTAGTGCAGTGGACAGTTTCGTTGCTACGGAAACGACATTTTCCAAATATGCATAAATCATATAAATGCACGAAATATTTTTCGCTCTAAAGCGAAACTATTTCGTACGTTGTCAAGTAAACAAAATCAATAGATAATAATGAAAAAGTCATCAAATTTTGGCAGCTGTAAAAAAAGTAGATTAGTTTTAAACCAGGATTACTTCCTAAGCAGCAATTGTTTTTAAAAATTGTTACCAAATAATTAGTCCTTGGAAAACAACAAAATTGTTGTAAAGCATTATAATGCAAAAGCCCACTAAAACTAATGAATGTGTGAAAACCACGAACGGCACTTCGAGACTCGAGTTTCGAGCTTGTTAGCTCTCATCAGTCGAAGATAGCCGCTCGTAGTTTTCACACATCCAACGGAGTATAAATACTAACTCCGGAATAACATTAATGTCGAGAGACACTAATGGTGACATCTATAGCCAGCCAAGCCTAGCCAGCAACAAAAGATTTTCACACATTCATTAGTTTTAGTGGGCTTTTGCATTATAATGCTTTACAACAATTTTGTTGTTTTCCAACTCGGATTGCACACTATTAGTGAAACTTTTAAACAAGATATTTATATCTTGTTTTTTAAACTTTTATAATTAGTCCTTGTTTAAATGTATCTACTTTTATGCTATCCACACTACCATCCATAATTATTTGTCGTTAGATTCCAGATGTCCGGTTAATCTAACAACTGGTTAAATATGACACTTATATCTGAAAGCTTCAATTAGATATATTTCTGATCATTGTTTTTTCCTCAATAACGTTAATATTTTCCTGCTGTGGACTGAAAAGTAAAAAGAAAATAATTGGCCAAAATGCGTCTGGATTCAATCGAACAAAACTGATGGATTAAACTGGAAAAAAAAGCAGCAGGAAAAAATCGTCTGGCAATTTTTAATTGGACAAAACCACATACAACCATTGTGCTATCACTAACTATGTGGTGTGTGCATGAGTGATATTGATGTTGATTTTTAAAAGATGTTTGTGCTTTCTCTAAGATTTACATTAAAAATGTCTGTTTTGTGTTTTCAAATTGGGAGTTTCAAAGTAGAAGAAACGTAAAGAAACGTGCAACGGAACACAAACGCGATATTTTATATAACAAAAAATCGTCTGGAATAGCCACCCCTTGTATAAATGAAAATCATTTCCTAGATAGAGTAGACTTATTGCATTTACCAAAAAAGATAAGAGGTTAGATTTGCTAGAGCAATTGGAAATCAAAAAATCCTACAATAATAACGCATTTATTTTAAATGACCAAACAAGCTTTCTGAAAATCCCCTTGATAGATTTGTTTTCTAAGAAAAATATTTAAAAACAGATGGTTGGGATTGCTAAAAAGGTCGGTTCGACCGACGTGTCGGATATGTAGTTAGAAGTTGAAGAACAACTCTTGAAAAAGGTTTAACAGACCAAAGCAGGTGTAGAGTATTATTTATAATTTATGGAAACATTTAAATACAACAGTTTTTCTTAAAACTATTATATACAATGTTTCACAAGGAGCTTACCGCGGCTTCAATTTCACTAATTTTCAAATTGACTACATTTCTAATTAATGAAGAAAGTTTCTTATAATTAGTACTAGTTGATTGGCATCTAAACACCGATGGATTTTTCAAATCCTCGGCCGGTACATAGCAGCTCAACTTTTCTAACAAATCGGCGTCATTAATTTGATTATTATCAACGATATTGCATAAAAATATAAAATGTTGTATTAACCCAACTAAGCCCAATTTCTTTTTGTTTGCTAGATATTTTTAGCCCTTTTATACGTTTTCTTAAGAGTAGAGGCCTACATAAACAGGCAAATGTAAAAAACCCTAGTGATATACGATGCCATTATACAGTCTGTTTGATTTAAAGCGCCGCGCTTTGTAGCAACCTTATTTTCGGTTAGAAAAGGTATAAACCAATGTATTATTAAATGACATACAATTCATTATGTTATGGTTCAGGAAATTTTGTATTTACTAAATCGGCGCGAGTGTAATGATTTCATCAAACATTTTTAAATTACACGACAGGAATTTCTTTACTGAAATCAGTAGATTATTGTGTTCTCTTTTCAACCATAATAAATATTCATACTCTTACATAAGAAAATTTTCAAGAAAAACGTGAAAAATGATTTACGACTAATACGCTTTGTATTTTGGTTCTGCAATTAATAAAACAGAATTATCTAGCAAGCTTAGGTAAATAACGAAACTTTAGTTATTCTGATAGTCTTAAATTTCAATTAAGGAAAATATAAAACAAAACCGCACAAAAATAAATAATCATATATAATATAACAAGTGGTCCAATTTTTTCCGACAAAATTTGTCATTTCAGATATGAGTAGCTTTCGCAACGAAAACTATACGAGTCGACGCAGGAGACGAGTGTAATTTTCCAAAAGCAAAAGCTACGAATGTCTTAAATGATAAATTTTGCAAGAAAGAATTAGACCACGAGTTGTATTCGGCTTGACAATCCATCGAGCAAATTTTTATTTAGCGTGTGTAGTTAATATTAATTTAATTAAATTTGACATTTCATTTTGATATAAATTTTTTCACTAAAAAAAAACACTAGTGGGTTTTTCATTATAAAAGTAATTTCATTGGTCCCAATTTGAAAAATTCTGTAATTTGATTGGTTAAAAATTTTCGAGTTGGATTGTTAATAGAATAAACTGAAAAACTTGTTTTAGAATTCCATTATCTGGACATTTAACAAAAAGAAACAGATTATTCTTAAGACTGAAAATAAAAGGTAACTTTCTCACTCCTTTCAACTAACATTTATTTATTAATTGAGTTAGAAGTTAAATACACATAAAGCCACAATTAATTAATTGTAAATGCTGTCTACTTCTTTTAATACATAATTCGCATCTTTAAACAAAACTAGTACTAGTAGTAAAACCAGTGGCGGATTTAACAGTTAAGGGGCCTGAAGCGTTACAAATTTTTGGGGCCCATAGTATAAAACAATTACTACAATTTATACACCTTTTATTCTTTTTTCAAAAATTAAGTATATATAATTATTAATATCAGGCGCGAATTCGCGAAAGGGAATTCGCGAATTCGGGGGGCTGGAAGAAATTACCTCTTCAAGATTTTTTAAATAATCCGACTTCGTCTCATGCCGCAGTCACACGAGTGTGAAATTGGCGTTTTTGTACGTGTTACACTATACTTTATCTACGACCACAAAAACGTAATAAAACACTAAAAGCTAGGAAAAATATTTAACCTAGAATATGATTTGAGATCGAGATGGTGGATTGTCAAAAGTAGACAATGCCCACAGTTTGTGGAAAACAGGGTTTGTTAAAAAATTAAGAAATGGGTATAACTCAATGTAATAATCGTTTATTATTTAAAATTAATACTGAAATTTGAATAATAGTAATTTTGTTTGTGTCTTCAATTTTTTAAATGTCATAGACACATTCTTAAATGTATTTTAGACGTCGTGTTGTGCGGCGCTGCTTTTTTGTTAATGTAAGCAAATCATAACCTCAATTTTAAAATACGCTGAATACCTAATGCTTCATTTGAATGTAATTTGAAATAATAAATTTCCAAAACATTTTTAGATTTCCATGTAATAGACCGCTTATTCTAAATGTATGGATTAAAGCCATCAGAAGGATATATCGTTAAATCAATTTTACGTTAATTCAATAACAATTTTTGTAATAACTTTATATGGTAATAATAACTTTATATGCTGGTAGTCGACACAGTAGCTTAGAGGTAGAGCTGTCGCTTAGAAAGTGGAAGGCCTAGGGTTCGATTTCCAGCTATTTAATGGTGTTAATGTTATTATCGAGCTAGTATACGTTAGGGTGATGTGTAGAATTCACAGACTAGCTGCTCCTAACCGAGGAGAGCCAAAAGCTCGAAACAGCTGTCTTAGAATTCCGTCGGTAATTTATACACATATGACTATAAAATTGTGAGTATAATAGTCGTCCATTAACAATTATTAACTTTTAAAAATAAATTAATTTTTATCTAAAAGTTATAACTTTGTATATTTCAAATAATTAGAAATATTGCATGTGTTGACATCTATGGCATTTTAATGGAACCACTAAAAATACGAAATCATCATCCACGGTCATCTCCGTACAGTTTAAAGACTATGCACAATGTGTCAATTTCATCGTTACTAGACTGTGTGAAATGTGTAATTTTCTGTAGTGGTCGTGAATAAATTTATTTATGTACTATTTCAGAAAATTCTTTATTCCATAATCAGTTCATTTATAATGGAATTTTTCTGCTTTTATAAGCATCTAATTTATCAATAATATTTTCAAAACACATTGGGCATTTACGATAATTGAATCAGGTTAACCAAGGTTACTATTTCTGTCACTGTTATTGACATTAAAAAGAAAATGACAGAAATAGTGACCGGACTGAACCGCTCCAATTATCGTAAATGCCAACAGGTTTCTGAGTTCTAACGGTTTCTGTATCTAAATTTGCAGTCGGCGTCGCGACAGATACATTCCTTGCAGGTCTGCTGCGAAAGTGTATATTCCGTTACAAAATTTTACCTATCACTCTGAATGCTTGCCTTTTCCCACAAAACTCTATATTGTGTCGACCGTACACCTTTTTTACCCGCCTGTGATGAACTGTTGTTTTCACATGTTTCACTATTCTCGACAAAGTGAGTTCCCATGCCAATAATTTTTATTTGCCGCATGTCCACTGCGATCCTGGGCAAGGGTCCTCTGCGGGGCCCCCTGACTTGTAGGGTCTGGAACGACCGCTGATGCGTAAATCCGCCACTGTTCACCGAATGTCTATCAGAAACCATTAATTCAAGAAATTAGTCATCATAGTAGTCGGATGGATTGTGCGAGAAGACCAGAATTTGGACCGACAGAGATGATACATTCTTCGCAGGTCTGCTGTGAAACAGTATACTCCATTACAATATTTTACCTATCGCTCTGAGTGCTTGCCTTTTCGTACGAATCTCTAATGCATCAACCGTACACTTTTGTTACCAGCCTGTACACGGTATGATCTTTTTCTTGTTTCACTTTTTTCGAGAAAGTGAATTCCCACGCCAATAATTTTTATTTGTCGCGTGTCCAGTGCGGTCCTTAGCATGAGGCCTCTACGGGGCCCCCTGACTTGTGGGGCCTGAAGCGCCCGCTTCCAACGCGCCTAAATCCGCCACTGAGTAAAACTAGAGTAGAACTGTTTTGTCTTACATTTTCCCTAATTGAAGATTAAAGACCCTCAGAATAAGTACAGTTTTGTTATTTTATCTATAAGTTTGCTAGGTAATTCTGTTTTATTAATTAGAGTAACTAGAATTCAAAGCCTACTAGACGTAAATCACTTTTCACGGTTTTCTTGTAAAATTGCCAAATTTTCTTGTGTAAGAGTATGAATATTTATTATGATTAAAAAGAGAACACAATACCCTATCGATTTCAATAACAAAGTACCTACCATGTAATTTAAAAAAGTTCAATGACGTCAGTCACTCTCACGCCGATTTAATAAATATAAAATATTCTGAACTATATAGGACATAGATAATCTTCCAGTTGTAATTCCAGCAGCTCAGCCAGTGCATCCACTATATCAATAATGATATAGTAGGGAAACAATTTTCAACACACAGATGGTAGCAAGATTTCCTGCGTGAAAGAAGAACTTTTGTATATTCTAAAACCACCTACGCGACGGACCAAATCTCAATTCCTTTTATTCGTCCTATATTTTACTGTTAAATCTTGGGTAGGGTTCAAACCGTACTGTGTTTCGTTTGTCAGTAGCACTAATCCAAAATTAAAAGTTATACCTAATCGGCTCCCCCTTTATAAATTATTTCCACGGGTGCCTACTGAAACAGGGCACCATAACTTTATCGACATTTTCCAAAAACTTTTCATTAATCATACTGAAAGGTGGTCTCATTTTTGTAAATTGGTCCAACTGGTCAAGTGCTTTGTTGTTACAATGATGAAAATTTGTCATTATGTACTCGAAACGATTTCGAGAAAAGCATTGGCTTCTAATGTGTTATGGGTCTGTCTCAATTTCTTTGGGAGTGATGTCACCCTGTTTGTTATGTCGTGTTGTCATTATGTACTCGAAACGATTTCGAGAAAAGCATTGGCTTCTAATGTGTTATGGGTCTGTCTCAATTCCTTTGGAAGTGATGTCACCCTGTTTGTTATGTTGTGTTCTATATAAATTACTGTATAGTGTAATCATCGTTATCACCTCTTCATCTTCATCCGAATAGATCGAAAGGGAAAAACGTCTTCCATACTAGGCCAATCAATTTTTTTCTATCTTTTTATCTCCCTTCTTCGAACTTTGCGTTTTCTTCTTAAGCCTTCTTCGCTCTTGCAACATAGCCAAAGGGATATTGAATTCAGTATCACTACCTTCGTTCACACTTTAAAAATTTTCTGTATTTTTGTTCGCTATTTCGTCGCTTTGATTGTTTTCATCTTTATCACGACAACTTTTTTGGTATAAATTTCATCTTTGTTGACAAAAGCTGAAGAGCAGGAAGATTATCCACACAAAAAGAATCATTGTCTTTAGAATCTTTATCGTCTTGGTCGGCACATTAGTGAGAGGATGGAAAGTTAGATGGAAGGAGTGTGCTTACAACTTAATTATTGTTTTGTAATCCGTTAGCACCTGCTTCAAGAGATTTTATAATTTTCTCTAAAGTGACAGCCCTACAAAAACTGCACATTGTCCTTCTAACAGAACATATAACATAACAACACATGATACACATAGTAGGCAAAAAGAATATTTTTGAAAGGTTACTATCTTACAACTAAATATGTTAGAGAGTTTCTCAAAAAGAAATAGCTTATCCTACAAGTCTGCTATCGATAGGATATGTCATTCTGGTTTAATCAGCTCACTTTATAACCCAAATAACTAAATTCGACAAACAAAGTAAATGTATTTTTACAAAAAAACTGTTAAAATGACGAAATCATTCGATCAAATGAAGTCATTAGCACAATTATCTACTTTGACGAATCTCTTGCGCGTTATAATAGTACAACTTCAATAAATTAAACTGAAAACGTCCTTTTAAAAGAACGGTGGGAAAAATCTGGGTTAACTACCATTTTTTGAGAGAACCAATATCAAAGATATATGCAGAATTTACCTTTGAATCCGTGAGCTACTCGTTTGTAAAACATGTGCTTACGAAATTTCTTCTGACTAGTGTAGCCCGTACAATATCTATTGAGCCTGTTGAGCCAGAATTCCCAGAAAGGAGAAAGCCGATGAGTTTCTATTCTCTGGACGCAACGGTCTGCCACGGCTTGATATTTGCAAGCAGCGGCGTGCCTTGGAAGGTAGATTGTTTGTAAACTGCAAGTTACTAAGGTGAACTGATGAAAGTCGGCGACGCGCAGAGGTTCAATATCTGACGGGATTTTATTAGAAAAAGTTGTTGAATATTATTATAAAAACCCCCCTTTTGCAAAGTTGAGTGCACCAATAAGAAGAAATCATAATTTTTTTTCGAAAAAACAACACATTCGGCCGAAGAGCTGGTAGAAATCTTGTAGTTACATGGTTGTATTTGCAGTACTTAGTTGTCGCTTAGTGGTTGAGACATCGGTGTAGGTTATTTAATTTTTTTTATTGCAGTGTTTTGTTTTTGGCGCTATGGTGGAGGTAGCTAATAGTATGTACTTTAATTTAATAATATATTTCAATATTTTTTAGTAAATGTTAACACTATAGCGGTACTTGTTAATTATACCTCTCAAATTCAAATTTTACATCGATTTATTTAAGATTTACTAAGGTTATACTTCGTTGAGCCTTGAAAGGCCGTCGTGAATTTACTTTTATAGTATTCATCAAACATCCACACACATACAAATACTAGAATTTTTGTCAGCACTCTACAAACTCTTTGTCTTATGTCTATTTCAGAATTAAAAGCAGGTATAGCGTGAAAAGAGCTTTTCTAAATTTGGCGCAAGAAAAGATAGATACCGAAAAGGCCAACTGCTATTTTCAATTATATTATTGTAAAATATCATTTAAATGATAAAATTTCTTCGTTAGTGCAAAAGAAGTTACTGAGTTTTGTAATTATAAGGATAATAATTACTACTACCTGGCGAACCAGGCCCCAGAAGCTATGAAGCTGGTGCGGTAGGGAGGGGTGATTATTATTATAACGCAAGCCCATCGTGCGGTTGCAGCCGACTTACAGATGGTACGTCTTAACTCCACACTTGTATTACAAGGAAAACTGCAGAAAACCTTAAGGTTTTTTAACCAGGTTCGATGCCGGTCCGCCTGTGTAAGACTATCCCACTACACTACCAAGACTATATAATGTATGTAAGAATTTAAAAAAGATAAGCAGTGCCATTGCGCATTAAGGCGTATCAATTTTTTTCAACAAAAAATAGAGGTTAGCTAAATAGAAAAAACTATTTTGAGGAAATTATAACAGCATCGAATATCCCTGGTTCATCAACTGATAAGAATGTAGGTCGACCTTCTAAACCATCTGAAGACAGTTGCAAAAAATCACAAAAGAGAAAGGTTAGCTCTCACGTTGCTTTGACAAGTACAAATAATATATTGTACTTGCCACACACAATGATTCTAGATCAATGAGGCATACTCGTTAAACTATAAACTATTTGATGCATTCTATTCTAGTTTAATTGCGTACTTCATGTTAATGCCATTAACAGATATCTCCTCCTCGATTTGCGTGTTTTTATATATATTTCTGTCCTTCCTAATTACTTTAATTTTTTCTTGAAGTAATTTGTTATCACCAATACCACTGTGTAAGCAAGTTTTAACTAAAACTAAAATATCGCTATCAGAACTGAGAGAATTCACAAATAATTATCAGGTTCAATATAATTTGTAACATACCAATTGACCAAAGCCAGTATAAGCACGAATTGGATTATATTCTTCAACCTTTTTTTAATTGTTTGGAGAAAAGCTATTGTAATTTTAATGCTTCCATATATTATATAGAATGCTCTACACGTATTTCAGAATTTAAACCTTTTTCTAGAGCTTGCTCGAGGGCATCCGTCTGAGAAACCAAAGTGTCCGGCTTAAGTCGTCAACCGACCCTTAGTGACCCCTACATGGATTTTTACAAATTTCTTAAAAACCAATCATGAAACTTTTCTGGTCATTTACAATAAATGTGTTATTTTTATAGGATTTTTTATTTTCCAACTGTTCAAGCAAATCTATTATCTTATCTTTGTTTAGCATATGCAATAGATCACAATTTTATCTACGTCTACGAAATGATTATTAAATATCTATACAACGGGCGACTATTCTTTATTAAGGGCGGTGATTTTTATTATATAAAATATCGCGTGTTTGTTCCGCTTTTTTAAGTTTCTACTAGTTTGTCCGATATGAAACGCTTCGCAGTCTTTACAATACATTTTATATACGCTCGATTTGTTCATCTTTTCCATTTTATCTTAATTATTAACTAATAATTTTCATATTTATTGGCACAAATTCTATTACAATTTGCTTTCCTAAGCTTGAACTGTAATGGGATCACAAGTATGTTTTACGATATTTCGTAGTGTGGGAGACATGTAATTTAAAAGGTTTTTTGAGAATAATCAATAAATTAATATACATATATGGTATAAGAAGCTGCATTTACAAGAGTTTCTGTAGCTCAAGTATAAAAACTAAATTAATTTTTATTTCAACTAGGAAATTTTTAAAAATCTGGACTTCTTGGTGTCAGCGATTAGTTAGATTTTCTTTCTTTCGCTCCTCAGCTCAGAAGGGGTTGACTGTCTTCATTCCTTTTTCTACGAGAACGTAAGTCATGACCTAGACTTTTTATAAACTTATCTTACAAATTCACAAAAATACTTTATTTCTAAAAAAAGCGGTTAATATCCTAGTTAAAATGCAGGATAAAAATCATTTATTTCAAAATTATAGTAGTTCATGATTAGTCCCTTGGTGCTTTTAATTCATGTGTTACTTGTTATTTGAGTTTATAACGCTGATCGTTAACCTTGATATATTACAAACAAAATGTGTGCATGTCGCACTACTAACGATGTGCTAAGTTTGGTAGTCATGACATTCATGAGCTCCTTTTAACCTAAAAAGTGAAGGGATGGCTACTTGCGTTTATTGGTCAAAGATTCTCATTAAAGATTTTTATGCGAAAACGGATTCTTTTGCTTCAACTTCAGTAGAGGATTCCAAAACTATGAAATAAGTAGATGGCTAGATAGCAGCCATGTACAATGAGAGATGGTGGCGGAACTACATGATCGACAAAAAAGCATTAGAAGAGATGAAAGTGACATTTCTTTATCCAGTTGGCTCATCTTTTTCCTTCACATACCCACTAATATAAATTTTCTCAAAAAAATGCTATCGGTTAAAGAGCGGGCCTATAGTTTTAAACCTACTTTTCATGATAACACAAACATTATTTATTTTATGTATACTCTATCAATAGTTAATTAATGTAGTATATACTATTACTTAAAGTTAGCCTTTAGCTTTTATGCTTGGACTACAGAAAGGTACATAAAGCTAAGTGCAGGTTGTATCCATATCATTCTTTATTGACCCATTATTTCCATAAAAAACTTAGAAAATCACACTTTGGTCCACACACCATGGAATATCGTAAAACATAACACTTATGATAACACTTATTACCATATCGTGTTATATCATTGCAGTTGCAAATTACCAAGAATAATGTAGAATTTATGAGATTTTTCAAAATTTAAATTTGCCCGTTTTTGAGACAATTAGTTTTGAGACCTTTGAATTGATTTTGGAGAAACACATTTTGCTACAACTCTTACCACGTGACATATCATATGCAAACGCGTTAACATTTGCCTTCTTACAAGCATCCACCGTTTCAGAGTCAGAGTAGTTTCATGAATAGCAAGCTTTAAACTTAAATTTAAACTTTAGCTTGGCAATTTAAAAGTTGACCGAGGCATTGAAAAATAAAAAAAGTATTCACAGGTATGTCTTAAAGCAAAAACCATTTAGATTTGGGAGGGTAATATAAAGAGGGGGTATTGAATTGACATGGAATGGTTCTGACCGAGGGGTCAACCACTCTTCCAAAAAATGTACATGTATTGCCGAAATCCAAGATTTCCTCGCAATCTCTACGATTTCGAGGATTGCCTTCGCAATCTCTACGATTTCTAAGGATTGCTTTCGCAATCTCTACAATTTCCAACGATTGCTTTCGCAATGCCTATGATTTTCGAGAATTGCGGGATGATTTCTAGAATGCGATTGCTTCTTCATTGACGTGCTAATGTTTGAAAAGTGCTTTTCAATGTGATTACTAAAGATTAGAACAAAATCGATAGTATTTGTACTCGTTTTTTACAAGAACAGTACCTACTATTAATCAAAATGTGTTTGTTATGTAAATTCATTTATAAAAATATTACGAAGGACATTACTTCACACTTCACAAATAAAATGCTTCATTTAGGAACTATATACGATTATTAATTTTAACGTTACATAAGAGTTTTAACTAGTTTTGATTTCTTCCAAAATTTTTATACTCTTTTTTAATACTCATTTTGTGGCTTTTTAAACGAACTGGACTATTGCCTATTACTACATACATACAGTGTGTTGTGATTTTGGTTTTCTTCATAAAGTTTAATATTTTTTTGACGTAAAATGAATTCTTCTTTCGATTGATACCAAAATTTCTACTTACATTTGCAAGGGTACAAACTTACGAGGAAAATGATAAAATTCCATTGGATTTCCTATATTATCGTTTACAAAAAACACACTGTATAATTTCTCCAGAAATAAAACAATTTTGAGAAAAAAAACATTTTTTTCATTAAAAAATTCCCTATTGTTCTGTTAACCGTCTTTTCGATTATCCTTCAATGCTTGACGTTTAATCGAGTCCTACTGTAATTCGATAGTCCCATAAAAAAAAATTATTCTTACAATCTGCACATCCCCTTCCTTTGGCCAAATATTAATACTCGTCTAGTTTAGATTTTAAAAATTTTATTTTAAATGTTTGATCATCTAAAAGTTGTATCCGTATGGGAAAGTTTTTAATATTCTGATTGGAAGACATTGTGAGGCAATCACCTCTGCTTCCAAAAATACTTGCGATAAGCCACGTCAAAGTTGACAGGTGACATTAGCTATATTTAATTAATTTCTAATAATCTCGAAACAGATGGAACACGTTTTAAACAATCGTTTATTTAAACATTTTAATCATGGTACAATAGTATATTATTATATGAGTTGTACAAGACGGTCTATTGTAGCACGACTTGTTTGGGACACGACGAGAGAAGCGAGGAGTGTTCTAAAGAAATGAGTGCTTTATACTTTGCGTCATTAGTTTGATAGAAATTGTAAATTCAAGCTATTAAAAACATTGCATTACAATCTAGTGGTTTTTGCGTTTAACATGTGGAAAAGCTATAAACATGACTCTTCACGTTTTGTGAGGTTAGAATGTGTCAAAATTAAATGTGTTTATATGTAATATAAAACAAATGTCACCAATCTTAAAAAACAAATAGACTCCAGAAACGATATTATAATAACCTTTATTATGAAATCGTTTTCGGTGTCATAATGAGCCCATTGTGAACGCAAAGTACAAAAATAAAGATTTTGGAGTTACAAATTAATCTTTAATTAGCACTAAATGACAGCTAGGAAATTTTCATTTTTATGAAAGTTGGTTGCCAGTTTGCGCGCCAGTCTTAATATGTGAATAGCGACTATAGAGTTGTAGTTTTTTAAAAAAGTTTTTGTGGTACAAATTTGTCCTTAATTAGTAGTTAATTATGGCTTTATTATTTTTTTTTGTTCGAAGTGGCTTGAGCTCAAACTAGCACCCCCAATTTTGAAATCCGAATTGTGTCTAAATGGTTTTAGCCACAAAAAAATTAGTTTTGTTTGATACTTTGTCTTTAATTAACACTAAATTATAGGCGGGTTTTTTCGTTTTGCTTGAAGTGGGAGTATTAGCTTTATTGACGTATTCACGTACCGATTCTCAAAATGCCGCTTTTGGCAAAAGTACTGCTAATTAGTATGAATAACTATCGAATTTCCCGCAAATGATGGCACCACTTCTAGTATATTCGATTTCGACGACTGCGATGATGATTGCGGGATTGCGAAAGATTTCGCTGATTGCCAATAAAGACTGCGAGATTTCTGATGATTTCCTTGTGATTGCTAAGGATTGCGTGCGATTGCCGCCAAAATGTACATGTATTGCGGCGAGTGGTTGACCCCTCGGTTCTGACATATCTCCGTTGTTTTCAATATTGGGGCAATGAGCCGCGTTGAACCAAAAATTGTTTTAAAAATAACGGAAATAAAAGAGAAAATAGCCGCAACAAGATTATGGAATTTCTTACCAGGAATGGCCACTCAATGGACCATTTCTGCTATATAGTTGTTTTCAGAGTTTGTTTTAATTCCATTGATGCATTGAATTTTCATTTTGTGATAATTAGACGGGATCACACATTCCCATATTTAATATTTACTGATTTCTGCCATCCCAATGCTAAGGCGATAAAACTCGAGAAATCCTGACAGGATCAGATTGAATATTTAACCCCATTCGATGAAAAACCTCTGGTATCGAAAAGACTTTACCAAACAATCATTATCAATAATCACAAATTGAACAGAGATTTTACGTTACTCTGATTCGCTTTGTGTATCAAGAACTCAACCTAAGTGCAATTAAAAGATTAAAATCCCCAGAAAAAAAAATGTGAAAAAGAAACATTTAATACAAAATTCATCGGAGCTATAGCCTACCACAACCGAATAGGAGTGTAGCCGTTTGCATGGTTAACTAAATTTGGTGGTTTAAAGTTGAAAAGTTGAAAAACCTATCCTGTATTTGTGGACGACGTCGTTTAAAATTCCAATCAAAAAGGACTGTTGGTTGTAGGAATAATAGTTATATTAACTTTTATAGGATACAATCAGATTATGATTAGCTTATACACAACTCCACGCTCTGAGGACAAAATGAAAAGCTAAAGAGAAGAGAGAACATCTGAGTAGGTATGAAAAGTATGTAAAGGATAAAGCATTAAACAGATCTGAATAATGGTAATGTTATCAAACATTACTTGCGTGCAGTCTAAGCAGAGAAAGAGATCTGAAGAAATATCGATATGTTAACAACCAGTCGATTATTGTGAAACAGTCTTAACTGTGCGGCAACGTTTCTTTAACACACTTTTGCAGGTGTTCAGACTGCAGAATGTCAATCTTTAAGTTAATACACTATACTATAAAAAATTATCATCACTCATGGGGTGTACATAGTGCTTCATATTTAATAAAATTCTTATTTTCCTTATTTACAAGATAATGAAGTCGTTGAAAGTTTCTTTTTGCATGATTTCTTCTACAGTCTTGACATATGTGCATTCATATAACATAATATGCAACACATATATGCTTCTTATAGATCGCACAATTAACTCCTTTACTTATAAATGCAATACTCTACATTCTTATGCATGTGTATTTTCTTGTTCATGTGATTCCAGAGATACGAGGCCTATCCACAAACTAAGCTCCGATTGGTCATAAAAATTACAAGAATTTTCTTGTTTTAATTTTTGTATTATTATTTGCTTGCATGTATCTTAAACTATGTACTTCTCAACATAATTCCCATTTAAATTTAAACATTTATCGTAGCGTACTACAGGTCTGAGAAATTTGCGTCCAACTTTTTTATCCAATCTTTAACCACTACTTTCACTTCATCAACGGTGTTACATCGCTGGTCCGGTAAAGATTTCTTAACGTGAAGAAAAAGATAAAAATTACTAAGTGCAAGATCGGGGATATAGGGTGGATGATCAAAAATTTTCAACTTAAGTTTCTCCAAGAGTTGCCGTGTAAGAGCGGTTGTGTGTGGTCATGCAACAAAACAATTACGGAATTGAGGAGATCTGGCCTTTTATTCTTTATGGCTGTTTGGAGTCTTTTTAGTGTAGCATATAAATTTCACCGCCCAAAAATCTTTTGCATTAAAGAATTTAATCACGGATCGTTTCTTACAATTGGACGGATTTGGTATAACTCTGTTCATTTTAAGACAACGTGGCAAATCTGCCTTTAACGACGTACGAATCATTTGTTGTGCAGGGCCTTCTATTTAGTACTGGGACTTTCCTGACCAAATCTGTTTCAATCGCGCCATATGACCAAAACATATCCACGATCGGAACTTAGTTTGTGGATATGCCTCGTATATACAGGGTGGAAATAAATGATTTTCATCAAGTTACCATTGCATTTCCCATGTAAAAGCACGACGTGCCGCTCTACGAAAATAGAGAAGGCAGTACCATAACCTCAAAATATACAAAATTCAATAAATTCTATGAATTGTTTGGCAGATTGATTTCATTTATTGACAGAACTAATTTAGTACTAGAAAATTTACATGTGAAAAAATTCCAAAGGGAACTTGATGAAAATCATTTATTTCCACGCTTAACGTTGCTTATGGATGCTTATTCAATAGACGCAATATTAGCAGGAGAACCTTTTAACATGCAGCCAAAGTAGTAGCTATGAAGATGGCCTTCTACATTTATGGTAAATACAACAATATCATAGATTGGTGTTTTTCGTAAATATCTAGAAATAATAGATAGATAATAGAAATAATATCGAAAGATAAAGTAAGAGATATCCAGCTGTAGATAATAGATACGCTCGTATGAAAACCTGTTATACGAAACTTTTTGTATTTTTGTATTCTCGATGCCGGAAGTAACACTAATTTACTTTGTTTCAACTTCACCTACGTTCTTCTTTCTTAATACTTCTTGAACGTTCTTCTTAAGTTTATTGCAATTTGGTCTATTAAGTTCATCGCTTAGGTTAGCTTTCGTTAAGATTGTGTTTCACAACAAATTGAATGCAATAAATACTTTTGAAATGTAGGGTCTGCGAGTTGTTTTGAAGTTTTTTCTTTATTTTCATTGGCTTGCAGAGCTCTTCTTCAGACTTGTAAACTCTTGTACAGGAATTTTCTCGCTAGAGGAATATGTGCATCATAAATCTTGTTGCAATATTTATAACACAAAAGGCAATAGAAGATCACAAAATTTGCAACTCTTTGAAAATAGAAACCAACATAGTGTTGGTAAAACTTCGCTTTGGGTTTGAGTTTTCATGTGTGAGCAAAGGACAAGTAGCAAATACCAATTCACCCGAGAAAGATAAATATCACCGCATACTTGCCAAACGTACATACATGTTAAAATGACAATTAGTTTTAAAATTTTTAAAAGTCAGTACTTCCACAGGGATGAAATAAAATGAAACTGGGAATTTAGCTGAGTCACATTTTCGTAGATCTGGAATTTATGTATCCGTACGGTTAACTTTGCCACCACCCCGTTCCGAACACATGGTTGAACTATACGGTCAACTAACCACTATTTAGAATAAAATCTAATAATCCCAAACAAAAATACTAGTTCATATAAACTAAATATTAGCTAGAATCAAACGGACAAAACTGAAAACCAAGACCGACCTTAGAAAAGTTAATAGGAATCGGAAAATCTTGAGAAACCTAAACTTTTTACCGAAAGCAAGGATATTTGGTTACAAGCGTTCTCTTGTATATTATCTTGGAAAGCCTATTTTTAGCATTAAAGTACAGAAACATAAGAAGCTTTTTTTTCAAAAACAAAAGATTCAATTCAAATCGATTTCCATTCAATACATAAAGATTCAATTTTCAGATTTAAAAAGAAAAAACAGAATAGATTTTTGAAGAATCTCGTGTAATATTAGGCTACATTGATATAGCGCTTCAACTATTAACGGTTTAATTATTTGTCGATGAAATGACAAACAACATAACAAATTGCGTGACTACAAGTTCTATAGGAGCCCAAATCATGTCAAAACAGTTTTTGTACCTTAAGTAAGCTTTCGTTGATTAGCAATAGGAGGCTAGTAAAAAGGGGGCATGGAAACCTACTTGCTAGCCTTAGGCTTGTTTAGTTATTGCTGGTGCAATCCTTTAACTTCGAGGAGTAACGTAAAAATGTAATTCGCTTTTTAAGATTCTTCCTACAACATACCTGTACGTACTTTTACATATGTATAATTACATATTGCAAAGGTAATCATAACCGCAGAAGCTTAAGTCAAATCATGAAGATTTAAAACGTTTAATAGTTTACATTTCCCAAAATACACAGAAAAACCCTAGTACTGTAATATATTCACTAAAAGTTATATTCTATTGTTTCAGTATGCCTGGGACCAATATCTCTGGGCTCATCATTGGTATGGACATCTCCAGTTCTTCCACAGTTATTAAAAAATGAAACCACAACAAATGCGACAATTCTTAAGGAATTATATGAAAATGGCACTTACACAAACGATACCGATGCTTTCCAGTTAACACTTGAACAGGGATCTTGGGTAGGAGCAATGCTAGCTATAGGAGCCTTAAGTGCAGCCATACCAGCAGGATTTCTAGCTGATCGATTCGGCCCGAAAAAGTGTATACTTAGTTTTGTACTTCCCGTTATTATTTTTATGTTCTTCACAATTTTCTCCAATGATGTTTATACCTTATGTATTGGCCGTTTGTTTTCTGGTATCGCTACAGGTGGTGTTTCTGTAGTGGCTCCCATGTACATCTCCGAAATTTCTGATGTCTCTCTTAGAGGAACTCTAGGTTCGTTTTTTGAGCTCCTAATTTATTTGGGGATTGTTATTACAGCAGTATTTGGGGCATATTTGCACTATACAACGCTTACGACAATTCTAGGGGTATTCGCTTTGATAGTTGGCGTGGCATTTATATTCTTCCCAGAAAGTCCTACGTATTTAGTGAAGATGAATAAGAGAGATAAAGCAGAGAAAGCTTTAAAATTTTATAGGAGCAAACATTTTAATGTGCAACAAGTCTTAGATGAAATAAATGATTCGTTAGTTAAACAATCAAAGCAAAAGGAAAGGGCTGGTGAGGTGTGGAAATCAAAAGCAGCTCTTCGTGGTTTGATTGCTTGCGTGGGCCTAACATGTTTTCAGCAAATGAGTGGGATTGATGGAATTACGTTTTATACCGTTTTCATTTTTCAAGAAGCTGGATCGTCACTAGATGCTTATACATCGTCAATTATAATAGCACTAGTAGAATTAGCATCAGCCGGCCTGATGGTGCTAATAGTAGAGAAATTTGGCAGAAAAGTTTTTCTTTATGTTTCTTCGGCTGGTACCTGTGTTTGCCTTGCTTGCTTTGGGTTATATTTTACACTTAGGAATCATGGAATTGTCGGAATTGGAATGTTGCCCTTAATAAGTATGATTTGTTATAATATATTTTTTGCTATGGGTCTCGGTCCAATACCTTGGATGATTAATGGGGAACTGTTTTCACCTGAAATTAAAGGTATAGCTAATGGTATAATAATTGCAACAAATTGGATATTGCTGTTTACGATTACAAAAACTTTACCAATGATGATAACGGAATGGGGTGCTGATTATACATTTTATACTTATTCTGTATTCATGGCATTTTGCTTATTTTTTATAAAATTTTGCGTGCCAGAAACGAGAGGAAAGACACTTGAACAAATTCAAGAAGAACTTAAAGTTTAACTTATTGTTAATTTTTTTACAATTAGCATTATGTGTATGTATCATTCATTAGCAATTTTGATACTATATAGAACTTGTAATGTAAATAATAATTATTAGTCATTCATTTTACGATTTGAAACGTGGTAGTACTTAATATTTTTTTATACGAATAATAATAATTGATTATGTTAATACATTGTAAATTTATTCTGACTGAGAATTAAATAAAGCACTTTTTATACTGACGTGAGTCTTTATCGTTATTAAGTTGTTTAATTTATTTAATTATAAAGTAAATACCTCGTAACGGCAGGATAGCAATCATGGTTAAAAAGAGCAACTGTCGGATAGACACCAACACCAATATAAGCAGTTCTGGCAGTTCGAAATCTGTGTGACAGTTCGTATCTTGTTTCATATATTTCATGGGCATTAAACTGAAGCATTTGTAAGTAGAACAGTAATAATTCCCCTATGCATAGTTCTTCTTCATTTGGAATAACTGAAATATATTTATGATTATTTATGAGATTCGCATTACCAGCCATATCTAGTTTCCCTTGCACTGTTTGTAAGGATGATATGCAATAGATTAAAATATTTAGTGTTTATAGGAATTAAAAAGTATTAAGTTATCCTTTTGTTATATAATACTCTTAATACATATCTGTAATACATTTACATTTTAAATTACAATTAGATTGTTAATAATAAAAAAATATTTTAATGGAAAGATAATAATAAATTACACTAATATTAGAGTGTGTTCTAGTGTTTGTTTAACCTGCTATCTTGAAATGGAAACTTTTAATAGCAACTCTTATTACAAAAACAAAACAGAGCAGGAAGTATACAAGCTTGATATTTTTCTATATTTTGTTGTATCCTATTAATTAACAATACGGTCAAATTATTACTATTTTAAAATGCCATAAATAAATAGATATAATAGTACAGTGTATTAAAATTATTCTGTATATATATTTTTTATGTAATTTAAAGACGTACATCTTAGGTAAACACAAAACCACTATGTCAAGAAAGCGAAGCAATTTAATCTGCAATAGCGCAAAGTAATTTAACAAAGCGGGTGCTTAAAATAGTGGGTTTGGATTACCCTCGCCGCAAAATACAAAGTGAAATGGGATCTACGTTGTTATCTACGAAATGGACAGTTTTACAATATTATAAAGGTTACAAACTACATACGAAAACAATAATATACGGACAAGAAAGTAAAACTTATTTAAAAATTAAATTAATTGAAATTAAATCTAAAAAAGTTAATATAACGTGATAACATCAACAATATACAAAATATAAAGGGTGTATTGATCATAAGTGCCATCATTAAAACAAGAACAAAAATGACCTACAAGTCATTTTTTTCCTATCGACATTACTTGTCGCGTTATTTGGCTTGAATTAAATGGCAACAGCGCAGCGCACTCACGAAAAATATGAGTATTAACGGTTCTTTTCTTAGATAGTTTTACTACCGCTAAACACTAAAACAACAAAAAAGGTACAGATTCCAGAACATCTAAAACAGTTTTGAGGTTCTTTTAAAATAAATTGTAATACATTAGAAATAAACGCTTCGAAAACTATAAACTTGTTGGATTTCACAAGCTTAAACTAATGTAATGTTGCAAGTTGCAATAATAAATTATTATCTTTAGGGTATCGACCTTTTCCAGTGCTATTCTTTGAACAAAAGACACAGATGGTTGTCTGTAGTTCACCTAATAACTTTTAAAGGGTAACTTACTAAATAATGAATGAAGAAAGAAACAAGAAACACTCTTTGTAGTTGAATATTGGCATTATGTTAGTTTGTGTTAGTTAGTTATTATGTTACTATGTTTGGACGTTGACTAAAAATGTCATTCTTAATAGTTAATTAATTCAGTTAACAGTTAAAAATTTAATGCATTCGCATATTATTGTAATGATGTACTTGTTGGGGGAATAATTAATAATTAATAGTACTTATTTCTTAAATAATAATTCTAAAATAATAAGCTAAAATAATAAAATAATATGCATACACTTTGTAATTTTGCTTAAACGATCATGTTTACAAAAAAATTGTATTGAAATTATTTATTGTGATTGATGAGCTACGCCTTTCTCATAAAATCTGACAACCACAGTGTGTTTAATAACGTGATAACGTGACGTGGAAGTATGCAACTTTCCTATTTTTTGCATAAACCACGACTTTATAAGACTTTTTTGTTTCTTTTGATGAACCTCTATAACCTGTTTTAATAATGGCACTTATACTCCTAACACTCTGTTTATTATAATCTAGAATAGTTTAATCTGCATAGAATAAAAGGGTAGAGGTTCTATTTTATAAAACGATTAAATTGTTCGATCATTAGATCAAATCCTAGATCCAGAGGTTTTCGTATATTATTTTTTAAATTCTATATATGCATGTGCATAATTCCATTGTATGGTTTATAAAACTCTTACTATTAGCATATAACTTGTAAATTATATATAATATAAAGGTATAAAAGTTTTTTTCCTAAATTTATATATTATATCTTTATACTATACGCAATTTACAAATTATATGCTATAAAAGGTTTCGTTAAACATACAACGGAATTAAAGTTCTAGTAGAAGAGAGTATTGTATATTATGATATTTTTATGTATAATTTCTTTTCCATATCTTCTTGGTGAAAATGGTATTTATATACGTAATATAACTATCATTCTCTACGATTGATTATACAAACTTATAATATTTGTCTTTATGATTACAATTCCAACTTGAAAATTCGAATTGTGGGTGTTAAAATAGTTTTCGATGAGTAGTCCTTGGAAGTTGTCAACTAAAGTTTAATAACATCCAACAAGCAGAACGAGATTCACAAAATGTAAATATTTTATTTCCTGTCATCCTGTTACGCAATCTAAAGATGATAAATTATTCACTGAAACAGCTTTGGATAAAATTAATAGTCTGTGCAATAAAGGGATATCCATTATGCAAGGTATTTACTTATCATATTTCATAAATTCAGATTGAATAGACGCATAATAAAGTTACAATTTATAAAAATTTTAAATAAAAATTTCTAGACTCATAAATTAAAAAAAGGTAGAATGAAAAAAGATATTCAGCTGACAGTTAATGTTAAACATAAATTATAAGTCATTATAAAGTATACACTACATAACTAAGCAATCCGGCACGTAACCAAGGAAGGGGGCTCGTGGGACTGAAGTCCCCCACCACATGCAAGCAATGTGACTTTTATTTTTTTTTCACTTTAAAGTTTATTTTAGTATTATTACAATCTAGTATTTGTAACGACCTCTGTTGTTCTTACTTATTTTTATAAATAATACTTCAGTAATATAAATAATTAAAATATACACTTTTTAAACAAAAGATTCATATCTCCATCATGAAAGAAAAGATATGTGCAAGCACTGCTGTTGTCGTCCTCGACAATGTCATCTGGGTCTTCATTAGTGTCCAGAATATCATAGAAAACACGGTGTTCTCGATTAGATAATACTCCACAAAGGGCTTGAAGATATTTTTGCATGATTGATCACGATAGGTACAAGTTGTAATTCACTAGTAATATGGAGTCTTACTTTTAATTTTTCTAATCTTTTTAGTCGGTCCATTTGATAAAATATGCAAAATATGTTACTGAGTAAGAACTCTGAAATAAAACGATTTAATAAAGCAAAATATTTTCACTGCTTTTCAAGTGTTTTTATTACGAAAATAATTCAAACGGAAATTGACTTACTAGAGCACAAGAGACATTAACAGTTTTTTTTGTAGTTGAGAGTAGGTTCTTCTTTTCTCAATTTTCCAAATAAAATATGAATATATATTACTCTATTTAGGAATTTTATTATGTTAATCAATTCAAATAAGCTATGGTAAATTATAATAAAATAAATAGCATGTTAAGAAATATTTGACATGTGCCAGGCAAACATAACGAATAATTTTTGTAATGTATATTTTTGGATCCAAAATGGCGGATTGACATTCGCGCAGGCTCAACTCTTAGAAGTAATATAGAGTGACTCTAATTTAACTTGGATCGAAGCGCCATCTACTTTATTCTTATTTGGTTTTTACTTATAAGTATAGTTTAAATATTTTAAATAGCCAATGAGACATGCGTGTGAAATCAACATCATCTGTCAAGATAAAGTCCGTGTTTGAAGTACACAGGTTCGAAATAAAACGATCAAAGAATCGACAGATTCCAGTACGTTCGAAACTCTCGAAATAGTACTACGAATAACCTTTTAATAGCAAAGAAAATATCTAATTTAGTACTATATTTTAAAATGCTGTTTCTTATGTTGCAGATTTCAAACGTTATCTTTTTTCGCTTTTAGTTCTTCAGCATACTTATTTTAAAACGTTGATGGCCACATTGTTTACGTAAGCTTACTGCAGGTAGTACCGCAACAAAAAAGGGCCCCTGTGATAGTGGTCAATTTACTGCAACCATGATTTATGACAAATCGACACCTACTTCAGATATGAGCTTTA
The DNA here is from genome assembly GCA_929113105.1 of Agrypnus murinus. NCBI lineage: Eukaryota > Metazoa > Arthropoda > Insecta > Coleoptera > Elateridae > Agrypnus > Agrypnus murinus. The sequence goes on from OV816025.1 coordinate 196,502,313, forward strand.
CTTAAGTTGATACTTACTTAGCTCAATAAAAGTGCAACAATTGGGTTATACATACGTCGTTTATAGTAAATATAGTTCGTTTCTTATTGTTAAAACAGAATAGAATATAATATTGGACTTTTCTTTTTGGGAACCAGGAATTAATAAAACTGAATAAATGAAAGTTACTGTGAAATACTTACTGAAGGTTCAATATTTATCAATTATGTGATTGAAATTTAATTTCTGATGTAAAAATAATGTTACAGATAATAATACAGGATTGACATTTCACACAGTGCTTGGGAAACTTTCATGCTATATATGTATACTTAAAGACAGGTCTTACCCTCCTCATTTGCTTCACTTTCTGCAAAATATCCACCTTTCTGTAAGCATCGCAGTAAAAAGACAACCATTAGAGTTCTTTGAAAGAAATCTTCGTGTGGTCTTAAGTGAGCATTAGCGCACAATTCAAAGATGCTATCTTTAGTTCTGTTATTGTGCGCTTCCATACATTCTTCTAATGAGGTTTGTGTGATCATTCTGAATGCCGTATGACACAATATACTCATTCCAGATCCTATTAATAGATCCAGGAAATGGCATTCATACTTGTGATAAGTAGAAACAGCCGCATCTCTACATTCTGCTTTGCAAAATGCTATATTGGAACAATCTGGACAACCAACGGGTGCTACAAGTCTAGACATAAGTTTTGTAAGAAAAGAAAGGTAAAGTAAAAGATAAAATCTACTCACTTATCGAGACAATGATGGCAATGGGTACTAAAGCTATCAGGCAATAAACAAGCAGCATATGGTGGTTCCACAACAATTGTTTCTCCAGTATTAATTTCTTCTTTTGCAACTACATATCTCCCTTTGCCTTGCTCCTGTTTTATGGTTAGTTTTTGCGATGCATTGGTGAATTCTTGATGTTTAGTTCCACTGACTGTTGGAAGAACTGCAAAAATTGGTAATTAGTAAGAAACTATGTTATAAAGCTGATCTTATCTTATTATATTATTTTGTGAAAATCACACCGAAAGGTATACGGGGTAAAAGATTATGTATGTATGTATGTTTACTCAATGGGTGTGTTTGTAAACAATAGCCGGTAATAGTTAATAGCATTGGTAACAATCAAAAAATAAAAATGGTGTACCTCTTCTATCTATGTCCTTTTCTTCTATGTAACTGCCTATTTTATATTCATTTATTTTGTTCAATGCTTGTGCATTTCCTTCTAACATTCTTTCTGCTAACGCAAACGAGATTTTTGCTCTGTTATGTTCACCCATTCCTTTATAACAAACTGCCATTCTTGAAAATACTTCGGCTTTAAGGTTATCAGGCAGACCTTCTTTAGTTGCTGCTTGAATATCCACCAAAGCCAAGTAATATTTCTTCAATTCCATTAGTATTTTAGCACGGGTCCAAAATGATTGGGCTAAGGTGAAGCCATCATCTACGGTTGGAGTGTCACCTAAGAAATCAGAACAATATAGATATATTAAAAATGAACAAAAAAGCAAAATTAATATAATTCAGACAATTGCAATTGCGATTGCAGCTAGTTTCCTGATCGATACTAAACCCTCAATTAGTATGAATCATATTTATTGCCATATCGTTTAAAAGGTATCTTTTAAAAATTATAATCGACTGATGAATTACAAGTCGAAGAAAAAAAATTTTCATTTTTCAATGGATTGTTTGGTATTGTCAGCGATATATACATTGAGCTATACACAAACACATCGTGGAAGATATTTACAGAAGTCGATAATAGTGTCACAAACGGAAATATTTACACTTAAATATTTTATTCAAAACTCAACTTCTCTTCCGTTTGTACAACATAAAGCGTGCAAGGCCACATTCAGTTGCTTACGCTAGTTCAGCAGCTGCGGTCTCGCCACCGACAACTTGGCGCCACCTGCAAGGTCTTCTCCGAAGCGCGCTCGCTTCGCCCACCATTACGTCCGTTGGCATGCAATATCTACGCCTACTTACTCCGTATATGCGAGGCAGCCTACGCGATGTGCATGCAGGTGCACATTCCTTCAGAGAATTCTCCAACACTTCCGCACAGCTGCAGATTCGTGCCAGGCACCAGCAGCGCGCATGCAATCTACCCACAAGCCTGCTTACTGAGAACTTCCGCCTACTGATACTAATTACTTCCTCGTTCGGCAGTATATAACCAGCTTGCTTGAGCTATTCAAACCAGTCAGTGACCATGGCTCCAACACAACAAGCAAGCTGGTGAGTACTCTTTTAATTATATAAATGCTTAGTGCCTAGTTTGAGTGGGCAGCGCTTAATCGCCCACTCTATGCAAATTATGGGGAGTTGTGTCCAGGCTTCCCGGCTTAGTTACCAGGAGGTTATCTCCTATGCTTAGTCTGTAGACCTAGTGCTAAACAGGGTTGGTTCCAACCTCCCCTGGATTGTATTAGTTATTGTATTAGTTTAGGAGGACATATTTGTCCTCACAATATGTCAACATGTAAACCTTTTGTACTCTATTTATTGTCTTAGTATATAGTTGTTTTTACAACTTGTGTTTGATTTCTTTCTACCTCTGACTACGTTCCCCAGTCACGAAATCCCCACGTGACAATAGTGTTAAAAAATATCGTTTGTAACCCAAGAGGTTCCTATATAAACAATTGCACGTTTCAGTACCACTGCTAAAATTTTTGGTAAATTTTGTAAAAGTCTTGAAAACGGCCGATATTGACAACCACATTTGCTCAAAGCAATATCAAACAAAATCACCCCGTAAGTCTACGTTTGTAAAACCAAACAATATATCTGCAGCATTTTACTGTTTATTTTCCGCTACGATAGATTGCCCACCAAACATGTAAATATGTCGCAAAAGCCCCCCTATCATTAAATCCGGTAACTGATAATTTTGGTCTAATGCAAAGATCATTTAAGATAGCATTAAAACGTAACCTGCCTACGACCCTGATCTAAGCTACTACAATGACAATCATAGATTCAAGATTTCAGACCAAATCCTAAACCTGCAACCCAAAGTGGTTAAAATTCAATGGCGCTTGCTGCATACGTCAGATTCCGAGCACACGACAAACTGGAATATCGTTATCATGCTCGTACGCACATATTAAAGCAGTATATCATTATGTGTTGCACTGCGAGTGCCCCGGGTTTGACGTATGCAGCGACCGCCACTGTCAAAAGTGGTAATGACTTTGCAATAGGCCTGAACTATGTAACAGATTCATGTAACGCATTAGTTTTACTCTATAATACAAAAGCTTCACGGTTGGACTGTCAATTGTAACAATAAAACTTTAAGCACTGAAAATATAGAATACTTTTTCAAATTGCTTACTTCACACTAAGAACGATATTTACTGTACTTTAAAGCACCGACTTAAGATCTCTAATGACAAATTATCTCACAGGCGTAAGTACTGGTCTGCATAGCTTATAGATTGTAAAGGAAAACAAGGTTTGTAGAAATAATAAAGATATGGGTGCCATTTGCTCGCAAGTCATTATAATATTCAAAATTCGCAAGCAAAAAAGGATTCTGATTATATTGATTGAATTCAATTACTAATCATAATTAGTTAAGTTAATGCTAGGCCGATTAATGTATTTTAATAACTTCCACAAGTAAACGGTCCAATACTATCGCAATAATATTTAGTTTAAAAATTCATTTCTTCGTAGATAAAATAATCTTTTATCCAAAATGACAATAATAAGAACAGTCATAATCATGTTTTAATAACGATCCTTATTAAGAAGCAAATGGTTGCATAATTAATAAACAGTTTGCATAGAAATGGTACAAATAAAGTTAAACTAGAATTTACTTCTACTGTACAGTTTATCCGTTAATCCTTGCTAAATCGATAGAGTTTTACAATCCTTTAAATTTCACTAATATCGCTTTTACAATAATGCCCATAAATTCACTTAACATTAGGTACAGAATACCTCACATTTTAAAACTGTAGAACTTTGAAATATTGTTGTCGATGCAGGAATTATAACCAAGGTTGATGAACTGAAGTTTATAGTAGTTATGTCATATTTGCATTTGCACTTTCAAAAGAGACTTTCATCAATTAAGAAAAATTACCACGTGGACACAAGTTTATATCTCAGAATGTTGCATTATCATTTCATTAACAATTGTAACCCGACTCCAAATTATGCAGTTCCCAATATTAGCGCAGCAAAACAGAACAGAAAAGGCAAATTTTTTATCTTCAAGATTCATATAACTGTTGAATTCGCTTCATAAATCTTAAATTACGGAATCCTGGATTAATTTTTATTGTTACTACAACAAAACATTAAGCTTTACTTTTAAACTTATAAATTTCTGTACTGTACTATAAAATCTTTAATTTAATTGTTGAATCTATTAACTCGAAGAACCGCACTCAGTACTATAAGCTATTAGCATATCATTTTACGATAAACGAGACGAGAGAAATGACCGGAAAACAAACTCAAATCTCAACTATTGGCACATAACGCACCACACCAAAATCTCGCAGTACTTGGCGAATTCACTTCCAGCCTTCTATATGTGTCCGATCCGGCAAACTGATTTCAACCCTTACGTGCGTTTTGCTTCACAAATTATTTCAAACTTTTTATCACGTATCTGATCAACTGACTAGACTAGTGTACTGTGCTAAACTGACATTACCAGACCCCTGTACTGTCTTCAACTGAACTTTTCTAACTCCCTTTGGGGACGCAAATCTATGTTTGCAAAACCTTCGATGGGAAATTTACAGCGACCACATCTTGCTTTGTAGCGAGAAACCTGACATTTACAGAAGAATGCAGACTATTTTTTCGTATGTTTAATTTCAGAGAAGCTATTCTTCCGAAATGAAAATAAGCACGTAGAAAACACAAATTTAAATTTAATGCATTTTTAGACATATTATTTCGTTGAAAAATCATTTTATCTCGTATTTTCCTTACAAAAAAGAAATTTCATCTGTGTGAGAACGTTTTGTGATGACTTTTCACATTAACGAAAACACCATTTGATTTAAAATAAAATCTGTAATTTTAAACCAACGAAAATTGTATTGAAATATACAGGGCCGTACTAAGATTATTTACAATAAATACATTGAAAATTGAATCTAAAATTGTAACACGTTACAACTACCGGTTAGTAGATTTCTACCGGCTTATCCAACCGGATACAGAAGCCAATTTTTAATATCTGTATCAACAAACCGGAACCAGGAACCAAAAGTTATTCTAAAAGGATACTGTCATTAATAAAAATCTACGCTAGTTAAAAGGAAGAAAAGAGGAAACCGGAGATAATCATTATTAAACCGCATTTTCTGTTGCATAATAGTACACGATAATGTATTAAGTATACAAATGTAATAAAAAAAATAAAATATAAATAATAGTGGATATAAAAATATAAAAATGTTAAAATAAGAAGGGAGAAAATTGGATTTAAAGGAATTGTTGGAAGATTTAATAATACTCTCACGATACAGCATATTTTGAAGATATTAATGCAATTAGTATTGGAGTCAAAACTAAGCCATTTGAGTGTATAAGAGCAATGTTTAGACAGAAATTATTAACCATCAACGTATTTAATACGACGCCAAGAAACCTTAATAAGCACATGTCCAGGTACAAGTAACAGAAAACGAGAAATACCAAATATTAATTTGTATATGTTAAGAACTATATAATAAGCCACAGTAAACCAACTTGTCAATCAGCCTAGAGTTGAAACCATTCCCGTTTGCTATAACTATAAGGCATATTATAAGAGCGAGGACATGATTACTTTATTTAAACGTTGCTGTAATTTATTAAGAATTACTGATAAGATTGATAATAATATCTTAAAAGTCTTATTTATTGAGATTACCATTTAAAACAATTTCACAAAGAATGAAATCGGAAAAACAATTAAATCTATACTATAACCAAAAAATGAAGGATCTAAACCGAGTGAATCTAGAAGGCGCAGGTTAGCAGTTGGAGTTGATTGTGAGCGAGCCTTGTTCCCAAATTGTCAAATTTAGACAGTTTGAAATTAAAAATTGTCATTGCAATCTGTCAAAGTTTTAAAAGGTTTTTCACAACTCCAATTGTTAATTATTAAACTACTATTAATAAATAACCTTCTGATAGCAAAAGTGTGCAATACATTAGTTGCTGCTTAAAAGATTTTTCACAACTCCAATTAATATTTATTAATAGTAGTTTAATAAGTAACAATTGGAGTTGTGAAAAACCTTTCAAAACTTTGACAGATTGCAATGTCTATTTTTTTTATTTCAAACTGTCTAAATTTGACAATTTGGTAGCAAGGCTCGTTCACAATCAACTCCGACTGCTAGTCTGCGCCTGCTAGATTCACTCGGTTTAGATCCTTCATTTTTTGGTTATAGTATAGAAACATGCAATTCATACATAGTGTAAATAAACAAGATAATTAAATATGTATGCAAATCAGTCGTCATCTTCAAGCGTAGCAATGCATTTAAATAGAAAATTATTATGATTTAATTTAACTTATACCTACTTTAAGTTTAGTATAGGATAGCAGTACAATAAATTTATTAATTTCCTAAAATAAGTAAGTAATATGCTACGAAAATGGTAATTAGTTAAACGAAGCTCTGTCAGGGACACATCAGGCATATAACTGGGATATCGGGGTGGCAAAGTCCTACCACATCTGAGGTTGGATTCCATCGGGCAGTGGCCCCAATTTAGGCTGGGTGAAGGAACTTATGCAGGCATGAAAGAGAGCTGGAGGGTTCTGACGTCCCTAACCTGGGTTGGGGGAATAGTCCTAATGCTGGACAAGGAACTTAGCCCCCTATGAAAGAGGACGGGGGTTCCGATGGGTGAGCACGTATTAAGTTAATCTCTCCGGTAGTAACCTGGTGAGCTAATAGAGGGTGGATAGGCAACCTCGCTTCGACCAGTGAGTAATTGCGCGCTGATTGAGCGCATGTCAATCACTTCCTCTTGAAAGAAACGCGAGGATAACGTGAATACAGGTGCCCTACGTAAAACAATCATACAATCATACAATCATAAAAATTGTGGTAGCAAGGTATTTCAAGCGAATTATTTAAATCAAAAAGTTATGAACGAGTTATCGATAAACAATCAACACTGAACGGGAAAGATTTTACAGGAAAAGAGAGAAGAAAAGAATGAATTTTATGAATAAGAGAATTTATTTTGTACCTGCTGTGCTTTTCATTAACTACAGTTATTTCTCAACGAGAACAAAAAAAACGAATTTTTGTAGGTGCCTATGTACGTAAGATTGCCAATCGGGATTCCGGGAACTTATGTTTGGAAGTTGAGAACAGCCTGGAGTCGTGGGAATAAGAAAATTGTATATTCTGGTTATTTTATACACCGAATGTTGATAAATACTTTTATCGGTCGGCCATTTGATCTTTTAAAATCTAATCATTTACGTTCTTATTTTCTTCTTCGTTCTTATTTTTAACGAAAATAAGCCAAATGATATCTTCATTGTATGTCTTAATCGTGGATAATGCGTGAATCGAAAGTAGATCTTTTATTTCTTTTTTAGTTTTTAACTTGGTACATCATATCAGAGCAATTAACCTGCTTAATATTTTTCTTATTTAAAATACCTTAACTAGAAAAACAAGCTTTAAAGTACTACATGAAATTTTCCCTACTTCAGTATCCGTAGAAAACTTTACACGGAGAACTAATTAGGTTTCTGTTTTCATCCGGCTGGAATAATTTGTTTTCTGTTGTACTGTATAACGAGCATAATTAGTCAAGACGCCGGAAAACCCTAGTGTAAGTACACACAATAATGGAGTTTAATCCTTCTAAACTTTTAAACTTCAAGTTTAATTCTATTGTTAAAACGCTCCCATGAAAGAAAAATATTTACACAGAGTTTATTGGATAATTTATATGAGTTTATCGGAAGGTAAATTATTAAATTAAATTTAATTCTTTCTTTTATTTATTCCTTATTACTTTTATCTATTGCTACGGTATCTTGCCATATATATATACCTAATATTCAGATAAAAGGATAATTTAATTTGGTGAGAATTTTTATTTAATTTGATTTTATTGTACAAATGACCATCCAAAACATCCAAATTACATAACTAGCTATAACAGAGAAGATCTTTGTTAGATGTAAGCATCATTACATGCCACTACTTCTTGCAATAAGGGAAAATATCTTAATACAAGCTTTACTACAGTGAACATAGAACAAAATAAAGGTTTCTAAGTATAGACCAGTGATTCTTAACCTTTTTGAAGTCAGGGAGCACTTTTGATCATAAGAAAAATTCGTGGAGCACCAAAATCAAAAAGTAAAAAAACATCAGACATAACAGTTAAAATTAAAAAATATATAAAAATATATATAAGGTAAGCGCCATAAATTCTCGGCCTGAAATAGAAAAAAATAAACTTGGTAAAATATAATAATTTTTATTTTTCAATATAATCTCCCCTTATACAGGGTGGTCCAGACCACCCGTACACCCCTTTTAAAATGCGGGGCATTAAAAACTTTTAACAAGACGATCGGTGATCTTACTAATATCGATGTGCTCTATCGAATGACGCCAAGATGGAACCCCCTGACCCCTCCTTGTAGGGGGTCAGGGGGGCAACTTTAAAAATCCAAATGGGAATCCCTTAATTTTATTGCATATTTAGATTCTACTCATCAAGATATGAATAATTTATTTAAAACATTTTTTTATTTTCGCAACAGGTGGCGCTGTAATCGCAAAAACCGATTTTTTGCATTTTCTGCCGTCTCTGGCATATTTACAGGTGCAAATAACAGTTTTTCATATTTTTTACTAAATAGTGACCAAAAAGCTTTGCTAATGTGTACTGAGAAAAATTTTTACGTTACGATGAAAAACGGAAATTCTCTCCCTAAGGTGTTTTCGACAAACAGATTTTTTTTCTTGCGTTGTACGTGACAACAATTTTTTTTCTCAAATTTTTATATCGTTTTTGAACCTTAACGGCTACTTATTTAGATATTGCTTAATCTTTTTAATCTTTATCTGAATATTTATTTTAAGCATATGTAATTAATCTTTACTTTTTTAACTAATAAAAATGATCGATAAAACATTCTAAATTGTAATCTGCTCTGCATATGGCAAAATAATATTTAAATCGTATTAACTTAATATTTAATTTTAACAGAAAATAACTTGCTACACTTCTTTACTTCGCAAGTCTATTTAAATAGTATGTAATTGTTGAAAATCAACTGTTCAAATAAATAATTTTTATTTCACAATATAAAGTTTTATTCGTTTAAATTATTCTTACTTTATGGCCTGAGTGGATGAGATATCCATATTTCATCATTCAATGCTATACGCTAAACGAAAGATAACCACCGAAATTTAATAGTGAATTACAAAGTGAAGTCCTCGTCGGCAGATTTTTGTAATGCACCGTGACTTGACATGTTTTGAAGTAAAGCCATCTTCCAAAGTAGAATCTTGGAAAATGTTGTTAGAATGGAACACAAATTCTAACAACATTTAAGGCAAAAAAGTATTGTACGTAAAAATATCACGTACAACGTCGAAAACACCTTAGGTAGAGAATTTCCGTTTTTCATTGTAACGTAAAATTTTTCTCATGAAAGTACACATTAGAAAAGCTTTTTCATCACTAGTTAGTAAAAAATATGAAAAACTGTTCTTTGCACCTGTAAATATGCCAGAGACGGAGGAAAAGGCAAAGAATCGGTTTTTGCGATTACAGCGCCACATGTTGCGAAAACAAAAAAATGTTGTAAATAAATTATTCATATTTTGATGAGTAGAATCTAAATATGCAATAAAATTGATGGGTTCCCATTTGAATTTTCAAAGGGGATTCCATTTTGGTGCCATTCGAAAGAGCACATCGACATTAGTAAGATCACCCATCCTCTTGTTATAAATTTTTAATCCCCCGCATCTTAAAAGGGGTGTACGGGTGGTCTGGACCACCCTGTACACTTATTACAACGTGGAATTAATAATTCAATACCCTTGTAAAAATAATCTGAAGTTTTTCCTTCAAAATGTTCAATTATAGCTACTTGCACTCGTTCTCGCCCTTAAAACGACGTCCCCTAAGGTCTTTCTTTAAATTGAAAAATAAATAATTGTCACTAACAGCCATATCCGGACTGTACGGTGGATGATCCAATGTTTCGAAGCCGAATGTTCGCGAATGGCAGCTTGTGAAATTGCGGCAGTATGAACGGGTGCATTGTCATGTAATAATCGAACATTTTCATCAAAAATCGATTTTGCTCGACGTTTTTCACGAATATTGTTTCTCAATTTATGCAATAAAGACGCATAATACGTACTGTTAACAGTTGTATTGGGTTCTTTAAAATCAATCAGTAAAATGCCGTTACAATCCCAGAATATTGTTGCCGTAACTTTCTTTGTCGATTGAACGACTTTCCCTTTTTTGGACGAGGTTCATCGGGTTACCGCCATTCCATCGATTTCCTTTTGGATAGAGGATCATAATACAGAATCATTGTTTCATCTCCAGTGACAATGGACTCCAAAATCGGCTTTGGGTCGTCTCCACACAAGTTTAAAAACGAGCGCGCACATTCGACGCGACGTTGACGTTGAACAGCAGAAAGAAGAGCGGTACCCATCTTGCACTAATTTTATTCATACCCAAATGGTCATGAAGAATTCAGCGAACACTTGTTTCCGAAATGTCAGATGTCACTGCTAACTCCTTAACTTTCAACAGCGATCTTCTCTAATACCATTTCTTCAATGGTTGTAACTTTTTGAGGCGTTACCGCTTCAATTGGCCGATCGGTGCGCTCATCATCTTCAAGAGATTCTTGCCCCAAACGGAAACATTTTGACCACTTTTTTACAGTGGAATATCGAGATCTATCACCATAAACGCCGTCTAAACGTTGTTTGATTTGATTCGTCGTGTGTCCTTCTTTTGTGAAAAACTTAATGACCGCGCGGTACTCAATTTTCGTTAGCTGCGACATTTTCATGTACTCGTCACGATGCTTGAGTGGCTACTAATAGTTATTTACGTGCCAAGCTTTGTAAAGTAATCTTTACGGTCGAGCTGGAAAGTGTGGGACGAGCGACGAAGGAGCGAGTACACGACTTCACTTCACTTTGCAAAGGTGCTGCCATCTAGCCATTACTTGTGCAACTCAAATTACAAACAGTAGATGAGCCAAAATTAAATTTCGGCTTTCATAATTTCGCAGCACTTGCAACAAGCTCGCGGAGCACCAGTGTTCCGCGGAGCACCGGTTAAGAACCACTGGTATAGACAATTAAAATAATAATTTATTATCTTTTGATAAGAGGAAGAAATAAATATAGAACAACGTAGATACAGAATAATTAAAATAATTGAAAAAAATAACAAGAAAATTTTGGAAATGAAAAACTTCTTAAAATGTAAAACACGTTAAAATATGTATAAAACTACTCTTAGTAAATTTCGATAAAACTGTTAGAAATGTCTAAAGCGAAAAATATTTCGTGCACATTTTCAAGTAAACAAAACCAATATGGCATTTTGTATACGGATATTAATGAAAAAATCTTCATCATTTTTTGACAGCTGTAGAAAAAATAAATAATATTTAATTAAAAGCACATCAATATATAAATAGATTTACCTGCCGTAAAGTTCTTTCTTTTTTCTCTTCTATGGCAGAACCTTTCACATTTAGTGTTGTATAGACCTGGAAATTGATATAGGTTCACCTAGAATATAGATATAATTTTTGAATTATATTTGTTAAAACGTATCTTACCGTCAAACCACTTTAAAGGCTTATTCACTAAACATTTTTATGTGTTCTCCAACCTTTTCAAAATATCTGCATGTTTGGTACAAAAGGTAATAACATTTGAAGATAAAAATGAAAAGTTTAAGATGTTTGTAAATTGGAAATTGAAATAAGTTCACTAATTAAAACTCACCACTTATTAAGCATTAAGTTATCAAAATCAAAAAAGAACATTAATTTAATAATTAGTAGCACCACCATTATGGTTCATGATTTGAAAAATTCGATTGTTCATGCTTAAGACGAGATGATTAAGTTCATTGATAGTGACATTACCAACGCCTGCAAAATGGCTCTCCTAAGATCATTTACAGTGCGGAAAGGATCATTTCCACTGTAAATCTTTTGAACTATAATGTCCCACACGTTTTCCATTGGATTAATGTCCGAAGAGCGTGATGGCCAGTCTAAGGTTGGAATTTGTGACGCTACCAACTCTGTTCTTGTGTTCTGAGAGCGGTAAGCAGGTGCCTATCAATGTTGAAAAATCAGGTTTTCATGCTCATGAACCTCATAATAATGAAATCACTTACCATCCATGTCAAAGGAAATACCATCCGAAGCTTGTTTATTCCATTAAACCCAGCCTAGATTATTAGGAAACAACCATAACAGTTTCTACATGAAAAGCTCAATGGCTTCTTTCATAAATCATGTCAATAATCACGAAACCCGTCAGGTCAGTCAAAATTAAATTTTCTCTCTTCGCTTCAGCTGCAAATTGCAAACATCTTTCTTTTAACGGAATAAACAAGGTTCGGATGGCATTTCCTTTGGCATGGATGGCAAGTGAATTCCTTATTATGAGGATCATGAGCATGAAAACCTAGTTTTTCAACAAGCTAGGCACCTGCTTACCGCTTACGGAACATAAGAGCAGGGTTGGTAGCGTCACAAATCCTAATCTTAGACAGGCCATCATGCTTTCCGGACATTAACCCAATGGAAAACGTGTGGGACATTATCGTTCAAAAGATTTACAGTAGAAATAATCCTTTCCGCACTGTAAATGATCTTAACAGCGCCAATTTGCTGGCCTTGGTAATGTCACTATCAATGAACTTAATCATCTCGTCTTAAGCATGAACAATCGAATTTTTCAAATCATTAACCATAATGGTGGTGCTACTAATTATTAAATTAATGTTCTTTTTGATTTTGATAACTTAATGCTTAATAAGTGGTGAGTTTTAATTAGTGAACTTATTTCAATTTCCAATTTACAAACATCTTAAACTTTTCATTTTTATCTTCAAATGTTTACCTTTTGTACCAAACATGCAGATATTTTGACAAGGTTGGAGAACACATAAAAATGTTTAGTGAATAAGCCTTTAAAGTGGTTTTACGGTAAGATATGTTTTAACAAAATATTTCAAAAATTATATCAATATTCTAGATGAACCTATATCAATTTCCAGGTCTGTATTGTTTGTCGGTTTGTCTGTAAGTTTTAAGTATTATTTCAAATATCCCTTTGAAGTTTCCAAAATAAACAGTTTTAAATACATTCATCCTTATAAACTACTTTGCTCTTTCCTATTAAAGATACCTGGTTGCACCCTACAACTTTTTATTATTTCTGTTTTATTGTGGTTAGAAATACCTCAATATGAATTTTTAAATAAAAACATTCTGTTAAGGTCTTTAGGAAGACTGGTATTTAAAAATATTAGTGCTTGTTTATAAATAAAATAGGAAATTCCGGATTAAAGCCTTTTTGAATATAATTGAATAGAAAGTCCAGTTTCATTATTCAATGGCTTGGCCAGGTATGGTACCTAATAGAAGCTTCTTACTGAAACTAATCCCTTTCCCTGTATTGATTGTTTATAGACAAGTTGTGAATAATTTGTATCTCTTCGAAATGGTTGTTTACAAGTTTCTTTCAAGAAAAAAAACTGGTTAAGAAAATCAACTGTGTAAGGTGACACTCTTGTTCAGAACTACATTGTTTAACTAATAATTTGCTCAAGAAATTGAAATAAATTCTAAATAAGAATTTTAATTGAATATCTTACATACAAAAATCCCGTGTCTCGAATTATTTTTCCCGGGACTCGAGAGAACAAAAAATCGAGGAATTCCAGGGACTTGTATCCCGGGAATTTACATATCAGCTGAGTTCCAGACGAAAATCTTTTATCAAGCAGTTCAGTGTTGAATTAGATTTCTTCTGTTTGTGGTATGTACTTTACAAGGTACTTTATAATTGAATTTTCACTATAAAATTCATAAATAGTTATAGTAAAAGATTAACAATATAAGCATCAATCGTAACAGATAATAAATTTTCTATCTTATCTTTTAATAGAAATTATTTAAAACAATAAATAGCAACAAATTCTGTTTACAAACCTGTTGTTATAAACGCATACTATGTTTTTATTTTCGAATTTCAACAAGTGCTAATGACTAATGCTAAACTACTGCTAAAAGGCTTTTTTACAAGAAAATATTGTGACTTTTCGCAATTACCAAATGAACAAATGAAATGAAACGAAATGAAACACTTTTATAATAAATTCTCTTTGCATTATATTGATTTAATTTAAACAATTGATCGATTTCGCTCTTTCCAAATTGGGAGTAGATATGAATCTTTAAATCATGATAATGTAAGTACAGTTTAGTGGCACCCAGTTCAATTTCTAATGAAGTAATTCCTGCTTCTTCTTAAAGCAAAAATTGTGTTCGCACCATTGCTCAAGAAATTGGAGTCAGTAAAAGCACTGTAAAGAGGATACTAAGAGAACATAGATACCATCCCTTCAAGCTTTACCTATTCTAAGGATTGAGACCAACTGACCTAGATCGTAGATTGCAATTTATTGTATTAATACACGTTATGATTCAGAACAACACAGGGCTCTTGAACCAAATTGTTTGGAGTTATGAATGTCGTTTGCACAACAATGATGTTGTGAATAAGCACAACGCCCATTATTGGGCAAAAAACCCGTTTTCAAACAATTTAGGGTATTCATGTCTGGGGTGGACTTTTTAATGGCTACTTGATTTATGGGCCATATTTTTATGAAGGAATCTTAACTGGACAAAGGTACTTAGATTTCCTCACAAACACGTTTCGGCGGGTGTTCGGGAGACCACACGACGTTCACCCATAAAACTGGCTGTCTTCTACCCTACCCCTGTAAAGGGCTATGGATGAAGCTGTCAGATTAAGTGTGTGGTAGAGAAATTCGTGAGAATTCTCGACGGTAACTCATACCGATCAGGGGGAGCCCTGGTAGATGAGACCGGTGTAGGCGGATTCGAATCTCGCCTGGGATAAGGTCATTTATGGTCACCAAGGAACACGCTGCTTGACCGAGGTCATTTATGGTCACCAATGGAACCCGCTACTTGACCGAGGTCATTTATGGTCACCAACGGAACCCACTACTTGACCGAGGTCATTTATGGTCACCAACGGAACCCGCTGCTTGACCGAGGTCATTTATGGTCACCAAAGGAACCCGCTGTTTGACTGAATCTCAAGTGCGGAGAATCGAAGTGAGGTTTACCCTGCTTTTGGGCTAATGGGAAACTGCAGGCCGCCAGGTAAATGTGATTAGGAGCTATCCCACCCACCCTATGATCCGAACTGCAGCCGGGTACAGTGATTGGGAGACGCTCTGAAAGCCATTACACTTAAGGAGAGTTGAAGCGAATACATAGCCTCTCACAATCAAGACAACTTCACCAAAAACGGTTACACACCGGGAGTCTATAACGTGTAGACTTAAACGAAGCTCTGTCGAGGGCCCACCAAGCCTAATTGGTAGATCGGGGTGGCAAAACCATTAAAAAACCAAGTCCCGCCACAATTGAGGTTGGATTCGATCGGGCAGTGGTCCCACTTTGCAATAGCGCATAGCTGGGGAATAGTCCTATTGCTGGACGAGGTACTTCGGTACCGGCGGGTGAGCAACGTGTTAAGTCAATTGCTCCGGCACTAGACCTGAGTTAGCTAGTAGAGGGTGGATAGGCAACCTCGCTCCGACCAGTGAGCTGATCTGGTAGCAATTGCTGTACTGCCGGTTATGCAACTTGCGGGCTGATTGGGCGTATCCCAATCACTTCCTTCTGGAAGGGAACGTGGGGGTAAGTTCACACAGGTACCCCACGTAAAACAATCATGACATTCGAAACACGTTGCATAAGCTGGTGGCAGATGTTCGGTTGGAAGAGCGAAATTGTTTAATCTGACAACAAGATGGGGCTCCTCTTCACAATGTACAAATCGTGACCAGACATTTAAATAGTATATTTCCTAATAGATAGATTGGTACGGGGGGTTCAATTCCATGGCCACCCGATCTCACGCTATTAGATTTCTTTCTTTGCTGGTACCTCAAGGATCTAGACTACAAAATGCAGCCTTTACGGTAGATCACTTACACAATCAAATTTGTGAAGCGTGTCGAAGTATTACACCGGTTTTGATTAGAGCCGCGTCTACAAGACAACTACTGAGGCGCTTTGAAGCTTGTGTAGCCACAGCAGGGGCATTCTGAACATTTGCTTTAAGTTTAAGATTAAGAAGGTCGTGGTTTGCAAAAAGTTTGAAGTAGTTTGTTTCATTTAATGTATTTTTTGAATAAATAATTTAGTTAGAGAACATGAAGTGTACAATTTATAAAAAATATTTTTTTAAACCCCTAAATGCATATTAGATAAAGTAGTGCGTGATTAAGTGAGGCATACTACCGTATGCAGAATGAAGTTAAGACTACATTTATGTAAAAAAACGATGGTGCAATTTGAAAAATGAATTGACTTGGCATGATCCTTAAACGTTGCTATGCAACCAGCGTTGATGTTTTCTGAAGGACCATTTTGAGTCATTTACAATAGTTTTTATTTGATTTCTTTAGCTTTTCAAATAAGGGAGATATTGCATGTAAAGATCATTTTGGGACAACCTATATATTAACATATAAAACGGCTTCGAAAATTTTTGAAAGATTGGTAATATAGCAATGGGTTTATAGTTTTCAATTTCTGACCTTTTGCCACTTTTAAACTAGTACTATCTACTAGGCTACTTTCCATCGAGATAGGAAAAGGTTTTTGTAATACATAAGTTATACATAACACAATGGAGTGGTAAGAAATTCAATACATCCTTTAACAATACAAACATCAGGTACGTTATCAGGACTAATAGATTTTTTGTTGGTGAGCCTTTTAAGTGCTTTAGTAATTTCCTTTTTCTTCATACGAGAAATATCAGGTTAAATTGCAGTTCTATTGCGACTTGAAGTATGATTGTATACATCAGTTTTATTGTAAACACTTTCAAAATAATTAGCTTTGTTCATCACTTAATTGAACAGAATTAAAATGCAAGGGCTTGGGAAAAGCATTGTGATTATTATTTTTATTTCTTTAATGTGACCAAAACTCTTTAGGTTCAATGCCCAAGGTATTTTCAATATTTAAAATGTATTCCTTATAACACCTGTTTATTTCGCTTTTCTGCTTGTAATGCAGGATATTGAACCTGTGTTTATCAATACTGTTTTACCAATCGAAACCGTTTTCTACACTTTCCTTCTCTATTATCATTTCGTTTCGATATTATTATTATACCAAATTGGATACAATTTAAACTTACGTTTACTCTTCTTTGCAACTGTAATATCCAAAATTTCATAGATTATACTGTAAAAACGATCAATAGCAACATCTGTATTTTCAATTCCATTTAAACAATCCCAACTAACGTTTCTAAACAGGGGCGGATTAAGCGGCTGGTAGATCTTGCGTCCGCCAGGGGTCCCGAGCTGATAGGTCCTAGTCAGAAATTGCCACTACAGAAAAAGCGAATGATGCAATATTTAATACACAAAAAAGTATAAGGAACAAGTGTATTGTGAGTGATAAGAATACTTTTATGTTATTTAAGAGTTATGTGTACACCTCCAGAAATTATTTGACGAGAGAGGGAATAAAGTTATGAAAAGGATGCAAACATTTTTTGTTATATTTCCATTTACAATGCATCATTGCATTTATTCCATAATATTAATTGCTCCTGACGTAGCACCATCGAAAATACATTATGGGATAGATGTTTTTAAGGGGAGAGTTGGTATCTTATTAAATTACCAAAACATACTCCGATAATAATAGAAACACACCTGCTTTATTGATTAGTAGGCAAATCTTTTCTAAGTGGTGAACCTTATAAATGTTATATAGTACTACCATTTTAGACAATCATTCAGTCTATTTTGCGGAGTTTGATTTTTGGATACCATTGAGTTTTTGTTTAATTTTCTAAAGAATGTTCTGTTGCATTTCTTATGTTAAATTTTACATAAATTGCAAGAGTAACTTTAAAAAGTACTGATTCAGGTAGGGGTATTGAGGGGGGATAAAATTTTCAGAAAATCTTCACCAAAGATGCTTCTCTTTGATGTATAAATTAGAACGCAGGAATCGACGAGAATCGAAACTTATGACAGATTATTACTAAAATTTAAAAAAATACCCATAATCATCGTATGTATATTTAATACATCGTTATAAATACAAGCGGAATAACTGCAACATAAGCTAAAACTACTTACCTTGAAAATCTAAATCCATATTTTCAACAGGCAAATTAACCCTTCTGTTTAACTGTGGGTACATTTAATTAACGCACGAGTGTACTTGCTTTTAGCGCTACGATGAAATGACCAAGTACGGGGGTGTTATTTCAATACGTGGCTACTTATCAGTTCTAAGGTCGTGCATAAAAACCCCCATTCACACTTAATAACACCTGACATATAATTTAAGAATTTCAAGAACTTGATTTTCTACCCTTATGCCCCCTTTTTGTGAGTTTTACACTAGTGTGGGAGGGCACGAGTCAAAAAACTGAAAACGTAAAAATAAAAGCAAAATGTAAATAAGCCCTTGATTCTATCTAGAAAAGAACCTGTGCAAGGGTACAAAATTATACCAGTATGGCAGGCCCGTAGCCAGGTATTTTTAAGGGTGGTGAGTGGGGGTGCTAATTTTAAAATATTGTTTATTTAAAAAAGAGGTAATAAATTATAAGGTGAGGGGGGAGGATTTTATCAACATTTTGATAAAGAACACATAAAGTGGGTCAGTACTAAATACATTTCTATATTTCGTATGACTTAATGTAAAACTCATTGTTTATCAAAAGTTGTTAATAAGTAGGAGAGATTCGAGAAAAATGATTTTTATGAACGCACGCGAAGAAATGAAATTAATTCGTTCTGCATTTAAGTCGCATATATGGTTGGGGGGAGCTTCATTTCCACGAGCCGCCCCTAGCTACGTGCCTGCTGTATGGGTATTTATTCTAGGAGTCTGTTTACGCCACACATTTCAAGATGCGCCCTGGGTTGGGTGCGCTACATTAGTAAATCACTTCAATATGATTCAAACCATTAATTTAACATTGCAACTTCAAAAGTTGCAATTATAATACTTTTACATATAAGTTATAAAGTCCTGGAAGACGTTTAGAATTTAGTATAAAACTTCAAGTAACCTTTATGGAATCAGGGTAGGTTTGGTTCATTGGAAAACTGAAATATTCCTTTATGTCCCTCTTTTAACGTTTTTCGTTTTAATGTTCTGTTAACAGGAAACATCCGATTAAAATTAACAGACAATAATATTATTTGACATGTAATGATGTATTATCATACATTCGAAACGACAAACAAGAGCTAATAAGAGATTAGTCCGGAAATAAGAAATATAAATTAGCCATGGCTATTGTTGCTGCACTAATTTTTTTGCATTTTATAATTTAGGACCGATCTTTTCACCGCCTTTTAACTTTATTTGGTGGTTAATTGTCATAGATGCAACTAATGTAAAAATAAGAATCGTAACCATATCAGTTAATTTTAACATAAATTCAAGAACAACCCTTAGTTATTTTTTTAATTGCAATTGGATACGAATTCTGGAAAGGCAATGGCTTTCGGTAAAAGAAAAAACTGAATTATCGACTTCATTTACACCTTTAGTAACGTTAAAGATACGGATCAACTGCAAGTAACCAATTTAATTACATGAAATTATATCTTAAATATTTATCTGTTTCTGTCATAGGGTCAGGTAACTCGAAGTGCATCATTAAAAAAATGTAGTGAGGGCTGAGCCCTTATTAAGTGGTTAATATAATTTAGGCAATAAATATTGTAAATTGAAGGATGTTGAGAATTTTATAATATGTAGTCTCTTTTTTAAAGAAAAATCATTTAAATTAATACAAGTGCGGCGTACTCGCACGGCGACATACCATAGCTTAGTTAGTCAGAGCGGGGTGATAATAACCCTAAGTCTGCCGCCACAGGTTCGATTCCAGCTGGCAGCTTTCTTAAAATTTATTTTGTTACAAAACACAATTGAAAATACAATTTTTGTGGCTAAAAACGTTTTTCTGTACAATTTTAATAAATTGCCTATAGTTTTGCTTTTTGTTTATTTCTCATGTGACTGGTAATTTTGCTAAATGTTTTGTTTTACTGCTTATTATAATTTTTCACATTTTTTGGTGAATTTTACTGACCTGCTTAATTTGATAAGATAAATGCTCAAGTTATGTAGTAATTGAATTAGAGAACGATGTATGCCATTTTCCTGGAAACAAGATATCTAGATTTAAGATTTAATGATTTTCGTTTAAGTACCTATTTAAGTTGTTAATGGAAATAAAATCACCAATTCTACTTAATCTGTTTTTTAGTCGTGTGCAATATTATTATCTTATTATTATTTGCAACTTACAATTAGTATCACTCCGCTCCGGCTAACTGAGTGATGTTCGGCAGCTTTTCGTACTAATTTTAAGGTTGAAAATGTAACATCAGATCTGTTACAATTGTAATAGACATAACATTCCTGACTGAACTATGGAATATCGTACGGCTCTTGAACCCACCACACTTATTTTAGGTTGTACTAATTTAAATGATTTTCTTTAAAAAAGGTACTGAATGTATTTGTATTTTCATTTTTGGGGTATGAGTACCGTTCGAACCAATAGACAAAATTTGATTTACTTGGGGAGATCTTACAGACGATTGTTTGTTAGTACAGATTAATCTCTAAATTTGATTTGAATATTTAGATTTTTCACGTTGTGTTGTTGTTGTATGTAGAAGTTTAATTAATAAACCCTTTGGATATACTTAAATATGCAGACCTTGTTTAGTACAGTTTGTAAAACTATAAACGGTACACCGATTGGTGTAGCGGTTAACGCTTCTGATTCCTAGTCAGAAATCGCGGGTTCAAGCCCCAGCTTCATATAATAATAATAACTACTACAACCCATAGCCTAAACCAAGGCCCCAGAAGCTATAAGCTTGTGCGGGAGGGAGGGGGCGATTATTATTATTATGTAGGCCCAATGTGCGGCTGCAGCCGACTTACAGATGGAATATACTTATATATACTTAGATATACTTATAAAACCACGACTTCCACAGGATGTTCTACTAAGTGACAGTGACTAAAGTGCTAAGATATCTATTTAGTGTCTTTTAAACCAAGTCCTTTATTAATATTTATATCTTATATATAATAAAAACTTAATTCAATCTTACTGTGTATGGCCCCTGTGAGCCATATTAATGGCTGGGTGATTAAATATTAAAAAAAACTATAAACTGGCCAGCCCTGACTGAAATTCTGAAAATTCGGCGCCTATTGTTTCTGTAGATACTAAAGAGATGAATTTGTCTAAGAAAATTTCAGTTATAATGAGAAATGAAACGTGAAATATTAAGCCATATTCAAAATTCAATAATAATTATTATATTCGAAACAAGATATTTTAAATCGACGGATTAGAAACCTTCTAACGATAGTTTCCAAATCGATAGTGATCTGACAACAAGACGTAAGTGTCAATCGAGTAACTTTACAGGAAACTCGAGAAACTTTTTATTTTAGAAGTAGGTAAACTGGTATTTAATAATTCTTTATTGTAAATAATTTGGAAATAATTAAAAAATACTTGAGAACTCTAAAGAAATGAGAAAATGTTCTAATAGACTTCTAAAAGATATTTCAGATTTTGGGTTATATGCAAGATAGAATACGACATTTAATTTTATTTCTTGTACTTATATGTATTTAAAAAGTTAATTCCAAAGCTTCTTACTTTAAAAGTAACTTTTGAATTAAATCTAATTAAATAATGTTACCTGTTGGTGGTGCTCTCAATACACTTTGGCATCCAAGAATCAAAGCTTTTGTATATTCTTTTTTCTGCAGTAATTCCTCTGCTTGAAAACGTCTTTTTCGTGATACTTCCGCACTTTTCTTGCGATAAATTTCTTGCACGTGCGAGAGAGTTTCACAAACAGCATCTTTAACCTACATATATTTTTACATTATTAGTAAAATTGATTATACTATATTAAAAATTTACTTACTGGTTTGTATTCAAAAATAATTCTCATTCGTTCTCGATCTGTTTTCAGTTTACCAAACACGTTTTTAATCCAATTTTTGCCGGCCACTTCAGCCACGTGATTGGCAAATTGCAAGAAAAATCCTTTATCATTGGTTTGCAGAGTTTTTTGACTACATCTCGTTAAATAATCTTTATCTAAAAACTTAGTTCCCATTTTTTATAAATTTAATAAATTATTAGCATTATAAGTAATAAAATAAATTATTAGTAACTGTTCATTATGCACAACCTCTCGCGAAAGGCGTATTTTGAGTGTATGGTTGCTAGTGATTAAAAATAGATATACACTAAAATACACACGAGGTTAAGGACTGTACTAATTAAACTATTGGCAACCACGCTTTTTATATGGAATTTTCAAGAAATTTTCTTATATTTTAATTTACATAGTTTTTGTATCTTTGCTGACTATCTAACCTGAAAACCACGTGAATTTGACACGCCTGAAAAATGTATTTTATCAAAATACGAGAAAAGGCTAAAAACAATAGTCTCGAAAATTGTTTATTAAAAATCTTAATAACTACTTAGTATTTATTTAATTCATAATAGCAATATAAATATAAACACATATTAAAACAATCCTACAAAAAGCATGATCAAAGGAATGTTTGAAAGTTAAAAGTATAGTAGGTATTATTTACAAAAAAAACACTGTGTACATAACTTTATTTGAATTAAATTTCTAACGACAAAATTTGTTGTTGTTGTACCTTTTACAATATTTAACTGATGATTTATTTTTTTCCAATCTTTTTACAGTTAGCTGCCTATATTTTTCAATTATACGTTTTCAAAATATTTTGAACAAAATCACTGAATAGAATTTTCCACCTATAAATCATTAATATTGGCAATTCATGAATGAAAAATTAATACAATCTAACGAATACTGTAATTATCATAGCACTAAAGATTATGATCAGTATATTGACGTATTTATTTATCAACTTTTTAGCTATTATTGGTAACATAACCTACATAAACCTGTTTACTAACTGTATCTTCAAAACGCGGTTTTCAGTATTTTTGTTGCTAGTCCACGTTACAAGAAAAATGGTGTTGTACTGTACAGTAAGAAATTGCAGTAATAATAAAAATAATCATTCCATGATTTATCATTGCCAAAGGATTTAAATATCTCAAGGAACACAGTGTCATCTAATAAACATTTACTTAACATCTAGCATATATGTTTATCGACTGTATTTTCTACGAGGGTGGTCCCAGAAGTACCCGAACCAACAAAGAAAACACAAAAATTTTGGAAAAAGATTTATTTATTTTTCAACGTAATCTCCTTTCAGCTCTATACACTTTTCCCAGCGGTGTTCAAAAAGTTCGATACCCTTTTTATAATAAGAACTGTCTTGCTCCTCAAAATAGCCATTAACTGCTGACATCACTTCTTCATCGTTGGAAAATCTTTGACCACTGAGCCATTTTTTCAAGTTTGGGAACAGAAAATAATCCGAGGGGGCTAAATCTGGCGAATATGGTGCATGAGATAGCAATTTAAACTTTAATTGATTAATTTTGGCCATTGCAATAACGGATTTATGAGCTGGCGCGTTGTCGTGATGAAACAACACTTTCTTTTTAGCCAAATGCGGCCGTTTTTGCTTGATTTCTTCGCTCAAACGTTGCAATAAGTTTGCATAATACTGGCCGTTCATAGTTTTTCCTTTTTTGAGATAGTCAATAAAAATTATTCCACGCGCATCCCAAAAAACCGACGCCATAACCTGTCCTGCAGATGAAACGGTCTTCGCCTTCTTTGGAGCCGGTTCTCCCTTTTGAGTCCATTGTTTCGATTGTTCTTTTGTCTCGGGTGTGAAATGATGGACCCATGTTTCATCCATTGTTACGAAACCGCGCAAAAATTCTGCTTTGTTGCTGTGAAACTTCGCTAAACACTCAATTGAAACATTTTCACGACACTGTTTTTGCTCGAGTGTGAGCAAACATCAAGTACCGCTTTGTGGATTTTCTTCACCATTTCTGGAGTCGTTACCTCATTTGGTCGAGCACTGCGATGCTCGTCTTGGCAGCTCGTACGGCCTCGTTTAAACTCAGCTACCCAAAATTTAACTGTTGTAAACGAAGTAGCAGACTCACCCAGAGTAGAATCCAGTTCAGCTTTTATATTGGTTGGGCTGAGGCCTTTCAAATAAAAGTATTGTATCACATAACGATGACCAATCTTCTCCATTTTCACAAATTCACTGACAACGTTCACTATTGATGGCTGCCAAACAAATACTGAACAACGTGGCGCTTTCAAACTTGAAACATATGCTTTATAGACTGCGTACTTTCCAATACAGTGATATTTTCAAACAACTACCGCCACCTCATGGTCAGGTCGAGTACTTCTGGGACCACCCTCGTAGATGCATTGTAGACCACTAAATGTCCGCAACTTAGATTGTATATACGACGTCTAAGTTATACTATTTTTAGATGTTCTAATAAGACTGCAAATCTGCAGCTGCTTAGGACCTATATCTGATGTCTAAGCTATACTACTTTTAGATATTGTAATAAGACTACTAATTTGCATTTGCGTAGACGGAATATCCGACGTCTAACTTATACTATTTTTAGATGTTCTAATAGACTACAAATTTGCATTTTCATAGACGGTATATCAGACATCATGTTAAAAATAATACGTACAATAATCTGTATAATTTTTATTAAAAAAGTCAAATGGAATCTTAACAGTACTCAATACTTATAAAATACATCAAATTATGTTTGATTTTTTTGGTGTCGTTGGGGTGTCGTCTCACGGTTCCACCTCCTATTATAGCCAGTCTGTTTTTCTGTAAATTAAATATTTCTTATTAGAGTATAAAATAAGAATTTTTTTACAATCTCAAATATAGAGAGGGGTTCAGAAAATAAATATTATTGATGTAATAATAACACTTACCTTAGCAAGTTTACAACAATAACTTTTTGCTGTTATATTATAAATGCAAAAACTAGATACCCAAAGCAGCAGAGATACTTCTGGTAGGTCTACAAACGAACTGAGTACCGAACAATAACGGTAATTCAACAATAACTACCCCCTGCCTCCATCTAAAGTCCACGAACAGGCCGCATGGCCATCAGGTTGGTGCAGGGTTGCAATATTGGGGGTTTATTGAGAAAGGAGATGTCCTTTTTGATTATGTTTATTATTAGAATATTATTGTTATTTCAATATGAATACAAGTAAAAATACAAACAGGTACCGACAGGCAAATGCCGAGGAGTCGGGGTCGGAAAACCCTGATCTTTTCCAGGAAAAATACTAATCTCCAAACGTCCCTCAGGCAAGGTTAATTGAAAATGTTTGGTGCATGTATGATAATTACAGTTTGAAAAGACTTCCGCCAACAGAAATATTATTTCTGTTATTTTTACTGGAGGCGATTGGAGTGTCAAAATTCTTACTTTAGATAACATTAAAAAAATAAAATTGAAAAATAAAGATTACTATTATTTATGGAACCATTTTTAAGCAAGGGTAGACTTTTTATCAGGTTAATTTTAAGCATAATTAACAAATTTTTGAAAATTCTAGATAATGTCTAATACATGTCTAAAATATATAGCTTTATAGACCAATAAAGTAGCATGTTTAAACTACATCTATTAAATGTAAGACAATAGACTCAGTTCGGATTCATCTAAGTTAGATTGTAAATAGATGGTATATATTTTAGCATGTGTTTTCGGTCAAAAAGTTACATCAATTAGACGCATTTCAGATAACATTAAAAAAAAATTTTTTATGAAAGATTAACATTATTATCCCTAACAAAGTATTTTTAAGCATGGAGGTAAACTTTTTACCAGGTTATTTTTAAGCATAATAATACATTTTTAAAAATTTTAGATAATGTCTAATACATGTCTAAAATATATAGCCTTATAGACACAATTAAATAGTATGTTTAAACTACATCTATTAAATGTAAGACAATAGACTCAGTTCGAATTCATCTAAGTTAGATTGTAAATAGATGGTATATATTTTAGCATGTGTTTTCGGTCAAAAAGTTACATCAATTAAACGCATTTCAGATAACATTAAAAAAAATTTAAATAAATTAAAATCCGAAACCTTAATCTTAACAAAACAAAATTTATCCACAATTTGTATCTATAGTGTATTCAATTTCAAGCTAGAGTAAAATATGCAACCCAAATAACAAATTTCTTTAGTAAGTGGATAAATAAAACAAAATTAAAGAAATGTAGATCAAAGAGTGATGGGTTTTTGACTCTTATGTCATAAAATTGTTTGTGGTTAAGGAAATTTGTCAAACTTGATGTTGTTTTTACAGATTTAGGTTTAAGTTGCAAAGATTTTACAATAAACCATGATTTAGAATTGAAGAACAGTAACGAAAGTTTTATTGAACATAATATAAATAACTGAACATATTTTAAAACAGAATAATGACTACTAATACCTAATAAAACTATCTTGTCAGATTTTATGTTTAATAACTAAATGCCAAACATAAAACATAAGAAGCAAATGCCTCTTTGATTTCACTCAATTTTATTTAATTTTATTTATCCAGTTACTAAAGAAATCTGTTATTTGGGTTGCATATTTTACTCTATCTTGAATTTGAATACACTTTAATATTCAAATTTTAGTGATAGATAATTAAAATATTTTGGTATACTGACTCGTAAACATCGGTTTATTGAGCTCTGTCTCTAGGGTTTTTTACGGGCTAGCCCGTCATGAAGTCCGTAAAAATTACTACGGGCTCGTTATCATCAATGCTATAGCAACATACATATTTATTTAAGATGTTCAGATATATCTTACGAATTGTGCTGTACTGCTTCAGTAAATAAAAGAATTATTTATTAAAGATTTACGGGTCAGAATACCATAAAACGTTGTACAATGCTCGACCGTTACACGAACCCTATGTGCTTGCACGGATAACAAGCTCGCTTGTTACATACTGTGCTCGCATGTAAAGTTCTAAGTAACGGCCTTGAAGTGTAAATAACTATTTTGGATTCTTTTTTGTTTTGTCAAATACGCAACCGTAAAACTGGTATATAACTATAGTATATTATACAACTAGCTATGAAAGTCACGTTACTGTTGTCACGAATTTGCAGTATTGATAAACGAGGGCGAAGTCCGAGTTTATCAAATAAATGAGTAAAAAAAAGAAACCTTCATAGCGTGTTGTACACGACATTTTTTGCATATTGTAAATAAGCGAAATTTATGCATTTATGCAAAATTTTAGAAAAATCAAAAAAACAGTATTCTTTGACAATAATTTCCGAGGAGATTGAAGTGTGGTGTTTACAAACACAATTAAAAAATACTGAAAGAAAAGTGCTACTTTCATTACGATTTTTCGTTAAAAAAGTCAAAGTTCATAATCAACATGCAAAACAAAATAATTAAAAAAGTGCTACTTTCATTAGGATTTTTCGTAGAAAAAAGCCAACTTTCATAATCAAGATGCAAAATAGTTATTTAAGTATTAAGGGCGGTAGGTACGCTTTACCAGTCGAGGCTAATAGTGTTATTATATTAGCCTAGTAGTAGTAAGTAGAACTTACCGCCCTGAGAGCAGCGCTTGTACCAAGAACCAAGAACCAAGACGCCCGATCGGGCAAAAAATATATTATTATTTATAACTTCTCCGCTTATGTTTCTAACTCGACATCTGTCAAAATTAACCTCAGAATTTTCAATAAATTAATAATTTAATTCAGTTAAAAAATATTGTTCGATATAAGCGCGTAGACGTGTCGGCGAACTTGTAACAAAAATAACTTGCATGTCAAATTGTTAAGAAGATATTAGTTTCTTCCTTAAAAGCACAATCGACACAGGATACAATACTTAATTGGGACGCGCCAATAAATATAGATGGCATTGTACAGCAACAGAGTTTAGAGTCACTGCATCTAGTCACCTAGGCCAGCTGGTCGATCAGAGTAACGCAAACCGCCGCCATATTGGGACAGAGAAGGATGAGTTTTAATAATGGACAAATTAAAACCACGTTTTACGTATTTGACATATTAGAGGTTTGATCTTTCAGAATTAGAAAAACCTATTAAGGTAAACGTGGATTTGATTAAATTCAATACAGGACAAATAATGAACAACTTCGTGTTTCGTTTGCCCCGATATGGCGGCGGTTTGCGGTACTCTGGTTGACCAGTTGGCCTAGGTAACTAGATGCAGTGACTCTAACAGAGTTCCAAGGTCCGTAGATGCAAAGCAAGCTTAAAAATAAATATAGGTCGCCGCAATGCCGCCATTTTCGTACTAGGTAACAATTGCTATATGCTGCTATTGAAACTTGACATGGTTGTCATATCAGGCGCTTGACGTTCTAAAACGTTGAATTAACGCTTAGTACTAGATAGTTCAGAACTGCAAACAAGATGAATTGTCGAATATTCCCGATTCCTGTTAATCAATATGTTCCGCCATTTTCGCACTAACTGCTTAGTGGAAGTGTATAGGGTCCCCTATACGATCAATCGGATTGACATTCTGACTGAAACAATCATACTGACATTCCTGAGCTCAATCACGAGACACCCTACACTATCAGTCAGGCTGGCAGTCGGCATAAGATAATTTCAGCTCAGTCGACAGTGCTTTCAAGTGCAGATGTCGAGTAAAAAGAAAGTTTGTGACCAAAAAAGGTCAAACGAAGACGCCGAGTGACAAAATACTACAAAAAACCTGTAAAGTATAGTAATTTAAACTTGTTAAACTGGTGAAATGAGTTTAGGTGAGAATACTTTTAATACTCCTCAGATAATTGTTGCAGCATTCAAGACATTTTTTGAAAAAGTATACTTACCTGTAGATCCAGAAGTTCCTACGCATTAACAGAATTTGAGTAATTATTTACCAATTATTAATTTCTCTGATTTTAATGAAGTAGAAATAATTAATGCAATTAAATAAATAGAATGACGTCTGGTCCAGATAATATTCCATCATTTCTGGTTAAGGATAGCCTTAGAATATTAGCAAAACCTCTTTTAAAGAGTTTTAATCTATCATTAAAAACGGGAAAATGCCCGGAACTATGGAAAGAGGTACGGATATGTCCTATATTTAAAAGTGAAAATAAATCAAATATTGAAAACTACAGACCAGTGTCACTTTTGTGTAATTTTTCAAAAGTTTTTGGAATTGTACTCTACAATCGTATATCCATCTGTTCGAAGTCATATTTCTCAGTATCAGCATGGCTTTGTAGATAGACGATCAACTGTTACTAATTTGGTGGTATTAACCCAATATATTTCAGATATTTCTACTTTACCCAAGTAGCGCTTGAATAGAAATTCATATAAAAATTACGTGCTTCCTATTCTGTTTTGCATGTCACAATTAATATACCAAAGAAATGCTTAACGGCATATAATAATTACGCACTCCACGGTATGTATTTCACACGTTAGAATTAATACGTGAAAACCACATATTTTTCACATCTTCTTCATTGCCATGCCATTCCTATGCTTTTGAGTACAGGGTGATCCAAATTGAATGAGGACGGTTTGAAATTACCGCCATGTTAAATTATTGTCACATTGGCATCATGTATACTTTTCTGCTTCTTTTATTTTACAGCGGCGGCTCAAAATAATATAGCTTCTAAACTTCGTTAATTTTAAATAATAAGCTTACTTGATAATAAAATCGTGTAGCAAACCGTAGTTCTGAAAAAACTGTTTTGTAAAATAAGAAAACAAGCGAAATAAAGCAAAAATTCAATGAAAACCCGAACAACGTAGCAAAGTGTAACGATATAAACGAGAAAGTGACGAGTTGACTCTGTAATTTGACTCAACACATTTCAATAGTGCTACACTAACAACGTGAAATACACTAAAACCTAAGACGCGAAATTCAAACCGCCTTCACTCAATTTGGATCTCACTGTATGTGAATGGAAGACAAACACCTGTTGTTAGTTGAGTGGGCTTCCCTGTTATACGAATTTTACTTTTGTTTGCCGATAGTGTGATTGACATTGTATAGATGTCGCTATGGTTATTTGTTGTAATTAATGTTAATTTCGCGTTTGTATTTCAGCCTAAACAAGTTATGCGGTTGATATACATTAGACATTGGATGAAGTCTTTTCTATTTATTGGCTATATTGAGGTACTCAGGTACATCAGGATGCGCTGTGTTTGTAGAAGTCAGTAGACAGGTATTCGCACGCTAACTGAAGCAGTTGATTCTGTTTTGTCAGGATTCTGTTTTTGCTTTCTTTGATGGCAGTCTTTTGAACACTTTGTCATTGCTATCACTGGTATCAGGAGACTCGAAAGACAAAGGCTGGCTAGCATTTTCGATCGCTTTACGTACCAGACTGGGGGAAAGATTGATCGCGAGCCACAACATCGTCAATCAGAATGACAATCGTCCCCCACTACCCGTGATTGAAGCTCGGATTTCAAAATATCCAGAAATGTATCAATCTCATTCATCAATCCATCAATCTTACACGATCAATCAGATTGTCAATCCATGGCCTGACTGTCAATCCGATTGATCGTGTTGGGGACCTGTATGAGATGACCTATCTTGCTTAGACGTTTACAGGCTTGACAAAGTTAAACAAAATAACGTCGATATGCGGTAGGTGATCATGTATGCAACCAATGAGACGATTGAATTAGTTGTAACCATAGATAAAATATACTTAGTTGTAACATAACCTTCAAATCGTCCAGTTTGACAATTATCCTACCGCATAATTGGATTTAATAAAATTCAGCTAGAATGCAGGTCGATCTTTTGCGCGTCCCATTAGTAAAGTAACTTGCAGTATTCATGTGAAATATCTTTAAATAGTTTTCCCATGGCCATACGCGAAGGTGTCAGATTCCATACAAATAAGTACTCATGAAAGTTGACAATATCATTCACCCGTTTGTTATTATAACGAACGTGTTTGTTACATATTTAAAATTTTTGTTAACTTTTTGGTAAGCTTGTGTTTACTTTTTGATAATAATTGTAAGTTGTTGACTTCCGTAGCGTTTTTCCAATTAAATTGCATTTAAATAGAATTTCTTCAACAAAGAATGGATAATGATGATCTATAAAGTAATTCATCTATCGAATGCACTCCGCCAAATATTACTGAAGCAGCTCGAAATACTGCTGAACCTACTCTCTAACAAATTTCGAACAAGTACGAAATAACCTGCAAGCAGTTAATGGATTGGAGAAACCTGTAATACAATTCTACAATCTGATAATCCCCCAGTATACGAATCTCATTCGAAATCTACAGCTGATGCACTCCAGAATTCACCAACACTGTTGGCAGAAGAATCCTATGATAATAACGAAAATTATGTTCAAATAAATCATACATTATCTAATCTGATGAGTGATCAAACAGTTACACATCATATTTTTAATAATTGTCAAAATAATACAATTACTAAAAATGTTGTAAATGATAAACAATAAATTAATAAAAATTTATGGACGATATTAATATAAATGCTGCAAATGAAACTTTGTAGACAGTAGTAATAAAAAAGTTCATAATAAAAGCCTCTAACATTACTATGGTCGAGGGAGAAATAGTGTACAAAACTCGCTGAAAAGTGTCTATAGTATGCTCGTGAGAGTTCCGCATTCACATACATTCTCACTCCCGCGATGTCACCACTTTCCATGCTTGTTATGTAATATACAAAATTTGTATGCAAAGGCCACGAAATGTTTTGTGAACGTACCGAGAGAATAATTATCACCGAGGCCGTTTACGGCCGATGCACGACAATCTCGAGGACGCTAACGAATTTCGCGGACAAGTTATTTATTTGCAACCGTAAAAATGCAATCTAATTACATAAATAGAGCAATTAGCTTTTACTTTAAAGGCCGTTACTAAGGGTTACGGATTGTAAAGTGCATTAAAGTCCATTACCCCTAGTAATCGCGGCGAAATTATATTTCGCGTTCTGTATGGCGTACGCGATGTGTCCACTTCGTTTACGGTTGCACATAATAGTTATTTATGTATTAAGGGCATAATGAAGCTTTTATGGCCAGAACCGTTATTTCTTGCCCGAGGCGTTAGCCGAGGGCTAGGTAAAGGCTGTAGGGCCATAAAAGCAGGTTATGCCCGCTATACATACACTATTTTATGCACAGATTAAGTTTTTATGTAAAAAACTTGTGTTGTGTAAAAATATAATTAAATCAGTACGTATAGGTTATATCAAGCCGCTGTGCGTATACTTATGTGCTTATACGAAGTACGTTACTATAGTTACTATTCCAAAATATTTAATTTCAGCTTATTTCCATTGGTGGTAAGTTTACAAATTGTATCAGGAACCAATTAAGTTCTACAAAAAGCTTCTGACATTTAATTGACGTTTCGTTATTGCCCGTCTGACCATAAAGAGGCCCTTGGGCCATAAAAAGACGTTTATGTTTAGACGTTGAGTGAGAAGTTTTAAAGAGACGCAATCGTCTAAGAAGCGTGACCAAAAGTATAGCGGACATCTAGACGCGCTGTGTGTATTTTTGTACCTAGACCGTTGACATCCGTATAGGTACCAAGATCTCAGTATCTTGTTTGCAGTTGGAGAGTAGATATCGCAGTTCCCCGCTTCCGTTTCAGTATAAATTGATTTGAAAAAAAATCCACGTAGAACCAGATCAGACTTATAGGTTTTATAAAGTAAACAATTCTACATATGAAACGGTTATTTACAACATTTTATTACAGTACATTCGTTTTCTATTTCAAAAAACGTCAACAATTGATCATTTTTAAAAATCGTGCTTTTTATCTTTAAAATCGTTATATCTTCAAAAGTAACCTAGCTATCGGATTGAATTTTTTTTAAATTGAAGAACACACGTGAGCGCATCTAGTGGTATCCGTACCGTTACAAAATATTGTTTATTGATATTCTTAAATAGCAGTTAAAGTTAGCACTTCATCATGAATGTATTCATATTTTGACTATGCTAGAAAAATTCTTATTTGTGTGAATTTGTCTATACTTACAGCGAAGCAATTGAAGACAAGAGAATGCAGAAATTTTTAGAAAAAAATATTTGATATAGGACCTATAGTTTTATAGTTATGAATAGTTTTGTGACGCACTAAACTGACAGCGGGTGATACTTTCGCAAGGCAGGCACGCGACTACCATTCGATAATCAATAATTTACAGGCAAAAGATAGTTTTTTTAATTAAATGCCGTCTTAACACAAATATTTATTGTTTTATTAAATCTTAAAATTGCCAATTGATAAGCCAATATGTATAGGTATTTATTGCATACGTGCCATAGTAACCTTTTTTACTAGTTAAAATTCTAGAACTAAATAATGTTTGTCATGTGCTGACAAAGCTCGGAAAGTTGCTTTTGTTGTTATAATGCTATATTGAATTTTTGCATTTTTGGATAAAGGTTTTTTATTACAATACATTACAATGCATTACATATTATACATTATGAGTTACTTTTTTGTTTTGCCGAATTGTTAAATTAGTCATTTTTGAAACGAGTGCTTTGGAAACAAAATTGCCAATAATAGTAGATTATTGATCGAGTGGTAATGTAGGCAATAACTCACGCGAATGAAGTTTGCAGCGCCAACCGCAGACTAGTGCAGTAATCATCCAAGTGAGTTATTGCGATTACAGCGAGTTGGATACTATACTTTATCTACGACTATAACAATTTTCAAAAAGAATTACAACGCAAAGTTTCAAAAAGAAGCGAGTGACAATGAGTATTTAAATGCCATTAAACATTTAATGCTATTTAACACACCTTAATACTAGGTATTTCTCGGGCATCACTTTTATTAATAAAAATTAATTGCAAAAGGCGAGCAATTTGTTATCTTTATGGAAGGTGTAGAATTATGTGTAATTTATTTATCAAGTAGCAGATTAAGCGTTGTTACTGTGACGGCTTCTCTCACTTTCTCTTCTGGCGATGTGCACATTTCTGATTTACTCTCCGAACTAACATAAGTATTTTACTCATTTTAAATATTATTTTTTGCTGTTCAAGAATTGCGCCATGAAATTAACAATAATTGTTAAACATTAGTCATAGAATATCGGCTAATTGGATACTATTGCTTCGGTAGTGACTATGGCAACCTCAAGGCAGTTGAATAGTGGATATATAACCCAATAGGAGTAGATAATAGTATATTATGCAATGAGCATTTAATGATAGCTAGTAACGTACGTAGAATCGCACTATAGATAAGATCATGTTACATGAGAATTGCTTAAGATAAGAAAACTCACGATATCAAATTCCAGTTTTTCTGCTAAGTCTATGTTATCTCTATGAGAACTTCTTTGGCATTTATTTTCTCATGACCATGAGAACTGTGTAGGCAGATAAGGTATAATTACCTCTGTTTTAATCTTAAGTCTTTAGTCTTTATTAAATATTCATTCAATACACAAGTCTTTATTAAATATTCATTCAACACACAAGTCTTTATTAAGTATTCAACAAGTGTTTATCCTGAGTGAGTATTAAAACTAGGTGTGGATTTTAAAATTGTCTTGCTAGTAAAAACATAGAGGCTCATTCGAGTTTTAATTAATTATTTTGCTTAATGTCATTTAAATGTGAATTCTAAAATTGTTCTGTTAAGTGTGTTAATTCAAATCTAATTATTTAAACTCGTCTTAAACTCGTTAAATAATTACAGACAAAGTAATATTAATATATTTGTAAAAGAGATAGTTTTCTCTTGATTAAAAATAATAAAATATATTCTACGACTGCAAACGAAATATATAAATGTGTTTTATTATATTCAATAAATAAAGTTTTAAAAAAAGCTTCGGCCATAGAATATAATCAAAACTAGCTAATAAGGCACGAGTGTGAAAATTGTGTAATGAATACGAGTGTCTTAATAGGCATTAAATATGAGTTGCATACATTATTTCTTCTACCGACCACTCATAATAATGAAAAAAGAACATTTTCAAATGTTATTAAACTTTTTATTATTAAAAATTATGAGTTATAACTACGGAAAAATTTATGGAAACTTTATAACAAACAAAGCATAGACACGTCACAAATTTTAGAATCATGCTATTTGTTTTATAGCTATATCTTGAATAGTGCAGTTATTAAAATGCAACTGCGACGCTTTTGTCGAAATTGTAACAGCATTGGTGAATGGCATTTTGTTGATGTTGATGGGGTAATGGGGTAAAATTGAATTATTGGTTTGGCTGTACTCAATTTTTGGATATTTAACTAGGTAAACACTACCTCTGAACTGTCAAAATTGATAAATTTCATATGTGTCAGATGGTCATGGCAATATTTGATATTGATCAAATATTATCATGATGTTACATTTCTATTGGCCATAAACTTCTATCTTAATGAAAAATCTGCATATTAATATATCTCATTATAGTATAAGTAGTAAGTGTCTAATAAATCAATTAAAATGCGGCAGTAGAAATAGTATATTATATACCCAGGGACTAAAGTGCATCTAAGCCCGAATGTGAGTTGCACGTAAAAAAAATATTTTTTACGTCCTATATATAAGGCTCTACTTTAGTCCACCAAAAGAGGGAGTAAAGTAGCACTTTTACTCCCTGAGGGAGTAAAGTGTTTCAATGACAACAACAACAAGTAAACAACCAAAAAAAAGTAATCGCGGTACATGTTAGGATTGATTATCCTGAAACTATGTGATTTTGGCGTTTGCAGAATTCAGTTGTCAGAATGACATGTAACGAAATTTTCGGAAAAATTTTTAGAAATTTTGAATTTTTGCGATTAAGTCCTTTAGGACGTGCAAAAATAGCGTATATACTATTTTCTATTTTGCTTCTATAATAAAGCACCCAAAACAGTGCGTTAATAGCTCATTTGAGTGCTTTAATAGCCCAACTTTTTCAAAGTTGGTAAGCATTGAAACTATCACATACCTAGGATGTAACTTAAATGAAAACTGGGATATGAGCAAAGAAATAAAAATTATAATAGAAAAGGCAAGAACAGCTTTCTTTAAAATGAAAAAACTACTGACAGGCAGAAATCTAAGTTCAAAACTAAAAATTAGACTCGTAAAATGCTACATATTCTCTATTCTTTTGTACGGCTCTGAAAGCTGGACTCTAACTGACACTCTTCTTAAAAAACTAGAGTCATTTGAAATGTGGATTTATAGAAGGATTCTCCGAATAAGCTGGATGGACAGAATAACTAATGTGGAAGTACTGAATCGTATGAGTAAAACAACAGAAATAATTCCAACAATAAGAACACGTAAACTCCAATACTTTGCACACGTTATGAGGCATCATGAGAAATACAATATCTTACACGTCATCATGCAAGGCAAAATAGCAGGAAAAGAGGTCCAGCCAGAAGAAGAACATCCTGGCTGAAAAACCTGCGAGAATGGTTTGGCAAATCAACAACATCTTTATTCAGAGCAGCTGCTAGTAAAGTTAAAATAGCCAACATGATAGCCAACATTCGCAGAGCGAGTACGGCACTCGAAGAAGAAGAAGCATTGAAAAAAAATTGAAAAAAAACGGAAAATTGACAAAAACTTCACTCGAAAAATTTAAATTTTCAAATGTCACATCAGTGATGTTAACTACCACAAAATTCTCAAAATTTTGAAATTCCGATTTTTTATATAAAAACGGAATAAAAGGTGCAAAATAGAAAAAAATAGCATAAAAAACTAGTTTTATAA
The DNA here is from genome assembly GCA_929113105.1 of Agrypnus murinus. Lineage (NCBI taxonomy): Eukaryota > Metazoa > Arthropoda > Insecta > Coleoptera > Elateridae > Agrypnus > Agrypnus murinus. The sequence continues at coordinate 196,539,462 of OV816025.1, forward strand.
GTCATGATTGCACTCGTCCTTTAGAAAACTCGCCGCAAGCGGCTTGTTTTCTAAATTTGGACTCGTGCAATAAATCTTGCCTTATGAAACTCGTTCTTTAATATACTATTTTATATTTGCGTGTTCTAATGAAATTTTTTTAAATATTGTAAACAGTAACATTTTATTTTTTAAAGTTGATATCATTGTTCGACAGCTGTTCTTAGAATGTCAAACTTATCCTATTTACGCAGTGAACTCTTATAACTGGAAAGCAATGTTTGCAAAACTAGTCTTGCAGGCCACATAATTGCGCCGAATAATAAATAGCCCTGTTAAGGGCGTAACAGTTTTTACTTTATTATTAACGAAATTGTAAATTTTGATACTGTCATCACATGGGATGCATTGTGTTTTGGTATAATAGCTCACGATAAACTTAACGTAATAAAATTCAGTTTTATAAAATTATATATCTTTACCTTATAAGTTATAATATCCAAAAGATCCAATGAATAATTATTTTTGTCAACAAAGATAATTCTTTGCTGAAAATACTATTGCATTTATACCTCATTATTTTCTTTAACAAACAAGGTATTTATTCTATGAAATTAAATAGAATTATTCTTATTTCATCCAAGTTTTTAATTCATTAAGTAGCAATTATTTATGTCACAAATATATTGGCATACATTCTACTTTGAATTTATAATCATTTTCAACAGTACAGTTATAGCCAAAAAAATCTGGGCAAGAGGTTTAGATTATTGTTATTCAATGGATCATAATGAAAATTCAGAATCTTAGATTCAAAGCCTCATTGGAAATTATTAGGTTTGGCCGTAACTGTACGTATAATACACCTGGCAAATTGGCAAATTAGTAGCGGCCCGCTACTAGCGGTATTTGTGTATATGAGATAATAATGAGAATTTCTACGTCGCGCGGATTAAGTGAGGTTATCTAAAAACAATTCAATAATTTCTAGTGTTGCCAACTGTTATGCTACTTACCAAAATATCTCTAACAAATTTTATTTAAAACTAAGTAGTTTTTAATTATTTAATAACAAACTAACGCAAAAAAACGCAAATAGAAAAAATAGTATAAAGTATTCTTTTTATAAGACGTTTTAGCTCACTTGTCCTCTTTAGAAAACTCCCCGCTACGCGGGTCGTTTTCTAAACTCGGACGCGTGCGCTAAATACTCTTATGAAACTAATACTTTAATATACTATTATGTGCAACCGTACGCGAAATGGGCACATCGCATACGCCATATAGAGGACGCTAAATGCGACTTCGCAGCAGTTACTAAGGATAACGGACTTTAAAAATTTTAATGGACGTTACTCTTAGTAACGTCCTTTAAACTAAAAGTCCTTTATTATTTGACAATTGAAAGGTTGAGAAACAATTTAAATTGTTCTTTTTGTAGTGCGGTATGTATTGGTCAAACACGAAATTTTGACATAAGATATAAAGGGCACGTGCGTTGCTACAGAAATACCCATTCTGAAAAATTAATTATGCCAAGACCCTTTAGAACAAAATCACGCTATGACTCGTCAAAATAATATTAAATTCCTACATCTTTGTAATAACAAACGCAAATTAGACATTTTAGAAGGTTTTGAGATATACAAACACAAACTCTGGGTATATTTAATGAATGAACAGATTGAGCTCAGTAATTCTCCGTTACTGAAAGTGTTAGATATTTAATTCTTATTATTTTTACCTTTTGATCTAGCTATTTTTTGTATTTACCTTAGCGACGTGTTTGCTTATATTTATATTACCTTTGATAATGATAGCTTCGCTGTCGAAACAATATTGCCAGGTTATAATTTAATAAATACTGTGAAACTTTTTATTAATCTTTATTTATTTCATGATTATGAAATTCCACAAAGTAAGACTAGCAACAATAAACAAAACGAATCATTTATAATAGGCATAACAGCAGCTAAACTTTATTAGATATGTACATAGGAACGAAGAATCCAATGAGACAATAGTATTTAGCAGTGGCGTGCGGTCCATGGAAGCAATGGAAGCAATGCTTCCTTTAAAAATTTATTAAAAATAAAAAACAATGCTAACAAAAATATTTTTATAAAATTATGCTTCTCGTTTATTTAAATTTGTAATATTTAATCAACTTAAAGCTCAATATCAATTCCGTACAGCAAAAAGTATAATTATTCAAACTACCGATTCCGATACCGATTCAAATGTGTTACATACACTGCATATAAGCACTGATTTCGTTGCTTATTGCACTTCTCCCCGCCAGCTGGCCAGTGACGCCTTCGTTAGTCGGCGGGTGCCTTGTACATCGTAGTAAGGTCACATTATTTTTAGTGTGCTCCATGCTCAAATGTTTATTTATTATAATTTGGTTATTTGTTCGATTTAGTGTTTGTTAAATGTAAATCTGCGAATGAGATTGTATTTTGAAACATTTTATTATTTCAATTTTTTTAAAGATTTTTTTAAAGACAAATAATTCTATTTAGTTTGCGTGTATGCAAATTTAAAATTGCATTATCGTCACGACTGCAAATTCAACTGCTTCGGTGAAAGGTTCGAGAAGCTTCGATATAGCCGAATCGGGACGATTTTTTGTTCAGTTTGTAAATTATTAATAAGGAATTTTTCGCATACAGTTTTGGAGAGAAATTACAAATTATTAAGAAAGGCAGATCAAAATCAGATCTTTCAAATTTAACAACAAAGATTAAAACCTGTACCGGTATTTTGCTAAGAAAGACCGGAAAATTGATACGTAGTAGTAGTTTTTTTTTAAATAAAGAATGATAGTTAATAAATTCCATAAATATAAAGTGTAAAAGTGCTTCTTTGAAAAACTTTTAAACTTAATAATTATAACACTGTTTTTTATTGTACCTAGCAGGGGCGGATCCAGAGAAGTATTTTGAGGAGGAAATCTTTGGAAAAATAATTGTTTTAATAAATAATAATTAAACAAACATTATTTGTTTCTATTCTATGTAAACTTATTTCTAAATTGGGGGGGATTATTCCCTCCCCGTTAATCCGCGCCTGTACCTAGGTGTATTATAATTAAAATCGTGGTTGCTTCCCTAGCCTTAATTCTCACCGCACGCCACTGGTATTTAGGTAATTAATACCTTCTTAATAAACTTACAAAAGGTATTCAAATTGCACGCCTTCTACATCTAACCATAATTCTACTAGTTTTATTAAATTATTTATCGCTTTTCTTATATCCCTGCCTATTTCTTGCCGTAAAGTTGGAATACATTTTTAACAACTAATTAATGTTGCCCGGTAGTTTTGGTAGGTAGGTAGTTTTGAAAAACAGACCACAAAAGTGCTTTGGGAACAAGATACATTTACGAAGAGACTTTGCCCGCTGATGGTTACTTATATTATTGGAGCACTTTTCTTGCTGATTACAGCGACAAGAACATTTTCCTTACATATCTAAATAATCTGTAGTATCAACAAGACGGTGCACCAGCACACAATGTCAGAGAAGTCATTTCATATAATGGTGATAGTTTATTCCCCTTGGATTAGATTTTGATGGGTACAATGGAAGATAAAATTTCGCAAACTTTAATGAGTTGTGTACAAGGGATATTTCGACTTGACAAGAAATAAGAAGAATTACACCCCTTCTTCTTATTTATCTTAGAAGAGTAATCAATAATTTAAGAAAACGAACAGAGCTGTATTTGAATAGAGGTAGAATGCCAATTCCAACATCTCTTAGAAGTCTTATTAATAAGTTATTAATATTTTATTAGATTTTTTGTTCCTATCTACCTGCCTAATAAAGTTTACTTGTTGTTATGCCAATTAAAGCTCTCATTTTTTATTGTAAACTTTGCAAAATATTTACGATTTTGTTTCCAATGTACTCTTTTCTACTCGCGCGCTATGGATCTGTTTAGTCATTTCATGCGTTACAAAAATACTCAACTATAAAACTATAGGTCCTGGATCAATTTTTTTCTAATAATTTCTTCATTCTCTGCTCAATAATCTACTATTATTGACAATTTCGTTTCCAAAGCACTCGTTTCAAAAATGAATAATTTAACAATTCGGCAAAACTAAAAAGTAACTCATAATGTATATGTAATGCATTGTAATGTATTGTAATAAAAAACCTTTATGCACAGATGCATTATAATTAGACTATTATTGATAGATCTATCTAAACATAACTATCTCTTTATGCCCCAAGGGCCTCTTTATGATCCGACGGGCAATAATGAAACGTCAATTAAATGTCAGAGCTGTATTTGTAGAACTTGATTGGTTCTTAATATAATTTGTAAACTTATCACCAATGAAAATAAGCTGAAATTAAGTATTTTAGATAGTAACTATAGTAACGTACTTCGTATATATGCACATAAGTATACGTACAGCGGCTTGATGTAACCTACGTACTCATTTAATTATATTTTTTACACAATAATACATTTGAGATAAAAACAATCTGTGCATAAAATAGTGTATGCAATTTCGGGCATAACTAGCTTTTATGGCCCTACAGCCTTTTCCTAGCTCCTAGAAATAACGCTTCTGGCCATAAAAGCTTTTTTATGACCTTAATACATAAATACTATTATGCACAGATGCATTATAATCAGACTATTATTGCAAGACTCATCTAAACATAAAAGTCTTTTTAAGGCCCAAGGGTCTCTTTATGGTCAGGCGGGCAATAACGAAACGTCAATTAAATGTCAGAAGCTTTTTGTAGAACCGGATTGGTTCTTAATATAATTTGTAAACTTACTACCAATGAAAATAAACTGAAATTAAATATTTTGGAATAGTAACTATAGTAACGAACTTCATATAATCACATAAGTATACGCACAGCTGCTTGATGTACCTACGTACTCATTTAATTATATTTTTACACAATAATAGATTTGACATTAAAAACTTAATCTGTGAATAAAATAGTGTATGTATAGCGGGCATAACTTGCTTTTAGGGCCCTACAAATATTATACTAGAAATAACGCTTCTGGCCATAAAAGCTTCATTATGCCCTTAATACATAATATATATTATGTAATTAGGAGATCAAGCGATACTTTAAATCCAAGAAGATGTATAACGCCGAGGCGCCAGCCGAGGCGTTATAACATTTTCGAGGATTTAAAGAAGCTTGATCTCCTTATTGCATAAGTTGTTTTATTTTATTTGTATTTCAATCCTAATTTTTCCCTTTTAAAATCCATCCGAATTTATTGCATAAAGAAGCAAGTTGCCTTGTCTGTGTCATCATACGCGTAACTAAGGAGATAAAAAGCAGCATGCATGCATGCATGTGGCTATAATGCAACATCAAATTATTTACGTTGCCAACAACAACGGAGATCAAGAACGTCTTGAACTCCGGTGTCATTGACAACGGAGATCAAGATATACTTTATATTACTAATTGTGGTATATAAACAATTGTTTGAAATACGAAATGAAATAAATAACTATTATCCAAAAATGCAAAAATTCAATATAGCATTATAAAAACAAAAGCAACTTTCCGAGCTTTGTCAGCACATGACAAACATTATTTAGTTCTAGAATTTTTAACTAGCAAAAAAGGTTACTATGGCACGTATGCAATAAATACCTATACATATTGGCTTATCAATTGGCAGTTTTAAGACTTAATAAAACAATAAATATTTGTGTTAGGACGGCATTTAATTAAAAAAACTACCTTTTGCCTGTAAATTATTGATTATCGAATGGTAGTCGCGTGCCTGCCTTGCGAAAGTATCACCCGCTGTCAGTTTAGTGCGTCGCAAAACTATTCATAACTAGAAAACTATAGGTCCTAGATCAAATATTTTTTTCTAAAAATTTCTGCATTCTCTTGTCTACAATTGCTTCGCTGTAAGTATAGACAAATTCACACAAATAAGAATTTTTCTAGCATAGTCAAAATATGAATACAGTCATGATGAAGTGCTAACTTTAACTGCTATTTAAGGATATCAATAAACAATATTCGGTAACGGCACTAGATGCGCTCACGTGTGTTCTTCAATTTAAAAAAAAATCAATCCGATAGCTAGGTTACTTTTGAAGATATGACGATTTTAAAGTTAAAAAGCACGATTTTTAAAAATGATCAATTGTTGACGTTTTTTGAAATAGAAAACAAATGTACTGTAATAAAATGTTGTAAATAACCGTTTCGTATGTAGAATTGTTTACTTTATAAAACCTATAAGTCTGATCTGGTTCTACGTTGAAAACAAAACGCACATTTTTTGCTTCATTTTGCTCCATTGGGAATATTATAGTTGACATTTAAAGATTTGTTTGATGTTGACGATCCGGTGTAGTCGTTCTAAATGAATAGTTCAATTATTGTCCTATTACATTGCGTCTCTCACTCAACGGTTTAGATGAGTCTTGCAATAATAGTCTAATTATAATGCATCTGTGCATAAAGGTACCCGTGTTACATTTTTACGTTGTTTCTTGTATCTACTATATAATACCAGTCTCCATTTTTTTCTTAACACGTATATAATTTCTTAAGAATTATTCTAAGATATAATTTAACAAGATAAAAATCTTTAATTTTTTAGAATATACAAAGATTTGTACATATTTTTAAAATCAAATTTAAATTTTGTTTAAATTTTGTATTTTAGCGTCATCGTTTAAGGAGATATCTACACCTTCCCGTTTAGTAAAGATACAAACCTTACAGTCATAACATTATTAAACGTCAAAGTCAGCTGACAGTTACTTTGCTAACCTATAATTCGATAAAATCAAATTAATCCTTAATTAAATAAAAACCATTGTTGTGTTAACACTTTTTAGTTTTATAATGCATTCAGAAATGCCACAAAATAAAGAAATTAAAGCAAAACCAACAGCTGTTGAAATGTTATTTAAGAATATGACTTTTCTCGAGCAATTTGCTGAAAGTGTAATCGATTACACATCAAAATACAATAGTATTATGAGTATCCTATATGCTCCTGAAAATCTAATTGGGAAGCCTACTAAATATCCAAGTTACGGTGACTTTCCTGATACTTATATGCTGGTAAATTATGCAACAAATAGTTCTTGATTTATTGCTTTTAATTATTATTTTATAGAGATCTTATGGAAAATGGTGGAATGAGAGCGAAGCAGCACAACATCATTATATGAGTCAAGATATAGATCCAATCATATCAGAGGATTATGTAACTGTTAAGTAAATACCTATTATAGTTTGATTAACACGGGTACATTCGTAGAGGCCACCATAAGTAACTAAAGCCTCTTTCAGGCTATAAATAAATATAAGCCTTTAAGCCCCAAATTAAATAAAATTGCATTGGTAACAACCATTTAACTTTCTTTAGTTTATTAATAATACCCCTGTTAATCAATAAATTATGAAAACTAATTAAATACATAGTCAAATAATTTAAAGGTTTGAATATTCCGTAATTCCAAAAAGTATTTGTATATATGAAACATATAATCCTGGGGCTGTTGTTCGATTATGGGGTCGAAGCGTAGAAGGGCAATGGATTTTATTATGGGAAGGACCACCTCAATATTGTGTTCAATCTCCTAGGAAACTTTGTCCCCCTATTAGACAAGTTCATGAATTAATAAAGTAAGTGACAGGTAAGAAAATTGTATAATAATAAGTGTGTGCTTACATTCTCTTGGTTTTGTTGTAGCGAAGTTAGAATTGATCTTAATCAAAGCTTGTTAGAATATCATACATCTTTAGATGGTGTCTTATTAGCTGGGTACAAACCTAAAACTGTACTTCAAACTAGTCTCTTACAGAAAGGTCTATTGGAACCTTTTGAGCCTAAACAAGATAAACGTAAATATCCAAGACAGTACAATGAAGAAGACTGTGATAGCTTAAATTTGTTTGCTAGGTTACCTGTAAGTAATTTTTACATTAATAGTACCTATTAGTCCAGTCGATTTAGAACAAATTTTCATGAATAGCGAAAAGTTGAGTGAAGTCCGTGGATTTTTGCATAGGCCTTCCTGGAGGGCTGTTAAATAACCCCCTAAAAGTCACCATCTGTAGGTGGAGAGCTCGAGGAGATAATGAGGGTAGTAAACCACGCCCCCTAACGGTTTTTGTCGTTTTTCTCGGAAACTATTAGGTTTATCGAGATGAAGGAGGTTAGGTAAATTAAAGTTTATTTAAATCCCTACCAGAAATATCCAAATGTTTTTTCGTACCTCGCCTTCTTTTTGTGTTATCGAACATATGTCATACATAAATGAGTAATTTGCTCAAGGAACTTTTGGGCGTAACTATTGTGGTCTTATATTCGTCATGAAATAGATAAGAAACATTTGTTGAGAGCCGGACGATCGTGGTCCATTCGTCTTTTATCGTAGCATCTTTTCGGCAAAATCCATCAGGTGATATTATCGTTATCCTTGGTGCCAATTGGATTAAAGTTTCGTATTGGCAAATTAATTCTTAGGAGAGTACACTGTGTTAGTCAATTCTTGTATCCAACCCAATATGTACAGTGTGTTTCGCTTTTTTAGAAATCCTTAGAAATATTTATGTAGTGCAATCTTGTTGTAAACTAGCAACCAAGATACTAACGCAGAATGTTTTGTATCTTAAAACATCTGTTAACAGATAATTATAAAGATTTTGCTCCATATTTAGCATGCATGCAACGTACTGTATCAATATTAAATTGTAAATGTGGACAATACCAAGATCTTAGAAACAAACGAAATTAGAAGGATTTCTAAAAAAGCAAAACACCTTGTACGTATTGAGTTGGATACAAAAATTGACTAGCGCAGTGTACTCTACTAAGAATTAATTTGCCATCCGACTGGCACCAAGGCTAAACGATAATATCGCCTGATGGATTTTACCGAAGAGATGCTAAGGTAAAATACGACTGGACCATGATCGCGTCCGGCTCTCAACGAATTTTTCTTATCTATTTCATGACGAATATGGGACCACAAAATGTTATGTCCCAAAGTTCCTTGAGCAAATTTACTGTAGCAAATTGCTCATTTATGTATGACATATCTTCTTTCTGCGATAACACAAAAAGAAGGCAAGGTAAGAAAAAACATTCGGACATTTCTGGTAGGCATTTAAATATACTTTAATTTACCTAACCTCTTTCATCTCGATAAACCTAATAGTTTCCGAGAAAAACGACAAAAACCGTTAGGGGGCGTGGTTTACCCATTATCTCCTCAAGCTCGCAACCTACAGACGGTGACTTTTAGGGGGTTATTTAACAGCCCTCCAGGAAGGCCTATGCAAAAATCCAGGGACTTCCCTCAACTTTCCGCTATTTTTTCTAATTTGACTGGACTATATCTACTTTATGGAAAAATAAATCTTTTATTCTAGTATGAAGTTATAGTACACATATTCCAGTATTTAGATTTAAGGTCATTATGCCGATGTGCTCAAGTTAATAAGAGATGGTTTTTAACATCATTAGATACAGCTTTATATCGTGAACTTAGCTTGAAGGTATACTTTTATCATTATAATGTTGTTTTTATTAATTTACTGATAACTACCGTACATTTTAACAGAGGTATTGGCATAAAGTAAATAATACTACTATAAAAATGTTTATGGTCAAATGTAAAAATCTAAAGAAATTAGACTTATCTTGGTGTGGAGGTAATGGACAAATTAGTGAAGATCTTTTCATTGAGTAAATACAGCTTGCACATTGAAGTATCTAAAACTAATTACATATTTTTCAGGTTTTTAAAAAAATGCTGCAGAACTCTAAGCCACTTGTCATTAGGTTATTGCGGTTTTGTTAAAGAATTGTCGTTGGAGGAAATTAAGAACTGTAGTGATCTTACAGGTCTGTGTATAATTACATAAATAGTAATGTGAATTAAACTTTTACATTTTATAGAATTACGATTAAGAGATTGCCGTTGTTTTGCTTGGAAATATTCAGCATTAGCCCAGTTGCATAAATTAACAACTCTAGACTTATATTCTTCAAATATAATCGATGAAATGTTGATTAAGATCTTAGTAGCAAATCCTGCTTTAAAGCATTTAATTATAGGTGGGTATTCTTAAAGTTAATCAATCAGCTCAAGTATACTTTGGGGGCTGAAACCCCCTCAAAGATATTTTCCTTATTTCTCCAAGATTTCGGTCTTATTTTTAGGCAAATATTGTGTAGTAAGAAACTACCTAAGTAGAATAATTTTACAGCCTGGCAAAATATTAATTTTAGTTAGTATCAAATACGTTAAACCATAGTTTAATTATACAAGGCTGATATATAGTGTCTGCCATAAAGTTGGATCCACATCAGGCACGGCTCGCCGGGTGAGACTGAACCTCACCTAAACAGAACCAAATAATTACTAAATAAAATCTAAATATTTTACTGTCAATTATTTTTTTATTACTATGTTAATAAATCTATTCTATCAATACGATTAAAAATATTGAATTTGATATAAATAAGCTTATTTTATAATAATAGCTATTTATGTAACAAGTACATAATGTAGGACATCATAGACAAGCCCAATTTATGGCCGAGCGAGCGAAGCGAGCAAGGCCTATAAAAAGGGCGAGTCTATAAGGTCCGATTATGTAAGAGTTGCATACAAAACTTTATGTTCGATTCCTAAAGTTGGGTAATTATCAAAAGAAAATCAGTTTATAAATTTGAGGTCTATTCATGAAAGAAGAAAATTTGACATGTAATATACAGTTGTCATACTTTATTTTACTACTATATACTTTATTTTACTACTATATACTTTATTTTACTACTACCACTTTATTTTACGAGTACAATAATAAGCCAGTTCACTGCCGCAAAACAATACAATAAACAGTACTTTATAATGCAATCGGACATAAAATGTATTTATATGCGCATACCCAATGCATCGCGATAAACAGAATGGATGAAGCTTGAAATTTCAAGCTTCAGTTCATGCATCTGTATGCATTCGCTAGCTCGTTACAGCGCAGCGGCATGGTTATCGATCGTATACTCTTCCTGTAGGTAGCATTGAGGCTGAGATTTCACTGCTTCATGAATCAGTGAAAGATCGGGATTCGTATATGTTATTTTATGTCTATGTTTTATGTCTGCTGACAAATTAAAAAATCTGTGTATGCAATGCATAAGTAGCTCTGTAGCAGTAATTACTGAGAACACTGTTAAAGATGTATGGTTAAAACAGTACAGGTTATAATGATTAAAAACATTTTCCAGAGCCGTAAAAAATATAACGATTCAAAAGAATGTATTAAAAATTTTCTTGGTCTTAAGCGTATTTGAATGTAATGCTTCTACAGTTATAGAGGCTTTGCAAGAACACGCGTATTTAAATACAGTTTTATACCTACAATGAGAATGTAAAAAAAATCGGCAACTTATGTGTTATTTAATTAACATTACAATTCTATTAGGCAGTCAGAAATTACCATTTCGGGGGTATCATGAATCGACTACTTTAGATAATCGTGGTAATTTTAAATAAATATTTGAGTGCTTGATTAAACGCAATGTAGAAATTAGCGAACATGCTGAAGAAGTTAAAAACATTTTTACTGGACAAAAACTATTTAAAATCAATTAATTTCTTATTGCAAGAATTATTTAAGAGAATCTATTGACAGTGAAATTAATAATGCAAATTATTTTGCAATAATTGCTGATGATACAACAGACATTAGTGAAAAATCACAATGCCCCATTACTGTCCGATTTGTAAATAATGGAAATTTAAAAGATCGAATTTTAGGGTTTTTTGACGTAGGTACTGATAGAACTGCAAATGCATTATTTGATCTAACAGCTAACGTTTTATAACCCTTTATTCTTAAACAAAAATTAGTGTTTCAATGTTACGATGATGCCAGTGTTATGGCCAGAGAGTTAAACTGCCTAAAATTGGATCTGGTGCACCTTTAGCATTATTTACACATTGCTCCTCCCACAGATTAAATTGGATTTTGCAGCAGGAGCTTTTTTCGAGTCTCACCTTCCTAGGAAGTCACGAGCCACCACTGATCCATATGGGAAGTTTTTTTAATATTCTACTATAGTACAACCAAAAAAATGAAGAAAATAAACCAGAGTGAATTTAGCAGCTGCAGACTAGCAGTCGGAGTTGATTGTGAACGAGCCTTGCTCCCAAATTGTCAAATTTAAAAAGTTTTTCACCACTCCAATTATTAAACTACAATTAATAAATATTAATTGGATTTGTGAAAAATCTTTTAAGCAGCTACTAATGTCGTGCACTCTTTTGCTATCAGAAGGTTATTTATATATAAAGATTCTTTATTGAATAACTGACCAGCACACTGGTTTGCCAACAGACACAGTAATGACATACATAGCTAATTAACTAAATATTATCCGTCCAGCTAAAGATGAGCGCTGGTCATCGATGCTTTCTGTGTGGTATAAGATTAAAAAACTCCTAGTCAAATCAGCATCCATAGTTTGACAATTATAGATTTTTACCATGTTTACGAAAATGTCATAGCAGGTGATTTTTTTGAGGTTAGGGATAAGGAATTTTGGACGTTTGTAACCTTCTTTTAGATTTTAACATTGATACTTGTTGTTTTGGAAAGTTTTAAAACATTTTCAGTAGGAAACTAAGAATTAGATTTTCGCAAATAGGTACCTATTAGTACTGTAAGTTCTCTAGTTTTACAGAACTACCAAGTACTAAAAAACAAGAAATCACTTTCAGTTATATTTAAGAGCGCTCTCTACGTGCCGTATCAGCAAATTACCTATCACACCGTTAAAAATTGAGATAGAAAGATGCGATTTTTAACAAAATGTTTTAAAAAATTTTCTTTATGTGGCAAAATATCTAAAGAAAATTTTTATTAAATTTTTGATTTTTATTTTGCTTATTTTTAAATATTTTTGACTTTATGACATTTTGCCACATGAAGGTATTCATTTTATAATTTTCGAGTGGAAAATTTTGATCAGAAACCTTTTAACAATTAAATAGCAAGTAATTTCCATAAATTTCTTAAGCGCTCAATAAAGTGGCGCCATCCTGTTATATTTCGAAACTAAACTCGGGTTAATTTTATGTGGCAACACTGGACATGAAGATTTGGCGTTGGCAGCTTAAGCGATAATTTAAATGTGGTTAGTTGCAGGATCACCTTTCATTAGTTAATTCATAACAGTTATATAAATGTAATATCAAACAATAACTTCAGTTTAAAGATTTTATTTAAAAACACCTAAGTATTTTGTTCCTGCTTTTACTTGCAATCATAATCTTTTTTAATTTAGACGCAAAAAACTCCTTTTTAGCCATAATTTTACGATCTCGGTACTTGAGCATAATATACGAATTAACTGCTATTAACAGCAAACGAAAACATTTATTAAACGTAAAGCGAGAGTAAATTAATAGGGTCGAATAAAAGTATTTAGTCTCGTCTCCACGAAATATATTTAAAACAATAAATTTTAGAGTTGACTGCAGTTTCGGCTTACTTAAGATGAAGTCATTCCCAAAACATTTTAAAACCAAAATATTTATTAGGAACAAGAAACATTTTTTGAACAGTCTATGTTTTGTTATTAGCAAGTTGTAGAAGACTTGCACTTCTCATGAATTTTCTTTAATTATAAAAATCATGAGAAAAAACTTTAAAAAGAGAAAGAAATACAAGATATCAGATTATTCTATTTCCTGATCATGTAGTAGTTTTAATTTTCTTTATATATTTAAACATGGATTGTTTAAAAAAATGTTTCTTCTTCCTAATAATACATATTTTTGCAGTCAACTTTAAAATTTATTATGTTTTAAATTAAATTTTATTTTCGATATTTTTAAGTATTTTTGACCAAAACATTTAATACTTTTCTAAAATAAATTCTCGAATTTTATTTTCGATATTTTTAAGTATTTTTGACCAAAACATTTTACTGCAAGGAGGTATTATTTTACAAGTTTTAAATCTAAAAACCTGTCCATAAAACGATTAGCAATTAATAGTTATTTATGTATTAAGGGCATAAAGAAGCTTTTATGGCCAGAAGCGTTATTTCTAGCCCGAGGCGTTAAGGTAAGTACCCACAGCAGCGGATCTGCAGGCGGATGTCATACGATTGGTCGGTTTGAGTCGATTTGACTCAAACTGACCAATCGTATGACATCCGCTGCTGTGAGTACTTACCTTTAGCCGAGGGCTAGGAAAAGGCTGTAGGGTCATAAAAGCAAGTTATGCCCGCTATACCTACACTATTTTATGCACAGATTAGGTTTTTATCTCAAATCTATTGTTGTGTAAAAAATATAATTAAATCAGTACGTAGGTACATCAAACCGCTGTGAGTATACTTATGTGCTTATACGAAGTACGTTACTATAGTTACTATTCCAAAATTTTTAATTTCAGTTTATTTTCATTGGTGATAAGTTTACAAATTATATTAAGAACCAATTAAGTTCTACAACAAACAGCTCTGACATTTAATTGACGTTTCTTTATTGACCGTCGGACCATAAAGATGCCCTTGGGCCATAAAGAGACGGTTATGTTTAGATGAGTCTAGCAATATTAGGCTAATTATAATGCATCTGTGCATAAACATATTAATTTCCCTTATATACTGATTATATGGAATCTATGATTTTGCTATGCTAATATATTAGTTTATGTTCTTCTATTCTGGTAGAACATAACATGAAGATTTTTTGAGAAGTTGAGGTGTTTCTCTTAAGACTTACTTTTATATAGGGTGTCTCTAAAAGGTCTGTACAAAATGCTAAGACATATTCCTGAGACCAAACTAGGACGATTTAACCAAACTTACCTCTATCCAAAAGTGCTTCGTTAATGCGCTATCGAATGTCAAAGATCTTGAAAAAATTTATATTTTTCTAAATAACAAAATATTGCTTTTGCGCAAGATGAGAGTATGTACTGAAAAACTAGTTTTTTGACAACATTTTTTTAATAGTGGGTGTTACGTAAGATCATCTACATGTAAAGGAGCTCAAGTTTTTTTAACGGTTTGGTCAATATTTTTCAAACTTTTTCTACAGATAGATATTCTAATTTCCAACATTTTTTGTCTGTTGTTCCATCTTGCTGTCTACCATAGTTTAGGCAAAAAGAATTAATTTGATTTGCTTGCTATTCACTGCTGCCATACATTATAGTTAGTTAAAACTTTGCCGAGATATGTTTTCATGCATGGTGGGGCACGCCTTCATTTCACATTTATTATCCGTAACCATCTAAATCAACTATATCCGAATAGATGGATCGGTAAGTGAAATCATGTTCTCGTAAACTGGCCACCTCGCTCTCCTGATACGATGTCTATGGATTATTTTTTATTGGGAGTTTTAAAACCCATGGTATTCTCCAGACCTGTAAATACGGAAGAGGAATTGTGGAGACGAATTCAAAATACGACACACTAAACGACTAAAAGACGATGCCGAAATGATGAAAGAGTATAGTTTAATTCTTTATGTCGTATTAATTTTTGAATGCATGTAAATGGTAGCCACTCTGAACATTTTCTATGTGTTTGCATTAGATTTACCAAGTAAGATAATTATTGTTTTATTAACTTTTCTTGAACGCCAACACACTTTAAATTAGATACATTATGGCTGCAGTGCATGGCATGCAAACCAAATTAATCTTTCTTGCCTGAACTATGGCAGATAGCAAAATCCAACAACAGACAAAAAAATGTTAGAAATTAGAATATCCATCTGTAGAAAAAGTTTGAAAAACATTGACCAAACTGTTAAAAAATCTGAGCTTCTTTACATGTGGATGACCCAATGTTTATCATTCAATTTTTTGAAGATCTTTGACGTTGAATAGCGCCTTTACGAAGCACTTTTGGATAGAGGTAAGTTTAGTTAAATCGTCCTATTTTGGTCTCAGGAATATGTGGTAGCGTCTTGCCAAGACCTTTTTTATAAGACAGTTGGTAATATTTAATAATAACTAACATGTAGGTGAAGCGATGAAGACAAGAGAGAAGCGACGAGATTCGAATATTGCAATGTATTTTGAAAAGAACCGTAGGATGTCATATAGTTGGACAGTAATTTTGAATTACCACTCAGTCACTGAGTCGCATTACCTGTTGAAAGTCCATTCCAGTTTGTAAAGCATATGTACTAAGGTTTACAATACAAATACTTTATTTTAGCATAAAATGTGTGACAGAAGTTGTGTACAAAATTATAAAAGTATTATTAAAGAATGTCAAGAAATAAGAAATGTCGATTTTAAGTCTTTTAGTGTTATCAACACAAAAACTCTAATGCCGAATATTTATGGCCATTTGCACTAGCTTCGGTTAATCCTAATCGAAGATTAATTACCATATAAGTAATATACGTTTATCAATACAATCATATCCATAATAATTAGGGCTAGCGTGCACTATGAACTTTTTTTCCTCTAACAGTTTAGTCGACCGAGTGAGATAGTTGCAACATATGGAGATGCGCACATTTACTCAACTTTCCTGTTGAATCTTGTCAGAAACCGGAATACGACTGAACTGTTGGCCGACACACACCTGGATTTGAATATCTCGTGTGCGCACTAGATGATTACATAGGCAAGGAACTTCGCTTGGACACTCATTATTACTGTACTTGAAAATCTCTGCGAACATTGTGGAACAATGTGACTGGATCAAAAATGTATTTATTTATTGCTTATAGAAGATCCAGTAATGTTTAATACTTCGTCAAAACTTGTGATGCTCATTCTATGGAATCCCAAAAAACTCTCAACTCCTCGTAGAGTTGAAACTGACCCTCCAGTAAGCGTTGGCAGGTTATTGGATGAACCCAATATCTTCTGTTTTGATTTTCTCGGTGTCTAAAGCTAAAATCGCGAAGCAAACTACCTCTACCAAGTTCATTTTGAGAATGGAATATATGACACAACACAACAGTTTACCCGCATTTGTACCAACCACACACACATAGTGTGCCCCCAGGTGCGGTACACAAGAGGAAAAACTTTTTTATTATTAATTTTATAACAAAGTCATTCTCTATGAAAATTTTTGCTTGATTCAAGATTACTAAAAAGTATAACGGAATTTTTATATTAGTTATAATAAAATAAAAAATTTAAGAAAATGCATTTTTTCTAAGGAAAAAAACGACCAATGTAAGTCTGTATTTACTATATTTTTTATCATGATGTCTTGCTTGAATCAATGCAGTAACAATCAAATAGCAATATTGATAATATTGAGAAATATTACCTTATTTCATTTTACATACGATTTATTCAAGCAACGAGATTTTATTTTTTGAAGAATATTGAACTTAGTTGTCTTTTCTTTAAGAAATAATGCATTTTTTTATTTTCTACTTTATTCTAAGTACCTAATATTAAAATTTCGTTATACTTTTAAGTAGTTTTAAATCAAGCAAAAACTTTTATAAAGAATGTCTTTTTGTCATAAAATTTATAATAAAAGTTTTCCTCCTGAGAACCGCATTTGGGGACACACTGTATGTACTATTGGTTTCATAACTATCTATATCGGACAGCAAGGCAATATGGTTATTTTTCTTTATTAGAAAAAAGGTTAAAAAATAGCATCATATTAGCATTGCTGTTCTAGATCATTATGATACCAGTTAGTGGCAATAGTACTCAAAATGCAGTTTCAGGATTAGTAAATATAAATAATAATAATTGTTGATTGGTCAATCAACACAGAATCACTGTGAATAGAAACAATAATATTTCGACTGACAAGCTCATTATGGCTTTTGTACGAACATATTTTTTGTTTTAGTTTAAACGAGTGAAACAAATTTTTCATAATATGTGCTGTAACTTTCTTGCAGATTGATATGATGATTAGGTTGATTGTAACGTGAAATTTGGTTAAAAAGCTTTAGAGTTTACAACTGTCAAATGATAATTATAAATTTTTTGTTTACGATTGATTTCAAAAAACTTGCCTACTATATAACCTTGTATATAACTAAAAGTAACCAAATAAAGTACGTATATAGTAGTCCTTGATAGTCACTATAGTCACCTACAGCGAATTCCAACGAGATAAAGATGTAAAATAAAATAATATTCATTTAAATAGTTATAACAGTGCACCTAATTATGAAAGTCATAGTTTAAAGAAAAAGAGACTTTCATAACGTGCTGTACACGACACTTTTTTGCATAGGTATTGTAAGCTGAGAAATTTGTCTTAAAAGGATTTATGCAAAATTTAAATAATCAGGAAAACATATTATTCTTTGACAATAATCTCCAAGGAGATTGAAGTTTGTTTTTTACAAACATAATTAAAAAAGGTGCTACTTTCATTAGGATTTTTCGTTAAAAAAACTTTCATAATCAATATGCAAAAAAGTTTTACTTTATGTTTAAAACTATGATTAAGAAAATGAGATTTCGTCATCAATATGCAAAAAAAAAGATATTTTACAATACTTTTTGTTAGGTGCTTATTACAACTTAAATAAAGTAGTATGTATTAAAAGGTTCTTTTTATAATTTGTCTGTTTTGCTTTTTCTATTTTTTCAATATTTTATGGTAACCTGGAAGAACTATTACCTAGCATTTTAATTCAATAAGGACGATGCTGCCACCTAATTACCTAAAGTACATTTATGTATACTCGTATTAAAAATTGGTTAAAATCTCAAATCCGCAATACGACATCTACTAATAAAATAATTAGCATAACCCCAACAAGTTTAAAGTGTTACTGAAGTTTATCGATGGATATAACGATATAAGATGCAGATTGCAGTCACGTGTTTTGCGCTATTGCCGCTGTAACATTGACGGCCTTGCATCCGAACAAAGAAATTTAAACGTTACGCGTCTTCAGCACTCGATAATTTAAAGAGGAAGAACGATGCCATAATACAGCAAACGTCTTTTCTTAATTATTGAGTTTGTGGATGGTGAGGGGTGTATTGGTGGCTTTCCATACTTTGATCAGCTGAACTACAGCGCTCTTAAGAAATCAACTCATTTTTAACAATTGTAATAGTATAATACCATCAATATGGAGAAATATATTCTTTTCAAATACAGTTTTACATTTAACAGAACTCTGCTATTTAATATTTTAATCAACTTAAATGCTATTAAAGCACTTAATTACAATAGAATTAATATTAATTTTGCTTATCCATCTCTTCTCTTGTTTATTTATTATACATATTAAGTACATAAAACACAGCGTCTATCTGTCTGTCATTCTGTATGTTTGCTTTTTCTTAAACTACCTATACAAAACATAGACTTTATAAAATCAAAATTTATCAAACGTCTTACTTTCACTTATGTATAGTTTCTCTGGCGACCATTTTAGAAAAATCTGCAAGGTCTGCAGTTTTCAACTTCTTGCGTTGTTTTTTTTTATCAGGACTAGATAACACTGGCTGGTTTCTCCTATGGGCCCCCTTTTAACAGTTGAAATGCTAATTTCTAAAGCCTCGGCTGCTCGCTGCAATAATAATAATAATAATAACTTTATTGCTTCTAAAAAATACATACATATATGAGATATATTTATAGCAAGTAAGTAGGTTGGCAATGTTAAAAAAGAGAGAATAAAAAAAATATATACACACACACACACACAAACACACACACACAAATACATTTACATATAAATTTAAACACTGGCGAGTATAATTAGTTGTTTATTCATTTAATATAAATGATCTGATCTTAATTATGTTAATAATGAACTTTGCAAACTTGGTTGCGAGGGGTGGAGTAACTTGATTTAAAAAATGTATGAGTTCATTGAGGTTATTAATATCCGATATAAATTGTGGTTTTATTTCATTATAAATGGGGCACTCCAGGATCATGTGCACTATTGATTCCGGCTGGTTTAGATTGCATATGGTGCAAATATGTTGTGATTGGATCTGGTAACAGCAGCCTCTGTTTGTTAATTTTAAAATTTTTACTAGATAATCGTATTTGTGCAATTAGCCTAGTTATGTATATGGGCTGTTTGAAAATTAGGTAGTGCTGGGGTGATACGATAGAAATTGAAAGTTTTGGGTAGATATCTGAAAAAGTTGACCTTGATAGGCAAATTCTGTCCTCATTAATGAGTACAGATTCGTACTTTTCGAGAATAACTTTTTTGCTAGATTTAAGGGCAACAAACAATTGTAGTACAATATGATCATAAATAATAATTAACGTTTCTTACCTCTTGTACACAAAATAAAGGAAGTGAATTTCCACGGTTTCCTTTTTCCCTCTCGAACTATAGTTTAGTAAATTCAGCAATAATTGATGAGACTGCGAATGCAGTGTCTTGCTTTATACTGACATAATATTAATATGTACTATTATATTAGGTAAAATTGCGATTTTCTACCAGTTCTGAGAAGAACTGTTGCTTATTATTATTGTAATACTATAACACTCGCGATAAACATGTAAATAAGAAATAAATCAGCAAATGTCACATGTGCCAATTAAATCTACAGTCTACAGGTATCTGTGACATGTTTTACAATAAAGTCACATGTTCATAACCGCATACAGCATTGCCTATAATTTTGGCATTTTCTTCCAGAAATCTGTGAAATACCTTAAAGAATCCCTAAAATTCATCAACTTTATCTGTAGTGACTACATTAAATTTTTCCACGATAATTTTGCCAATAAATGTAGTTATTTTTTTTGTTTTTTTTTGTGGCAATATGTTAATTTGATCTAGGAATTTATATGTAAGGTTGGCCACTCCATATTCTACACTCTACAGAGCTAGTCAAATCAACTTTCAACGACCCAGAGAAGTGCTAATGTAATGCTATCTTTGTCATACTCGTAGATAATGAGAGTAAGCACAACAAAATGCTTTCTGTGATAATTTCTTGCAAAGATGACGCAGAGCTCATCTTTTGGTGGACGGATAGTACCAACAATAATACTGAATTAAAACTAACAATCATTAACAAAACTCTAACATTAACAATAATTCACAATAACATTAAAAAATCAAAATTAACAAATTTCACTGCTGCTACTAATTGCTGTTAATTTAATTTTATCTTCCACCTATTTTACTTTTGATAATATGATATACAAACAAAAATTTGGTACACCAATGGGTTCCCCAGTTTCACCTATATTCGCAGACATTGTGATGCAAGATCTAGAGAATGAATGTTTGAAACAAATAAATTTTGACTTATTAATATATTGTCGTTATGTGGATGACAGTTTCTTATTGTTACCAAATGATAAAATATATGAAATTATCAACATCTTTAATTCTCATGATAAACATTTACAATTCACACATGAAATAGAAAACAATAACAAACTATCATTTCTAGATGTAAAAGTTATTAAGAGCAAAAACATATTAAAAACTAATTGGTATCATAAACCAACCTTTTCTGGCAGGGTTCTACATTTTAAGTCATTTCATCCTACACAACAAAAAAGAGCAATGATCTATAACCTAGTTGATAAAGCTATAAATCTAGCAAGTAAATGTTATCATAAAGAAAATATTGAAGTGGTCAAAAACATTCTAAATGAAAACTCTTATTCAAAAACATTCATTAATAAAAATATAAAACATAGACTACACAGAAATTATACCAAAGATGCCAGAAATAATAAAACGAATGACAAAAAACCATATTTAGTTATGCGCCGTAGTGAGTAGACGTGTTTCTTGGTTATTCCGGCTTATTAGTTAGCAATTCTATATTAGTGAGTGATAATAGTACATATTAATACACTTTTCATACACTCTATCTCTCATCGTATTAACCTTTTACAATCTCATTGTAACAGCTGTTTTAAAATGGTTTTTACTCAAGGTCAGAAAACTGATATAAAGGAGGTAATTGAGGAGTGCTTAAACAAGGTTGAATTTCTTGACAAAGTAGCTGATAAACTTGCTAATTTGGTCATGGAAAAATTAAATATAAAATTTGACGAAATATCTCTTAAGTGTACGCAATTGGAATCTACTGTAATCACTCTACAAAAACAAAATGAAGAACTAAATTTGAAAATTGATGGTTTAGAGCAATATTCCCGGCGAAGCTGTTTACGTGTTTTTGGCGTTGAAGAAAAAAATGGAGAAGATACCGAACGGGAAGTAGTTCAGATATTTACAAAAAAGATGGGTATTGATTTTAAATCGGATTTTATCGATCGGTGTCACCGTGTCGGCCCAGTAATTAGAGATGTACACAAATCACGGCCCATTATAGTGAAACTTACTAGTTATAAATATCGTAAAGTAATTTTCGACAATAAAAGGAAATTAAAAAATTCCGGTATTTATATACATGAGGATTTAACAAAAAGTCTTTGAAACTGATGCGTTTATCTGTTCAAAAATTTAACAGAGGTCATGTTTGGTCATTGGATGGTATGATATATGCTAACGACAATAACAAGAAATGTGTCATTCGATCAGAGCAGGATCTGGGAATTGGAATGTAAAAATCAAGTATTTATCAATTCATAAACATTTATTTACCTTTCTTATTCAAGTTATATTATTTATTTACAATATTTTTATGTATATTTATTTTGCTGGAAGTAACCTAAAACATGGCTAATTTGGGGTTATCTAGAGTAGATTTACTACTAGAATTTAGTGTTAATTAATTTCTTTTGTTTGTTAATTATATTTAAATTATTTCAATTATAAATTTCAGTATATGACATTTAACATTTACTACCAAAATGTTCGAGGTCTTCGTACCAAAGTTGATGTTTTTTATAAAAATGTATTATCGGGATCATATGATGCTATTATCCTTACGGAAACTGGTTTAAGTGATGATTTGCTTTCAGAAGAAATATTTGACGATCGGTATGTTATATATAGAGCTGACAGAGATAAAATTATATCCGGTAAATCAAAACTAGGTGGTGTTCTTATTGCAATAAAAAAATCTTTTAAATCTTCTTTAATTTTTTGTTCTAATGAATTACAATCAATTTGGGTTAAAGTTAACATTTGCGGTAATTTATTTTTTCTGAATGCATTCTACATTGAACCTCAGTCTACCTTAAATCGTTATGTACAATATGTGGAAAGTATTGATGCTTTTGCTGAAATTCTTTACACTGGTAATATTCTTATTGCGGGTGATTTCAATCTTCCTGAAGTTAAAGGTTCAAATTTTGATTTTTCTAACGGCAGTTCTAATGCAAAAACGATGGCAGGGTTTATAAATTTCTTTAAACTGTCTTCTCTGAATAATATTGTTAATATTAACAATAAAACATTAGATCTTGTATTTGCTAATTTCAATGTAACGGTTTCACGAGAACATCTAACGCTTGTTCCACTTGATAATCATCATCCAGCTTTGTTGTTGACTGCTAAGACTGTAAGTAAAACTAATAATTCCATAACTTCTAATACATTAAAATACAATTTCAGAAGAGCTAATTTTCAATTACTTACTGATATGATAAGACATTGCAACTGGAATGACTTGGATTTGTGTACTGATGTAGATGAAGCGGTGAATGTTTTTTACAATAAAATTAATAACATTTTAGAAGTTTGTGTTCCCAAAAGTAAACCTAAAGCTAGTAAATATCCTTCTTGGTTCACACCTGAAATAATCCCGGACATAAAGTTAAAACAATATTATTACAAGAATAGAAACCGATCACAGTTTAAAACTCTATTGAATTTAAAAGATTACATGCTCTAATCAAATGGAATATTAATATTGCACACAAAAACTATTTACAGACTATTGAACATAATATTAGTAATGAGGACGTAAATACTTTTTGGAATTATATAAATACAAAACGAAAGAACCGCGGGGCAGATGTAAATTTTGAATTGGATGGACAGTTAGTCACCAGCAATGGAGTAGCACAAGCATTTGCAGATTACTTCTCATCTGTATACAATCTTCTTCCACTGCTATTTCCTATGATTATAATTGTGTAACTTCTGATGTTTTAAACATTCAATCACTCGAATTGTCTGATGTAGTAAATGCAATAAACAAATTGAAATCTAGTAAATGTGTGGGAGTTGATGGTATACCTAGTTATATTTTTAAGGGATGCTGTGAGTATTTAGCTAGACCTTTGCTGACAATATTCAACATATCACTTAAGACTTCCACATTTCCAAGCAAATGGAAAGAAACTAAGGTTGTGCCTATTTTTAAATCTGGAAATTGTAACAATGTATCCAACTATCGGCCCATTTCAATACTATCAGTACCTGCAAAAATATTTGAGTCTGTAGTATACAACAAAGTCTATATGCATATAAAAAGTTTTATTTGTAATGGACAGCATGGTTTTGTTAAACGTCGTTCTACTGTTACCAATCTAATGTGTTTTTGTGAAGAAATTTGTAAAACTTTAGATGATGGAGGTCAAATGGATGTTATTTATACAGACTTATCAAAAGCCTTCGATAAAGTTGATCACTTAATCTTATTAAAGAAATTGTCATCTGTTTATGGATTTTCTGAGTTTCTTATTAACTGGTTTGCATCTTATCTAAACAGCAGAAAACAATATGTACATTATTCAGGCTCTAAATCAGCATCATATCTTGCAATGTCTGGTGTACCTCAAGGGTCAAATCTAGGTCCATTGCTTTTTGTGCTTTTTATTAATGATCTGCCTAACTACTACATTAAGAATTCTAAATGTTTGTTATATGCAGATGATCTGAAAATTTTAAGAAACATTAAAACTATTGATGATGCTAACTTACTGCAAAAAGATATTGATGAATTGCTTCGTTGGTCTAAAAACAATAAATTATCGTTCAATGTCTCTAAATGTTCCGCGATGACGTATTCATTAAAAAATCAGGTCTTAATAACAACATATAACATAGATAACATTGTTCTTAACAAAGTGGCTACTATTAGAGACCTTGGGGTACACTTTGATAGCGTACTCTCTTTTAATTATCATGTGGAAAAAATAGTGCATGAGAGTCTTCGCAATCTTGGTTTTTTAATAAGAAATTGCCAAGGTTTTAATAATACACACTCACTACTTCTCCTTTATAAGTCTCTTGTCCGGACAAAACTAGAATATGCTTCACTAATTTGGAATCCTTCTACACAATCTAATGTTCATAAGATTGAAAGAGTCCAAAATAAGTTTTTAAAATTTTTATATTTTAAGAGATTTGGACGTAATCCTGAGTATGAATCTTATAATCCTATAAGACATTTATTCCATTTACCCAAACTAGAAAATCGGAGGTTATCTTTTAAATTATTATGTTTAAATAAAATTTTTACTAATTGCATTGACTCGCCTGAAATATTATCTAAATTTAAGTTTAATATTCCGTGTCATGGTCTGAGGTTCAAATGTACTTTGTATATATCAATTTTTAAAACTAATATGAGATTGCACTCGCCAATTTATTCTCTTTCTAGAGCTTTTAATGACTTTCACCACCTGTTAAAAGTTTGGTATCTTTGGGGTAAATAGCATCATTATACGTAATGAATTAAAACAACTTAATCTGTTATAACCATGAAACTTAGTATATACCAGATAATATTTTCATTTTAAATTTTTCTTAATAGAAATAGAACTAAGTACATTTTTATTCTTATATATTTTTATAATAATATGTTTAAAATATTTTTCATTCAACTTTGGTAATCTCATTAAAAGTGTTTTATTTTATAGTGTTTATTTTGAAATGTCTGTTTTACTTATTAGCGAATTGTTTTAATTTTTAGTATATGTAAGAAACATGTAATGAGGTTTTTATTAACCTGTTTGTTTCTTGATATAAATAAATAAAATAAATAAATAAATGTTATTGTACCACACATCAATAATACCACCAATACAATAACCGCAAAATTAAAAAAACTAAATCTAGAAGCATTTAATTCAGTAAATAACAAATTAAATGATATTATTATCAAAGGTAAAGACAAAACAACAAAAAATTGTCAAACAAATATAGTATATAAAATAGAATGTTTAGATTGCAATAATATTGGTCAAACTAAAAGAAAATTACAAACAAGAGTAAATGAACATATAAAAAATATTAAATTAAATCTAAAATATCATAATGTAATTACACAACATATAATAAATAATGATCATAATATAAATTGGGAAAATGTCAAAATCATTGATAAAGAAAATAACTTGAAAAAAAGATTAACTTCAGAAATGTTACACATACAAAGAGAAAAGAATAACATAAATTTATAATCAGACATTGAAGAACTTAATAAAACTTACATAACAATTTTGTAACTTACTGTATATTTATTTTTATATATTTTGACAAATTGTACAAATAAAAATATGTTGGGGAAATTTATTTAGAATTTATGGTCAACGTCCGTGTTCGTGTTTATCACAAACGACTCGTTCGTCCGTTTCTTATCTATATTTCTGAATTGTAAATTTACTATTACTACTGTAAAATCTAATCCTACCTTCAATTCTGCTAGCGTATATTTTTCTATTACACTTGTTTTATTAATTCACTCACCACCTTATAATTATTTCACATTAAATCACTCGTTTCTATCGAAGATTTAAACGCAGCGTAATTATTTGCTTGCACATTCCCTACGCCAGGACCAGCTAATATTTGAACACTCAGAAGAGACACCTTTCCAAAGACTTTCCGAAATAATAAAAAATATTTAATATATTTCTTCCCCTAACTCGGACACTTCTCTCGTTAGACAGATATAGGGGTACATCTTCTGCAGCAACGCAGTTAAATATCGGTAACTATTCTTAGGAACAATACGCCTTTAAGACTTAGTCGGTAAATCCTTTAGAATTTATATTTAAATTTTTTTTACTTCAATTAGAGATCGTATCAGGTAGTATAAGGTGTTTAAAAACAGCCAGAAATAATAAGTATAGGTACTATAATTTTTAGATGCAGTAAACTACGCAGTAATATCTGACAAAAATTGCCCTAAAATAATATAAGGTGCCCTGGGGTAATTTTTAGACAAAAAGTAATATTTTGCTCTAATTTTTATAGCTAAACAATTGTTTTTTTTTTCAAGGGGTACTTGTCACCATTCATCAAGTTAGTTTCTTTGTGTATAAATTTAAACCTGTTTTGTAATACATATTCATTGAGAAAAAAAATTAATAACCTGCCTAAAAATTGCCCCAGCCATTGATAGAATGCATAATAGAAGTAATAGAGTAATAAACAGTAATAGAAATGCATGGTGTAATTGTTAGGCACTTGTTTTAAAAATTACCATGTGACATCACAATCTTTTAAAAAATTCTTTATTATTTAAGTTTTCAGTTTGAAGACCTTTCTTCATTAGCCTTCGAGAAAATGAAGATAATGATTAGTTCTACTAAACATATAAAGAAAATCAATGTTTAATACTGTAGAAAAACTTTAAAATGTTCACAGCAAAAGTAAGCATAGTTTTTTGAAGGAGCTTTCTCATATCCATATAATCATGAGCTAGAGGACTACAAGTGCAATAGAAATTTTTGTTATAAGAAAAGAAAAGTATCTATTATCATTAAACAGTGATAAGAAAAATCACTGTTATTAAACAGTGATTTTTCGTTAGACATGCAAATGACCTGTGAGTATATGACTGATCTAAAGATTACCTGGAATTTTCCTGATTAAAACTTACTCCAGGGCATCCTAGTCTGGATGAATGGGCAATTTTCTTTTATTTAAAACATCCCTTTTGTTATCACTACAAAAGAGATTATTGGTAACATATAATTTATGACATTTCATAGTTTTCTTATAGTTAGGGTAGATTTTAAAATCATTAAAAGTGAAAATTCTGAGAAGTATTAAATATTGTTAAATGACATAAGATCATTTCCAGGAAAATTATAACATCTAGGCGGATGAATGCGGAAAAACCCTTTGCAAGGCTTGAGAGTACATCCATTAAGGCTTCTAAGGGAACAAAAACCGCAGAAACCATTTTTGACCCTTTTGAAAAATCTCTACCTAAATTTCGATGACGTATATAAACAGGTTCTACTGACTTAATCCAAAGAGTTTAAAATAAAAAAGAAGAAAGATTGTTTTCTCTTTTGCTATTTTAACATGTACAGGGTGATCCACTTAACTTTCCCCCCTACTTTTCTCTGTTATTTCTGTAGTAACAAAAAGATTATTCTAACAAAAGTTGTAGGGCTTTTTCTAAAGTTTTTAAATATGACATCCAAAAAACAATTGAAAAATAAATGCCGACGTTATATATATATAAATTGAATTTTTTAAATGGAACACCCTGTATTTTATTGCCTTGTTCGACGTAGAATTTTAGTCTGATTTCAACAATATAGAATATATACTATTTTCTTTTAACAGTTTTCGAAATATTTGCTTTTATATATATAAATTACACACTATCGCATATTCAATCGAGTATGCTGTGATTTTAAAAACATTTGCTTTGAATTGTTACTTTGACATTTCTAACAATAAAATAAATGGGCATTAGTGAATTTAGTGAGTTTATACTTTAAAAATGTAAAATTATTGTTAAGTGTTATTATTTAATATTATTTATTTATATATTTAAATGTAAATAATTTCGAAAGTATTAGAAGTAAATACTATGTGTTCTATATTGTTGAAATCAGACTGAAATTCTACGTCAAACAAGGCAGTAAAATACAGGGTGTTCCATTAAAAAAATTCAATTTATATATATATAACTTCGGCATTTATTTTTCAT
This sequence comes from Agrypnus murinus, assembly GCA_929113105.1. Lineage (NCBI taxonomy): Eukaryota > Metazoa > Arthropoda > Insecta > Coleoptera > Elateridae > Agrypnus > Agrypnus murinus. The sequence goes on from OV816025.1 coordinate 196,568,227, forward strand.
TTCTTTTTTTGACATCATATTTAAAAACTTTAGAAAAAGCCCTACAACTTTTGTTAGAATAATTTTTTGTAACTACAGAGAAAAGTGGGGGGGAGTTAAGTGGATCACCCTGTACATACACTTTTATTTTATTTATATCCCTACTTATAGTTCTTTGTGATCATTTTGCTACTCTTTTTTACCTTCGAAATAATATTGGATGCTGTAGATGTTCTTGACAAATATTAAAATTATCAAAAAAAAAGGAAGGTTCTGGATTATTTTCCAATTTCCAAGAAAATAACATATTTTTATTAATCTCTTATTATTAAGCCATGTTTGAATAATACAAGAATTACTGTAATCATAATTTATTTAAACAACTTACCACGAAACTACTACTTAAAAACTTTATTAAAAGAGATTAATAAAATTATGCTTATTTTCTTGGAAATTGGAAAATAGTTCAGAAAGTTCCATTTTGTTTTTTGATAATTTTAATATTCGTCAAAAATACCTACACCATCGAATATTATTAGAAAAACTCTTTTAAAGTGTTTTTAATGATTTCACAATAGTCAGTTAACGTGAGTGTATCAAAAAATTTTAAAAAACATAATTTTCCTTATGTTGGAATATCTCATTCAAACTTGGTACATGAACGTAAAATGTCCATATTTTAACAAACAAGGTCATATATCGCCGATTTTAAAAACAATGGCTAATTTGACAGATACCTAATGTCACCTGTCAACTTTAACATGGCATATTTTAAGTATTTTTAGAAGCAGAAGTGATTGCACCACAAAGTTTTTTTTCAAGCATAATATTAAAAAAATTTCTCATATGGATCCAACTTTATGGCAGACACTATATAATTTTTATGTTCAGCAAATAAATATGATCTATTGTGAAAATCGATTATTTGTAAAAGGTTTGAAATTGTATAATGAAATTCCACAAGATTTTAAAGCAAGGGGAAATGTTACAAGTTTTAAAATATAATATGCTCATATGTTAAGGAAAAATTGTCTTCATAAAGGAATTCTAGATTGTTATTTAATGTGGAACCTGCTGTAGAGTACTTTATATACTTTTTTAGCTTAAACTATAGTTCCTAAATGAAAATTTTAACTGTGTTATTTTCGAGTTAGGACACGGATGTCAAAATCTATCTGTTTCTAGACCAAAACTAAGCTGTCTGAAACATTCTGTCTGAGATATTTTGCCTCTTTTTACTTTAGTGACAAAATTTAGCAGCTGCCAATTATAAATTTTAGTTTATGCTTTACGTCATGTTTATTTTTGTGCACGTTAAAGTTTTTAATGTTTTAATAATGACCGAATTTTATGGTTATTTACAAAATTTATTTACAGTTTTCAAATGAACATAACTCTGTTCTCAGGCTAATATCAAAGTTGAGATTTTTACCACAGTTTGCCATCATATAGTACTTCATTTTCACGTAATATAAAAAAATTCCATCCGTGCCCATCAGAGATATTGAAGGCCAAATTTGACCAAAAATAGAAAAAATGAGAACTTCAAAAGTCCCTAAATACCAAAATAGTAAAGTTTTAGATTTGAAATATTTTATACATAAACTACCCCTAACTGTGTACCATTAACAGAAAAATCAGCCTAAGACTTCACCTTTATCTGGAAATATGGCCCCCTAAAAAGTGAAAATTTTGCAAAATAGTTATTAAACTTCGGGGTTAAAGTACACCCATAAATAAGCATCCTACGAAAATTATGTTTAAACTAGACTATTCAACTCACATGTCATTTATTAAAAATTGACCAATTAAAATGCAGCATTTGATATTTTTAATCCAATGAAAATGAATTGTATCGACAATTCTCACTAGTGAAAATTGTCGACAATTTTCACTAGTGATAACAATCGACAATTTTAATAAAACACAAATATTTAACAACATTTATTTTTGAGTATTGAACGTACAATTATTAAATGTAACATTGCTACATTTATGAAAAACAATTTGATTTTTTAAAGCGTGTTCGTTGAATAGTCTCTCGAATACCATAAGTAGTCAAAGTTAAGTAGACTATTTTTGTGGTGCTTAACACTCATGTCTATCATGCTTGCGAATACCACTCGTGCTGCGCACTCGTGGTATTTAAATGCAAGCATGATAGACATTCGTGAAACCACCACAAAAATAGTCGACATAACTTTGACTACTAATGGTATTATAAGTGAAAATGTAGTCCGACATCTAAACAGTACAATGGTTATTACTGTAGGTCTGTAGGTTCAACCGTTCTTGAGATATCAAGTTTTACGTTTACATCAAAAAACCCAAAAAACGTCGTGCACTACGAAACAAATATGGCTACCATATTTTAATCAAAAGGAATAAAAATAAAATAACAATGGTTTTGAACTGCCAATACTTAGGGGTGACAACATGCAAAAGTCATCGTTTTCTGAAATGGTCGAGCGACCAGTGCTGGACCACTTCATATGGATTGACCCCCATGTTAGTCAGAGAGAAGTGAGTTCATCTGTAGGAATAAGTAGACGTTCTGTTGGTCGAATCTTAAAGAAAAATAAGTTTCATGCATATCACATTCAAATGCAACAGGAATTAACTGATGACAATTTTCTACAACGTTTACAGTTTTGTAATTGGGCCATAGGTAAAATGCAAGACGATGCTACATTCTTCAACAATGTTTTGTTCACTGATGAGGCAACGTTTCATAAAAATGGATTTGTTAACAGGCACAATTTCCATTATTATGCTACAGAAAATCCCCACTTTTTCAGACAACTTGATAACCAGCACAGATGGTCCATAAACGTTTGGGGGGGAATTATTGGAGAACATGTAATAGGGCCACATTTCTTTTGATGGTACATTAACTGGAGCTATTTATCTTCATTTTTTGGAGAACTATCTGCCACAATTATTGGCGAACCTTCCTCAAAGGATCCGAAATGCGATGTGGCTTCAGCAAGACGGTGCTCCACCGCATTATTTACATGCAGTAAGAGACCACCTAAATAATATCTACCCACATCAATGGATTGGAAGGAATGGACCCATAAATGGCCTGCGAGATCTCCTGATCTTACAAAAATGGATTCCTTTTTATGGGGATACGTGAAAGAAATTGTTTATACAGAGACACCAACCACAATCCAAAATATGTAGGATAGAATAATACATGCTTTTAGAAGTATCACGCCGGCAATGTTAAGAAACGTACAAAGATCGTTCGCACAAAGGCACATCAAAATGTGTGTCCATGCAAATAAGCAACATATGGAGCATTTGTTGTAGTTTTTTTCTTTTGTTTTATCTGAAAAACCTTGATTTTTTAAATAAATAATTTTTGAATTGTGTACTTCTTGCAGTTTTTTCTCAATAAATCAAAAGTGGTTACAGATAGCTATAGGGACGTACATACACAAAATGTTCGTTATTTAATTCTGCATCACAAAGGTACAAAATATACAGGGTGTTCCATTTGAAAGTTGTGAATTTTAGCTTTGACGTTCTCTAAATTTAAAAATTAATTTTGAACACCCTGTACATGGTGGGTCCATTTTCTTCTAAAGAAGACCACCCTACAAGCCCCTGCAACAAAATCCCTACTAAAATTCGTCTTCACAGTTGCGGCCGTGAAAGCGGTAAACTGTTAAGTGGGATAATGTAAAACTCAATTTTTTGAAAAAAATTTATAACTTCTAAACCGCTCATTAGATGGCACTAAAATTTTAGATATGAATAAACCTGCCAAGAGAGGTGTTAAATATGCAAAAATATTTGGGGCATTCTATTTAAAAAGAAATTACCTTAAGCGTGCCACACTTTTCTGCAACACCGTGTATATTTGAAAATAATTTCTGTAGATGCGCCTCTATCCACTGTTTACATCCGTATTAGAACGATTTTTCTAGCTGTAACCTTTAGGAGCTATCGGACTTCCCCACACTATTGCCCCACCCGGTATAATAATAAATGATGAATACAAATAATATAAAACAAGTATTTTAAAACGGAATTGTTTGATTTAATTTCTTTATAAATGCAGTTTAATTTTTGTAAATTTTAGATTTTTGTGAACACTTAGAAAGATTAGAACAAGTAACCGAAGTTGTCGCAGTGTATAATCGCAAGTTGGTAACTTGGAGTTCATGGAAAACACATTCTCTAACATCTGTTGGAGTTGGTAATCTCGCATGTTGTTCTAATTTAAGAGAATTAGATGTTGGTTGGTGCCTTATACTTGGTGAGCCTGGCGATTGTCTTGAAAGAATTGCTCATGGTTGTAATGATTTAAGGAGGTATTGTTAGTTTATTCATTATTAGTGTAATTACATTTACATGTTTAATTCTAGATTAATAATATCAGGATGGAGAGGTGTGAGCGATCATCTCTTGTTACCCATAATAAGATCTTGTAAGCAACTGACTCAATTAGATTTGTTGGGAATTAAGAATATATCAGGAGACATCTGTGAAAGAATTTTGGATTCACTGCCTAAACTACAATTATTAGATATAAGTTTCTGTGATTTAGTAAAACAGGAACAGGTAGAATTTACGATAATTTTTAATAAGACTTATTATTATTATTGTTTTTTAGGTTGTTGTGTGGCGAGAACAATATCCTGAGGTTGTTATACAAAGAAGTTACACTACTGACATGTTGTAATAGTAAATTATTGTTTATTTTTTGTAATTAATTTTTAAAAATTAATTACAAATACAATTAGTAAAGAATTCATAGCAATAAAAATTGAAATGATTATATGAAATTATTTAATTGTTAATTTAAAGCATAATATTTTAAGTACAACAGTTTGCAATAGTGTAATGTTAGCATGTGAAAAGATATTTTAAAAAAAGGCAACATATTTTGTAGATGCAGGTTCTATATGAAAAATAAGAGTAAGAAGCATAAGAATCCAGTAATTTTAATAATCCCAGTTTTAATTTTAATACAACATCTTCTGTTTTTTACCAGATGCAACATTCAAATTATTGAAATAGTTTTTCGTTTGCATCATTACTTATCGCGCATTCCGCGGTACGTACCGTGACGCGTTCCGACGAGTTTTTATGATTAGCGAATCCCCAGAAATTAATTTTAAACAACTAAACTCTTAATTTGATGCATTTTTTGCTCTTATTAAAAATACATTTGGTTTTTTATATTTGGTGGTGTTTTCGAGCATATCAAGCGAAAACATGCGTTACGCACATGTGAAAAAATGGAAACATGAATTACTAGGTAATTATAAGTTTTGCAATGGTTCTGCGAACTATTTATAAAAAACTTACGAGTTGATTAATTATACAATTTTAGAGAAAACACCAAAAATAATGCCATACATACGGATCTTGAAGGCGTTACGTATAATGTCACATGTGTTACGTACTGTGACATGCTAAAAACTGCAGATTTCATTCAATATTACTATTGAAGTTCGGACACAATTTCTTTTAATTTAATTAATGTTTAGTTGCCTTACACATTTCTTTATTGTTCAATAACATTGAACTGTAATTTAAAACTAAACTGACATTATTGCCTCTAACCATCACCGTAACATGCAGCGAATGACGGTTTTCATCTTATTTTACACATTTTTGCATAAAAGTATAACAAATAAGCCACTATCATTGCAGTTTGGCTGCGGCAATCATCATTTGTGTCATAACATGAATTTAAACCTGGTTTAGGCCTCTTTAAGCATTATTGAACATTTAATTTTATCTGTGGAGGTTGACCTTTTTGCAGAATGTGTGTTATATCAAAAAGTGGTAGTAGCGAACCTTCTTATATGCACATGTCAACAAAAAGCCAAAGCTTCGAGGAGATTTAAAGGAGCTTCGGCCTGTAAATGATGATGGTAAATACGACAGTCAGAACATTTAGAAAAATTGGCTTTCTCTTTGAAATTGTGGCTCTTAGAAGAATAAAGGCAATTGCATCAAACCTATGAAGAAATGTAACAAGTTATGAGTGACGAATCCTATTGCAAAACTACAATAAAATCCCAGCTGGACAAGCATATGAACTCCCCTCTTAAAATCACTAGTAGGTACCTTAACCTTTATAACAAACATACTGGGCTGTATTACGAGCCATGATTAAAAGTGTCTCTAACTAAAGTTTCGTTTAAAATCAACAACAATAAAGATAGCTTTATCTAATTTTAATAGGTGGGAAAAGATTAGAATTGGTCACCATGGTAATTAAACAAACTGTTAATGTAATAGAGAGATGCGAATACGGCTCAATATATTTAACTGTGTATCACTGGTGAGTTGGCTATATATCCTAAGCGTTTTTACCTACAGTTGACAGAAGACATAGAAAGTTGCTAAGTTTTACATGGGAGTGTGTGCAGCAATGGCTTTGAGTGATGTCTAATGTTACTTAATTGTTACGAATCACAAGTTGTAGAGTCTATGCAGATGATCTAGACCTAATTCAAAACATGCAAAATCTAGACAAAGAAGCAAAGTACTACGGACTGCATATTAATGAAGAAAAAATAAAATACTTAAGATTCAACAAAAGAAAACAGAGCAGTTTGAAAATCAAGGCAATCAAGTAGCAACATCAGAACTACAAAAAAGACGAATCAAAGAAAGAGATCAAAAAGAAAGCAAGAGTAAATTCATTTGTTCTATCAAATTCATATGCAAATTGACAGAATAAAATAATTTACTCTCAAAGTAAATTTTATCTAGGAAGTAAAAAGTTTTATAATACCGGCCTTTAAAAGATTATTAAAAAAGAATTTTCCTCCTAGAAGTTATGCAACCCAAATAGAATGCTTTCTAAAATAGTTGCATATTTTTCAAACCATGTCATACCGGCCCTTAATGAAACCAAAAAAAATGTTTCAATTTGAAAAAGAAACACTCTATAACACACTAGGTAGAAAAAGGATAAATTTTAAAGTTGATTTATTTTTCCATCTTGATAAAATTTTATTGTTTAGCTAACGATGTGCTATTGTTACCTAATTTTGTACACAAATATAAATTTAAAGCCATCTCAAGGCTTGTTTTGACCTAAAACAGACCAGGTGCATGATTGTGAAGATGTATGCAAGTATTTATAACCTTACCTGCAGGTTTATTTATAAAAAATTTTCTTACAAGTTAATGATTTGGTGGTTTCATTATAATTTTGTTGTTTATAAAGATTAAAAAGCTTGTAGGCTGAAATATTTCATTAAGTTGATGTCAAGCAGTTCCTTGGGAACAACTGAGAAATAAATGTAAATGTTAGGATTGTTTTTTTATAGAAGATGTATTGGTTTGAAAATACAAATTTCTGCGTTTTACCATTGCAATCTACAATTATGTAATTTAGTTATTTTATAGTTTGGATATCTAAAATTATGTGAATAATGTTCAATACGATGTAAGGATGTATTTTGTAGGAATAGAAGGATGTAACTAGGTGGTTTCAATTAATTAATTTTAATTTATAATTGAATACATTTGAAAAATAATTTGGTTGACAAGTTCTAGCCATCTTATTATTGTGAAATAAATAAAGATTAGTAAAAGTTTCACAGTTTTATTAAAATATAAGCTGACAATATTGTTTCGACAGCTATGCTGTCATTATCAAAGGTAATATAATTATAAACAAACACGTCGCTAAGGCAGACACAAAAATAGGTAACTAGATAAAATAATAATAATAATAATAATCAGAATTAAATATCTAATACTTCCAGTAACGGAGAATTACTAAGCTCAAGTTGTTAATTCATTTATTAAAGGTACCCTGAGTTTGTGTTTATATATCTCAAAGGCTTCTAAAATGTCTAATTTGCGTTTGTTATTACAAAAATGTAGGAATTTAATATTATTTTGAGGAGTCGTTGTGTGATTTTGTCTAAAAGGTGTTTGGCGTAATTAGATTTTTCAGGATGTTTATTTTTGTAATGACATGCGTGTTCTTTATATCTTATGTCAAAATTTCGAAGTGTTTGCCCAATATATACCGAACTACAAAAAGAACAATTTAAACGGTTAAAATAATATTTCATGATTATGGAGTTCCAGAAAATAAGGCTGGAAACAATAAACAATCTTATTATTGTGTTTTAGTACAAGTATTTGATATCATTAAAAGAGAATTTTTTGGGGTGAAGGGAGAAGGGTGAAGGGTGACTAAACCCTTCATGCTTCAACCTTAACCCTTCGGTCAGGGATCGTTAATCTCTCGCACTAACCTTATATTAGGGTATGAACCCTCTAGAGGCCGAATACAGGCGTATATATTCTGTATATTACCTCTTAGTTAACATAGTATTTTATAAAATAATTAGATATAGTTATATTTACTATCTATTTTTTTAAACTGACCATGTTTACTTTATAGTCGGGTATGTAGTACCATTATTAGTGTATACGAAATGTACTATTTTAATAGATATTATATATAAGTTATGTATTATGTTTTAAGTAGCGTCGAAACTACTCGTATCAATAAACGTTCTTGTATGAAAGTATGTTGTTTTGTACTTAGTCTGCTCCCTACGTTCTGTTCTAAAAAATGTATTTGTAGGCTCTAACCTGTGATGTAATAAAAAACAATAAGTTTTAAAGACATTTATTATATTATATTTATTATACATTATATCCAGATGTAATAAATTTAAGTCTATCATCTAAATCAAGGTCGTTCTGCAAATCTACAGTAGTTTTCTTAGTAAACTTATAAACTAATTCATTCAAAAATAAATCATCCTTAGATCTACCAGAAGAATTTAACACACTTAATAAAATATTATTGTCTACAAGCGTTGTTCTAACTTTTATAGCTGCGTCCAGGACTTCTTCGGCGAAACATTCGTAATTGCGATGCATAGTTTTAATACTATCAATCTTTTTTCCATAAAAAGGTTTTCATCATGTATAATCTCCCTAGACTTAATTCGGAAATGTAAAGTTCAAAACTTTGATTATTTTTGAAACAAATTTGAGACATTTGTTTCCTACACTATGAAGCGTATAATCGGTCAATACGTATCCATCAAGTTCGTTGTGTTTCAGACATCCTAATATGTACGAAGCATCCTCTATAAAATCTTTAAATGAGTCTTCGTTAAACTGCACACCTAGATCAGTGCCTTTCTTCAAGATTCTTATACACACATCAAAATTCTTGAAAGGATCCAGTCCAAGATATAAATATTTCGACCCGCTGTTGTTTAACGGCAGCTGTAAATCACAAAGAAGTCTTGATTTTTCGTAGTCTAGAATTTTTTCATCATCATCCTGAACATGTATATCGTATGTTTCTTTTGCAAACTTTTTAAAAGTTTTGATATCATCGCTATTCGGTTGAAATTGAGGTGAATCACACTTCCTAGGCACACTATACGGTTCACATCTACTATTGTGTTGAATGAGTTCAGCTTTGTAGAATGACATTTTAACTATGAATAAACAGCAACACCGATAAATCGTGACTAAATAAGTAGGTCTGCTGCTTCTGTTATTTATTACCGTCTAAAGAGGAAGGGAGGAATCACTAAAACGTTTACATTTCCCCTATACCTAAACATTTAATACAACGGTTCTCCTACTAACCGATTTCTGCTTGTCTCAACTCGTTGGATCCTGTTTGATACGGTCTGTAGGTTCCTATATCCCTCACTGATGCTGTTTTCCGCATACTCTATTCGAAATATGCATAATATTCGTTAGCGCTTAAAGTATAACTTCATGTTTATACTTAGGCTCGTAATCGTATGTAGCGTATTGATGCTTGCATAGTATAATTATTTTCTCAACGCAGGATATATATCGATATTTTTCTAGTTTGATTAAATCCTATAAGTTATATTCATATCGCCCTTTTTATTCAGTTAAGATGTTTATAATAATCATGGTGAGCCTGGTATGAACATAATCCGATTGTACCTATTCTTTTCTCTCCGTTTGTATAATATAAAATATATATTCCGCGTCAGACTGATTAGTATCGTCATATGTACCGCTTGTTATATTTCCGTGAATATTTGAGTTTTCACCAATACACAGGATACATTTTTATCTCTAATTTGAGTTTTCACCAATACACAGGATAAATTTTTATCTCTAATTTTATATATGGCGTTTTATATAGAGCAGGAGTCTCACGATAATTTATACATATATTGTCTTTGAATATTCTAAAACAGATAAAGAACCCTGAACCCTTGTTAGGAATTTTAAAAATAACGAAATCTTATTGAATCAGCTAAATAGATAATGTACTTATAAGTGAATCTCTAAATAACGAATGAGTTAACAGAACTCCTGCATTAATATACATAACGTTTCATCGTGTTTTTCAAAACAAATTTCATTGTAAAAGAATAAGAATAATTTCAATTTTATTTATCAGGCGATATATATTATATTATTTTCAAATATTAGTATGCAAAGTTATCGTTTCAATAAAAAGTAAAATATTTATCTGATTTATTTCTCCAGGTTAAGTCTTTAGGGTTCTCATAACTGTAGATATTGCAAGAGGTAACTACCCTGTGTTTCAAAGTTATAAAGACGTATTACAAACATATGTTATAGACTTATATTTCGATGGTATTGAAAATGGTTACAGATTATTATTAATCATACGAGTTTACTATAGATACGATGAATATCCTACAAGAGTATATAGTATATTATTACATATCTGCGTATTTCGAAGCTATTGAAAATGTATGATATATTGTAAAATAACGTTTAAATATGGCGACGAATATCTATATGATGCATAAACAATAAGAACACATATGTAGAAACAGTTTACATGGTAGTAGATATAACGAAAAAGGCTAAAATCTGTTCAAAACTACATTATGTCTAGAAACTAGAAAATTATAAAACTGTAATCGACGAGATCTAATATCATAGTAATATTATAACAGATTAGGTGACCTAACAAACTCTTTAAAGAAATGTTTATTTACATGTATGAGATAGTATTTAACATAATGTCCTTACATACTGGGTTACCATAGAGAGGGATAATCATACAAGTTTACTATAGGTACGACGAATATCCTACAAAAGTATATAGTATATTATTACATATCTTCATATTTCGGAGTTGCTGAAATGTATGATATATTGTAAAATACCGTTTAAATAAGAGTTTACTTTAGATGCTACGAATATCTATATGGTGTATAAACAATAAGAACGTATATGTAGAAATCGCTTACAAGGGTAGTAGATATAACGAAAAGGGTTAAAATCTGTTCAAAATTACATTACGTATAGAAAACTAGAAAATTAGATAATTGTAGCATACGCATGTTAAATGTACCTATTCTTTCACCTCGTCTGTAGTAGATATAATGAAAAAGGATAAAAATCTGTAGTGTAGGGTTTATGCTTATACTCAGGCTCGCAATCATATGTAGCGTATTGATGCTTACATAGTATAATTATTTTCTCAACGTAGGATATATCGATATTTTTCTAGTTTGATTAAATCCTATAAGTTATATTCATTTCACCCTTTTTATTCTGTTAAGACATTTATAATAATCATAGGGAGCCTGGTATGGGCACAAAACCGATTGCACCTATTCTTTCACTTCGTTAGTAGTTAGACTCGAACTTTATGATTTCATATATGAAGAATACGTTTAGTGATGAATACTCGGTGCTCTAGAATACTTGTATAGGGGCTAGGAAGCTTGATTTGAATACTACAATCTTGATCACGTGGTTGGAGTGTACTGATACCTCGAATGTGTGCATAGAAGTATAACGAGTATCCGTTATCGTATATTCAAACTAGTTGAATATATGTAGTACAACTTTATAGATTCTAGAAAGTTCCTATCAATATTAGAACAATGAATGTAGACTGATGTGTGTTATATAATACCGATTCTCGCATAAACGAACTTAGGAGCTAGCTGCTGACTTTGCATGACATTAGATGATTATGATAATGATAGATGATCGTGATAAAGAATGTTGTTATTTATAGCAGTGACTTTATTACAATTCTTACTAGAATATAATTGTATGATATCACATCATGATATGTACCTACAATTCGATTAACTACAATTTGACTACCTAAATTAGACCTTAGTCTAAGAATAAGCATGTGTTTTATCGTTATCTTAAGATATCAGGAATGCATTACTTCTATTAATCTTTAGTTTAGCGTAGATATAAATCTCTTTGTATAGCTCAATAAATGATAGTTATAGAGCTGTATTCACTTATATAACATTTTAACAAGACTTTAATAGTTGAACGAGTTATTCGTACAATTAAGTGAAAGCTGTATAGGATTTAGTTGATAGCTCTGTATAACATTCTGAGTTAGATGCTAACTATCAAGTTTTTCAGTTTGCTGATCTGAAGTTGTTGAAGCCTTTCACTTCTGAGGGGTAGGAGCATTCGAGATCTTGCTACCGTACGTGCTTTCATATACGATGAATACGTTTAACATAGAAATAGGCGAAAAACTATAACTTTGTTTTATCGTTTTATTTATAAAATTTTAATAATAATATGGAATGTTTGTATTGTACGATATGATGATGAAAGGGTAAGCGAATTGTGAGCATTTAGCAGACTCGAGTTTCTAACTGCAGATCTATAGGCTAGAAGAATCATAAAAGTATTAAGCATTGTTCATAGAATAGACTCCCTGCTTCATTTCATAACTTATTTGTTTTAATAAATAGACATTAGTCAAACGATGGATATCCTCATGTCTTTACTCTACCTTCAATATATAATATATTTATTTATGATATCTAGTTAATGATATATGTTGTGATCCTGATTGAATGTAATCTTTTTTCCTGTAAGATGCTATAAAAGCCGTAATTAATATTTTTTAATATATAGTTTAGTTTAATCCGTGTATGATAGCAATTAGATGATAACCGTTTCTTGTAAAACGCTAGTCTTGATATTAATTTCAATATGACTACTATCTTTTTAATAGCTTACACTAACAACGCGTTTATGATATATAAAGCAATAAAAGTTGCACCTTGCTATAATGGTATCAGTGTAAAACATTAATCCCTACTTATATATTTCCTGTTAGTGATTCGTAGATAATCGAACTTTGTCTAATTAGGAAAAATCTACTAGCTATATAATAATATAAGATTTTTATATTACATATCGGGTTTCAATAAGGAATATATTCATTTATGATATCTAGTTAACAGTTTAATATGTTGTGTTAAAGAGATAATGAGATAAGGATGTAATCCGCCTTCATTCCGAAGAAATATGTAATACTAAACAAGTGACTATATTGAAAGTAATTATATTTGCATTGTTTTGAACATAATGGTATGTTATGATAAGAAATATTTGACGGGCATCGGATGAAACAATATATTTTACTTGAGGTTTCTTGTTGGCGTAGAGATAATCCTTATAGATCCGGTTCTGAGAACTGAGGTGAAATCAATAATGAGAAATGACAAGTTTCTACATGTTAATTATGTTACACATTTTAAATGTTATGACTAATAGATTTATATTTTAGGAATGTCTGTAGTTGAAATGTTATATGCAAATGAGATATAGAAAATGAAATGCTCGATATGAACAGTCATATGATGTGACCCTGATTGAGAGTAATATTCTTTACTATAAGATATTACAAAAGTTAAAGTGTACGACATGTAGTTAAACCTAAAAAGAGAAAAAATAGCGGTTAAATGCGGGCCTTGTTAGTCGTATTCTATTTAGAGTGTTTTCAGGAATTTATTTGAATTCATTATCAATATAAATGTTAATTAATTATTATTGAGATGAGATATGCAAATGATATCGTGAATTAATTTAATTAGCAAAAATGAGATGTACAAATGAGAGATGAGTTATGTAAATGAGAGATGAGATATGCAAATGAGAGATGAGATATGCAAATGATTAAAATCGCTATGATCCCCCTGGATGACTGCATCAATCATTTATAAAATCATTACGATCTCGGATGACTGCATCAATCATAATGTGATACGTAGAGTTGACCTGTATACGTGGTATACGCTGGTCCGCGTATAACGCGAGCTCGGTGAGGTCACGCGCTAGACCGCGAATGACCTTGAAATTGACCAAAAGATTACTACGTTGGACCTTGGCGATTTCCCATGTTAATTTCCATAAGGATTGTCGCAGAACCCGCCTAGCCTATCTACTATTGATACATCCAATAGTGATTGGATCGAAACTCATTGTAATTTATTACATTTAGATAATCATGCTAGAGGTTTGATGCACGAATTTTTTTCAAGGTATAGTGACATTTTCACCGATGGTGAAGGTGAATTGTCCACAGCACATAAAGTGGAACACAAAATCATAGTCGAAAACGATCAACCTATCAATAAACGTCCATATCGAGTACCTTTTAAACAACGTGAACTTTTGCGCAACGAAATCGATAGGCTATTGGAAGCAAAAATCATTAGGCCATCTAATTCACCTTGGAGTGCGCCAGTCATTTTAATTGTCAAGAAACAAGAAAACGGCGAAGACAAAATCCGTATGTGCATTGACTATCGAAATTTAAATGCGGTTACAAAACTAGATGTTATTGGCCAAATATGAAAACTGATATCATTAATTATGTTGCTCAATATCACTCTTGTAATCAACGGAAAACATCGTCACATTTGAAATCGGCACCCTTACAAAATTTTCCCGAAATTAGGCGACCTTTTAAACATTGTTCTATGGACATTACAGGTCCTTTTGTAACTTCCTATAAAGGAAATAAATATCTATTAACTTTCATCGATCATTTTAGTAAATATATTGAATTAATGCCATTGCCAGATCAAAAGGCTGACACAGTAGCTAAAGCTCTTTTTACTCAGGTTATAGCTAGGCATGGTACCATGAAGCAACTAATTTCAGATCAAGGTACCAACTTTTTATCAAAATTAATGAAAGAACTTTTAAAATTTTTACATATTGACAAACATCAAACTACGGCGTATCACGCTATGTCTAACGGCAGTAGCGAACGCATTAATCGTGTAATCAAAGATTTTCTAAGCCATTACATTAGCAAAAGTCAACAGGACTGGGATGACTGGATCCCATATATCCAAATGGCGCATAATATGCGTAAACATACTAGTACTTCTTTTTCTCCTTACCTATTGTTACATGGGCGTGAACCAAACTTACCGTTAGATGATATTCTTAAACCTCGTACCATCAAATATAATTACAGTGATAATTATTTGTCGAAATTACAAACCCAACTAAACATTGTTTTTCAACAAGCACGTGAAAACATGCAAATTAGCGCCGGAAGAAAAGCTCATTATTATAATAAAAAGACGAAAGAGGTAAATTTTCAAGTTGGTGATTTAGTTTATCTATATGATCCATCCACTAAGGAAGGAACTTCAAAAAAGTTAGCTAAACCTTGGCTAGGACCGTTTCGAATTATTGAACAAAAAGGTCCAGTAAACTTTAAGATAAAAGATTTAAATAAACCTACTAAACTAAGTGTCGTACACGCAAATAGGTTAAAACCTTGTAAAGAATTCAAAACAGAACAAGCAGATATAGCTCAACCAAATGACTTAGGTGATAAGTTTTTTTCAGTAGATAATAAGCTTAACGAGGAAGAACTTTTCAACGACCCAAGCCCCGAAGAGGTAAGTTTACACATTTTATAAGGGAGGCTTGATCAGCAGCGCTTGACTCAACCTGTGAGGAGACCGTTATCCCTCATTGGCAGAACCGTCAGTTAGTCACGGAGAATCTGAGAGAATTTCCACACTTAGATCAGTGGGGTTCTGTAAACAGAAATGGCCTTCGGCGCTCCGCAAGAACTAATAACTAAGCTTACTAAGGCAACATTTTTGGTACGGCGATCCTAATTTTTTTTCTTTCGGCCTAGCGTCGAAAGGGGGTCACGTCCCTTCCGCCCGGAGTACTACGAAATTTTTTTTACTTGGAATTAGCACCAATCATAATTTATCAATTAATAGTTATTTATCCGTAACTTGAACGGTTCACGTTATGCCTTACTAAGCACTATCTCAGTACCATAAGCGGGTACAGACTTATCAACAATATTAACTTACTTTACTTCATGCGATAACCTTTGCTGGACTACATTGAAATTCATTACGCATGTTAATATTTTTTACAATGAAGTTAGCTGGATATCAACCACATAACCAAGGATTATCCTTTACTCATATTCTCGACGAAGCGGAATTCAAGAAATTAGCTCATAACACTTTACAGTTTATTTGGGGATGGTTTACGGATAACTGTCCGCGAAAAGGTAACTGAATCCTTCTCTACAGTGATCTATTAGCCTATTACCTTTTAAATATACAATAGGCCGTAGTAATTGTCTATAAGGTACTTGTTGCATGACTAATTTATTGAACGTTATGGGTGTTCCTTCCCGCCTTTAAGACGAGCCGAAGCTCGAATAATTGAGTTACGCTCAATTAGCGCGCATTGTCGCTACACTCAACAATGCTACCAGTATTAACTCACTGGTTGGAGCGAGATACTATCCATACTCTACTGACTCTCCAGGCCAGTACCGGAGCGATAAACGTGCTCACCCGTCGGCTCCATCTCCAAGGAGGCTGTGAGGGACGTATCACACGACCAAGGAGATTTCACCTAGTCTAGCTTCAGACTTTTCTCCCAACATGCTGTCCCTAGCTGTTGGGAGCCACTGCCCGATCGAATCCAACCTCAATTGTGGCAGGACTTGGTTTTTAAATGGTTTTGCCACCCCGATCTACCAATATATAGGCTTGGTGGGCCCTCGACAGAGCTTCGTCCATGGGTGTACAGCTAATAGACCCCCAGTGTGTACCTAGCTGAGGTGAAGTTGTCTTAATTGTGAGAGGCTATGTGTTCGCTTCAACAATTCTTAAGCGTAAAGGCCTTCAGAACTTCTCCCAGCCACAGTACCCAGCTGCAGCCCGGATCATAGGGTGGTCGGGATAGCTCCTAAGCACAATTACCTGGTGGCATGCGGTTTCCCATTGGCATGAATTTACCCCTTCACACCGGGATAAACCTCACTTCGCTTCTCCTCCTTAAGATTCAGCCAAACAGCGGGTTCCATAGGTGACCATAAATGACCGAAGTCAAACAGCGGGTTCCATTTGGTGACCATAAATGACCTCCTCCAAGGCGAGACTCGAATCCACCCACACCGGTATCATATTACCAGGGCTCCCCCTGATCGGTATGAGTAACCGTCGAGAATTCTCAGGAATTTCTCTACCACATACTTGACCTGACTACTTCGCCCATTGCCCAGTCATGTTTCCATGCCCCGTATCCAGGTTCCAAGGATAGGGTAGAAGACAGCCAGTTTTACGGGTGTGCGTCATGTGGTCTCCCACACACCCGAATTACGGATTACGGATATGGGAATTTTCATGAGTGGACTCATAGGCTTTTATGTCATACTCCGAGCTATTAAATACATCTACGAGTCATTTTAAATGGATTCGCCATTTATCAAGCACTAGGCTGCGGTATACAACTCCTAGCCAGTGTCTGGAACACTCTTACGATGCTGCTAGTTCAACATCATCATCGCCGACAACAACCTACTGATGAGGAAGCCAATCGTCCTTCCGCACCTAGGGCAGAACTAGAATCTGCCGAACCTGTTATCTCTAATCAACCCGGAGCACATTCCGTGCTTCCGGTAGCAACATCTTCAGCCATGCCCATCTATCAAAATGTCGCGAAATACCAAGTTTATACCTTATATATTGTCCATCCTTTTAATAATTCCTACGTTTGCTTTTATTTCATTGTTGCCTCAACAAGACATTCATTTCTTTTATTGAATTTTATTTTTATCTCCATAATATCCTCAATGGAGTTTCAACAACTATCGACCACCACCACATTGGACAAGTTCAACTGGATCATCTGGACCTGGGAGCAACTGTGCAAAAGTGAGTGCACTTAAATCAAGTGATGTGCGCGTAAATTTAAGTGAATTTAAGGTCATTTTCCGTTAATACTTAGTGTCGACGCAGCGATAAGACGCGTACTACATACAATCATATCACTGGTTAACACCGTATATTATCATAGTTTACACTTCAATCATATAAGTAAATTTTATCTACTATAGCGCTAATCATAGTTTAGTATCTGTCGATTGGTTCCGATGCATGAAATCCTGTAGTCAGCAAAATTCCTTCCAAAATGTATAATCAGCACTTGCGAGACCTGCTACACCATGTGCAACATACTATGCGAGGCCCGTTTTGCACATGCGAGACCCGTTTTCGGGTCTCGCATTTCCAAGGGCTGTATATATGGTTTTTTGTGTTCTCCTGATCCTCAAACACCTAAATTTAAATTTTTGTTTGGGACTCAGAAATACGGTAAATATCGTCTCTTATACGGTTTTTAGTTAACACTTTCTTTATGCAGAGGGCGCGTCACTAGATCAGTATATAATCAGTATATAAAATGCGAGACCCGGTGTGTTAACATCAATATTCTTACGTTTCTGTTATATGCGAGTCCCTTAAACTTGGCAGCTATGTGTTTAAATATTTTTCGTACTGGATCTTACAAATTATTATGAAGGAACATTCCTTAAAGAAACGTTTCTCGTACGAGAGAGGGGTTTAAAGGTTTTACGGGCTTTTTTCTGTAATGAGAAGCATTGTGGAAAAATTATGTTTTTGCAATTTGTATTTGTTGTGTCGGTTTTATGCTAATAAAATAAAAATGTTTTATTTTGTTTACTAAATTGATATTTTATAGTTTACTAACTTATACTAAAATGTATCTTTCATTTCACACCAAATTCTCCAACTGGTTTTTTATGCTATAAAAATAAGCAATTTTAAAAATTATTTTTTAATAAGTTATAAAATGTTTTAAAAGATATTTTTATCTTTAAAAATAAAACTGTTGCATTTTAAAAAAACTTTTACTATTATCTTCTTGTTCTGAGATAATCATATTATTATACTTTAATATTTAATATACTATGCTTGCTAGCATGATATACTATTTTTGAAATAAACATTTTATTGAAAGTGAAGGTTTTACTGAACAATAAAAATTAAACTGAACGTATTAGAATACAAATAACAAAATAATTGTTAATTTTAACTGAAAGTACAGTATTGATTGTATATAAATGTGTTATTGGTATCTAATTAACATTTTTAAAATGTGTTTCTTCTTTTGATTTCTTCATCCTTCTTGTTGGACACCTTATTACAATAAGTCTGAATAAGGTTTTTAAAATGTTTTGGCTAACATCTCTTCTCTTCTTATGTCCACTTTGCTTTTTTGCAAACTGCTTGCGAACATTTTGAGGTAGCTTTTGGGGAAAGTATTATTACTAACTATTATTACCTTATTTTGACATTTTTAAAGGAAGATTTTTTTATTAATTTATAAATAGTAAAGCTGACATCGGTTTAAAAAGTTTAACTTTAATACAAGTTGATATCAATACTTCTTGATTATTAGAAACATCTACTATTTATAAACTGTGTAAAAATTTAATAAAGAAAAAACGTATTGGAATATATTTCCTTCTTATTTAGTATAAATTGATAGAATAATAAATTTTTAACACTACATTTCGTTGGGGTTCACAGGCTCTATTGTAAATGAATTTTAAACCTATCCAGAGAAATTGTACAATGGTCATAAATCTTTACTTTAAGTACCTATAAATACGTATAGGGTAGGCATTTTAAGGGGGTAGCAACTACTACCTGATTTTATAACAGCAGGACTTTTTGTAAGTTGCTGTAAAAAGTTGAAAATCGTTTCATTGAGTATTAAAAACCATCTATGACTTAAACAAAACTATCTTCAAGTTTAAAGGGTAAACGTATTTGCAAATAGCTTAAACACTGAGACAAGGGCAACCACAATAATTATAATACTATATTGTAGTATTTTGTAAGTTTTTTGTACTGAATCTTTATGATATATAATAATAAAACGTCTTAATAACGTAAAGAAAAAGAGTTTTATGTTTAACATAAAACTCTTCTGCTTTGCATTAATATTCTTTGAACACTTTGGAAGTTCATTAGAACGTACTTAATATTATAAGACAAACTTAAATTTAATTACTGAATGTACGTAACATAATAAGAAAACTACACTTCCATTTGCATTTAGTAAACATTTTTTAAATAACTAAAACATAAAACAACACATATGTACTTAATAAAGTTCTGTGAAAAAAGACTGTTGAATTTTGTTTGAGCAAAAGACATCATTCTCGGACTATCTTGGCCTTTGTTAGTAAAATCGTCATTACTACGTAGTTTTTAAATAATCACGAACGTTCAGAAGATGGAAAGTTGTTTGTTTTATGTAATGGTAATGCCAAAGTAAAAAATTAAAACCAAAATTTTCAAAAATAATTTCAGATTCGTAATCTGCGACTCGAAAAACTACCAGTGTGAACCTCTGAGAATGACAGTTATTAAATAAAATTATACATAGTTCATGTTTGGCATAAATTTATCTTGCAATATCATTAATTTGTTTGTCTATTTTTTTTATTTAAAACTTCGTCTTCTATCGCATAAATCTTTAATTTATTCTTAAGGCAGTACAGATCATGCAATCAATTAACGCGCCGCGTTAATCGCGCGTTAGGTAAAACACTCAATCTAAACAAGCAAGCGCTTAACGCAGCATCGTCGCGCCGTCAGTATCATGATTCACAAATTATATTAGTCAGCGTTACCGTTTTAGTACATTTGTACAAATTCAGTACAATTTTGCTATTGTAGTACTAGTACATAAGTACATTCTCGGACCAATCAACCACAATTTAAACAGTATGTTTTCTAGATCTTTATACATTTGACGATTGTTTAGTGCATATCAATAATAAACCTATATGAGGGACCTAGAAGCCAAGTGGTACAAGTGACGTTTTTTGTCAAATAGAGTTATGTATTGAAGTAAAATATACACCTACCTATGTACCAAGGGAAATTCACAGTAACTGGACAGATGTTGAGATATAGTAGGTAAAAGTTTGACTATTTAGAAAATCGCTTATAATAATTGGAATCTTGCATCCTTTGTGCTCCAAAAGTGTGCTTTTGAGTTAGTCGTGTGAACCATAATGTATGTTAACGCTTTTAAGATTGTGTTATTGCATTATTTGTATATCACGAGCAACAAAGGAGTTTGTAGTGTTTTGAATGTTTAAGATTTTTTACTTGTTTTAGTTGCAATCTGATCATTTTGCGAGTGCGAATAAAAAACAATTGCAACAAAAATGACATTCATGACAAAGAACAACAATGTGGCCAGAACTTTGGTCTTATTAAAGCAACAAAAAAAAGGTTATTTAGAGATATCTACATTCCACAATCTTGGTCTAACGTCGTACGAGGAGAAACCAAAATTACGTTGCACCCAATACTATTTACCGAAGTGTTATATGATGGCACAATGGGTAAGAACCATCACTATATAGTTTGTTGCCTACATGTTTTAAATATATTAAAGAATATCAAACAGTCCCAGTGCGTAGTCTGAACTTAACAGACATTCAAAATGCTGCGGAGACTTAAAACTCCAAGTACGCAAACCGCGAAACCACCAATTTCATTAATCTATATCTTGCGTTGCATTCGAAGTGAACTCTTCAATATGCACGATTTAATCAGGAATCGTGGAAGTTGATGGCTTGCCTCTGCCTACTGCAACGGTCAGATTGGTATGCCCTTCTTCCAATTGCTTGCACCACTTTCTAATTGCCTATCGCGACATGACATCATTTCCATGCACAGCTGACACTCTATGATGGATTTCTTAGATTCAAAAAGATTTTAGAAGGTTTAAGTGGGAAGAGTTTCAAGCTATCAGGCCATTTTGAATGCCCGTTATGTTCAAACTAATGTTCAAATGTTTAACACTCAGTTAACAGGTAAACAACAAACTATGTTATGATAGTTCTAAGCGCCGTTGTGCCGCTTCTATAAAGCTCGAGTAAATAGTGCAACTTAAATTTTGATACCGCTTTGTAGCTAAAAATAGCCAAAAGTTCACTGTGGTTATAATGAATGATGAGGATTTTATTAGCTTAGATGTCCTTAAACTGTTTTCCAAAAACATGGTCACTGGAATCAGATCTATGCAGTGAGTGGTTGAATTTTAGAATGGAGCATCCTTTCACATCATCCGAAAATACATAGAAAAGTATTTTAAGTAAATATACTATTATTTAGATATGAAATAAAATATTTTGCACTTGTACCCTGGTTTTTTATTGACTAAGCAGACATGTTTGGAATACAAGGGGTACAAATGCAAACACATGCTAAGAAAATACTGATAGAAGACATTAACAATGAATAAAATGATCTCATATTTTAGAGAGAAGTACAAAACAGTATAAGCAAAGGTAAAATATAATAACAAACTAATTAAATAACATACTTTAATTACAAGAATTATCAAAATTTAGCTCTGATTATCTAACATGTTACATTGCACTTATACCCCTTGGCTTCTAGTCCCCCTCATATAAAATAATAAGTTTTTCATCCGTACTACATATAATGATTTTCATTTATAATACTACAAATACATAATAAAAGTGTAAAATACGTTGTAAGATGTAATTCTGAACAAGTACATAATTTATATGCGCTGATTTTTGTTTTATTAACATTTAAACAAAAATTAAAACGCTGAGTTGAAAATAGTGCAACTAAAAAGTAATTGATAAACATATTTAACAATTTACATAATAATATTAACATTATAACGTGTCTGGTGTTCTTATCTTGTCCGATGACTTATTTTTTACGTAGACAATGACATTATTTTTGATTATTTTTTGTTTAATAAGAATTCACCCTGCTTTTATAGAATTTTTGTGAAAAATGTCCTTTTATACTTTATAAAGTAAGAAATATCTTCAAAAAGGGAATTTTTTTTAGTTCCTAGCATTCTCCCACGCAAAAACGCGTGACCATGTATACGGTCCAATGCAATTTCGTGTACCTCGCTATGCGTAAATTGCGCGATAGAATGGGGAAACTCGTTGCAACGCGCATCAACTAAAATTTACGCGCATTTGAATGTATACTTGTCTTATGCAATGATATGTAGTCAATAACGTGCGTTAATAATCGCGCATTAGCTAACACCTCATGTGCACTGCGACTTGATAGAGAACTGGAAACATCTTTTTCAAATTTACAAATAATAAAACTGACATTTGTTTAAAAAACTTAACTTTAATACAAGTCAAAGAGCAATACTTGCTTTTTGTAAAATCTCAGATGTAAACTAACTGGGTTCAGTGTTGCATACGTTTTAACATTATCATTATCCCCAAATTCGTAGAAATCACCAGACTTACAATTAGTTGACGTTTCCAGTTCTCGGAGTACCTAATTACTCTTTCATTCGTGTCGAAATTCTAATATAAGTATCCGAGACAGGATTATTGCTATTAGACTTTTTTTTCTGTATGACAGTTTCAGAAGATAATCTTGTAGGTTGGATAAATCATTTTTGATAAAAGAGGTAATTCCAAATGTTTTTTATTTGCACTAGAAACCTTTTTAAAAGCATTTAATACTCACATAAGGCAATAGTAGGATAAATTAAATGACAAACTAATTGCCTTATTTTCTACTCTACTTTTAAGGTAAAATATTATCTAAAATGGCTACATTAAATACTTTTAATTTTTCGGCTCAAATCCATTTTAAGTATTTACTTCGAGCGGGTATCCATTTAAAATAACTAGAGAAAAATAACCACGTGT
This sequence comes from Agrypnus murinus, assembly GCA_929113105.1. NCBI lineage: Eukaryota > Metazoa > Arthropoda > Insecta > Coleoptera > Elateridae > Agrypnus > Agrypnus murinus. The sequence goes on from OV816025.1 coordinate 196,592,024, forward strand.
GAGAAGTGTGCGTAAAGATCCGTGACAAATTGAAAACACATTTCTTTACTTCGGAATATTCCGTTAACCTCACTGAGAACACCAGGTTTACTATAGTGTCATATTGGCAACGTCGAAGGGACTCTTATGTGACGATGAACGTATATTTTTAATATTACGGGTCTCGCATGTTCGTTGCACTTCAAAGGGTCTCGGAAGTCTGTCATAAATATTACTCTTTGAAAATTTTTACCCCTCAGACTAAATAATTCCTAAGACCAATAAATACATCCCAAAACACCAAAATACACAGTTTTAAAATAATTTTTTCGCTCGGGTCTCGGGTTGTCTGTTCCGTATCGTGGGTCTCGGATGTGTTGCTATTTACGTATATATATATATATTGCTGTGGATTTTAGTGTCAAAATTTTGGAAATTTTGGAAAATTCTGGAAAATTCTAAAATCGGTGTTAAATACTAACACTTTTGAAATATTTTTATCAACTTTTCCTGTTAAAAATAAATTTAAGTTATTTAATGGAGTGTCATTGATTTTGAAATCAATGTGTATACTTTTTAATAAGGTTAAATAATACATGTTTCTATTTATTATCAAACAGCTTACTCACCGATTACTTAAGTATACGTAACATCCAGTTGTGCGCAAGTTATTGTTGTGATGTAATTCAATTATGTATAATTTCAAATGAGTATATCGACGGGTTATGTGATTCTTTAAGGTTTTGTTTTTGTATATAGTTCGTTATTATTGCGTAAAAGTATTGTGTAATAATGTGTAATAGATGTGTCCCTTTTATATAAGAATATTAATCTGCTATTATGTATTATATGAGTGTACAGTTTGTATTAGTTCGTAAGGTGACGTCAAATTGTGTAATATAATTATGTAAATAAGAAATAGTATATAAGCTTAGAAAATTATAATTTTAGGAGGGTCAGTAATATAAAGCGACGCAGTAAAGTCGTGTTAAAGAGATAATAGTAAAATGTAAATAGACACTTCATGGTAAACAACGACATAGTAAAGTCGATATAAGAAATATAAATAAAAATGTAAAGAGACTTACTGATAGAAAGCGACGGAGTAAAGTCGTGTAAGAAATATAGTATTAATGTAATTAGACACTTACTGTTAAACGACGAAAGAGTAAAGACAGTTCCTGAGATAAAGCGAAAGAGTAAGGTCATGTAAATAACATAGTACAAATTTAAATAGATAGTTAAGTTGGTTGGTGAATGGAATACAGCGAAAGTATTAAAAAGGTTATAAATTGTAAAAGTGTATACGTTTATAAAGAACCTTTTAAAGTTAATTTACTTGCTAAGTAAGCAAGATAATAAATCTTCGATTAAAACCATCAATCGGTGTTTTATTTAATTAAACACAAAAAGCAAATACAAGTTCTTCGAAAAAGGGATATAGTACCCGTTATTAAAATAAAACAAAAGTGAGTTACCAAAACCAAGAGTGTGGATGGTGTTATGTGGGAAAGCCATGCAAAAGGAAGGAAGTGAACCGGAATTGGAAATCGGCACTGAGACAACATAAGTGACTTGCTCTGCCAATTGGTTTTGGAAAGAGGACATCTATAGAAAAAGGAAGAAGCATCGCTTTATAAAAAGGTAGGAAGTTATTTCCTTTGGTATCTGATGAAGAAAAGACTATCGTTTGTGAGGTGTAATTAAGTGATTTGAACAATTTAGCCATTAAACTTAATTAAGATTTCAATTTTAAAAAGTGTTTTCAATTTCAATTTGTATATTTTTAAAACCTACAGGAATTCACATTCACCCTGAGATGAGTTATTTTTATAAAATTTAATTCTGTTATTTTAAGTTATTTAACTGGCGCCCAACTCTATTACGTAAACGTGATTTAGTCAGAATTCACGTAACATTGTTATGTAACTAGTGCATTATTTAAAACTATTAAAAAGTAATTTTGATTCATATAAGAATACAAATGAGGAAAGTTGAAAAGCATTTCCAAAGTACAGTCTTTTTAAAAATAAATTTATAAATCAATTATTTACAAGCTAACAGCAATTATTCGTTATTTGAATGTATTTTGAATATAAAAACAATATTTTATTTTTAATTAGCCGAATTCAACGCTTATATTTTTATTTGCTAGCCGAGGTGGGGCAAAAGAAATCAAAATTATTCTGTTTATGCCAATTCATCGCAATATATATATATATATATATATATATATATATATATATATATATATATATATATATATATTGCTGTGGATTTTAGTGTCAAAATTTTGGAAATTTTGGAAAATTTTGGAAAATTCTAAAATCGTTGTTAAATACTAACACTTTTGAAATATTTTTATCAACTTTTCCTGTTAAAAATAAATTTAAGTTATTTAATGGAGTGTCATTGATTTTGAAATCAATGTGTATACTTTTTAATAAGATTAGATAATACATGTTTCTTTATTTATTATCAAATAGCTTATTCACCGATTACTTAAGTGTACGTGACATCCAGTTGTTCGCAATTTATTGTTATGATGTAATTCAGTTATGATAATTTCAAATGTGTTTATCGACGGGTTATGCGATTCTTTTAAGGTTTTGTTTATGTAATTAGATCGTTATTATTGCGTAAAAGTATTGTGTAATAATGTGTAATAGATGTGTCACTTTTATATAAGAATTTTAATCTGCTATTATGTATTATATGAGTGTACAGTTTGTATTAGTTCGTAAGTCAAATTGTGTAATATAATTATGTAAATAGGAAATAGTATATAAGCTTAGAAAATTATAAGTTTGTGAGAGTGAGTAATATAAAGCGACGCAGTAAAGTCGTGTTAAAAAGATAATAATAATGTAATTAGAGACTTCATGGTAAACAACGACAGAGTAAAGTCGATATAAGAAATATAAATACAAATGTAAATAGAACTTACTGATAGAAAGCGACGGAGTAAAGTCGTGTAAGAAATATAGTATTAATGTAATTAGACACTGTTAAACGACGAAAGAGTAAAGACAGTTCCTGAGATAAAGCGAAAGAGTAAGGTCATGTAAATAACATAGTACAAATGTAAATAGATAGTTAAGTTGGTTGGTGAATGGAATACAGCGAAAGTATTAAAAAGGTTATAAATTGTAAAAGTGTATACGTTTATAAAGAACCTTTTAAAGTTAATTTACTTGCTAAGTAAGCAAGATAATAAAACTTCGATTAAAACCATCAATCGGTGTTTTATTTAATTAAACACAAAAAAGCAAATACAAGTTCTTCGAAAAAGGGATATATTACCCGTTATTAAAATAAAACAAAAGTGAGTTACCAAAACCAAGAGTGTGGATGGTGTTATGTGGGAAAGCCATGCAAAAGGAAGGAAGTCAACCGGAATTGGAAATCGGCACTGAGACAACATAAGTGACTTGCTCTGCCAATTGGTTTTGGAAAGAGGACATCTATAGAAAAAGGAAGAAGCATCGCTTTATAAAAAGGTAGGAAGTTATTTCCTTTGGTATCTGATGAAGAAAAGACTATCGTTTGTGAGGTGTAATTAAGTGATTTGAACAATTTAGCCATTAAACTTAATTAAGATTTCAATTTTAAAAAGTGATTTCAATTTCAATTTGTATATTTTTAAAACCTACAGGAATCCACATTCACCCTGAGATGAGTTATTTTTATAAAATTTAATTCTGTTATTTTAAGTTATTTAACTGGCGCCCAACTCTATTACGTAAACTTGATTTAGTCAGAATTCACGTAACATTGTTATGTAACTAGTGCATTATTTAAAACTATTAAAAAGTAATTTTGATTCATATAAGAATTTAAATAAAGAAAGTTGAAACGCATTTCCAAAGTACACAGTTTTTTTTTAAATTAATTTATTTATAAAACAATTTTTCTACGATCTAACAGTAATTATTCGTTATTTGTAAGCATTTAATAAGTGAATATAAAAACAATATTTTATTTTTAATTAGCCGAATTCAACGCTTATATTTTTATTTGCTAGCCGAGGTGGGGCAAAAGAAATCAAAATTATTCTGTTTATGCCAATTCATCGCAATATATATATATATATATATATATATATATATATATATATATATATATATATATATATATATATATGTGACCTGAAGATGGCAAGTGTGATCTTGCCGAAACGTCGTCAACCATTGTCTGGTTCCTCTAGGAGCCGAATAGTGAATACGCGGAGTGAAACCCGGAAAAGTAGTGAAGTATCATATATATATATATATATATATATATATATATATATATATATATATATATATATATATATATATATATATATTTTCATTTTTATTGCTTATTGTTTTACTAGCACAGTTGGTGCTTAGATATTAGTTATAGACTTAAGGTTGGTCATTTTATTATATTAGGTATTCACTCTCATTTCAAACTTCAAACTGGTGTCCATCGGTTCAGTTGGAACCAATATCAAAAGGCAGCCATGTCCATAAGAACATGCCTTCTTTTAGAAACACGGGGGTAGTGTAACAACCCGCCGATAATCATTTATTAATTATCGTATTCAAATATTAGGACGCCAGGTATATTTAATTAAATTGATTAATCTTTATTAATTCATAAATTACCTTCATAAAATGTGTTGTATAGCTGACGCGGTGTTCCACAGAAATTATATCTTTTGAACTTTGTTAAACTTCATACAGGAAACACTAAGCTGCATCAACTTAATTTAATACGATGTAACTATGCCATATAAGCACTTCACACGAGATACAATAGTTGAGTTATCATAAGACAGTAAACGATCATGCAAATTTCACTCAGCGTTTTGATAAACAAAATAATGTTCAGGTGCAGTTTTGCGAGTTGGCAGAAACCGCTGGAAAAATACGGGAGTTTTGAAACGTCAGCTTTTTCGTCGAGCTGCTCGAAAAAGCTTGACTTAGAAGGCAGTTCCCGGGAAGATCTACAATTGAACGGTCTTGGCACTAAATTAGCTCCAACAAAGAGAGCAAACATTCGGGACTAATTTATTTAATTGGGAACTTAAGAATTTTAATAAAGTTTAAATCTAAATAATCAAAATTATAAATATTATAAAATTAACGAGAATAATAATGTATACTTTGCAAACGGGCGCTTAACCCAAGAACATATTAATTAAAGTGAAATTAACATATTCCAGACAGGAAATTAGATTAATTTATTACATACGCAAAGGGTGAGTAACTTGCACAATCGTACCTGTATTTGTTTAAATATTGAAGCTATTGAATAGTTGAATTTACTTTTATGTAAAAGATTCACATTGATGTTATTTGAAATCATCAGGGAGATAATTCAGAGATCTCTCTTTCACTTATTAGTTACATAAGAACGAATTTAAATATTTTTTTGATTATAACTTTCATTTTCAGTTTTATTTTATTTTTAATATATTGGTTATTTCATTAAATCTGTAGTATCATTGTGTCTTTCCCCCAACATTCCCCAATCTACACAATAGCGGAATGTTATACTATCATGAAGACCTGGAAATGAAACAGAAGAAACGAGAAGCCGGAAGAAAAAAGTCAGGGGAGAAGAAAAAGGCCAAAAGGACAAGGTTTTGTCAACTGCAAAAGAAGAAAAGAGCTGTGTGCTCAAATGTTACATTTACATGATGAAATTCATTCAATTACATCAAAGATACATTAGAGCCCATCTTTGTCTGATATTTCAGTTTTATTGATAAATATCTTTTATTGTTAGCTAATTTAAATGTTAAATTAACTATTAATCTTAAATATTTATTGGTAAATTAGTTTTGTTAAGCTATAAATGCTATAATATGTAGTAGTTATTTAATTGTCGTATGTGATGTTTCTAGTCTTTGTCCCAGCAATTACACTGAGGTTATAATGAGGTTATATTTTTGTCATTATTGGTCGACGACGTCATATAACTAATAAATGATGTACATAAGACGTCATATAATGGGACGTGCGTAGACGTCTTCAAAACGACGTCTTTTGGACGTACAATACAATACGTACAAGTTCATTAAATAGTATATTATACACCAAGGTGGTGAAGACTGTTATTATTGACCGAGCACTAAGATTATTTCGCGAGGGGCTTTGCCCCGAGCGGAATCAGGTGCGAGGCCTATTAATGTCTTCACCACCGTGGTGTATATACTATTTTTTCCACTACTAGCTAAATTTAAGGCAAAAATTAAAAATTAAAATTTTTCTTGTAAAAATCAAGTAGCACAGGAATGCAAATTCGCCTTTCCACTAATAAAACAAAAATCAAGTAGTCTGATGCAGATTGACATTTCCCCTAATAAAACTTATTTTCAAACAACGTTTGTAATTATCGTGTTAGGTAATTTCAAGCAGCAAATACGTTAAAGACAATCTCCTGGGTATACAAAATTATGTTGCACAAGTTTTTGTTAAACAACTATCCCTGGATTCTCAAAACATTTGAATTTATCCATTATTAACCTAGGTTAATAATAGAAAAAATTATTAACCACTACTAGAGAAATTCAACTTCTCAGTTGGCTAGGAGACGCAATAATTGTCAACTTCATAGCTAGTAGTGGAAAAAAGATATTATTTTAGCAGGGGCCAAGGAATACTGGTCATATTAAGCAGGTGGTCACAATATAGAGATGCTTTGACTGTAGTATATAATAAATGTTATTTCCAATATTCAACTATTGATTTATAATTCCTGTCTTAGTCCTAGTATAGGACGTTTTAATGACGTCTTATATTGACGTCTTTGGGCTGTGACATAATGATGTCAGTTTTACAACAATTTGACGTCGTTATTGCCGAAAAAACGGCAGCATTATCACGTCAGTGTGCTGGCTGGGGTAAAACACAAGTGAAGACTGAAATAATAAAATATGTTCTCTATTATTATGTTTTTTTATTTCAAATCCCCAATTGAGGGAGGGCTTTAAGGCTGTTTTACCCGATTCTGAAGATAGGGAAACGCAATGTAAACTTTACTCGGTTTTTATTCAATAACCGCTCAATATTTTTTGATCGGGTTTTTACCAAAAATTTACCTACAATGTAGTGTATGATGTAATGTTTTTAAAAAATAATTTTTAACGTTTGAAACCATAAAAAACTTAATTTAAAGTTGAAATTTTCGTTTCTAAAAAAAATCTTTACATTACATCATAGCATTTGACGCACAGATTACGGGAAAAATGTTTAAAAAAATATACGTTGATAAATAAATGAATAAAAGCATAGTAAGCGATCCTATTGCAAATTAAGTTTTTTATGGTTTCAAACGTTAAAAGTTATTTTTTAAAAACATTACATCATACACTACATTGTAGGTAAATTTTTGGTAAAAACCCGATCAAAAAATATTGAGCGGTTATTGAATAAATAAATAAATAGTTTACATTGCGTTTCCCTATCTTCAGAATCGGGTAAAACAGCCTTAAACTGTAAGGAAACAGTTCGTAAAATTAACCTGCAAAATTAAAAATTTTGCGCTGGAAAATCTGGTAAAATCAGGGAATTTAAAATCTCAAAGGTGTAACAACCCTGAAACACTCATTTATGATGCTGTTGATTAAGGCAATAAAATACTGCATTTGACGAATGTTAATGTATATGTCATTCAAATTACGTATGTATTTACAGCTAAAAGTATTTTGGTCTGGTTTTGTAATTTATTGGAAATTGTTCTAACCTCGAAGGTTCCGCGCTAGTTTTTCAATCAATTACGTAGTTCAAAATAACAATAAAATAAGCTGGTGAATGTTTATTTTATTCAAATATTGAACAATCGTATTAACAAATCAATTAGTACAAATAGTTAAATATTAAATACAAATCGATATTTGAATTACAAATTTATAAGTTTAAACCCTTAAAATTGTCGCAGATCAAAGTTTAAGTCTAATTAAAATCGGCCCTGGGTTGGATTAAGATATTATTGAGCTAGAGTAGGGTCTCTCTGACGGACAAAAGTGAGTTTAAGGTTTATATCCAAATTTGAAGCTCTTAATACTTAGTGTCTAGGGGTTGCAGAAATGCATATCCTTTGTTTCCCTTCTCATTATTTAGAGATAATACTTTATCATAACAACGTGTGGATAGTATAACCACAACAATAAATTACCAATTTACCTGAAAAAAATTGTTTTTCTTTTTACCCACTTTGTTTTACTTTCATTCGTTCACGATGAATATTCACAGTTGAATTTTTGAACTTGTAATTGAAGTTACATGGAGATTCGTTCTTTGACATTTTAAGTGTTGAAGAAAACTTGAAATTGAGATATACTCTTCGTGCTGTCACAGCAATTCCACCCTTATCCTGTTCCCGTCACTCCACCAAAGCGGTACAGAGCGACAGCTAGTTAGTCACGGCGGTTGAGTTACCTCCCTCTGGACTCTAGGACGTAACCCGCATTTTACCCAGAATCCTGATACGTTATTGTACTCATTTGTAACCTTAGCTGTTGCTGTACTGATATTTGAAAATTCATAAACTACCCACTAATTATTTTTTACATTTTGCACATTCGTCTTGAATGTCACTTTTGCAAAGTTTCAAGTCTGAATATTATTCCTCTGACAATAATACGTCCTGAAATATACTAATCCATTACAGTTATCATTATTCTAGAATCTTTCTTGGTCCCATCTTCTATGATTTACACAGCCACAGGTGCGGGAAATGAGTCTGAGACTTTCCGGGTGCTGCTACAGTATTGATATCCCAATATTTACGTCTCACACATTTCTCTGTCACTTTCTCTCTTTATATTAACTGTTGCAAAAGGCAGGAACGTATTGTTTTACTTTTTTCATAACTTTCTTGTTTTCGTTATTTATTCTTATACAAAATGAAAACAGAAAACATCTGTTACATCGGAATAAATATTTATTGATGGTTAATGAATAAAATTTTTTCATAACACACACTTGGAGTTTTTGACCTCCTCCCTGTTATTTATTGAAGTAGATGGACTGAATTGATTTTCAAGTTCATGTTTGATTGAAAGGTTTTTTGTACGCAAGTTTATTACATTTGAGAGATTCCATCCATATTTGCATTATTATCAATTAATTCAGTGTTTTAGGATTAGGTATAGCAATAATAATAATTTCTAAATAGAAACATTATTTTCCTCAAAACGGAGTTCATTGGCTTAACAATAATTAAGAAAATATTCTTCAACTCACTGCTAATGGTAAAGATTTATTTTTCTGGTGAGATCAAAGTATGATAAGCAAAGTATTCTGACACTCAGCGACAGTCCATCCCTAGGGAACGTATCACATGTTCACTTGCCGCTCCTCCAAGTTCCCCGTCCCAAGTGTCGCCAGATCGAACGCTACGTTGCCAGTCTCATTACTTAATTTACACACCTCGTATGTTCTGCTCAGTTTGGTGAATGCAACCACAAGCTGCAAAGACTATCATGGATTAAGATTCAGGTTCGATCAGGTTAAATCAAAATAGAAATAAAATTTATACAAAACAAAATAAATAAAAGATTGAGTCTTTTGTTTGGTATCTCTTGGCCTTGAATTGGTTTATAAGATGGCATAGATGAGCTAAAATAATGGATCAATACACCGTTTTAGTAAAGTATAAATCATCTATTCTTCCAATTTTGATAGTAAGTGCATATTACATTACACATGTTTTTATGTCATTGCTTTAAGTAGAACTACATAGAGATGAACCTAAACCAGAAGTTACCTAGACTGCAAAAAGTATTAGTGTTGCTACTCAAACTAAAAGGTGCGATTTCTACACTATCTACCCAATATATTCAACTTTTCATTTTTCCATAATAGTATGGAAGAAAAAGTAAAAATACATGAGCAAGAATGTGCCTAACTGAGAAACTCTGTGGAGAAACGAAGCAGAGAATTAGAATCTATAGGAAATTGAATTGAACAGTAGATGTTGCTTCTCAATATCTTTATATGCAGCTGGCCCACGCTCGTACCGCTCAATAAGAAAAAAGGGTTACGCACTACCGGGGATAACAGCTCTGAAAACTGGTCAGTAAAAAATTAGTTGTATGATGGTTCGTAGGAATTCCCAAACAGTAGAAATGGACAAATTAGGCGCATTTATTTTGGCAAGTTGGTTTCCTTATTTTTTCACTCAATTGCCGTCTTAATAAGTAGCTTTTTATAAATAGGTATCGTTCTTACCTCGGGATAGCGTAAACTAAAATGAAGATTTCAATGAAGGAATCGATACAATTGTGCTGTGGTAACTTTCTCTAATGACACCATCGTGGTGTAAAAGACTAACATTTATTAATAATACGACTACCTGTTAAATTAGATTTAGATGAAATGTGATGATGAAACACAGAGGTCGGTAACCAAGATTCATGGACCGAATCCGGCTCGCAAACTGATTTTGAATAGGCCAGGGGGGGGGGCGAGGTAAACAATGGGTTTGTGTTGGTGATGTGGGTATGGTGGTATTGGTTGAGGGTTGCAGGGGTAGTAACTAAGTTGTTGCATGTGGTGAACTAACCTGCAGAAAGATAATTTTGGCCAAATAACTTACAGCAGACAAATGGTTGATGATAGTTGTTCTTTTTAGAACCCCTCCCCGCTTCCTTGTGACCTTTTTTAGTTTGGTTGTAATGACGTCTCAGTTGTAATTTCTTAAAATCATGGTAAAAGTACCATTCGTTGGATCTGGAAGAATGTGGATACGAACCTTTGATGTTAATGACGACATAGATTGGTGATGCGACGATGTTTCTTTTAACTTTCTCTAAAGTTCGTGACTTCTGTAGGTAGACTCTGCTCTTTAAGTATTACCAAATGAAAAAGTCTGGACAGCCAATATTGGCGGACTTTGAGGGCCAGCTAAAACTACTGTTGCGTGAGATCAAGCATTGCCGAGAAACACGTTTGAGGAGAATTATGAAAACCATAACTGCGTGGTTCACTGCACCATCTTGTTGAAACCAGAATCTGTTATCTTCATCATCACCTACTGCGCTGTTTTCTTCCAAAAATGTAGTCGAATGATTCTTAGGGAAGAAACTACACATCAAACAGTAACCTAAGTAAGTAGTAAGGGCCTTGGATTTGGACAGTTTTACTTATTATCTAAGCAAACATAGACCTTATCAATTATTAAGAAACATTTTTTTATACCTGCGTTGTCGTTGTATTACAATTTTATAAATCTTCCACAAAACCGAAGATGTTTCCTGAATGACATTTCTCTCAGTTCATTGAACATCTTTCATGCACGTGGTTTAGAGGCTTAGACAAATTTAATATTGGTGTATGCTAACGAAAAGGTGGTTGTGTAAAACGTTTAAAACAGTACGAACTGCAAATTTCTCATTTATAATTTTTCGTTTATTGAATATATAGTACGATTGTTTTAGTACTAGACTTGAACGTAATTTCCTGTTTCATTTCACTTTCGACATGATTTAGTTATGGGTGGTGAATTATTAACACTAAAAAGAAAAAGAAAGTTTGCCATACAGGTGGTATCCTATTTCCAATCAAATTTGTTCTGTTAATATAAGTTAAAGATGGTTAGGAAATGAAGGTGAAATTACTGGAAACAAAAGTAGACAAACTGTAATTGTACAAAAATGACCTTTGGTGCAAATATTACAACATCCTCGGTCTCCATATTGAATAGTCTTCTATTAGTCTTTCACTGTACACATGCAAGATAAGTTACAGCAGCAATTTTTGTTGTACGATTCTCCTATTAATAGGCTACTTATAGTGGAGTAACCTTACGTTTTTATCGGAACCGGTCCAAACTAATTCAATTTGAATAATTTTTTTTAAGTCTTGTAAATATAAAATACTAAAACCTTTACAAATTAGAAATTGACGCTCAGAACGGGAAATGTGGTGAAACTCGAATAACCTAAAACCATAACCAAGTGGTCCCGCACCGGTTGCTCGACCATCTTAGAACAGGATAGTTTTTGGTGTGTTATCACATCTATATATTGGTAGTTCGAAGCCACTATTAATTTATTTTTATTCCTGATGGTTTAAATACCGCAGCCATATTTGTTTCGTAGTGCACGACGTTTCTTGCACTTTTCTATGTAAACGAAAATCTTGATATCTCAAGAACAGTTGGTTGTAGAAAGTCGCGGTAAAAACCATTGCATTGTTCACATTTCGAACTACATTTGTTGTGCTAAACGTAAATTTTGTAAGATGCTTCCTTAAGGGCGCAAATTAAGTCCGAAGTTTCACGCTTTTTTGCAAAATTTCGGCTCTTTAGATTGTCATATTTCCAGACAATAGCGAAATATCAGCACTCATTCTTTTTAAAAACGTACACAGTAAAGGATAGTTTATGTTCAAAATATTTCAAATCTGAAACTTCATTATTTTGGTATTTATGGGCTTTTGAAATTCTCGTTTTCTTCATTTTTGAGCAACTTTGGACCTCAATATCTCTAATGGGCATAAATGGATTTCTTTTTATATTATTTGGATATGAAGCACTATATGATGGTAAACTATGGTGAAAATGGCAACTTTGATGCTCATGTTAGTTGTCATTCAATTTACACGGACTGATAGGGAAATCGGCCACGGAAGAAAATACAAAGAAAAAGCACCCTTGTTATATTAATAATTTTAGTTATCACTGCAAGGATTTTTATCAATAGCATATAACTACATATATATAATAATAGTAATAATAATAATTTGACTTTCCCAAACCAATATTAGCACCAGAATAAAGTACATTTACTCAATAATACTAATACTAATGGAAATGGTATACATTTACAGTTTTCAACTGAGCATAACTCTGTCCTCACGATAACAACAAAGTTAAGATTTTTACCACAGTTTGCCATCATATGCTGCTTCATATGCACGTAATATAAAAAAATCCATCCATGACCATAAGAGATGTTGAGGTCCAAAGTTGCTCAAAAATGAAGAAAAAGAGAATTTCAAAAGCCCATAGATACCAAAATAATGAAATTTCAGATTTGAAATATTATGAACATAAACTATCCTTAACTGTGTACTTTTTTTTTTAAGAATGAGCGCTGATACTTCACCATTGTCTGGAAATATGACACTCTAAAAAGCCGAAATTTAGCAAAGAAAAGCGTTAAACTTCGGACTTAATTTGCGCCCATAAGGAAGCATATTACAAAATGTATGTTTAGAACAACAAATACAGTTCGAAATGTGAAGAATGCATTGGTTTTTACCGCGACTTTCTACGACCAACTGTTCTTGAAATATCAAGATTTTTGTTTACATAGAAAAGTGCAAGAAATGTTGTGCATCACGAAACAAATATGGCTGCCGTATTTAAACCAAACGGAATAAAAATAAATTAATAGTGGCTTCGAACTACCAATACATAAATGTGATAACACACCAAAAATTATCCTGTTCTGAGATGGTCGAGCAACCGGTGCGGGACCACTTGGTTATGGTTTTAGGTTATTCGAGTTTCACCACATTTCCCGTTCTGAGCGTCAATTTCTATTTTGTAAAGGTTTTAGTATTTTATATTTACAAGACTTTAAAAAAAATTATTCAAATCGAAGTAGTTTGGACCGGTTCCGAGATAACGCTCTTTTTTTGCTTAGCGTTACTCCACTATTATTCATGTACAGATATAATGTTTATTGCATTTTTATAGAGAACATTACAGTTGCCAATGTTGTTGTTGTTTACTGTAAAGCCGTTATGTAACAGTTGTTGAAAATTATTAACCCTTTCATTTCTATATACAGGGTGTATTTTAATTGAAGGTTTTTTGCTGAATGGTACATAGGTGGAATAGAGTAGAGCAATTTTTTTTATAAAGTTTGTTCTTCAAATGAATAGTTTTCGAGAAAATGAATTTTAAAGTTTCATTGATTTTCAAGTCCGACCCTGTAACACTAACCTACCTTAATGCGTACAAATTTAATTTAAAAATGTGATACCCTTTTAGATGTACCTGCCTTTTAAAAATTGTTGTTGTATGTCACATAAAAAAGATAATTCATGGCTGTCTATGCTTTAAAACGTAAATAAAACGTGGTCAGAAGTTATTGCTCTTTTTATTTATTAGGTTTGTTTAAGTCTGGGACAAGGTTAAATGTGACCTGCTGTTATTACAAAATACTAGAATAATATTTAGTATTTAGTAAATATAAATAGTATTTAGTTGTAACAATTTTAGTTGTGATTTTTAATTGCAAGTGACGTATTGAAACTTGGTTGAATTGCAATTAAATTTAGTTGCATTCTGGAATTAAGAGGTTAGTTGAAAGTAAATATAATTGCAATTGAAATGTCGCAATTAGATCTACAATCAACTGATCAATTGATTAAGAATTTAATTGATTAATCCCCAACACCGACAAAAATGTAGTAGTTGCAATAATAACAAAAAACTTTAGTTTAGTCTACTTGCTGGCACATTTATGTATTGATTACTTACTACCTATAATAAACAGTTTAAATAGTAAACATCTTTGGAGTATACCAAATGAATGATCAGCATAGTGAGAATAGCTCCACCAGATACAAGTCATTAATAGTTGCGCTGTTTTAATCGATAGAAATGATCGTATTATAATATATCCATTACCATACCATTTTTATTTTTGAAATGAACGATCTTGTGCGTTTCTAGTAGTTTAATTGCAGCTATGCAAATGAATAATTTCGGAATAAGGACACCTAATACGGAAATGCAGTAGTTTTAATAATAACAAAAAAACCCTATTTATTTAGGTGCTGTCATTGTATAGTGTACTTGCTGACACATTTATGTATTTATTACTACCTATACACAGTTTAAATAGTAAACATCTTTTTGTTTAAAATAAATTAAATGAATGATGAGCATAGAAATAATACCTCCTCCAGACACCATTCCGTCTTCAGTTTGCTTAATTTTCCGGGTGTGCAAGAATTTTTAGTGAAAATTTATTTTTGAGATAGTGTGAAATTTTATGCATTTTTGCTTTCTTCATTTATTCATATGTTACCCATTAAGCCAAAAACCACTATTTAAAAAACACCCTGTAGAAATAAGCCAAGTTGTAGTGGACGCTAAAGTAAAACTTTAAAAATACAGCATTTAACTTCTTTGATAAAACGCACAAAATATAAAGTGTTTGGAATTGAAAAACAATACTTCAGTACAGCACTGTTTCGCATTTATTATACTCGCTTCAGCTAACCATCTGTAAATCTCACACACCTTTTCTATGCTCAGATAACAGATATAAGAATAACATGACAGTCTTGAGGAGTGACTAATACGACATCTATTGTGCACTAGGGTGGGTCGTTTTTCAACTTTTTTTTCTGATCGATTTCTAATACCCGACTAAAGTTGCCTACCTATAAAATATTGTTCTGATCGGACAATATTTCTGTCTGTTCTGTGAGCCTCAATATTTTATATTTTCGCTAAAAGCACTGAAATTACAGCTTCCGCAAGATGGGCCCAGGCGGCGTTACCGATACGCTTAGGGATTCATTTTAAATGAAAAATCATTAACGAGGACTCAAAAATCAGATCAAGACCAGGTGTGACCATGGGTTTAGCGCAAAGGGTGGTGGATAAGGGAAAATGTACTTGTATATTTGATTGTGTGACCCAGAGTCCACCAAGTGGAAGTGGCGGCACTTCGGGCTCCTCCCAAGCCTTACCCAACCAACCAACCATATGTGAGACTTGCTGACTCTCTAGTCTGTGTCATCATTTCCATAGAAAATACTGCAAGACTGCCCTTTGTTGTCAAAAAGTGCAGGCATAGCCTTCTTAGACAACAATATCGAGCGAATTTGACGATCAAGTGCTTCGTTGCCGCACACATTTGAAGATACGTGGGTTACAAGCTTCACAATTCGTTCTAGTGCCACTGCGTGGCAAAGGTACTTTGTAAAGGACCATTCTGGTACTGTAATATCTGGGAGGGAAAGTTTATATATGAGTTCATTGTTTGAGACTCGTCTAAGTACTGGAGGCACAGTAATGCACACATCAGGATTATCTCATGTAATCATGTTCGTATAGTCTAGAGCTTTGAAATTAAGCTTTGGTACAATGTTAAATTTAACATTGTGAGAAATGTTGTCTTCCTCCTCTCGAGCTCTCAGTATCTTCTGCAGTGCATCTTGACGAACAGAAAGCCGGGAGTCTGTCACCATGTTAAGGAGAATGTTTTCCGGTAATGCAAAAAGCCATTAGTCTGAATTGAGTTGTCAACAACTGTTCGATATTTTAACGGAAGATACCTCAATCGCCTGATAGTCTCAAAAAGTTGACTAGGACCTTTAGCTATGGAATTATGTCTCCTGATGATGAACCACATAGGTACGTAAATGTTAAGAATGTACGTCACTATATCTACGAACTTCTTCGTAGGCTTTGGTGTGGATACGTAAGTATAATCTTAATATTCTATTTGCAGTTGTGACCCAGCGGGCCTTAAGCCACCAGGACTCTGAGACAGAAGTTCAGGAGCGCAAAATCCGGTGTGAATTGCTTTAGATTCTTCGTACAGGTACCACTGGTCTGTGCTAAGGTCTTTCGGTATTAGGTCAGTTAAGTCACATAGTATGACATTGAACTTTACGAGAGAAAGATTTTCGCGCCCTGGAAGCGTTGATCCAATCGGACCGGTAAAAGTAGATGGTCCGGAAGTTTCACCATCAACAAACCCAAATAAAGCACGGAATGGAAGTTCGTTGAAGTGTAATAGACAAATAATCCACTGGAGGGGACGCTCTATCTTCTCTTCCAGTCTTCGGAGTATGCCACCCTTCCAACCAGTATTAGTTACTGTCCAATCGCAACTTGCAACTTCTATTTCTTCAAACCCACCATTTAGATTATTTGTGACGTAACTGTAAATAGCTTTGCTCTCGTCTGCAGCAGACCCCGAGGGTGAGGTGACATGCACAATATACTGAGAGTTAGGCTCCACCACGTGTGACTGTGATCTGTGTGATTTGTCGTGATTGTGTCGTCCTTACGCCCATCAAAGTAGAGAGCAGTGATAGGATTGTCGAGTCTAGATTTTTCCTTCAGATTCTTACCTACTTTCAACTTTTGTCTCCTCACTTTGGTTTTATTCACAATCAAAGCAGACTGTATATCATAAGTCTACATTGGAGATATTATTCCAGTTCTTTTAGCAGCGTGTAATACGGTTGTGGAAATATGAGCTGTTGCTCTGTCACTCAAACCGTATCTTTGTGTGTCAAAGGACAGTTTCCGATAGATCAATTTTTACTTTTTGTGACCTTGCTTTTGGAGGTTTGAAAAGCTGATCTTGGTTGTCATCAAGACTGCTCTCATAACTATCACCACCCTCATCGCCCCCAAAGTTAAATCTTTCATTAGGTGTAGTTGATGATGTTGACTGAAATGACAAGGAATGTTGTAGATCTGAGGAAGCTAACGTACCAGCTGCTTTCTCAGTAAATGAATTATCAAACCTCATCTCTTTCGCATCGCGCTCGGCCTGTTAGTTAATTCCTTTGTTACAGAGAAATCTACGCTAGTAATGCGACCTCTTCTAGGACCCTGTTGGTCTAGGTGAAAGTCTTGTTATATAACAGGTATTTTCTTACCTTTCGGGCAATGACAGGATGAGAAATCACTAAATTTGCAAAATGCAATATTGAAGAGATGAGCAGCATCGTCTTTGAATAATTTTAGTTTAGAACTCTTGGTGTCATCACGTGTAGTCTTACTTTTCAGAATATTTTTCATAGACATGTATGCCTCGTGGTATTTTGTAACTAGTTGTACCACAGGAGCATGTGACACAATTGGTACAGAAGCCTTTAAATAAATTGCTTCTAATTTATGTACAACCTCCTCTGCTACAGCAGCAAAAATTGGTTCTTTGTTTCCTTGTCCTAATATTCTTCGTGTTTCCAAGCAACACCGGATAACATCTTCCTTAGTTGGGAGTTGTGTCTGGTCGAAGTCTTTGGGTGCGTCGAAAATAGAACATGCAACTGCGCGCCTTAGAGAAAACTTTGAAAGTGACATTGTGAGTTTTGTGAAGTGCGGGTGATTGAGAGTACTGGAAGATCACTTCGGTCTCCAGAGAGTGCAGTGCGATCTCACAAAAAGAACAAGAGAGTTGGAACCATGAAAAAGGGCTTCTACGACAATGCGGTGCTAAGAGAAGGGATATAGAAAAGCCTACATATGCGTGCAGAGTAGAGAAACTGGCACGGCCGCGGTGTGAGAGCCTAGCGAGCGAGCAAGTCTGAGCACGCCAAGGCACCAGTGGCTTATGGATGTAAAACTTTTCTATATTTATCGTTATATTTCTAAATAGTGACTTTAGTCAGTTCACTTTAGTTAGTGACTATAGTGGGCTTTTGTGAAAGTTAAAGAAATAGGAAGGAATGTATGTCTCGTGAAGTACAAAGAAGAATGTGTTCTATGCAGACACCTTAGATGTAATGGTACTTGGAAGGTTGCCTTCACAAGTGAGCGAGGAGCTCCACACAATCATATATAAGTACATTTTCCCCTATCCCCCCACCTTCTGCGCTAAACCCATAGTCACACAGGGTCTTGAATATGATTTTCGAGTCCTCGTTAATGATTTTTCATTTAAAATGAATTCCTAAGAGTATCGGTAACGCCGCCTGGGCCCATTTTGCGAAAGCTGTAGGTAACTTTAGTGTTTTTATCGAAAATATAAACTATTGAGGCTCATAGAACAGACAGTATTAGAAATTGATCAGGAAAAAAAAGTTAAAAAACGACCCCCCTATTGTGCACCAACCGCACAAAGCGGTAAAATATGTCACTTAATTTCAGAAATCATTTAAATTATTTAAAATGTAACCTTTATGACCTTATTACTAGTATTTCTGCAACATTAAATCGCATAAAACTTAAATATACAGGGTGTCTCATTTGAAAAAAGTGAGGATTTCCTGCTCAAAGATTTATACTTTTGGTCTATCAGATTGAACACCCTGTATACTATTCAGCAATAAATTTATGCAAAAACGCGGATATATACTATAAGCGTCGTGTATTATTAAAATCGTTTAAATTTAACTTGCACTATGTAAATTTATTTTTTAAAAACACTTTTCCAAGATTTTCCATAAAATAACAGAAAAACTGAATTTGTTCAGAAACTGTGCAGAATTTCGATATATACATTCTACAAATATACTTAAAATAAAGTGTAGGATAGAAAACAGTAAAAATATACAGGTGTTTCATCGAAAATAAAAACGTTGATAATAGCCACAACAATATGACTCACCCTGTATATACAAAACTATTATAAAATTAAAATTTGTTTTACACCAACCAACTTTTATATTTAACATTTTTTTGTAACTCTTACAGTTTCCCGGATAGGGTGCAGGATCATCTTGCGTGGGCCACCCTGTACATATTTAGTTTATGAGTATCTGTCAACATATATTATACAAACTTGCTTAATGCAATTTTATGTTATCCCTATCATTAAGATAAACTTCCATAAAGCATAATTTATTTCAAACTTATTGGGAATTACTTATTTATTATTGTGTTTCCGTTTTCGGGCTCTGAAATTTGAGTTCCATTTTAGTTTTAATATTATAGATGTACAAGCATACTTAATACATCCTAATCTTTGAATTGAAGTGGAATATTTCGTTTTGTTAACAAACAGTAAATAAGTGAAAAATTAAAGAAAAATGCATTAAAGCAAATGTTACTTGATATAATCTACTGCATTATATTGCTGCAACAACAAAATTTGTATATTTAAATGTATCCACTTCTTTATATAACACAACACACAACAAAATACATACAAAAATAATACGGTCCTGTAATATCAATATTGGCCCCTTTATGATTTAGTAGCGCCCTGTGAAAACTGAATTGTTGCCGGTTGCTCCCAAATGAACACATCCATATTTTTACACACGTGTTGGTGGCAGAAAGGGTTTGTGTTAATATGTCCTTTTATACTAAATCTTTTTGAGCATTTTATATTGAAAAAAGTAACTTTTGAATGTTCGAAAGATTCGTTTATGTACATAAGCCTGCCTAACAGAAAAAATTGCTGTCTTGCTTTTTTAGTTAATTACTTCTTGAACAATTCTTCATTTGTAAAATCGGCCAAAACTAATGGCTTACAGCAAATTAGCAATTACAGGAACCAAAAAGGGGCACGTGAGAAAAAAGTATTGCTTTTGGTCGACTTCTGTCGTACGCAGAAATTAGTTTAAAAATCATTAATCTTATTCAGTTACTTCTACGTCTTCAATTCCATTCTAACAATGATTACCACAAAGAATTTGAGAAAGGGGGAAAACGCAATATTTCACAAATCGTTGTGAGAAAAGTGACGGGCGCATTCAGATTGATGTATTTTAAAGCAAGCTTTGAAAGACTGAAAAGGCTTCGTGCGGATTCTCGAATTTTTCTTTTTTTTTTGAATGTGCCAAATCTCAATATAAAAGGATTGCCGAACCTTTTTTATTTGACAACAAAAATAAAACGCAAAAAGTCAAAAATAATTAAATTTCTATGAATAAGAAAACGAAAAAAATTCAATTTCGTTTTCCTTTATCGCCAGGGAAATCTTGATAACCGAACCAATTATAAGGTTTATCCGCATACAAGTAAAGTGGAAAGCATTTCAGGAAAGAAATTTTTGGTTTACCAGTTTAAAAAATGCATTGCATCAATAAGAAAAGTTTAGTCCGCTCACGTCCTAAACGCATGCATGTTCTTACAGAAGCCAGATTTGATGTTTTACCCAAACTGAATCCAAATACCACCGATATCGAGGGCTTTAGCTGTCAATATGTATGAATGCCTACGCGAGCAGAATTGAAAAACTTTCAATGCCGACCATTTCAAGCGTTATGTTTATTTTATAAACACCGCATGTGCCCAAGTACAGTTTTCGTTTTTCTTTACGATTCTTATTTAAAACAGGCCAAATCCAAACTAAACATTCTCGAAAAAAATAACAACTTTATTAGAAATTTCTATTCCAAGTATTTCTGTAAAAATACTGTAAAACTGATATTTTCTGAAATAACAAAATTCTGTGTTACAAGATTACCAACATGTTTGAAACGTTATTGAAATCATTTAAAGATTCAAAAATGACACTAACTTTCTTGGTTTTAAAATGTTTCTAATTTTTCCTTCTAATTGTTATGATAACAAAGATAATAGCAGTAGGTATACCATTTGCATTATTTATTTTTAATATTCTTTAGTAATGTTTGTCACCCGATGTACTTACATATATTTCTATTGCATAACACCGTGTAACAAATTTTTGTTTATGGCAATATTTTGAGGTATTAATATCAAGGAGGCTTTGCTAATGTCATATTTACGTCAGTTCGTCCAAAGTGTCAACGGTGCAGATTTGTTCTAGATTTTTCGTTTGTGTTTTTGTGATATTTTCAATGTCTTCTCTGCGGAATTGTGTCCATATTGCTAACTCGTTTTGTTATGTGTGCGGTTTATATATTGGCCCAAAGCAAGTTAAACATAAAATTCAACCGGGCACAAAAGTCACTCACGCGTACGAAGCGTACTTTGGTTTTAAAATTGGGAACCAAGACAAATCCTGGGCTCCGCACGTGTTTTGTGGATCATGCCGATCAACGTTGGAAGCATGGTATAGAGGTGAACGCAGAGCCATGCCCTTTGCAATTCCACGATTGTGGAGAAGTCTAGACAACCATATAACGGATTGCTACTTTTGTTTGATCAATCTCAGTAGCTTTAAAAAATCGAAAAACCGACACGACATCGTATATCCCGATCTTCAGTCAAGTAGTGCACCAATCCTTCACTCTGAAACTCTGCCTGTTCCCATGCCACCTTCTTTATTAGTAACTGAAGAATCTGACTCCCAAAATCTACACGATAATGTTCACTCGGAGGAATCGGATGTGTTATCTTTTAACGATGAAAGCAAGAAACCTCATTTTCCTAATCAACAAGAAATGGACGATTTAATCAGAGATCTTGGTCTAACTAAATCAAATGCAGAACTTTTGCAATGGAATCTTTTAGACTCCAGTTACCGAGTTACAACTAGCCGAAAACGACACCAAAGGTTTTCCACATATTTTTCCGAGGAAAAGGGTTTGTGTTTCTGCAATGATGTGAACAAGCTGTTTGAAGAGATTGGTCTTGAATATCATCCCCAGGAGTGGCGCCTTTTTATAGATAGCTCTTCGCGAAGTTTAAAATCCGTTCTTCTTCATAATGGAAACATGTATCCGTCGATACCCATTGGTCATTTGGTCCATTTGAAAGAAGATTACGACAATGTTAAATTTCTTTTGGAAAAACTTCAATACAAAAGTCATGAATGGCAGGTTTGCGCAGATTTTAAAATGATTGCTTTTTTACAAGGTCTTCAAGGTGGTTACACGAAAAATTCCTGTTTTCTGTGTTTATGGGACAGTCGTGCGACAGCTGAACACTACACAAGAAAATATTGGCCTGTTAGAACACAGTTTACACCTGGTGTACACAACGTTAAACATCCGTCATTGGTGAAATCAGAAAAAGTTTTAATTCATATTAAACTCGGGCTGGTCAAACAGTTCGTAAAAGCCCTCAGTAAGGATGGAGAGTCATTCAAATACTTGTTCGAGTTGTTTCCAAAACTGTCAAGAGCTAAAATAGAAGGTGGAATTTTTACTGGACCAGATGTTCGTAAAATGTTCAATTCCAAAATATTTGAACAAAAAATGACGTTAGTTGAGAGAAATGCTTGGAAATCTTTCAGAGAAGTAGTAGATAACTTCCTTGGAAATAAAAAATCTCCACAATACCAAGTCATTGTTGAAAATATTTTGAAACGTTATAAAAAGCTCGGTTGCCGAATGTCACTACAGTTACACTTTCTTCATTCTCACTTAAATTTCTTCAGTGAAAATATGGGCGACATCAGTGAAGAGCACGGTGAGAGATTCCATCAGGATATAGCAACGATGGAAAAATGCTATCAAGGCAGGTGGGATTGTAATATGATGGGTGACTACATATGGTGCATCATTCGTGACAGCTCATCGTTATATAAGCGAAAAAGCAGAAATGCCATCCACTTTTGAAATTTTTATTTTTTTTAGAGAAGTTTAGTGTTAATCTGATGTTTTCATAATAAAACCACTTTAAAATAAAAAAATTTTGTGCTTGGAAAAAAATTGGAAATATCAGCCAAATGAACAAAAAACAAAAATTCAAAGTGACATTTCACTAAAAAGCTAACACTTCAAAAAAAAGAGTGATATTGCTTTAAACTAGAAGTAAAAATCTATCATAAACGCCACTCACATCCACATAAACAGAAACAATGCAAAATATTGTTACACGGTGTAATAAATCCCTTCATGGAGTCCCACAAGGTCTTCCTGTACTGTCGTGTACACAGCATATAACATTTCTGAGAAATTTTTAGATGCTTGCTAGGATAATGCCTAATTGTCTGCTAGAAAGGATGCAGTAGCCTTTCGTACAGCAAGCGCTGCTACATTACACTAAAGGTCATTCGCTCTCAGTGTTCTTAACGGGTTAAAATTTCAAGATCCAATTTACACATTTGAAAAGGTATGTATTAAAAATAATCTTAGTACGGTCCTGTCTATATGACTATATTTTGTCTGTTTAAAATTGCAGAATTTATTCCGACCATAATAATGTTTTTCGTTAACTTAAGAGCAGTGCAAAACAAGGCTATTAAGGCATTCTCACGCAGATAAATTTGTTCACATAAAATAAATGAAGAGATTAATTTGTTTTTCAGTTAAAATGACAAGTACTAAATGCATTTACACCACATTTATGCTTCCGCCGTATGCTTATCTCGTGCCTTTTCTATAAAAGTATCAAAAGTTACAAATAAAAACAAGTCTGCACTATTTTTTTGATATCAGACCCCCTGTGAGAAAATATTTCTTCGCCTGGATAAAATATATCAGGAATATTCTAGACAGCATTCGCCTATTGGTGCAATGTATGTCACTTTAACTTTCGATAGGGTGTTTATTCTCTCTCTTGAAAATATTAGCAATTTGAGATAATTCTTCATGTCCCGGGTGGGTTTAAAACAGTCAGTTTTACAGCGGCTCTTACAGCTCAAGTTAAGGGCTTTTGCCCCAACGCTTTACGTCAGCTACAGCCGAAATTAGATGTTAAAACAAAAATCTGATATAATTTGCCTAGTCGAACATTAAGAGTTTTCCGTGCCGTTTTTATCGTGTAATTTTACAGGAAAGAAAAGCTTAGCGCTTCTTGGAATTATTGACGTTTATATCGGAACCATATGGGTTAACAGTTCCAGCAAATTTTAGTTCAGATTCAACTTTCATATTTTCATCTTTGCCAGTAATCAAAAATTGTGCATTTATAATGTGTGTAAGGTACCTAGTACCTATAGTTTAAGTGAATAAAAAGGCATTATAGTGTGGTGCAATTTGTGTGTTTATTATACAATTTATCAAGGATCAACCGATAGACAGTATCTTATAAGTAAGTTTTGTAAATAAAATTTATATGTACTTTTTAAATGAATATTAACAAAAATGTTGTTCCATTGTTTTAAAGACAAGATCTTTTTATTAACGGATAAATAAAAATTAAACTAGACATGGTTGTGGTAATATTGGACCAATCATTTGTTAAAGTTATCCATTCACATTAACATGTTTTAACATCAACCTGACTAACTACGATTAGTCTACTTAATTCAATTAATCTAATAAAAATCTCTTCTCATTTGTGTATTCTGACAGTGTATTCTAATAACTTCAAATGAGTGGCGTCCATATTTCTTATTATTCCAATAACCCTTATTTTTAACCGTTTACAGTTTATGAGCTTAAGAAACCAATACCTATCCTGAGATATAATTCGACAAAAGAGATCTTAGTCGGAACATGAATAAAGTAAGTACGGAACTGTTCGTTGTTTTTAGGAATTTTTAGGAACTTACAATTGACGCTCATGCGTGGGACGTTTGTTTCGGTAAATATAAAATTGTTACAATTTCTATAATACTCTCAGCATTAATATATGCTCCTATAAATATGAGCTTCTAGGCAGCACTAGCTTATTACTGATAAAAAAGATATATATCAATGATGATAAATGTAAACAATTTCAATTAGAAATTAACTATATCAGTTAATATTATCAGGAATTTAACTATATATAATTTTAAAAAAAATCTAATGTTTTTCGTCTTTTTGTTACATATTTGAAATTAGTTAAAATCGAGACAATGAAAACTTTATGCAAGTCAAGTATTGAGATAAGAAGAATGCAACTGAAAGATAATGTTATCATCTCTAGCTTGCTCTTTTAACAGACAGCCATGTTGCTGATTTATCTCGCATGCATTTTCAAATGTCTTCAACATTAAATTCTAAAGTAAATATATAAAAATATACCTTACAGTCTCTTCGAGTTCTATTGCTCTATCGAGGGCTGTAATACTCTAAATCACGTTTAATTAAGTTCCTTGCAGATTTCTTAGGTGTGAACTTTATCATTGTTTTACTAAATGCTGCCATAATCAAAATCACGTATTAATTACGTTCTGTTTCATACTATTTAAATGCGGGTTCCAATATTACTCTGTTCAGTGTATTGATTCAAGCTAAATTATTTTAAACTCGTTTGTCCCAACTTCATTAAAATTACTAATTAAAAGTACCTATTAATGTTCTACTGAACACATTGTGAATGTAAATAGTTTTGGTATACAGTTTCTCTACTTTATACATGTATTTACAATTATATTTATTTTATTAGTGTTGGCAAATGAAAATATTTTGATTAGGAAACATTAATAAATTTCCAATAAATCTCAGCCGTAACTTTGAATTATAGATTCATGCGCGTTTCAATTTTGTCGTTTATAACTTCATTTTTAAACGTACATCGTCTTTTCGCAATTTTTAATGTTTAGTTTAAAATACCAACAAAAATGTATTAAAATTAAACATTAATGAAATAAAATTTATCCATCATCAGTGATAAAGTTAAATTTCATGAGGATCGTTAGTGTACCATATTATGTTTTATTATTTAATTCCATTAATTCTTTTAGCTTCAATCATTATTTGTTTTTTTCATTTTTCCTAGGAATGGATTTTTGATTTGTAAATTTGCGATTATTGATTCACCTAGATATTTCCTAAGCTGCGTTTTCATTTCGATAACTTTTTGACATTTGCCATTTAAATAAGTTTCCGGGAATATTTCCACGGAAAGTTTTCAAAAACTAAATTTCCTCAAACATACCAACACTATTTACTATCATTATTGTTATATATACATTTTCATTTCATATTTGTACCCGGGACCTTAAAATCCCAAGGGCGGCACTGAATAAAGAAATTCCTTTGTAATTCCAATAATTTTTTTTTATAATAATCTTTAGCTTGAATCTTTATATAGAGATTCCAACCTCTTATTCTATATAATAACTTGTATGATCTTATTAAATAATTTAATATTTAATTGTGTTACCCACAGAATGGTGTTACCCACCTTTAACCGCAGTTAAATCTGTCGGCTGCCAGCTAACTAGTGGGAAGTCGTGGGTTTCACTAAAGGTCTTCTGTAATGGGCGCCAAGAATCGTGTAAAATAGCTCTAGTATTTGCGGACAAAATCTGAAAAGAACAACACATTTGCGACTACTACCAATGTGGTTGACTTTTCCCAATATTGGCTCCTCGATAGCTGAAAATATAAAGCACAAATACCAAACATATAAATAATAAGTCGTCAAGTAAGAGACTTACAGTACTTTATTATGAATTAAACAAATGATCAGGTAGATCAATCAAAATAAAACAGGCTAGTATGGTTATATCTTAATCAAGGGCATATAGCCTTGGCAGAAATTAAACACAAGTTATTGATTTCTATTTACAAATTTGATCAGGGTGAGGATTAATGCGAGCGATTTATTTACTCTAAAACTGACTTGACTTAAAGTCTCAAAAATGTAACAAGCACGGTAAATTAACGCGGATACCTGTGATGTAGATTGCACAATCAGTAATTGTCAGATGTCTAATTGTTTACCAATTCATTACGGAGCAAAGTCATACGTATTCACTCGCAAATATTCTTAACAAAGCAAGATGATAAAATATATATATCAAACAGATACGTAAATATAAGTGCTACACGTACACTGGGGGAAAACCATTTAACACATAAATACAAATATACAGAAATGTTTTATATACAATAAGGGTTGTCAAAGATTATTGCTGTTGTAAATAGTTGCTACAATATAACTGACTCACGATACAGATGTGTGTTCTTCGAACTGAAGAGGAACGTCACCAACCAGGTCAAACGTAGCGTGATCCAACGAGACAACAGCAACCAAATCTGCGGAATGGTCTTTTAACAACCCAAATATACAACGTAGTGTATGTAATTATTGTAAGACAACCAGGAAGTTATAAAATGAGTAAAGGAAAACCCAAAAGAAAAGTCTGTAACAAATAGAATCAAATTACCAGAACGCACTACACAAACACTTTATAAATACCTTCGGTGTAATGTGACCTTAAGAGATAATTATATCGCCTCCAAATGCGGCTAATGACGATTATATATCAAAACCTATCAAAAGAATTAAGTATAAGAGACTGAATGATAGAAAAGTTGTGCTTCTAAATAATCTCTAAAAGAACTTTGGAAAAATCCCATTAAGGTTCCAATCTAAATTGGAAAATCAGCGCCACAAATTAATCACAGATCTGCACAAATGCAATTCCCATAACACAACATAAAGGAAAAGATTAATTAAACGGCGATGTCCACTAAAATATTCTTTAAAAAGGACTAGCTTGACAAGCGTACGAAAACGTAGTGAGTGTTCTGCTATCAACCGGAAGTTAGTTCCAAAACAAAAAGGCAACTAATATGAGAAAAAATGCGAGAAAATCCCTAAACGCTATACAACTTAACACAAAAGCATAGCTATACAAAGTGCTACGAAATTAGCACATAACAATTGTTTTCCTTGATGGTTATTCAATTCTAATCAACTTATGTGAGATATAAAGGATATAATAATTTTTCCCTTCCTCTTAATTGTCCCTTTTTAAAAATCCACTTCCACAAATCAACAATAAATTAAATCTTGAATGATTTTCGCCACCAAAAAGATCACCCTCTAATGATTTAATCATTAAATAATTATCAAACTATCGACAAAACATCACTTTGTAAGGTGAGTACTGAAGTATATATATGTAGTAAGTGTATATTTTGATTTAAGATAATAACTTCAATCACTAATCAGGTTTGCAACTTACTTTACAGTGACCTGATATTTATTATGTAGCTATAAGAATAACTTTCAATAATGGGCAGGTAAGTAACATAAGCTCTCTTTATTATACCAAGTTTCAACCAAATTAAACACCGCTTTTTCAGCACTGAAACATTACCAAGTTTCCAATAGTGTAATGATTGGAGAAAGTGTAACTCCTGTCTCTGGACAAACAGCTAAAGATAGCTTTCTTACCGAGATTGTATCAAGCACAAATAAAACTTGATTTTTTTCCCAATTGGTAGCTGCAAACATTATGTAAGAAATATGGGATCCAAATCTTTTTTTATTAGCAGTTCAACCCCATGACTAAATTGTACACCTTTTATGGTAAATACTTACATTCAATAACTTTCTTCTCAGTTTACAGTATTTTATAATTAATATTTTAATTTTTATAATTAACACTTTATAAATTGTTAAATGTAATATTTTTATAAATTTTCGCTCATTACAAAATGCTTATTGTTACTTATTATATTTATAATTATTATTAATTATAAAATTTTCTAAACTAAATTTGTTTCTAATTCTTTGAAGACTGCAGCTTAAAATTCATTAATCGTCTTTGAGTTTGATTTTCGCACCTGGAAAAACTGTTCATTATTATAATAAACTTTATTTTCATGAGATTAAGTCTCCTTGACAAACCAAAATTACTTTTAACCTTACATTTAAAAATATTTCACTTAATATCAAAATATGTATTGAAAACATAACATAAATTTACAATTTATTTCTTTTTCTTTTCTTTTAGTAAAGTCAAAGTCAAGCAAATCCTGGATGTGCCATCATATAACTAAAAAAAAGTTTTAGCCAGGAACAAAATATCATATGAACAGGATAAAAGAAAAACAATTAAATTATTTTAATATTTTTTTTTGTTGTCTGTTGTCAGCCGAGGGAGTAGCTCGAGGTTAATAATAATCATTAGCAACAAATTTCATTTTCGAGATGAATTAGGTACTTAAAGGTAACAGATACGAAACAAATAATTTTGTTAGTTATTCGAAACTCGGGGTATATTTACGTAGATAATTTTCCGAGAAAATAAGTGTCATAATGACTGTGTATAGTCTCGATATATTTTGAATTTTATTAACCTACTTGACTAATTACAGTTTTCTATTGTTGTTTTTTGTTTGAGTACCTCTTGTCAACATTCTAATTATCGATAAATAAAAACTGCGATTGCTAGCTAGTCTTACTGGTGTCATTTCGCGAGGTAAAAATTATTAACGCTATAGTTTGATCCTGATTGGCTAGATTTAAACACTTCATCATATTTTCTTATTGCTCTCTGGAGCAGATTGTAAATATTTCAGATAAGTAACAAAAAAAATTAGATTTCTTCGGTTTATCGAAACGCAAGGTTGTGATTTATTTAAAAATGTAATGCAAGACAGATTTAAAATAAAGATTTTAAAATACATATAACGTTTAATATATATAATATACATAACTATATACGAGATGAAATCATAAAACCAAAATAAGAAAAATACGGAATTCACCTTTCAAAAAGCACTACAAAACATGTTTTAAACGTAAACTGAGATCATATCCTAGGGGTAAAGCAGATACTTCTGACATTTGAAGTGTCCCTTAAGGACTTCACGTTTAAATTCGACCTGTTAAACAGAATTTTCTGAAGTGATGCACAAATACAACTGTTATCTTACTATGCAATACAGAGATAGAGTGATATACCATTCTCCGTTATGCATTTGGACATTCTGATATTATATTCTGAAATTGTAAGAAAACGTGACATGCCACTGTCAAGAATATAGCAGGGATGAACATCCTCGAATGTTCTCCCAAATGACCACCGATAAAGCGATGCCAGTTGCAACCACCACGTCTCATCCGCACATGCTCAGGGTCTGATAATGTTTCTAGCAGTAGAATGACGGATACGTTTAATATTACATAGTAGCGATAAGATGAGATGGGGTGTTAAAAAATATTTCCTTGGGGGGATTGCTGCTTTAAAAGGGACCTTAAGCTTACCAAGAAATTTTCAGGAAAATTTCCTGTTTGACAACTATTCTTATTAGAATAGAAAGAAAGGTCACAAATAGCGAATTGAGAATTTCTGAAACTGAGATATTCTTTACGTTCCCTCTGCAATCTACGTTTATCTTTCATCCGTTCAGATTCGCTATGGTATAAGTGTCCGCATCGATGAAACTTGTGTCTAGAAGGTAAAATCTACAAAAACTAAATGCTATAAAAAGTGACTATTTCTACAAATTCACATTTATCCAGCTTGATATTCATAATATATTTAATAATAAGATGTATGCAAATTTTTTTTAATTCGTGCATACGTAGTTATTTACAGTGACATTAAAGAAACTCAAGATATCTTCAGAAACATTTACAAAATGAAAATTGTAAAAAAATGTCAATAAAACACAGTCACTCTGACAGATCTACAC
Organism: Agrypnus murinus; assembly: GCA_929113105.1. Lineage (NCBI taxonomy): Eukaryota > Metazoa > Arthropoda > Insecta > Coleoptera > Elateridae > Agrypnus > Agrypnus murinus. Next base: position 196,622,821 of record OV816025.1, read on the forward strand.
AGTAAAAAACCAGCCTCGTGGACAATTGTTAGAGTACTGGGTAAAGATTTTACAGTTAAAATTTAGTGTAGAAAAATTTTTAAGAGAAAAAAACCGTTAAAATGTTATCTAAATTGGTAAAAAAATTTTGTATGTGCTTATGTTACTCTAGTCACAGTAAATAAAACGAATTTGCACTATTATAGTATAGACTGATTTGTCAATGGGTTTTAATTTATAACTGCTGACGTTGACAAGGGCGTTTTATACATAAACTACGAATTTTATGTTTATCGAATGGTAACAACTTACGTTACTAAATTTGCAAAAGTCAAGCAGAAATTTGAAATTTTAAATTCAAATGTTTTTATTGTTGATTGTTACCAACACGAAAACAAAAAAATCCTAATAGCGATGTCATCTAAAGAATAAGTTAATTTTATCAAAAAAATTTCTGCAGAAGTCGGCACAAAAGAATTTGTAGATCACGCGACCAGAAACTATATTGCAAAATACTCGTTATTTGTTGTGCTGCTACACACTTGTACGCAAACATATAGCTTCTGGCATTAATGATCGATATTACTATTGAACGTAACGCCAGCTCCGATTGCAAAGTAAACGCTGAGCGGACGTTATAAACCATAATGTACGCTTAATAATGCCCTGGTTGTTATGGACTTGTTTATATAGTTTGTATCACAGGTATAAACAACAAGTAATGTGCAAGCGAAACATAAAATAAATAAATCACTAATTTATTATTGACCCCCACTCCCAGAATTTCAATCTAAGTAGAAAACAAATTATACAAAAGTTTTATAACAATGCACTCTCAATATATCTTTCCCATGTAGAGTAAAATATTTAAAAGTTAGGAGCAAAACCTTATTTCGAACGATTAGAAATTTGAATGTTTTAGTGTGAAAAAGTTACCAGAAATGATAAAGATATAATAATTGTTTTAGTGTGTGATAAATTGACACTAACATTGTATTGAAGTTAACTCTATGGTTTACGCAGAAGTACAGATTAGATATTTTACTCAAAATGTATTGGACCTATACACACACTTTTTAGAGTGGCCTGTGCATTATTAGGGCGTGTTATATTTTTTTATTTTTCAAAGACCTAGCGAACAACTGATAACAAAGTCGTATCGAAGTTTGCGTTACGTAGATGTTTCCCCATGTTAGCAAAACAGCAAGTCAAAGAATTATGCAAAGATTCAAGGAATCTGGAAGAAACACGTGGAGATCAGGATCAGGTAGAAAAAAAGGTAAATGTTGTTGACTGCCGTTTTACGAAAGTTGAGAAACCGCAATTTTATGGAAATGTGGCCAGCGTGTTCGCCTGACATGAACGCAGTCAAATAGGGTATGTTAGGGATACATATCTGAAGACGGATATAGCTTTGTTAGAAATGATTTCCGTGCTATCCTTCAAGAAGAACTTCACGGAGTTACTTTTATATTTTAATTGGTGGAATGGAACGGTACATATAAGCAGTAATTCGAGCTAGTTGAGATAATAGGTGATATTAATAAAAATAAGTAAAAGCTAATACTACCAAATTTATAAGTTAATTAATATACTAACGTTTATATTAATAAAATTTTAGTAAATGCTGACTCTAATAGTTCATACTTGTTTACATAAGTATCTACTAGTTTTATAAGTGCCTACTAAAGTTCATATTAAAAAAAAAAAGTTTTAACTTACAATTCTAACACTACTTACAAATTCATAAGTCTGCTGATAGGCATGCTTAAAGAGATTTAATTGCATTGAAAACAAGTGGAAATTATGTTCCGTAGAGTAAGAGATCTTAAGACTTATAGAAAAAGACGAGAAGACACCACCTGACAAGGTATTTGTGAAATTATATCGGATTAATAAAGGCGAATGTGGAGTAGTTAATGCAACATTTTCTAAATGGATATCTTACAGGAGAAACCCGATTTTAGGCCAAACTTGTTGAGCTTAGACGAAACCAGTTTATCCGAAGAACGATAGGATGAACTACACTTTGTTCTATACTTAAACCATAAACACAAGGAACGAGTCATCACAAATAACCTGGGCGACAGCGCGTTGTTTTCAACCTTCCCATGCCTCTCTATTGTGTAACGAATATATGAAAAGAAAAAGTAAAGATTAGAGAGAGAGAGGGAGAATTAATGCACTAAAGTGTTGGAATCTCCCGCTGTTGCCCAGGTGATTTGTGATGACTGATTCCTTGTATTTATGGTTTAGGTATAGTCTAAACTACTTAGATTATAGTCCAGTCAAATTAGAAAAATAGCGGTAAGTTGAGGTAAGTGCGTAGATTTTTGAATAGGACTTCCTTGTGGCTCAATAATAACCTTCTAATAGTCAACACCTGTGAGTGGTGAACTCGAGGAGATAATGAGCATAAACCACGCCCTCTAACAGTTTTTGTCGTTTTTCTCGGAAACTTAGGTTTGTCGAGATGAAGGAGGTCAGGTAAAATAAAGCTTGTTTAAATCCCCACTAGAAACGTCCAAATGATTTTTCGTACCTGGCCTTATTTTTGTGTTATCAAAGAAAGAAGATATGTCACACATGGATCAGCAATTTGCACTAGCAAATTAGCTCAAGGAACTTTCAGACGTAACTTTCTGTGGTCTCATATTCGTATTGACAAGTTAATTCTTAGGAGAGGATACTGTACTAGTCAATTTTTGTATCCAACCTAATACGTACAGGGTGTTTCGCCTTTTTTGATATCCTAATTTACTTTATTTATAAGATCTCGGTATCGAGTAAATTTTTTTCCTGAATAATTTTTGTAAAATGTAAAACTGAAATACGCGATTTATTATATTGTAAAGTTATGAACAACATGGCTGAGGACTGGATGATGATGAAGACATCGCCTTCGTTAAAAGAAAAATCAGCGGACAAAGACGCCATTCAGTTATCGTCACTAACAAGGAATGCGCTGAACATAATGCCGAAGTACACGTCGATACTATGAATACGATCTATTGAGCACGATGTATCAGAGCAAGACTTTATTGGATCATGGAAATTCATTACCAGGACTTTATCTATTGATACAAAGACATGCAATGCATACTAAACGAGGAACCAAAAAGCGAACCTTCTTGTTTGCTGACCAAATTTTATTAATAATTAATTAATTTTAAATTAATGTCGCCCGCAATTGAAGTACTTTAGTCTTTATTTATTGTAGATTATCTTGACGTTGGCACTTTTGCGTGGCGCCTTTGGTTTGGAATTCATATTGTGGCGCCTTTGCGTGGAGTAATTGTTGTGGAGCCTTTAAATGTAGCGCTAACTGGGTGGAACCGATACAAAAGGATTATAAGTTATTCAAAGTTAAGTTGACATTATGGCGTTATTCGAGGTTAGGTTGGTAGCGGATGACATTTGGATTAGGTTCGCATGATTGCAGGACTGTGACATTGCTAGGTTATTCGAGGTTAGGTCCGGTCTCCGATGACATTTTAATGTTACTCAAGGTTAGATTCGGTCGATTACTACATTTTTAGGTTTTTCGTAGTTAGATTGACATTTTGAGGTTATTCGAGGTTAGGTTCAGTGCCTGATGACATTTGAAGATTATTCTAGGTTAGATTGACACATTCAGAATATTCTAGGATAGATTTGGTCGATATCGTTGCGTAACTGTAAAACCCAGCAACCACAAAAAGAAAAGTTACGCGATAACTTTTTTATCAGTAGTGTCTTTGAAGATCCTTCACCTCCAAAGCCAGACGATCCCGTTTCACTGGAAATGGAAAGACTTCGTAGCATCCCTATGACACTTTTCATCAAGTTCCTGCAAGATTATAGAAATTAATATTTGTATTTGAAATTTATTTTTTAGTTATTTTTTTCTAAGATAAGCTGTGTTGGTTATACGTCACCTGTTAGTAAGATAGATGTTTTGTTAGGATTAATATTACTCCTAACGGGGCCTAGCCACAATCGTCACTAGTTATTTTGGTTGCAGCCACGACCACAACGACCACCGTAAACGTAACGGCCAATTTGGCCATATAGCCCAACTCAAAACTTGACCATAACGGACAAAATAGCCACATCGATGACTTCGAAAATCCGCCCCATCTGTCATTTTGATCACAAAGACCTGCGACGCTTATGCATTGGAGTCGCTGGCGACGCTGACAACGGCTTGCTGTACTTACTGTACTAATAGTAATTATTAAAAAAACATTATCACCACAACGGCTAAAATGATCACAACGGCCAAAATGATTATAAGGGCCAACAGTTGGCTGTTAGGTTAGGTTAGGATACGTTAACTATTGCCTAATGGTCGTTTTGAACAGCGTCGCCATCGCCGACGCCAATACACAGGCTGACAACATTTTCTAGATATTGATTGGCCGTTGTGGCCTAGATCCCTCATCCTCATAACTAGTAAACCATCTCTTAAACTATTAAGAGGCTAGTCTAGCTGGCCTGGAGTAGAAATTAACTTTTTTCTGCGGATTTTTAACGTAATGTTGTCCTTAATTCAATTTAATTGTATGTATAAGTATATACGTTCTATGTAATGTCCGTTTTTTAATTATAAGAAATGTATCTTTAATGTTTACGAGAAATAAAACCTTTTATTAGCGAAAAAGATTTCCATAAAATTATGTTTATTCATCAATATAATTTTCGTGATAGGCCTATAACGTTGCGGTAAACTGGTAAAAGAAGTCATAACGATAATTTATTTAGTTTTTTCTCGTATAACTGTAATATATTGTCATCAAAATCTCAGAAAACCCTTGTATTGTAGTAGCTCATAAATATTATATGAAGATGAAATACAACCATCAAGCGGCTAAGACATATGTGATGACTTGAAAGTTATATTGTATAATACGAAAGAACAAGATTTTATGGCATACAATTTGCAGTTTATATGACACATAGCTACAGTTTAAAATAATAACATTCAAAATCGTAAAAATAGAATTTTTTATTAGAAGCACACAACGATATTGCCAAAAATAAAAATCGAAAAGAAAAGGTTTTTGTTTTCCTTTTTGAAGCTATTTTTAACTTATAGTCATAAGGAAATTGACATATGATGTGAATTTTCTAATTAATTTAAAAATAATCAATGTCCCGAACAGATGATGCGTAAAGTATGCATTTATATAAAATTCAAGTGGAAAAAGGGTAGGGTGCTATTGGTATACAAATACACATGGCTGCGCTAGTTCACATCAAAAAGTGATAAAACAATTAGGTAGGGAAATGCGATTTTGATGTTTGTGGACGTGACAGGTTTTTAAATAGCTTTAATTATCCTTGATCAGAAGTGAAAACATTTTCTGTTTTTCATTTTTGCTATTTTTATTTACTAAACTCACTTTCAGGGGCAAATAAACGCTTTTTTGTGGAATGGATAATTTCCAAGGGGATTTATTTTACACATGAAACGTAATACCTAACAAAGTAAACTGCAAAAGAAATTAATCGACTTTGATCGAATTGCAAATTTAGAAAACTTTAATGGAAAGACCAACCCTCGAACTTCTTGAAGAACTAGCTACAAGACATTTAAGAAAATAAGACTGGAAAAGTCATATTTCTTAGCGTTCCAAATAAATGAATGAGGAGGTGCCGGTAATGCGGTGTTTTCCGATTCGATTCCATTCATCACTAACATAGCGTCAGGTAATGGAAATCACTATCTGATATCGTCTATTGCATTCGATTCTTTTAAATCGCTCCTCGATATATCTGTCTCTTGTTCTGGATTTAGTGTTTTTCTTTTAGATTTATACAGGTTGCGGATATTCGGGTTAAGCTTCATTGATATATAATTTTTTCTTCCTTCTGAACAGCCCTTAAAATTTATGCGCCTTATAAAAATGGGATCTACTTTTACAATAATTTTCTCAGAGGAAGAAATTTATGGAACAAGAAATATGAATGAAAGTACCATTAGAGATGGATTTGGTAACATTGATTTATTAAAAAAACTGTGCGCATTTCAACTACAAAACTTACCATTTGGTTATAAATTATACATACAAAAGTGACAGATAACACACTGAATTGAAATGAAAGATTTCTGGTAAAAAGTCAACTGTGGGAGGTAAAACCGCCGAGTTCGATAAACCAGACCTAAAAATTTAAAACATTCTAGGTAATATAAAATTCGTACGGATTTCAGTTTCTTTCTGTTTACCTGTTTTTAGGGAAAACATCTTTTCTAGAAACACTAGTAATAGATTGTCTGGTTGATTGTTAAATGCAAATTGATATCTGATAATGTAATATACATGCTAGGTTGCCCCTTAACTATGTACATCATTATTCACAGAATGCGAGGTGATGATAATAATTCATAAAGTTCCCCTTCAATCATTAAGACTTAGCTTCAAGCTTACTCCAAAAAGAAAATGACTAGTCATGTAATCCTAGATAATAATCACATAATATGAAGACTCTCATTACGATTTAGGCTTTATCAGGTACAATTCTTCCATGTAATTTTAAATTTTATAAAGTATTTTTTAAGGTTTAAACAACTAAGCTTCAATCATATTAGAATTTTAACAATCTACCAGTGATCTGAACTGGTTATATTTTTCAAAAGAAATTTTTTAAATAACTTTTTATCAATGTAGTGGCCATCTCCCTATACTTTACCTACCATTTTTACTTTTTTTAATCAACAAATGACGAGAAACTGGTCGAAAGCTTTTGTTAAGTCCAGAAATATTGAAATACATTTTTCTTTGTTATCAAATCAATCTATTTACTTACATGTACAAAATCTAAGCAATGTATGTTTGTCTGTTTGCTTTTCCATAGATTTTCCTACTTCCTGGGGATCTAGAAAATTAAAATTAATGTCGTAAAAGTGGGCGAAGAAATGGTCTTAAACGTCCCATTCTATCCCAATTTACCAAAAAATAAAATTTGTATTTTTTTAAATTTCAATCATGCAGAAAATCGACATTTGGGAATAATTAAGTGTTAACATGTTCGTAAATACCATGGAGTCCAATTCGCATACTATTCAATACATCGTGCGGATAATCGAGCTCGGGGTAAATGACACAATATTTCTGTGTGTGCCACCACGTTTGATTCAGTCTATCTCGGCAACCGTGAGCCCAACACGACTGTGCAAGGTATTTTGAAAAACATTTCGCAATGGCTTGAACTGAACATTTTAAAAATCGTTTTCTTGGGAACATGTTAGCACTTTTGACAAAATTGCGGTTTATCTGGACAACTGTGACAAAATAGGCATTTTGATACTGCTAAAAACGGGCAGATTGTTAATTTTTCGAAATATTTATCGGCTGACCCTAAAGCAACCCCAAAATGGTATCTAAAAGTTCGAAGATTCTTGTTTTTCAGTTAATTTTTGCGTAATTTGGTATCCGAGGGACCGTAGTCAATTATCACAAAATTGCAATTACAAAAATGCAAAACCCATCGTGTTTGTTCCAAACATTTTTCGTTTCCTGGCGTCCTAGAGGTTGAAACTGGGGGAGTAGTTTCCTGGGTACCCGCGAATGGTGAAAAAGAGACTAAACCTGGGAAATTCTGAAAGTAGGTAAGTAGTTATGAATGAGTCAAAAGTTTGTTTAATAGCGCCGAAAATCAAATTCGAGGGGTTTTTAATATTGCTAAATACGACTTTGTTGTTTTTCGAGATTTTTAAATGGCACCCACAAGTTGGAAATTGTTATTATCTACGAAATTTGGTATTTGGAGGTCCATAATCAGTTATAACAAACCTACAATTATAAAAATATAAAAATCTAGGTTGTGTTTGTTGCGTGTGCTCGACAGGTATTTTCATTTTCCGGTGACCTAGTAGATTGAAATTTGATATAGAATTTCCTTGATACCCACGAATAATGCGAAAAACCCTAAACCCGAAAAATTAAAATGGGGGCGAAATCATGTCCCAAAAATGCCTCATGTTATTCTAATGAACCAAAAAATTTGTTCAATTGCCCTGACAATCGATATCCGAGAGTTTTTGATATTGCTAGATACTACTCTGTGGTCAGTTTTTCGGAATTCTTATTGTCTGAGCCTAAATCAGTACCTCAATGGTACCTAAACGTTGGAAAATGGATATATTCCAGTTAGTTTTCCACGAAATTCGGTATTCGGGGGTCTGTGGTTAATTAAAATTAATGTAATTCATGACAAAATTACAAAAAATGTAAAATCCATGTGTGTCTTAGAGTTTTTTCGTACATTGTGACCCAGAGGTTGGAAAAATCTTAATGTTGAAAAATTCAAAATAGGGCGAAAGTTGTGGTCCTAAACCGCTTTTAATTCCATTGGGCCGAAGAATATTTTTTTTTAATTGCGCTGAAAATCGTTATTCGGGGTTCTTATACATACTACTAAACACCACTCTGAGGTTATCGAAATTCGCCTATTCCAAATCAGTATCTAAATGGTACCTGAAAGTCTGAAAATAATTATTTCCTAGTCAATTTTCAGGATTCAGTATATGGGCGTCCTTGGTCAGTTACAACAAATGAACTGGTAGCATCAGAGGCGTGTGGTCATAAAATTAGCTAGTTTCAACTTTGTTAGGCAGAGACACGCCTATTGCGGAAGAGAGAATTTAGTTGGTTTACCTTATTTATTATTTATTAATCTATATTTATTAACTTCATGACCGACGAAACCAGAGCTTTTTGATTTTCATTGCCATTAGTAACCTTATTATGCACGTATCGTATTTAGATAAATTACAGTGCAACTTGTTCAAGATAGATAAAAACTGCCTATAATCAATGAAAACACTTAATTTAAACAATAATCTAAATAAAATCTGAATTTTTTTAGTTTTTCTGTTTAAAAGATCTAATTGCAGAAACAGATTAATTTAAATCTCTACTTTAAAAAGAAAAGAAAGAAGAAGAGGGTTTACCATTAAACAGCAGAACGAGAAAGTTCAATAAACACCTACAAGAAACTATACAGGATGCCCATTTTAACTTTTGCCGCCAAAGAATACCTGAATAGGCAACACATTTTACTTGTATTGTTTAACTAAGCTTCTGAAAAACGATAATGGGTGAAAATTTCTGAAAATAATCCTCTTGCGATGGTTGCGTTAAGAAGTTCATTTTTTGTGATGATTTGGCAAGGAATGACCAACGTATCGTTCTACCACACTAACTTACCTCACTCTACCGTTTATATAACCTCACTTTACCACCACTTTTACCCTATTTCTAAACTTAGCTAAACTCCAAGTTAACTTAACCAGTAACTTAATCTAACCTAACTTCTCACTTCAGAAACTTTACTTAAGCTAGCCTAACTCAACCTAAACTAATCTGAGTAATCTTATCGCTGAGAAATTCTATTTTTCTCGTTCCGGGAAATTGGACACTTGTCGTAAGTATAAAGAACAGCCAATGAAGGATAACTTGCATTTTAGATTATTATCAAAACAAAAAGTGCGATTTTCAAATATGTTATGGGAATATGTAGGGCTTTTCGTTCACGCAAAGGAACTGTTACTCTACGGTACTCCATTCGGTATAATACGCTATGTAAAGCAGAACTACTCCTTTCAGTTTCGATCTAGAATGGAAAACAGCTCAATAATCGTTTGTAGAAATGTAACTCTAGCGTCTTAACAATTATCATACTCTTGTACGGTATTAGTCTTACTTGTTCTTTGGGCCAGTTGCAATTTTTTTTAATTTTCTTTGGAGTAGAAAATTTTCTTTAGTTGAGTTGACTAGAATTTCTCATGTAATCATCTCTCTTGCATTTTTGCATATCTGTCGTTCGAATGTACCAGGTGTTCCAAAATGCTCTTTACACACAATATCTTCCTTATTTGAAAAGATAAAGAAATGAACTAAAAACTATTGTTAATGTTGCAAAATGGTCCTTCAGAAAACAAGTTTTCTTCAGGTTTTTGGTCTGAAAATTAATAGCTTATGAATCGCAAGGTTTCTTTCTAACACCTACAAAATGATTTCATAGATATGTGGCATATACTTTCTGAGGAAAAAATTATTTAATTTACTCTTAATGAAATTGCCCCTAATAAAGGATACCTTTTATTACATATCGTCTTGAATAATAAAATAAATTCATAGAAATTTTGAAAATGAAAAATAATTCTTGAAAAAATTTTTTTCTCTTGAAATAATTTAACCTACATTTTTATTTACAAAGCTTCATTCTTGCCCTTGAATATTAAAATGAATTCGTGGAAATTTAAAAAGGAAGAAATAATTCTTGGAACAATTTCTTTTTTTATGGAAAGAGTTTAACCTCCATTTTTATTTAAAAACCTTTATTATCTATTTATAATCTCTTGTTTGTCTTAATGATTCAGTTGAAATTAACACTTTGAATTCCAGTTTTAGTATAACAACTGCTGAAAGCAGCAGGACTTTTGAAGATGCCGCCATAGTGTAGTCGAATCTTGAATTATGCACTTGGGGATGAAAACAGTCATTTTTATATTCATCGGAGTGGAAGGATCCTAAAGGCTCCTGATGAACAATTGTTGTATGAAATGCTTCTCACACGTGTAAAAAAGCCCAAAGTAGCCTACTCTAAGCCCCTACGAAGAATGCGTTTAAATAAAAAATTTAGTAAATAGATTATACAATAAAAGGGAAAATTGGTCACACTGTTTATAAAATCTTTTTTTTAATCTGAGACCGAATATAGGATTCCAGCAGAAAGCTTTCTTTTCCTTCTTGGTTTTTAATCGACTAGTTGCAACACTTTCCTAGTAGGTAATGCAACGGAAAACATTTAAAAATCTAAGCGACAATTGAAAGAAGGGTTTGTAGAAGGAGTATTTTGTAACAATGTAAACTAAATTGTTCTGTTTGCTACGTTTGAATGCTGAAGGACCGCGAAAGAAGGAACTGTGTTTATATTGTTTATCACACGATAAAAAGTTTTTATTCCTTAAAATTTTAAACTTAAGTCTTCCAAGTTTCTACTGAAAATGCCAACGACCTTTTGCATACAAAAATTCAAATTTAGCTAAAAAGAAAGAATTTTTACTACCTCGAGATTTCTTAAATTTTCCTATCTTAAAAAGTTTTGACCCGGCAAAGAACTTTAAAACCGTCAACATTTCATACATAATTACAAAAATTCTACAATAAAAAAGACAACTTTTTCAGCCTCCTTCCACCTAAAATGTTAAATTTTAATTCTCGCAAAGTTATGGATAACACGTAGGTAGACTGTAAACTGTAAACCATCATAACTTTTTATCGTCAGTAAAACTGAGGGTGAAAAACAAGTGCGTTGTTGTAGGAAGAGAGTAGGAAACGCGCTTGTTGGAAGTCTGGAAGATATGAAGGAGCCCGAAGTGGCAGGATTAAGAAGCAGCGAAGTAAAAGCGCCCACCCTGCTGCTGTTGCTGCTGCTGTTGTGGTTTTGCGCTCTGTGATAAATGACCTAGGATCACTTATGAGTTAAGTTACAGTAGGCTCAGGAATTCCCCTTGCTGCACTTACTCTTTATACGACACTTCTAGTGAGATCAACTACACACTCAACAACCCCTAGACTATGTTATTATTAAGTTTTCGGATTTTTAGTATCCCTAGCGGAAAATTGTGTGAAGGAGAAAAAAGATACATTATGTCAAAACTTAGATTAATGTTTACATATTAAGCACCAACTTAAAGAAGTACTGAAAACGGTAGATGCACCTTACTACAATTAAAAAATAGCAACAAACAGCTTTTATTGTTAGAATTTTACATATTACATGCACATTTAGAATTTTTTTCCCTATACTGGAATGTATTTTAAAAGTTTAGCACAACTTACTGTTCAGCGCAACAGAAAGTCCATGTTTAATGTATAAATACATATGCAATCTAACAACATTCTTAGATTAACAACATTAAAGTAGAGACGTGAAGTGTAATATTCTGCATAAATGAAGTTGCAGTAAATACAGAAAAAAGGGACTGAGAAAAGCTTTTACATAGAAGCATCGGTTGTCATAACATTTGGTTAATATAATACGATTACATACGATATTGGTGGTATTTACTAGACTTAACGTAACTTTACTGTTAGATTTACGTAAATATACTTTCAGGTATGTAGTTTTCCATTATCTAATAACGCAGTAAGATTACATTCATTGCATGACATAATATATGTAAACTGCAGAACACATTACAAGTTTCCAATTTCCAGTGACATCGTAGCAAATTTACATTTGATATAGCAGTGAATTTACATTCATCATCTGCTATTTCAGCTCTTTAAATTTACTCCTTTTAATGCGAGAACGATTTCAGCTGCAGCAAATTTTTTATTAGTGATTGTGATTTATAACATGTCTAAGAACATGCAAATAACTCCGGTTGTAACTAAAAAAACATTATCATACAAAAAAAAAACAAACTACATGATCATGTACTATTGGTTTCATAATGATCTACAACAGCAAGGCTAATATGATGGTATTTTATTATTATTTTTGTTCATATCTATTTTTGTGAAATATAATATAAATACAAAGATTAGTTAAAGTTTCACAAGTTTTATTAATATCTTAACCTGACAATATTGTTTCGACACTTTGTGTCATTATCAAAGGTAGATAAGATTAATAAACAAACACGTTGCTAAGGATAAATACATACAGAAAATAGGTAACTAGATACAATACATACAAAAACTAAATATCTAACACTTCTAATAAAGGAGAATTACTAAGCTCAGTTTGTTCATTCATTAAAGGTACTGTGCGTTTATGTCTCTATATTTCAAAAGCGTCTAAAATGTCTAATTTGTGTTTGTTGTTGCAAAAATGTAAGAATTTAATGTTGTTTTGAGGTGTCATTGGGTGGTTCTGTTCCAAAATGTGTTTGGCATAATTAGATTTTTCTGGATGTTTAAGTCTATAAGAGCGTACGTGTTCTTTGTATCTTATGTCGAAATTTCTAAGTGTTTGTGCAATATAAACCGAGTTACAAAAAGAACAATTCAAACGGTAAATGCCGGATTTCATGATATCTTGTGTTTTGTCTTTAGCATTGAATAAAATTGAAAAGGTGTTGGTGTTAGTTTTATAGGTTATTTTTATAGGTACACGCTATCATTTCATCTTCGTTGGAAGAACAAGCCAAGCTATATAAGAAACTGATGATTAATCACGGAATCGCTAGCCAGAATGTTTGGTTCAATCAAGAATTATCTGTACTACTACGAAATACTCTGTCAAAAATTCATTAGAATTAGTAGAAAAACTACAGAACATACATCTTCCAGCACATTCAAAACTTGTAAGCTTTCACATTTGTAACATGTTTTCAAAGATTCCACCACAAGACTGTATTCCTTTGTTAGATAATTTCCTAGTTAATAGTAATATAGAATTAGTAAAAAGATTAGAGTTAATTCAATTACTTGATCTTTGTATCAATCAAAATTATTTCACTTTTAATAATATAATTTATTTACAGATAATTATTATGGATAATTTAGAAGATCGAATATTTGAATTAGATCTTTCTAAACACATTATTTTTTGATTTCGTTACATTGATGACATTTTAGCTTGTTTTGACAGTTCTTTTGAGGTTATCAATGAATTTTTAATTCTTATTGACAGTCTTCACACAAACATCACGTTTACACTAGAAACAGAACAATATAGAACTATTAATTTTTTGGATTTAACTATTACAATTAATACAAACACTGAATTTGATTTTTCCATATACAGAAAACCCACAAGCACAGACGTCACTATTCCTAACGATCCATGTCATCATAAAATGCATAAACTAGCGGCTTATAGATCTTTAGTACACCGAGCTTTAACGACTCCAATGAAACGATCACATTTTGATAAAGAAATTTCAATCATCAAACAATTAGCACATGCAAACCATTATAACCATAACATGATTGACACTTTAATTCAACAAAAAGATTATAGGTTAGCTATCAAAAGAATATTTCCAATTGACACTCAAATACAAGACACAAACTACATATCAATACCATACTTTGGCAAGATATCAGAAAAAATTGCAACTATAATAAGAAAAACCACCAGTTACAAAATAACCTATAAAACTAACACCAACACCTTTTCAATTTTATTCAATGCTAAAGACAATTTACATTTACCGTTTGAATTGTTCTTTTTGTAACTCGATTTATATTGGACAAACACTTAGAAATTTCGACATAAGATACAAAGAACACGTACGCTCTTATAGACTTAAACATCCAGAAAAATCGAATTATGCCAAACACATTTTGGAACAGAACCACCCAATGACACCTCAAAACAACATTAAATTCTTACATTTTTGCAACAACAAACACAAATTAGACATTTTAGAAGCTTTTGAAATATACAGACATAAACGCACAGTACCTTTAATGAATGAACAAACTGAGCTTAGTAATTCTCCTTTATTAGAAGTGTTAGATATTTAGTTTTTGTTATGTATTGTATCTAGTTACACCTATTTTCTGTATGTATTTATCCTTAATTATTAACGTGTTTGTTTATTAATCTTATCTACCTTCGATAATGACACAAAGTGTCGAAACAATATTGTCAGGTTAAGATATTAATAAAACTTGTGAAACTTTAACTAATCTTTGTATTTATATTATATTTCATGATTATGCAGTTCAGGAGTTATGGAGACAGTAAACCCTATGTATTTTATTGAAAAAAAATAACAAAATAATATCATAATAGCCTTGCTGCCAATGGTACAGGTGGCTCAAGCAAGATGACCCCATCTTGGAAACTGTAAAGGTTACAGAAAAAAGTTGGATATCAAAGCTATAGTTGGTATAACACAAATTTTAATTTTATAATATTTTTGTGTATACAGGGTGAGTGGTTTTACTACAGCTAGTATCGACTTTCTTCTTAGCTTAAATAGAACATCTTGATTTATTTTACGATTTTCTACACTTTATTATAATTCTTTTTGGTTAACATGTCTCGAAATTTCGCACAGCTTGCCCATTTAACATTTACAAAATTAAATTTACGTACTGTGTAATTATAATAACACACGATGCTTTTAAACAGCTAAGTCTACATTTTCTTATAAATTTATTGTTGAATAATATACAGGGTGTTTAATCCACTAGACCAAAGATACAAATCTTCGAACACGAAAACCTGATTTTCTCAAATGGGATACCCTGTATATTTATATTTTATATGATTCAGCTTTTAAGTCTCTCTCAATTAATATAAATATTTTATATTTCAAAAGTGAACAGTTTGCATTGCTACTTTTCTCAAATAAATTTTTTCAATCTGATCATTAGTCCAGTCAATTTAGAACAAATTTTCATGACTAGCGAAAAGTTGAGGAAAGTCCGTGGATTTTTGCATAGGCCTTCCTGGAGGGCTGTTAAATAACCCCCTAAAAGTCACCGTTTGTAGGTGGCGAGCTCGAGGAGATAATGAGGGCAAACCACGACCTCTAACGGTTTTGTTCGTTTTTCTCAGAAACTATTAGGTTTATCGAAATGAAGGAGGTTAGGTAAATTAAAGTTTATTCCAATTCCCACCAGAAATGTCCGAATGTGTTTTTGTATCTCGCCTTTTTTCGTGTTATCGAAGAAAGAAGATATGTCATACGTAAATGAGTAGTTTGCTCCAGTAAATTTGCTCAAGGAACTTTGGGACGTAACTTTTTGTGGTCTCATATTGTCATGAAATAGCTAAGAAACATTCTTTGAGAGCCGGATGCGTTCGTGGTGCAGTCGTATTTTACCTTAGCATGTCTTCGGCAAAATCCATCAGGCGATATTATCGTTATCCTTGGTGCCAATCGGATGAAAGTAGGAGAGTACACTGCGTTAGTCAATTTTTGTATCCAACCCAATACGTACAGGGTGTTTCGCTTTTTTAGAAATCCTTAGAAATATTTATGTAGGTGCAATTTTGTTGTAAACTAGCAACCAAGATACTAACGCAAAATGTTTTGTATCTTAAAACGTCTGTTAACAGATAATTATAAAGATTTTGCTCCACATTTAGCATGCATGCAACGTACTGTATTAATATTAAATTGTAAATATGGACAATACCAAGATCTTAGAAATAAAGGAAATTAGAAAGATTTCAAAAAAGGCGAAACATTCTGTACGTATTGGGTTGGATACAAAAATTGACTAGCACAGTGTACTCTCCTAAGAATTAATTTGCCAATACGAAACTTCCATCCGACTCGCACCAAGGATAACGATAATATCGCCTGATGGATTTTGCCGAAGAGATGCTAAGATAAAGGACGATTGGACCACGATCGCGCCCGGCTCTCAACGAATTTTTCTTATCTATTTCATGACGAATATGAGACCACAAAAAGTTACGTCCGAAAGTTGCTTGAGCAAATTTACTAGAGCAAATTGCTCGCTCATTTATGTATGATATATCTTTTTTCTTCGATAACACAAAAAGAAGGCGAGATACAAAAAACATTCGGACATTTCTGGTAGGCATTTACATAAACTTTAATTTACCTAACCTCCTTCATTTCGGTAAACCTAATAGTTTCCGAGAAAAACGACAAAAACCGTTAGGAGGCGTGGTTTACCCTCATTATCTCCTCGAGCTCGTCACCTATAGGAGGTGACTTTTAGGGGGTTATTAACAGCCCAGATAACAGCTCTCCAGGAAGGCCTATGCATAAATCCACGGACTTCCCTCAACTTTCCGCTATTTTTTCTAATTTGACTGGACTACATGCCTCAACAACGTCTCTTCGATTCATCTACGCCTTAAAAAGTCGTATAATAACAAAAAAATATTAATGATAAAAAATAAATTGTGGGTGGTAATAAAACGGCGAAACAGCGTAGAAACTCTTATAACTTTGAGTCTGTTTATTATCGAATTAGTTAATATATAGGTATATGAATTGACGAAGACTCTAAAGCTGAATCATATAAACGATAAATATACAGGGTGTGCAATTAAAAAAATTAAGTTTTTTATGTTCAAAGATTTTTATGTTTGGGTTACTCGATTGAATACTCGTATATTATTCAACGATAAATTTATGAAAAGATGCTGTTTTAGGTTTAGACTCAGATATTTAAATTAATTAATGTGACTTGCAGCGTGTAAATTTATTTTTCCAAAAAAGCTGCATTTTTTTAAAGAAAGTTTGGAAAACTGAATTTATTAAAATACTGTGCGGCGTTTTGGTATATATTGCGATGTTTTTCATTAAGCATTATGGTACGATAGCATTAAGAAAAACTGGTTTAAAACAAATTTTAATTTTAAATTTTTTTTCTCAGTTTAAAGATTACATTTGAGGCAAGTTAAAGACAGGTGTCAGTAGAAATACATGCTACATGCTTAATTGATTTGATAAAATTACATTTCATGCAAAATTATTTTACTTTTCGATCTATTCTTTACATATGTAATCTAAAACTTTGAAAATAATTTTCGACACGGGTTTCCTTAGTGGAACAATTTTATTCATTTTAATTATATTAACATGCAACTAAATTTAGATATTTCAATTAAAAGATACCGTTTATGTTCGTTTTTAATGTAATTTTATATAAATCTTTGAGGTATGGGATTTTGGTTTATTCTATCGGTCATCTATAATTAAACATGTAAAATGTAAAGATTCCACTGGTTGAATTGGTATGGAGACATGATTGAATAGAATTATTACGATTTTAGTAAAGTCATGGCTTGGTAGTCGGACTTAAATCGTACGTTTATTATTGTGTTAAATACGTTATGTAGCTTAATGTAGAATTTTGTATAATTTTTGTAAAGTGTAAATGTTAAATTCAATTCTTGGGTTGCTTTGATGTTTACAATATTCCATTATTTCCTTTAGTTTTTAATTAGATTTCAAAAAAACAATCAGTAGTCTCTGAAACGTAAAGACTGTTTTCCTTCTGGACTACAAATCGAAGTTATAAGAATATTCTACAAGAAAAGTGAGGTTATATGAAAAATAAAGTTCAAGAATTTTTAATATTATACTTATTGCGTTGTGGTAAGTCCTTAATAAGAAGTTTTTCCAAAAAGGTTGGATTTGGATATAGATTTGGATGATTATTTAAAAGATCAATATTGATTTAGATCGATATAAATTTTATCGACGAACATAAACAAACACCGGCAACTCGTAAAGAAGAATAGATTTTGGCGGTTGTTAGTACAGCGGATCGTGTCTGTGCGGAAAATCGTAAGTGATAAACAAATTCTTTATACTATCTAGTCCAAAATAAAAAACCTATTGAAGATTCTAAACGCTTCATATTTAAGTCTGTTTTAAAAATATAAAAAGAGTATAACTTGTACATAAATAAAAGAAAATGTACTTTATGAATTTGATAAATGGCAAGAGTTTTGAGATTTATTTTAATTTAATTTGGTTTTGGTTTATAAAACCACGCAGTCCATAGCTGATGCTGCTCATTCCAGCAGCATCAGGTGATTATGTACAGTAATGTAATCCAAAACGCACGAGTTCAAGTTATTTAAAATAGAGGTGCTCGGTTCGTATGTCATATGCGTGGGTTGCTGTTGGCGTAATTGTAAGCAATATTATACATAGCGTGATGAATTTTCAAACCCCTATACACGGGCTGCGAACAAACGAGAAGGTTCCGTCGTCTTGTACAGTGTTCCAGACTGGCAGATTGTTCGGGACTCGGCGAGTTGCACATATAAGCCGTGCCGTGCCGCAAGAGGAGGTAATTTAGTCAACCAGTGAATTGAATGCGCGCATCGTGAATAAGGAGAATATAAATAAATATTAAAAAAATAGTTGTATTGTAAATAAATAGTCTGTAAATAATCTAGTTTAAGTTCGTTAACAGTATATAGTTATAGTGTTTGTAATTAGTGTTAGTAATAATATTTCTTTTGTTAATAGACGATAAAACAGCATTTTTAGTATTATTTAAAACGAACGTTACAATACATAATACATTCCACACCCACAAACTCTTATGGGAATACGGAGGTCATTTGTAACAAGTATATTTACGCTCCTCATGTATTATCATTCATACAACTTTGATACCTTATCCTAATGAGCCCATAAATCATGAATCAGATTTTTTAATTCATGTACATGATTGTATACAAAGGCAGCGAAAGAGTGTGTGATTGACCTTTCTCAATGCATATTTGTTACAGATTTTATATAATGCCCGATCCACACTAAGCTGACTAAATTGCAACATAAGTTTAAAACAAAAACATAACAAAAACGCAACCTTACTCAAGACAAACCCACAATACAAGTTGCCATAATAATAAGTTGGGTTTTGCATCATAACGTAAAAAAACAGTCTGTTTTTTGATTTTGAAAATCACTGAGAGTGTAAAATAGAGAATCGTAAAAATATATAGGGTGTTGCATTTAAAATAAAGAAGACACCTTGTATATACGAAAATATTATAAAATTTAAATCTGTTTTATACCAAGCAACTTTGGTGTTTAACTTTTTCCTTAACTCTTACGGTTTCCAAGATGTAGTCCAAGTATGGTATTCCAAGTAATTATTCAGATTAGTAGTACCCCCTACTTAAAATCTGAGCAGTTCCCATTGCGACCACCACCTGCTCTAAGCCCGACACGACCTAAGTATGTGTTTTAAGTCGGTTGTTACCCACAAAATGGGGACTGCTTATTGGGAAACGGTAACAACCTTTAACCGCAGTTAAATCTGTCGGCTGCCAGCTAAGTAGTGTGAGGTCGTGGGTCTCACTAAAGGTCTTCTGTAATGAGCGCCAAGAATCGTCTAAAATAGCTACAATATTTGCCGACAAAATCTGAATAGAACAACACATTTACGACTACTACCAATATGGTCGACTTTTCCCAATCTTGAATCCTCGATGGCTAAAATTGTAAACCCCAAATACCAAACATATAAATAATAAGTCGTCAAGTAAGGGATGTACAGTGCTTTACATATAGTGATGTACAAATAAACATATTATTAATTAAAACAAATTAATCAATGAGAAATACCCTTGGCAAAGATTGAGTATAGGTTATTGATTTCTATACACAAATTTGATCTGGGTGAGGATTGATGCGAGCGCGATTACTTACTCTAAATCTGACTTGACTTCAAGTCTCAAACATGTAACTGGCGCGGTAAATTAACGCAAATACCTGTGATGTAGATTGCGCAATCATTAATCGTTAGATTTTAATTCTTTAACCAATTCATTACGGAGCAAAGTCATACGTATTCACTCGCAAATATTCCCAACAATGCAATAAAATAAGTAATATGTGATAAAATTATATATATATATATATATATATATATATATATATATATATATATATATATATATATTTTAGTTGAAATTAATTTTTGTTAAGTTGAATAATGATTTTACATTAAATAATATTTATAATGCAAATTCATATAGAAAAATTTATCATCGACTCTGCTGGGACTCGAACCCAGGACCCTCCACTGTCTAGGTGGTATCTCTACCAACTGAGCTACAGAGCACGACTATATATATATATATATATATATATATATATATATATATATATATATATATATATATATATATTAAACTTTTTAGTAAGGGTATAGGTCAAATTTTATTCTTTTTATTCTATTTTTATTTTCATATCTATATTTATATTATATTTTATTGTTACCTATCGTTAATGTTTTTGTAGTTTTTGAGGTTTATGCTTTTTGTGGAGTCTTGTTATTCTTTATATTTCTAGTAAGTAAGTTTTTCTTTTTAATTTATAATTTGCTTAACGTGTCATTTGTAGAGCCCTGATGATGTAGATAATCATCTACGAAATATTGGCCGATGAAAATAAAAATAGAATAAAAAGAATAAAATTTGACCTATACCCTTATTAAAAAGTTTATTACATATTAAAGGTCATTAAACGATTTTATTATATATATATATATATATATATATATATATATATATATATATATATATATATATATATATATATATATATATATATATATATATATATATAATTTTATCACATATTACTTATTATATATATATATATATATATATATATAAAATAGATACTAGATATGGGTGAATATCTGCTATTTGTGTATTTGCTACCCATTTTTGTAACCACCAAAAAATATAAGAATAAGTTTTTGTGTTTTAGTAGCTGAAAAGTACTTCCTATTGTCACGCTAATCTAAATTAAATTAATTTAATTTAACCCAGGGGGGTGACACAAAAAACAGGGTAGTGACTAGTTGACCAGAGGAGTGACACTAAAGTAGAACTTTATAGAATTTTATCCTAATTGATTATAAAATCATATAATTATAGGTAGGAAATGAAATATACAGTGCATTTTACGAAATATATAGTATAGTTTAATAACACCATCAATTGAATATTGGAAAGTGAGTAGTTAACAAATAAAGTAAACTTTTCTAAATAGATCGGGTAAAAAGACATGCCAGGGTAGAGACATTTTCAGCATTTGAATATTTTTGCTAGAAAATTGTAAATGCTTTTCCTCTTAAATTCCACGGTGCCTAACAGTGCAAATATTTCTACCTTACGTATATTTTATATGTATAATATAACTTATAGTTCATTAAATATTTGCGGAGGCACACCAAATTAAAATAGCAAAGATTCACCCATATAAGTGCTACATGCACACTGGGGAAAAACCATTTAACATAAAATTATAATGTACAAATATACAGTAATGCTTTATATACAATAAGGGTTGTCAAACGTTATTGCTGTTGTAAGTAGTTGCTACAATATAACTGACTCACGATACAGATGTATGTTCTTTGAACTGAAGAGGAACGTCACCAACCAGGTCGAACGTAGCGTGATCCAACGAGACAACAGGAACCAAGTCAGCGTAATGGTCTTTTAACAACCCAAATATACAACGTAGTGTATGAAGTTAACGTAAGATTTATTAAAGAAAAAGAAAAAGATCTGTAACAAACAAAACCAAATTACCAGAATGTACGAAGCAAACACTTTATAAACGACGATTATACACGAAACCTATCAAAAGAATTAAGTATAAGAGACTGAATGATAGAAAAGTTAACTTATAAACACTTACGAGAACGTGCTCCTATAACCTCTAAAGAACTGTGGAAAAATTCCTAAAAGATTCCAATAAACTTGGAAAACAACGCCACAAATTAATTATAGATCTGCACCAATGCAATTCCCAACTCACAACATAAAGGAAAAGATTAATTAAACGGCAATGCCCACCAAATATTCTTTAAAGAAGTTACGAACAGATCGAACAAAGTGAAGGTCTTATCGAAAACAACCGGACGTTAGTTCCAAAACAAAAAGGCAACTAATGGGAGAGAAAATGCAAAAATCTCTAAACGCTAAACAAAAGCATAGCTATACAGGGTGCTAAGAAATTAACACGTAACACGGTTTTACTAAATATAGAATTTTTAATTTCCACAATAACTACGTTTTGTCTTACGAGAATCCTCAAGCGTTTGTTGAGTCCAGACATCAACACGTTTCAGTCTAAATATCTAGTTATAGACATGTCAGAGAATAGGTTGTTATAAGAACCACTTGTTTTGCCACAATGCTTAACAGGTCCTACATTCGTTATGTGTTATGTTATATGAATATGATATAATGAAAATACTCTTCCTGAACTTTTGAGAGATTTACTTCTATCAGAGATCAAATTTCGGATTTATGCAAGATGGAGCTCCGCCGCATTTTACGCTTGATGTTAGAGAACATCTAAACGACGCATTTCCTGAGAGACGGATTGGGCGAAAGGGTCCCATAGCATGGTCTCTAAGATCTGTCGATTTAACGCCTTTAGACTTTTGTATCTGAGGTTACTTAAAAAAGTTTAGTTTACGCATCACCTGTAAACGATATTTTAGATTTGCGCTAACCAATAGAACACTTTTGGCTGATAAATCAAGTAAAACCGAGGGCTTCTTTTGGATGAAGATGTACATTCTGGGAAACTGTTGATTGCTATGTATATTAAGACTTTTTAACTTGTTTTCGACCGTACGACATGCCCAATCCTTAAACGTTGTTTTGGAACCCCCTGTATACATTTAAGTAAAATTTAATTTTTCTCTGGTAATCAGATTAATTACATCGATTGCTTAGCATAAGAAGTAAAGTAAATATTTAATGGAAAGATTTAGGAATAATAATATAAAATTCATAAATAATAATAAATAGAGATTTATAGTGTAGTATCGTACTTGGTTATTGGTAGTTATTGATAGTAAATTTACACACATTTTCTAAGTTTCACATAAATTACGTAATATTACCATACTTCTAAACTAATAATGTGTTTGAACTACTTTAGCCGGTCTATTTCTCTTAGTTATTAATTACCCTCTTTATTTGATAAATCCTACTGATTTTTGAAGTTTGACGTAAATTGAGAAACTTAATAGCGACGATTAAACTTAAAATCCGTGCATTATGTGAAAAAGCTGCGCGTCAAAGGGCAAATCAGCCATGAGCCGCCGTAAACCTAATGGATGATCTGGGAGTCGCGAAGTTAATCCTAGGTGAGCCATCTTGCTATCCTCTTAATAGGGTGGGAATTTTAAGCAGGAACCGTCTTGGGACGTGCATAATTAAGTTAGGGATGATAGCTGCCACTTTAAACTGGAAAGACGGTTTTATGTTAGAAACCAGGAATGTTAACAACACATTAAACTTTTATTTAACTAAAATAGTTTAACTTATATGATGGGAACACATAAAAATGATAAAAAATCAAAGTCGTTTTTACAAAATTCGATTTAAAGTTTTGATGGGGGTAGCGTACAATGAATAAATATAATAAAAAATCAAATTATTTTAAAATATTATATCGGAAATTATATTGTTATGGAAGTTCATTGTGAATAGGTCCTTTATTCGTAATACCTACAGCATGCAAAGCTGTTTAGGGATCATTTAGATTAAAACTATATAGACTATAAAAGTAAATTGCCTATAAAACTTTTCCGGAAACAGAATAGGGAAGTTTGGCTGATTAAAAGTACAAAACAAACCGTCGAGATAAGGATTAGAAGAGAATCAAGAGGGTAAAAGTGCATTAAGTTTGGATTTATTTACTGAATTTCACTTGAGAAATTTAAAATTTCCAGATTTATTTCTATAGGGTAACGATTGCGTTAATTTTGTTTATGCAAGAACGTATAATTTCTTCTTTTACCTTTTTCTCCGAATTAACACTAAAAGAAAACATCGCTTTATTAACTGCGTGACGAAAACCCCCAAAATTAGAAATTTAAAACTTTTCATACGGCATACGATTGACCAGTTTTTGAACATTCTTAACTCTGCTCTAGATTTTTTGATCGCTGCCTGTTTTCAAAATAATTTAAGAAAGAGATCCAGGAGCTAACTTCAAGTCCTCCGAAGTTAATTTCTCAAAATCTTTTTGATGGGTATGTTTGAGCACTTTTTGACCATAATCATAATAATCCACTGTGCTGTTGTATAGTATTTCTTCACACATTACACACTTCACACATTAGTTTTGAAATTCATCTTTTTAATCTCGTCTCAGTCCAGCTTGAAATAGGTTTGTAATTCTACCCTTTAAAGTTCTTCATGGGCCCTTCTTCGAATTTGTTTCATAACACTTTTCGATTTACCTTCTAACCTGTATCTGGTTATGTTCAACTTTGTATCAACATTCCATCCATCTATTGATCGTCTCACGTTGAGACTACAGTGTGTGTTCTTATGGACAGCGGGGTTGCCAAACATCTTGCAAGCAACTTTTAAAAACACTTTCTAAATATTGTAGTTGCAACTGCATCAACCTTTATAATCCCTATTGTTCGAGCAAGTTATATTGCAGGTAGTCACTTCTTCTGACAGCGGTAGTAAAACAAAATTTCAAAATTTGCTGCTGTTCATGTAGTGCGCATATAAACTCTGGAATTATCGAGATAAATCTTTTATTAAATATTTTTGAGAAAAATCCTCGAACACGTCGATTTTTATCTTAAAGGAGACATATTTTAGTGTAATCGTTATTTGTAGATCGTCTTTTGTTTCCCAGTTATGGCGGTAACGAAATTTTTTTTAAATGGAAACCCTAATATTTATGATGGATTTGGAAAGATAATGTAATGCTAAGATCAAATATGCTAAAAAAGTATGATACTGTATTAAGAAATTTCCGAGGTAATTGCTTTTAAAGTTTTAAAACAAAAATTAAAAAACAATCAAGAGTTCCAAGTTTTAATAAAAAAAAGAATTTTTTGAAGAACTGTCATAGGTTTAACGCTAAGTAACTTGTTACATGGATACTTGATTTTTTATTAAGAAAATTAAACTCTTGATTGTTATTCAATCAAAGTTCAAATCAAGAGTTCAGATTTTTTGATAAAAAATCAAGTAGCCATGTAACAATTGACTTAGCGTTAAATTTATGGCAGTTCGTAAAAGAATTTTTAATTTTTTTTTATTAAAACTTGGAGCTCTTGATTGTTTTTTAATTTTTGTTTTAAAACTTTAAAAGCAATTATCTCGGAAATTGCTTTCCAAATCCAACATAAAAAATTAGGGTTTCCATTTAAAAATATTTTCGCTATCGCCACAACTCGGAAACAAAAGATGATCTGCAAATAACAATTACACTAAAATATGTCTCATTTAAGATAAAAATCGACGTGTTCGAGGATTTTTCTCAAAAATATTTAATAAAAGATTTATTTCGATAGTTCCAGACTTTAGGAGTTAACGTCAGTACTATTACAAAACTAATAATTTTGAATATAATTAAAAGTCAAACGTTTTATTTCGAGTTTTTGAATTTTAGGTAAATAAAAAAGTACAACACAAGTTATATTTATTTGGTTTTTATTAAATAAAGAAACATTAAAACTAATAAATTATTGTATACTATCAAATTGTATACTATCAAACTACACCTTATTAATTGTACAGCTTTTATTATAAAGCAGTGATAAATTGAAAACAAATAATATGAATATAAAAAGTACAACAGTACAAAGTTCAGCATTAGCATAAATTACTCGAAATCACTTTCATCTTCTACGTCACTTTCACTTTCCAAATTTATAAGTATTGGCTCAATATCGTCCATCAATCCATCAATTTGCCACATGTTATCTTCTGTTTTAATTACATGGTTAACATAATTGTTCTATTTTTCTGCTGTCACTTGAACGTACGCTTCACTAATTAAATTTCGAACATCTTCTTTAAATGTGGTATTTTTTAGCGATATACTGTTTTACAACACCTCAAACCAATTCAATGGCATTTAACTCGAAATGGTACGGAGGTATCTTACTATTGGAATGCCGTATTCTTTTGCACATTCTTCAAGAATGCATTTGTCGTAAGTAGATTTGAAATCCTTCACCACGTCCAATAGATCTGCTTTCAAGTAATCATCGTCAAAATATATATCTTTTGGCCAAAGCCATGATCGTATTTCTTCTTTTTTCCAAGACTGATTTGGTATCTTTTCAATTTTTCGGCAATGGTATGGTGCATTATCCATTACTACAACCATAGATAATAAACAGATACGCAGCCTCTTGAAAATAAATACGCTTACTTTTTTGGTTAGTTCGTGCAACTGAACTAGGTGGCGTGACTGAGCTCTGGGCAACTACATTTGTCCATACAAATAATGAAGTAATATTCATTAACTGTTTGGTCGAATGCGACGTTATTATATAGCATGCCTAAGCTTACACGATGCACGTGGTGACTGATACGTGATAAAATTATTCGTGTAGTCACAGATAATGCGGTGTAGTAATATAAATTCATAAAAGGGAAGAAATTTTAACAATGTTATTTGTCTCGCAGCGGAGCAGTTCGTAGTGTGTTTGGCTTTGATATATTGATTGGATTTGCAGTATTTGTGCGGAGTAGATTAATAAATACCTATTTCTCCTTAATTTGTTTTGTTTGAAAAGTTTCTGCTTAGCTTCGATTAGAATATTGTTTAGTTCATTAGCAAATATTAGATTGCTTAAATATTTCATATAGCACTTTCTTTAAGTACCTATCAATTTTTTAGATGGAGATTCACTTGGGATTTCTCGCAATTAAGTTTTCTTTTATATTTTTATTCAGATTATTAAGCTTAAATAATTTCGCGGACGAGATATACACAATATTTTTTGTGCAAGCTTAAAAAATATGTAATTACAAATTCTATTGCTTTTAGAAAATCAACAATTTAATTCATTGTTAATAGAAAGGCGGCGGCGAATAGGTTACAGCGTTTCTATGGAAATTACATAAAACAATTAGTTTCGTAAAAATCATAAAAACGGCTGGAGATCAGAGTTGGGCATCAATCAATTAAATTTTTAATCAATCAGTTGATTGAAGATTTAATTATGATATCTCAGTTGCAATTATATTTAATCGCAATTAATCTCTTAATTGCAGACTGCAATTTTATGAAAGTTTTAAATAAAAAAAATAACTATGAAGATCATTCTAGTATTTTGTAATAACAGCAGATCTCATTTCAGTCTTGTCCCAGACTTTTAAACAAACCCTATTATAATAAAAAGAGCAATTGAAATATCTTTATGCATGTATTGTAATATTGGGTGCACAAATAAACTTTGTAAACTATTAAAAATGTATTATCTGCACAAATCTCTATAAAAATATAAATCGTAAAAAGCTTTTAATAATAGCAAAATATATTGCGTGTTGCCTGAAAACGTATGTCCCAGCTGTAGTTACAAATAAAATTATTTAAGGGATGCATTATTATATAGCAATCTGCCATCTTTTTAAGAAATATCAGGTTAATTGTCATCATAATGAATATCAATTGTTAATTGCAATGACAATTACAATTAATAATTTTAACTAAAAATTAATTAATTGTGAATTGTAGGAGCAACTAACAAATAATTCATATTTAATTGAAGAACAACTAACAATTAATTAATTGTAATCATGCAAAATAAAAAATAGTCACAATTAATTAATTTATTTGTCAATTGCCAGTAAGATTTAATTTTTTCCAACACTGTTGGATATACGGCAGCCCAGGTAAATTAAATCATTTTCAGCAATATAACGGAAAAAATTGGGGAAAAGGTAAAAATTGGTATATAGGCTTAAAAAGTGGTGCTAAAAACCATCAAAACTGCCCATGCGTAGGTGATGAGCCGGCTGCGCCATCTTGGTAAAATGGCGGACAAAATTGCTTTTTCGCTAATATTTCAGAAAGTATTAATTTTACGGGCATCAACGTTCAGAGTGAAAATGTAGCTGACAAAATTCCCCATAATTTTCTATTTTATTAATCCTTGTAGGTCCCAGAGTTTCTGAGATACAATTTCTTCATTTTTCGACATTCCGAAAAAGTGCTGTTTCTTTGCGCGTTTTTAAAATATTTCAAATTTGGCTGGTCCTACGTACAAAATGCAGTGTATAAAAGCTAAAAAGATTGAATTTCCTACAAAAAAGTTGGTTATTGAATGTCATGCAAGCAATATTTCCTGAGATATTATTTTGTAAAAAATGTATATTTTCGTTTACTCAGTTAATTATGTGAAAATTCTGAGTTAGTGACGTAATAATAAATAATAACAATAAGAAACATGAAAGATATAAATGAAATATTAGTATTAATATAAATGGACTATTGGTTTCATAATGATCTAGGAAAGCCGAGCTATGTTAATATGATGCTATTTTTTATTATTTTATCCTATGCATTTACAGATTCACACTGAAAAAAAAGAATAAAATAGCATCGTATTAACCTTGCTGACCATTATGAAATCAATAGAACATGAAACATTTTTTACAAATTACTGTACACAATATTTATAAAAAAAATTATTACCAATGATTTTGCCTAGAAAATTTGCTGAAATTTAGAGTTTCAATAGAATCGACGTTATCATCATTTTCGTCGCTGTCAGAATTTTCTTCATGAAGTTTCACACTGAAGGTTTACTGTAGCTGAGGAATATAGCGTCGACTATACCGTCGTACATCCCCGAAATCTGTGAGAACGCATTCCAGAGAGACTAACCATCATTGTCAATTGAAGGAGTGAGTCGTCAAAGACCACAGGTATATCCGCCATCGTGTAACTCGAATACTATCCATCTTAAAAGTATGGTTAATGGCCTATTCGAAAGGTAATAATCATGTAGAATGAGCTCTGAAACGTCCGTAAAAATTGTGGAAGTATATTTTGTGGAAATAGTTATTTATGTGAGTGAGTTAAGTAAGATATTATCGACGAACGAAAAATTTACTGAGTGGATAATATCCTTAACTCACGCGTGCCATACAAAATTTTATCCAACACCTCTTTATTTAAGTTTAAACATCGAATTTGCAATGTATAGTTAGTCTGTAGTTTTGACGGTAATAAATTTTATCCAACACCTCTACATAAATACCATGTTTACTATGGTCATTTTAAATAAGGAAAGTGATTGTTTACTCTTATGTTACATTATAACCTACGTTGCCCCTAGCAACGTGGGTTATTTTTAAAAAAACACTCCTTCAAAGATAACAACCAATCACCAGCTTACATTGCATAATATTAATAAAATCCAGTCATCGTGCTAGGGTATTAAATTTATTACCGTCAAAACTTCAGACTAACTATAAATTGCAAATTCGATGTTTAAACTTAAATTAAGAGGCGTTGGATAAAATTTTGTATGGCACGCGTGAGTTAAGGATATTATCCACTCAGAAAAATTAACCCTCTCGGGCCTGGCGGCCCTCGAGGGTAAATTTTTCGTTCGTGGATAATATCTTACTTAACTCACTTGTACCATAAATAACTATAATACACTAGCACGATGACTAGATTTTAATAATATTAAGTAACGTAAACCGGTGATTGGTTGTTATCTTTGAAGGAGTGAGTTTTTTTAAAATAACCCACGTTGCTAGGGGCAACGTAGGTTATAATGTAACATAAGAGTAAACAATCACTTTCCTTATTTAAAATGGCCATAGTAAACATGGTATTTATATAGAGGTGTTGGATAAATATAATTAACCATGAAAATGAGTGCATAAGTGTAACAGAAACACACTTTTCTTCGAACATACACTCTAAAAAATTCCCCTTGAAGTTGCCTCCATTTCTTGGGGTAAATTTACTTCAAAGTGTAATTTTCATAGGAAGTGGGAAATTTCAATATTAGGTTAAATTTGCATTGTCATGTTTCCTTTTTAAATAAATTTACAGATTAAAATTACGATCTCAATGCAATCTTACATTTCATTTTAACATTAAAACACCTGCGTAAAGTTATAACTTTACCTAATATTGACCTAATATTGAAATCTCCATTTCCTATGAAAATTACATTGGAAGTAAATTTACCCCAAAAAATGGAGGTAACAAAGTATACTTTATAAAAGCTTGTGCTTGTTCTAGAGCACAATTTCACTATAAGGTCAAGTCCAATAAATATAAATATTTAAAAATAGGGTACATTCTATGTAATTATTATTGAATCATTGTTTAATTGCGTATAGAATGCATATGTTCAACAAATTCGGTATTATATGCCATGCATATATAATATTGAAATTTCCCACTTCCTATGAAAATTACACTTTGAAGTAAATTTACCCCAAGAAATGGAGGCAACTTCAAGGGGAATTTTTTAGAGTGTACATTAACGGTCGACATTTATTGCACTCCAAAGAATAATATAATACATTTTGTAGGTTTCAACTTTGTTTTGAGGTATTTTATAAGTATACCTTATAAAACCTGAGAAAAATGCAAAAGAGTTCCGCTAAATGCCTTTTTGATATCAAATTTCAAAAAATACCCATATATTGTAGGGACTGGTTTTCGTAAACTACGAGGTAATCGCCATAAATTCTAGGCCTGATATAGAAAAAATTAACTTGGTAAAATATAATTTATTTTTCAATATAAAATATTCCCTAATGTCAATACACTTATTACAACGTGAATTAATAATTCAATGCCCTTGTAAAAATAATCTGAACTGCTTGCAACTCGTTCTCGTCCTTAAAACGACGTACCCTAACGTCTTTCTTTAAATTTGAAAATAAATAATAGTCACTATAGGAACCATATCCGGACTGTACAGTGGATGATCAAAGCCGTTTTCGCGAATGGCAGCTTGTGAAATTGCGGTAGTATGCACGGGTGCATTGTCGTGTAATAATCGAACACCTCTTGTCAATTTTCCTCCACGTTTTTCACGAATATTGTTTCTCAATTTATGCAATAAAGACGCATAATATGTATTGTTAACAGTTGTATTGCGTTCTTTAGAATCAATCAGTAAAATGCCGTCACAATCCCAGAATATTGTTGCCATAACTTTCTTTGTCGATAGAACGACTTTCGCCTCTTTGGGACGAGGTTCGTCGGGTCGCCGCCATTTCATCGATTCCCTTTTGGATAGAGGATCATAATACAGAACCATTGTTTCATCTCCAGTGACAATGGACTCTAAAATCGGCTTTGGGTCGTCTCCACACAAGTTTAAAAACGAGCGCGCACATTCGACGCGACGTTGACGTTGAACAGCAGAAAGAAGACGCGGTACCCATCTTGCACTAATTTTATTCATACCCAAATGGTCATGAAGAATTCGAAGAATACTTGTTTCCGAAATGTCAGACATCACTGCTAACTCCTTAACTTTCAAACGGCGATCTTCTAATATCATTTTTTCAATGATTGCAACTTTTTGAAGCGTTACCGCTTCAAGTGGACGACCGGTGCGCTCATCATCTTCAAGAGATTGTTGCTCCAAACGGAAACATTTTGACTACTTTTTCACAGTGGAATATAAAGGAGATAAATCACCATAAATGTCGTCTAAACGTTGTTTGATTTGATAACGCATGTGCCCTTCTTTTGTTAAAAATCTAATGACTGCGCGGTACTCAATTTTCGTTAACTGCGACATTTTCATTCACTCGTCACGATGCTTGAGTGGCTACTAAAATCTATTACGCTTCTAGCCGTAATACATATAGTGTAGGCCTCTTACATGATCAACTATGACGTAACCGAGTTTGAGCATGTTGGCACCTGTAGAAGCCTGCCGGGCCGAGAATTTATGGCGCTTACTTCGTATATTTTCTACATCGGTCCCGATGCAGGATCGTTTAAATATCGATATAAACTTACAGAAAAATGATAATATGATTTGTTTTGCATCATTGTATGTTGTTTAACAAAAACTCCGATATCACCGTACATATACGTATGAAATGACACTAAATTATTTGTTCCAGGTCTTTTGGATTAAAAATGGTCGAAGTAGAAGTTTTTGACTTCCGACACTCTACATCATCTAACTAAACTTGTCATATCCCTTATCTTTTGTGTTATCTAGCTCATCCAGGTGTCAGATTAAAGCTAGTTCTTGGATCTTTCAGAGTATATCAAGAAACGTGCAAAAACATTGCAGAGTAAAAAAGTAGCTCAATGAAAGATCCAAAAACTAGCTTGAATCTGACACCTGGATGAGCCAGATAACTCAAGCAATAAGGAAGTTATGACAATTTTAGTAATATGATGTAGAATTCGGGTAGTAGAAAATCGAAATCTCTCAAAATTTCTACTTCGGATATTTTTCATCCAAAAAATCTGAAAAAATTGATTCAATGATATTTCGTAGTATATATTGAACATACGGATAATTTATGGAAAATGTAGAAGTAGACACTATAAGTAACACAAAACCTCTTATAGGCCTATAAGCGCACGACTGGAGTTAATGACCTAATTAAAGTTAACTCATAAATACCCGTACTTCAAGAATATCTTTGTCAGCCTTACTCCATCCTGGCAGAAGTGCCCAGTTGACCACGACGAAGAGGTGGTTTTGCAGCATCTCCCGTCCGTGATGGAATATCCACTTGTTTTGTTTTTTTGATTGAAGGTTAAACTGCTCAAACAACAAAAATTTTTATCAGCCTGAGCAGAACTTGGCATAAATACGCGGTAGACCGGTTTTCTTAAAGGGCTTGAAATACTACTCCTAAAAAAGCTCATTTCTACCAAGTTTTGATCAGGCTGACAAAACTTTGTGTTGTTTGGGCAGCTTAACCTTCAAAATAGAAAACAAAGCTAGTGGATATTTCATCACGGACGGGGGATGCTGCAACCACCTCTTCGGGGTGGTCAACTGGGCACTTCTCCCAGGATAGGGTAAGGCTGACAAAGATATTCTTGAGGTACGGGTATTTCTCTACAAATCCTGTAAATTTCACCTGGATGTTATGTAACGGACGTGAAATATTGATGAGTTATACCTATTTTGTTTTGTGTTACCTATACTGTCTACTTCCACATTTTCCATAAATTATCCGTGTGTTCTATGACGGTCAAAATCTTGCGGTCGTAGCTTGGGCTACAATTAGCTATGTCGGATTAACTGTTTTTTTTATTAGTGGTTAAAATATGTAATTCTCATACTAACATTCGTAACATCTCCGAAAATATTAGTTACGCGATATTCAATAAACAACTTTTTTGTAGGAAATTTAATTATCTTTTTGTACGACCATGCTATTTCGGATTGTTTACCATACTTGGTTTTAAAACAGTAGGTTATATTTACTGGTTCCTAAGCAAAAACGCGTCGGTAATCCATTGGATACGTTTGTAATTTTATTTTTGAATGCCACGTTACTTTTGTTGTTACCATGGATACGTTTGTAATTACTATTATTTATTGGGTATTCTTGCACAGCAAATTTAAATAAAATAAATTAATTAAATGACAGTTACGGAAAGAAATTTTATCTCAGAAACTATTGAACGTGCGAAGGTCGAGGGATACGTACGAGGATCAATAAATAATTAAATTGTGGGGAGTTTTGTCAGCTATATTTTCATTCTGATGCCCATTGATGCACATAAAATTAATACACTTTCTGAAATATTAGCGAAAAAGCAATTTTGCCGCCACTTTTTCAAGATGGCGCAGCCGGCTCTCACCCACTAAGTGCCACTAATCACCCATGTATGAGAAGTTGTGATATGTTTCTCAGTACCACATGTTATTAAGCTTATATATCAATTTTCAGCTTTTCTCCAATATTTTTCTTTTCAAAACTTTATTTACCTGAGCAATGGACTAAGTCACTTGGAAATTAGATTTCGCGGCTTGTATTGTGTTCACTTCCCGTACGGTTTCATAAAAATTATACATTTTTAATAAAAAACAACTCAAACGTATCTTATTTATTTTATTTTGTTGTGTCAAGAATTATCAGCATAACTTTATAGTTTTTATTCAGTTTTAAAATCACCTTCACGCTGAAAAATATCATCACAATATCGTTGGTGGTAAATTTGAATAATTTTATGTTTGATGTTATTTTCAACAGTATTGTTTCATTTATTAACCATAATAAATACTTTGCAGTTAAGTTATAAAGATGACAAGACTAACAATAATTAATGAAAACAACCTTGGAAACTATATCAAATCATCTTAATTTAAGTTTGGTGTTAACTAATAAGAAATTAATATTTATCATCAACTGTAATAACTATATAAATTCCTAATAATTTAATTTTGGTGTTAATTGATATCAATCTTTCAAAATATTTAACAAAAAAATAATTATTAAGAAGTATTATTATAATGAATATATTTATTACATATATTCCACGTTATTCGAAATTGCATTTAAACAAATTGTCTCAAACTTTTCTCCTCTCTATACGTCACCCTTTTTGATATAAGTTAATATAAGTCAATATAAGTTAATACGATAAGATTAAAATATTCAATCATGCAAAACTTTTTCCCTTCTTTAAATTTGTTTTGAATTCTATATGTAGCGCACTCTGTCGAAAAATATCACAACTAAATAAGCAAGCGGATTTTGTTCCATTTGGCTGCGTATCTGTTACGTTTATCTGTGCTACAACTGATTTTGTACAACCAAGATTCAAAAGTAGCTCCATCCATTTCATCATGATAATCTGTTCTTGGTTGCTAGAAACGTCAACTCTGCCCCATTCATAAAACCTTGTTTGCTGCCAGCATGCAGTAAAATAAAACGAGCTAAACGTAAGCTAAAACGCTTTGTGGGAGCTTTCAAACCAGTGGTTAATCCTCGAATGAAGGCGTCCCGATATGATTTAATTGACATATCCACCCATTGAGCTTTGACGCTGTGGCCAAGATTGACCCAAGATTCATCAATATAAATTATATTGTAATCCTCTTCTCTATATTTTTTAATTTGTCTTAAATAACGATGACGCTATGCAATTATCTCTTCTCTTTCAATTAAATAAGATCGTCGTCCTCTCTTAACATACTGGAAATTCATATCACGTAATAATCTATTCAACGTACTTCTACTAAAGTTGGGTAAGTTTTCATGTCATTTACAGCTGCTACAATATTGTTCATCGGTGGTGGTATATTTTGTGAAAAAAACTCGTGCACCTTTCTTCTAATTTCACTCCTAATTCCATCACAGTAGGTTATATTGGGCGATTTTGAAGTATTTTTATTCTTCGCTCTTTTTCTTGGAGATTTCATTCCATCAGGTGAAATACTTTCTTGACGTACTGAGAAAAAAGTTTTTTCGCTAATACCTGTTTCTTTAGAAACTTTTCGAATAATTACTGATAATGACTGTCGGGTCTCAGTAAGAAATAAATATTTTATCAAATTTGACAAAATCTGTTTTTCACCAACCTTTAGTATACAACCCATTCTGTTTTTAACAATATCCGCGATACTTATGTATAATGTACTATGTGCGTTATGTAATACTACAATACGAATAGTTACAACAAACAACACGACAATGTTAACAATAATTACAAACGATAAAACCCAAACAACTAAGCGAAGATCTATAGACGCACAAGCTATCAGAATTTGAAACTAAATAATTATTTCTGTATTAAGAAATTTGCTTATATGCGTTCGGTGACAAATAATAGTCCGACAAAAAACGTTATACTATAATTTCAGTAAGTACAAATTGTATTATGTAGTTCCGCGAAGTAAAAGTAGAAAAAAGCAGAAGGGTTTATTGTTTACTAAAATTCTTTGCATTTGCTGCTAATCTTAAATTTCCGTTTTTGCAAGTTTCTTTTGAAACAAGTTGAAAAAAGTTGATGAAATCATTTTACCGTTAAAATTACGTTTACGTAACGTTTACGGACTTCCTGTATTTACCTGTGAATTAAAAGATCAAAAAGACTATACAGAAGCTAACCAGCCGTTATTTTTATGTTGAAAGATGTAAAAATCCCAAGTAATGATAATAAGACTTTCTTTTAAATGCTTCTTTTGTATGGTTACGATTACACTTTTTGGTTACTGTTTTCAAAGGTTTAGAACTTCTGGAATCTTAATTCACATTTCTATAGATTCATACAGTGAAATAGGTGGCAACAACGAAGCACAAACTCCCATAAGAAATACATTGGTTATCTTTCCTTCACTGTAGTCCCAACGTGAGACGGACGATAGTAATGTTATTTCTTCTACTTTTAAAGCATTGTTGTAGCCTACAACAATTTAGGCCCCACGGCTGAACGCCAGAACTATGTAACCAAAAATTAAAATATTAAAAAAAACATACTCTAATACTTTATATAGACGTTCAACATCTGGTAGTTATTGTGAGTAAAAAATCAGTATGGATCAATATTTCCAGAGGTGTTACCAGCACTAAAGAATTAAATTGCATTGGCATATACTGCAAAAGTAATGGAATTAAAGATATTTTCGACGTTTAATAGTTTGACAGACAAATGGTCGGTTTCAGAAAGCTTGATTAAGTTCTGATTAACTTAATTGTCATTAAATTCAAAATTCAGAAATTTCATTGGCTGAGATTTAACAGACCTTGAGTTTTATCCAATCACATTTCGAGATTTTTATTTTAATCACAATTAAGTTAATCAGAGTTTAATCAAGCTTTGTGAAACCGGCCAAAAGATTAAGATTTTTTAAATCCTTCCAACAGTTTTCGACACTCCAAACAG
The DNA here is from genome assembly GCA_929113105.1 of Agrypnus murinus. Lineage (NCBI taxonomy): Eukaryota > Metazoa > Arthropoda > Insecta > Coleoptera > Elateridae > Agrypnus > Agrypnus murinus. The sequence goes on from OV816025.1 coordinate 196,659,863, forward strand.
TTTTAGAAGAGCTAGTACGCATCTTGTATGTTTTTTCTTGTTTAATAGCAAAAGCAGAGTAATTACGCAATGATTTGTAATCAGACTTCTAAGTTCTAATGTACCGTATTTAGAGTTCGATGAAATCGCTTTAATGCTTAGTTTCTAAGAGATATCATACGTTTTATGTTGTCTGTCAATCACAGCGTATGTCCTTTAAACGTTTTTACCGTTTTAGTAAAATGTCGATTGAATAGGCCAATGAGATATCATTAAATGTTTGTTTTTTTGATTAATTTTAGTAATTTCGAAAAGAGTATTCCAAAAAGTTCTAAGTCAAAAAGAAAATCTCGGTACATATATAAAATCAGTGAAGTCACAATATGTATAAAAAAACAGGTTGTGTAATAATTGCATATTACACTGAATAATCACAAAACAGTGTATGATCTGTTAGATGATGCATATGATTAACATCGCTGTTGACTGTATAATAAAATCTATTACAATAACAGAGTCTCTGGTAACACGCGTTGGCTCCGTAATTCAGTGGCGGATTTAACACTTAAGGGGCCTGAAGCGTTACAAATTTTTGGGGCTCCATAGTATAAATCAATTACTGCAATTTATATACCTTTTATTTTTTTATCAAAAATTAAGTACATATAATTATTAATATTAGGCGCGAATTCACGGTGGGGGGATGGAGGAAATTTCATTCCCAAGATTTTTTAAATAATCCGACTTCGTCTCATGCCACAGTCACACGAGTGTGAAATTGGCGTTTTTGTGCGTGTTACACACTAATCTTTATCTACGACCATATATTTACCCTAGAATATGATTTGAGATTGAGATGCTGGATTGTCAAAAGTAGACAATGTTCACAGTTTGTGGAAAACAGGTGTTAGTTGTGAAAATTAAGAAATGCGTATAACTCAATGTACTAATCATTTATTATTTAAAATTAATACTAAAATTTGAATAATTATTTAAATTAGTAATAGTAGTTTTGTTGACACATTTTTAAATGTATTTTGGTCGTCGTGGTGTTCCGCCGCTGCTTTTTTGTTAATGTAAGTAAATCATAACCTCAATTCTACAAATACATTGAATACCTAATGCTTTATTTGAATGTAATTTGAAATAATAAATTCCCAAAACATTTTTAGATTTCCATGTAATAGACCGGTTATTCTAAATGTATGGATTAAAGCCATCAGAAGGATATATCGTTAAATCAATTTTGTGTTAATTCAATAACAATTTTTGTAATAACTTTATATGGTAATAATAACTTTATATGCTGGTAGTCGACACAGTAGCTCAGAGGCATAGATGTCGCTCAGAAAGTGAAAGGCCCAAGGTTCGATTTCCAGTTGGGGTGATAATTTTTTCTATATGGATTTGCATTCAAAATATAATTTAAAGTAAAACATTAGTTAAACAAAATAAATTAACATAAATAAAATACAAAATGAACACAAACGTGTTTTAATAGTGAGTTTTCTTGATAAACGACTATTATACTCACAATTTTATAGTGATATGTGTATAAATTACAGACGAGCTGCCCCTAACTGAGGAGAATCAAAAGCTCAAAACAGCTGTCTCAAAGTGTCGTCTGCGACTTATACACATATCACTATAAAATTGTGAGTATAATAGTCGTCCATTAACAATTTTTAAACTTTTAAATTCATTAAAAACTCACTTTATTGAAACACGTTTGTGTTCATTTTGTATTTTATTTATATTAATTATACGGTCGAGCGCTCGACCGGATTTTATTTTGTGTATTGATACGGTTTGATATCTAAAGGAGGCACCACAGTGATTTGATGGTGTTAATGTTATTTCCGAGCTAATATATACGCTCAGGTGATGTGTGTAGAGTTCACTACGAACTGCCCCTCATTGAGGAGAGTCAAAAGCTCGAAACAGCTGTCTTAGGATGCTGTCTGTGATTTATACACATATCACTATAAAATTGCGAGTATAATAGTCGTCCATTAACAATTTTTAACTTTTAAAAATAAATTAATCTTTATATAAAAGTTATAACTTTGTATATTTGAAATAATTAGAAATACTACTTGTGCTGATATCTATGGCATTTTAATAGAACCACTGAAAATGCGAAATCATTTCCCATGGTCATTTCCGTACAGTTTAAAGATTATGAACAATGAGTCATTTTCATGGTTACTAGACTGTGTGAAATGTGTAATTTTCTATAGTGGTCGTAGATAAATTACTTATTTGTATACCAAATAAAGTTGTACTTTTTTATCACAAATATGGAGATTGTTCTTAACGAGTGATAAAAAATCAACTTTAGTGCTGAGGTGTACATTACGTTTTTTTCTGAAATCGAGAAATTAAGAATTTAAAATTCAAAATGTGCTTTTAATAACAGTAGAGTAGGCAACTCAGTCAACATGGCTGTATGCGACATATGTCAAATACATGTAAAGCAATGCAAATAAAAATGACAGATGAGTCCGTAAAATTCAATTTTGACATATGTCATCGTGACAGACGAGTCCGTAAAAGGTATACTTTATTTCAGAAAAACATTTTATTCCATAATAATCAGTTCATTTATAATGGAACTTTTCTGCTTTTTGAAGCATCAAATTTATCAATAATATTTTCAAAACAGTCTAAACATAAATTTTTTTTAATGTCATTTTCAAAACATTACTGATAAATTTTTTTAATGACTTTGTCCAAGGTTATTTCTTAAATAATCTTTTACACGTTTAAGAACGGAGATACATAGATCGTTCTCCAGTTGCATTACATATCAGTAATGTTAAGATTTTTTTTAAATTGTTTCAACATTGGGAAATGTTAACAATTGACAAATGACATTAAAGAATTTCACCCAATCGAAAGCAAGGTTACATTCCCCTTCCCCGAATGTAAGTCGGACGACCGCGCATAGTTTGCTAGAAGGCATTGAAGGCAAGCCATTCGGAAGGACAGAGATGATACATTCTTTGCAGGTCTGCTGCGAAACTGTATATTCCGTTACAAAATTTATCTATCACTCTGTATGCTTGCCTTTTCGCACGAAACTCTATTGCGTCAACCGTACACCTTTTTTACCCGCCTGTACACGGTATGAACTGTTGTTCTCACATGTTTCACTATTCTCGAAAAAAAGAGTTGCCATGCCAATAATCTTTATTTGTCGCATGTCCACTGCGATCCTGGGGAAGGGTCCTCTGCGGGGCCACCTGACTTATGGGGCCTGGAGCGACTGCTTCCACCGCTTGTGCGTAAATTCGGCACTGTTCTATCATGTCTGTCAAAAACCATTAATTCAAGAAATTAGTCATGATAGTAGTCGAATGACCGCGCTGATTATGCGAGAAGACCAGCATTCGGACCGACAGAGATAATACAATCCTCGCAGGTCTGCTGTGAAACAGTATACTCCATTACAATATTTTACCTATCGCTCTGAGTGCCGCTTGCCTTTTCGCACGAAACTCTAATGCGTCAACTATACACTTTTTTTACCAGCCTGTACACGATATGATCTGTTTCATGTTTCACTTTTTGCGAGAAAGTTAATTCCCACGCCAATAATTTTTATTTGTCGCGTGTCCAGTGCGGTACTTGGCAGGAGGCCTCTGCGGGGCCCCCTGACTTGTGGGACCTGAAGCGGCCGCTTCCAACGCTTGTGCCTAAATCCGCCAATGCCGTAATTATTCGTTTGGAACCGAAACCATCAAGCATTAACTTGAATAAAATTGTCAACAGTAATTTATCGTGAAGTTCTTCAGTAAGTCTTCTAATGTGGAATTGTTTACACTTATCTCACAACTACACAAAAGTATTTGGCTAATTTTTTGTATTCGTTTCTATTTTTATTTTGAAATTCTGTTATTCAGTTCGCCTGACAGTACCTTAATAGATTTTTTATGATAATAGCACAATAACGATTTCAACTTCTAATCCAAATATAACTTTCTCTTAAACTCCATTTTGTTGCTTTCAGTAGTTTTTCCTTAATAACTTTTCGCAAGTTGGAAACCTATTGTGTAAAGTTTACTTCTATAATACATTATTGAGGAATTCTTTATTTAGTTCCGTAGTAGAACTGATCCCCATCAACACGTACCTACTTCGCGGTACGAAAGTTGTGGCGAACAACTTCAAGAGGGATAATAACTTTTAAAGCCAATTTTCATCCATCCCAATCCAGTTTTCTTACTCGAGACAAGGGCATGAATGTTTTAGAAGTTTGTTACGCTGACTTATTTTCGTTGTCGTGCGCACATTTTAGTTTATCAAGCAAAGGATGTGCTTTAAATGGCATTTTTTGTGCAAATAAAAATTAATAAATAACTTTTAAAATACGTCCAGAACCATATGAATGGTCACGAGCCGACAAAAGAATTTAATGAAGCGTCATATTAAATAAGTCACCCCAACAAACGTTTCAGTAATAATTCTATTAAATCTTTATAGCATTTATGATAAAACATGAAAAGCTTTTATTTGTTCAGTTGGGCATCCATACGCCATTAGGTCCTTTCAACCCCATAAAGCAACCCTCTTAGTTGTAGGTCAGTGGTGGCAACGGTCCATAACCAATAATTGTAAAGATCGATTTCACATGTGCAATAAATTAGTGTATCTACATAACAATAAAATGTTTTTTCTCGATGACATCCACTTAAATTTCTTTTGTTTGATTAAATTGCATGGCTTTTGTTCTAATTATTGTTCTAATTCAAGCATTCAACTGATTTTTTGAAAATAGTTACGGATTTACAAAACCTAATATTAGTTATAACCAAAATCAGTTCCAAAAGTTATGATCTAACTCTAGAAAGCCGTGTTCGATTGCTTTTACCCGTTGCGGAAACTTGTCATATTACAAAACACGAAACCCTTTGGTGGATTATGAAAGGTAAATTTACTTAGTATTTATATTATTTATTTACTTATCTTTAATTTTCATATTCCTTAGGTAGACCTCATTTATCTCAACACGACGCAGATACCTTGAGATAAGGTTAGAGTAAACATAAATCCGTTTGCTCTAACCAAATTTCGTAGTAAAATTTGTCCCATCTACTTATTTACCTGGATGTGCAACCAGATCACTGTTGCTAGCGTCCTTGGTTGGAGCAACTATGGAATCGGGATGTGCTAAACAAATATGTTGCTGAAATGCTGAGTCTACATACAGGTGGCTGGGACTCCAATGAATATTATAGTTAGCTCAATTTAATTCTGATTATTGCAACCAGATCACGTAAAACTAACTAAACGAGGTTGGAACAACTACATGCTATTTTTGGACTAGCTATTGAATAAGCTGAACTTAAAAGATATCTAACTGGCATTGGCACAAGAAAATTGTCTACAATCAGACGATCTTGGTTTGGGTCACTAATTCTTCTTTCTCAGTGTAAGAATGATTAGCACAAAGGAAGATAAAGTAAGATAGACAGGGAACGAATTATATAATTAAAAGAACTGTGTAAAAGTAACTATGAAATTTTTGTAAAAAGCTTTTTTTTTATAATAGCTTTTTACCAAGATAATATTAATAGGACCCTTCTATTACAAATAGTAGCGACATCCTGGGTCAACCCTGACACAAACTTCAACAATCAATTTTCTAAGTGTATCTGTATATATATATAAAAATAGATTTTCTTAAGTGTATATTGGGCTAATATGATGTTTTTCATTTTCGCGTTACCGACATAATTTTAATGTTTTTGTTCCAGAGGCGAAATCAATTGTTATCGTTACTATTATAATTTACTTGCCAAAGGGTGATTCTATGTGCACTTCTAGTTCCAGAAAATCATTCAACTGTGGCTTTTTTGCACCTTCTTGGCCCTGATATTCCATATTCTACTCGGATGCCACCCTTGGTTGTTAGTTGAAAATATCCCATTTTGAAATTGCAGATATCATTTTTAAGAAGTTTTAAGAATCTTCCAAAAACTTAAAAGTGTGTGTTTTTGATGAAAGGAGAGTTTATTTATATACTAATGTGCTTTTCATAAAATTACGAGTTTTTGTTGGAAAGTGATTAGAGGATTCGTTAAAGCGATTTTAAAAACGCATATTTGGGGTTTTGTTTTAGGTAAATTTACTCTACGAGATTCCCGAAACTTGAAAAAGTTTCGAGCTCCGGGAATAAAAAGATTCTTTAGACTCAGAAACGCTAATTCTAATTAAACCAGAAAAGCCGTTTTAATGCAAGAACTGTTTTATCTGAAATCGTATTGTTTTTTAAGTTGTTGATTAAAAAATAAACTAATTGTATAAATATATATTTTGGGGGATATAGCCTTTTTTCTTAATTTTAATTACATATACTGCACCCATTTACAAATAAGTAGAGAATTGAAATGTTTAGAATAGTGCACTTATTTATTTATTAACAGCCTTGGTAGAGTAACGTCTAGCGTGCTGGACTTTCACCCAAGCGGCCCGAGATTGACTACCGGTGCCGGCAGATCTGGTTAAGGTTTTCTGCAGTTTTCCTTAGCTGTGACACACATGTGGAATTTACAATCCGGAGTTTTAAGCTACCCAATCGGATCTCCGGGGGCAGCAGGTTTGAACAACAAAGATAATAATAAACTCAAAATAAATCAACCCAAAAGAATAGGTACATGGAATGTTAACACCATGACTCAAGCCGGAAAAATTCAATGTGCTTTGAAAGAAATGAACAGATTAAGTGTACAAATTATGGGAGTGAGCGAAATGAGATGGCCCAATTCGAGTTACTGTGATATTGAAAATCATAGAATATACTACTCTGGAACAACAAATGGAAAATACGAACGCGGGGTTGGAATAATCGTAGATAGAAATGTTGCTAAGCATGTTACTAACTTTGTACCTGTAAATGAAAGGATTATGATAATACAAATAAATACCTCACCTGTGAACACTAACATAATCCAGGTTTATGCACCAACCATGGATCACAGCGAAGATGAAGTGCAGACATTTTTCAACCAAATTCACGAAGTAATAAGTAAATAGTCGAAACAAGAAGTCATCATACTAATGGCAGACTTCAATGCTAAAATAGGCAGAGGAACAGAAGGAAATCACATAGGGATGTATGGACTTGGAAACAGGAACGATAGAGGAAAAACTCTTAGTGTATTTGGTAACAGCCTTGGTAGTGTAATGTCTGGCGTGCCGGACTTTCACCCAAGCGGCCCGCGATCGACTCCCGGCGCCGGCAGATCCGGTTAAGGTTTTCTGCAGTTTTCCTTAGCTGTGACACAAATGTGGGATTTGCGCTGTTCCATCTGTAAGTCGGCTGCAGCCGCACATTGGGCCTACATAATAATAATAATCGCCCCCTTCCTCCCGCACTAGCTTATAGCTTCTGGGGCCTTGGTTTAGGTTATGGGTTGTAGTAGTTATTATTATATTATTATATTATATTTGCAGCCGAACACAACTTAATAATTCTAAACACATTTTATAAATTACCACCCAGACGTCTATATACTTGGAAATCCCCCAGATATAAGGGAAAAGACGTTATAATAAGAAACCAGATCGATTACATTATAGTAAACCAAAGATACAGAAACAGCTTTACCAGTGTAAAAGCATTTCCCGGAGCCGATATCAAATCTGATTATAATCCAGTGATAGGAGATTATAGAACCAAACTAAAAAAGGCACAAACAAAACGACCAGGGAAAGCAAAATACAACATCAGGAAACTTAAAAGTGATATCGTGAAAAATCAAGTAAGCCACATCTTAAATGATAAATTCAAACAAATAGAAGAGGAACACAATAATACAGTACAGCAAATACAGACCTTTAATAAAGTCGTAGAAGATGTTAAGGAACAATTCCTCAAAATGGATGACTGAGGAAATTTTACAACTTATGGAAGAAAGAAGAAAACACAAGAGTGACATCATAGAGTACAAAAGAATACATAGAACAATACAGAAAAAAATCAGAGAAGCCAAACAGCAAGAAATAGAAGAAAAATGTCAAGAAATTGAGACATTACAAAGTAAATATGACGAATTTAATGTATACAAGAAAGTTAGAGAGATAACGGAAACGCATAGGAGAAGAAGCTAGAGAAGATGACGCTAGTGAGCAGTATGGACTGGAAGTGAACATTAATAAAACCAAATTCATAGTAATAAGTAAAATACAGATTGAAAACTGTCAACTATTTATCAAAGAAAAACAATAGAACGAGTATCGAGATACAACTACCTAGACACAATAATTAATGAGCAATGGGACCATTCTCAGGAAAGCAAGAGTAGAATAGATAAATCAAGACAAGCCTTTATCAAAATGTCCAAATTATTTAAAAATCACAATCTTGATCTAGGCATTAAGATCAGACTTCTAAGATGTATTGTGTTCTCAGTGCTATTCTACGGTGTGGAATCATGGACTGTAACCTAAGCAACCCAAAGAAGTCTTTAGCCTATGAGATGTAGATAAATAGAAGAATTTTGAAAATATCATGGATAGGATAGAGTGACAAATGAATTAGTGCTAGAAAGAATGAAAAAAGAAAAGGAAATAATAAAAACCGTGAAGAGGAGAAAACTAGAATATTTGGTCCACATAATGAGAAATGAAACAAAATATCTCCTTCTCAAATTAATCCTACAAGGGAAGTATACGGCAGAAGAGGACCTGGTAGGAGAAAAATATCGTGGCTCAAAAACTTAAGAGGATGGTTCTCCAAAACAAGCCAGAATGATCGCTGATATCCGAAACGAATAAGCACCTATAGAAGAAGAAGCCCTATATAAGCAATTTTTGATTCCAGCTAGGGAATTTGTTTGGGATTGTATCTTCTTTGATACTAGTTATCAGTTTATAAGATTTTACAATTCCTTTTCCTGCATTGAAAAAAGAAGATGTGTTTTTGAGGTGTTTGTGAAACCATTTTAGTTCTTGGGACTAATTCCTCTAAATGTGTTAGTATATTAGAGAAAATTCAATATAACTGGAGAACTCCAGTGAATGAAGCTTTCAAAGAATTTACCACTGCATTATTACGTTTAGGGCCTTAGTAGAAGGTGTCGTTATATTTATTTAGTATGTTTACAATTAATTATTGGAATCAAATAAAAAAACATGTTTGAACTTTTAAAATTATTTATTCAAGTTGGTTATAATATTGTTGTGGCAACCTTTTATATGCACACCAGGAAACCATACGGATTCGTGTTCATGTGGAATTCATCTGTGAAATCAAAAATATTATGCATCCTGCTACCGATTTAAACGGCCAAATGTTATCACTAAAACACTTACCTAAGCGTTCGGGAACTGCATTTATTTAATATGAAGGTGCGTTCACTTTACTGAATTGCTTTTAGATCTTGTAATTAGCTTATGTATTTGATAATTGATTTAACGAAAAAATTTTGGGGATCAAAGTATTTGATAGCTCTAAGTTATGTATAACTATTGATTTACGCCAAGGCCTTAGAAATACCTACTAGTTTTTATGTTTATCCCGAACGTTATTTGATGTAATTGATAAATTGGAGTTAATTAATTTTTGGCTAATATTGTATTGTATTATTGCTTTAATAATAATTCATTTTTTATGTTAATTATTGATATTTAAGCACTTTTAATAATTTTTGAATATTTAATTACAAATATTGATTATGGTCTTATTTTGAATATTACAGGCAAATGCTTGAGTGATTTTGTTTCATTCATGTTTCATGAGATTCCGATTTGATTTACTAATTGGATTTTTTTATTTGGAAAATATTAAAGAATATGTACTTAATCAATTTTTATGTGGTTTTGTTTACGCATTTACAGTATAAGCTCTATCAGAGATTAGCGAAAGAAACCTCTATCAACAAAACCTTGTTGATGGGTACTTGAAGTCAGTGCATCTTAGAACCAGTAGCGATATACTCTGTAATCGCTTACGAATTTATTAGTTTCTTGGCGGCCATTATCAAGTGCTTGAAAAATCACACCACTCGATGAAAGACCGAAGCTGGATCGATTCCACTCCCTAGAGTTAGTTGAAGCACTTCTAACGCTTTCAAAGAAACCAGCACCATAACAACAAATTCCTAAGTTATTTGTTACAATCGGTGCAATTCTTTTCTTTTAGGGACAATGTTTATATTTATCATTTTTTATATATTCAGTTTTGAGCCATATATAGTTAGTGTTACCAGACCAAGTTTTTTTTTGTTTAACTTTGCGTTTTTATTTAAATGCAAAGAGTACTGTGATGATCACCGGTGCCTTAGATAATTTGTTGTATCCAAGGCAACAAAATGTAAACAAGTGGAGAAAAATATTCATACATAAACCAAAGTCAAAGCATTTATTCTCTCACCATTAAAAGTACAAGAATAAAGCTTATTAACCACAAACCGTCTTTTACTCCAACAAACAAAGAAGATATTACATTAACCCCGACGTGATATAAACACGCAACCTTCTGAATTTTGATTCTCTAAATGAATCAGCTCTGGATCTTTATCAAACCACTTCAAAAATAGATACTCGTTTACAACTTTCAGATCAATTCATAAAAGAATCAATTTTTTCTAAATTAACCCCAAAATTGCAATTCATAGAATCCCAATTCGAGACTAATATCACCATAGTGCGCTACTGTGAAAGAATAGATGATCTACTAAATTTACAAAAACCAAAATTGTATAATAATTCAAGCAATTTACAAATGTCATTATTAAATACAAAAATGTCAAATTTGATAGAAACCGTCGCTGATCTGAAATGCGAGGTTAAGTCAACACCTATTCATTCACACGCATTTGAAATACCAATAACACATGATGCAGACGTTTGCTTGTATCATCGACACTTTGACAACCGGGCTCGAAAGTGCATTCTACCATACTGCTTTTAAAAAAATTTGTAAGACCGTATCTGCTACCTACGCCAAAACCGCTTTCGAACAAAATTTTAACTTCAAATGCAACCACCAACTCTACAATTTCTATCTCAGCACGCAATTACCCACGAATTTGACATATATAGCAGATACGGACTTTTCTAGAAAACTTCTCTAGGAATAATGATTGACTATAGAGTTAATAATTATTCCTAATTCCTCCTTATTCCTATTATTTCCTTCCTATTTCCCCATATAAAGTCAATCCATGTATATTATCTTAATTTAAATTCAATTAAGTTAGATGATTAGAAAAAACAAAATATAATACAAAATCATTGTATCATACAAGAGACACTTAGGACAGCTGTTTCGACCTTTCGGATCTCATCAGCTAGAGGTACTGTAATGATCTACTACATATTATTTGGAAGGCATTGAACAGATGCAAAGATTGTATCTGTTATGTCATAGCAACGATAAACAAAGAGTGATAAATAAAGATTCTATAAGTCTACGCGCTTTTTATTGAGCTATTCTTACAAGAATCTCTTAAAATTAACGTATCAACTGGTAAACCGACTCCCCATACCTTATAATTGTGACTAAAGTGGTAAAATAACATTAATATCAAGAATTGAATGTTACATCTATAGAGTCATATACCGTATTAAGCGGTGTTTTCTACCATATAACAATATGAATTTTTCACATACAAAACCTTTTAGAATACACCAGAAGTTCTCAATAGGTCGCAGTTTTGGTGAAATGCGGAGGAATTATCTTCCTTGGCAACAAACACGATATTCGGCTGATAAGTGAGCTGATAGATGAACTGATTTCGCGTAATCTGATGAGGCCAGATCGGGCCAGAACGCATCCCAAGCAGCGTTTTTAGTCATCGCTACGTACCAGCAACTTCCAGTGGAACTAATAAGTTTTTGCCAATAATCACAAGCATGTAATTGCTACGGTATCATTACGCGCCTGGAACCAAAATGGGGAACAATTTTTGTGTAGCAGACACGTGGCGGCGTAGTAATTGCTACTTTCGTAGAACTTATTTTCTCTTTGACACATGGTGGTTTGACGCATCGCGTGATTACTCTCTCTTACTCTTGCAAGTGAACAAATATTCTATAATTTTCTATAGTAATGCTGCGGTCGTGTCACAAAATGCATTACTATTTTATTTGTAATACGTATTTAATAATACAAAGAGCGATGGATTGTTTGATTATTTTATCATTCCAGTAAACCAAAATTATAAACCATTACAACTTTTCTGTTGAATGTGATAATGATAAGTCGAAAAATAACATTTTCATTCTTTAAATATATTTTTTAATAAAAAATGTTTGTAATAAAATATGACAAAAATACTTATAAGTTGATACACTTGATAGAAACCATTTTTATATTATTCCTGTTATGTTCTTTTATGTGTTTAAATAAAAGATACTCAATTATTGTCATTAATTAACTTTATTATTATTGAGTGAGCAGGAAGCATTACATACACAATGCATACACTGTACAAGCTGTGTGTCCTCTAAGCCGACTCAAGTGGTACTGACGGACGGCAAAGATTAGCTAGTTACATAACTACAAATAAATTTTGCCAACTTCAAGTTACATACATAACAATTCTTAAGGCACAATTTGTTATTTTTATTGAAGGTTATGTAGTAAAACATCTAATAACAATCATAACAAATAGCAAATTAATTAATGGCCTCCAACATTTTACAAGTAAATATGGAGATGGAGTAGTTTACGAAAAATTACTTTAAAGTGATTCTCCCGACTAGCAAAAACGTAAGTTTTACTTTCGATACTACTGTAAGGTCCGGTTACTTTAAAGGGTTAAACAATGGTTCCAGGCAGGTGACAGGACTTTCAGTACTACTTTAAAATTTTAAAAACTTTAAAGTAACTTCGCGCAAGTTACTGCTACAATCATAATACCACTTTGAAGTTTGAACGACTTTAAAGTAATTATACTAGGTGGTAATACCGTTCCACATACTATAAAGGTTACTTAGAAGTAATGGAACTACATAGTTCCAATAAATAGTATAGACAACTACATAATTACTAAAATACTCCAAATTGAAGTAATTAAATATATAAAGTCATAAATTTAGTTGTAGTTACGTAACAATTACTCAGTCAAAGTTCCGATTACAGTTACTTAGATGCTGCTTTGGATACTTGTCATCAGAATGATTTTCCCGAATGAATGGAATAAGCATTTCTTAACAGTTTCATTTAGGTGGACTTCTGAGTGATGGCCATTCATGAACAGAAGAAGGGTTTCAAAATCTCAGAAGGTGTTATTGTCAATCACATTAGCAATTTTCTCTTTTTCATAAATTAATTATATCATCAGGTGCTGCAAGAAAGTCCTGAATATAAAATTCGCATTTTTATCAGAAATTATGAAAGTAAAGTAATTTTCATCATCCAAACTAAAAAACTTTTCTCGGAATTTCTCTAACATGCGTCTGCATCTTAGTCAAATTTGTTGATATTGTTGCATAGATCTAGTAAGCAGATTAATCTTCTTTCTGTATCATCATCCGACATTTGTTCTTAAGGGTCCTGACCCTATGAAACTGACTGTACTTGAATTGTTTTGCTAATTTTCTTCCAAACGATCAATGTTGGATTTTCTCATCTTCATTGCTTTTCGGCCACAACCTGGTTTGCGAAAAGACGTGGTTCCTTCTTGCCATGGTTTAATGTATGAATATATTATATCGATTATGGTACACTTGTTTCCATAAAATGATCTGCAACAAACTTTTTTCCTTTTTCAATATGATTATCACAACAACATGTGTACACTCTCGAAAGAAGACTGGTATGAACCATAATGCAAGAATTTCCTTAACAATTGTTACAAGTAAACCAAATTTTACATATGTTAAGAAAATTAATTCAAATGGTTTACCATAGTAAAACAAAAGAAAACCTGGTTTCACCGAAGAGTGCAGTCTCAAATTTTAGGCATCACCCGTTATGTAAAAATGCGTTCCAGCGCATATTTATTTGGGTTGTCCCAACGTAGGGCATTCCATCGTGATATGTCCTATGGAATTCAAACCCGCAGTTTTATGTTTCTGAATCTTTCCTAATATCGCTTAGACCTTGTGACAAGCTTGTGGAACAAGTGTATTCGGTGGAACAGCGGTTAAAAACTAAAAGTGCCCTGCTAAAATAATATTTCGTAATTATTTCTACGTTCAATACATTTGAGTTGCTGCTACGCTTTCCACGTTCCTACTATTTTAAATTATGTAGATGTCCAAAGTCTCATTTTTTAATGGATTTTTCTTATCGTAAACATTTTTAAAAGAAACTGAATTACATTGACATGGTGTGATACACCTGAAATAATTGAACAGAATTGGGCTAGTTTGCATGTTTCTGAATGTTGTTATTATGAAATTCTGTTCTTTCTTAAAGTTCTACAAGCAAGGCAGAGTTTTTTTGTTTCTAGAAGTTTTAAGCTAATCGAAGGTTCTATCTATAGGTTTTTCTAGGGATTATGGACAAAACTTGTAAAGTTGAAGTTAAATAAAATGTTAGTCTCTATTAGAGAATTAGTTTTTACCGTGATTAATTACTAAGTACTTTTGTTGCATGATCTTGCCGATTGTTTGGTTATCGATGCGAATAACAAATGTTAAGCTCAATATTGTAGTATAATTGAATTCAGTAGGTAAATCGCTGCTTTTGTTGTAATAAATACTTAATTGTGATTTAATACCAGATCCTCGAGTATTCCATAACTGAATAGTTCCAGATATCATTTTCATTATCTGTCTCTGAAATTCTACCCTCGTGACTGCGAAATATTGTTGTATTATTTATATAATATCAAGTTGATTTCTGCAAACCATTTCCTTATTTCCGGCGTAGCATAACGTGCCTCCTGCTCTTTGGCCTATGAATAAAGCAAGTTCCGGTATTTACGTCAAGGCATACTGCGATCAGGATTTCCCCCTTGGAATTGTGCACCAAACGTATCGTAAACTTAAATTACATTTCCATTTTTGTGCTTTCTATTTTATTGTGTTTTGGATGTTTCGTGACTGTATTTAAGTTAAAAGTTGACAACTGGATTGATTTAGTTCGAGAACCTCCTGTTTTATTATCCAATATTATAATTTTGTTTTGTTCATAACTAGCGGGAAACGCTTTTACTATTTATTTATGCATCTAGTAAAGTTATGGAGAATGTAGAACAAGGATATAATAACTATACTACTGATTTATATTTCGTACAAGGATAAAAGTGATAAGGAGGTTAATTCAGATTCAGGCTTGAACTAGGTACAAACTTTGGTGTTTATGTTTTCAAAGTTAACCAGAATTTGTTGTTGTTTCAAAGTTCCCTTTTTTTAGAGTTAATCCTCTACAATCCACAGAAGATCCTAATTTTATACTTTAGGAAAACTTAAATGAGTAAACTTTACAGGAAAAAAGGTTACAAAAATAACGAATAATAATAACGCGGGAACGAAGAATGTCCAAGATAGTGTGGAACATCTTAATAACAAAATTAGGCTGTTCTTTCAAGAATGGTAGTGTACGGAACATGTTTAACATTTGATAACCTAATTTACATTGAGAGTTCTTTATTTAGGAGTCATTAACTTTTAATTTCCGGTCTTTAATTTTCCTGTAACTTTTTAAGCCTTTTAAGGCTTTACTATTTCTTTACAAGATTTATTTTTGGAATAGAATAAAAAACTGCAGTAGTATCGAAATAATAACTAATACCTACTACACTAAACTAATTGTTTTATTTTTCACGATGGCATATAACTAAATACGAGGGTCACGCTATATAGTTTGAGATACAAGAAAACTACAAGTCTTTTAGGAAAATGATTTTATTTATGTTCAAAGTAATCACCACCTACATCAATACACTTTTGTAACCGAAGCTTCCACAACTTAAACGCTTGAAGCCAGTCATCTTTTGAAATGCGCTCAAAAAATTGATGAATTGCTTCATCTATCTCATCCTGCGTCGTGAAACGTCGACCACGTAAATGTTTCTTTAGGTTAAAGAACAACCAGAAATCACACATGGCCAAATCAGGCGAATAGTTGGATGTTCAATGATTGTTACATTATTTTCATGTAAAAATTCAACTGTCTGCTGTGCATTGTGTGACGATGCATTGTCGTGATGCAACATTAATAACCCACGAATATTGACTGACTCAAGCATTGCAGGTAAACATTTTGTGGTGTACCAGTTTGCTGTAACTGTACGTTGATCTTCAAGCTTAATTGTTTTCACTAATCCTGTACTGCGAAAGTAAACTGCGTACATAACTTTCTTGACAGACCTTTGCTTTTTCGCCATTGTTGGTGTTGGTGCATCTTCGTGAATTCACACACGGCTCTCCTGGCAGGTAGGAATATCATAAAATGGTATGTATGCTTCATCACCTGTTACTATTTTAGAAAGAATACGATGCCCACCATTATTTAACATTTCTAACGTTTCCCGCGCGATTTTTGCTCGCTCTGCCTTTTGGAAATCGTTAAGCGTATGTGGCGCCCAACGAGTAATAATTTTTTTGTAAAAATAGAATTTACTGTTGCGGATCCAACACCAAGAGTTGCCTCAATCGCTTGATAGGTGCATCTTGGATCTTCTTCGATCATACGTCTCAGTCTCTGAATGTTTCCAGCAGCAACTGACGAACAGGGCCTACCAGCGCGTGCCTCATCACCAAGCGATATCCGTCCTCTTTTAAATTCGCTATACCAGCGAAACACAGTTGCGCGTGAAGGACCTTCATCACCAAATGCGCGTTGCAACCGTTCAAGACTGTGTTGTTCATTTAAACCGACCTTGAAATCGTAGTAAATCATAGCGCGCACATCTTCTCTTGACAAATTCATGTTTCGACACGACAAATCGTATGTACCACCGTTGTCAGAGCTTACTAATGAAGGATGGTGATATGTAACAATGCCGTGTTGCCAGATCTAACTCTTCTAGTTTCGTGGCATCTCACAATATACAGCGTGGCCCTCGTATTTGCTATAATAAAAACTTTTTCAAAGTTTTCTATTACAAGTGTGGCATTGTGAATAAGACATTTTACTGAGACAAGTGGTGTACAGCAGGAGAATAGTTTGATCAATACAATCACTAATAATAAAATAACATTGATATTGGCCAAAATTATTAGTTTACCGCTGTCGCTTCACAATAGCGTGTAAGATATTTGGCAAATCGCATGCTGGATGCATCGATATCAGCTGTATATATTGAAATATAAAAAAAGTGATTAGTAAAAAGTTTCACAAATTTATTATAATTTACCTGACAATTGTTTCGACAGCTAAGCTGTTATTATACAAGATAATATAAATATAAACAAACATGTTAAGGTAAATACAAAAAAAATAGATAACTAGATAAAAAGTTACGCCACAAAGTCTCTAGAAATACACCAGACGCATGTTAAACCCCATTTAAACTTTAACCTCTCGGGTTAATTTAACCTGGCACGGGTTAATATTAACCAAATCGGCTGAAATTTTGCACAGCTCATTTTTTTGACATTTTAAAAAGATCTAGGTGGGACCTAAAAAATTTTAACTTTTACAAAATAACGGCCACCCTAATGCATACCCACTAAATCTTAAGAGGAGCTGTTGTTTCCAACCAACCACACAATATTCTTAACGTTAGTAACTACCAATGAGTAATTTAGACGAAATTCCTGTTCAGCCATTAAACTCAGAACCACACGAGCTTATCAAAAACCAACCCAATTACAAACTACAGAATTGTCTCGTAAAACATGAATTATGCTTCCAACAGTAATTACAAACCGTTGAAATTTAAAGAGACTTAAGGCAATATAAGACATTAACTTCCAGAGTTATATCACAAATAGATTATATTTCTGTTGAACCGAGATTTATTGCATGCAAGCTACCATTTTGTTTGTTTTGTAGATGATTTTAGGCAGAATAGGAGTAGATACGTGACTGACTAAGAACAAGGTAGGGTAAAGGAAGCTAATATAGTCCAGCTGGTAATATCGCCACTAATTAATATTAGTGGCGATATATCGTGAAATAAGTGCAGTCAGGTGTCGGTAGTGATGCATACTTTTACGTACACATGTGTAGGAAGACATATTGTGTTTTCGGTGTTAGTTGAAGTGCGTTTCAAACAGTAGTGTAATTTGGTTCAACGCAAAGAAAAAGAACATTTCGATTTTCTATAACAATTGGGCATTTTTTTACAAAAAGTAAGTTTCAAAAGTCTTTTAACACATAAATAATCAAAAGAAGTGTTTAATTATTCATGTGCCATATGAAATTTAACATCTCTCGCATTGTTTTTTGTAAGATCATACTTCTAGTGCAAAGGTTATGTTGTATCCAATCATAGGCGCCCGCAGAAATTTGTCCAGGGGGGGCAAGCCTTGAATGAACGGCATGATAGTGGGGCAAACCTAGAATAAACGACACGCTAGGGGGGGCATTATCAAAATTTTCAATAAAATTCAAATTGTTCAACTTCCAGGAGGGGGGCAAGTGCCCCTTCTTGCCCCCCCCTTTCGGGCGCTTATTTATCCAATATCGTCTATTAGCGGTGTAGTTAATATCGCTTAGGCGATATTACTCGAGTTTTTTTCTCGTTTGCAATGAAACTGCACATGTTTCATTATGGTGGTAGCTGTTGTGAAATAACATTTTTATAATAAGTAATTATTTTTGACACAATACATTACCTAAAGATAAAATTGTATGAGCATTATTGTAGAACTTAGATAAGAACTAAAACTTATATTTAAAAGCAGTATTTTCATAAATATTATTATTTATTAAGTAATTAAGGGATAGGTAAATATCGATAAGATTATTTTAAATTTACAGATGGGGAAATAAACGAAAAAGTTGGGATAAAAGCAAAATTATACAGGCAATAAAAGCTGTCAAAAATGGAGAAATGGGAACTCTTGCGGCTTCAAAAAAATTTAATGTGCCTAGAACCACCATCCGTAATTATGTTATTTGACATTCATAAATAAATTCATAAATGAATGTCATAATAGTAATTTATTGTATAAGGATTTTAGATAGCATTTTATTCACGCAAGAATGTTTAAACGCGAGAGCTTGCTCGAGCGTTTAATTTTCTTAAGTGAATAAAATGCATCTAAAACCCGTATGCAATACAATGTTTTATCCACAATCACACTCATTTAGAATCAGAATTGCCGAATTTTATCAAAAAATTATTTGACATTTTACTGCGACGGCGGATGTTACCTTGAAAATCATTATTCGTGTTCCATTTGTCGTAGTACCTTTGCTTTACTGGTTGCTAGTGTGTTCAACAATCATTATAATTCCATGTGTTTTATGTATAGAAACCCTAGAGTTTTATAAACCACATTATACGTTGGCAAGGAGTTCAATTATTACCTTATTATATAGTGATTGTGGATAAAAAAATTTATGACATTCATAAATAGGGTTATGTTCCAATTGTAACATATAAGCTGCGCCCTATGTTTGAAATTTTTCCATAGGCCACTTGACCACAGTTTTCTTCGAACACCCGTTATTATTGATACAAAATTTTTTGGAATGAGAAGATCTGATATTAAAAGAATGGCTTATCAACTAGTACTTAAAAACAGAATTTCACAACCGTTTAAGAATCAATCAGCAGGTAGATTCTGGTTCTCCAAATTTATGAAAAGACATCCTGAGCTAGCAATAAGAACGCCACGTGCTACTTCTCATGCAAGGGCTGTAGGGTTTTCGTAAGAAAATGTGAAAATATTTTTCGATTTATATGAAGGTGAATATGAAAGAGTAAAGAGACAACAGCATCGCATATTTAACGATGATGAGACGGGGATTTGTGCCGTTCAACACAAGATGACCAAAGTAATAACGTTAAAAGGCAAGTTGCAGCATTAACCTCAGCTGAAAGAGGAAAGCTAATTACAGTAGTACGAGGGCAAGGTGAAAAGTTTTCGGCCTAACACAGAGATGGTGCTGCAATCGGCAAACAATCATGTTTCCTGCTTGGGTGCATGTGTCATTAGTTCGTATGACTAGTTTCAACTTGTTCGCTCAAGTAGTTTGTTTACACGAATTTTTTCAGTAGACATCTTGCGTGTTTTTTGTTAAAATGAATAAACTTGAATATCGTGCGGTTATAAAATTTTTCGTTTTGGATGGATTAACCCCTAAGGAAATTCATCCGAAGTTGACAAAAGTTTACGGGGACTCTGCTCCTTCCATGTCAACTTTTAAAAAGTGGGCAGCTGAATTTAAACGTGGTCGCACATCCCTCGAAGATGACCCACGTGAAGGACGGCCAAAATCCGCAACCACACCAGAAACCATCGAAAAAGTGCATGATATCGTGTTGGACGATAGGCGAGTGAAGGTGAGTGAGATAGCTGAGGCTGTGGGGATATCGGAAGAAAGGGTGCGAAACATCTTGCACGAAGAATTAGGAATGCGAAAGCTCTGTGCAAGATGGGTGCCGCATTTGCTGAATGCCGATCAAAAGCAAATGCGCAAACGATGTTCGCAGCAATTTTTGGACCGATTCAACAGGAATCCGACCGATTTTGTGCGGCGATTTGTCACCATGGATGAGACATGGGTCCACCACTACACGCCAGAAACGAAACAGCAGTCCAAGCAGTGGGTGGAAGCCTGTGGTTCAGCGCCAAAGAAAGCGAAGTCGATCACATCTGCCGGAAAGGTCATGGCCAGCGTGTTTTGAGATGCGAAAGGAATCTTGTTAATTGGTTATCTTTCAAAAGGCAGAACAATTACAGGCGAATATTACTCCAACCTTCTTGACCAGCTGGATGCCAAAATTCGCGAGAAGAGGCCTAGCTTGAAGAAGAAAAAAATCATCTTTCACCAGGACAACGCAAGGGTGCGTTGGCGGTGGGAAAACTGCGGGATTTGGGGTATGATTTGCTCGGCCATCCCCCCCTATTCTCCTGATTTGGCACCCTCAGACTTCCATCTGTTCCCAAACTTAAAGAAATTTGTTTCTGGGAAGCGCTTCGCATCCAATGAAGGAGTTGAGAGGGCCGTAGATGAATATTTTCACAACCTTCCAGACTCTCACTTCCGGGAAGGAATATTGATGTTGGAGAAGCGCTGGATCAAGTGTGTTGAAGTCATGGGAGATTATGTAGAAAAATAAAATTATTTTTTAACTGAAAGTCGCAGTCTTTCATTGTCAGGCCGAGAACTTTTCACTTTGCCCTCGTAGTTTGTATGAATGCTGTGGGCACCTACATTCCGCCACTTTTGATATGGCCCAGAAAGAACATGAAAATGGAGTTAATGGACGAAGCACCTGCTGGAGCAATCTGGGCATGTCGTTCATCTGGTTGAATACAAACAGACATATTCTGCATGTGGTTTGATCACTTCATTAAATACACTAATCCAACTGCTGAGAATCCTGCTCTTCTTATACTAGACACAATACCCATACAAGGCATCTCAATGTATTAATAAAAGCCAAAGAAACCAATGTGAACATTCTCTGCTTGCCTCCACATTCATCACACAAGATGCTACACTTGATGTGGGATTTATAAAGCCTCTAAAAATTTACTATTCTTCAGAAATATTTTTAAGGAATTGCAATTACGAACAAAGGAACAGAAATGAAAATGTAGTAACTACGTTTAGAATAGCTCCGCTGTTTAATACAGCTTATAGTCGTGCAGCTGCCATGGGAGTATCAGTTAATGCTTTTCGGAAGACGGGTCTTTATCCACTCAATCGAGATGTTTTCCGTGACTACGACTTTCCTTCATCTGAAGAAGTCAATGCATTATCTACCTCACCTGAGACAACACCTGGATCAACTGGAATCAGCAATGCATCATCTGCACAACTTCAGGTTACTCCTGGACCAAGTGGAGTCAGCGATACATCTCCTATCTCACTGGAGGCAACAGCTGGTCCAAGTGGAATTAGCAATACGTGATCTGCACAAACTGAACCTATACCCAGGTATAGGTCCAGACTAAGTGGAATGATTTTACCAGCAGACATAACACCTTTACCATATCTTAAACGTAAGACTTCTAAACGTCAAGGATCTGTCATTCTTTTGAATTCGTTTAACTATACAACCACTTTGCAGGAAAGCATCAAAAAAGTACAGAAGAGGAAGCAAGACAAAAGTAAAACAAAGACTGATGCAAAAGAATCGTTTATTAAGAAAGGAAAAGACAAAAATAAAAAAAGTTGAAAGCAGTGCGAAACACTTTGAATGCGAAAACGAATTAAGTATTTCTGAGGTTGAAGAAGATGATACTGATGATGACGCAGCATGTGTTTTCTGTGGACAAATGTTTAAGAATGATCATTATGGAGAACAATGGTTTCAATGTTCTATTTGCTGCAGATGGGGTCATGGAATATTGCGGAGCAATCGAGTTTAATTTCACTTGCTCACCATGCAAACGTAATTGCATTAAAAAATAATTTTGTTTTATTGAATTGTCTTATTGTAAATTAACTTTAATTTATGTTTAATGGTCTTATTAAACATGAAATAAATAAAGATTATTAAAAGTTTCACAGTTTTATTAAAATATACCTGACAATATTGTTTCGACAGCTATGCTGTCATTATCAAAGGTAATATAATTATAAACAAACACGTCGCTAAGGTAGATACAAATAGGTAACTAGATAAAATAATAATAATAATAATAAAAATTAATAATAAAAATCATAATTAAACATCTAATACTTCCAGTAACGGAGAATTACTGAGCTCAAGTTGTTCATTCATTAAAGGTACCCTGAGTTTGTGTTTGTATATCTCAAAGGCTTCTAAAATGTCTAATTTGCGTTTATTATTACAAAAATGTAGGAATTTAATATTATTTTGAGGAGTCATTGTGTGATTTTGTTCTAAAAGGTGTTTGGCGTAATTCGATTTTTCAGGATGTTTATTTTTGTAATGACGTACGTGTTCTTTATATCTTATGTCAAAATTTCGAAGTGTTTGTCCAATATATACCGAACTACAAAAAGAACAATTTAAACGGTAAATGCCCGATTTCATGATATCATGTGTTCTGTCTTTAGCATTAAATAAAAATGAAAAAGTGTTAGTGTTGGTTTTAAATGTTATTTTATAATTGTTGGTTTTTCTTAGTATATGTGCAATTTTTTCTGATATTTTGCCAAAATATGGTATAGATATGTAATTTGTGTCTTCTGTTTGATTGTCAATGGGATATATTCTTTTGATAGCTAACCTATAATCTTTTTGTTTAATTAAAGTGTCAATCATGTTCGGATTATAATGATTTGCATGTGCTAGTTGTTTAATGGTTGATATCTCTTTGCTAAAATCTGATTTTGTTAGTGGAATAGTTAAAGCTCTGTGTACTAATGATCTGTATGCTGCTATTTTATGTGTATTGTGGTGACAAGATTCATTTGGTATTGTTATGTCTGTTTGTGTTGGTTTTCTGTATATGGAAAATTCAAAAAGATTGTCTGCGTTAATCTTGATATTTAAGTCTAGAAAGTTTATAGCCCTGTTTTGTTCTGTTTCTAGTGTAAATTTTATATTAGGTTAATTAGTTAAAAGGTTAGAGTTAATTCAATTATTTGACCTTTGTATAAGTCAAAATTATTTCACTTTTAATAACATAATTTATTTACAAAAGGATGGTTTACCTATGGGTAATTCTCTAAGTCCTCTATTAGCTAACATATTTATGGACAAGTTTGAAGATCGAATATTTGAATTAAACCTCTCTAAACACATTATCTTCTGGTTTCGTTATGTTGATGACATTTTAGCTTGTTTTGACAGTTCTTTTGAGGTTATCAATGAATTTTTAATTCTTATAAACAATATCCATCCTAATATAAAATTTACACTAGAAACAGAACAAAACAGGGCTATAAACTTTCTAGACTTAAATATCAAGATTAACGCAGACAATCTTTTTGAATTTTCCATATACAGAAAACCAACACAAACAGACATAACAATACCAAATGAATCTTGTCACCACAATACACATAAAATAGCAGCATACAGATCATTAGTACACAGAGCTTTAACTATTCCACTAACAAAATCAGATTTTAGCAAAGAGATATCAACCATTAAACAACTATCACATGCAAATCATTATAATCCGAACATGATTGACACTTTAATTAAACAAAAAGATTATAGGTTAGCTATCAAAAGAATATATCCCATTGACAATCAAACAGAAGACACAAATTACATATCTATACCATATTTTGGCAAAATATCAGAAAAAATTGCACATATACTAAGAAAAACCAACAATTATAAAATAACATTTAAAACCAACACTAACACTTTTTCATTTTTATTTAATGCTAAAGACAGAACACATGATATCATGAAATCGGGCATTTACCGTTTAAATTGTTCTTTTTGTAGTTCGGTATATATTGGACAAACACTTCGAAATTTTGACATAAGATATAAAGAACACGTACGTCATTACAAAAATAAACATCCTGAAAAATCGAATTACGCCAAACACCTTTTAGAACAAAATCACACAATGACTCCTCAAAATAATATTAAATTCCTACATTTTTGTAATAACAAACGCAAATTAGACATTTTAGAAGCCTTTGAGATATACAAACACAAACTCAGGGTACCTTTAATGAATGAACAACTTGAGCTCAGTAATTCTCCGTTACTGGAAGTATTAGATGTTTAATTATGATTTTTATTATTAATTTTTATTATTATTATTATTATTTTATCTAGTTACCTATTTGTATCTACCTTAGCGACGTGTTTGTTTATAATTATATTACCTTTGATAATGACAGCATAGCTGTCGAAACAATATTGTCAGGTATATTTTAATAAAACTGTGAAACTTTTAATAATCTTTATTTATTTCATGATTATGGAGTTCCACAAAATAAGGCTGGAAACAATAAACAAGTCTTATTAAACAATTGATTTCCTGTTAGTTTTTTTCTACTAAAGATTAATTTTTGTAATAGTGGAAAATGTTTGGGAACTGTATTTCTGTATCTTTATAATAACGACATTAATCACAATTAAAAATAAGTTTATCAAAAAAACTCTATGATGCTCATTCTATATTAAAGAACATTAAATGTACATATAAATATCGTTTTATAGTTGAATTAATATTAATTAGTAAAAATCTCCAGGTAGGCAATATTAGGAACACTTTCTTCAAATTCTACTTTTTGCATGTTTTTGCTGATCTTTAATTTACAATGTAAATATATTAAATGTTACCTTTCCAACATATACATAAAAGACAAATAACTTTTGTTTAGTTTTAAGCTTATTAAAGCCATAAGTATTGATAACCCTTTAACTGAGAACGATTTGAACTTTGGTAGGCGATGTTAGCTTTCTTTACCCTACTATCATGCGGGAAATAAATTTTGTTTGCACAAGTATTAACTTGGTTTTAATTAAATACATTAAGTTGGACTATCTGCGGTTTCATAACTTTTTTGAAGTCAAACTGCCTGTACCATCCAATAACAAAAAACCTTTTAGGCTTTTATATTTTATGCCAATTTGAATTTAAAATAAAGCGGAATAAATATCCGTAATAATGAGCTCGTTACAAACTCAAAAGTTATTCCTTTAGTCCCGTAGCAAATTTAAGATTTGTTTTTTAACCTCTAAAAGTTGTTTTCTTATTTTCTTAACTTGCGTAAGTACTGTGTAATTAACTTATCTTCATATCTATCACCATTTGCAAGACCTTTGTAACGAAGTTACTTATTACGGGGTATAATTATTTATTTATATAATTATGTATTTACTATTGAAATAACTGCCATGCAAGTTTTGCCGCGTGACCTCGCTCTTCTGCGAGAAGAGCAAGTCTCGCGTCCCCACCCGTCCTTTCCCTCTTAGCCGTTGGCACTCGCTAGCGCAACGCGCAGCCCCACCTATTCTAGTGGGTATATAAGCTTGCTCGTCGGACTATTATATCAATATTGTGCTTGTTGTCTGGAGAGTAGACACGCGTGTGATTACCATCTCGAACGGAACGCGAACCCTAGTAGAGTTGTTAATCATGCGGCCACTCTTCAGCCGGCAACCGGGCTCGGTCAGTTTGGGTAGTGTTAACCGGTGAGTCGATAAAACCTAGTTCCAGGAGGCAACCCCTGTCCTATTTCCAACTTTCCGGTTCCTAGTCGGGGTGGTGGGCCTGTCTAGGCTCCGATGTATCCAGGTTCCCTAGTGCTGTAGCGGGCAGCCTAGGGCCGTCAACTCTCTACCAGGGGGGCACCTTCCTTCTTTCCCTAACAGTCGCTAACACAAAAGGTAACTCTGCGGGTTTTTTTGTTGTGGCTCGTCAAGCTACCCGTTAGCGGCTGTTAATCCTTATACCCTGAGTCCCATCCTGGGTGTCCTCCGAACTCCATTGTTCAGGGGCTTGTTAAATGGAACGACAGTGGAATCGACTCACTGCTTAGTGCTACACAAAGTTCCCCCGAAAGCCATATTTCGGGGGTGGTTCTGACAAGAGCGGTTTTTTGCTCCAATCAACTCCAATTACCTACTCCAATTAACTACTACAATTACTACTACCATTATCAGTCGGCTGCACAGCAACAATCAACCACATTCTCAACTCTCAATCCATCGAAATTACTTCAACCAATCAACGCCAACTGCTACCATCTGCAAAACAATAATTACGGCAACCACTACTACTTCAACTTCTACGATTACCAATCACAAACGCCGTAATTATTCCAACAAATTAACAACTTCAAGACATCATCGAATCTCAACTACATTCCAACGTTATCGCCCATGTCAACATGTTCCACATGTTGGCATAGCCGATAACAAAACAAAAGAAGAACCATGAATGCGAGATTATCGAAGAATACAACGCGTGCGGAGCGTTTGTGATTGTCATTACCAACATTATTATTAATGCTGCTAATGATAACCACAAATGTCACTTGCCGTTGCCGGGCTAGTTATTATTAAATTTTAATTTAATAATAATTGGTCTGCCAACGGCTGGCTGAAGAGGCCTACTTGTATTAGGCCTATAACAGCCTCAGTGATTAAAATACCATTGAGCAGTCACTATTATATCAGTCTCTTCCGCTACATTTAAGAGAAACATCCGAGCAGAGAAGCAGGGTACCAGAACCAGAAAACCGAATACCAAACCAGTCGCCCGAATCACTTAAGGTGAGCATTATAATATTTATAATACACTATACAACCGAACCGAACATTACCGAGTACAACCGTACCGAACACCACCGAATACAATCATACCGAACACACCGAACATTACCGAATACAACCGTACCGAACACCACCGAATACAACCGTACCGAACATAACCGAACATTACGGAATACAACCGTACCGAACATTACCGAATTCAATCATACCGAACACACCGAACATTACCAAATACAACCCTACCGAACATACCGAACACTATACCGAATACTACCGAGCCGACACCGCAATAACAAGTAATAGTGTATAGTGCCTCACCCTGCTTGCATATAGTTGCACTGTAACCGTTTCCAACCTTTTCCTGCAACCCATATCAGTGCTTAAGGTGTTAGTTTGGCTTGGCATAGTAATTTAGCTTGGCATGGTAATCTGGCTATTTATATGTAGCACAATATATTGTGAATAATAAACTAAAGGTTTGCTGAAGTGGTGTTTTATTGAATAGTAGTCTTAATAACCCGTAAGTGTGAGCCGTTTCAAACCTGGACAAAGAGCCCTGGACACCGAGTCTTCACTGGGTCCCACCGCTGACGAGTGTACTCTCGGTAAAAAGTACTGGCGCTCGAGACCGGGCGCATCAACGATACATTCTCCGACCGAAGGGCGTCGCACCTTTTTTCTATGCATCCTTTATGGGAAGCGCAGCCCACATTCTTCATGTTATATTTTCGAAACAGACTGTGACTATGAGTCGTAGCTGAATAAAACAGAAATCATCTTATAAGGAATTTCCTAGGCAATAAAAAAATGTTGCGTTTTTAATTTATAACCTGCCAAAATAGAGTTATTTATAAAATGTTAACCGCCATCTTTTCCAAGATGGCTACTTAAATACTTTTTCCACAACTCGGGATTCATCAGTTTCTGAAACATTTTCTATTCGTGAACATATTTGCCAACTTTCAGCTTCCTATGTTTCTGTTTTTTTATTCACTTAATTCTGCTCTAATTCTACTGTACTAAAAACAATTGATTAAGTTGCGACAAGTCCATGCTTTTCTAAAAACTCTAACTTTGTAAGTAATAAGCGCAAAAACATAATACCTGCATAAAAGCTACCGGCATTGTGAATTGTGAAACTTGCATTTCTATCAGTTCTATCAACTTTTTAAATCGAAAAATTAACTAAATTTTGATGATAATGCTTGTTTTTGGAATGAAAGGAAAACATAGAATGGCAATCATGGTATCTTCAGATGAGTAAAACAGTTTATACCACACTAGTATTACCTTTTCTTTGAAAATAAACTGAGCATGAGTTAAAGTTTGCGTTTGAAGCTAAATCTACGCTATGCTTGATTCAAAAGTAGACTTTTAGGACATTCGTTGGTTACTAGTAAGAATTTGATAGGTCGTATTGCATAGAATACATATATTGCATTCACGTAGCACTCAAAAGCCACTTACAGCCTGATTAAGTAGTGCATTAACTAGTTTTGTTTGAACTTAACGACACAACTATTGCTGCATTTTAATTGAGTATAAAGGTTCGCCAAATGTCAAACACTGATATAAATGTTTCTGTTTTATGGAAGATGATTTTTTATAGTCCAACTATAGATTAACGTTAATAATGGCTTTCTCAAGAGTTGAAAACCAACCCACATTCGGGCATTGTTAGACAAGGATAGTGTTTGGTCTTGATGATATAAATTTGTTCTTGGCTGAAAGATCTGAATTAAAGCAGTATGTAGACTGATAAAGAAGAAGGATTTAAAAAGTGGTTTAAATTATTTGCATCTACCTGAATATGACAATAATAAGGCAATAAGAAAACTTGATATTTACAGACCTGCTTCATAGTTTTGACGTGTAAACACTTACTATTGCCTATTGGTAATAATTTAGCAGCAAAGCCTAACTGAAGATCTGATTTGCCATACTACTGAATATGAAAAAGTTATCTCTCCTACTTACAATTAACTTGTCTATGCTGTGTTGCAACTGTTACTTCTAAATCTTTCCCTAATGGAATAATTGTTACAACAGACCAATTTATACTATGAGGTAAGTGCAAATACTCTTCTTTTAGAGATTATGTTTTCTTCTTAGTTATTATTTTAGATTTACATATAATGAATATAATCTTTTCAAATGACATATGATACGTCAGTTTTGGCAAATGTATTTTGTATATTCATTTACTTTGGCTAATTTTCACATGTCTAATTTTTTTAAATAAAATAATTGTCTTTCTCTGTTAATTTGCAACTCAAAAAAATATCTTTTAAAGCTAACTAAAATATAATTTGTCTTTCAAAGTCACAGTAATTGTCATATTTTGTAATATCACATAGCAGTGGCCTTATAGGTGGCCATATGGCGGCAATGGGTGCGCCTAACAGCCTAACCACTTTAGCAACACATTAGTTATATACCGAATTGATAGCGGTTAATATATGAGACTGATAATCAGATATCGAGAGTTCAAATCCCATGCTAATATACTATTTTTTTATTCTAGTACTTACTAATTGTTATTTGTTTGTTTGATTTTGGGCGAGGAATCAGGATTACGGAGCATCCTTCGTACCTCATGGCACCGATTGCTATGATCATTTGGCCGACCCTACTAGAATTTAGCCGAATCTGGGGGAATTCCACCTCCAGTAGGGATTTTTAACATGCCAAACATCACATTGACACGGGACCTACAGTTTTACTTCCTATCCGAGAAGAAGACATGTTTTTAATTTTTCTCCGCTATTAAAGATTACCAGCTCGGCCGGGGATCGAACCTGCGATCTTTGGATTATGAAGCAAACATGCAAACCACTAATCCACCGAGGCTGGCAATTGTTATTTATTATTACAATTATTATTAGTTTTAGGCCCTTTTTATCAGCTTTTCTCATAGTTAAAATTGTACAAAAACTAACGGTAAACACATATAGCAAAACTATCTGATAAGAACTAAACTAATAATAATTGTAATAATAATTATTAAAACATAGTTTTAAAAATAATAATTACTAAGTAATACAATTTAAAAAAGTATTTGATGGTGGGATTTGAACCCGCGATTTTTTATTACGAATCTGATACATTCATCGCTAGACCAATACGATTAACAACTTTTTTCTATACCTTATTACCACACAGTTACTAAATTAAAACTAAATAGTTTTAATTATTGATTCTCATGTATGCGATAGGTTCAGTTATTTCTAACTATTAAACTAAATCGTAAACTGTTTTGAATGCGGTCCTGACAAGTGTTCACATGCTCCTTGTGTGTGTTTGTCTACATGCAATGATTTTGGAAATGAATATCCTTTAGATGCCGCATGTTGGACGCCAATGCTAGAGATCCTGAATATATTTGTACCCGTCCCTTAGTTTGGGGGCGGCCCCAGAACACGGCTGTGTTCCAGAACGAGAGTGATGCTAGAAAAGTTTATATCGGCAGCGGCTCCCGGATCGCTGCTTTAGTGATGAAACCATTTCACCCTGGTACAGTTGCTTCAGTACTGTAAACTAGATGACGCGTAGGCAATTCTGCGATGGAACAGTAGTTTCAGTCACTTCGGTGATTTAAGATCTATATAGGTATGGCTGATCCCAGGAAGACTACCACGGAGCATCACCTTATAAAGGGTGTTGATGCGAATACACAGCGAATATGACCAGTAGCCTCTTTCTCTCTCATACACTAAGACAACCCTATATCTCCTAGTTGGTATATGCCGGGTCTCTACTTCAAGGTAGAGTCGGACGGGGCTCTGTCGGGCTTCACCAAGCCTTAATTATGGTAGGGCAGAATGGCTAAATTCCGGGATATCCTAGACAGACACAGTCCCAGCCACACTTGAGGTTGAACTCGTCCCGGTAGTGCTGGACTCGGGGTGAGGGACTCCTTCGGAGACAGACCCCGACGGGTAAGAACGTAGATATCTCCGGCACTAGCTTAGAGGGCTAGTAGAAGGTGAATAGGCAACCTCGCTTGCCCCAGTGCGTACTGGTATCTGTTACAATAATAAGTGACGCGATAGTTAAGCGTAACACAATTCGTAGGCGCCTAAAGATGCAGTGGTCATTAAGTTCAACTTAATGAGTTATAATGAAAGGAATAATTATAAACAGTGTAGGTTAGCCAAACTGTACCAAGAGTGTCTTCTATTTCGACGAGGGAAGCTTCGTGAAGATGAAATGTATAATACATAATTATACGCATTTAAGACACATTTCATTATACACATTAAGAGATACGCATACAAGATTTCAATTCTTGCCACATCTAAGAAGACTGAGTAGTTTAAATGAATATAACGATTTTTTGTTATCAACTACAGAACAATTATGATGTGTTCCAAATAACTGTAACTGCAATTTTATTGTTGGTATGTTGTTGTCGTGCAGACAGATTTTTGTCGTTCGTAGGCACCCTAATTGTCTCTACTTCCAGAAGAAATAAATATACTAAATCCAAAATGTGCTTGACAGTATGTTTGTTGCTTTATTGACTTGGCCACCTGTAAGTCCCGTCCCTAAACCAACTATATGGTTGGACTCAGCATAGACGAAGGCTCCAAGGGTGTGCCTTAAAATATAAGTAATATTTAGGTTATTAGAAAGTACGTCAAAAGCTTTTAGTGGAAGAGGTTTGTAATAATGAAACATCAGAAACCTCAAATCAATAAATTATATTTTACAGTTGAAAAAAATAATTGTAATATTAGATGACTCTGAAATATTAGCAGTGACATACTAAAAACAATTGATGTACCCCAAAAAACTAAAACACGGGGTGCTCCAAAAGTAATGCATCGAAGAAAATAACCATTGCACCATTTTTCAAGTTACCATTTCAAAATCAACAAAGAGGAATGCTGAACTGGTTTCTAATAATAAATTGTATACATGGCCATTTTGTAAAGTAATATTTGAAGAAACATCTATTGAAGCTAGACCAAAAAATATACCTCATTCTATTTTATTCTACATAGAAATAGAAATATGACTTTAGTTCGGTAAAAATAAAATATGTTTTAGTAACTTCTTCTCGAACGATGTATGGCAAGTTATTTTAAGTGCGATTTCAGCCAAGGAACAACAAAATCTGTGGCTGTGTATACCTACTGTACAAATTAGAAATATCTAAAAAGTACACTGATTGCATCATGGAGGCATTTTTAAATGGCATTACTAAAAAATTTTAAATTAGTTCATAGAACTAACTTTTATATCAAATTTTTTTCACAAGACTTATAGTTTTCAAGACAAGGAATACACCCATAATAAATGAGTCATCCTGTAGAACTTTCAAGAAAACACCAAAATGTAAAAGGGTTTGTTTGGAATATGAAATATGACGAGTGTTGCAGTTTTTACCTTATAAGGAACGTAATATTTTTCTAGGTCCAAATATTTTTCGAAGCATATTTTAGGTTTTTGTATTAAAATTTGTTTTTATTTTTACATAGAGTTTACAATCAAAAAATTGAAATATATGCATTTAATAAACATTTAATTTTAATTATTATAATAAACTTGGAATTTATCTGAATTACGGAACTGGGAGTTTAGTTATAGCGTTTGGTATTTCTGCCTGATCATGTTTGAAGTCCATGTAGAGGTAGAGTTTATTAAATATTTCTGATCATGATTTCAAAAGGGAGGAAGGTGGTAATATATTCATTAAAATAGTCTTTTAATGTCCTTACTGTTTTAGATGGCGCGTCGTTCCTCTTCTGGTTTCTCCCTGACTTCTGGTGCTGTGGTGCTACCCACGCGTTGCAGTGTTTGTCACGAAATTTCAGCTTCACCAAAACTTCTATGTGAAGCAGGCCATAGCATTTGCGTTAAGTGCACAAAAGTTGCATTTAAGACTAATCAGTGTCCACTCTGCAAACGTTCATTAACTGTAATCAATCCCTTAATGGGAAATAGTGATAATCGGAGTGAATATATTGCAGATACTGCAGACGAAAACTTACTTCGAGTATACTCAGACGGAAATTACGTAAAACAAGAAGTACCCGAACATCATGAAGCACAAAACGCCCGTGAACGTCCCTCATTAAAACCTCATGAACGTCACGCATTGCAACCTCATGAACAAACCCCGTTAGAACATCGTTTTTCATTAGAACGCCAGGAACGTCCCTCGTTAACACCTCCCGAACGACCCCCATTAGAACAGCGCCAACAATCCTCGTTAGAACGCCAGGAACGTCTGTCGTTAGAACCTCCCGAACAACCCCCATTAGAACAACGCCTACGTCCATCGTTAGAACCTCTCGAACGACCTCCGTTAAAACCTCCTCAACGTCCCCCTTTAAAACAGCGCCAACATTCCTCATTAGAACGTCGGGGACGTCCGTCGCTAGAACCTGCCGATCGATCCCCGTTGGAAAATCGTCAACGTACCTCATTAGAACGCCAGGAACGTCCTGTATTAGAACGTGATGAACATTACTATCGCCAAACGCCAGAACGTCGCGAAATGGAACGTCGGGGACGTTCTTCGTCAGACCGTCGCGAAAGTCCCCCGTTAGACCGTCGCGAAAGTCCCCTGTTAGAACGTCGCGAAAGTCCCCCATTAGAACGTCGCCAACACACTCCGTTAGAACATCATCATCATCGAGAATATCCCCCAATAGATCGTTACAAGCGTCCCTCGTTCGATTACGACAAACCTTCCGTGTTAGAATATAACCATCGTCTCTCGTCAGTATACGAACACCGCCTCTCATTAGAAAGAGAACCAGAACGGAAACGAGGTGACTATGAGTGTGAAGGTAAAACATTCTGTGGATGGGATTGCCACTGGAGCGGAAGTTATTCTGAGATTTATCCACACTTTATGACAACACACAGCCATCATTGCTGGATGGAGCCTGAGACTGAGTTTCTTATGAAAGTGTACCTAAACTACAATGCAAGAGACATACAACTGATAACTTTAAATAAAGGTGAAAAATTATTTTGGTATAAACACAAAACTGATGTTCGTGGAAACAAAGTTTACTGGCTAGTTCAATATATTGGTTCCAAAGATGAAGCAACGGAATACTCGTATCAATTTGAATCGTGGAGTGACGTGCGAAGTGTTAAATTTCAAGAAATATGTGAAAGCACCGATATGGATGCAGAAGCAATATTTAATTCAGGAAAGTGTGTGGTTTTTACTTACGATGTATTAAAAAATTTTATGAAAGATTCATACTTGCCTATCCGCTTTCGGATAAAAAAAATTGAGAAAATTCCTACAGAGAAGAGAAAATACCAGTTAGTAAAGAAATAAATCACTTACAGCCATCCAAGTATTGTTATTTTATGAATCAATCTTTAATTAAGTAACCAAAAGGCAACTTAGTGAAATTATAGTATCATAAGAATAAATATCAGTGAAACTGAAACAAATAACGCCATCTTCGCCTACGATAACAAATTTCACCTGCTATAAAATAGAGATTTTTCAGGAGATAATCTAACAATATGTAGAAACGAAACTGCACAAACACAACGGATAATTCAGGTATTTATTTCCTTAGTGGTTGCCAGTCTTATTTATGGTATAAACTTAAACATGAATATGTTGGTAACACTTTCAGTGCGTTGCTTTACGGAAAGAACTGCTGTCTGCATTTTGCATCACGTAAGCAAATAATTAACTGATATAAAATTGATTCATTGCGTAAGTTTAACAATTGAAATATCGGCATTGTATACAAAAGTCCTGTTGTATATTCTATACCAGTGATGGCGAACCTTTTTGAGAAGTGGGTCAAATTTTGTTCATTATTTGTTTTAATACCAGCCCGTGGGTCACTGAGTCAGTGGCGTCACTTGAAGGGGGGGGGGGGTAAAAAGGGTACCAACAATTTTGAAACACCGACAATTTGTTAACAGAAAAACTTGACAGTTGACCCTTTTTTTGGTTCTCACTTTTAAAATCCTCTAAAAAGGTTTACGTTTCCTTTTTGTTTTACAACTTTTACTTTTGCAAGTGAAGAGCAAAAAATAAAGGTCGACGTCAAAAAATTGATATCAATGGGGTGATACCATGAATTACCGCACCAGGTGACACCATGGCCAGTGGCGCCTCTGCATTGAGTATTTGAATGAACAAGGAATAAAGAAAAACACGTATATGGGTCATTCTTTGCGAACTCAACCACCGGCTAGGTCCAAATATTAGCGCAACTTAGAAAGACCAGCGGGAGCTCATTTTAAAGCTTGAAACATCTACTTTCGAATGTCACATGTCTCCTATATGAAAAACATTATAGTTGACCCCTAAAACAGGGTAAATACGTATCCAGTTCCAAAAAGAATTTTAAAAGTTAAAAAAATTAGAAAAAGAAATATTTTTTTAAATTCTTTTAACGACATCGCATTCTTCGTCAAAGAATACATAAATTTTGTCCACTGCGTTTTTTTTCCTAGAGTGCTTCAATTTCGAGCAAAATTGAGAACAACAATTTGCCATTTTTGAAAGTTTATCAGTTTTTCATCAAAATGCTGTCAGATAGAAAAAGATTGATAAGAGTAAAAAATGCTTATAGTAGAGTGCTCGCACGGCGAAAAGTCTTCAAATAAGGGAGTTACTGGGCCTGTCGAGTTAAAAGCAACCAAGTAGCCATAATTGTAGAGAATGTCCAAATTAGCTTCTATTCAAAATTTGTCCAAAATTGTCCTGGCCGTTAAGGCACAATTTAAGAAAAACGAGATTTTGCTATAATCGGAAAGTAAAATTCAAATACTACCAACTCGCCAATTTTCATTAAATTGTCTGTGCTGGATGTTTTTTTCTTTTATTTTTGAAAATGGTCCAATGCATTGCAGCTTACGGCGGAAAGAATTTTAAAATGCTTGTAGCTCAGTTCAAACTGTTCAAAAAAACATCGGTTTCCAGACAATTTTTCGCTCTCTCAAGTGATAACTCACTAAGGGTTGGTTTAATCGAAAAATACCTCTCTTTCATTTTTATAACACCAACATCTAGGATTCCAAAAGTTATAATTTTAGATTTTTTAAACTATTATCAAACGAGAAAAATAATAAAGTTCAAACTACTGCAAAATATCGATCGCTCGTCGCTTTGGAACGTCGATGGAATCTGTCGCGTCCCCACCACAAGATTTCCACTGACTACCCCCGCTGGAGGATGAGATACCGTTGTCTTGTCTTCTGATCATCAGCAATAATTAAAATTTGAAAGGTTAGAATGCAAAGTGTAATTAATTAATAATTTTTAGAAACAACTAAATTTTAAATGCAAAATGTGATGCAAAAATTACCAAACAATGAATAGGGATATCAATGTATTTTTATGAATTATGTTAATTATATTAAAGATTTTGCAAAAAAATATATATCCCTCTAGAACGATGAATATTATTTTATTATACATTGTTACATACTTAATAATCATACGTATAAATAAAAACAATTCACAAAGTATTCACAAACTAATTATGTAAAATAAAGTGTAATAAGAAAAGTTTAGATGAATTGAGTAATAAAAGCATTGGAAATTCCACATAATATGCGCAAATGAAATTTCAGAGGTTTAGTCTGATTCTTCATCATCTAAATCAGTGGGTGAAGAAATAATATGACCCTTAACTTCTTTGGTCCTATTCTTGCAAGATTTCTGACCCATACATTTGCAGGATCCAATACAACACATACCCATTTTTTTGCATCCACACCATTTGCTGTTGCAGTCTATGGTTAAAAACAATAATAAAAAACAAATGTAAAAGTATATTCAGAGTGATAGTTTACCTTTTTTACATGTACATGTAAATTTAGATGATGAAGAATCAGACTAAACCTCTGAAATTTCATTTGCGCATATTACGAGGATGAATTGATAAATCTCCGGCCTAACCCATATGGGATACAAATTTTTGCAATGTTTTTACGGCATTTTATTTTTTCATAATTTATCAGTATGGCTGTGAAATAACAAAAATTTCTTTCAAACAATAATTGTTTGGCAAGTTGTCAAAGTCGATAAAGTTTTGTGTGGTGTTAAAATGGAAAAAGCTGAAATTCGTGCGGTTATTAAATATTTTCACATTAAGGGTTTATCCCCAAAAGAAATCAAAGCTGAGCTAGACGGGACATTAGGCGAATCTTCTCCTTCCTATAGCACAGTTAAAACCTGGGTTGCGGACTTTAAACGGGGTCGCAAAAGCACAGATGACGCACCGCGTTCAGGAAGACCGAAAACTGCCACCACAACGGAAATTGTCGAAAAAGTCCATAGAGTTGTGTTGAATGATCGGCGATTGAAGTTGGCTGAAATAGCAGATACCCTGGGCATTTCAACGGAACGAACATATCATATCCTAACCGAAATTTTGGGAATGAGAAAGTTATCGGCACGTTGGGTGCCGCGGCTGCTCACAGTGGAACAAAAGTTGACTCGCAAAACAGTTTCAAGTGAGTGTTTAGACTTGTTTAATCGAAATTCAGTGGACTTTCTGCGACGGTTTGTAACAATGGATGAGACGTGGATTCATCACTACACACCCGAAACAAAGCAGCAATCAAAACAGTGGACTGCCAAAGGAGAACCTGCTCCGAAGAAAGCCAAAACAGTTCCTTCAGCCGGAAAAGTTTTGGCTTCAGTCTTTTGGGACGCCAAGGGAGTACTTTTCGTTGATTATCTTCAAAAAGGTAAAACAATCAACGGAGTATACTATGCTACCTTACTGGATGAATTAAAAAAAAATATTGAAGAAAAACGACCTGGATTAGCAAAGAAAAAAATTCTGTTTCACCAGGACAATGCACCTTGTCACAAGTCGGCAATTGCCATGGCAAAAATCAATGAATTGCAATTTGAATTGTTACCCCATGCCCCTTATTCACCAGACTTAGCCCCATCGGATTTTTATTTATTTCCAAACCTAAAAAAATTTCACGCTGGAAAGAAATACGAGTCCGATGAAGAAGTGATTGCTGCCACAAACGCCTATTTTGACGAGTTAGAAGAAAAGGCTTATAGGGACGGTATAAGAGCACTTGAACAAAGGTGGACCAAGTGCATTGAACTCGATGGGGACTACGTAGAAAAATAAAATTTTTGTTAACCTGATATTCTTTTGTTTTATTGCCTAGGCCGGAGACTTTTCAATTTATCCTCGTATGTGGAATTTCCAATGCTTTTATTACTCAATTCATCTAAACTTTTCTTATTACACTTTATTTTACATAATTAGTTTGTGAATACTTTGTGAATTGTTTTTATTTATACGTATGATTATTAAGTATGTAACAATGTATAATAAAATAATATTCATCGTTCTAGAGGGATATATATTTTTTTGCAAAATCTTTAATATAATTAACATAATTCATAAAAATACATTGATATCCCTATTCATTGTTTGGTAATTTTTGCATCACATTTTGCATTTAAAATTTAGTTGTTTCTAAAAATTATTAATTAATTACACTTTGCATTCTAACCTTTCAAATATGGAGATCTATAGTTTCCAATTTAATTATTGCTGATGATCAGAAGACAAGACAACGGTATCTCATCCTCCAGCGGGGGTAGTCAGTGGAAATCTTGTGGTGGGGACGCGACAGATTCCATCGACGTTCCAAAGCGACGAGCGATCGATATTTTGCAGTAGTTTGAACTTTATTATTTTTCTCGTTTGATAATAGTTTAAAAAATC
Organism: Agrypnus murinus; assembly: GCA_929113105.1. Taxonomy (NCBI): domain Eukaryota; kingdom Metazoa; phylum Arthropoda; class Insecta; order Coleoptera; family Elateridae; genus Agrypnus; species Agrypnus murinus. The sequence goes on from OV816025.1 coordinate 196,698,741, forward strand.
TAAAATTATAACTTTTGGAATCCTAGATGTTGGTGTTATAAAAATGAAAGAGAGGTATTTTTCGATTAAACCAACCCTTAGTGAGTTATCACTTGAGAGAGCGAAAAATTGTCTGGAAACCGATGTTTTTTTGAACAGTTTGAACTGAGCTACAAGCATTTTAAAATTCTTTCCGCCGTAAGCTGCAATGCATTGGACCATTTTCAAAAATAAAAGAAAAAAACATCCAGCACAGACAATTTAATGAAAATTGGCGAGTTGGTAGTATTTGAATTTTACTTTCCGATTATAGCAAAATCTCGTTTTTCTTAAATTGTGCCTTAACGGCCAGGACAATTTTGGACAAATTTTGAATTTAAGCTAATTTGGGCATTCTTTATAATTGTGGCTACTTGGTTGCTTTTAACTCGACAGGCCCAGTAAAGTGAAAATAATTTGGCTTGAGCACTCTACTATTATTTTTACTCGATGAATACGAAAAAAAAATACAGACCGATTTAAAGCGATTTTGGAATGATAAACTTTCATAAAATGGCTAATTGTTGTTCTCAATTTTACTCGAAATTGAAGCACTTTGGGAAAAAAACGCAGTGGACAAAATTTATGTATTCTTTGACGAAGAATATGATGCCGTTAAAAAAAATTAAAAAAATTCCTATTCATTGAGTAAAAATGAGCATTTATCTGACGCCATTTTTGATGAAAAAAATGATAAACTTTCAAAAATGACAAATTGTTGTTCTCAATTTTACTCGAAACTGGAACACTATAGAAAAAAAACGCAGTGGACAAAATTTATGTATTCATTGACGAAGAATACGATGCCGTTAAAAAAAATTAAAAAAATTCGTATTCATTGAGTAAAAATAAGCATTTTTTTACTGTATCATTTTTTCTATCTATCTATCATTTTCTATCTTACGCCATTTTCGATGAAAAAAATGATAAACTTTCAAAAATGACAAATTGTTCTCAATTTTACTCGAAATTGAAGCACTCTAGAAAAAAAACGAAGTGGGCAAAATTAAAAAAAATTTTTTTTTCTAATTTTTTCAACTTTTAATTTTTTTGGAACTGGGTAAGTGTTTACCCTATTTTAGGGGTCAAATATAATTTTTTTTATATAGGAGACATGTGATATTCGAAAATATAGGTTTCAAGCTCTAAACTGAGCCCCCGCTGGTCTTTCTAAGTTAGTCTTTCTAAGTCTTTTTAAGTGAAATCTGTTGTTACTTATTTTCAGATAGTTTCTTAATATTAGAAATGATAGAAAATCAGTCTTGGAAATATTTCTTTTATAAATTCGACATTAGATATTTGTATTTTTTAATTTTTTAATATTTTCGATTGTCTGTTCCCTTTTTTATGATATAAAAAATAAGTTTATAAAAATCATCGCGTGGGTCCATTTAAAAAGCCTTCGTGGGTCAGTGTCTGACCTGCGGGTCATAGGTTCGCCACCACTGTTCTATACTATATTCAGCAATTTTAATTATGAATTATACCCAGCAGCATGCAATGCATACGAAACAGTGGTTACAGTCGCGATACGACGTATGCGCTAGTACGCTCGTACGCAATGTGTACGAGCGTAATAGCACATACGTCATATCGGGACTAAGTAGTCCCGATATGACGATATGATGAGACAGTGGAAGCCCACTGTCTCGCATACACAGCACGCTGCTGATTTAAACCATTCATAAGGATTATGTAAACATTCTTACAGCTTATAGAAAAAAATACATGCCTTGTGTACCTCGCCACTTGTGTAATCAAGTTCACATTTCCGTGCAAAAGTATGCATAGAGCTCGACTTACTCCCTGCAAATCCGATTTGTTATACCTACAACTAACACTTGCAAGTATCTATATCACAAGTTATTTGAGCAGTAAAAAATAGACAGCTTCGTAAATAATTTATCACCTGAATAATTAGTGACTTATGATATCCAAATAATACGGATTGATGAAACAAAGATCTAAAAGGTGAGTAGGAACAGTAAGTAGATTAACTTAACCTCAAAATCTTAATCTTACATTCTAGGATTCAAAGAAATTTCCTTTATGAAATAAAAATCAGACTTCACAACTGATCAAGACTGTTTTTATATTTCAGAACAAAAAAATTTCTTAGTCCGGCGGCCTACAAGCAATATACACCAGGTATAATAAATAGGTGGCCTAACTATCGTATCAACTATAGTTATGAAAATGCAGACTGTAAGACCAAAAAATACAATAACTTTGATCAATTTACTTATACTATAAGATTTCCGGAAAAGGAGTTTGACCAACAAGATGATTTATTTGATACAGAAGATTTAAACAATTAGATACAGTGCTATTTATTTACCATACAATATAATGTAAATAGTACAAAAGTGCGTACTACATAATTGGTTGCCTATGCGTGCATAATCCTTTTACTTGATTAATTTTAAATAGGGAAATTCTACATAATTGAAATTTAATTCAATAGCGCTGTAACAACAGTTAAGTTAAACAACAGCGTAATAACAGTTAGCACCTATCTGAGCTGGTCCATCATTGCGTTCACACTAGTGTAGTGCACAGCATGATTAGTAATAATTATTGAGTGATGAAGTAATTATTAAAAGTAAAGTTCCAAGTAAAATTTAGATGGGTAATTTAATCTTGCCAGGTCTCGTAAATTAGCAATCATTGGCAATTACAATTACAATTGGCAAATATAGAGTTCTCAAACTTTTTTAGGGAAAAATCTCTTAGTTATATTTAAAGGTATAAGAGAATGGGCTGCAATTAAAAATTAATGTATTACCACCAGATTAATAGAATATAGATAAAGAGTAATAAAGATCAAAGAGTACTTACTCCAAATTTCTAGAAGAAAGACTTGAGATTTTAAAATATCTGATCGTTATCAACGCTTAATAAAGATAGCCTAGTTACTTTTCTAGCAATGTTTTTTCGGTTACGATAGTAATTTTCTTAGCAATGTCTAAGATCTAGTTGAGAAATCAAAACTTTGAATTGTGCTTCAATTAGCTTTGTATAGGGACCTCAGCAATGTATCTCTAGATAACCTTAGTGATCAAAATCGTTTTTTCTTTCATTCTTCTCTTACAAATCGTGTAATTGTATAATTATATGGGTCGGAAAGGTACCAATAAAACAACAGCTTGTGCTTTGATGATTTTTATCTAAGGGCATTGCTAATGCACCTCTAGATAAGCCTTATTGATCAAAGGCGTTTGTTTTATCGCACAAATAAGATTAATTTAAATAAAAACTAGAGTTTGTGCTTTAATGGCTTTGTACAAGGATCTTGGTAATGCATCTCTAGATATGCATTATTAGTCAACATCGTTTGTTGTATCACTCTTTTCTTACAAATCGTATCATATGTAGTAGAATCTTTAACAGTTTAAATAACTCGAGTAGGCAACACATTTAACATATCAGGTAAAAGTAACGACGTACGCGTCTGAGGATAATTTCTTTTTTGTATTGTTTACGAACAAATCAGCAGATATAACCAGTTTTAAAAGTAATACTACCATACGTAGAGTGGCTTTGTATATAATAAAGCAATACAACAATAAAGCAATAAAAACTTCTGTTTTCAAGTGAGCTTTTTATTTTCTTCTATTTTAAGAAATAAATATCTTAAGCTTGTTTCGATTTATAAAATCTATTAATTTATTTACAGCAAGTCTGATTTATTCAATGACTAAATATTTTATTCTGTATACACTAAAAAACAAAATTTTTAGTAAAAATAAGTTTTTATTGCAGAAATAATAAATAATCAAATTCATCAATAAATTAACTGCGCCTGTATTACACAAAACGGCCACCATGCCCATATCCGTAAACCAGAAGTACTCTGTTCAATGGCCCAAACTTTCCAGCAACAGTATGGATCTTCCTCTGTTTCAGAGCAAGATGACTCTAGTAATACGTTACCCTTTTCACCAGTCTTGTAGTAATGCACAGAGCAGTTTGTACTCTGGCCATTGAACAGACTACTGCTGGTATACGGTTATGGGCATGGTGGGCGTTTGGTGTAATACAGGCGCAGTTAATTCGTTTGTGTAAAATGTTCGATTTCATACGTACTTTGAAACTCATCTCCTCTTTCAATGCTTTTTTGTAGCAAACATTTTACTCCTCTCTCCTTCACAACGCAAACTTCACCTTCACGTAAAGACGTTTTGCATACCAAACAGACACTCATCTTAACGGCTTTCGACTAGGCTAGACAAAACCGACTGACCCATGGGACTGACTGAGTGGATGGCAGTCATGTTGTATTCTACGACTTTCGTGCGCATTTGCAGTTCGTCTCGAGTGGTTAAAGGCACCAGGCCATTCTCCCACCCATCGACCAGAATTTGCATCGCTAGAGAAGTACATCTACTAATACATTCTATGTAATTATTATATAATCATTGTTTAATTGCGTATAGAATGCATATGTTCATCAAATTCGGTATTATATGCCATGGATAAACCTTTCGACCGCTGCCTTTCACTATACCAAAGTACGCGATAAAAAAGTAAGTATATCAAAATTCTCGTCTTTACATTGTGTACAAGAAAGGTAAGAACAATTTTTTCCGTGCGATAAAAAATGAAATACTTATTTCACCCCATACGTTCAATACAATTGCAAATGACTACCGCCCCTATATTTTAGCGGTTTATTTTTAATAACTTTGTAACTACTTACACGACACAAAACAGTGTACCATGAAAGTTGTAGAGAATCGTATTGCCGACAAAAATTGTGGTGACAACTTTTGTACTCAGACGCACGGTTAAGGAGATAAATAACTTACCAGTAGGAAGAACGGTATACGCGCTTATCTGCTTCGTTTTTGACTTACCCCCATTCGACCGCTGCCTTCCACTGTACCAAAGAACGGAACCAAAAAAGTGAGTACACTAAATTGTTCGTTTTTAAGTTGTCTACAAGAAAGGTAAGAACAATTTTGCTAGTGAAATAGTTATTTCACCCCAGTTATTTGTTTATAACTTTTTATTACAAACACTTCACAAATAAGTGTTTTGAGGAAGTTGTAGAGAATCGAATTTCCGACAAAAACGTTATGAATTATTTTTTTTCTCGGACCCACGGTTAACGAGATAAATTGAAAAAACACTTTAACCCCTTTTTTTAAGATGGCGGACATTTCGCACCCTCCGAGCAATACGAAAACTTGAATGTAGACTTGGACATATAAACGTATGATAAAAATAGTATTGTAACGAATGGGGAAAAACCCCTTTATACGGCTGACGCATATTTCCAGAACAATCTACAATGTTCGTGCCGGGTCGCGTGTATGACACACATTCTACACACTTCCGTGGAGGTATATATCGCAGCCGCAATGGGCCCGGGGAATGATTAGTGTGTAACCAGCGTCGTATTGAAATGTGCTTTGTGTAATTAGTAGAATATTAGTGAATAAATAAATGTTATAAATGAATGTTGTATGAAAAATAAATAGCCTACTTTATAGTTTGTAAATATCTAGCATTGAAGTTCATTAAATAGTTTATAATTATAGTGTTTTAATTAGTGTATTTAAATAATATCTCTCTTGTGAATAGACGATTAAACAGCATTTCTGTTATTATTTTAAAAAGAACGTTACAGTATGAATGACTAGTATGACTGTTTGATTTCTCAACACAAAAGATTGTAATTTCTCAGCATGTAATTTTCAATAAAAATCTCAAAGGATTTACAGAAGAAAAGAGTTTCTTTCCGATCTTAGTAGAAGATGATGTTGAAGCAGTTGTAAACAATGAAGATGATATAGAGGTTAATCCCAATGAACTAGAGGCAGTTCAGCAAGAAGAAAATAAAGAAGCAGAGAGAGTATCAAATCTTAGACCAAGAAAGGTATACGAATACCGCAAAGATTTGAAAATTATGAATTAAACCTTGTAGAAATCGATGTTCCTGAAACATACGAAGAAGCTTTATCAAGTAGTGAATCAGATAAGTGGAGAAAAGCAATTAATGAAGAAATAGGAGCACTAGAAAAGAACCACACAATGGGATTTAGTAAAACTTACTGAAGAAAAGAAGCTGATAAATTCAAAATTGGTTTTTAAAGTAAAATGAGATGTAAATGGTGAAATTAGCCGATATAAAGCAAGACTATGCGCCAAGGGATATGGACAGAAGATATAACGTTGAAATTGACAACCCATTGTTTGTTTGATGATCACTGTTTAAAACCAAGCTTCTTCGTTAGTTTGGTTGTCACTGGGTTTCCCTTTCTTTCTGTTTATCGTAAAGTCATACCTGCGCGGTTAAGCTACTTCTCAATAGTAGAGTTGAGTAACAAAATGGCTGTCTGGCATTAGAAGTTGAATGTGCGAGATATATTAGGAAATTGGTTTTGGATATAATTCGCTTCAGCGGAGAAAATGTCGCATTCAACAGAATGATCGCTTGATTATTTATATGCGATCAATCGTCAAATTAGACGGATTACGTTCTAGTGCAAACCATTTAGGTAAAGTCTTTTTGTTTTCTCCAATGTGCTAAAATCTGATAAAGTCTTTTTCTATTTTAGGTAATATTTCCCTATCAGTTACCTTGAGGGAATTGTATTGTAAAAGACCTTTCAGTTTATAGAAAGGTAAAATTCTTCAAATATTTAAAATTAATACAATATACAGGGTGATTTCTTTGTAGGTCTTTTCGTTGTCTTTTATTCCTGTTCCTGCCCCTCTGACCGTGGGTTTAATTAGAAGGTCCTTTCACTTTGGGTCCGTACCTGCATCTATATATGTACCGGGTCGTAACAAAACAACAAAATATCGAAGGGTGAAGCGAAAACCCCTAAGCGAGGCTTTAAATTATACTAAAACAGCCGTGGGTCTTCGAATGGTGGGATGTTTGTTTTAAATTGTATGTATTCTGTGTCATTCTATTTATGTTGATATATATTTATTAAACGTGTATACAATTTATTCATGCATGTTAATTTTAAGAACTAGTTAACACGAGATCTCGAGTAGTGAAATTGTCCTAGGGTAGTTTTAAGTTTACAACCTGCTGTGATACAAATCACCATTCATTCATTTTTTTTATTAGACATTAAAATTTTTGATCAGCACAATAATTACAATTTCAATAAAGCCATACTTAGAAAGTTTACATTTCACTACGTGTGTTTTATTTATTTATTATTTATTTATTTGTGTGATTATAATATTGCTTTCCAGCTCGTCAATTGTAAGTATATATGCACTGTACGACCAAAATTGTGGAAGTTGTCTATATTTTAGTAAAAGACCTATTTCTTCGTTTATCTGATAAGCTTGAAGCTTTAGTAATAAGCATTGTTTTTAAACGAAGTGGCGCTTGTTTTTTTTCTTTTATATCTTGTATTACCCCGCCCCTCTCCGACTTATTGGGGTTGGCCGGCAAAAATTAAAGCAGTGTTATTGGATCAAGCTGATACTTCCAGCACAGCTATATTTTGGTAGGTTAGGTATTTATCTATATAAAAATAGCCTTTGTGTTTCTGTAGGTTATAAAGAAAGGTGTGGATTATACTGAAATATTTTCACCAACTATACGGTATGACTCAATACGTGTATTTTTATCTATTGCTGCAAAGAACTGTTATAAGATGAAATAGTTTCACATAAAAACAGCATTTTTGTATGGAAATTTAAAGGACGAAGTATACATGACATTACGAGATGGTTTTGACTACAATTCAAACATGGTATGTAGATTGAAGAAATCTCTGTATGGATTAAAGCAAGCGCCACGTTGCTGGAATCAAGAATGTGACAAAGTGTTAAAATATTTTGGTTTTCAACAAACCAATGCTGACAAATGTGTTTATAAAGGATATGTTCAGAATGTCGAAGTTCTTTTTCTTATATATGTAGATGATGGTTTGATTATGTCAGAAAATTATTCAGCTATAGAGACAGTTCTTTGTGAATTGTAAAACAATTTTGAGATTACTATAAGTGATTTTGGTTACTTTGTTGGACTTGAAATACACCAAAATGACGATGAAAGTTTCATATTCGTCCATGAAAGTAGCTACATCAAGCGAATAATCAGTAAGTTTGGATTAGTTGAAGGAAATACCGCTGATATACCTGCTGATCCTGATAAAATGTTAAGCAAGAATGATACTGATACAATATGTGGAGCACCCTATAGAGAAGCAGTTGGTTCTCTGATATTTGCAACAATCGTTTCAAGATCAGATATTGCACACTCAGTGGGAGTAGTATGCCGGTTTTTAAACAATCCTCAACTGCTCATTGGAATGCAGTGAAACGAATAATAAAATATCTCAAGGTATCAAAAGGTTTTTGTGATGCTGATTATGCCAGTGACAAAGAAACCAGTTCGTTCAACTGCGGGTTATGTTTTGGTTATGAAACTGCTTCGGGACTTTATATAGTAACCATTCTTTAACTCGTGTTGTGAACTTGGTATCAACATCCCGTTGAAACATAAATGACTTTCCAAGCTGCAATTCTTTGACAGTGTAGTGTAAATTTTGTTTCAAAATATCCAAATAAACATGCTGATTCATTATACCCTCCGTAAATTTTTAATTCCCAACCACTGAAGTACTCATACACCCCCATACAAGAACATTCCTACCACTGTGTTTTACCATAGCAGATAAATTTCTGGTTTTGAACTCTTCATTCTTCTATCTCTACAACACCTTTCTCACATCTGTATCAAAAATGTTAAAATGTACATTCGTCACTTCAAAGGACGGATTCCAAATACCCGAGCTTTTTTAATGTGAGCTTTTACGAATTTCAAATGTAACATTTTATTTTGCTTACTATGCTTCTTCTAGAATAGGCGAAATATCCTTAAAACAATTAATAAAAGCCCTAAAACTAGTGCTCCTGAATTGACAAATATGATAGAGGATGATTCTGGAATAAGACTTAGTTCAGAAACAGTGAAAAATGTTTTGCGGCAGCATGATTTTCATGGCGAGTGCCTAGAAAGAAGCTGTACATTAGTAAAGAAAAATAAAATGTTACTTTAGGAATTCGCAAAAGCTTATGTTAATAAACCTCCGGCATCTTGGAAATTCATGTTTTTTAGTGACTAATCTAAATTTAACATTTTTGGATCAGATGGGGGAATGTTGGTGTGGAGAACGAAGAACGAAAAGTTCAAAACCAAAAATTTATCTATTACAGAGAAACATGGTACTAGAAATGTTTTTGTATGGGGATGTATGAGTGCTTCAGGGGTTCAGCATGTTTATTTAGATATTTTGAAACAAATTTTACACTGTACTATCAAAAAATTTTAGAATGGAAAATCCTTTATCTTTCAAGAGGATGATAACTTCAAGTGTATGGAGACTTTTTTGAGCTGTATTTATTCACTCCCATTTTATACTTCCTTTCGTTATTCTGTTTTGCTAGAATAAAGTTTGATTTTGTAAGAGTAATTTATTTTCATAATCACCATTATAAACTTTGTTATATTTTTTTGTGTTGTCAATGTCATATAATATAAAATACAATGGAACATTAAAAATTCTTGTTTGTGTATGGAGACTTTTTTGAGTCAGTGTATATATTGATAACCAAAGTGCAATAAAATTAATACACAACGCAGAATATCATAGTCGTACAAAGCATATAGATCCATCCCCAAAGCATCCAGTATCGTTTTGTGCGTGAAAAATACCAGAAGGAAGAAGTTCAACCTATGTATGTGTCGACCAAGCTGCAAGAAGTTGATATCTTTACAAAGGCTCTTCCAAATGGAACTTTTAGAGTCATGAAAGAATTGTTAGGAATGACTGAATGTTAAGTTATGTAATATTTCTGTTTTTAGTTAAGTATTCAAAATATTCAAAAAGAGAGAGAGTGTTAAAGATTTAGTTTCTCATATTCAAAATTGGGCTAAGATGTTTAGATTGGCCATAATGTAGTAAAAAAGAAAAATGTAACCAGAAGTATTTAAGTGAATAAGGTAGCTTGAATTTTCTGTTTACTTATCATTGATAATAATTAAATGTTTATGTCAACTACATGTTTTGCTGTGTTTCCTTTTGATAGTAGAACTATCAAGAGCAGTGTTATTAATTCAACAAACCCTCCAAAGTTCGATCTTCCAAACAATATAAATAGAAGCTTCTATAATTTTTATTACATTATGAAAATTCGGTTCACAGTTAAAATAGGTTGACTTAAAAAAATATAACATTTTTTGTCAACGAGTAATACTGTTGGAAATGTGGTTTAAGTTCGTTGTGCCAAAATCTTTAGTCGGGGAGCAGGCATCTCAAAAAACGCTTATTTAAGGTCCAAGTGTACCCAAAAACGTGTGTTATTTGTTTCATAAATAATATAATAATGTGATCACTTTGGTTTTAAGTTAATAGTCTAGGAATGTTATAAACTTGCTTACCTAACATGTTTTAGAAAAAAAGAATTTTTATTTAAATTATTTCACATGTTATACGTGAAAAATTAATTTTAGAAAAACTGTACATTCAAAATTAACCATAATAATACCACTTATATTTCATAGTATTTGAACTATTTTCCCAGAATTTTAAGAAAATCGTATGTCTAGCGACTAAATTATTGCCAAAAAACCTACATTTTGCCAAAAAAAACTGCTTTTTTTGGCAAAAAGGAGGTAATACTTTAGTCCCTAGACATACGATTTTCTTAAAATTTCGGGAAAATAGTTCAAATACTATGAAACTTAAGTGGTATTATTTTGATTAATTTTGAATGTACAGTTTCTACAAAATTAATTTTTCACGTATAACATGTGAAATAATTTAATTAAAAAATTTTTTTTCCAAAACAAGTTAGGTAAGCAAGTTTTTAACATTTCTAGACTATTAACTTAAAACCAAAGTTATCACATTATTATATTATTTATTAAACAAACAACACACGTTTTTTGGGTACACTTGGACCTTAAAGAGTTGGTCCGGACTCGATGACACACGCTTTTTGACAACTGATTTTATATGTAGATTTTCCGGCTGAATCCGAATCCGGAGGGCGCCCGTCGATTTGAAATGGGCTTGAGCCTTTAAAAGTCATTTTTACGTAAAAATTTGAAAAATCAAAAACGCGCTTCTTTTCTGTATGCATCGTCATAACTTCGTCCTGGATGGAGCTAGAAAGTTAATTTTTATTTTGAAAAATTATCCTAGAGTTGTAGACTGCAACGTACTAATTAAAATTCAGTTTTGAGAAAAAATAATCTGAGAAAATTATTTTGTTATACTATGTCATATTTGTGCATTAAAATTTTCACCAATCGAAAAACTTTTTTATTAGAAGAGATAGACCAAGCAGCTAAACGCCTAATTAGTATGTAAGTGTAACAGATAAGCTGTGATATGTAAACCTCATTATTTTATTGTAGGGCATTTGGATTCACATAAACAAGATACTGTACGCTGTACATCATTCTTAGCATCTGCATGCTCTTGTACATATACTTGAGTTGCATTGTAGTTCAAGAAAATCTGGTTGCGATGCTAATGACGTTGTAATACTTAGCCGCTATTGTTCCATCTGCATTCCTAACCTATCCAAATTCTAGTATTTCATACCATTAGTATTTCATATCATTAACAGAGTTATATAAATTCTAACAGTTTTGAGAAAAGAAATCTGAGACAATTACAATTTCGTTACACTATGTCATATTTTCAGGTTGCATGTCAGATTAAGAACTTTATAAAAACTAAAATAAATCTTTTACATACAACACACATTCCCTTATCGATATCTATTCCGGATCCAAATCTGAGTCAAAAGATTTACACTTGGCAAGAAGCAAAGGTGTAGCAGCCATTGAAAATGCCAAAATAAACAAAATATATAAAATTTTACCAGTAAAACTACAATTTTTCAACAAACGAAACTGCAAACAAATTAACTCAGTTCTATTGACGCAAAGGCTCTTGAGAGATGAAACAAGAGTTTTAAGAAGTTTGAGTTTTACAAGAGAGATGGATGAACAAACTAAAATCCGGGCATTTCCGTATGCATGGACCGATTATCCATCATCATTTTTTGAACCAGATCCATTAACATCTGCGGATGTATAATGAGAAAAGGAAATAAATGTGATTTTTTTAGTGCGATAAAGAAATATATTTTATCTACGGCCACCATAGAAAGTTACACATTCCGCACAATCTAGTAACCGTGAAAACGACCAATTGCAAACAATCTCCAAACTCAAAGGTAAAGACCGTGAGGAATGATTTCTCACGATCAGTAGTTGTATTAAAACGCCATAGATGTCACCACTTGCAATATTTATAATATTATTAATTATTTGAAATATAAAATGTTATAAATTTTAGATAAAGGTTAATTTATTTTGTTTAATTAATATTTTACATTAAATTATATTTCGAATGGAAATCCATCTAGAAAAAAAACTAAGGTCAGACCCGGGGAATTGAACTCGGGTCGCTCGGTTAGTAGCTACAGCGTACCATTGAGCTACTGAGACGCCTTTCAATGATGTTTTTTCTCATTATATAAAGTTACAATGATTGTTATTCAATTAAAACGTAAAATTAATTAATGTATTACATTATTATATAATTTTTAATGTAATTTTATTTATTATTATTGCTAAATTACAATAAAAACATTGAAAACATTTATAATTTGCTACATAATGCGAGAATATTTGACATTTTGCGCAGAGGTTAATAACCTTGACAATTGAATTGTGATTTTTGAAAATCACAATTATTTTTTGAAAACGAGTACATACGTATGATTATTTAGCTGTAAGTACTAAATAGTAGATTGACTGAAATTATACAAATTGTAAACGTATTATTACTATTGTCTACAAATTTAATGTTTATTTTTGTCGTTTTTAAAATTCTAGATGTATCATGAGTGAATCCGATGAAGGAAAATTGGGGTGTACACTCGTACACCTCCAAACATCGTGGAAGCGGCTCACATTACATCTCTTAATTTATTGCCAAATATTTCACGTAAAAATATGAATGCGATTATAAATTCTAGGTTAAAAAACTTTCTTAGCTGTTGGTGGTTTATTACTTTTTTTGTTGTCGTAGATAAAGTATAGTGTGTAACGCGTGCAAAAACACCAATTTCTCACTCGTGTGATTGCGGCATTAGACTACGTCTCATGCCGTAAAATCTTCACACTCGTGAGAAATTGGCACTTTTCTGCACTTGTAACGCAATATACTATTAATATCTCAGAATGTAACACTTTTCCGCTGGATAATTTCAATACTATCTACGTCATTGATATGTGTTTTGTACAACGGTTTCAAAACTACGGTTGTACCACATTCAGTGAATTACTTAAGAAATATTTTAACTCGATTTTTCAAATGCAGCCTTCTAATAAGAGTGCGGAACGGCAAAGATGTTCCAGATTTACTGAAAATATTTACGAGGTCAGTGATACGGTAACAATACCAGAATGGAAATCATTTATTGATAATCAACTTAATAAGCTTAGCTTGCTTAATTTCATAGTTTACAAAATACAAGAGCAATGTGCTTTTATAAAAGATGACATAAATAAAAATAGTTCTATTTGGCATGCATGTAGAAGATAAAACAATGGTATGAACAAATAATGAAGTGGATATTTTGGAAAATCATCGTTTTAGAGAACATGAAGAAGCAGACACCAGAATGGTTGCGTTGTTTCAGTTTTTTTAAGAGAAAAGAGAATGGTTCTGATTTATTCCAATGATACTGATGTTTTCCTACTATCAATATAGCATTGAGTAGCTTTGTTAATTCCCATATGGTTACATCGCAAAGAAGGCGTGGGTCTGAACCCACATTGAAGAACTGGCAGGCAAGATTCGGGATGATCCAAAAGATCTTGCTTGTATTCTTTTAGCGGCTTACTGCCTTCCTGGCAATGACTGTGTCAGCTATCCTTTTCGAAAAGGAAAAAGAACTGCCCTGAAAGTTATAATGAAAAATAGGGTAAAACTGACCAATCTGAAATATTTGGAGAACCTATTAGTGGAAAATACTGTTTAGACGATGAGGACGAAATGTTTTCGTAATGTCGGCTATTTTTTAAGGCTTTATACAGACTTTAGAGTTCACTGGTTCACTAGATGAACTCCGTGCTCATTTGTTCCAGACTTGTAAAACAGACATTCGGCAAGAATGTTGATATACGTTTTTATAAACATCATAACATTCATAACCAATTTTAATTATATTTACCGTCATTTGCTTCCAACAGAAGATGCTTTTTTATACCACATTCGAAGGGCATATTATCAAACATCTATTTATAAGACTGCTGTGAATGTTAATGCTAATTTCCCCGAAATATTAGAATTTGGATGGGCTATGGATGCAGATGGAACAATAGCATCTCAACCAGATTTTCTTAAAATGCAGACATTTTGGAAAAAACAAATCAAGTACCTATATTACAAGAGCATACAGATATTTTTAGAATGGTTTACAGTGTAGAATATCTTGTCTATGCGAAGGCAAATGTCATACAATCAAATAATAAGATTTATATTACACTAGTCGCCCGCGTACAAGATATTGTAATTGCAATTATTTCGTCTGTATTACAGACAGCGATATAATTTTTTCATCAAAAACTTTTTTGGGCTTTTTACTAATTATAGTCTCGATCATATAGGCCTCTATCTCTTGTAATAAAAAAGTTTTTCGATTGGTGAGAATTTTAGTGCACAAATATGGCATAGTATAACAAAATAGTAATTTTATCAGATTCTTTTTTCTCAAAACTGAATTTTAAGTAGTACGTTGCAGTCTACAACTCTAGGATAATTTTTCAAAATAAAAATTAACTTTCTAACTCCATCCATGACGAAGTTATGACGATCCATACAGAAAAGAAGCGCATTTTTAGTTTTTCAAAATTTTACGTAAAATTGACATTTTAAGGGTCAAGGCCATTCCAAATCAACGGGCGCCCTCCGGATTCGGATTCAGCAGGAAAATCTACAAACAAATCAGTTTTCAAAACGCGTGTGTCATCGAGTCCGGACGACCATGTCGAATTTAGGCACCCTGCTCCCCGACTAGTTTGTTTAAAAGTTAATAGTTGTTTAATTACATTAAAATTTTAAAAACATTAAAAAGTAGGCAATCCAATTAACAGAGAAACTTCAAAATTATCTAACGTCATTCTTAGACATTTTAATCGGCGACTGTGTGGTGGGTCATTGTAGATAAGTAGATACTTGTAAGATGCATACCTACCAAGGGAAATGCAATAAATTTTAAAAATTATAGATAATAGAAGTAAATAAATTGATTAATAGTAATAAGAAGTTTTTTTTTATTATTGCTATATATTAAACCACTTAAAGTTATATTTAGAATTAATTTATATATTTAATTTTTTTATTTATAAATACTTAAAACAATTTATTATATAGTGTTCTCCACATTTGTCGCGAAATATTAGGAGATAAGAAAATGTGTCCAAAGAATTTTACTTTTAATAGTTAATTGCCATTAATATAAAAAAAATGTTAAAATTTATGAAATAAACCCCCTATGAAGTAATTGTAAAAGGTAGCTAATAATTGTTTATGAGATTAAAAACCGCCGCAGTTGTCCATCAGTAGAACAGTACTTTTTAGACATAACAAAACGTCTTTTTATTTACTACTTAAGCCAAGCGGTACCTGAGATATCATGGTATTATATGTTATGACTGCAGTGTTGCGTTTGCGAGTTCCAAGAAATTTAACATTTATATTAATTAATTGTATAAAATGAATATAATATCAAGCAATAATTAATTAATGTAATGTAATAATTAGTGATGGGAACTTGAGTGTCGAGTGTCGTGATACTGTTCGTGGTCGTGACACTTGAAGTGTCGCGACACTTCGTGTCGAACAGTATCGCTCTTATTAGAGTGTAATTCGTAAATTAAAGGCAGATTTGTTGAACTGGCCAACAATCATTGAATAAGACGTACATATAAAACTATTTTGTTGTAGATTTTTTTAGTTAAAATTATAAATTCATGAATTATTTGCAAAACATTAATTTAAAAGCCGAAACCTGAAAAGTTGACGTAAGCCTCCGTGGTACAATGCCAACGGTGGCTTGCTAAACTGCACGGGCTGGTGGAATGCAAGATCGAACCCCGTTACAAGCATAACTTTTTTTAAAATTTTATTTGTCATTAATCTTTAATTTAATAACAATTTAAATAATTTGTTATTATTCTTTTATTCGAAAAACGTACAAGAAATAATAAATTACTTTCATTTTCTTTTCATACTGCATACTACAAAAACCAATTTTTACAATATTAGTTAATTAACACTCAAAATCCTGAAGATTTAAATACATTTAAAGTTTCAGTATTGACAAGTACTTATTTTACATTTTATTTATTTTAATTTGAAATAAATACGTAATGAGAATTCTTGAATTCATGTCTTATTAATTGGGTACCATTATTTTTTATTTGTAATGTATTATTTCTTGTACGTTGTCCCTTTTTCCAATGTTTTTCCCTCACAACTTTTTCATTTTTTATATTACTCGAAAAAATTTGAAATAAAAGTTGTAGACAATCGTATTGCCGATAAAAATGCTTTGTACAAATTTTTTGTCGGGCCTACGGTTACAGAGATAAATTCAAAACAACACTTCATCCCTTTTTTTCAAAATGGAGGAAAAGCTCATATGAATTTGAGATCGAAGGTTTTCTAGACCCCCCACCGCATGCTGGAAATAAAAAATCCCATGTACTTCCATTTTCCATTTCAAATGTTTAGTTTGACTGGACTACATCTAGTTTCACTTGTTGCCCCCTGAAAGCATTATCTCCATAATTTAAACACTCTAAGTGAAGATTTTGTGGGAGACGGACGATAGAACAAACGATGCTACAAACAAACTAATAAGACTTCCTGAGAGATCATTACCAAGTTCTTTGCACAAAGATCATCGAGTTCGCGTTCTCATTTTTAACTATTTTATTGGTACTTTTCCATCTCCTATACACATGATATGAATTGTAAGAGAAACACGATTTTGTTTTATAAGGCTTAGAGATATGCATTGCTTAAGTCCTTGTATTAAGCTAATTGAAACACAATTTAAATTTTTAATGTTTTAATTAGATTTATGAAGAATTGCAAAAAATTGGTTAAAAAACGGGTAAACCGATAAGAGAACTCCCCCAGAAGTCAAAGAAACCAGATTACATACGTCAATTTCGGACGTTTAAGTTCCCTAGACCTGCTAAAGCGAATATGCAGACACAGCCAATCGACAAGGTTCTTTTCAACAAGGGGAAGATCTTCGGGACGTTGAGATCATATGGAAAAAGGGGCGTGGGAGAGGATTAAAATTTTCTGAAGTCTGTTCCACGTGTCGAAGTAATGCTCTACTCAAGGCCAACTGGCAGGAAAGTTTCTGAGTGTGATTGGCCTGCCTAAGTAAACCTTTAGTCAAGGTCTGACGACCAGAAAGTTTGGGGATGTCAAGATATCAGTATTATATGCAGAAGGGGGTAGTAAGATATATGAAAAGTTTCTTCGATCTGCCAAAGCAAGCTTTTTATCAAAGTCAACCGACAGGAGAGTTTCCGAAGTGTTGAGAAGTTTAGATTATAACTCAGCTGGGATGGTGTATAATTTTAGGAAAACCTTTAGGAAAGAAAATTTTTTTGCCCTGCAAAGGCTAACTAGTAATCGAGTCCAATAGCCAAGCGAGTTTTCGGGACATCGCTTTTGGGTATAACAACGAAATTTGCACGAACAATTTTGATAGTTCTAACTTTCTGGCAAAATCTAATAAACCAAAAATCAAATACACTATACGTGCCTCCCGCAAAATGATTGACCCTTATTTACCCTTATTGATCATTTTGCAAGGTGTACAGAAGTTATCTCTATTAGAGAGATATCGGCTATAGCAGTTGTCAAAACATAATTTAATTAATACATTTGCGAATTTGGCGTTCCTTTAACAATAACCACAGACCAAGGACCTTAATTTAAATCCAGAAATAACTTGTTAATTACTTAGGTGCTCACAAAATCCACACCACTACTTACCGTCCCCAAAGTTCCATAGAAATTTAAAAGATTTATAGTATGTTAATCTTTAAAAGAAATAAAATTATAAACGAAGTTCTTTGTTTGAGTCTATTTTTACTGTTTAAAATTACTTTTAAACGTAGTATTAACATATAAATATTTAATATTTTGGGAACTAATGGAAATATTTTAAAGCAGCAATATTTTTCATTTGAAATTTTTTAGTTATGTGCAATTACTTGAAGTAATTATTTGTTTTTTTTAATTTATTAGATAATTTTTAACTACTACATTCTGGATGTGATATACATTAGCATAATACTAGCAAGTAGTTATGGTCAATCTATCACATCCATAACCTATTTAATAATTTTGAAATAGCATTGACGTTCCAAGGTCAATTCAATCAAAAGTACTAAATAAGACATTTTGAAGTAGAATATCATGTAAATAGTGATACGTCATTGATCAGAAAATTTTAAGCCGAAAGCAAAGAAAAATTGGAGGTTGTTATTTAAAATAAAAAAGTTGACATCACTTCTGGCAAAACCGGAAGAGTCCTTTTGGCAATATAATGTTGAATTCTAGCTTTCATAGCCTAAGTTACTCCATCAGAATTTGAAGCCTTTCTCGGTATTAATAACGGAAATATTTCGTAAACAATGCTTTTTGTGTGCCACCCGGTATAGATTTATATTTAAAATAGACCAACCTTTGTCCTCTTGTATGTCAAAAAAGCCACTACCAAAAATTTAAAATTGTCATATTGTGTTTTGATAACCTGAACTATCTTTTCCATAAATGGATACAAATCTATTTTTAAAAATATGCATTTGTGCATTGCTGTACTATTGATTCATAGCCTTGGTTTTTATAACTTGTTTCCTACTAGTCTATTAATCACTGTTCATTAATAGTAATTTGTATATGAACGCGTAAACGCGAATAAAAATATATAGATTGTAGCTGTGTCTTATTAGCAAAGCGGATACAGGAACTCCCTAATAGCATCAGCCCAAATAATGGAGCAGGTTCAGGGGCAGTACTTGATTCTAGAAACAAGAAACGGAGTATCGTGGACCAAGAAAAAGAAATTTGAAGTAAAAGTTCCAAGGTGTGCTTTAACAAAAATTGATATGTCCGAACTATTATGGGCTTGGGCTCGTAAGTGATTAAGTATTCTTTACAATTAGCAGCTGTTTTATTTACCTCACATCTTACTTTCTTTTACCATACTTAAAGGTTCATGCGTAGATTGCACACCAAGAAACGTAGAGCGGGCAACGGTGATTTCCATTGGAAGTCGCATGTTATTACACAGACCTCACAATTAGCTTTCCTATAGTAGGAGCGCTGACACAGTACAAATAACTCTCAATATTGTGCGACATTTGCTGCATTTACGCACTATGTGCGAACAAGCAGTATTGCAATGTGGTAACAGTTGCGGACATTACTAAAGGGATCTCCTTGCGCGAGCTTTGTGCATCAACATCAGAAAGTTGTATCATTGGTGCTCTATAGATCAACCGGATCCATGATTCGTGGATCGAACTTTATGGTCCGTAAATAGAAATGTGCTGGTAAACATATTAGTAAATTAGTTCTATAAAATATATGTAATTTTGCAATTTCTAAACTATAATTATTTTAATTTGCAAAAATACTAAATGAGGCACCTTCAAAACAGCCTTTGAAGAATTTCTTTCAGAGCTTTCGGGAAATGTGCAACAAAAATTCGTGATGGCACTCTTGAAAGAAAACGATTGTGATCAAAACCATTTGAAAACTGACTTCTGCCCAATTGCAAACATTATGGTAATTTGTAGATGCTATTTTGACATTTATTTGAAAAATTCGCAGATCTAGATCAATCAAATAAGAATCTAAGTGGCGCTTTCAATTGGGGCCCGGATTGCACAATTGCAGATTGCTCTGCGGTTGCTCGCAAAACGGTTATAACGTCATTGTTCTTATGTAGATTGACCTTAGATTGATCGAATAATGATTCACAATACACAACCGAATAAAATCATTTCGATCGCTGTATGTTTGTGCGATCATTATTACATTAAATTATTTTTTCTACTCTTATACTCTAATTCAATTATTATAGTATATGCAATAGCCGTTTCATAATGAGGTTCATTATGCAACGAGTTTCCATTATGCAATGAGTTGTTGACCAATGAGAGTCAAGAATATCAAATGGTTGCGTAGAAACGAGTCAAAGTTAGTATATACTAAACTTGGGAACGTACCTTATTCTCCATCGTCACGCAGTGAATAATAAATGTCACTAATAATTACTATTATTTTAAATCGGGTCTAACAAATTATTCTTATTGTTAGTTTTATTAAATATTAATTTTATGAAATTCTGAATGTATTTTTTGGTGCTTTTATATATCAATTTCGTAAGTATTTCTTAAAAAGTAATAATTAAATTCTTCGCGAATTTTTATAACACAATAAGGGTTTAAGAAATTAGAAGTAGTATAGAAAAGCCCTCGTCTGATCGTCACCCAGTTTGCAGTTTGAAGTTACACTTTATAACAGTTTTTGAAGTCCACTTAGTAGTAACAAATCAGTTACGGTCGAAGAAAAAATAGTGTATGCAACTCGCACATAATGGTTATTAATACACTCGTATGAATTACAACACGAGTGCAGCGAGCGAGAAACGTCATACTCGTGTATTAATAACTATCATTATGTGCTCGTTGCATAATATACTATTATATACGATCATACAAAAAGTAACTACTTTTTAAACTGATTTTAGTGTAAAAAGTTAACGTTTATTGAGCTAGTGTTATAAAGTTTTTATTGCACGCTAATGTCGACAAAAGATGCATGATAAACGACTTATGAATATTTTACAAGCTGGTTGCTAAACAACTTAGCACGTAAAAATGAAAGCTCGCTAAATGAAAACGTTGTAAGATACACGTGTAAAAAGTCTCTTTCTTCATTGCACTCACGTCTTTTCACGAACGACTTTTACACACTTATTTATCTTGTGTATTTTAAATATCTAATACCTAATAATAAAATGCACTTGGGCAATACTAACTGTTTTGAATATTATCAGGAAATTATTTATTAAACGTGGTTCACAAAAATGAGCAAAAACGATTAATAAGATGTATTGGGTATTGTAATGAACGCAATCAGCCCTCTAAACGCCGCCGCCGAATGTTCAAGACTGCATGAGTCAGCAACATCTGTCAGTGTGGTTCGCCGGCACCTGCATGTGTTATTCATCAGCGTGAGTCATCGACGGCGCGGCAAACAATAGACCATCTAGAAGAATCTAGTGCATTTTCTAGAAGATTGTATGCTGTATATAAACGCGGTCTTACACGGAAGAAGGGATTAGTCAACCGCGAGCAATTAGACGTGTTAGTAGACGCAAGTTGTAATAGATAAATATCTAAGTAGAATATAAATGTGTGTGTGCGTAAATAGTACGAAATAAATATTGTGATTAAAGATAAATAGTTCGTTAATAGTTAGTTTATAATTGTGTTTTGTAGTTAGTTAAGATTAAATTAGTGTGTGTTAAGTGTAAATATTTTCTTTATTAATAGACAGTCCAACAACATTTTGTTATTATTTTAAAAAGAACGCAACAGTATTATTATAGCACACCTATCGATTCATCCAGAAAATTACGAATTTGTTTCTCACTCACGTAAATATTCAATAATAATTAATAATAACGCTTTATATTCTATCTACGATCATACAAAAAGTGACTTCTTTTTACACTGATTTTCGTGTAAAAAGTTAACGTTTATTGAACTAGTGTTATAAAATTTTTATTGCACGCTAATGTCAAAAAGAGTGCATGAGACATGATTTATGAATATTTTACAAACTGGTTGCTAAACAACTTAGCATGTAAATGTAAATGTTATGATGGTAGATAAAACTTTCTAAGATATACATGTAAAAAGTCTCTCATTGCACTCTCGTCTTTCAAAACACTCGCGCGTACCTCGCTCGTGTCTTGAACCGTTCACGCAATAAAGTATGACTTTTTATACTTGTATCTTAAATATTTATTACTCAGCGTGTTATTTTAAGCTGATTTTGAACGGTTACATAAAACAGAAGGTGTTTTGAGATTAATTTGTAAACAAAATGTAAGCACGATTTATCATAAATTATAACCCCAAAAATTAGTTGAATGCGTGGAGAATTGTGCAGGATGCAACAAAAATTTGTTCATTTAACTTTAAAGAATAAAATTAATATAAAGTTAAATTTGAACTGGCGAGTAACGACCGAAGAGTCCGAAACAAAGCATATTTATCATTACCAATATGGCGCTTATTCGCTTAAGTGCCTTCGAATACACCCATTGTAGCATTGATTGATTTCATAATGATCTAGGACAGCAAGGCTAATATGATGTTGTGAAATAAATAAAGATTAGTAAAAGTTTCACAGTTTTATTAAAATACAACCTGACAATATTGTTTCGACAGCTATGCTGTCATTATCAAAGGTAATATAATTATAAACAAACACGTCGCTAAGGTAGATACAAAATAGGTAACTAGATAAAATAATAATAATAATCAGAATTAAATATCTAATACTTCCAGTAACGGAGAATTACTGAGCTCAAGTTGTTCATTCATTAAAGCTACCCTGAGTTTGTGTTTGTATATCTTAAAGGCTTCTAAAATGTGTAATTTGCGTTTGTTATTACAAAAATGTAGGAATTTAATATTATTTTGAGGAGTCATTGTGTGATTTTGTTCTAAAAGGTGTTTGGCGTAATTCGATTTTTCAGGATGTTTATTTTTGTAATGTCGTACGTGTTCTTTATATCTTATGTCAAAATTTCGAAGTGTTTGCTCAATATATACCGAACTACAAAAAGAACAATTTAAACGGTAAATGCCCGATTTCATGATATTATGTGTTCTGTCTTTAGCATTAAATAAAATTGAAAAAGTGTTAGTGTTGGTTTTAAATGTTATTTTATAATTGTTGGTACAATTGTTATTTTATAATTGTTACCAGATTCAAAACTTGTTAGTTTTGATATTTGCAACATGTTCTCCAGAATACCCCCACAAAAATGTATTCCTTTATTAGATAGTTTCTTGATCAATAGTAATATAGAATTAGTTAAAAGGTTAGAGTTAATTCAATTATTTGACCTTTGTATAACTCAAAATGATTTCACTTTTAATAACATAATTTATTTACAAAAGGATTGTTTACCTATGGGTAATACTCTAAGTCCTCTATTAGCTAACATATTTATAGACAAGTTCGAAGATCGAATATTTGAA
The DNA here is from genome assembly GCA_929113105.1 of Agrypnus murinus. NCBI lineage: Eukaryota > Metazoa > Arthropoda > Insecta > Coleoptera > Elateridae > Agrypnus > Agrypnus murinus. Next base: position 196,722,145 of record OV816025.1, read on the forward strand.
TTAAACCTTTCTAAACACATTACCTTCTGGTTTCGTTATGTTGATGACATTTTAGCTTGTTTTGACAGTTCTTTTGAGGTTATCAATGAATTTTTAATTCTTATTAACAGTATCCACCCTAACATAAAATTTACACTAGAAACAGAACAGAACAGGGCTATAAACTTTCTAGACTTAAATATCATGATTAAGGCTGATTTACCCGATTCTGAAGATAGGGAAACGCAATGTAAACTTTACTCGGTTTTTATTCAATAACCGCTCAATATTTTTTGATCGGGTTTTTACCAAAAATTTACCTACAATGTAGTGTATGATGTAATGTTTTTAAAAAATAATTTTTAACGTTTGAAACCATAAAAAACTTAATTTGCAATAGGATCGCTTACTATGCTTTTATTCATTTATTTATCAACGTATATTTTTTTAAACATTTTTCCCGTAATCTGTGCGTCAAATGCTATGATGTAATGTAAAGATTTTTTTTAGAAACGAAAATTTCAACTTTAAATTAAGTTTTTTATGGTTTCAAACGTTAAAAATTATTTTTTAAAAACATTACATCATACACTACATTGTAGGTAAATATTTGGTAAAAACCCGATCAAAAAATATTGAGCGGTTATTGAATAAAAACCGAGTAAAGTTTACATTGCGTTTCCCTATCTTCAGAATCGGGTAAATCAGCCTTAACGCAGACAATCTATCTACAATCCATATACAGAAAACCAACACAGACAGACATAACAATACCAAATAAATCTTGCCACCATAATACACATAAAATATCAGCCTACAGATCATTAGTACACAGAGCTTTTACTATTCCACTAACAAAATCAGATTTTAGCAAAGAGATATCAACCATTAAACAACTAGCACATGCAAATAATTACAATCCGAACATGATTGACACTTTAATTAAACAAAAAGATTATAGGTTAGCTATCAAAAGAATATATCCCATTGACAATCAAACAGAAGACACAAATTACATATCTATACCATATTTTGGCAAAATATCAGAAAAAATTGCACATATACTAAGAAAAACCAACAATTGTAAAATAACATTTAAAACCAACACTAACACTTTTTCATTTTTATTTAATGCTAAAGACAGAACACATGATATCATGAAATCGGGCATTTACCGTTTAAATTGTTCTTTTTGTAGTTCGGTATATATTGCACAAACACTTCGAAATTTTGACATAAGATATAAAGAACACGTACGTCATTACAAAAATAAACATCCTGAAAAATCTAATTACGCCAAACACCTTTTAGAACAGCCAGTCTCGGTGGATTAGTGGTTTGCATATTTGCTTCATAATCCAAAGATCGCAGGTTCGATCCCCGGCCGAGCTGGTAATTTTTCATAGCGGAGAAAAATTTAAAACATGCCTTCTTTTCGGATAGGAAGTAAAACTGTAGGTCCCGTGTCAATGGGATGTTTGGCACGATATAGATCCCTACTGGGGGTGGAATTCCCCCAGATTCGGCTAAATTCTAGTAGGGTCGGCCAAATGATCATAGCAATCGGTGCCATGAGATACGAAAGATGCTCCGCCATCCTGATTCCTCGCCCAAAAACAAACAAACCTTTTAGAACAAAACACACAATGACTCCTCAAAATAATATTAAATTCCTACATTTTTGTAATAACAAACGCAAATTACACATTTTAGAAGCCCTTGAGTAATACAAACACAAACTCAGGGTACCTTTAATGAATGAACAACTTGAGCTCAGTAATTCTCCGTTACTGGAAGTATTAGATATTTAATTCTGATTATTATTATTATTTTATCTAGTTACCTATTTTTGTATCTACCTTAGCGACGTGTTTGTTTATAATTATATTACCTTTGATAATGACAGCATAGCTGTCGAAACAATATTGTCAGGTTGTATTTTAATAAAACTGTGAAACTTTTACTAATCTTTATTTATTTCATGATTATGGAGTTCCACAAAGTAAGGCTGGAAACAATAAACAATAATATGATGTTATTTTTCATGATTTTATGCTATGCTTTTACACTGAAAAAAAAAGAATAAAATAGCATCATATTATAGCCTTACTACCCTAGATCATTATGAAATCAATAGTACATATAATAAGAATGAGTAAAGCATTAAACAATTAATTTATAAAGACGCTGAATTGACAAAAGCAACGACAACACTGCACTCTACTAAAGATAGTAAGTTGTTTATGATAAAAAAGGTGTGGCCGTGTGGGCAGCACAATCATTCATAAGTATTGTAACTGTGCTTTTGTTCAGTCCAATTCAGAACATTGCGGTAGAAGTTGTAATCAGTGCTTTTTATGTTTGCAATTAACAAATTATTTTACCTTTACTTTTATTAAAATACCCGTATTATTAGTGTTGTCATCTTTACCGCTGGTTTGTTTTAAATCGGTCATTTATTAGCTGCAACTATCTCTTACTAAATATTTACAAACAATACGGCTCTCAAGTTCAAGGTTAGTACCGAATTTCATTAATAAGGAAAAACTTATTTACAGCTATTTGCATTTGTTAGTCCGCTCTTTTTTGTTTCAATAACAATAAAACATAATGCAGTTTATCGACGTTATCTTGACATTGAAACCTGTTGATTTCTATGTGAATAATTCAGCAAACTTCGGGGAAGTACCGGAGGTTCAAAGTGAAGTATACAATTTTTTGAAAGTTCTTATCGATTGTTTTGTTCAATAATTAATTTCGTTCAAATTAGTTCAAAATTATAAAAAAACTATATACAATAATTAGGCCTTATGTAAATATCCAAGGAAAACTTTAAATACGTATAAGTGATTCATTAAATGATAATAATTTTAGTTTAGATTGCAAATTTTAATCTTATCATTTAATAAGTTTATAATAATCTTTTGATTAAATTAATTTATCCAAAATTAAATATTCTACATATTGCGGATACTTATATCAATTTTATTTTAGAATATTGCCTACGTGTACATAGATACATATTTCCGTTATTAACAAAGAGACACGCTTTAAATTCTTATGAAGTATATTAGGCTATAGAAGCTAGAATTTAACATTATAATAGCCAAAAGGACGCGAAGTGACATCAACTTAGTCTCAATTTTCAGTCAAATAGCAACCCTCAATCTTTCTTAGCCAGTTGCTTCTCTGATCAATGATTTATCACAACATGGTGTTATTTTTTAAAATGGCCGCCATATGCCAATTTAATACTTTTCACTGAATTATCCTTAGAACGTCCTAGCTATTTCACATCATTAGGTAGGCTATGGATGTGATAGATTGACCACAACTATTTGCTAGTACTATGCTATATCACATCCAGCATGTAATAGTTAAAAATTAACTTATAAATTAATAAAAGAAAACGTTTTAAAATAATTTCCCATAGGTAAAAAATTCAAATAGAAACCATATTTTATAGAAAATTTAATCAGCCTTTATTTGATACTTATAAATATTGTAGGGGTTCTTTTGATTGAATAAACTTGAAATTTCGTATTTAGGTAATTGTTACATAATATATATTATGTAATTAGGTGATCAAGCAATACTTTAAATCCGAGAAGATGTATTATAACTCCGAGGCGCCAGCCGAGGCGTTATAACATCTTCGAGAATTTAAAGAAGCTTGATCTCCGTATTGCATAAGTTGTTTTATTTTATTTCGTATTTCAATCCTAATTTCTCCCTTTTAAAATCCATCCGAATTTATTGCATAAAGAAGCAAATTGCCTTGTCTGTGTCATGATACGCGCAACCAAGGAGATAAAAAGCAGTATACCACGTGTGGCTATAATGCAACATCAAATTATTTACGTTGCCAACAACAACGGAGATCAAGAACGTCTTGAACTCCGGTGTCATTGACAACGGAGATCAAGATATACTTTATATTACTAATTGTGGTATATAAACAATTGTTTGAAATACAAAATGAAATAAAAATTTTAAAAAGTATGCTTTGGTGCATAAACAAAAAAATACATTCAAAAAATCATAGAAATAGCAAATAGATGCCAACAATTGAAATCTGACACTTCCGTATGAATTTTTGTTTGTGCAGCAAAAGCATGCCATGTTTTTCATGATTTGCCAAGAATTTTATGTAACATTTAGCTAAATTTGAAATTTCTAGGTTATTCAATCAAAACAACCCCTACAAATAATATTTAGATCAGTAAAAGCTAATTAAATTTTCCATCAAACGTAAACAATATTTACATTTCAGATTTGTGACTTATGGGCAATTATTTTTTTTTAAATTTATTAGTTTATTTTTAACAATTACATGCGGAATGTACTAGGGTAGTTTGATAAGTTACTGACTTTTTGAACAATAGTTATTTGTATCACTAGGCTAGAAAATGCAGTTTTGCAAGCGCGAGTAATATTGGGGGCAGAGGCGAAGCCGAGGCCCCCAAAATGCGAGCACTTGCGAAACATTTTCTGGCCGTGTAATGCACAAAACTTTTTTGGTCGACAAATTTTTTAAATTAAAACAATTAATTAATTTATTGTTAAAAGATCTCCGGCTAGGGAATTTATTTTCTTCTATTGACGGTCCTCACTCCATGGTGTAATTATTTGAATTTAAAATTATTTTATGACATTTGTCAAATTAAAACTTTTGCAAACAAAATTCAATTGCATTTTGGTTGAAAAATGGATAAAGAAAATATACCACCACATATTCAAAAAGTGGCAGAAACCGCAATTCAAAATTTATTGCCAGAAAAGTCGTCCAATCGATATTAGAAAGAATACGAACTATTCAAAAAATGGGCTTCTGATAATGGAGTAAATACTTATAATGAATATGTCTTGGTGGCTTATTTTGAAGAAAAGTCGAAGTCCTTAAAATCGTCGACGTTGTGGTCGGTATACTCAATGTTGAAATCGACTTTAAACATTAAAGACAACATTAATATAGAGAAATACACAAAATTAATAGCTCTTTTAAAGCGCAAACATGACGGGTATCTCCCAGAAAAATCGAAGATTTTAGAAATGACGGATTTAGAAAAATTTATAAACGAAGCTCCAAATGAAGATTACCTTATGATAAAAGTAAGTAAAATTATTCTTTTTATCCTAACTAATTAAAAAATATACCTACTTGTAGACAGCTTTAATATTTGGCTTATGTGGCGCTTGTCGAATTCAGGAGTTACGAGACATAAAAACTGAAGATGTCATTGATAGAGGGGATGTTATAGTCATAGCTATTCCTCACACCAAAACTAAAAAACCTCGTACTTACTGCGTGACAGAAGTGCACTGGCTTGACCTTATTCGAAAATACATGTCATTAAGACCAAACACTGAGATTAAAAGTTTTTTTTTATTTTATTCAAAAAACAAATGTACAAGGCAACCTGTGGGGATTCATTCGTTTGGAAGTATGCCCTCAAAAATAGCATCATATTTACAATTAGAGAATCCCAAAGACTATACGGGTCATTGCTTCAGAAGGAGCAGTCCTACAGCTGTGGCAGGGAATGGGGTAGATTTAACAACTCTGAAGCGACTGGGGGGCTGGAAAAGCAGCACAGTCGCTGAACAATATATAGTAGATTCTTTGGGTGCTAAAATAAACATTGCAAATAAATTAGTGCATCAAAACAGTTTGGCACCACAACCTTCAACGAGTAGATAGATCAGTTCCACAGGAAAGTTCAACACCAGAACCTTCTTCTTTGTTTAACGTTTCAAATTCATCTACCGTTCATAACGTGCAACTTAAATTACAAGATAAAAATTTGCCAAATGTTAACCTTTCCAATTCCCATCTGGAAAATTGTACAATCAACTTTAACTTTAAATAATTTCTTGTGTATTTACATTTACTTTTAGAGGATGTTTTCGATTTCGTTGTTCGTGTTATTGTTCTTATGTTTCGTAGCAGATTAATTAAATTTTGTTCTATCGACTTATTTCACTCTCATTGACTGTTCATGTCATAACCTAAAAAGTAAACATGCATTTTCCGAATGAAACATCTTTATAGCTTACCTACCCCTCAATTACGTGATATCATTTACGATTTATTAAACTGATAGATACCTTTAGCTATATAATAGTTTAAAAACAGTGAAACGGATTTATCATTACTGAATTTGTAAAAGTTTTGACATTTTAGCAATCAGCGTCGGTGTCGGTAAGTCAGTGGTACCAATCCAAAATCTTTCAAAGTCCCTATTTCATTTTCTTGCCTAAGCAAGAAAAAGCCATTTTCAAGACGATTTTGTCGAATGGAAAATCCGTTTTTCTAGACGGAGGCCGAAAAAAGATATTTATGTCCGATTGCATTATAAAGTACTGTTTATTGTATTGTTTTGCGGCAGTGAACTGGCTTATTATTGTACTCATAAAATAAAGTGGTATTAGTAAAATAAAGTATGGCAACTGTATATTACATGTCAAATTTTCTTCTGTCAAGAATAGATGTCAAATTTATAAACTGATTTTTTTTTGATAATTAGCCAATTTTAGGAATCGAACATAAAGCTTTGTATCCAACTCTTACATAATCGGACCTTATAAGCTCGCCCTTTTTATAGGCCTTGCTCGCTTCGCTCGCTCGGTCATAAACTGGGCTTGTCTATAAAGTCCTACATTATGTACTTGTTACATAAATAGCTATTATTTCGGCGAATAAGCGTTTTATTTCTCAACATTGTCTCCTTTTAGCTCGATACATTTAGTCCAGCGTTTTTCCAATTGTTTTATTCCTTCCAAATAATAGGTTTTCTCAAGGCCCTCAAAATAGGTGTTTGTTTCAGTGATGACCTCTTCATTCGACCCAAATCTCTTACCACCCAGCCATTTCTTCAGGTTTGGAAACAGGAAATAGTCACAGGGGGCTAAATCTGGAGAATATGCTGGATGGGGTAGTAGTTTGTAGCCCAATTTATGGATTTCTGCCATGGTGACTACACACGTGTGCACCCGTGCATTGTCTTGATGGAACAGCACTTTTTCCTTCCCCAAATGCGGTCGTTTCTGCTTCAAATCTATATTGAATCTGTCCAAAAGCTCTGAATAATATTCGCCGGTGATCGTTTTACCCTTTTCAAGGTAATCGATGTGAATGACATTGCGTACATCCCAAAAACTGTGGCCATGACCTTGTTGGCCGACAGACCCACCTTGGCCTTCTTTGGTGCACGTTCACCCGGAGAAAACCACTGTCTTGATTGTTCCTTGGTCTCTGGTGTAGTGTGATGGATCCATCTTTCCTTTACGGTAACGAAACGCCGCAAAAACTCGTTTCGATTGCGGCTGAACATCGCCAAACACTTCTTTGAAGTGGTCAAGCGGTTGCGCTTATGGTCGAGTGTGAGCAAATGCGGCACCCATCGCGCGGAAAGCTTTTTCATGTCCAAATATTCATGTAAAATGTGATGTATCTGCTCAGTTGAGATGCCTACAGCCTCAGCCACCTCATGCACTTTCATTTTCCGATCGTCCAACATCATTCCATAGATTTTATGGACGATTTCTGGCGTGACGACCTCTTTTGGGCGACCTGAACGTTCAGCGTCACTTGTGCTGGTACGACCACAACGGAACTCAGTAAACCACTTCTTAACCATTGAAATTGATGGTGCAGAGTCACCATAGTATTTATCAATCAAGCCTTTCCTTGGTTTCGGTGATGGTTTTTTTACGCAAAAAATAATGCTTTTTTCCATTTTCGTTAAAACTCACGGGGTTTTTTGCTTTCAATGGTTGTCAAACACAAACTAAATGGGGCAGCCTTCTCAAAATTTTACAGTTACATAGATGGTAGTTGACGGGAGCAGTGTTGCATTTAAAATTACTGCGCGGGAAATTCAAAAAGTCACTGACTTATCAAACCACCCTCGTACTATAACATAACTAATATTAGTAACTATTACATCCATAGCCTACTTATTGATTTTGAAATTACAATGACGTTCCAAGGACAATTCAGTGAAAAGTAATAAATTGACATTTAGCGGCCATTTTAAATAATATCATGTAGTGATACATCACTGATCAGAGAATCTTAAGCCAAACGAAACCGACTAAAAGAAATTAGGGGTTGCTATTTAAAATAAAATAGTTGTCACTTCCGGTAAAACTGAAAGAGCCCTTTTGGCTATTATAAAGTTAAATTCTAGCTTCCATAGCCTAATACACTTCATCAGAATTTGAAGGGTCTCTCTTTGTTAATAACGGAAATCTCTCGTAGGCAATACTTTCTGTGTCACCCGGTATGCTGTTAGATATGTCGATGTCAAATTTTGAAAGTCTTCCTTTTATTAAACAATTAATTCATATTCCTCTATGAACCGATTAAAACTCGGATTAAAATTGATATAAGTATACCTACTGATATAATAATTATATGATAATACAATAAGTATATTGATATGTAGAATACTTAACTTTAGATAAATTATTATTTTAAACAAAAGATTATTACAAACCTATTAGATTAAAATTTACAATCTAACTAAAATTATTAACTAATATTAATGTAAATAGTTTTCCATGAAGATTTTAATGGTTATACAAAATTGTAAGTATTAGTGAGATTCGGCTGGACCCGTAGCTATGTTGGCGTCCTTGCATTATTTCAGATTTCCTGAGTTGGCAACACCGATATGTGCATAGTAAAGTGTCGTGTAATATGGGGCCTTACTAGAAAAAAATTTTGGTGTGAATTTTAAAAGATTTTGGTGAAATATTTTGATTTGTTGGAAAAAGTAGGTCTGAATCTTTTTTTAATTTATATTTTAAAAAATATGTTTTTATTAGAATTTTGGAGGTTTTTGCTTTAATATTTTTTCTGGAAATTTATTAAACCTAACCTTAATTACCATTGTGTAGTGGAGGGTCTATGTTATACCATTTTGGTTTTATAGCGAAAAATTTAAAACCCATACAGTTCGGGCATGATGGACCCATGATATTCCGGCCATGATGGAATATAATAATAATATAAAAATTTTGACAAATACAAACTAATTTAAAAAAAATAGATATTTGAGTGTTTGTTGTTCTTCTGTTAACAAAAATCCATATGTTTTCCAAAATATTTTTTGAACTTTTTTAATTTTTTTGTTCTCACATGGCGTTATATGCCACTAAGAGTTAAGATATGATTGATTGAAAATCTTAAAAGTTAAAATAAATACATTTATATTATACTTAATCTGTTTTATTGAGTAATAGCAATGTTAACAATAAACTAATCTGAGATAAATAAAAAGTGCAAAAAATGTTCGCTTCGGGGAACATTAATAATGAACTTGTGAACAGTATACAAACTATACAACATCCATTGAACTTTATACAGGGTAATCCAACAATAAATTCTCAAATGCCACAAATGCAAATTAGTTCAGTCAATAAAGATGTGAAGAGTGTATTTTCGTGTTTACAGCTATTTTATTGCACAAACCTATTCAGAATAGTGTGTAGAATAATATATGTAGTTGGGTACTAAATCGTAGTGACAGCAGAAAAGTTATTAACAACTTAAAACGCTATCAACCGTTTTTGAGGTGTTCTTCTTTCGTAGCTCATCAGGATAACTTCCTACGAAAAAATGTTCAGTATATGATTGTGTTTATAATAAAAATAGCTACAAAAGGGCACCAGTTCGATTGTTATAACTGAAATAATTAAGTTGCAAAATCGAAGAAACTCTCAAAATCGCGTATGTTTTTTAAGTTGCCATAAGAATTTAAATAGTCAACCAATATTGATGAAACTTACGTTAAGTATAGTTTAAATTATGTACAATTAATAAACACTCAAAACCTGTATGCTAGGTATGCAAAACGTTTTGTTTAACAAGATTTTGTAAATCTACTGCGCCTAAAAGCTTTGCATACTATTTCAAATGTGCATATATATATATATATATATATATATATATATATATATATACAGCTTAAGTCATTAGCAATCGAACGCAATTTGTAAAATTCGATTGCGTTTATTTTTGCAATTTTGGTGACGTTTTACATCTCTTCATGGTTTTGTTAACTAAAAGTCCTAAGACTTTTCTTTCGTTAAAAAAAAAAGTTGCTAAAAATGTTTATTTTCTCGTAAATTTTTTAAAAAATACAAAATTTTTCATTTTTCAAAAATTTACCGAAATCTTCGGTGGTCATTTTGACCACTTTCCCGAAGAGATACAAAAGAATGTTTCAACCAAAAGTCCCTTAGAATTCGATGTACTATAAGATTCCTAAAAGAAAAATTCAAAAAAGTCAACATGAAAAAAGGCGACAGACCGACAGACAGACTTCACGAATTCAGAGACGAACTTTTTGTTCGTCGATCAAACATAGCCGTTTAGTTACGTTTCTATATTGTCTTTTAGTGTTTTAGCTTTTTTGTTAGATTATTACGTTATTTCTAATCGCCTGAATGTTGAATTCTTATTAGTTACCACACTAAAAAATATGTGTAATAGTGTAATAGAGAAATATTTTATATATTGTTTTTATATTTTTTGTTTTATTAAAACAACTTTTAAATAAATAAATAAAATATATTATAAATTCATAATATGTATATCTAGACTAACACTGCCAATAATAATTCAAACATACCAATATCTTTTCAAAATCGGTATTTTAGCAAGACTGCAAGAAAGTACGAGAAAATCTTGCTATTCTTGCAAAAAAGATTCTGGTCTTGTCTTGCGGAACGGATTGCGATTCTTGTCTTACAATTTGTGCAAGAACAAGACAAGAACAAGAAAAATGCAAGACTCTCGTGAAACACTAATCATACCTACCAGCTAAAAGAAGCGAGCGTTTATAGAGTTGTTATAAAACACTTGCATCACTCTGTAGAGTTAGACGACATTAAAGATGAAATATAATCACATGTTCTCCAAGTTCGAAACATAATCAACGCTGAGCACAGCCAAACTAAGAAACCATTAAATATGTTGTTTGTAGACTTAGAGCCATCAGACAAGAATAAGGACATATATGCAATTACAGCCCTGCAAAACAAAATAATGGAAATTGAGCCACCCAGAAAGGATAAAAATATGGTTCAGTGCATCCGCTGTCAAATGTATGGCCACACTAAAGCATACTGCAATTGCCTCTATGTGTCAAATGTGGTGGATGGCACATCTCTATCAGCTGTAAAAAAAAACAAGGAAACCCAAGTGACATGTGCCCTATGCGGAGGTTCCCATCCTGCCAATTACCGAGGCTTTGAGTGTTACTACAATTTATTTAAAAATAATAATCCAATATCACCCATACATCAACCACAAACATTTCAACAAATCTAAAATCCCAAAACGACAAGACAAATCTACACACAACAGCCATTAAACTATGCTGACGCAGAAAAATCAAAATAGTGGTGCAGTAAACACTTAAATCTAGTATGAAATAATTTGATTGGGTTTTTCATAACCTCTAATTATTGTTTGTAAATTGTGTGTTTTACGTAACACCTGATTATTCTAGCGATAGCACAATCTCTATGTATTTGTTAATTATAAGTATTCAGATATAAAATCAAAATCAATCAAAATGATAAGATAAGAGAATTGAATTTGTAGGTTATGTTGATGTAAACAAATACAAATTGCTGGTGGCTGGTAAGATGAGGTGCAACATCGTAATTTTATAATTCCCTAGAAAATAGCTGTAACTGCGTCGGCGCAAATACAATCTTCTTTATAAAATTCTGTTCCGTGTAAGATAGGAGATATTTTTTTCCTAAAAAAAAACTTCTTAATAAATTTTGTTAAAAATTTTAAGCTAAATTGTTTAGGAAATTTAACATCGTGTCAGATGGCCTTAAGGAGAGATATTTGAAATACGGAAAAAAGCAGAATAATTAGAAGGCAGAAAAAATAATACAGATTTAATCCTTATCGGCGTATGATTGTGTTAAATTTAGATAGTTTTTTATTATTTGTTTAAACAATTAATACTATCAGTTTTTGTGTTATTTGACTTGTGATATTTTTGTAAAAGCATAATGCAAGATCGGCTTAAAACTATTCTACACAGATCAATTTACCCTGCGAAATGAAAGTCGATATTAGAAGGTTGTAAATTGCAAATCAGCTAGCGAGCAATTAATTTTTATAAGTAGTTTTGATAGTTTAGGCAAATCTTACGTTCTCCATTTTACAGCGTTTTTAACTAACCGCCCTTTAAGTTAGTTGCCCAAACTTAGCATCTTCGATGACATCTTCCGGTTTGTTTAAAACCACTCATTAAGCTCCTTAAGTTAATCTGATTTACAGGATAAATCAATCGCAAATAGTCATGCGTTCTAATAAATTTATGGAGTTTATTTTTAACTTCGGGGTAGTCGACGACACCGTTGCGCTATAATCTAAACGAATAATTCAAGCAAAAAGTTGTGACGTTGAAACTGTGGCGCCAATAAAGCCATAATTTCTAAGATAATACCGGCGATACGACAAAACTGATTAGAGTATATTCTTCCACACGTTGCGTGAGATACTTCTCACTTTATAGTTTCTCAATTTAGCTCTTCCTGTATACTATACCTACATTTATCGGATTCTTTAGTTAAACTTAAAAGTACAAACTTTTGCAAATTACATGACTCGTGTAGGCAACACATTTAACAAATCAGGTAAAAGAAACGACGTACGTACCTGAGCGTAGTTTCTTTTTCCATTGTTTACAAACAACACAGCCGATATAACCAGTTTTAAAGGTAATGCTATCATGTGTATTATAACACCAAAAAATTATACAAAATAATCAGAGTTCTTTTGCACTGACAGTTGTTATAACTTTCTGGTGTTATAATACACATGAATTTAAAATTCCAAAGGCACCTTTGATGCGGTTACTTTTTGCTCATACTATATTGTATCTCTATATCTTTCATTATCTATTATTATCACATACATACTTATGTTATACTGCAATGAAATCTCCACTTTGAATCTGAAACTATCCAAAACAAATGTTATTTAGATTAAGTAACACAAATAATATTACAAATACTAATTAGTAACTAATACTTCTAATCTTGTATTTTCAGATGTCCTTATCAGTAGACGAATCGATGTGTTGCAAAGCCTGTTCAGAAACTATGTGTCCGCCGATAATTCAATGTGAAAAGGGCGACAGTATTTGTGGCAATTGCGTTAAGGCAACTCAAGACAAAAAATGTCCATTATGTGGACATTCTTTAACCAAAACAAGAAATCGCCAATTAGAAGAACTTATTAAAAAATTGAAGAAAGTCACCATAAAAGCAACTTGCAAATTTGCAAGTCGAGGTTGTAAGTATGAATTGAACCTAGATGAAAAGGAAGCCCATGAATTAGAATGCAAGAATCGATTGTATCAATGTGAAGCTAAAAGATATTGTGGATGGGATTGCAAATGGACTGGAGCTTATGCGGATATCATGCCACATTTTAAAGATTCCCATGATGAACATTGCTGGATGGAATTTAAATCTGAATTTCATATGAAAATAAACATGGGGAATAATACAAAAGACATACAGATCATTGATTTTCATGGTGGGCAACAACGGTTTTGGTATAAGCACAAGACTGATACCAATAAAAGAAAGGCTTATTGGGTTATTCAGTATGTCGGTCTAAAAAGGCAAGCAGCTCAATATTATTATGAGTTTGAAATATATAATGGTGTCCGAAAAATTAAAATAACTGAAATTTGTGAAAATGATTGCGAAGATGCAGAAGCAATATTCAGCTCCGGCAAGTGTATTGCTTTACCTTTCAAATCAATTAGAACTTACCTGAATAATGATGGTGAGCTACCTATTCGTTTCAGAATCATGAAAATCAAGAAGGACTCTGTGAACAGTCATTGAATTTTGATCCATGTTTTAAGATCATGCTACAGCAATTTTGTTGGCTAATCTAATTAAGATAACTATTGTATTTTTGTTTTTTTACTGATACTTTAATTGTACTTTACAGATATACCTTTTAGTGTAATAGTCGCTTATATATCTACTTTTTTATTATACTTTGTAAGATTATTATCACAAAAAATAACTTGTAAATTTATTCAAAATAAAATCTACAGATAGTAAGTCAGAAAAGATGTTGGACATAGAGTAATAAAGTGACGTTAAATTGTAGATCTGGAAGCCATCGCCAAGCAGCATCTTCAGAAGTTGGAGTAGCTTTTATTATAGAATTTCCTTGCAATATTGTGGACATAGCAATATGTATACAGAATGCTGCGTTGCCGGACACAACAAAGGAAAGCATATGTTATTTAGAACACATAATTACGCTTTTTTGTACTGCATCATTTTAAATGGATCAATGGAAAAAAGTGGAATTAGGTAAACGAAATTTTTTTTGAATATTATTCAAAACACTTTTTTAAGAATTTTCGCTTGTAACATTTTTCGTTAAAATATTTGAGGAAGCCAATATTTGAATGTGCCCTGAATAACATCCGATTTCCAATGTTGCACTGTAGAACGCATCACTCCATATATATGCAATGTCCTGCAGTAGAATAACTTAAAGGAAGAATTGAGTAAATAGATTATTGTTCAACGATCATATATTTGATTATATATATATGAATTGTATCCTCATGAGTAGCAGCCATTGCACCCGAATAGAATACTATACTTTTTCTATGACTGTTTAGGTTGCATTTTTCGAATCTTGGCCTTGTACGCCGTTTTGTACTTTTTTTTCTGATTTTTTTGGCAATAAGTTTATAATGGTTACTTCGAGGAATCAACCACTCTTACAAAATGTACATGTATTGCCGAAATCCAAGATTTCCTCGCAATCTCTATGATTTTCAAGGATTGCCTTCGCAATCTCTGATTTCCAAGGATTGCGTTCACAACCTCTACGATTTCCAAGGATTGCTTTCGCAATGCCTATGATTTCCAAGGATTGTGGGATGATTTCTAGAAGGCGATTGCTTCTTCATTAATATGCTAATGTTTGAAAAGCGATTTTCAATGTGATTGCTAAAGATTAGAACAAAATCGATAGTATTTGTACTTGTTCTTTTTTACAAGAACAAATTAAAATGTTTTTGTTAGGTATATTCATTTATAAAGATATTACGAAGGACATTCACAAATAAAATGCTTCATTTAGGAACTATATATGATTATTAATTTTAACATTACATAAGTATAAAAAGATTTTTAGAGTTTTAACTAGTTTTGACTTCTAAGACTTTTATACTCTTTTTTCAATACCCATTTTTTCCACGGCTTTTTAACAAAATGGACTATTGCCTATTACTACATACATATAATTTCTCTAAACATAAAACAATTTTGAGAAAAAAAAACATTTTTTTCATTAAAAAATTCTCTATTGTTCTGTTAACCGTCTTTTCGATTATCCTTCAATGCTTGACCGATAATCGAGTCCTACTGTAACTCGATAGGCCCATAAAAGAAAAATATATTTTTACAATCTGTACATCCTCTTCTTTTGGCCAAATATTAATACTCGTCTAGTTTAGATTTTAAAAATTTTATTTTAAATTTAAAAAAAAAACTTGCACTGTGCGCCCATGTACACCATGTTGGTACCAAAGTTGGATCCATATGGCAAAGTTCTTAATATTCTGATTGGAAAAAGACATTGCGAGGCAATCACCTCTGCTTCCAAAGATACTTGCAATAAGCCATGTCACAGTTGACAGGTGACATTTTTATATTTAATCGATTTCTAATAATCTCAAAATAGATGGCACACGTTTTAAACAATCGTTTATTTAAACATTTTAATCATGGTACAATAGTATATTATTATACGAGTTGCTTGGGACACGACGAGAGAAGCGAGGAGTGTTCCAAAGGAATGAGTGCCTACAATACGTCTATAAAACAAGTATAATATACTATTTGTTATACTTTGCGTCATTAGTTTGATAGAAATTGTAAATTCAAGCTATTAAAAACATTGCATTACAATCTAGTGATTTTTGCGTTTAACATGTGGTAAAGCTATAACATGTCTTTTGATGTTTTGTGAGGTTAGAATGTGTCAAAATTAAATGTTTTTATATGTAATATAAAACAAATGTTACCAATCTTACAAAACAAATAGACCCCAGAAACGATGTTATAATAGCTTCTATTATGAAATCGTTTTTAGTGTCACAATGAGCCCATTGTGAACGCAAAGTACAAAAAATTCAAGATTTTGGGGTTACAATAGTATATTATTATACGAGTTGTATAAGACGGTCTATTGTAGCACGAGTTGTTTGGGACACGACGAGAGAAGCGAGGAGTGTTCCAAAGGAACGAGTGCTACAATACGTCTTATAAAACAAGTATAATATACTATTTTTTGTACTTTGCGCCATTAATTTTATAGAAATTGTAAATTCAAGCTATTAAAAGCATTGCATTACAATCTAGTGATTTTTGCGTTTAACATGTGGTAACACTATAAAATGACTTTTCGCGTTTTGTGAATGTGTCAAGATTAAATGTGTTTATATGTAATATAAAACAAATGTTACCAATCTTACAAAACAAATAGTCTCCAAAAACGATGTTATAATAGCCTCTATTATGAAATCGTTTTCGGTGTCACAATGAGCCCATTGTCAACGCAAAGTACAAAAATTAGTTTTTAATTAGTACTAATGACAGTTTAGGAAATTTTTATTTTTATGAAAATTGATTGCCAGTTTGCTCTGCCAGTCTTGATATGTGAATAGCGACTATAGAGTTGTAGTTGCGAAAAAAGTTTTTGTGGTACAAATTTGTCCTTAATTATTAGTTAATTATGGCTTTATTATTTTTTTTGTTTGAAGTGGGGGTGCTAGCTAGAGCTCAAGCTAGCACCCAATTTTGAAATACGAATTGTGTTTAAATGGTTTTAGCCACAAAAAAAATTACTTTGGTACTTTGTCTTTAATTAGCACTAAATTATAGGCGGGTTTTTTCGTTTTGCTTGAAGTGGGAGTGTTAGCTTTATTTACGTATTCACTTACCGATTCTCAAAATGCCGCTTTTGGGAAAAATACTGATAATAAGTATGAATAACTATCTAATTTCCCGCAAATTAATAATGGCACCACTTCTACTATATTCGATTTCGACGACTACTATGATAATTGCGGGATTGCGAAAGATTTCGCTGATTGCCAATACAGACTGCGAGATTTCTGATGACTTCCTTGTGATTGCTAAGGATTGCGTGCGGTTGCCGCCAAAACGTACATGTATTGCGGCGAGTGGTTGACCCCTCGGGTTACTTAGGTTACCGCTCGTCTAATGTATCTTTAATACCAGTATTCAATTTTTCAATTCAGTTAAAAAACCTATACTAAGTGGGTTATAAAATTTCTATGGACCATTTTTGTAGAAAGTTGAATTTCCTACATCTTCTATATATAAAAGAAATCTTAGGTGCGATTGTTCGTAGCATATTAGGAGAAAATGACTGCGGAAGCTCCCACTGGATCGCTGAAGACTTTTAGTATGTTAAACTACATGTTCACTAGGCCATCTATACCAGACTTAAGTATCATTTTTTTCCTTTAATTACTGCACTCCTTTTACCATCGTAAAAGAATAGTTTGTATGTTGCATTTATCAGGTAGTGTGTACTACATGAATCTTGCACAGTATAACCAATTTTTATGCTGAGAATTGATAGCAAGCATAATTTTGAATAGAAAAGTATTGTGGTACCACAGATTTAATTTAATAACAACGAGCTAGAACAAATTAACGGATTTTGTCCAACAGCCTACTTACACTCAATCATTCGAACAAGTTACTGACCTTAGCAATGGAATTTAGAGAAATTTGTGTATTTTGACCTCTAGTTTATGAAATCAGTATTAGGACCCATTTTAGAACATGTGCTGGTACCGATTGTGCCGCCATCGTGACTTTTAAATGGAACCATTAGGTAGTAAGTATGGAATTCGATAGCAAGCATGTTTTGAATAGTAAAATATAAACGTGCTACAGGTCTAAAATGCATGATGACGGAACTACAACCAATTAACGAATTCTGTCCCATTTAAGTCTACACTCGATCATTCGCACAATCTTCTAGCCTTGGCAGTGAAACTAGAAGAACTCTATATTTCGATCAATAGTTAGAATACCGAAGTTACTTAGGATGTAATCTATCGACTTTGAGGCAACTGTGATGGCATATAGCACACTCTGAAACTAAACAACAATGTAAAATTATATAACTTTTAGTGCTTAACTTAAAAATGTTGTAACTAAAACAATATACTTCTACCACAGATAATAAACAGATACGCAGCCTCTTGAAAATAAATACGCTTACTTTTTTGGTTAGTTCGTGCAACTGAACTAGGTGGCGTGACTGAGCTCTGGGCAACTACATTTGTCCATACAAATAATGAAGTAATATTCATTAATTGTTTGGTCGAATGCAACGTTATTATATAGCATGCGTAAGCTTACAACCGGCAGGCCGATGCACGTGGTGACTGATGACGTGGTAAAATTATTCGTGTTAAATTCATAAAAGGGAAGACATTTTAACAATGTTATTTGTCTCACAGCGGAGTAGTTCTTAGTGTGTTTGGCTTTGATATATTGACTGGATTTGCAGTATTTGTCGGAGTCGATTAATAAATACGTATTTCTTCTTAATTTGTTTTAGTTTAAAATGTTTCTGCTTAGCTTCGATTAGAATATTGTTTAGTTCATTAGCAAGTATTAGATTGCTTAAACATTTCATATAGCACTTTCTTTAAGTATCTATCAACTTTTTAGATGGGCATTCACTTGGGATTTCTCGCAATTAAGTTTTCTTTATATTTTATTCAGATTATTAAGCTTAAATAATTTCGCGGACAAGATATACACAATATTTTTTGTGCAAGCTTAAAAAATATGTAATTACAAATTCTATTGCTTTTAAAAAATCAACAATTTAATTCATTGTTAATAGAAAGGCGGCGGCGAATAGGTTACAGCGTTTCTATGGAAATTACATAAAACAATTAGTTTCGTAAAAAATCGTAAAAACTACTGGAGATCAGAGGTGTGCATCAATCAATTAAATTTTTAATCAATCAGTTGATTGAAGATTTAATTATGATATTTCAGTTGCAATATATTTAATCGCAATTAATCTCTTAATTGCAGACTGCAATTTTATGAAAGTTTTTAAATTTAAATAAAACCAGTTGAGAATGCGCAGAGCTAGCATTGCCATGACGAACAAAATTTCTTTTGTTGCTAAAAATGTTTATTTTTTCGTAAATTTAAAAAAAATACAAAATTTTTCATTTTTCAAAAATTTACCGAAATTTTCGGTGGTCATTTTGACCACTTTCCCGAAGAGATACGAAAAAATGTTTCAACCAAAAGTTTCTTAGAATCCAACGTACTATAAGATTCTAAAAAAGAGATTTTCCAAGAAAAATTCAAAAAAGTCAACAGGGAAAAAGGCGAAAGACCGACAGACAGACCGATTTCACGAATTCAGAGACGAACTTTTTGTTCGTCGAAAATAACTATGAAGATCCTTCTAGTATTTTGTAATAACAGCAGATCGCATTTCAGTCTTGTCCCAGACTTTTAAACAAACCCTATTATAAATAAAAAGAGCAATTGAAATATCTTTATGCATGTATTGTAATATTGGGTGCACAAATAAACTTTGTAAACTATTAAAAATGTATTATCTGCACAATCTCTATAAAAATATAAATCGTAAAAAGCTTTTAATAAGAAAACGTATGTCCCAGCTGTAGTTACAAATAAAAAACATCTGATTATTTAAGGGATGCATTATTATATAGCAATCTGCCATCTTTTTAATAAATATCAGGTTAATTGTCATCATAATGAATATCAATTGTTAATTGCAATGACAATTACAATTAATAATTTTAACTAACAATTAATTAATTGTGAATTGTCGGAGCAACTAACAATTAATTAATTTTTAATTGCCAGATCGACTAACAGTTAATTAGTTGTAAACATGCAAAATAAAAAATAGTCACAATTAATTAATTTAATTGGATATACGGTAGCCCAGGTAAATTAAATCATTTTCAGCAATATAAAGGAAAAAATTGGGGAAAAGCTAAAAATTGGTATATAGGTTTAAAAAGTGGTGCTAAAAACCATCAAAACTCCCCATGCGTAGGTGATGAGCCGGCTGCGCCAACATGGTAAAATGGCAGACAAAATTGCTTTTTCGCTAATATTTCAGAAAGTATTAATTTTACGGGCATCAACGTTCAGAATGAAAATGTAGCTGACAAAATTCCCCATAATTTTCTTTTTTATTAATCGTTGGGCCTACATAATAATAATAATCGCCCCCTCCCTCCCGCACAAGCTTATAGCTTCTGGGGCCTTGGTTAAGGTTATGGGTTGTAGTAATTATTATTATTATAATCCTCGTACGTCCCAGAGTTTCTGAAACAGAATTTCTTCAGCAACTGTCATTTTTCGACATTCCGAAAAAGTGCTGTTTCTTTGCGCGTTTTTTAAGTATTTCAAATTTGGCTGCTCCTACGTACTATTGGTTTCATAATGATCTAGGACAGCAAGGTTAATATGATGCTATTTTTTATTATTTTATCCTATGCATTTACACTGAGAAAATAATAAAAAATAGCATCATATTAGCCTTGCTGTCCTAGATCATTATGAAATCAATAGTACAAAATGCATTATATAAAAGCTAAAAAGATTCAGTTTCCTATAAAACAGTTGGTTATTGAATGTCATGCAAGCAATATCTTCTGAGATATTATTTTGTAAAAAATGTTTATTTTCGTTTACTCAGTTAATTGTGTGAAAATTTTGAATTAGTGACGTAATAATAAATAATAACAATAAGAAACATGAAAGCTATAAATGAAATATTACTATTAATATAAATGGACTATTGGTTTCATAATGATCTAGGACAGCAGTGCTAATGTGATGCTATTTTTTATTATTTTATCCTATGCATTTACCGATTCACACTGAAAAAAAAGAATAAAATAGCATACCTTGCTGTCCTAGACCATTATGAAATCAATAGAACATGAAATATTTTTTACAAATTATTGTACACAATATTTATAAAAAAATTATTACAAATGATTTTCTCTAGAAAATTTGCTGAAATTTAGAATTTCAATAGAATCGGCGTTATCATTTTCGTCGCTGTCAGAATTTTCTTCATGAAGTTTCACACTGAAGGTTTACTGTAGCTGAGGAATATAGCGTCGACTATACCACCGTACATCGCCGAAATCTGTGAGAACGCATTCCAGAGAGACTAACCGTCATTGTGAATTGAAGGAGTGAGTCGTCAAGGACCACAGATATATTCGCCATCGTGTAACTCGAATACTATCCATCTTAAAAGTATGGTTAATGGCCTATTCGAAAGGTAATAATCATGTAGAATGAGCTCTGAAACGTCCGTAAAAATTGTGGAAGTATATATTTTGTGGAAAATATAATTAACCATGAAAATAAGTGCATAAGTGTCATAGAAACGCACTTTTCTTCGAACATACATTATCGGTCGACATTTATTGCACACCAAAGAATAATATAATACATTTTGTAGGCTTCAACTTTGTTTTGAGGTATTTTATAAGTATACCTCATAAAACCTGAGAAAATTGCAAAAGAGTCCCGCTAAAGGCCTTTTTCATATCAAATTTCAAAAAATACCCATTATTGTAGGGACTGTTTTCCGAAAAGTACCAGGTAAGCGCCATAAATTCTCGGCCTGATATAGAAAAAAATTAACTTGGTAAAATATAATTTATTTTTCAATATAAAATATCCCCTAATGTCAATACACTTATTACAACGTGGAATTAATAATTCAATGCCCTTGTAAAAATAATCTGAAGTTTTTCCTTCAAAATGTTCAATTACAACTGCTTGCAACTCGTTCTCGTCCTTAAAACGACGTCCCCTAACGTCTTTCTTTAAATTGGAAAATAAATAATAGTCACTAGAAACCATATCCGGACTGTACAGTGTTTGATCCAATGCTTCAAAGCCTCATTCGCGAATGGCAGCTTGTGAAATTGCGGTAGTATGAACGGGTGCATTATCGTGTAATAATCGAACACCTCTTGTCAATTTTCCTCTACATCCTTCACGAATATTGTTTCTCAATTTATGCAATAAAGACGCATAATATGTACTGTTAACAGTTGTATTGCGTTCTTTAAAATCAATCAGTAAAATGCCGCCACAATCCCAGAATATTGTTGCCATAGCTTCTTTGTCGATAGAACTACTTTCGCCTCTTTGGGACGAGGTTCGCCGGGTCGCCGCCATTTCATCGATTCCCTTTTGGATAGAGGATCATAATACAGAACCATTGTTTCATCTCCAGTGACAATGGACTCTAAAATCGGCTTTGGGTCGTCTCCACACAAGTTTAAAAACGAGCGCGCACATTCGACGCGACGTTGACATTGAACAGCAGAAAGAAGACGCGGTACCCATCGTGCACTAATTTTATTCATACCCAAATGGTATGAAGAATTCGAAGAATACTTGTTTCCGAAATGTCAGACATCACTGCTAACTCCTTAACTTTCAAACGGCGATCTTCTAATACCATTTTTTCAATGATTGCAACTTTTTGAAGCGTTACCGCTTCAAGTGGACGACCGGTGCGGTCATCATCTTCAAGATATTCTTGCCCCAAACGGAAACATTTTGACTACTTTTTACAGTGGAATATAAAGGAGATAAATCACCATAAACGTCGTCTAAACGTTGTTTGATTTGATTACGCGTGTGCCCTTCTTTTGTTAAAAATCTAAAATACCGCGCGGTACTCAAGTAAACTTGAATGAAATTTCTGATTAGAATAATTGTTTTTTTCGTCATATTTTCACGTTCTCAAGCTTGGACTAGACAGTCAAAAGTTAATATCTGAGTTTAGAAAGACTAATAATTAAAAACATATATAAATAATAACTAAACTACTTTCAGATGCATTCTAATAAAACTAGTATCGTTTGATCCATTATTTGAAGCAAATCTATGTAATTATTTCTATTTGTCAAAATAGCAAAGCTCCATAACTTTTGGCTCAGACTATCCCACCACAACTCCCTTAAATATCTATTTTCTTGCATCATTGTACGAGTTTGCTTAACAAAAACTCCGATATCACCGTATATTCTGAAGATTAAGAAATTTCGAAAAACCTATTTCGGAAACTAATCATGGTAAGAAGTTCAATAAAAAATAATTTTTATAAACTTTCAAATGCATATGGGTTTTTTCCCCAGGTTAACCCGAAGTCAGCCATTGTAAAAACTATGCTTCATAACTCGTATATTTATGGTTTTTTGATGTAACTATTAGCCTATTAATTATTACTTTCAAGATCACGCCAAAACCAACATAATGGAAATCTCATAAACTCTTAGAATATATAACTGTAGGAAAGAGCGTAACTACACTGCGCAATGAGCTTTAAAAGCGACGGATATGACGTCACACTGACCGCCATTAGACACCAGCTAAAACTGCTTTTCTCTCAAACTCCGACAAATAAGAAGAAAAGAATTACATTTCATAATTAAGTATTCGTTTGTTTAGAATATTAAACATAATATTTATATTCTAAGATTAATTTCAAATCTCTCTCTGTCTCCATGGGTCAGTAGGTAGAAATGACCTGTAGAGGCCGAAGTGCGTGTGGTTGACCCAACCGCAAAAAGGTGGGTCGACCGAAGCTAGAGACGGTGGCGCTTTCTTATGTTGTAGCTCTCCGTCTTATTTTCCTGCGCCACCGTCTCTAGCTTCGGTCGACTCACCTTTTTTCGGTTGGGTTAAGCACACTCACTTCGGTCTCTACAGGTGGACTTAAACTACGGTGGAAATCGCCGCCGATAAGGTATTCCTGAAAGAGCAAAACTTTTAATGTCCCCTTCCGTCTCCTCCTCCCACTCATGAATTTAAAAAAACGACAAAAATCCATGACGCCAGGCGGTTCTTAGCTTTAAAATAAAACCACCCACAGCTTTCAAAGTGGTCTGGGGGCCGAGAAAAAGGGACCGGTAATTTGTCTTCATGAATTAGTATATAAGATATTAGGTTTTAAAATTGTGAACCGCCAATGGAAATATCTCATTACGAAACCGGAAACATCTACTTTGCCATATTGAGACCCCATCTTGGTCGTATGTGGTAGATGATTATGTTCCTTTCTATAGTTTTATATTCTAAGCATGAACTACTTTCTCAATCTATATGTTTTTTCATTCGGCTAATTTCATGCCAATTCAAGTAGAGCCATGTACTTCAATGTCTCAGAATTTTTTTGAAAATTCTGCTATCCGACATTCTACATCATCTAATTAAATTTGTTATATCCTTGTCATATCTCTTATTTTTTGTATTATCTGGCTCATCCAGGTGTCAGATTAAAGCTAGTTCTTGGATCTTTCAGATTATATCAAGAAACATGCAACGACTTTGCAGAGTAAAAAAGTATCAGCCTCTCTGAAAGATCCAGAAAATAGGTTGAATCTGACACCTGGATGAGCCAGATAACTCAAGAAATAAAACAAGAGTTATGACAATTTTGGTAAGATGATGTTCTGGTAGCAGAATTTGCATCAAAATCGAAATTTTTCAAAAAATTTCTACTTCGGCCATTTTCATCCAAAAAATCTGAAAAAATTAATTTAATATAAGTTCGTTTGTATCAATGCAAGGAAAAAAATTGAACAAAATCTGAGATATGTTTTTAAATTATGTGATTTGGCATGGAATTAGCCATTTCGGACTAACCGTTTTTTATTTACTAGTGGTCAAAATATGTAATTCTCATAACATTCGTGATAACAATTTTCTTCTTGTACGACCATGCTATTTCGGATTGTTTACCATACTTGGTTTTAAAACAGTAGGTTATATTTACTGGTTGCTAAACAAAAACGCGTCGGTAAGTAATTACTTACCGTTCAGTTCTGTCAAAAACAGAACGGTAAGTAAATTATATGTAATTTATAAAATAAATGCATGATCTTTAGATGTCTTTTTCGCGAAAAATCATTTATTTTCTAAATAATTGGACTATTTAAAAAAGTGTATGTTGTTTATTTAAATTTGCTCAGGCCTCTTCAATATCCCAATTCTATTCGTTTTCAGATTCACTCATTCTCTCGAGTTTGACAAATATCGTGACATTCAAAAATAATAGTAATTACAAACGTATCCATGGTAACGACAAAACCTACTTAATGTTTGGTGGATATACAGGGCAAAAATAAATTATCTTAAATCTATTTCTTTTCGGGGATATTTCCTTAGTTAATACCTTTGTATTCATAATGGTCGTACAAAAAATAGTATAAGCATCTCAAACAGTAAGGAGTTTACCGATCTCCTCCAAACATTGTCGTCGATCGGTAAACTGTCCTTAGTGTTCTTGATACTTAATATACTATTACAAAATCATATATCCGAAAATAGCTGTGCGACATTCAATAATTAACTTTTTTGTAGGAAATTTAATTCTCGTTAACATTTATAAAATCCATTTTGTACGTAGGAGTAGCCAAATTTGAAATATTTACGAAAAACGCGCAAAAAACGGCACTTTTCGGAATGTCAAAAAATGACAGTTGCTGAAAAAAATTCTATCTCAGAAACTATTGAAGGTACGAGGTTGGATAAAAAATTAAATTGTGGGGAATCTTGTCAGCTACATTTTCATTCGGATCATTGATGCCCATAAAATTAATACTTTCTGAAATATTAGCAAAAAAGCAATTTTGTTCGCCATTTTTCCAAGATGGCGCAGCCGGCTCATCACCCACCAAGGTCCATTCATGTGTATGTATACCTAGTGCTTTAGATATAATTATGCATGCATCAAAGGACCTTGATCACCCACGCATGAGGAGTTGTGATACGTTTCTCAGCACCACATTTTAAGCGTATATATCAATTTTCTGCTCTTCCCAAATTTTTTTCTTTTCAAAACGTCATTTACCTGAACTATGGTACTAATTGTAAGTTACTTGGAAATTGGATTTCGCGGCCTGTATTGTGTTTACTTCCCGTACGGTTTCACAAAAATTATATATTTTTAATAAAACACAACTCAAACATATCTTATTGGTTTTATTTTGTTGTATCAAGAATTATGAGCATAACTTTATAGTTTTTATTCAGTTTTAAAATCACCTCCACACTGAAAAATATTATCACAATATGACAATGGTAAATTTGAATAATTTTATGTTTTATGTTAATTTCAACAATATTTTTGCATTTATTAACCATAATAAATACTTTGTACTTAACTTGATGAAAACAACTTTGAAAATTATATATACTAAGAATCATCTTAATTAAGTTTGGATTTAACTGGTAATAAGAAATCAATCTTTGTCATCAACTGTAATAACTACGTATATAAAATTATAATAACTTAATTTTGGTGTTAATTAATATCAATTTTTCAAAATATTTAACAAAAAAATTAATTAGAAAGGTTATAATGAATTTATTTATTACATAGGTTCCACTTTATTCCATATTGCATATTTAAAGAAATTGTCTCAAACTTTTTTCTTCTCTTACGTCACCGAGTGGTTAATACGATGGAATTCAAATATTCACTGCAAAACCTATTTCTTTCTTTAAATTTCGTTTGATTTCTATATGTAGCGCACTCTGTCGAAAAATATTGCAACTAAAAAGCAAGCGCATTTTACCTCATTTGGCTGTGCATCTGTTAGGTTTATCTGTGCTTCTACGGATTTTTCGAAACATTAGAACTACAACGATGATAAATTATCTAACGAGTAAGTTGTAATCCCAGATACCTACACTTAAAACTTAATTCTAAACAAAAGTTTTTTGCATATTTGGTTAGTAACCTGCATAACGTGAGAACCTTGTGCGAAAAACCTTTTTATTCTGAAACAAACTTGCTATCGATTTTCATAGTTGAAACCTAATGGTTCCATTTAATAAAGCCACGATTGTAGTGTAACAAAGTCATATCTGGTACCAGCACATGTTCTAAAATGGATTCTAATACTGATTTCGTAAACGAGAGGTCGAAATATACCAAGGTCTTTTAGTTCCACAGCTAAGGCCAAAAAATTATCAGAATGATTGAGTATGGACTGTTAAACGGGACAAAACCCGTAGTTGGTTCTAATTCTGTTATTATGCGTTTTAAACTTGTGATACCTTAATACTATTTTATTCGGAATCAAAACAATTCCGATGACGTCATGTGCGGCACCAGCACATGTTTTAAAATGGGTTCTAATACTATTTCGTAAACTAGAGGTCAAAATATCAAAGTTTTTTTTAATTCCATTGCTATAGCCAGAAACTTTTCCGAATGATTGAGTGTAGACTTTTAAACAGGACACACTGTATACATACATAATATTCAATATGCAATGCGTTCTTTTTTGTGACTATTGAGTTAGAGTTATAATTTTCGGTTGTTGTAGTATACCTGTCAGATTTTGAACGTTCATAAATATTAATAAAACTAGCACATTTTTAATTAGCAAGAAAAGAACAAATCAATTCACGTTACAAGAGTTTTTCCAAGAGAACAAAAAAATGACGGCACCATCTCCCGAAATTATTTAAAGATGACAAAATCCAAACGAAAAACCCAATTTCACGTTGGAAATAATTATTGATGGATTAGATACTTCGTTATACTACAAAGCAAAAAGAGACCGCAAAAACTTCAACTGAAAAGAAGCAGGACCCGTCCCTACAGTCGCAATCATGCCATTGCGACTGCAGGGACGGGTCCTGTTTATTTGAACTACATTCTAGCGAACAGTGTCATTGAATAACTTTGTACGAAAGATTTCTGTAACACATCTACTAAGAAATTACTTCAGTACCTCTTTACAAACATGTTCTTATGCAAGAAAAGTAGAGGACAGGTAGCAACCTTAGTCAGTAAAGTACTACTTTACTGACATAAAATTAAGGATTGAATAATTCAAGATTTACTAGGAGTAAATAATACAAGTAAGTCCATTGATGAAGTAGTAAAGTTGATTATCAAGCAAACTGTATATACCGGATTATTTGTAGTACACAAATATCCATAAGTAGATAAAATAAGTACACAAGGGTCAGTAAGTTCCGAGAACAATTTGGGTTAGCATTATTAATTATGATCGGAGTTTATATAGAGTACGACTATACCAAACCTATGAATATTTCGTAATATTGGGTCTATTTTGTTTTAGCTACTCCATACTTAACATTTATTCGAAAGACATAAGATATATTGGATGGGCAAAAATGGAATGTAAGCAGAAAAATAAGTGGTGATAATGTTTGCAATGTGGTAGAACGAGCAGAAGGTATGATGCAAGTATCAGGAATTTAAGAATATGAACTATTAGAATAACTAATAAGGACAAACAAGGAGAACAGAATACTAGGGAATAAAACAAAAAATTAACACCATGATAGAAGAGGAAGAGAAGAGGAAGACAGTAAGGGACGGAATGGGGCATTTGACCGCGGCTAAAATACCGCAAAGACAAAATACCGAGAGTGTTAGATCTTAGTGATAATAATTAAAGGGTGTAAGAGTTAATAGAATATACTGAAAACATAATAGTAAATATTTGTAATTGATCAGAATCAGGGAATCAGGAAGGAAAATCCTTCAGAATTAGGATCATGAGAAGTCGGTTATACTTTACTCAGAAGAGGCTGAAATATAAAAAAAAGTTAAGTAAAATCAATTACTTGGACCTGCTATCATATTGTGACCTTTCATAACTCCTGAAGGTCAATCAATTAAAAATCCAATTATGATTCGTTAAAACATTACACATTAGGGTTACGATTACGATTACAATTTAGAATAACATTAGGATTCAGTCAAATTGGTGACATGAAAACTCTACATGTGAAAAATCTTTGACTTGAAAGAAGTTATGTTATGATCACAACTTTAAAACATTATTCAGTACGACTTTGCGACAAATTAGTAACTTGTCCCTTATCAAATGTAAACGACCTTAGATGACTCTGGAGGTCAAATGCCGCAATCGAATAAAAGCGTTCCATATCAACATTATACAAGAGCATAAAAAAACTACATACCAAGTTTGAGCATTTCTCCATACTGTCGTGGTTTTTCCAGACTTTCAGTGGATCACGCCGTGACCCACTCTAAAATCATGGCTCGTTCAACCCTATTGTTCATTTTGGCCAGTGGCGGATTTAACACTTAAGAGGCCTGAAGCGTTACTAATTTTTGGGGCCCCATAGTATAAATCAATTATTACAATTTATATACCTTTTATTGAAAATTAAGTAAGTATAATATTATATTATAATTATAAGTATAATTATATAATTATTAATATACTAAATACAATTAATTAGATATCTAAATATAACAATATTTTGAAAATAATATATGTACTATGTATGTAATTGAATCATTTAAATTTTTTGGTATAACTGACTTATTCGCTAATTGACATTATACCTACTAATAAATATTATTAGTATATTGTGTTACAAAAGTTGTGCAGAAAAGACAATGACAATCTCTCATGTGCAAAGAAGTTGTGGCACGAAATAAAGTCGAATTCCGCAATCACACGAGTATGAAATTGGCGTTTTTGCACGTGTTACACACTATACTTACGACCACAAAAAATTAATAAAACACCAATGCTAGGAAAAATATTTAACCTTAAATATGATTTGAGATGTTCTGGATTGTCAAAAGTGGACAATGCTCACATTCGTGGAAAACAGGTGTTAGTTGTAAAAATTAAGAAATGCGTATAACTCAATGTTAATTTAAGTTAATAATAGTAGTTTTGTTGGCGTCTTCAATCTTCTTTAAAGGTTATAGACATATTTTTAATAGTTATTTAGTGCCAAGCTTTGTAAATGAATCTTTACGGGTGAACTGGAAAGCTTGTGGGGCGAGCAACGAAGGAGCTAGTTTCCATAATGCAGTGAGCCCAGTAAAGATTAATTGCAAAGCGTGTCGCGTACAAAGTTTTATTTCCACCTTCGCCATTTTTTTAAGAATTGAATTTTTTTATAAAAAGACATTTTGTAATCAAAGGCGGTAGCACAATTTATAGCTAGGCGTTGTCAAGGTGTTGTGGTTAAGCAACAAATTAGTTTCCATAGCTTTTTGTTGGTAAGCGTTGTAGAATTTTACAGCTGTCTCTTTTACGAGCCCGTAAATCTTTACAGGATTGTAGTTGTAATTACTCATTTACTTAGATACCAGAAATGCCTGTAAAGTGTCATTTACATAGAAAGTGGAAATAAACGTATTTTGGACGTCGTGTTGTTTCGCCGCTGCTTTTCTTGTTAATGGAAGTAAATCATAACCTCAATTTTGAGGTTATGATGTACCTCACAAATACATTGAATACCTAATGCTTCATTTGTATGTAATTTTAAATAATACATTCCCAAAATATTTTTATACTTCGATGTTATAGACCGGTTATTCTAAATTTATGGATTAAAGCAATTAGAAGGATATATCGTGTTTGAACGTGCACGTAGTACGTACATACTATGGCCGCGACCAAAGTCACCCGACAAGATTCCTGGGGCGGCCGGGAGTCGTTCGCTGTATGTAGGCACTTTACGTTTCAGGATATAGGGAATTAGCAAATTATAAAGGTATTATTGTTTTTATTGTAATTTAGCAATAATAATGAATAATATTAATATATACTAACAATTATATAAGAATATTATAATTAATCAATTTCACGTTAATTCAATAACAATTTTATAATAACTTTATATAGTAGTAATAACTGGTAGTCGACACAGAGCTAGATAGAGATGTCGCTCGGAAAGCGGAAGGTCTAGAGTTCCTGTATAATAATAATAGGTTATATAAGATAAGAGTTAGGACATGTGGATCCAATGTCAAGAACGACTTGATTGCTCATAAAGTATTTTCACCTATCAATTTTCAGTTGTTTGATTTGACAAATTGTTTCTTGACAAACTACGTACATAGATGTCAATAAGTCTTTCGATTCAACATTATTATAATAATTTATTTACTTATAAAAAATACATATATTAAGAAATTTAATTTCATAAAGAAAATGTGTATTAGAATGTAAAGTAATGTAAATGTTGTTATACAATTAAAAAAACAAAGCGTCAGACTATTAAGATCATGTACTCCTTGACATTGTATCCAGCCAATTAAAATCTGGCATCGTACATGTTCCAACTCTTATTCTTATTATTTAATATTATTATAGAGGGACTCTAGAAAGGTCCAGGGATCGATTTCCAGCCGCGGTGATAACACTGCCTGCATTTTAATACCTTATAAAATGTGAATTCAGTTTTCCAACTGATTTTGGGTGTTTGAGTGGTACTGATTTCAAATCTGTTTCGGTTTTTCTCTATCACGTAAGGTTTTTGAACAAAATAGTAAAACTATCGCAAAAATAGAGATATTTATATGTATTTAGGGTAACAAGGCAAAGAGAAAAAGACAACAAAAAATTACAAAAATCATAGAAAAAATAGAAAATAACATACATTATTTCTTTATCTTTTTGGAAAACCTTTCCTATTTGCTGGAAAAGTTTATTTTCATTTTTTTTCGTCTGTATTTAGTTTTTATACGATACCAAAAAATGTTCCTGAAGCAAGCAAATCTTTTCGCTTAGATGGATCCTAAACGCTCGAAAAGATCTTTTGGAAGTGTTAAATCTAAAACATTTAGTCATTTAGTTCGTCTTGAGAAAATAGCTGCTGTTTAGAGTTTCTTGAAATTAATGGTTTAAAAATGCATCTATTGAAGATTCGGTATCAACACTAGACTGCAATGCTTTACGTGGAACTGGTACAGGTATATCAGCATAATGTGGAACTGGTATCATTGCCGACTGAAGATTTAAACAGTTGATATATTTAAGAGTTCTTGTGTTATTACCCTTAATATCACCAAGCAAAAATATCAGTCGTTGGTGGGTGTGATTTCTTGGTTCTCTCTGGTATTCCAAAACACAGACTTTTCTTGTTCTTTTAAACCAATGCTTTAAGTGTGCCCAAAGTTTATCAGTATTTCTGTTCTGAAAGCTTCGGAAATGAAAGAAATATTTAATTTGATTTGAGCAACAAGAAATATCACAATATTGGTTTATAAAAAAATGTACATAATGGAAACAAAAATGGGTTTGTGACATCTATGGCATTTTAATAGAACCACTGAAAATGCGAAATCATTTCCCAGGGTCATTTCCATACAGTTTAGAGTTTGTGAGCTATGAGTCATTTTCATGGTTAATAGACTTCGTGAAATGTGTTATTTTCTATAGATAAATACCTACATTTATTTTATAATCAGCTCTTTTATAATGGAACTTTTCTACTTTTAAAAGCAGCAATATTATCAATAATATTGTCAAATCATAAATTTTGCGTAATGTCATTTTCAATAAACATTATTGATAAATTATTTAAATGACTTTGTCCAAGATTATTTCTGAAATATTTTTTTACACGTTTAAGAACGAAGAATGATCGTTCTCCAGTTGCATTACATATCGTCATATTGGTAATATTAAAATTGTTGTTTGTTTTGTTTTTAAAATTGTTTCAACATTGGGAAATGTGGTACAGTTCCCCTTCCCCGAATGTCAAGTCCTGCGAACCAGTGGCGTAACTACCGCCCCGCAGACCCTGCGACGCGGGGGGGCGCAACCATCCGAAGGGCGCCGACTACTTTCGTGAAACTAGTTCGTTGGGAATAGAAATTTTAAAACAAGCATTGGAGGTAAAAAACATTCTATGAACTATTCTACGGTAATGAACTATTATTAATTATTGTATCTTTTATTTCAACAAAAGTTACTTACGTATAATTGTATACAGGGTGACTAATTTTTTATTGTACAGGTTAAATCTGCTGAAATATTAAAGGCAGAGGAAAGAGTTAAATGAGAGACTTGTTTCGCATAACCTTATCTATAAAATAGCACAAAAGAATTTTTTATTTTCTGGAAAATTTTTTAATTGAACGTCCTGTATATTCTTGCGGAATTAAGTTTTATAGTATTTTGTGTTTCAAGGGCAGAAAGTTAACAATTTAAATTCAAATGTTTTTTATTGTTGTTACTAACATAAAAACAAAAAATATCCGAATAGCACTAATGTCATCTAAAAAATTATTTAATTTTAGCTAAGAAATTTTTGTCAGTAGTTAAGTCGACACAAAATAATTCGTGAATCACACGCCCAGAAACTACGTGCAAATACTCATTATTTGTTGTGTTGTAACATACTCGTAAGCAAACATATAGTTTCTGACCTAATGATCCAAATTACTATTGAACATAATGCCGGTTTCGATTGTAAAGTAAACCATCAGCGGGCGTTATGAATTATAGCGCCCGCTTATAATACCCTGGTTGCTATGTAGTTCGTATTACAGGTATAAACAACAATTAATATGCAAGTGAGGCATTAAATGAATTTGAAAATGCATCAGCGGACTGTGTCATTTAAAAGCAAAAAGCCACTTGTGATATATATTGGAAAGAGAAATTTATCGCGAACTTTATTGAGTAAAAGTTTACAGGACGTTCCATTTGAAAAATTTGATATTTTTTCGGAAAATAAATTGGCCGTGAAAAAACCTTTTTGCGCTATTTTATAGATCAGGTCATGCTAAACAAATCTCTCATTAATTTTTTATTCTACCTTGAATATTTCAGCAGATATAACCTCGACAATGAAAAATCAGTCACCCTGTATATGAGGGGCGCAAACGTAATCTCGCAGGGGCGCGCAATCTTACGTAGTTACGCCACTGGTACGAACGCGCAGATGTTGGTAGAAGGCATTGAAGGCAATCATTAAGAGCGATGGAGATGATACATTTCTTGCAGGTCTGCTGCTAAACAGTATATTCCGTTATAAAACTTTACCTATCGCTCTGAATGCTTACCTATTCGCACGAAGCTTTATTGCGTCGACCGTACACCTTTTTTACCCGCCTGTACAAGATATGAACTGTTTCATGTTCAACTCTTCGCTGCAAAGTGAGTTCCCATGCCAATAACCTTTATTTGTCGCGTGTCCACTGCCGTTCTGGACAGGGGTCGTCTGAGGGGCCCCTGACTTGTGGGGCCTGAAGCGACCACTTCCATCGCTTGTGACTAAATCCGCTACTGATTTGGCCATCCCAACCAATCACCGCTGCTGACAAGTGACCGCATAAAAGTAAAAGATTTAGGCAATCAAAAGTATGAAATGGGTATACAACCAATAAAAGGACATCGTTTTAATTATCAACTAACAAATACTGTGTTTGGGAAGAGAATATGAAAATTGAAAATATAGAAATTGTCGAGAGAATATCTCTGCTAAAATTATTGTTCTCATTAGCTGCGATAGAATTAAAAACCCTCCACTTTATATTAACCCAGATATTAAAAAGGGTGTACCAGAAAACTGAATCTGCTATAGGCGGACGTAGTAATTAAAAACAAGTCGTAACTGTAATTTTTGTTTTATAGTGCTTCCTCTTGCTATCTTGAGTAGATATTTAGTTCTCCTATTACACCCCTTTCATCTAGACTAATTAAATGGTACTTGGAAGTGCACGTGATCAAGTTTATCAAAGTGCAAAAAAATCGGGAATTTAGTCCTTTGCACCCCTTAGAATCACATATCAAAGACACAATAATAAAGGGTTAAGATCTAATAGGAGCATATCAATGAAAAGGCATATTAACCTTCTTCCATTATGTTGCATCTTTAATGGCACTTCAAGACTGAATAATTCCAGTAACACATTTTTTATCTACCACCAATTCTTCATAACTACCATAAGAAACATGCATCAAACATCACGCAGTTATCAATTTATTGCTCTATAAATTGTTCCCTGAAGACTTTGCGATGTTCAAATTCAAATCATATACCCCTAACCCTATTAATTACAAGCCTGAGGCCTAGTTATTTTAGATGAGATGCAATGACTCATGGCGGCGATACAAAGAGATCGCCACGCGATTGACACGCGACTCTCCGCGAATTCCACGCAAGTGCCAAACTGACTGATCAAAGAGTGTTGAGCAACAACAATTGAACGTCACTAGGACTTGTTATTTATCGCCTTTGCATGCGGCTTGGTTTTACTTTTATGTTACCCTTGTCAAGTTTCTGCTTAGGTCGTTTTCATGTTGTAGCAATAAATTAGGGTATATGCACTTGTTTAGTTTTTTGCAATTATGTAAATACGATAACTCACTAATCACGTGAGAAGGATTGAGCAGATGAATTTGGACTGATATTACATTTCTGCAACTCGCTATAAATTAAATACTTTTGATTTATAATATTTATTAAGACTTGTCTAGACTACATGCATATCAACAAGGGTAACTTGCGATTGATGAATCCTTTGACCAGTTCTGAAGTTAATCCTAAAGAGAGCAAACCAACAACTCGTTGTCATTACCATAATCTGTAAATCATGAAAGGGCAGGACGCCATCCAATTCTCAAACCATTTCCTAACCTTTTTGCAATGAAAAGCGATCTGCAGCTCCACTTTTTTGAGTACTCCGAGGTAGAGTAATTTTTTATAGTTATCTAATTTTTAAAACTAGGTATTATAAATATGTAGTTACAATAAATTTAAAATGCATTTCTTACTACTTACTTCATAGTTAAATATCCACCTTAAAAATACAAGTAGTAATACACCTTGTGTAGTGAAACTACCATGTTGTTAGGAATACCTCAGGTTGTTAAAGATCCCTAAAAGCTCCCAGTAAAGGTGGCGACAAATTATCATACATTTCATTAAATACTTACAATCTCCATAGCATAATATTGTTCAGTTATAGTTATAAGTAAAAGCAATTACTAATTAACAGAGGTAAGCTTGCCAAATTATTGATATTTCTATATTCCTAACTAATAAATTATAAGTTATAATAAATTATTAATACAATTAAGTACGTTACACTAATTTGTTATGCGATTCGTCACTGTTTATTGTCAACTATTTATTTATGCCGATTATGACTGTTGTGTCTAATCGAAATTTCTATCTTGTTTTAAATTAATAGGTAATATCAGTGGCGGATTTAACACTTAAGGGGCCTGAAGCGTTACAAATTTTTGGGGCCCCGTAGTATAAATCAATTACTACAATTTATATACCTTTTATTTTTTTTTATCAAAAATCAAGTACATATAATTATTAATATCAGGCACGAATTCACGGTGGGAGGATGGAGGAAATTTCCTCTCCCAGATTTTATAAATAATCCGACATCGCCTCATGCCGCAGTCACACGAGTTGAAATTGGCGTTTTTGTACGTGTTACACACTATACTTTATCTACGACCATATATTTAACCTAGAAAATGATTTGAGATTGAGATGCTGGATTGTCAAAGTAGACAATGCCCACAGTTTGTAGAAAACAGGTGTTAGTTGTAAAAATTAAGAAATGCGTATAACTCAATGTAATAATCATTTATTATTTAAAATTAATACTGAAATTTGAACAATTATTTAAATTAATAATAGTAGTTTTGTTGGTGTCTTCAATTTCTTAAATGTCATAGACACATTTTTAAATGTATTTTGAACGTCGTGTTGTTCCGCCGCTGCTTTTTTGTCAATGTAAGTAAATCATAACCTCAATTCTACAAATACATTGAATACCTAATGCTTCATTTGAATGTAATTTGAAATAATAAATTCCCAAAACGTTTTTAGATTTCCATGTAATAGACCGGTTATTCTAAATGTATGGATTAAAGCCATCAAAAGGATATATCGTTAAATTAATTTTACGTTAATTCAATAACAATTTTTGTATTGACTTTAATAGTAATAATAACTTTATATGCTGGTAGTCGATACAGTAGCTCAGAGGTAGAGATGTGGAAGGCCCAGGGTTCGATTTATTTCCAGCTGGGGTGATAATTTTTTCTATATGGATTTGCATTCAAAATATAATTTAAAGTGAAACATTAATT
Organism: Agrypnus murinus; assembly: GCA_929113105.1. Classification (NCBI taxonomy): domain Eukaryota; kingdom Metazoa; phylum Arthropoda; class Insecta; order Coleoptera; family Elateridae; genus Agrypnus; species Agrypnus murinus. The sequence goes on from OV816025.1 coordinate 196,759,188, forward strand.
AAACAAAATAAATTCACATAAATAAAATACAAAATGAACACAAACGTGTTTTAATAAAGTGAGTTTTGTTGATGAACGACTATTATACTCACAATTTTATAGTGATATGTGTATAAATCACAGACGAGCTGCTCCTAACTGAGGAGAACCAAAAGCTTATAACTTTGTATCTTTCAAATAATTAGAAATAATGCATCTATGGCATTTTAATAGAACCACTGAAAATGCGAAATCATTTCCCACGGTCATTTCCATACAGTTTAAAGATTATGAACAATGAGTCATTTTCATGGTTACTAGACTGTGTGAAATGTGTAATTATCTATAGTGATCTTAGATAAATTAGTTATTTGTGTACCAAATAAAGTTGTACTTTTTTATCACGAATATGGAGATTGTTGAACAACCTTAACGAATGATTAAAAAAATCAGCTTTAGTGCTGAGGTGTACATTACGTTTTTTTCTGAAATCGTGAAATTAAGAATTTAAAATACAAAATGTGCTTTTAATAACAGTAGAGTAGGTAACTAAATAAGTCAACGTGTCTGTGTGCGACATATGTCAAATACATGTGAATCAATGCAAATAAAAATGACAGATGAGTCCGTAAAAGTCAGTTTTGACATATGTCATTGTGACAAATGAGTCCGTAAAAGTTCTACTTTATTTCAGAAAAAGATTTTATTCCATAATTAGTTCATTTATAATGGAACTTTTCTGCTTTTAGAAGCTTCAAATTTATCAATAATATTTTCAACAGTCAAAACATAAATTTTGCGTAATGTCATTTTCAATAAACATTACTGATAAATTTTTTAAATGACTTTGTCCAAGATTATTTCTTAAATAATTTTTTACATTTTTAAAAACGAAAATAGATCGTTCTCCAGTTGCATTATATATCGGTAATGTTAAGATTTTTTTTAAATTGTTTCAACATTGGGAAATGTTGACAATTGACAAATGCCATTAAAGAAAATTTCACCCATTCAAAAGCATGGTACAGTTTCCCTACCCCGAATGTAAGTCAGACGACCGCGCAGAGTTTGCTAGAAGGCATTGAAGGCAAGCCATTCGGAGCGGCAGAGATGATACATTCCTTGCAGGTCTGCTGCGAAACTGTATATTCCGTTACAAAATTTTACCTATCACTCTAAATGCTTACCTTTTCGCACGAAACTCTATTGCGTCGACCGAACACCTTTATACACGATATGAACTGTTCTCACATGTTTCACTATTCTCGACAAAGTGAGTTACCAAGCCAATAATTTTATTTATCGCATGTCCACTGTGATCCTGGGCAAGGGTTCTCTGCGGAGCCCCCTGACTTGTGGGGCCTGGAACGACCGCTTCCACCGCTTGTGCGTAAATCCTCCACTATTCACCGAATGTCTATCAGAAACCATTAATTCAAGTAATTAGTCATCATAGTAGTCGGATGACCGCGCTGATTGTGCGAGAGACCAGCATTTGGACCGACAGAGGATACATTCTTCGCAGGTCTGCTGTGGAACAGTATGCTCCGTTACAATATTTTACCTATCGCTCTGAGTGCTGCTTGCCTTTTCGTAGGAAACTCTAATCCGTCAACCGTACACTGTTTTACCAGCCTGTACACGATATGATGTTTCTTGTTTCACTTTTTGCGAGAAAGTGAATTCCCACACCAGTAATATTTATTTGTCGCGTGTCCAATACGGTCCTTGGCAGGAGGCCTCTGCGGGCCCCCCTGACTTGTGGGGCCTGAAGCGGCCGCTTCCAACGCTTGTGCCTAAATCCGCCACTGGGTAATATTATTTAACAACGTAGCCGTTGTTTAGGTAAGATGTATTTCTAATGACGTCAGTTTACATGTAGTACTGTATTCAATTTTAAAAATCTAAAATTCATCAATTAGTTCCATTTTAAATTATTCTTTACAACTGCTACAAGAAACATAAAATAACAGTAAAATAATATCAGGTTTCTTCAATTGTATTATTATTTGCGGACGTTTATCTTACAAATATAAACTTTTAAGACGATTCTTGATTCTTATCCACAAAAGGGTTGTTAATTGGGAAATCGCTATACAACTATTAGCAACAGTTGATTCTGTTGGTTCCCGGCTATCCAGCGTGATGCCAGAATTCGCACGATATGTCTTTTCAATAGGCACTAATGTAAGAGTCAATTTCAGCAGCACTTGAATACAATGCCAACGATACCCGTAAAGTTGCAAAACACGACTGCTAGCAATTATACCTTCAATTCACACCAAATATCCAAATTAGAAGATAAATTCACCCAAAACTAACAATTAATACACAGCACCAAACAACCGCCTACAAGGACCAAAAACAATATGCCGTCGCAGCAGAGGAAACAATGCAATTTTGCAAACGGATATGACCTTTCAACCATTTCTCTAATATGTCAATTTCAAACAGACCCGAAGCGAGAAGAAACACGCAAGAATTTTATGATTTAACAACCAATTATAGAAACGGAAAATCGTTACTACCATATATGGGACATTGAAATTTGATATTTTTTAATTTGATAACTCAAACTAGAGAGCGCTGCATTGAAATTTGTAAGTATTAAACTAAAACGCAAAGCACTTTATTTTGTTCAACCAAAGATACCTGGTTAGGATCAAGATGGCTGCTTCGTAGATCAAGATGTGATAGTTTCGTACCACCGGTATACCATCGATATGTCAGCTTGGCTGACTCCTTTAGAACAGTCCGGATGGTCACATGCCACCGATGCAAAGAACTAAAAGTAGCCTCTAGGATGATAAGACTAAAAACACTTACTAATTTATCTTCTTTTTGGGCTCCGCTGGAATTGGAAACTGGTTAATGTAATAAATCAGAATTCACAATTAAGGGTATTTATTTTAGTAAACCTCGATATTATTATTAAATTCCTTTTTTTACTTTTTTATGTAAATGACACTTAATTAGGCATTTATGGTAACTAAATAATTGAGTAGTTACAGCTATAGCCCTGTAGTTATCTACTGGCTCCTAAAAGAGATTTTTAAAGTTTTACGATGCTCATCAACAAAAAGCTAATGGAAACTAATTTGTTGTTTAATCATAACACCATGACGTCTAATTATAAATTGTCCTACCGCCTTTGATTATAAAATGTCTTTTTATACAAAATATACAATACAGTAATAAACGCTAATGAAGATGGATATAAAACTACGCTGCACTATTTGCAATGAATCTCTATTGGGCTCACTGGATTATGCAGGCTCCTCCTTCGTCACTTGCCCCGCAAACTTTCTAGCTCGCCTATAAAGATGCATTTACAAAGCTTGCCACGTAACTAACTGTTACAGGAATAAAAATTTCAACATGGTTGATAAAACATTTGTTTTAATCTTCAACTTTTTATAATAACAATCATTATTAAAGTTCTCTAATAATAGTAAACAGTTCACACTATAAATTGTCACAGAAACACATTCTTGTTAAAATAGTATTAATTCATCACTAGGCAATTTCACTATTATTTACCTAACAATAAGCTTTTTAATAACCATTGTGTCTGATATAATAGTAATACAATCGTTATAGCTTTAGCATTTTGCTGCCTTGCAGAGGTTTGCCGTATTTAAACATTCAAAAATAATTTTTTTTTGTTTAGAAAAAAGAAGAAACCAAATCGTTTAAACAAGAATAAAACGCAAGAATCAGGAAAGAAATAATACTTTCCATTAGAAATAGTAACAAGTTTGTAACATAGCATGAATAAACCTTTCTTTTTGTTAATTAAAACTCCCTTCTATGAATGTTTTAATCATAAAAATAAATTTTATTAAGTTTTAAATGCAAAACATCAATGCTCTTCAATAAATTAACAAAGAAGTTTAATTTTTTTAAAAGAAATAAGCCAGTGAGGTCAAATTAACTTTAATTTTGTATGTATTAATTAATTGTATTACTACTAGTGCATCCAATCCCGATGTATATTTTCAATCCCGGGATTTCGGGATTGAAATTTTCGGATACCGTGTTACCAACAAAATGGGGACTGCATATTGGGAAACGGTAACAAACTTTAACCGCAGTTAAATCTGTCGGCTGTCAGCTAACTAGTGGGAGGTCGTGGGTCTCACTAAAGGTCTTCTGTAATGGGCGCCAAGAATCGTCTAAGATAGCTACAGTATTGACCGACAAAATCTGAAAAGAACAACACACTTGCGACTACTACCAATGTGGTCGATTTTCCCCAATAATGACTCCTTGATAGCTGAAAATATAAACTCCTGACACCACACATATAAATAATTAAATCTTCAAGTAAGTTATATACAGTGCTTTATTATTAGTTAATTAATTCAAATTATCAAGTAGGGCAAATTATTTAATGTGAAATAACCTTGGCAAAAATAGTGGTTATTGAATGCTATACACAAATTGCAAGGGAAAAAGAGATTAATGCGAGCGCGATTACTTACTCTAAAGTTGATTTAAAGTCACAAAAGCAATAAGCAAAGGGCACGGTAAAATTTAACGCGACTACAGGTACTAATCAGATTGCGCAATCATCAGCTCCAATAGTGAGCTATTCATCTATTACGGAGCAAAGACATACGTACACACTCGCAAATATTCTTAACAATATCATACAATAAATGGTATGTGATAGAATTATAAATATGAAGCAGATATCTAGAAATGAGTGCTACACGCACACTGGTGAAAAACCATTTAACACAAAATCATAATATACAAATATACATAAATGTTTTATATACAATAAACAGTTGTCAAACGTTACTGTTGTTGTAACCAGTTGCTATATTATAACCAACTCACGATACGGTGTCTGTTCTTAGAGCTGAAGAGGAACGTCACCAAAGCTCGAACGTAACGTGATCCCGACAACAGCAACCAGGTCTGCGTAATGGTCTTGTAACAATCCAAATATCCAACGTATACTTGTTATACGGCAAGTAATAAAATGAGTAAAGGATAAACCCAAACTTAGAGAAAAAAAATAAAAGGTCTGTAACAAATAAATCAAATTAACAGAATGACCATCACAACACTTTATAAATACCTTCGATGGAAGTTGACCTTAAGAGAGATTCATATCGCCTGTATATAACGACGATTATACATAAAAATCTATCGAAAGAATTAAGTATAAGAGACTGAATGATAGAAAAGTTAATCGATAAACTTACGAAAAGGTGTGCTTCCATAACCTCAAAAGAACAAGTGGAAATACATCCCATAAACGGCTTCCAATAAACTAAATCGGAAAACTAGCGCCACAATCAATCATCAAATATGCAATTAGGCAATTCCCATAACTTAACATAAAGGAAAAGATTAATTAGACGGCGATGTCCACGAAAAGGTTCTTCAAGGAACTTCTAGCTTCACGAGCGGAACAAACTAAAAAGTGACAATCTCTTATCAAAAAAAAGGAATTAGTTTCACAACAAAATGGCAACTACAAGGAGAGAAAATGCAAAAATCCCTAAACGCTATACAACTTAATACAAAAGCATAGCTATACAGGGTGCTACGAAATTAGCACGTAACAACCGGAATCCCGGGATCAATCCCGGGATTGTGTATACAAAGTATTTAAAATAAAAATGAAAAAATTATTAAGATTTTACATATTTAATTAAAAGAAAATATCAAAAAATATAAAAACAAAACAACAACAAATTATTTAAAAAAAAATAGCGTAAAAACACCAGTTCGTCCAACATATTGTCCGCTAAACTCGGATTTTCGTACAAACATTTCCAGCTGCGGAAAAGCACCTCTCGGATTCTACACTGGTAGGTGGTATGGTGATTAAAAAATTATATATCATCTGCAAATTTTGTCCTCGAGATCCACCTTTTTCAAACAAGTCCATTTCCCGAGGAAGAGTATCATTTAAATTTTGGTCGTTTATAGTTGGCCGTGCCACACTCTCATTCAGGGCTTTATTTAGCTTTTCTTCAAGACTTTCTTCGGCAATACCAACATCCTCATCTTCCTCATTTTCTTCTGCCCTGTCTTTTTGCTCGGTATCTTCTGAAATATCTTTAGTGTTTTGTAACCTCTTTATAAGTTTAATCATTTCATGCATTATAGTTTTCTTATTAGCTATCTTGAAGAGATCATCTCTTTCATTGCTACTGGGATTCTGTAAATAAGAAAGGATACTAGCAAAAACTGTTCGACGTTGCTTAATTCGGAATCTGAGAGAGTTTTCCAAACTTGATGATAAAGCAATTGAAACTTTTTGCACTTTACTCAGCATGAATTTTAACGCAATGTCTGCTTTATATAAATTCATATCCCGTTGACATAAAGCATCTACTGTTATTTTTACAGGCTTTAGAAGTTTCACTAAATTTGCAATAAGTTGGCATTCGGCGTCTGACGGAAACGTCATATTGAGATCAATCATTGCCTTTTTAAGGAGGTTACAGCGGATCTTTGCGGGGTGAAGGGCAAGGGGATATCTCCTATGCTTTTACATAGGCTCTAACAAGAAATACCAATCGATAAAAAAATAAATTAACATTCTTAAAACTGAACAAAATCATTTTATTATGAATGCCTATAATGCATTTATTAATTATTTGTATATATTAAAATAATTTAAGTCGATTGGAGTGCATTTGTTTAATTGTTGAAAGTGTAAATATAAATGTAAATAGGTTAAGAATCGTGGCAACACCTCAAAGAAATCAATCGATTTTGTTGGTAGCAGTGTTAGGTTTCAGCTTTCGATTGAGTTGACATCCTAACCTCCAAATGTCAATCCCAAAATATAAGTGGAAACATGTTGAATGTTTTGTAATTTTGTATGCAATTACAGATGGGAATATTCTATTTTTTTAACTTTTGTATAGTCTAAAGATTACAATCTGCTAAGCAGATTCAAGAAATATATAAAAAGTTGTTGAGGTTTAATACATATATTTTTAAAATTAGTGTGTTTGTATTACTGATTTCGTGAATATTCTGATTGTGATGATAAATTGTATTCATCACATTGCAAAAGGTAATTTTACATTTTGCAATATTTCCGTCGAATTAACATTTGTATTCTGATATTATTAACGCAGAAGACTGAATTGTTCAACATAATTTGATTACTAAATTATATGATTATTAGTTAATACAACAAAATATAGATTATTATAACAGTCATTATATGTCATCTTTCTGTTCTGTTATTTGCATTCGCGCGCTATGAGGTGTTGTCACATCTCTGCTGTCTTTCCACATATGTCGTGAAAAATTCTTGTTTTGTTTACTTTAAATTATTATTGTGCATTAACTAGACACAAGATTTCAAAAATATTGGGCAGCATTGTTCTTCGAATATGAGAGTATGTCATTTTAGTTTTTTATCAGATTCCCTACATTTCTTCATCATAATTTTTCGTTAAAACTGCTCTAGGTTAGATGGTCTCCATAAGAGCCCATGTTAAATTCTGGATTTTATTTTCCATTTTTCTCGGTAATGGTACACAAGAAAATTATTAAAAAAAGTTACCGAATAGAATAAGTGTCAAAGAACTCGAGGTTTAAATGTCAAGTCATTCTCTACATTTTTACATTTCGCTGTATCCTCCTTAATAAAATTTTCTAAAAGAACATACCTTTGCAACATCATAAGAAGACTGCTCCATCTTGTCCTACAATCCAAAATAAGTTTCATTTCTTTACCATGTTCAGTTTTAACATAACTTTGAAGAACATCATTTTTTGTTGGAGATTTTCTAAAGGCCCTGATTATTTTTCGGATATTCGACACGGTAGAATAAATATTATATTTTTCCGTTTCTAAAGTCGCAGAATTTTCTTTGGGTTTGATAATCACGAATCCATGGTCTGTTTCTAGGCTCTCAAGGTCTTCATCTTCATCATCGGTTTCCATATCTTCTTCACTATTTTCGGTAAGTATATGTTTTTTGTATAGTACATCTATAACCGCCAACTGTATTCCGTGAGCTATACATAGTTGTTGTTCTGGAATTATCATTTTCCCTACTTTAGTCATGGTACTTGCTCCATCTGTGGTAATGCTTACAATATCATCTGCTAAAGATAACTTGTGTTCAGTATGTCGGTTTTCTAACGTTTGAATAATTACTTCTGCTGTCATAGATTTCTTAACTCTTATTAATCCGAGATTCCAAAATTCTTGCTCAGCATGCACATTTATGTTCATAAAATGCTTATTTGATACAGAAGTCCATTCATCGAATGTTAAACTAAATCGTTTTCCTTCTGCTTTTTGATGCAGTAATTCCTGTGTGACAAATAAACGAATTTTCCTGCTATAGTTAAAGACTAAAGTTCTTATTGTGGTTGGAGAATCTGGAACTGTAAATCTAGTTCCCAGTAAATCCCGCAAATCCTTTGATGTTATAAATTTAGAAAATGATATACCATCCAGTGCAGTCATTCTTGCCAGTACGGCTTCTAAAGTGGTTTCGTTTTTAGACACAAAAAGCAGTAAGTTTTCTCTGTTTACTGGGCGGTTCCTCTTCTTGAACTCCAATGACATTGCTTGTGTTTGATGGACCAGGCTCGTTTTGGTTTAATCGTTTGGACTTCAAATCTATTTTATGAATTTTGAACAAGTGAACCAACAGGCCTTTTGTCGATCCACCTTTGGTTTGTAATATAGCTGAACAACGTTTGCACTTAGCCGTTTCACCCCGACCCTTTTCAGTTAAAAAATAAAACCAAACTGAATTTTTATCTTCTGCTTTTGTTTTATGTGCAATATATTCTTTTGAAGTAGACATGATCGATAATAAACCTAAAAAAACACGTACCATCATACAATTGTCCATGCAGTTGTTAAAAATCGTTTTTTAGATTAAAAAAACAGATGCAAACGCTAAATTTTACGCATTATATCTTTGTATATTTCTATTATCAGGGGCGTCCCCAGACACTTGGCTGCCCTTGTGCAAAGATTATTACTGCTGCCCCCAATTTTTGTTGTAAACAATATGTTAATTTGTAACAAATATTGCAACAGAAATACGTTTATTAGAAAAATAAGTTCGTAAAATACAATTTAGCATTTCTAACCCCGACCAATTTAATAGCATCATATATTATTTTTCAGATAATTTAAATTTAGAATTTGTTATCGCTGCCCGTCGCCATATAGTTACTATATTGAAATTGAATTTTTATAATCCCGGGATTTAATTTGTACAATCCCGGGATTAACGGGACTGAGAAATGCTCGGGATCCCGGGATTTCGGGATCCGGGATTGGATGCCCTAATTACTACCGCTACCCGAGCAGAAATTTGTTATGGCAAACCCTAAAACGATCTGGGCCGGTCTTAAGTATATAATCAATGTTACTTATTTTTACGCGTTGCAAATTTATAATATGAAAGCTGCCTTTATCTGTTAGTACCATCTCGCAGTCAGCGTGTTCGCGTAGGTTAGTTAATTAACTAATTAGTGGTGACTGTATAAAACAATAAAAAGACCCGAGCAGAAATTTGTTAAGGCAAGCCTTAAAACGATCTGGACCGGGTCAGGTTCTACTACGGTATGCCTATTAAGGAATTTATATGTGGCCCTGATCAGGTTCCAATTGGACTGACCTATAAGGTTGTTCCCTATCAGGCTCGGATATGGACTACTATTACAACCTTTAGTACGGTATGCCATATTTTAACTAATCCCACCCTGATATGGCGTGCTTGAACTCAACCATGTTAAGGCCTGCCATATATTAACTCATGCGTTCCCTACTATGATTGCCTGATTTCAGCCAGTTTTGGCAATTTCAATTTTAACTTATTTATCCTGATGCGATTTCAACCATTTTACGGCATTTAATAATTAAAAAAGATATAAGGGATAATGATTTCTAACGTTTTTTTCTCTTAAGGTCTTAAGTATATAATCAATGTGACTTATTTTTACGCGTTGCAGATTTATAATTATGAAAGCTGCCTTTATATGTTAGTACCATCTCGCAGTCATCGTGTTCGCGTAGGTTAGTGATTGTTTTGTAAATTTTTAAGTATATTTCACAAAATTAACTAATGTGGTGACTGTATAAAACGATGTTCGTTTCAAGTTGCCGAGATTTAAACTAATAAAGGTCCTACGATATAAGAAATAACTGCCCTTAATAATAGATTATGATATGATTAGAATTATGATAAATTAATAACAATAACTTTTCAAATAATAGATGTTTTTATACGTTATTATTTATTCATTCATCATTCATAATATTAATTTGTAATCTTGCATATTGTTGTAAAATGGTTCCCTAAAGTCATATCATAATAATCTGTGTGATTTATTTTAACTTCAATCTATTGCTGAAACCATCAAATGCACGTTAACATTTCCAGAAGGCAATGTATATGTTGTGATATTCGAGAAGGCGAACGTGACTTTATAGCAATTTTTATAATGTTATTCTTATTATATCTGTCCCTTATATAGCATTTTATTAGTAGCCAAATATTTCAAATGAAATTAACTTTTATTAGCTTACGTTGAATAATAATTTTAAAAATAAAAAATTATAAACCGTTTAGCTTTTGGCTATTAGTGCATTACGATATCTTCAGTGATTTACATCAATAGCTTCGTGTGAAAAAGAATAATTCTTGAAATATTTTAGTGATTGATATCATCTGTGAACATGAAATACTTGAGATGCAATGTGGATTTAAATAAACTTTTACGAAGTACAAACACTACTACATGTAAGGTATATTTTAAATTTATTTAATTTTTATATTAATGCGATTAGCTTTACAGAGATCATTTAACGGAATTTAAAAACGCTAGACTCGCCCCAGTATTAAAGGACAAACCTTTTTATGCTGTAATTATTGTGCCCGTTATCAATAATGCAAAGGATTGGGAAAGATGGACAAAGAAAACAGAAAAAGAGTGACCAGTAATCCATTTTATTTTTTTACGCTGTATATCACTATTAATAGAAACGTGAACAAATTATTATATTACCACAACATTACTGTGAAGGTTTATGTTTTAAATAAAATATATTTGCAGAACATGACTTTTTTACTCGACTTTCTCAAAGATTATCAAAAAAAAAAGTTTAAGATCTACGCTTTACAGTTGGCATAATATTAATTAAAGTATTACTTTGGGTAAGTTAAATTTGATCATAGAATTTGATTCAATAAATTATGTAATCATTATTTCTTAACGGAAAATGATCTATAACAATATATTTTATTAATTATTCTAGAACTAACTACTGGTTTGGTTCATTTTCAAATTTAATTCTCAACCAAACGAAACACTGGAAATTAGTTTTAAAAAGATATATGTTGGCGTCTCGATGGCGTTGGGCTCGATGGACACCAAATGTAGCGAGACGAAAACGTGACAGCATCAGGCTCCGTCATCGTAAGGCGAGGAACGGGGAATCAAAATGCGAGACCGCTAAGCAGGACCAGGAAAAAGGAGATATGCTTTTGGGTGTTGTATCAGTAACAGCCGCTGCGGAAGGTACGGAATCCTCGGAAAAGAGAGTATGTTTCCGTTGCGGTCAATTCGGTCATTTAAAACGCTCCTGTCCTCGTAACTATCCACGGTTGCAGCGTACAGGTACCAGGTACAATGTTAATACCATTAGACACACCGGAAATGAAAAATTTTACAAAGACATTTATTTGAACGGTAACCGTATCAAGTGTTACCTGGATCTTGGTAGTGAGGTCTCTCTAATTACGAAGGATGTCGCTGAAACATATTCGTTAAGCTTGACGCCGCCCAAACCAGCGATTGTTTTGTCCACACTTACTGGCGACATTATTCCGCGATTTATTACAAACGCTCACATAACCGTGAATACAGTAGAACGGCACATTGATTTTTATGTAGTCGATAACGAGTTTCTGGGAGTAAATATACTAATTGGTCAGAATTTTACGGAATTGGAAGATGTTTTCTATTTTAAAAGCGGGAATGAATTGGCATTTAGTGAAACGTTTGAAACGTGGAAAGTAAATAGGATAAATAAAATAGATGTAAAAATAGGCAAATTTTCCGAAATTATTGTTTAAAGGGAGGTAAGGTGTACAAGATCACCCATCACGGTTCGAGGTGGGTTGTGCCTCAGTTTGCTAAATTCCAAATCTTACGAATGGCTCACGACGAGTCTGGTCATTTCGCATTTGCAAAAACATATGAAGTTGTATCCAGCCAGTACTGGTTTCACAACATGCGGCGGTTTATCAAAAAGTATGTTAAAAATTGTCTGAATTGTTTGTATTTTAAAGACCCGCAAGGTCCGTTGCCGGGGTACTTGCACCCTATACCAAAAGTTCCGGTTCCTTTCCACACCATTCATGTGGATCATCTGGGACCGTTCATTAAAACCAAATCCGGGAATACACAGTTACTAGTAGTCGTAGAAGCGTTTACAAAATTTGTATTGATTTACCCTGTTAAAAATACAAAAACTAAATTTACGATACGGGCAATGAAAGAGATGATAAAGGTATTCGGGGTTCCGAGACGCATTATTAGCGATAGGGGAACATCTTTTACAAGCTTAAAGTTCCAAGAATTTTGCAAGGGTATAGGAACGAAACATTACATGAATGCAGTCGCTGTTCCTCGCGCTAACGGTCAAGTTGAGCGGTACAATCGCACGATCTTAGACTCACTATCGACTATGGGGGCGAATAGCGATGATGACCGTTGGGACGAAAATATATCTAATATTCAATTAGGGTTGAATGGCACCTTTAATAAAGCTATTGGGATAACGCCAAGTGAGGCTTTATTGGGGTTCCGAGTATTTTCGCAGGGTCAGTTGGAGTTAGAGCGAGAAGCTGTCGATGTCACTGCTGTCCGAGCTCGTATAGAACAATGCCAGGACCGTTACCAAGCAGATCAGAAGCTGAATCAAGCTGAACAGCAGCCACGGGTAGCAGTGGAAAATTGTTGCCAAAGTGGCGGGGTCCCTTCCGCATTACAAAGGTCCTCGGTAACGACAGGTATGAGATGGCCGGCATTCCCGGTAGTATTCGATCCCGTTGCCGTTACACTGGGGTTGCGGCTGTAGATAACATACGACCCTGGATCCACTTTGCTGGAGAGGATGAGACGATGGAGGTCCCAGCTGTTGGGTAGAATGGCCGGTTGGCGGACAAGCCACTGGGCCGATGGCCGGTTGGCGGACAAGCCACTGGGCCGATGGCAGGTTGGCGGTCAAGCCACTGGGCCGATGGCAGGTTGGCGGTCAAGCCACTGGGCCGATAGCAGGTTGGCGGTCAAGCCACTGGGCAGATAGCAGGTTGGCGGTCAAGCCACTAGGCAGAGGTACCTTTCTCGTTCCCCGGGATCGAAACAGCGGGGGGGATGTGCGAAGAGTTTCCGCTGCCCCAGAGCTTTCGGGGGAATTGAGAACGGTACGCCTGGGGTCACTGGTACGTGGGGCATTGCAGGCACGGGGTGACCACAAATTACTAACCCCTTATAGGTAGATTTCTTAGTTACATTGTTTATTGTTTAATGCTAATATAGTTATATTGTTTATTGTTTGCTCATAATATGATTTATTGACACTTGGCGCCAAGTATCCATTAATTCCTAGGTTAGGCTCAGCGACTCGCACTGGAACTCCGTACTCCGGCAGATGGAGACTTACCACATAGACTGTCTGTTAACCCAGTAGTCTTTTTTATCTATCTTATTACTCAATCCAAGCCCAATTTGACGTTGATTTAGTTTCAGTTAATGCCATCTCAAGGACTGTTGAGTGGGACACTGCAACGGTCAGGAAAGGCCGAATGTTGGCGTCTCGATGGCGTTGGGCTCGATGGACACCAAATGTAGCGAGACGAAAACGTGACAGCATCAGGCTCCGTCATCGTAAGGCGAGGAACGGGGAATCAAAATGCGAGACCGCTAAGCAGGACCAGGAAAAAGGAGATATGCTTTTGGGTGTTCGAAGAGTGCGTTGTAATATTGCTGCGACGAATTAATAAAGTTGTTCATACGTTTGTGGTGGTTATTTCTTACTGTTATTTAAAGACTTAATTTCCTCATTACCCTAACATATAGAAATGTCAATTTTTTGTATATTACAAAAAATCTTGACATTTCTAAAAATAATGTTGTCTAAATGTAAGAATAATTTTATTGAGAATTTTAATCTTGTAAATCAACCATACTGGTTCGAAAACTTTTGAATAAAATAAGTTGTTATGGGGCAATTTTCCCTTAATAATAATTTCATCATGAAAGCAAACAAATTCCATCAAATTGTAAAATAAATTATATCAGATCTAAATTGGGGTATCGAATCTGGACCCAGATCAGGCGCTTGTCAGGGCCGAATCGAAAGAACCGATACGGACCGGATGCAATAACCTGATCCCAGCCACATAGGATAGCCCGACCAGTGTCGGATTCGAAAGCCTAACCGGGTTCGAATCTGCCAAGGCGTTACATTTCTGATCTGAACCGGATCGGGTTGCCTGATCCGAGCCTTGTTTAAACTAAGGCAGGCCGGATAGGGACCTGATCCGAGCCACATAGAATAGTCCGACCAGGGCCGGATTTGATAGCCTGATCGGGTTCGGATCTGCCAAGGCGTTACATTTCTGCCGGATCGGGTTGCCTGATCTGGGCCTTGTTTAAACTAGGGCAGGCCGGATAGGGGCCTGATTCTAGCCTTATCAAATTTCTGATCTTTGTCGACGTTTTTTCTTTAAACCATATCATATTGTGCTTTATTCATAGAAAAATGTATTGGCTGAATGGATGTGGTTTCCAAAGTAAAAACAACAACAAAAAATTAAATAAAATTCCTGTGGAGTTCATCACAATATATAATAAATATTTTTACCGTAATTTAATTTTTAAGTATAACAAAAAATAGGAAATCTAAAAATATAACAAGGAATAAACTATCGAAGTTATTTGCTATGCAGTGCTTTTTTCCTGGTAAATGTATAGATTTTTAAAGGATGCATAGTTTATTAAATTTAATTTTAATTTAATTAAGTAAACTAAATAACTTTTTTATTTTGTAAAGCCCATTAAAATTATATATTTTTTCTAATTAGATCAATTGTCAAGATCAATGCTTTGCATTTAACATTTAGGTAAAACCAACAAACCCCCTTCCGGCTGACAGTTTCAGTCAGATTCTGAGACAGAGCATTTGTTATGAATTTGTCTATATTTTACTTTCCTATTATTTCCTATTATTTCTGTTTTCGGAAAAATTTTGCAATTATCGCAACAACACTAGAACGCCGATTGCACAAAACTATAGCTTTTTATAGATTAGTATAAGATTATTATACTGTGAAGATTCTATTGCCCAAGATATAGCCAACCAAACAACCAAAATATGCCGGATTTCCGAAAACGGGGTCAGCACGATCTCTGAATTCCATTCGCCGGTTTTGGTCACATATGTCTTAAAATAAAGCTTTAATAATTTTCTATGGCAATTTTTAAATTGAATTGGAATTGAAAAACCGCAGCTCAGTAATTTTGCCAGCGTTAAATCAAACATTAGCAGGTCTATCTAGTACAGTTTATTCCTGGGAAGTTGAATTACTAAGAAATATATATAAATAAAATAAAAATTAATTCTAAATCAGTATAAATTGTCGATTTAAAATCTAACCCAATCTCACCTGAATAAAATGTCGAGTTCCCGAAAACTGCCAAACTGATCTTTTTGTTACGCCCATTTTCTTTAATAAAAGAAATTTGGAAATATTTAGGTAGGGTGTGAAATTGTTTCCACATAGTATTCACTAGCCCAGGAGTCGATGGTCGTGGGATTTTACGATAACTAGAGAACTCAAAGATGTTCCGATCTCTACAAAAAATTTATAAAAAGGCGCCACTGTCTCACGTCTCACCTTAACGGAACCAGACGTTTCGTTTACTACTCAAACAATATTCTTCCAAAAGCTCCAAAAAATAAATAAAAGAGACAAAAAACGGTCACCAATTTGTATATATTTACTAAACAACATAATGTGAATAATCATATTATACTTGTACCCGAGTATCATTAATTATTGACTAGAAAATAATTAAAGCGGGCCACTCTTGGACATATCCAGTCGTTTCACACAAAAAAGTAATGTATTTTATTTTTAACGGTTATTGAATTCAAAATTAAATAATTGAACCTAAATTAATGCGTTCTGATATGAATAATTCAATTAACTTCTACCTCGACATGGTAACTTGGTATTTAACAATTTTAATTTACACTTTAGTATTTCATAATTATAATTTACACTTTTAGTATATGATAACACTTATCTGTACCAGTTCCTCGGATCAGTTTGGTCAGGACCCACAGTGGTTTTACTTCTGTATTAATGAATTAATTGTATCTTAATTCAATCCCACGTCAGGTACAGCTACTGTACTCTCAATCAGATAAGATAGATCCAACCAATACTACTATCGAGTAGGCAAGAACGCAAAAAGAAAAGGAAAAAGGAGAAGAAAAGCTTCTGGAATAAATAAAACTTGTAATCACCAACCTGAATTAATGAAAAGTAGAAATACAAAGGTAATCAAGGAACTTACTTACGCACTAAACGGCTTAAAGTTTTGCAACAAGTGCCGACATTTCTGAAAAATTTCTCGAACGAAATTAAACCTGACGCTATTCAAAAACGCCCACTAGGTCATAAATGGAAATGATTAACGGGAATGAAACATTCTCTAACAGACCCTCTAAAATACCATAATTATCAAAATATTCTCGAAAAAGAATTGCCATTTACCAGCACATAAACTGAGCCATAAAATTTTACTACACAAATCTTATCTACAAATTCGCCGGAAACAAGAAAGACTAATCACCTTTTATCAACATTCCATTAGAGAAATGCAGTATGACCACAACAAAATTTTGAATGTAAATATAATTCAAGGCCGGAATAAAAGTATAAAGTGTGGCCTTATCTACAGAAGAAAAATTTGTAATAAATCAAATTAAATTAGTTCTAATGCTAACGAAAAAGTGACACGTAACATCTTGTTTGAAAATATATAGTTTAGTCGAAGCAAACTCCACCCATAGCTATAATTCCGATGCTGATAAGCTAATTTTTTGTGTGGGCCTTCTAATTGTATTCTAAACTTAATGTTAAAACTCCCCATCGATCGGAATGCCCTTAAAAAATTTACGCTGGGTCAAATGTCATAAAACGGTTTTTTGTAATATGTCATTGACGATTTAACTTTACGATAAAATTACTTCTTATCAAACTTGACTCATGAATTTCCCCACAAAAATGTTCCGATGACTCTTAAAATTTTCTATATATTCTTAAATTTTCTTATAGAATTAATATCTTAAGAGTTATTACACTGCAAAGCTTTCACTTTACAGTTTCTACTAAATAACTTGCAAACTGTGTGTTCCACAATGTGTGACGGGTCGAGCTAGTCGTGTTGTGCAGTGCTCAGTGAAGTAAATGCTAATAAAGCAGCTTATAGTCAAAAATAATATCAAATTGTGTGTTCAGTAGCTGCAAATACAGACAAGAACTGTTTGTAGACAAGTTTTATAGTTTAATGTAGTAGCATTTTGCCATTAAATATAAAGTTAGTTTGAATAGTCTAAAGTTTAGGCTGTATAGTTCTACCAGCTCAATTAAGAAATGCCATCTACCCGATCTAATGCTGTAAAGGAGGATAATACTCCAAGGGAAGATAATACTCCAATGGAGGATAAGAATCCAATGCAGCATAGCACTTCAGAGGTTCCGGTTATCTCCGATGAATGGATATCCAAGATATGTGAAAAGATGAAAAACATCCTATTTCCAGTAATAGAAGACATTATAGAAAGTAAGTCTGCAGCTATCATAAGTACTGTAAATGAAATTAAGGCAATGATACAAGACAATAATCAACGTAACAAAGACGTAAGTAAACGTCTAGATGCCTTGGAACAGTACTCTCGTAGAAATAACCTACGTATTTTTGGTGTGAAAGAAGTCCAGAACGAAAATACCGATGCATTAGTATTAACGTTATTCCAGCAAAACCTAAATCTCAATCTTTCATTACGTGATATTGATCGCAGTCACAGGGTTGGACGCCTTTCAAATGGTAGTGTCAAACCTAGAGGTATTATTGTTAAATTTGTATCATATAGATATAGACAAGAAGTTTTCAGTAGGAAGAAAATGTTTAAAAATACGCATTATATGATTAGGGAAGACTTAACGAAACATCGTCATGATATTTTACAAGACGCTATTAAAAAGTACGGGTCTACCAACGTATGGACCAGCGATGGACGAATAGTGATCAACCATAACAATAGAAAATTTTACGTAAGTTCTAAAGAAGAATTTCCAAATTAAACATTCTCATAACTTTATTGGAATGGTGTTTTCAAAATTATAGAATGGGTTAAACTAGTTCTGATTAGATAAATAAAATTACAATATTAAAAATATCTCTGGCTGTTGATAACTGTATTGAATTGATTCTTCAAAATAAACTTTGTTTATTTTGAAGACCGTCAATAATTTTTAATAGAATCTTGTTGTATTTACTTGATATTGATACAAATGCTAATTACGTAATTTCAAAGCAGAATTAATTATTCATTAAAGATTTTGCTAATATAATTACTATGACTATTTTCATTTTTTCTATATATCTATACATTTTTATATAGATTTTTGATAACTACTGCAGCTAAGCTTACTGATTTATATAAAAATAAATATTTAGGTATAATTAATATTAACTATATGCATTGCTTTTAGCTGTTATGTTAAGAGCATATATTAAACACAACTAGTGTATTTACTATCAATACATAAGTTGGTACTACTATAATATGATTACACTCTCAGAATAATAAATTGTTTCTTTCTAAATGTAATTTATACTGGTAGTACTTTATATAAATTTTGTTTTTTATTTTCATGCAAATAATGATTGTTTTTGCTATCAATACACAAGTTGATACTACTTTATAATATGTTTATACTTTCAGAAAAATAAATTGTTTCTTTTTGAATGTAATTTATACTGGTAGTACTGTATATAAATTTTATTTTCATGCAAATAATGATGATTTTTGCTATCAATACATAAGTTGATATTACTTTATTACGCTTTCAGAATAATAAACTGATTTTTTTAATGTAATTTATACTGGTAGTGCTTTATATAAACTTCGATTTTTTTTATGCAAATGACGATTGTTTTCTTATAATAATGTATGTTTTATTATTGATGTCGATATTTATATGAACATAATTTATTTTACATTTTTTTTCTCTTTATACGTTTCACATAATTTGGTGGTATTTATTATCTTTATTTACAATAATTTTACAGCTGAGATCCGAGGGAATGGAATGAGCATCACATGCAGTTCTTAATAACAAATATCAAAATTTATATGACAATTTTATGGAACGGTATGGATAGCTTGTTTCATTCTCTCAATATCATTATTATCATTGCTTATGATTTGATTTGTATTGAAATCGAATGATTGTTAATTTTCAGACGATATGAAATCTTTACAAGATCTTAAACTTACCAGGATACTTTCACTGAGCATGCACAGAACGCACCCATTGTCATAAAAGAGAAATTTAACTGTTTCTTCGCTAAAAAATTTTTTTTTTGTTTTCTGTGCACTTCTACTCTGTTTACTTCTTTTTTTTTCCTAAATTGCCTTCTTTTTCATGAATATACAAAATAGGGGATATTAAGAATTTATTTGTGGTTCATATAAATATACGGTCTTTGATTAGTAAGTTGACACGACTTAGGGACTTTGCTTCCGAAAAGGAACCTGATATTATACTCTTGACTGAAACATGGCTAAGACCAGATATCGCGACATCTGAGGTTAATATCAATAACTATACTTTGTTAAGAAAGGATAGAATTTTACATGCCGGTGGGGTAGCAGCTTATATTAAAAATAATATCAATTATAATGACCTTCAGAGCGAGGACACCATCGAACAGCTGTGGCTACAAATAAAATCTAGAAATTTGCAATGTATTGTAGGAGTGGTCTACAATCCGCATCGTAGGCTTTATGACAATTTTCTTGCAGGGTTATATAATTCCATTCTTGATTATTTAGTTCTATCAGATAATATTTTACTCTTAGGAGATTTTAACATTGATTTTGGAAACATAGACCAGAAGCCAACAGCAGAACTATTAGAGTTATGCAATCACTTTGATCTTGTACAATTAGTCGACATGCCTACACGTAATAATTCCATACTGGATCTTATCCTTACTAGTAGTCACCTTCAAATGTTAGATTGTGGTATTCTACCTACGTGGAAGTTTTCTGATCACGAAACTGTGTTCTGTAAATTCAAAACTCAAACTAATCAAACTTGTCAAAAATTTATAACTTATCGGGATATTCGGAGTATAGATATTGCTAGATTTAATGAAGATATTAGAGCTGTACCATGGAATGTTCTTTATTATTTTACAAATGTTGATGATAAAGTAGAATTTTTGAATTTACACTTAACCAATCTTTTTAACTCTCATGCTCCTTATAAAGCGATCAGGGTGTCTAAACCTTCAGCACCATGGTTAAACGATCGTATTAAATTTTTAATGCAGCAGCGTGACGCAGCTTTTAATATTTATAAGCAAAATAAAAATCCTCTTAATAAGATCCAATATAATCAGCTTAGAAATCAAGTTACAAATTTATGCCGTCAGGAGAAGCGTAGATATTTTAATAATATAGCAGGTAATAAACAGATAGATACTCTTTGGAAACAGCTCAAAAATAGGGTTTTTATTAACAATAAATCTACAATCGAGCTTCCTGGCCATTTGTCAAATGTTAATGCTATTAATCATTATTTTATTAACACAATACCAAAATTTGATGTAGATAATTCCGAAATTAAAGATTTTTATTATAATAACTCTAAGGTTAGAGATAATTTATTAACATTTAAGACAGTTTCTGAAAGCGATGTTTTGAGGATAGTTGGATTGATTAAATCAAACTCTGCGGGTCATGATGGATTCAGCGGTGATATGCTTAAAATGTGTCTGCCGTATCTTTTACCAATGATTACACATATTGTCAATTATTGTATAACCAACTCAGTGTTTCCAATAAGTTGGAAAACAGCTCATGTCATACCTTTGCCAAAAGTAGATCATCCGATGGAACTTAAACAACTTCGACCAATCTCATTACTCCCGGTATTATCCAAAGTATTGGAACGTATAATATCTACCCAATTAAAAACTCACTTAGAAGCTTACAATTTGTTGCCAAAGCATCAATCTGGATTTCGTGAAGGCTATAGCTGTTGCGCTGCGTTACTTAAGGTATTGGACGATATTTTCTATGCTACTGATGACAAACAAGCTTCAGTGCTAATACTTTTAGATTTTACGAAAGCCTTTGATACGATTGATCACAACATGCTTCTAGCGGTGCTGTCATTTTGTGGTTTATCTCGCACGTCCTTGAAACTATTTAAAAACTATCTAAACGATAGAAAACAAGCGGTTGTATATAGAAATAATATATCTACATATTTACCTGTCATTTCAGGAGTACCACAGGGTTTGATACTTGGTCCTATCCTTTTTTCTGTTTATACCTCTAATCTGTGTTCCTATTTACAGCATACTCAGGCACATTTTTATGCTGATGATACTCAACTTTATAAGTCATTTCCGCCAGCTGATGTTGCACAAGCTTGTAATGAAATTAAACACGATTTGGAAACCTTATGCAATATAGCTTCTTTACATACGTTAAAATTAAATCCAGCAAAATCTAAGATAATTCTTTTTTGTAATAATTACTACTACAACGATTTGCATCCTTTAATAAATGTTTCGGTCCAGGACACAAGATTGGAGGTATGCACTGAGGTAAAAAACCTAGGATTAACTATTAATGGAAATTTAAGATTTAAACTTCATATTAATAATTGTCTGAAAAAAGCTTACTATAATTTACCAATAATATATCAGAATAGAGATTTTCTTAATATTGATATTAAAAAATTACTTTGTAATTCAATAGTTTTATCTCATTTAAACTACTGCGATGTGGTTTATGGTCCGTGTTTAGATGTGCGAAGTAAGCAGAAAATACAGCGTTTACAGAATGCTTGCTTGAGATTAATTTATGGTGTTCCTCGCACTGTCCATAATATTTCTGAAAAGCTGTGTGTTGTTAAATGGTTAAACATGAGCAACAGAAGAATACTACATTCTGCTACATTGTTTTACAAAATTATTAGAACTGAGAAACCTGCGTATCTGTATAATAAAATAAGTTATAGAACTGATGTACATAATCTAAACTTAAGATTCCGTGGCTTATTATCTATTCCTCGACACAGAACTTCCATTTTTAAACGTTCGTTTTATTATAATATGGCCTCTTTGTGGAATCAAATACCTTCGGACTTTAAGTCTTTAAGTCTTGTTAGTTTTAAAAGAAAATTACACCTCTGGCTATTTGCAAGGCAACAATAAATCTTGTATTTTGTATATTCTTTCTCTCTTCTCTGTTTCATCTTTACTTCCCTTACAATTTTCCTTTCATTTCTTTGATATGTATAACGTTGTGAAATGTAAACACTAAGTGTTTGGATCTTATAATGATTCGTCACCATTTGTATTTTTCTGTTTTAATTCCACTTTGTTGTATTAAATAATGGAATATTCTTTTTGAGGTTAAGTGGAAGAACAGCAACGCTGAACTTCGCCTCATACTGTAAATTCATTTATATAAAAAAAAAACTTTTAATGTGAAAATAAAGACCTTATTATTATTATTATTATTATTATTATTATTATTATTATTAAACGGCTGCTATTACACTGAAAGGGAAAACTTTGAAATGTAATGACACTTCCGTTTCGGCGCGAGATACTTCGGCGCGAGGACACTTCGGCGCAGGGACACTTCGCCGCGGACTACTTAGGCGCAGGGACACTTCGGCGCGAGAAATTGACTAGTATTATTGTAATGAACAAAATCTGTAGGTACTTACAGGTAATAAATACAGTATGATCGATGAAATACAGTATTCGATAAATACGGTATGATGAGGAAAAAAAACTCAATATTTGCCAATCATAAACGCTCGTATGTACTGCCAGATTTACGAAAAAGTAATTTTTTTAAGCTGCTAAAGCATTAAAATCAAAATTCTTCTGCAAATCTCTGTATAAGTGAATAATTTGTAATAAGAACTTAATTTGTGTATTATAAATGCCTGATTGTTTATAAGAATATCATGTTTGATAATCATGTTAATATAAATTTTATAAAATCAATTAAATGAAATAGGAAAATTGACATTAACATTGAATATTGTACCACTAATAAATATGTGTCCCACTTCACGAATTTTGTCTCAGTAGGTAACACTTATAAATAGATACTACTTAGTGCTTGTAGTCTAGTGCTTAAAGACAAAAAGCACTGAATAACGCAATTTAACCAATCCAAGCAAAATTCTGGAATTAAAAAGATGTGTGTACATAAAAATAAAAAACGTTACTCTGATAATAGGGTAGCTTGTACCAAAATATTTGTCTAATGGTCCAAAAAACGTTTAATTTAAAGATCTCCGAAAGTTTTACTCTAATTTTCCGCGGAAAATGTACATGCCCCGAACTGCTTTTAGTCGAAGTGCGCTTGCGCCTAAGTGTCCCGGCACCGAAGTGTGCCTGCGCCGAAGTGTCCTTGCGCCGAACTGTCCGGCACCAAAATGTCCTAGCCCCGAAACAACCGCGCCTGAACGGCCGCGCCGAAATGTCCTAGACCGGTCAGAGCATACGAAAACCCGGGGCTCTTGTATAGCGATAAACATTCCATTGCCGATGCCGGTGCCTCGGGTTTGACGTATGCACCCATCATTGCTGATCATGATAAGACAACTGCAACCGAAAGTGAAACATACAAGTTTCTCGTTGCTAGGTACGAAAGTAGTACTTACGTGACCAGGACAAGAAAGTGAATTATAGCTAACTTTTATGCGGAGAAATCTGTTGTTTGAAAATTTTGATGGGTTGCTGGGTGGTTACCAAGGTTCTCACAATCAGCCACCTTATAGTTTTCAACAGCGTTTTTAGTTTCAATTAATTTTTTCTTATTATCAATTAAAGATTGGAGGGACAAGGGGAAGATTTAATACAATGCACGATACGTAAGCTCTTTCTTTCGTCTCGGAGCCTTTTACGGACCTCAGCTGTCCGACTCTGTTCTTAAAGTGTTTTCTTGGCGGAAAAGTATACTTACGCATATCGCAATGTAAATACCTATTACGAAATAGTATATAGTGTTATTAGGATTAAAAGTGGCACTTTGTTTGACTAGAAACTATATTTGCATTTGCTAGGATTATAAATACTAACTTTTTGGGGGAAGTGACTGTATAAAATACGCTATACAGAGCCTCTGAATTTCATTATATTAAGTGAGAATATATCATAGATTGTGTGCGCAACATTAGCATCTTGTAGATAAAAGTATGAACTACACTTTCACAAAATAATTATTAAAATTTGTTCGAAAATAACCAAATAAACATAAAAACTGTAACCATAAGTATAAACATTATTTCTTTCTTAAAACTAAATATCTCTTTATAATAATATGAAAGTAGTTCTCACAGATCAACATATTTAATTAATAAAAGTGCATTTATAACAACAATTATTATGTTACAGTTTCGGTAACCATTATTATAGTTTAGCTACTCTGAAAGGGATGGCGCTGTAGCTGCAGTATGTTTTTACTGTATTTTAGTGTTATTTTTAATTTTAATTCACAGCAGTGGTTATTAATCTTCAAATGCAAATTTAAATTTTTAAATTTTTTATATTTAAACGTATACATTACCATAACTAGCTTACAGAGATAACTTTAAATATCTGTAAATCAATTATGTAATGCAAAACATAATAATATCTCTAGTATTTGTTTTTATTTCACACCTACACTACGGGGGAACTAACAGCTAAGGTCATCTGTCCCCCATCTAACATGCAGCACGAATACACACACCCATAGTTGAGGTGGCGGAATTTTCTAATTAGAAAAATCCCGTCGCCCCAAGTGGGATTCGAACGCACGACCCTTGGAACACGAGTGATGCACTGACACCACTCGTCCACCGCCGGCCCCTCTCTAGTATTATTTTCATAAATATGTAAAGATTACAGCGATCGACCTTGTAGCTTATTTTAAAATTGAGGCGATACCGACATTTTAATATGAATTTTGTAATATTTATACAAAATTATTATTATTACAATTACTTACGACGCGAGGGACAGCTAGGGTTTGGTACTATAATCTTAATGGTCTGAAACTGAATTAAATAAATTAATGTTTTGTACCAGAAGCGACTCCAACGCAATTCTTCAAGAATTTGTTGCTTTCTAACCTTAAGCCGCATCTAACATGCAAAAAAGTTGTAGCACAGCAGCAGTACATTTTTGTATTAGTAACAGAAACATTAACTTTAATAACAAACAATGGTATTAAAAGAAACGCCTTTTAATTCGTTTGGGAAAAAATTGTTTAATTAAAAAATATAAATAATTTATTTTTCTACAAAAAAGGGATGTTCTATTCTCTTCATTTTCGTATTTGCAAAAACGCGTTTATCAAGATGGCGGCTGAAGCATACCCACCTCCGTTGTGCTAACTTGGTTTTATACTTAAGATAGACCCACTAACAAATTTCAATAATAAAATTGCTGTTAAGGTTTGATGCATTTTGCACCCCTATTTTTCGGTCTACCGACTGGGCTAAATAAAGTGCATACTACATATTATTTACAATTTCTGACATCGCTATATCTCGAGAATGGCCACTTCTACGAAAATAAGTTATTGGACCTTTGTTGTGGTAAATAACATGAGCAAGTTCGATAATAAATATTTGTACCATAACCGTTAACGAGATATTAGCAACAAACCGTTTTTTATGACTCCGCCTCCGCGTAGAATTTTTAGAGGCATGTCGATCGATGGGACTATTAATATTTTGTTTAGAACAATAATGTGTACGCGTAATGTGTAGATTATAAAAAATCAGCTCCATGAGAATTGTTCCGGATTTGATACATTTTTGTACATTTCTAGTCATAGAATCTATAAGACCTTTTGTTTCAAAATTGTCTCTCCATTCGATTATTGTTGACCTTTGACCTATACAAGTTAAGAGTAAAAGTTACATTAAAATATTATAGCGCATTTGCAATATGTTTCGGATTGAACAACAGTTTTTGTTCTGATTGTTCTTTGACCTTAATAATTACCCTGATTTCATAATTTGAGGAAAGTTCCCCCTAGCAAATTCTCTTGGTTCTAGTTTAAGCTAAGTTTGACTAACATTGGTGGAGGGAATTTACAGATATTACTTTCCCGTTTTCGAAAATCAGGCAATTCTCGACACTTTGTCCCGCTATAACTTGTGAACGCTTTGAGCTAGGACCGTGAAATTCCTGCAGAAGATTACCACGATGAACTAGATGCCGAAGTTGGCGTGAAACACTTGCACCGGTAAAATTCCTATTTCAGAATTAATTACCCATAAGTAAATACACTACTCTAGCATTGCAACCAACAAGCTGAAATTAACCTCCCACAGGTAGATTGCATGTTACAGAATAATGTGGAAAGTAAGGGAATAGGAATGTGTAGTTCTAATGAAAATCTGGTGTTAAGTAGGTGGTAGGGCTTTAAATTCAGTGTACTAACACGACAATTGTTTTGTCTTTGTTATTGTGTTTTATTAAGTTTATTTTAATTAATTTTTTCGAATTCACATATAGTTACGAATTTCTTACAAAAAATAATAAACAATAATGTCTTCAAGCCTTTAAAAGTAACATTAGTTATTTCTTAACGGAAAGATGTATTGATCTGAATACTGCTGCCGGACATACTCTCTCTATATTGTTGACATTTTTTGTGTTCTTTCTTTTTAATGAACGTCTGTGTGAATATTTGTTTGCCGTTATCTTTTTGCTAAGTATTGACAGATTTTTTATATAAATTACCATCGTTTGTATGTTTTATAGATTTCGTCTTTCCGGATGCGTTATTTTAGTTTGTACGCTAACGATTTGAATTGATTTAGTTTTTCTTTTTCTGTTAAGAAAACGTGATTTTCATCTAATGATCTAATGGCCCTCGCATCATAAAACAAAAAAAACTTAACATTAATTTTGTTCTAATATTACAAATGCAATTGATTACGTATTTTCAATATACTACAATGAGTCAATAATAACTGTTTCTTTCAGTGTATGACATTCCAAGTAACATTTACTTGGTTTATATATCAAATGTGTGCACATTTAAAAATATTTTACTAATGTTGCCATATTTGTATTTGCTTACCTATGATTCACATGTTCAACATTTCAAACCTAGGACAAAAATCAGGACAATTCAGTCAAAATAATACATTTTTTGGTTACTGTTAAGAAAATAAACACGTTCATGACTTCTAAGAATCTCGAAAGCTTTGCTTTACATGGCTAGTTAGAAAAGTATTTTTCTGGCTAGTCACCCAAGAAACAATTTTTGTTTTGTAAAAGTTCTCAAAATTTCACTATCACCAAATTATAAAACCTTTGGTAATATAAATTGTTGATGACAACGTTTTAGTTACCTCTATATACCCCTTAAAAAGCTTAAATGGCGGGCTCTATAAGGGTTACCGTTACCTCTGTTTGGTAACCTTATATAACTCTTAAGTTTTAATAACAACGGTGATAGAGATATAAAGTAACAAGAATGTTTTCACAACCTTTATAAACCTTCTTTATAATGGTAACCACAACTTTTAGGCACCCGTATCGCTTAATTAGTTATCCTGATTGCTCTTGCATTTATCACTATTCTCTATATTTCTCTTATAAAAATATGGCGGGTGTATCTAAAAGAGCCAAGAGGACATTATAAAACCAGTATGTAACTTTTAGTGTGCTTATAAATACTCATAAACCTCTGTATAAATTTAAGGAACAATACGGGGCTAAGGTGTTGTTATATAACTTTTTACGGTATTCACAGTTACCAAAAGTGACGTTATATAACTTATGGCAACGCTCTTCACTGTGAGTGATGGTAATCTCCTAAAGTACAAGCCGCCACTGCAACGCTGCTTATATAGTACTACAGTGAAGCCTTGCTAATTCGGACTAATTAAAACAGGGGCAATCCGAATCATCGCGGTTTTCGGATTACCGCGTCTGTAGAGTTACAATGTTTTATTTGTAAATAAATGCATTTAAAACATTCTGCAAAACATTTATTTAAAAAGAACTCAAAAATATTTACGCAAAAACTGTTTTAAAAACACAAGAAATAATATTCTGCATTAATATATCGTTAACCAAAAAAGGCGGTGATTTTTACTTGTTTTCTGTTTTTTGAACTTCATACGTTAGATAGATTTTTATTTTAAACCTTCCGGCATCACAGTTGTTTCAAATTTTCTACTACCTATTGCAAATCCATCGCTTTGCAACTATTTCTTAAAGGGCTTCACTACGTGCGAATCATTGAACAGCTTTTCTTCCGCGATTTTTAACACACGCAAATTGTCTTTTTAAAATTAAGTATCCATTCTTTACTCGCCCTGACTTCATCGTTTTGAAACCATCTTTAATAAAGTCACAATAGCGTGCAGAGTATACGAATCAGTGGAACCATAGCGTACGAGCGTGATAGCGCATACGTTACATCGCGACTGCTTCCACTATTTCATATGCACCGCACGCTGCTGGATAATGATGCTTTGCCTTTTCGTCCAAAATTTCGGAGGATATCGGCGACATATCAAAAACCATCCAAACAACTTTTCTTCCATCTCCGGATATTCCGCAGGTTTCAAAGTTTTTTTAACGTTGTTATATGATCCTTCAGATTTTGTAACAAATCTGGAAATGTTTAATATTAAGTTACAACGCGGTCTTTAAACATTTAACAATTTTTAAATTTACCAGAAAATCTTTTTATGCATGGCGGAGATACATAAAGTCGTAATTCGTAAAAGAAGTATCAATTCTTTTTTAACTTATAAAAACCTTTGTAACTAATACGAATTGTGAAGTTGCAATGTAACCACTTCTAAAAAATACGTGACTTTTATGATAAGAATTTGCCAGACAAATTTATATAACGTAAACATAAATAAAATAAAATCATTTATTTTATCTACAACGGTAGTTTTGTATCAAATTACACATCTCAATATCCATTGCATTCGTTACTATAAACAAAACTTGAGGACTAAAAACAATTAATTTGAAAGTTCGGATTATCAAAACCTTTAAATCCGGATTACAATAAACTCAATGTAAATAAATTGCGTGTCCGGATTATAGTGGTATTCGAATTAACGTATATTCGGATGCCATATATGTAAAGCGTGTAATAGAACGTGCTGTCTAATTTATTGCGTATGTGTGCATAATGGTTGTTCAAATGCAACATAGGGAAATGCACATATTGCAAATTAATTTAATAGCGCTATATAACTTGTAAGTTCTCGCCAATCGTTGCATTTTGTACATTCATAACCTCGCAAAAGTATTTCGTACTCTATAGGGTCATTCCATGCGAAATCGATCACTAAAATGGGTCGATCTCACGGATTTCGATGAAAATCAATTATGAGGTAGTAATTAACTAAAGAACATAACTTTCATTCATCAATTTGCTATATTACGCAGAACTTCGGAAATATTCAACCTAAAAAAATTGTCAACACTGCTTGCACGTCTTTAAAGAAATATAAATATCTCGAAAAGTATTTATCCTAGAACAAACATTTTTTTTATAAATTATAGCAAATACCCGGCGCGCTTTGCTGCGCTTTATCATAACCATATATGGCTATGATTTAAAAAATTACCAAATTTGGAAATGATTTCAAAAATTTCAAAAATTACCAAATTTGACAATTGACAACATATCTATATATATTTTCTTGTCACATCAATCTCAGTATTTATTTTATATGCTGATTTTGTGAAGCATACATATTTATAGTTGTTTAACGACATTCTTTTTACGCCACTGTAACCGTACAATGCAAGAAGGAAGCGTTCTCCAGCTTTAGCAATGATCTCTGGATAAGCATTTGGGTTTTTGAATACTTGGCAAACCTCATTTAATTCTGGGCTTTTTCGGGGTAGATTAACGCATTTTATTTTTCCTTTATTAAAGAGTGCTGATGTTTTATCACAGACACTAAAGGAGTGAAAGAATAATATGTGATCTTCGGCGGCTTTATCTATGGTACTTTTTGTTGAATATATTTGTTTGCAAACTATTACGGAGTCGAATGAGGATGAAACGCTGATTGCTGTATTGATTATTAGCGTATCCGCATCTTCCGTGGCTTGTTCGACCGTGAAGTTCGCAGCTTCAAATTTGGTCTTCAACATTCCAATGAGGAATTTCTTGTTTGCATCGTTGCCCAGGAATTTATCTTGTGACACAGTTGGGATCATTGTCTCGTCAAAAAGTATGTCTACTGAAGCGGTTTTCCGTGATCTTCGGGATCGCTCCGCATGTTTGGTACTACGGTTTGCTACATCTTCCGGATATCCGTCAAATACACAATGGCATAGGATGTATAGTTCGATTGAACGAATGTAACGTAGTTATTGCAAATAGCTGAAAACGATTCACCCCTATGCCAAACGACTCGGTGCAATAAATATCCTCCGTCGATGACATACATCGCGTCTCCAAAATTTATATCTCCAGAATATTGCTCAAATGCCTTATACATAGAAGATTTAACGCATTTACGCATGCCTTCGTCATTGAAAAGGGATAACGGAAACGGAGCAAGTTCGTACGCAAGGAAGTTTTCAAGTTCCTTTGCAATGAAATTCTTTGAAAAATTAATAAAGGGTTAATCGGGACAATGTCGTCTTCTATCCGGATGCCTGCATTCATAACCCACAAAAAACAATGATCTCTGAATGAAAATGTTGGGTACGTGGATCGCAGCTGTGGATGAGAAGCTTCCTCTACGCAAAGATGTAGCGATTAATTTCTCATTATTATATCGTTTTCGACATACATCGTAAACCACTATCGATCTCTGTCCCTCCAAGAGTTTGCCCTTGTTGTCCTTTCTTCGAACACTTGACTTACGAAAAGTCTCCAATCCTTTTTCCTTTACTTCAATTACTTCACTTCCTTGCAATGGATTTTCACAAATAAAACAGTTCACTTCCTTAGAAGCCAGGGCTCTAAAAATGCGAACGACACTGTTTAACGATACACGTGTACTGATGATTCAGCCAGAATACTAGTGACTCTGTCGGCAGATGTTTCGTAGAAGGGATAGAGGGGGCCCACAAAGGCGGCTCGTCCCTTTATACCTGCGGAGGACTCTACAGGCCGTAGTCGCGTAATACGAATAATAGTATAGTCGGCATTTGAAGGGTGTTTACTCTATTTTCCAAGTGGCAATTAATTTAAAAATTATATGTGTGGGTAGGTTAGAGTCCAGTCTACTTTGTAAACCCCAAACAGCTTGGTTGTGCTGTGGCAATTAATTATTATACAGCATCTTTTGCTTAGTCGCGTAATACGAGTAATAGTATAGTCGGCATTTGAAGGGTGTTTACTCTAGTTTCCAAGTGGCAATTAATTTAAAAAGTATGGGTAGGTGAGAGTCAGAGCTACTTTGTAACTCGCAAGTAGTTTGGTTGTGTTGTAGCATTTATTTATTATACCCCAACTTTGCTTGGTTGCATAAGAGGTGTAATAGTATCGACGGTTTCATTACGGTGTTTACCCTAATTTCTGCGTGGTAATTAATTTGAAAAATGTATAGTATTGTGGCAATTAGTTAGCAAATAAATAGTAAAAAAATATATCGTAGTGTCCGCCAGTTGTTTAAAAAAATACCTTATGGTTGTGCTAGCTTGATATCAAGCTGGCACAACCATGGTATTTTTTTAAAACAAGTGGTAATAGCATCGGTATTGTGGCAATTAGGTAGCAAATTAATAGCAAAAAAATATAATGTAGTTTCCGTCACTTTCGTATAGAAATACCGCATGGCTATGCTAGCTTGATATCAAGCTGGCACAACCACGTTTTTTTAAAAATAAGTGGCACTAAAATCGGTATTGTGGCAATTAATTAGCAAATAAATAGTAATAAATTATAAAGTAGGTTTGATTTGGTTGTGCTGATTTGGTTGTTCCAGCTTTATCCAGCTACACAGACCATCGCTACAGATGTTCCGTATGTACTACTTTAGAACGCGTAAAAGCTACATACCGGGTGTTTTTTGAAAGTCGTCCTCCACTGCTAAATCTTCGACTTTTGAGATAGAAGCATCAAATTTGGAGAACACGTATAAGACGTTTATTTGCATTTTTTTTGAAAATAAAAACAACTTTCTATCATTTCCGATTTCCTCACAATTGACCTTAGTATTTGATTTTTACCGATGACTTATGTTGAAAAACTGATTTCTGAATGTTTAAGGGCGTACAAAGATTAATATGTTGAACGAGATCTGAAATTTAGTCCTGAATTGAAAATATCACCAAAATAGACATGATGTCCCATTTAAAAATCATCATCATCATGAGACCACTTCTTGTAAACAGGAAATTATAGAACCATGTGTCATCGCGACTACCTTACCTAATAGATTATTACCTTAGGAGACAAAAATAAATAAATGCATGGGTAAAGAAGTGAGAGGATAAACTGATAATATTTAACTCCCGATGCAACAACGATCTACCTAATCACTAATCGTTTTGTCATCATTCGCTTTTATTATTGGAAACCCGTTTGCACTTTGTTTAAATATTGCATTGCTTTGCTTCTTATCCTACTTAGCACTTATTAGCTACTTTTAATACACCTATACAGTTTTCGAATCTTTAATTTAAGATTAATTTTCTGTTTTTTTTTGCTGGTACTGCTTCAGGATTAATCTATAATACCTTTAAACGACAGAGCTACTCTTTTTAAGATTACTTTCAATTTGCAAATAAAATCAATTTTAGGGTTCAGAAAGTTTCTTTATAAAACAAATTTATTGTTCACATCATGAATTAAGTGGATTGCTTTTGGTAGACGAGAAGTGCGTTATAGAGGATTACAAAAAGTCGTTTCTATAACGAACGCACAAAACTTTCTTGGTGTATTTTTGTAATAAAGGTAATGATAATTAATGGTTTTAGTTTAATTAAATTACTCAATTATTATTATCCGTTTACGTTCGAAAATTAATAGAAAATGTCGTTGCAGTGCAATAGAATTTGTGATTTCTCAATATGCATTGCATTATCGGATGAACTGCAGGAACTGTATGATGTATCTAAATTAAACATTATTATTATTATTATTATGCATGCTGTTATACGAGGGTGGTTTGATAAGTCAGTGACTTTTTGAATAAAAGATATTTATTTCGGCAAATAAGCTTTTTGTTTCTCAACATAGTCCCCTTTTAGTTCGATACGTTCAGTCCAGCGTCTTTTCAATTTTTGTATTCCTTCCAAATAATAGGTTTTCTCAAGGCCCTCAAAATAGGCATTTGTTTCAGTGATGACCTCTTCACTCGACCCAAATTTCTTACCGCCCAGCCATTTCTTTAGGTTTGGAAACAGAAAATAGTCACATGAGGCTAAATCTGGAGAATATGTTGGATGGGGTAGCAGTTCGTAGCCCAATATATGGATTTTGGCGATGGTGACTACACACGTGTGCACCCGTGCATTGTCTTGATGGAACAGCACTTTTTTTTCGCGGTCGTTTCGTTTCTAATCAATATCGAATCTGTCCAAGAGTTCTGAATAATATTCGCCGGTAATCGTTTTACCCTTTTCAAAGTAATCGATGTGAATGACACCGCGTGCATCACAAAAAACTGTGGCCATGACCTTGTTGGAGGACAGACCCACCTTGGCCTTCGTTGGTGCACGTTCACCCGGAGAAACCCACTGTCTTGATTGTTCCTTGGTCTGTGGTGTAGTGTGATGGATCCATGTTTCGTCTACGGTAACGAAACGCCGCAAAAACTCGTTCGGATTGCGGCTGAACATCGCCAAACACTCCTTTGAAGTGGTCAAACGGTTGCGCTTATGGTCGAGTGCGAGCAATCGTGGCACCCATCGCGCGGATAACTTTTAGCCTTAGCCACCTCACGCACTTTCATTCTCCGATCGTCCAATATCATTCCATGGATTTTATCGACGATTTCTGGCGTGACGACCTCTTTTGGGCGACCTGAACGTTCGGCGTCACTTGTGCTGGTACGACCACAACGGAACTCAGTAAACCATTTCTAAACCATTGAAATTGATGGTGCTGAGTCCCCATAGTATTTATCAAGCCTTTCTTTGGTTTCGGTGATGGTTTCTTTACTCAAAAATAATGCTTAATCAGCATACGAAATTCACTTTTTCCTTTTATTTTTCCATTTTCGTTAAAATTCAAGTGGTTGTTTGCTTGCAATGGCTATCAAACACAAACTAAATGGCGCAGCCTTCTCAAAATTTTACAGTAGTCTATTGATAGATGACAGTTGACGGGAGCAGTGTTGCATTTAAAGTTACTGCGCGGGAATTCAAAAAGTCACTGACTTATCAAACCACCCTCGTATGTTCAAAAAGGACAAAGTTTTGACTGATCTTGCTTTCTTTACTGACGATACTGGATATTGGCACATCATACATTAACAACTTTATAAATTTCGTCTAGATGGGCTGTTCTGATGTTTCAATGTATGGTAGTACAAATGGAATAACAAAATAATAGTTTCAACAACCTGCCTGACGTGGTTTTATATACTATAAGATATTCTTAAAATTTTATTACATGATCTAACGAAAACCTATCATCTTGTCCAAATGTGTACCATATAAATACAGTACTATGAAAGCTGTCTTGTTACTTCAGCAAGAGTAGCATCATCATCATTATTTGTCATACTTGCGGATTTACGTGACATACTTGCCTTGATGGCTTACTGCCACGGCCCCCTTAGGCAGGTATTGAAATACGCTCAATTAGCGCGTCACTTATTTATGAGGATATATTTGTGCACACCTGTCGGGGTCCACATTCACAGTACCCTAGTCCAGCTTGCGGATTTTACATTGGCCCACCCAGTCCATCCCAAGTGTACTCCGATGGGCTCGACGTATCAATTAAGGCTTGGTACGGTAAAAGATGTAATTTATATTCCATATTGGTATATTTCCTAGTTTGTTACTGACGGTCATTGCGTTATTGCTTGAAGTTATTCTATACAAAAAGAATGTGGTCCTTTTTACTTTAAATTTTATTAGAATTATAATTTATTAGAAAGATTTAAAATTATTGAATATTTTAAATCCATTTATCATAGTTATAGCTTTTAAGTTGCAGTTCAATAGGTTAAGTTTATTTACAGTTATAAGCTGTTGTAAACATTTTTTAGTTAGTATGTATCACTCACGTTTTTTATATTTTCAGCACTGTCTCATAAATCATCTCTGTAAGACACTAATTAATAATTTAAATCATTATTAGCATTTAGAATTAACATTTACCTTAAAAATTAACCTTTAAATTAATTTCATTATAGGATTATTAATTAGTATTAATTAATTAAAAATCTAGATTAGCTTTGATAGTTGATGTGTTGTCGACAAAGTGTCACTTTGGCACATTTTATTATATAAATGCAATTATCTATAGTATTTTTTTTATTTATTTAAAGTTAACCGTTACGGGCCCTTTAATGTTATTACAATCTGATCTTTTGTAGATCAATGAGCAATTTTGTTCTAACTTAAATTATTACGTTTGAGAAAATTCTTAAACTAAGGTCTTTACTCACTAGTTCTCCTTGTGTTCTAGTAACTTAACTACACTAAACTTAACATGTAGCACAACCCGCACAATGCTCTGCTTTGTCTATCACTCTTTCACTAACTCAAAAGGCTTCGTTCTCTTGAGTCTTCTTAATATCATGAAATAAATAAAGATTATTAAAAGTTTCACAGTTTTTATTAGTTTCTTCTTAATATATTTGTGTTGTCCAGGAGCTGGATGGCCTCGACGTTCACGTGGTTGAGTAGCCTTTGCTCGTGGCTACTGGCAAATTCGGTGATGGTTTGCTCAACAGTATCCATTTGAAGGTCCCGATGAATATCTCTGTTTCGGCAGTACCAGGGTGCGTCAACGATGTTTCTTAGTGCTTTGTTCTGGAAGCGCTGGATCACTTGAATGTTGCTTTTGCTGGCACAACCTCAGAGTTGAATGCCATAGGTCCAAACTGGTTTTAGTACTTGCTTATACAGAAGCAGTTTGTTATATGTAGACAACTTGGAGTTTCTTCCAAGTAGCCAATACATTTTTTTCAGTTTTATGCCTAACTCTTCGCGTTTCTTTTTAACATGGACTCTCCAGCGGAGTCTAGCAGCTAAGGTCATTCCTAGATATTTGGCTGAGTCGGCATAAGGGATCTGGGTATCGTTGATTCTAATAGGTAGATGTTGCTTCTATTTATTAGTAAAGTCTACATGTACAGACTTATTTTCGTTTAACTTGATGCGCCAAGTTTTAGTCCAGGTGTTAATTTTATTAATGGAGGTTTGAAGTTTCTCAGCGGCCTCTTCATAATCTTTTCCGACAGGAATGACTGCGGTGTCGTCAGCAAATGTTGCTATTGTTTCATGTTCAAGGCGTGGGATATCACTACCTTGTGGCACCCCCTAATTTCCTTTAATTCAGAGTAAGAATCTTCCTGTTTAATTCTGCCACAACAACTTTCACAGTTTCTACAATCTTACCTATCCGAAAGATATCTATAGTATAAACAAAAAGAAAGTTCATCAAAGGTGCTTTGGGAATTTTGATCTTATGTGTGTATTATAACACCAGAAAATTATACAAATTAATAACAACTGTCACTGCCAAAGGACTCTGGTAATTTTGTATAATTTTCTGGTGTTATAATACACCTGAGTTCAAAATTCCAAAGACACTTTTGATGTAGTCACGTTTTGCTCATACTATATTATAAGTAGTTCGTTAGCTTGGTATGGGAGACCAGCGTTAGATTCCTAGTCATGGTGAAAATCTTTCTATACGATTTGCATTTAGAATATTATTTAATGTAAAACATGGAATAAATAATTAATATTTAATTTTGATTATAACCCCATTCTATTGTTTTAAGTTGTTGTTTTCACCGTCGTGATATTTTTTTATTTATTATTAGGTATTGTTAAACATGAGTTTAAATATTTCTTCCACTAAATCAATATTAAACTATCTACATTTTTTTTAATTCAACGTTTTTGTACTTTAAAATCAATTTATGTTTTATAAGGTAAGTATCGAAAGAGCATCTTCATCCTTTAGCGAACTCATCACCACCGATTCGTGAGAATCTACAATTTCAATCTCTCTAAAGCATACTTACTTATGTATGAATCACAACGCAGATTTTATTAGAAGAATAATTATTCATTAATAAAACTAGTAAAAGTGATGTTGCCAAATGTCTAGATCTAACTTCCTTCTCCAGGTGACGCTTAATTAGTGTGTCAGTGTTAATATAAAAAGTAAAAGAATAATTAGTTCTTTACCTTTTCCATCCAAAATTTAAATGTTGACATCAATTAATTGAAACTTAACCCTACTACAAATTTTAATCAATTATTATTTGAAAATGTATTGCTACAAGTGAACGTACTTCAGTTATACGAGAAAGTCGTCTATTCGAAATCTTCAACAATAGCTTCTCCGTCGTAATCTAAGGAGGCGGCGAGTAGATGCGCAGTTTTTCATTAGACTTGCCATGTGTATGCTGATTTTACGATCCCTGCTGTCTTTTTTAACAATTGTGCATCGTCTTTTCGCTTTTAAGGACCGAAAAATGATCTTATATATGAATACTTCATCTCTTTTTTCTATTCTTCTCGAAAAATTTTAAACAGTCTTAATTTAAATATGTGGAAGGAGTATTCAGCGTCAGTTAGGTTAGGTTCTATTTCTGCGTTTGTTACACATTTTATATAAAACAAAAGAAATCTTGTCATTTTCTTTTTTCTTAGAAGAACACAATT
Source organism: Agrypnus murinus (assembly GCA_929113105.1). Lineage (NCBI taxonomy): Eukaryota > Metazoa > Arthropoda > Insecta > Coleoptera > Elateridae > Agrypnus > Agrypnus murinus. The sequence continues at coordinate 196,797,333 of OV816025.1, forward strand.
GGCGACATGTAGAATTAAAAGAGAGTAATTTCAATGTTATGCATAAAACAAAAGCGGCTATATAGAGTACTTCAGTCTTGCTGTGATTGCGCTAGGGAGCGCGCTAGGAGTGCCGCAGGGTTCGAAGTGGGGACCTAAAAAACAGGGGACCCATAAAGAGTTGTCGCTATAAAAGGGGTACGTAAAAGACAAGAGGGGTAAGTATACAACGGTTGGTGCTATGTACTTCAATGTTCTGCTTATAATTCTAGGAGTCGGATATATATGCATGCAAGAAATATATTTCAAATTTTAGTTTTTAGATAATGCCTGCTCAAGGGTGACCTAAAGTTTACAAATTAGGATTTATACAAAATGCAGTGGTTTCGAGATTGTCACTTAAATAAACTTTAAAAAATTAAGTAGATTTAAACTAATTGTTTCATGGGGTTAACTAGTTGCAACATTGCAATGAAATGTACGGAGTACCACTCAAAGCAATAATAAAGTTTTCTAGTTCAAAACATCTACTTAACTTCAGGAGCTGATAACTTTATTTTTGTTTGTTTTATTTTGTTGTTTGTTTGACATGCTAATGACAATGATGACATATTTACTAGCACCAGACCACACTAAGCTCTAAATATAGGGTCTTACGCATTTCTTCTATGTAATTTGCATCCCGATTCGAAAATGCCAAGGGAGGGGGGAAGAATATTCGTGAAGGATATTTGTCTGTTGTCTTTGTAGTCATGGTTATTCATTTTAACCATGAACATTTCTTTCAAGTTTTTCATTCTCATCAGTTTTGCCTGTCATTCAATCATTTAGAATATGAATGCCGAAGTTTATGCTCAATTGATCTAACAAACTAATGAAAGACGAAACTATAGATACGTCTTCATGATTTAACTTGAGGCAATTGAGGTTTTGATGAACATAGTGAATTGTAGTTGTCATGAAATAAAATTACTTATGTCTTGTTATTATAAAGTACTGTAATGATCACCGGTGCCTTGAATAATTTGTAGATCCAAGGGAACGAATGTAAACAAGGAGTCAGAAAATAATTCAGAAACCAAATAGTTCAAGCATTCAGTCTTTCATTCAACCAAAAACGTAGACGATATTACTGCACTTTTTATATTTATATTGTATTCCTTGTTTGAAGATTAAATGAACTAATTATCTAGATCTAGACGACTTATGTCCTCTTCTTTTTCAGACAGACTCAAAACCCAGACAGCACACTGACGTCATAATGTCGCCGTTTTTTCGGCAGTAACGACGTCAAATTGTCGTAAAACTGACATCATTATGTCACAGCCCAAAGACGTCAATATAAGACGTCAATAAAACGTCCTATACGAGGACTAAGACAGAAATTGTAAATAAATAGTTGAATATTGGAAATAACATTTATTATATACTACAGTCAAAACATCTCTAGATTCTGACCACCTGCTTAAATATGACCAGTATTCCTTGGCCCCTGTTAAAATAATATCTTTTTAATGAAACTTGTACGTATTGTATTGTACGTCCAAAAGACGTCGCTTTGAAGACGTCTACATACGTTCCATTATATGACGTCTTATGGACATCATTTATTAGTCATTTGACGTCGTTGACCAATATTGACTTAAAAATAACGTCATTATAACCTCAGTGTGCTGGCTGGGAACCGATCCTTAATCGAATTTTAATCAAAATGGCATGTTAGAGTATCAGAATCATTATTTTAATGTCAGATTCTTTAATACTAAACAAAATTCCTATCGAATTCGTTATGAACTAAGTAGAGTCGTATACGATTTGGATTACACACAAAGATGGATCTAAATCTCCTATAGAAGGAATTACTCTTACAAAGACTGTTATATTGATCTATATTATCGTTGAAATTTAGTATGTTTAATTCAAAGGTAAATGTAAATGGACGCAAGCTAAATTTTAAATTTTGAAATGTTGACGGATACCGACACAGTTTCCGAATGTTTTATTACGAACGTCTGCATCTTAACTTTCCAGAGCGTTACGGGTATTTAACTTTAAAACGCATGCAAGAATCCTTCTCTCATGCATATGAAATCATTTCTAATAGAGAATTAATTGCGAATTTTTAAGAAGGGTGTTCTCGAAGGGACGGTATTTCATTTGGTGGCCAATGAGACGGAGGGCACATGTGTGCCTTATAATGTATTAAGAGGGTTCTTGATGACTTGTATATGAATCATTCGCTTTCAAACGAAATCGCAAATTATACGTTTTTAATTTAGTTCCGTCTGTATATGTCTACAGAATAGAAGTTAAAATATGATTAAGATAGTTAAATCGAAATAGTCTTTTCCTTCTATTTTATTAACGTCTTTAGAATAGAGAAATATTAAAAACGTTTTTAAAATTAAATAGTAGCACAACTTTATTGGGCTACGAAAATTAGAAGAGATTCAAAGATCCTTATCCCCTTTACTGGTTACTTTATACTGTCCTAAAAATATATATTTAGAAGTAACCTGCTTTAAAACGCAAGATATTTTAAAAATTGACAAGTAGAATTAAGGTTTTATACGTTTCAATTTCTTGAGCAAACTATTAGTTAAAAAAGGTTGTGCTGAACAGTGCCGCTTTACACTTTACAGTCACTGAAAAGAAATTGATGACTTTCAGTGAGAAACTACCGTTAGATACGATACCTTACCAAACCATTTATTAAGTAAACCTGTACGTTAACACTTTAAAAATCTCTATTAAAGATGTTCTCGATCACGTTAACAAGCAGTCGTTTACAAGAAGTAAAGGGTTCCAAGAGAGTCTTGGTCATTTTTGTTAAGACAAGATTTTCTTATATAAAATAATTCTTATTTTCATCTGAATTAGATATTTATGATCAGTCAGTAAACCAGAAGTAATAAAAAGTCGTGGGTGCAATAGCAAATTCTTTTCTAGGATATAGTAAAGTGGTTTACATGAATGAATTTAATTCTGATTGAATCTATTTAAAACTTTGTTTATTTTAAAACTTTAATTGAATTTTTGAAATAATGCTTGATTGACTGAGTCATCCTTATAGTCAAGGTAAATGTTTTGTAAAAGTGATGAAGGACTTAAAACTTGCCGACAAACAATACAACACTATACAGGAAGGGTTTTGCCATAACAGAGAGAAAAAAGAATTTTTTGATAGAAAAATTTATTTATGTGCTGCTGCGCTTTAAGGATTATAAAAATTGTATGTTACAGATTTGACAACCACTACAGCAACGCTACTATTAAATGATCAAGAAAGGACTGAAGGTACAGAGGAACAAGTGAGTTGATGAAGCAATCCTTAGAGTTATATACGCAATTATATGGGGCGAGACTACAAAAAACTTAATCACAAATATATATATACAGTATTGTTTATTGTTTCCAGCCTTACTTTGCGGAACTGCATAATCATGAAATAAATAAAGATTAGTAACAGTTTCACAGTTTTATTAAAATATAACCTGACAATATTTTTCGACAGCTATGCTGTCATTATCAAAGGTAATATAATTATAAACAAACACGTCGCTAAGGTAGATACAAAAATAGGTAACTAGATAAAATAACAATAATAACCAGAATTAAATATCTAATACTTCCAGTAATGGAGAATTACTGAGCTCAAGTTGTTCATTCATTAAAGGTACCCTGAGTTTGTGTTTGTATATCTCAAAGGCTTCTAAAATGTCTAATTTGCTTTTGTTATTATAAAAAAAAATTAATATTATTTTGAGGAGTCATTGTGTGATTTTGTTCTAAAAGGTGTTTGGCATAATTAGATTTTTCAGGATGTTTATTTTTGTAATGACGTACGTGTTCTTTATATCTTATGTCAAAATTTCGAAGTGTTTGTCCAATATATACCGAACTACAAAAAGAACAATTTAAACGGTAAATTCCCGATTTCATGATATCATGTGTTCTGTCTTTAGCATTAAATAAAAATGAAAAAGTGTTAGTGTTGGTTTTAAATGTTATTTTATAATTGTTGGCTTTTCTTAGTATATGTGCAATTTTTTCTGATATTTTGCCAAAATATGGTATAGATATGTAATTTGTGTCTTCTGTTTGATTGTCAATGGGATATATTCTTTTGATAGCTAACCTATAATCTTTTTGTTTAATCAAAGTGTCAATCATCATGTTCGGATTGTAATGATTTGTATGTGCTAGTTGTTTAATGGTTGATATCTCTTTGCTAAAATCTGGTTTTGTTAGTGGAATAGTTAAAGCTCTGTGTACTAATGATCTGTATTTTATGTGTTTTATGGTGACAAGATTCATTTAGTATTGTTATGTCTGTTTGTGTTGGTTTTCTGTATATGGAAAATTCAAATAGATTGTGTGCGTTAATATTGATATTTAAGTCTAGAAAGTTTATAGCCCTGTTTTGTTCTGTTTCTAGTGTCAAAATTTATGTTAGGGTGGATACTATTAATAAGAATAAAAAGTTCATTGATAACCTCAAAAGAACTGTCAAAACAAGGTTAAACATCATCAACATAACGAAACCAGAAGATAATGTGTTTAGAGAGGTTTAATTCAAATATTTGATCTTCGAACTTGTCCATAAATATGTTAGCTAATAGAGGAATTAGAGAATTACCCATAGGTAAACCTTCTTTTTGTAAATAAATTATGTTATTAAAAGTGAAATAATTATGACTTATACAAAGGTCAAATAATTGAATTAACTCTAACCTTTTAACTAATTCTATATTACTATTGATCAAGAAACTATCTAATAAAGGAATACATTCTTCTGGGGGTATTCTGGAGAACATGTTACAAATATCAAAACTAACAAGTTTTGAATGTGGTGGAAGATGTATGTTTTGCAGGTTATCTACTAATTCTAATGAATTTCTAACAGAGTATTTCGATTTGTAACCTATCGTGTTAATAATCTGGTTCAGTCTTATGTGATTAGGTGCATTGATGTATGTATGATACAACTGGTCTTATTGGCATATTCTGTTTATGGGTTTTGACTAGTCCATATAGCAGATATTGCAGTTTTCTAAACCTTGTTTTATTTCTTTTTGGAATTTTGTGGTTGGGTTTTTGTTTAAAGTTTCTAAATTTTCTTTATTAATAAATTCATTAACTTTTTGTATGTAAATATCTTTTGAAAGAATTACCAAAGCGTTACCCTTATGTGCTTTAACAGAAATTAGATTGTTCTCTGTGATTTTGTGTTTTATAGATTGAAGAAGTGATATGTTAGATGTGTTGTACATCTCTTTTAACAAATTCGACATTTGGAATTTTGCACAGTTATTATGATCTTTCTTAAGTATAGTTTCCCATTCACCGACCAAAATTTCTTTAATTTTGTTGGTAAATTTTGGAAAAGGACAAAATTTGGAACCTTTGTTAAAAATTGTGTTTCTCTGTCACTGAGTGTTATATTCGACAAGTTTATGAAACGAGGATAAAAGTTTGCAGTGTTCTCACAATTAAGGTTATTTTGTAGTGTACGTTTTTGTTGTACAAGTCGATGCAGTTTATTTTTCTGTGTGGTGTATTTTTTGAATTTAATGTGACTGACGGTTTCTCTAATGTCAAAATCTAAGATGTCAAATTCGATATTGTGGAATTTATGAGTAAGTTCTGTATGGAGTACCTTCGATTCTTCTTTGAGCCATCTTCTTTTGGCATTCCTACTTGGCTTGTTCTTCTAACGAAGACGAAATAATCTTATTTATTGTTTCCAGCCTTACTTTGTGGAACTCCATAATCATGAAATAAATAAAGATTAGTAAAAGTTTCACAGTTTTATTAAAATACAACCTGACAATATTGTTTCGACAGCTATGCTGTCATTATCAAAGGTAATATAATTATAAACAAACACGTCGCTAAGGTAGATACAAAAATAGGTAACTAGATAAAATAATAATAATAATCAGAATTAAATATCTAATACTTCCAGTAATGGAGAATTACTGAGCTCAAGTTGTTCATTCATTAAAGGTACCCTGAGTTTGTGTTTTTCCAAAATTTACCAACAAAATTAAAGAAATTTTGGCCGTTGAATGCGAAACTATACTTAAGAAAGATCATAATAACTATGCAAAATTCCAAATTTCGAATTTGTTAAAAGAGATGTCTTTGAGACAGCACAAGATGTACAACACATCTAACATATCACTTCTTCAATCTATAAAACACAAAATCACAGAGAACAATCTAATTTCTGTTAAAGCACATAAGGGTAACACTTTGGTAATTCTTTCAAAAGATATTTACATACAAAAAGTTAATGAATTTATTAATAAAGAAAATCTAGAAACTTTAAACAAAAACCCAACCACAAAATTCCAAAAAGAAATAAAACAAGGTTTAGAAAACTGCAATATCTGCTATTCAGAAGTAGAAAAGCAACAAATCATTAATAAAAACCCACAACCACCTAAACTATATGGACTAGTCAAAACACATAAACAGAATATGCCAATAAGACCAGTTGTATCATACATCAATGCACCTAATCACATTTTATCCAAAAAACTGAACCAGATTATTAACACGATAGGTTACAAATCGAAATACTCTGTTAGAAATTCATTAGAATTAGTAGATAAGCTGCAAAACATACATCTTCCACCACATTCAAAACTTGTTAGTCTTGATATTTGCAACATGTTCTCCAGAATACCCCCACAAGAATGTATTCCTTTGTTAGATAGTTTCTTGATCAATAGTAATATAGAATTAGTTCAAAGGTTATGGTAATTCAATTATTTGACCTTTGTATAAGTCATAATTATTTCACTTTTAATAACATAATTTATTTACAAAAAGATGGTTTACCTATAGGTAATTCTCTAAGTCCTCTATTAGCTAACATATTTATGGACAAGTTCGAAGATCAAATATTTGAATTAAACCTCTCTAAACACATTATCTTCTGGTTTCGTTATGTTGATGACATTTTAGCTTGTTTTGACAGTTCTTTTGAGGTTATCAATGAACTTTTTATTCTTATTAATAGTATCCACCCTAACATCAATTTTACACTAGAAACAGAACAAACCAGGGCTACAAACTTCCTAGACTTAACTATCAAGATTAACGCAGACAATCTATCTACAATCCATATACAGAAAACCAACACAAACAGACATAACAATACCAAATGAATCTTGTCACCATAAAACACATAAAATAGCAGTCTACACAATCATTAGTACACAGAGCTTTAACTATTCCACTAACAAAATCAGATTTTAGCAAAGAGATATCAACCATTGAACAACTAGCACATACAAATCATTACAATCCGAACATGAGTGACACTTTAATTAAACAAAAAGATTATAGGTTTGCTATCAAAAGAATATATCCCATTGATAATCAAACAGAAGACACGAATTATATATCTATATCATATTTTGGCAAAATATCAGAAAAAATTGCACATATACTAAGAAAAACCAACAATTATAAAATACCATTTAAAACCAACACTAACACTTTTTCGTTTTTATTTAATGCTAAAGACAGAACACATGATATCATGAAATCGGGCATTTACCGTTTAAATTGTTCTTTTTGTAGTTCGGTATATATTGGACAAACACTTCGAAATTTTGACATAAGATATAAAGAACACGTACGTCATTACAAAAATAAACATCCTGAAAAATCTAATTATGCCAAACACCTTTTAGAACAAAATCACACAATGACTCCTTAAAATAATATTAAATTCCTTTATTTTTGTAATAACAAAAGCAAATTAGACATTTTAGAAGCCTTTGAGATATACAAACACAAACTCAGGGCACCTTTAATGAATGAACAACTTGAGCTCAGTAATTCTCCGTTACTGGAAGTATTAGATATTTAATTCTGATTATTATTAGTATTTTATCTAGTTACCTATTTTTGTATCTACCTTAGCGACGTGTTTGTTTATAATTATATTACCTTTGATAATGACAGCATAGCTATCGAAACAATATTGTCAGGTTATATTTTAATAAAACTGTGAAACTTTTACTAATCTTTATTTATCTATCTATCTATATAAAAGGGAAAGATTGTCTGTCTGTCTGTATATATGTATGTATGTATGCGATTTTCTCCGCAACCACTGGACCGATTTGGATGAAATTGGTATCATTGGAAAGGTCTTGGCCCAGAATAGAAAATAAGACCAAATTGGACTCTGATCGGCCATCGTGGTCCGAAATAACAGCGAAAAACCCATATATGGAAGTTAAAAATGGGTACTGAGATTGATGTGACAAGAAAATATATATAGATATGTTGTCAATTGTCAAATTTGGTAATTTTTGAAATTTTTGAAAAGCGCAGCAAAGCGCGCCGGGTATTTGCTAGTTTCATATATACAGAATCTGACCCTATTATTAGGGACATCCAATAATTTTGTTAAAAGTTATATATTGTTAATACCAAGAATAAAACATTTTGGAAAATATTTCACATATGTTTATTATTAATCCCTGTTGTAGTAACAGTTCAATAGAATAATTGTAAATAATAAACTGGTATTGATGGTAAATTTGCTGAACATGACAATATCTGCAGGAGGTAACGTCTCCGAATGTACTGAACAAAATAATGAAGATATTTTACTATTTCTATAGAAAACAATCGTAGAAACGTCTCCAAGAAACTCTTTTCTACAGAACTAGTAAAATATTTTCTTCATTATTTTGTCCAATATCCTCTAAGACATTACTTCCTTCAGTTATTGGCATATTCAGCAAATTCGCCATTTATACCGGTTTATTAATTATAAATTAAATAATAAAATAATTATATTTTATTGAATGGTTTGTTAATACAACAAGCGTTAATAAACATGCGTGAAACATTTCCCAAAATCTTTTATTCCTGATATTGATACACAGCCTTGGTAGTGTAATGTCTAGAGTGCTGGACTTTCACCCAAGCGGCCCGCGGTAGATTCCCGGTGCCGGCAGATCTGGTTAAGGTTTTCTGCAGTTTTCCTTAGCTGTGACACAAATGTGGGATTTGCGCTGTTCCATCTGTAAGTCGGCTGCAGCCGCACTTAGGGCCTACGTAATAATAATAATCGCCCCCTCCCTCCCGCACAAGCTTATAGCTTCTGGGGCCTGGTTTCCAGGCTATGGGTTGTAGCAATTATTATTATTATTATTATTATTGACAATACATAACTTTTAACATCAAAATTACTGAATGTCCCTAATACATAATATGGCCAGATACTGTATATATTGTCCTGGTACGTAGCCGAGAGTTATACGTTGCAGAGGCGTAGCAAATCTCAAGTACGAAATGACGAATAGAAAGATTAAGAAATGAAAAGATAAAAATATATGAAATGTGAATAAAAGAGATATTTTAAGAGAAATTGAAAGAGTGTGTCTAGGTACTGAAAGAAGGTGGCAAAGATGTTCCATATCCAGGACTCCAGCTAAATATCCTGCAGTGTATGCTTTCTAAAGAACTCCCCTTATTTAATAATGATGGGTCCTTGATTCAAATCAACGTTATACTTGATAACTTGATAGACCTACCTAATGCAATTAACTTTTCAAGTATTTGTATCAAAAAGTTTGTCTCTCGGAGATTGATTTCTGTCAACCATTTTCATTTTTGCCTGAATAATTTCGAAGCATCATTTATCTTTACAAATGCACATTAAGTTCATCAATTTTGTTATGATTTGTAACATCATTGACCAATGCCGCAAAACGTGTTAAATGATCCTTTACAACTCCGCGTTGGGTTTTTAACTTTCTTTTTCTCTCTGAATTTTTAATTCAAAAATTGGCCAACGTTAAAAATGAGGTAGACTGTGTACTTGTTTCTTGAATATATGTGAATTGCTGCTCCGTTACTATCCAATGCCTTAGCCGACTGTACTCGCCGGTTGCCTGATCCCTGCCACTGAATTCCGTTAATTCTTCAACCGCGTTAATGTATCCGGCTCGAAGGACCATGTTTTCCATACAAAAGGACCATACGTGTTTTAGTTTTACTCGTGTCAGAAAAAAAATTATAATTCTAATGTATTTTTTTAACTATTGCTATGTAATATTCAAAAATATGAAATTAAATATAGGGTGAACCCAAGATGATGACTTTAATTTTTCTTTAAAATGTCTTTATCACATTTTTCTGCAATATTTTTTTAGACTCAAAGTGGTGTCTATCTAAACTTTCCTCGAGCTGTATTAGGTAACCACCAGTGGGTGCTTCTGCTTTTCTTTATTGTTGTTTTTTAGTATTATGTCCTTGCAAATTAATAAAATCTTGTTTGTACTACTACAAATATCACAATTTGTTGGTTTTGGTATTCCTTCTTTCGAAGATCAATTTACAGTAGAAAAGTTTTAAATATTGTATGTCGAGTAGGTATATAATTCGGTAATTAACTTCTATTTCTAACTTTACTTCTTAAATTCCTCGTTAAGTAGTATACCTACATCACTCTTATAAGTTTCGTACTGATTCCATGTCAGGTCTCTACTGGATGTTTATAGCTTTTATAGATAGAGCGCGGTCAACACTGTTAATAATTAATCAGTTTAAATACCGATTTTTATTATTAATAGGAATTGAATTGGCCAACGCCATCAGTACTTTTTTACTTCCCGAAGTTAAAAAATATATCAAGATTTCAATAGCTTTTACTTATTGTGGTAGATATAGCAATTTTTATCTAAAACACGTATTTTTTTAAACTTATTTTAAAATTAAGTTCAAATTAATATTTAGACATGCCTTTATATCTATATAATTCTACAATGTCCGTTCTGTCATCACAAGGTATAGGATTTCTATGCATTTGCATGTTTTTTCTGCTTATAGCAAACATATGCAGAGTTATATTTCTACATGTTTAAGCCACATGTGAATCACATATGTCAATTTGAAAGTGCATATAAATGCATATTTAGGTGTTTTTGATAAATGCATGCATATTTTAGCATTTTTGAACGAGTGTGCATATTTTACCACTTTTTGAGCGTTTTATATGCTTTAATTATGAAGTTTCTAATACTTTTTAAATAATTTTAGCATTTTAGACAACCAACCAAGGGCGGCTTAGTTGAGTCTAGGGGAAACCCATAATTTAAGCTTATTGTTAAATACTAGGCTTTAAAATATTTTACTGCCTTAACCATCTGTGTACTTGTTAATATTTTCTAAGAAAGAAAAAGTTTCAACTAAAATTTAAATACTTACATCCTGCGGTATTGTGATAAATAGGTATTAGGAAATTCCAAAGACCCTTTGACAACTTCCTGTTCATAGAAAAATTTGCCTGTACTTTTGTTTACTAATCTTGTAATCTTTCAATTTAGACAGTTCAGAAATTGCGAACTGCATTTCAGTTTGAAACTTTAGGGTGTAAAGATGGGTAAAGAAAAACGGTCTGTGTCTGTTGCACTTCGAAGTTATGTTAAGGAATTCGGTGTTCTTACAACTGACGATAAGGTGTTGTATTGTACACTGTGCGACGATAAAGTGACTGCAACGAAACGCTTTCAAGTTACACAACATCTGAACACGGTTCGACATCAAAAGTGTGTTGCCCTGAAATCAAAAAACAAACATTGTTACCGGGGTACCTTAATAATTCGCGTGGTGAGTCCAGCAAATCGATCGAATTTAATAAAAAACTATGTAGTGCACATTAGTGGCTGCAGATATCCCGTTAAGTAAAATTAATCACTCAGCATTTCGTAATTTTCTGGAAGAAATTTCAAAAATGCCAATACCCGACGATTCTACACTAGGGTGGTCCAACAAAAAAGCAAAGTCGGAAATCTTATGCTCTCACTCCCTAAGATTATTGTATATCGAAAAAAAGTACCCCTATTTTTTTATTTTGAAATCGGACAATGTTTAGGGGTGCCTCAAAGCCCTTAAAGTTTCCCATGTATTTTATATGGGAAAAAACACTAGAAGACTAGAACACTAGAAAACATGTAGCGAATAACTACATATGGGTTTCCATTGACGAATCTACTGACACTACCGGAAGGTGCGTAGAAACTTCATTTCCTTCGTTTTGTTAGTAAAATTTAACTAATTAAAGACAGCAGAGCAATTTACGGATGTTTTATTTTCTATTTTGTTAGTTACATATTTAATCACAACAATATTTTTGCTTGATTAAAATTGCGCTAATTGTTTGTAACCGACTAATTATGTAGTTCGATAAAATAAAAATCAAATTTTTGTTTTCAGATACGTGGCTAACGTTATAATTGGCGTTTTAAATTCGGAGAACAATCCCAAATCCTATTTATTAGCAATGGACGTTTTCAAGAGCACCAATCATTGTTCTGTGGCAAAATTGTTTAATGATTCGGTGGCTATTTTGTGGCCGGACGGCATACAGTACAACAAAGTACTCCTGTTCGTCACCGACGTGGCACCGTACATGATCAAGGCTGGAGCAGGCTTACAACTTCTGTACGAAAAAATGATCCACTTAACTTGTCTTGCCCATGCAATGCATAAAGTTGCGGAAAAAGTGCGGGAAATATATCCTAACGTAAACTCTATAATTTCAGATGTAAAAAAAATTGTTTGTAAAGCTGCATATCGCATACAAATATTTAGGGAAACTACTCAAGAATTGCCTCTCCCACCTGAGCCTGTAATAACAAGGTGGGGTACTTGGCTTTCTGCAGCAGAATGCTATGCAACTTATTTTGATATTATTAAAACGTTTGTAAATAAACTTAATAAACACGATGCTCTATTGATACAAAGCGCACAGGATACTTTTAATACTAAGGAGGTGAGGGCAGAATTAGTGTTTGTTTTGACTAATTTTGTGCGTTTAGCTAAAGTAATTCAGAAATTAGAAAGTCAGGGAAATTCATTAAATGAATCTCTTGAGCATGTAAAATTGTTAGGTGTTTCTTTGAATAAAGTAAAAGGGCCAAAGGGTTTGACTATAAAACAAAAATTTAAATCCGTTATAGACAAAAATCCTGGTTTTCACTTAATTAAAAGCATAAACGATGCATTATCTGGCCAAGACATTTTAGACGAGATAAAACATTATTCGCTTGTAGAATTAAACAATTTTAAGTATGCCCCAATTACGTCTTGCGATGTGGAACGGAGTTTCTCAAAATATAAAACAATATTTAGGGATAATAGGCATATGTTTACTTTTGAAAATTTAAAAATGTGCGTCATTGTGAACTGTAACGCTCTATGTTTAGAAAATATAATTAATTAAATTATTGCCTAGGATGTCTAATTAAAATAATTTCTGTAAATAAAATGTAAATAACGCTAAACAGGTGCTTTTTTAATAATGAAAGTGCATATATTTATTAAAAATTTCTAATAAACGCATATTTCATGATTTTTAAGTGCATATTTCACGTTATTATAGTGCATAAGTGCATGCATATTTCAGCATTTTTAAGTGCATACAAATCCTATACCTAGTCATCACTAATGAAGGAAGTAATATATGGTGATTTGGAATTAAAGTAGGTGAAAGAATGAAAATAAAAACACTGCGTAGATGACTGACTGATTCATGTAAAGTACAAATGCTAGTGAAACCAAATTTGACTAATGACATCTATATGAGATGTACGTTGCTAATAGATAAGACTATTCACACAGGGGCTCACACGAGTCGCTGTCGAGAACAGTTCATGTACACGATTTTTTGTGCTAGTGCTAGATATTATGTTTGGAATTTCGTTGTATAACCATCACCCAAGTATATCCTTCATTCTATTTAAAATGCTCTACACTGAACCATACTGAAAATTACTTTTAAGTAATGCATTACAAGTACTCATTACTGCGAAAAGTAATTCAATTACAGTAATTAACTAACTTACTTGTAATACGTTACTTCTAAAGACTGTACCTGGGTAGTATGAGATTGGCAGCGAGTTGACTTAATTACTTTTAAAGAATAAAAAATTAAAAGTAATTCATTACAAGTACTCATTACTGAGAAAAATATTTCAATTGTAGTAATTATAACTAACTTATGATAATACGTTAATTCCAACAACTGTAACAAGATAGTATTAGATTGGCAGCGAGTTGCCTTAATCACTTTTAAAGAATAGAAATTTTAAAAGCAATTCATTACAAGTACTCATTACTGAGAAAAGTAATTCAACTGCAGTAATTAACTAACGTATTTATAATACGGTACTTCCAACGACTGTAACAAGATAATATTAGATTGGCAGCGAGTTGCCCTAATTACTTTTAAAAATTAAAAAGTTAAAAGTAATTCATTACAAGTACTCATTACTGAGAAAAGTAATTCAACTGCAGTAATTAACTAACTTATTTATAATACGGTACTTCCAACGACTGTAACAAGATAATATTAGATTGGCAGCGAGTTGCCCTAATTACTTTTAAAAATTAAAAAGTTAAAAGTAATTCATTACAAGTACTCATTACTGACAAAAGTAATTCAACTGCAGTAATTAACTAACTTATTTATAATACGGTACTTCCACGACTGTAACAAGATAATATTAGATTGGCAGCAAGTTGCCTTAATTACTTTTAAAGAGTAAAAAAGTGAAAAGCAATTCATTACAAGTACTCATTACTGAGAAAAGTAATTCAACTGCAGTAATTAACTAACTTATTTGTAATACGGTACTTCCAACGACTGTAACAAGATAATATTAGATTGGCAGCGAGTTGCCCTAATTACTTTTAAAAATTAAAAAGTTAAAAGTAATTCATTACAAGTACTCATTACTGACAAAAGTAATTCAACTGCAGTAATTAACTAACTTATTTATAATACGGTACTTCCACGACTGTAACAAGATAATATTAGATTGGCAGCAAGTTGCCTTAATTACTTTTAAAGAATAGAAAGATTAAAAGTAATTTATTACAAGTACTTATTACTGAGAAAAATAATTCAATTGCAGTAATTAATTAACTAACTTGTTTATAATACGGTACTCCTAACGACTGTAACAAAATAGTATTAGATGGGCAGCGAGTTGCCTTAATTACTTTTAAAGAGTAAAAAAGTGAAAAGTAATTCATTACAAGTACTCATTACTGAGAAGAATAGTCCAATTGCAGTTGTTGCGTCCATTATATTAGTTAATAACGTTTGTTAGTATACTGTTCTATGTTGCATAGTAACCTATTATTATTGTTGTATAACTTTGTCATTAAATGTTGATTTCGAGTAAAAATGTCATTCTGTTCCTTTTTTGGTAAAATTAATTTAAAAGAGGAATAAACAAAAATTTTAACGCTTAACATTTCTTGCGTTAATTAACAGCAGTAATTAACTAACTTATTTATAATATGTTACTCCCAACGACTGTAGCAAGATAGTATTAGATTGGCAGCGAGTTGCCTTATTTTTAAAAAATAGAAAAGTTTAAAGTAATTCATTACAAGAACTTATTACTGGGAAAAATAATTCAATTGCAGTAATTAACTAACTTATTTATAATATGTTACTCCCAACGACTGTAACAAGATCGTATTAAATTGGCAGCGAGTTGCCTTAATTGCTTTTAAAAAGTAAAAAAAGGTAGAAGTAATTCATTACAAGTACTCATTACTGAGAAAAATATTTCAATTGTAGTAATTAACTAACTTATTTATAATAAGTTACTCCCACCGACTGTAACAAGGTAGTATTAGGTTGGCAGCAAATTATCTTAATAGCCAATTGTATTAGATTTTTATTGAATATAATAATTGAATATAATAACAGTACCTTTTTCATTGTGGTAATTCTAGCTGAGCTTGACATGCAGTGTTTTTCTGGTAGCTGTACGTTTCAGTGAAGCATGATTTTCATCATTTGCCACCATTGAGAAGACTCATTGGCTGTTTTGAACAGAAAGTTCCATTTAGGACTTATTAGTAAAATCAATTCAACAGTGATTTTACTTTCTACTATATTAACAATTGAAAAGTCAATACGACAAATATGTTTGTATATAAGCAAAAGAGTATTAAAAAATTACCCTAAACATAATAGATGAGCAACAGTCCATATTTAGAATGTACCAGATTGTACTACCTTTTATGTGTAACTGCCGACTAACTAAAAGCTAAGTAGATTAAAAAACAACGTCAAAATATTAAACCTGACTAACGTGTACATAAAATTAATAAAACGTCACTTTCCTAGCTTTAAAACAATTTAAAATTTGACAAAAACATAATTCTGTAGACAACTCAATCAGGACGCTTTAAATACAGACTGAAAACCATAATGTGCTGATAAAGTGAGAGCTCATCGCTCAATAACAGCTGATTAGATTTAAAATCTGAGTCATGTCGGTGATCGCTCACTGAATGACATGTTGGGGGTGCAAAGGGTGGTACACAGCCCGATGGGGTGAGGTACTGACATTCACAGCCTACTCAGCTGATTACCCAGTTTCCAACATAAATTTATAATATATGAAGCGTTAATTAAAGTGCGTTTCGCTAGATTCTAATTTCAGGAACTGCAGATGAATTATTAACAGTTATTTTGGAAACGGATTTCGTTTGTTATATTATATGCATCGAGTAGTCGATTAGTCAGTGTAATATTATACAATGTGTTCCATTATGTTAACGTTAAAATTGACCTATTCACGTAAAGGTATCAATTAGCACATAGTACTAATAGTAGTGCATCGATATTATTTTTATTTTATGTTTTGTTTCGTAATTAGCCCTTCCTACCGTAATCAGTGCAAGGGATTTTATTTTAAGTAAATAATATAATGTGGAGTCCTGAAGGTTTCTATTGGGCCCGTTAAACAAAATCTAATAAAACAACGGAATTAAAAGCCAATAATTTTGTTGGAGATCATCATTCAATTTTATTCATTCAAGTCGACAAGCGAAAAGTTGCAGAAATTTAGAAATCATATCTAATTCCTATATTCTTTTAATTATTCTTTACTCATCATTATTTAGATACCAACCGAAAAATAATAAGATTTAAGTAGATGCTCACTCTATTTAATTTTATCTTTTGTTTCATTGTATTTATAGTCTTTGTGGTGCACGTTATTTTACGTTATTAAAAGTATGGTGTAGGAATGTTTTAGGTAAGAAGATCTTTTAGCTTAGTCACTTTTCTTGACCTCTATGCTGATTCATATGTACATTATTATGAGGGAGTAATAATTAGCATGACTTCTGGTGCAAGTTTTATATCTTTTCTCGAAAGGATTTTTCACGAAAGGGTTTTTCCTAACAAAGTTTGCTACTTAATAGTTTTTGAATTTGATATTCTTGTAATTTAGAATAAATCATGGTTTAGGCGGATGTGAAAAGATATTATCTATCCAGGAAAACTCGACTGACCTGGAGTTTAAAGCCTATCTGACATTGTCTCGTTTCCCTCAGTTAAATCTACGAGGTGTGTAAATTAAGTAATGAGACTGGCAACATAGCGTTCGATCTGGCTACACTTGGGACGTGGGACTTGTAGGAGCGGCAGGTGAACATGTGATACGCCTTCAGTACGAGTTTAAACTCGCTAAAGACATTTGGCTGTCCGTAGCGATTTTTTTCGTGAAACAGTTTTTTCTAGTGCGTTCTAAAAATGAGTGACATCAATTTCGAGCAACGGTGTGCTATCAGGTTTCGCTTCAGACTAGGGCACAGTGCAACGGAAACTGTTGCAAAACTTCAGCAGGGTTACGGAGACAGTGTTTTGTCAAGGGCCAAGGTCTTTCGGTGGTTTAAGGCATTTTCAGAAGGAAGAGAGTAGATTGAAGATGAACAACGAAGCGGAAGGCCTTCATCTTCAAGAACTGATGAAAATGTCAACAGAATCCGGGATCTTGTGCGTTCAGATCGTCGGTTGCCAGTCAGAATGATCGGGGAAGAGTTGAATTGGACTTTATACCACCGTTCATCAGATTTTGATCAATGAATTGGGGATGAGGAAAATCTGCGCAAAAATGGTTCCAAAAAACCTTTCCACCAAATGGACATCAGGAGGGAAAGGTGCCTTGACTTTTTGGAATCGATTGAAAATGATCCCCATTTTCTGGAACGTGTCATTACTCGTAACGAGTCTTGGGTGTTTGAGTACGACCCGTAAACCAAGCGCCAGAGCATCGAGTGGCACACTTCAACCTTTCCAAGGCCCAAAAAAGCAAGAATGAGCCAGTCGAAGATCAAATCCAATGTCTTCAATCAAATGTCTTTTCGATAGCGATGGTAAACTAATTTACAAAATAACTTAAAATCTACTTAGATACAATACAGTTAAATTGATCTCTCTCCAAAGACTTGCCGGGAACTAACTAACTTAAAAAACTAAAATTGATTTCTCCATCCCATCATATAAAAACTGCTTACAAAGAAATAAAGTTTATTACCCTTGGCAACCTCAATAAAATTGATGTGCTTTGATATTAATAATTATTTGCATTATGCAATTATCTTCATTTTGATTTCCAAATTAATCTTTTCATTTTGTAATTTAACCCTTCGTAACAATATTCAAGGTGAAAGTATGGGGTAAAATATTCAAATTAGAGCGAAAAGCCTTCGAAAACGATTCTCGTCCCGTTGGCCTGTGATCAGGACGGTCGACTCTGGGAATAATTGATGTTGAGGAGGCTGAAAAGAAACTCTGGTTTTATACTATGAACCTCTGACCAAAAAGAAGTCAATGGAATGGAGTTCTCGGTCCTCCCTGCAAACGATAAGGTCACGCAGTCAACAAAAAAAATTATGACCACCGCCTTTAGGTTTCCTGAAGGAATTTTCTATTTAACTACAGAGAAAGAAACACTGTGCTGCTAACAGTTGATGCTTTGATTTGCAATCAAAGAAGAAAACTATTTTTAAAGGTACAGAATAGTGTCCAAGAGATATACTAATTAATGTATTGAACTTAAAGGAGATTATATTGAAAAACAATAATCATCGTTTTTTTTTCTTATTTTTACCGTTTACTTTCCTTCTACTCTGGACCAGAAACTTATGAGCCTTACACATTACACATTCTTAAAAACTACAATCAATCAGTTATTTTTTATTTATTGAACGTCTATTATTTAGTTTGAAGTAGTCAATTGAGTTTGAATAATTTTAGTTGACGTTTTTAGATAATAGGTACTATTCCGACAGGAAAATTTCGCACAATTTTCTCCCCTTTGTGAGCGGTCTCATATCCAATGACATGTAGTACTTAGAGGGTAAAGTAGTACTTAAAGATCATATTTGTTTGTCATGAAGTTGGTTCATGATTTAAAAATAGAGAATACCTACAATTTAATAAGATTTTTAATATTTCAGTTTATTTCCACACGAATAGTATTATTATGTTACGTTTGTTTATAATTTGTTCCATGTTAAACTGAAATTTTGAACTCGTTGACATTATTGTTTACGTTACTTTGATTTGGTGGCAACTTTCCTAACATATATTGTTATAATCAGATTGTTAGACCACCACTGTTTTTCTGGGATCAAAATCAGGAATGCAACATTTCCTCTAGACGATGTAAACCTGAATTGGCAAATAGAACATAAAATTAATTGTATATAATCTATTCGTTTACGAGAAGAGTAACTAAAGCAATTAGATTTAATGACTTTTCTAGTTACAATGTCACTTTGATTTGGTGACAATTTTTGTAACCAGATTGTTAAACCATCATTTATTTTATTTTTATTATATTTAATTTTATTTAATAATTTTATTTTGTGCACGTAGGTTTTAAATAAAACGATGTATCTTGGTATAAATTCCTATGACATTGCAGCAAAGTTTAATACATGGCAATCATGCCATGAAAAGTCTTTCTTACTCACCTAAAATTTCAGAAAAAAATCAAAAAACATTGTAAATATAAATTGCTGAAAGTACAAGTTTAGTAGCACGTTTTGTTTATACCTGTAAACACTGTGTTGTTACCCACAACATGTACAACAATGTAATACATAATTATATATTGTGATGTGTTTTTGTGTATTGCAAATTGTCAATAAATTTTATATATCTCAGGGTCGAATTAATACTCGATATTCAATAGTAAAAGTTACCTATAATTTTTTTTAATTATTTATCTTAATATGAGACTCTAATGATTATCTTTCAATATTGGGTTCAATTATTGAAAGATTAAACTTTATAAATAAAACATTTAAAATTTTCCACACTCACGCAGTGGTTAGTATTTCTCAATAAATAAAGTTTGATTATTACTAGTAATTATTGACACATATATCTGGAATGTCAAATCTGACAGTTATCAATTAAAATATTTCCCAAGAATGAATAAGTAAGTATAGCATATATTTTTATTAGTTCTTTATTTTATAAATCTTTATCTTAGGATGTTAAAATGGAAAGAAATCTTACCCTGTCAACTTACATATTAATTCTTCCTTCAGGTAAGTCTTCCTTGTATGTCTCTCCAATAGTTTCTTAAAATTTTGACATATTTATCTTTTACTTCTTTTTCAACAATTACCTCCACTTTCCCAAAACCTACAATTTCCACAATATGCACTTTCCGCCAGGAACCGTAATCACAGCTGTCGAATCTGCAGACCTCACACCACCTAAGACCTCATCACCGGACTACCGAACTGCCTCAAAACTGCTTTCATGGTTTTCTTCTTCTCTATGGCTCGAATGATGACTGCCAGCTCCCCAACACCTCAGTAAGTATCTTCAAAATCTTTTTCTTATGATTAAGTTACCTTAATAATTCTTTCTGAATATAATGAAGAATTCGAATCTTCCACACCTTGATGAGTAACAAACCCAGCTCAAAGACAGTTTTTTAATTTTATTTTCTTCCCTCCATTACACTTACTGTATCATAATATCCTTTAATTTTGCTTTCTGTAATTAATACACTGAAACTCTTCCTTTATTCAATAAAACGCTGGACTTTCTTTTTATGTTTATTAATTTGACAATTTTACTTCTTGAGCTTTATCATTTTACAAATTCTATTTACACATTTATTTTATTTTCTATTATTTATACAAATTTCTTCTTTAGTAAAAAAATTTCTTTATATTTTCTCAACTAACTCAAAAATTCTATTATTATTTTCATCTCGCCGAGATACCCCTCTTTTCAACTATTTTGTATGTTATGTTTTCCTTTTATCAAAATACTCCCTATTTTTGGTAATTCTTTCTGTTTCCTTACTAACAATGTCTATAACCATAGAAGTGATTTATGCATTATTATTGAAGTACAGATATAATTTTAAATATGCTATAGAAAATCAATATACCTTTAATTTTTTTTTATTGATGCCATGATATCTTTACCTAATATACAAGATTTTTAATTCTCAGGTTGATCTATGGCTAGGATATCCTTTCCTTTTATTATCCTTGTTAATTTTAACATTGTATCAAAATACTATAATAAATATATGCTATTCCATTCTGTTTTATTATTTTATAATTATATACTAAATTTTTGTATTCTTGGGATATCATTATGACTTTGTATGTACGTTTATATGTTTTATGTTTTTATTTATTGATCCTTAATAACCACATCTGTGCAATAATGATTTTATGAGATAAATTTTTCTTTATCTTATGTACATGCTCATATTAATTTTTCCACTTCACATAAACGTGAACATCACAATATGTACAAAACCAAATAGAGTTACTAGAAGAATTTATGAGAGCGGGATAATTACTCGATACTTGTTTATATATCAAAAATGAAATAAGTGCAGTACATTAGTTCACGAAGGTTTTACGCGACTATGGCTACCTTAAATTGTACATTCTATAATGCCCAGGTAGGTAGTAGTTAGTTAATAGTACTTGACAAAGCAAAATATATGGGCACACTCGCAATAATAATCCTAACAGAGTTTATATACGTGATGTACCTGCACTTAGTTTAATTTGTTCAAATTGATAATCATGCATTGTTAGCTTGTACATATCTGAGAATCTACTAAGCCAAATGATAAAAAATGAATTAATATTAATATTATCATTGTCAATCACTATCGTGGCATGTTAATTAATAAAGATACCCAAGAAATCTTAATCTCAAGTGTAGTCTAATCTACAATACAAAATAAAAAAGGTTGTATATAGGAAAATCCTTCAATGCTTTTGACCGTCATGTCTTGATGAGATTTCCCTAGTTAATTCTTATTACTAAATATTAAAGACACGCAATAACATTGAAAAATAACACATCTACTTAAAATTAGAGAGCTTCTATTGTATACAGAAATAGGAACTTTTTTCATTAGAATATAAATTCATCGGTCATGCACTGTTATTATGCTCTATTATTAGCAGATATTTTACAGTTCGATACCTCCAATATTAACAGATGTTTGCGTTGCTTTTACATTTAATTTGCTGCTGGAATAATTTACATACATATATATATCCTCTGTAGTTAAAAATTGAAAATATTTATAAAGCGAGTACCTGAAGCATGAATTGAAAATCCTCTATGTAGATATTGATAGTATCTTCTTTTTTGATTGTTTGTTGTTATTAAAAACTGTTGAACGTTATTGTGGGTACACATGAGATTTGTCCCGCATTTTTTTACATCTTTTCCAACAGTTTATCTCAATTACTGCCAACACCAACAATCTGCACATCAAAATTGCCTTGCTTTTGTTGTGTGTATTCGCTTAATAGTCGACTGTAACCCTTTCATCGTGTAAATTAATTAAAAATACACTCGTTCACACATGCTACAACGTAATTAAAAAGATTTAAGAACGAACGCTCCGCCCTTAAAACAATATACAGCACTGTGCCCGTTAATCCAGTTAAATTCTCGCATTTTATATACAAAGGAACATCAATTCTAAAGAAGCACATGTGTTAAATGGATTTTATCCGGGATTTTGCCCCGCGACGTACTGCGAGAAAGGGGAAAAGATGAAACGGACGAAACACAATAGGTTTCTATAACACATATCCTATTTATTAGGAGAATTTAGGATATTTAAGGACGTTAGGGTCGCTGAAAGCACTCTTCCGGTGATTGTAATTGATTTACTTGTCCTCGAATGGAATACACTTAACACAACTACAGCACGCGATATTTTCTCTTTTTTCCCTCTTCCTGGTTAAATAACATTTGCTAAAATCTAGGACACATTTCAGATACGAGTTCTAGTTTTTATGGTATAATTCTTTTTTATTAATCGAGGTCATATGGCTAATAATATTTTAAGATGACATAAAAGTAACAGAATTAGTTACTTACAATGTAGTAGCAACAAGATTCTAGTATTTGCCAAAAATGAATAAAGGGAACATTTTCCCTTACAACAGATTAATAGTTCATTAAACCCACCTATACCAAAGCTATCAAACAAGATCTTTTACACTGCTTGGTTTTTTGAATCGTCCGACAAGATACAAATTCTCCAACATTACAAATAACTGAAATAACTATAAATTGAATGGTACACAAAACCCTATAATTCAGAACGCTACAAATACTAGGCAACTTTTTTCTTACAACTAACCAATTTAACAAACTAAATTATTTATATTTAAAAAAAAGGCATACATAAAATTCATAAAGCTGAATTTAACCACAGTGAATAACTCTCATTCAAGAATAAAAGCCGAAATTCCTATTAATCAACGATCAAAAATAGTATACCAAATTGCTTGTATTGACTGTGACCAAATTTATATTGACCAGACCTTACAAAAACTGCCAGTAAGATTAAATCAACATAAAGATAATATTAGAATCAATAAAGATTTAACAGCTTTTGTGGCACACGTAAAATCTGAATGTAAAGATAAATATAAAAATGAAAAATAAACTTTACCATAAGTACCAGAATTCTACTAATGGAGGATAATAAGCAAAGGAGGAGAAGAACACAAGACGAAGAAGAATAATGATCTTAACAAGATTTTACGTAAATTCGAAACGAAATTTTTTTCACACTTTATTTACTATTCGATTTTTTTATATTTCCTAAGCAAAGATTAGATTTTTATCATTTACACGAAAGCTAAAATAGATCCTATCATAATACTATTCTTACAGTACTGAATTGTGTTTTATTAAAACCAGGTTAAACTAATTAGACGATCTAACAAAGAAACTAAATTAATGTTGTATCCATTTAAAACATAACAGTAAATTGCTGTTCCCGGCATCAATTTCCTTTTGTTCGTAGTAAAATAAATATAGGTCCTACCTTATGTTTATGCATCTAAAATTTTTGTATATCCACATATTCCATATTTGTGCTCCTTGTAATGGACCATGCCAAAACAATAACCTTCACTTCAAAGTTTCTAATAACCATCCAAAATTCAAAAACTATTTACTATAAATTCTAATCCAGAAAATCTAAATCCAGATAATTCCAATCGATATTGATATACCGTTTTCTCTACAAAATTTCAAACCAGTTAGCATAGATTTGTAGTGTTTCAACTAAACACAATAATTTGAAATTAATATGTTGCTTTCCCCTTTTCTTAAATATTGTATACTTCCCGACGAAGCTACTTTAAAGTTTTAAAAACTTTAAAGTAGCTTCGGGAAAGTAGTACATAAAGTTCCTGTCACCTACCCGACTATATTGCTTAACCTTTAAACTAACGGAATCTTGCTGTAGTATTAGAAGTAAAATTTACATTTTTGCTGCCCAGGAGAATCACTTTAAAGTGATTTTTACTACTTGTTTTGCATCAGAATTACTACAAAGTTCCAGTTACTATTAAACATTTTGATGGAGTGACAGTAACTTCTATTAGGCAATTCAAACCAATGTGGTTGCTGTGGGCAAAAATTCCCGTCGGCGCCATAAAATCACCATTTGATAGACGATTGGATTACCTAATAAATTAGCCTAATCTATCCAAATAATGATGGTCGATGTGGAAAAACATTTCCGTCATAGCCACAAAACACCACTATTGTATAGTAAACTTATGAATAGTTACAGATAAATATAAGTTACTGACCGTTTTGTGAAATAAATTACTATAATCTTAATACTGTAAATTTTTATAGCTTCTAGAAGATAATCATTTGCTGTTCAGTTCACATATACTTAGTGTAACTAAAAATGGTACTCTTATTAGAAATAATATAAATTTTAATAACTTAGGGACGCCAGCTTCTAAAGACTATGCTGACAATTCTACTTTTGTAAAGTCTTTAGAAATTCAGCATATCACTTTAAAACGTAATTACAATAAAGTTTAATAATTAAATGGTTTATATTTTGTAAATTAAACGAGTAGTTAGTAATCTTTAGCTAATCGATGATGAGCTTTATTTTACATGTACGTACTTTCAAAATTGTATAAAATAGAAACAAAATAAATATTAATTGCAACTCATGTAATTACATACTATTTTTGTTTAATGTAAAGGTAAAGCTTCTGACATTGCATCAAGTGTTAACGAGATTACAAGCAAACGATCTAAAAACAGCTTATTGTCACGTGGGATTTTCGTGACTGAGGGTCGTAGTCAGAGATAGAGATAGGAAGTAAACACAGACCACAATTAGTTATATACTAAACATCAAGTTACTATACGTTGGGTTACAAACATAAGTATGAGCACGGTTAGGTCCTCCTAAAACTAACATTGAACATGAGGGTGATCGGAATCACCCTGTAGTAGCACTATGTCCTACAACTAAGCCTTAGGAAACCAGGTAATCAGTGCCCCGGGACACCTGATTCTAGACTCCTAAATTACTACAACTAAGCACATTAGGGATCAGGTAATCAGTGCCCCTGGACTCCAGATTCTAGATCCCAAACAATTAATTAATAAAAAGGTTTCTTACCAGGTCTGCTTCAAGTTGTTGACTCGTTGGAGTCGTTGGAACGACTGAATCTGGACTTGAAGCAGTCGGGTTGTATACTGTATATTGCGGAAGACATTAGCATATTATCGTAAATCTGTAGGCGTGGTGTTGTACGTATCCGTTTTTATTTCCTTGTGCGGCATGCAGCTGCATTCTAACGTAGGTCGATCGCATGATGTGCTGAGTAGAGGTTCTTGGAATGAGAGAAGCTGGCTAACGTATGTGGTTAACAGTAAGCCAACGCTATATATTGTTACGAAAAAATGTATTAACCTTGGATGATATTTGCACCAGTTCGAAATGCAACTTGCGGAATTATGAATTATTTAAAGTCTAAATAATTGCGTTTGTTTTTTCCTTTCCTTTTTTCCTAAAGTAAGTATAGTTACTGCGTTTCTTATTTTCTATTTCTAAATATTTAATTGCGCTTATGACACTTAAAAGCTTATTAAAAAATTCTTTGGAAGGAAAAACAGTTTGCTGAAGGCAGGAAACTTTGATGATGATACCAGACAGGCATTGGTGG
This sequence comes from Agrypnus murinus, assembly GCA_929113105.1. NCBI lineage: Eukaryota > Metazoa > Arthropoda > Insecta > Coleoptera > Elateridae > Agrypnus > Agrypnus murinus. The sequence goes on from OV816025.1 coordinate 196,823,679, forward strand.
ACACTATTCTGGATTATCTAATTTCACGATCTTCTGATCAAAAAATACAAAGCTCAGCCTTGAGCGGCCCACAGACGCGACGATCTTCTGTACAATCTGTTGCACAATTGCAGTTGGTTCAAACCTTTGAACGACAATTGTAACGTGTGTAGCGTTGCAGTACAACCTGCAGTATGTCGCGGTCGTATTGGATGGCAGTATAGTGCTGCCATAAGATCTGTCGTACTACCGGTATATTGAACGACAGGTTGCAACGTGTAGAGGATTTATGACTGGCAGTTAAAATATTTCAATTAATTTTGTCCAATTTTATTTAAAGATTGCAAGGTTTAACGATCACCTGTACTACCCGTCGAACTGCAAGTCGTTTACGTGTGGAGAAAAACAACGAGTGACATGTCTATTCGACTTTATTTCCAACGTGTAGTACTACATGTAGTACAATATATCGTCGCGTCTGTGGGCAGCTTTAATCCAAGCTTCGGAAGAAATTGTTGGAAACAGCTTCCCGGTGAAAGAAAAACAAACGTACTACATACCTCACAAAAAGACTGCTGCAGTAGAGAAAGAGCATCTTCCTTACTATGGTCTAGTGTTATCTTCACTCCAACCCGATGGCAAAACATATGTCTCCATAAAATGTATGTAATGATCGATGTAACTGATACAACTCTGATAATAATACTTTTTAAGATATGTTTGTTAAGGTGTTTTTCTAAACTTTCAGAAGTTGTATAAAATTTCGACACTTGCTCCTGTGCAAAATACACACATATACAGATATAGAAAAACAAGTTGGAAGTATCTACGAAACCATATGTATGATAAAGAACGCGCCAGTAAAATGGTTTATATCGGGTCACGCCTTTGCTCTTCTTAGATTGTGTTAGTGGGGGAATATTCGAGCATTAAAGTTGTTTAGTAAACTACAAACCAAGCATTGGTGTAGTTGTTTGTAACTGAAAGAGAATTTCATGATATTAAATTTTCCCAGAATTAAAAAATTATTTGGCAAATTAGGACCAAATAATCACTTGCTTTTTAAGTAGCTTACAATTTTTAGCCATAACGACTGAAAATAAAATAAATATTCTTATGCTCGAATATTCTCCCACTAACACAAACTAAGAAGAGCAAAGGCATGGCCCTGTATAAACCCTTCTTTATTTTACTATCACGTTCCTTATAATACACACATATGGTTTCGCAGATACTTCCAACTTGTTTTTCTATATCTGTATACCGACATAATGTAATTATAATGAGTCGTAACACAGAATCAATTCAAGAATTGAATATTATTTTTTAGTACATATACAGTATACTTTTTGTAATACCCATCCATGCTTGTTCTTAATAGTTTATGTGAATTTATTTTTATTTTGTCTTCCTATTAATATGCTATTAATATGTTATGAATAGAAAAAACTAAAGTTATTATGATTATCTTTTCTTTCAGTAGAACAGTAGAAACAACTAGACATAAAGTATGATCAAAAAGTAACTCCATCAAAGGTGCCTTTGGAATTTTTAACTCATATGTATTATAACACCTGAAATAGTATATTAAAGAACAAGTTTTATAAGGGTTGATTTGGCGCACGAATCCCAAGTTAGAAAACGAGCCGCAGGAGAGTTTTTCTATGGGATGAGTGCGCCAATGCCCTTATAAAACGAGTATTTTATGCTATTTTTTCTAATTTGCGCCCCCTTTTTTCTTATTTTAATACAAAAAAATATTTTGGTCGTTTAGAGAATTTTGTGTTAGTTGGTAACAGTTGGTAACACTCGGCCCACTTGATTTTTTGAATCATTTGTCATCATCAGTCACTTCAAATAAAATTTTTCAAAACATTGTTCAATATAATAAAAAAGACCGGACAGTTTAATTCATTTAATAACAATAATCAGTTATAATAGTTAATAACAAGTTCACAAATATCTATCTAACAATAAAAGTAAAAATAATCCTCTATTATCAATCATACATTATGTAGGTGGGTATCAATTTCTTGACATTTTTGAACTTGGATGCTTCATATTGCTTGAAACGGCTACAATATTGGGTGTCATCGGCACTTGTTCCTTTTACATAGCAGAATTTGTCTTTCGAGTAGCTACTAGAAAAGAAAATAAAGAAGCAAAGATGATTAAATCGATGATACGTGTCTTGTTTATAGTACCATAAAATTACAAACATGAATTGGACTTGATTTGTCCAAGCAGATTTGATGTAGGTACGAGACTTGTTTATGTTACTAATTAGGAATATCCAAAACCTAACCTTCTTTCCAAGAAAAATAGACCATAACTTCAAGTGAAGTTTCATGTAAGTAACAATCAACGAACAGCGAGCCAATTCAACGATATTAATTAAAAATTTATCGGAGGTTGCCAATTTTGACAGATACTTGCAGTTTGAAGTTGTCACATTCCACGCATTACCCATCCATCCCTTAAAAACTAAATAACCCTATAATTCATTAAAGTACAGTGTACTTTTATAGATAGCCATAAACGACTCCTACTGATAGACGTAATAAACGTATTACAAATAGTCCAGTCAAACTGTACGAAAAATGGGCTTAACTTGGAAAATGGAAGTACATAAGATTTTTTTCTTCCAGCATGTAGGGGGGGTCTAGAAAAGCTTAACTTGAAGTTTTCGACCTCAAATTCATATGAGCTTTTTCCGCCATTTTGAAAAGAAAGGATGCAGTGTTATTTTGAAATTATCTCTGTAACAGTAGTTCCGACAAAAAATTTGTAAAAAAGTATTTTTGTCGACAATACGATTGTCTACAACTTTTATTTGAAACTTTTTTGCGTAATATAAAAAATGAAAAAGTTATGAGGAAAAAACGTTGAAAAAAGAAGGGATGAAGTGTAGTTTTGAAATTATCTCTGTAACCGTAGGTCCGACAAAAATTTGTAAAAAGCATTTTTGTCGACAATACGATTGTCTAAAACTTTTATTTGAAACTTTTTTGCGTAATATAAAAAATGAAAAAGTTGTGAGGGAAAACAAAAATAAAAATTGTGGTTGCCGATTTACCTTTCGCCGGTTTCCTGGAGAACACGTTACATTTATTGTCTTTGAAAATATTTTTTTCTTCCAGCATGCAGGGGGGGGTCTAGAAAAGCTTAACTTGAAGTTTTCGATCTGAAATTCATATGAGCTTTTTCCGCCATTTTGAAAAGAAGGGATGGAGTGCTATTTTGAAATTACCTCTGTAACAGTAGGTCCGACAAAAAATTTGTATAGAGCATTTTTGTCGGCAATACGATTGTCTACAACTTTTTCATTTTTTATATTACGCGAAAAAGTTTCAAATAAAAGTTGTAGACAATCGTATTTCCGACAAAAATGCTTTGTACAAATTTTTTGTCGGACCTATTGTTACAGAGATAATTGCAAAATAACTTCACGCTTCTTTTCAATATGGCGGAAAAAGCTCATATGAATTTGAGGTCGAAAACTTCAAGTTAAGCTTTTCTAGACCCCCCCTGCATGCTGGAAGAAAAAAATCTTTTCAAAGACAATAACTGTAATGTGTTCCCCAGAAAACCGGCGAAAGGTAAATCGGCCACCACAATTTTTATTTTTGTTTTCCCTCACAACTTTTTCGTTTTTTATATTACACGAAAAAGTGTGAAACAAAAGTTGTAAACAATCGTATTGCCGACAAAAATGCTTGATACAAATTTTTTGTCGGACCTACGGTTACAGAGATAATTTCAAAATAACACTTCATCCCTTCTTTTTCCAATGTTTTTCCCTCACAACTTTTTCGTTTTTTATATTACACGAAAAAGTGTGAAACAAAAGTTGTAAACAATCGTATTGCCGACAAAAATGCTTGATACAAATTTGTTGTCGGACCTACTGTTACAGAGATAATTTCAAAATAACACTTCATCCCTTCTTTTCAAAATGGTGGAAAAAGCTCATATGAATTTGAGGTCAAAAACTTCAAGTTAAGCTTTTCTAGACCCCCCTGCATGCTGGAAGAAAAAAAATCTTATGTACTTCCATTTTCCATTTCAAATGTTTAGTTTGACTGGACTAAAACGCAAATTAGAAAAATGATATTACACTATGGATATTACATTAATAATTGTCACTGTCAAAGGACTCTGATTATTTTTTATAATTTTCTGGTGTTATAATATACAAGTTCAAAATTACACCTTTGATGGAGTTCATTTTTGCTCATAGTTACTATATAATTAGTACTAACATTTTGCTAAATAAATAACAGATGATTTTGCGTAAACACAGTAATAAAGATTAATGGCACAGGGTCAACGTGTTTTAACAAGTTTATATAAATAATAACAACCATAATTAACCAAGATGACCCTCGAATCGATCTATTAAAATTAATTAAAAATCATCTTATGAACGTTTCACATTTTGACATGATTTAGGAGAAATAACTCAACTACTACGTATTATCAAAGCCCTATGATACCTACATAATTATTATAATGCTCGATGACTTATACTAATACCCATTTCGGTAACAAAATTATTTTATCGGGTTCAGAAAGTTTTTTGGTGCAAAAAAATAACTTCGCTACTGAAATAAATATTGGCCTAAGTCAAATATAAAACCCACCACAGACTAGTCTCCGCGTTCTGGCTCCTCGATGTGAACCTGGTTTTCGTAACCGGGTTCTGAACCGGGTAATGATGTGATTTGCTGTGATTTATTACAAATAACAAATTGCGCTTTGAGTATTGTATTTTTTAAAACGTGTTTATCAAAACGAAAGAAATCATTATTGAGTTCGTAATGAAATGTCTACTGAAATCTTTTTCTTTAATAATTAGAAGTATTTCGAAATAACAATTAACAAAATCTTTCATAAACATGACAACATTGACATCCGTCAGTGAAGTTAAAAATAAACCCTTTATTAAGAAACGAAAACTCTGTGGGTTTTATTAATTTAATTCCTAAATTAGTTAAAAAATGGATATAATTAACAATGTACGACGATTTACCATAAAGGTAAGCATCAATAATTAACATTATTTTTTTAATACATTCGATAGGTAACTGATCATCTTCCTTTTGATTTCGGAAAATATCATGTTTAAAAATGTACTTTAGTGCTTGTTCGTGGTTTTTTGGTTTCACCACCGCTTCTTTTCAAAAGTATAATAAAGAAAGCGAAAACCATCTAAAACATTATAAATACTAGTAATCCCAGATGTATTTTTGTCTAAATAACAATTTACAGTTGACAAGTGGTTTATTTTCACAGTTGCAGTTTGTAATTTTTATAATGTTGAACTTTAAAGAAAAGCGGAGTTGAAAGATATCCTCTAATAACAAACCAATAAGGTTATTTTATTTGTAATGAAAGATTTTAAAAGTTTCATATACAACGCATTTTATTTTTATTTTAATAGAATAAGTTTTGTATTATTTTAGAATACCCCTAATTAAACAAATATATTAGTAGAGACATGAAGCCAATAACCTTTACTAAATTTAATAGATATTTAGTACAATTCGACACTTTTTTGTAAACAAATGTAATAAAATGCATAAGTAAAATATAGTTTGTTTTATTGGAAGGATTTGAAAAATGCAAGGGAACCTGAAAAATATGATACTACTATTTAATATGAGGTCATGTAGTACAATCAGCATAAAATTTTAAAACTACATGGAAACGCAATTACATATATTAAGAAAAGGAAGCGGTGGTGTAACCAAAAAACTATGAACAAGCACTAAAGTACGTTTTTAAACATGATATTTTCCGAAATCAAAAGGAAGATGATCACTTACCTAAATCAATAATGATTTATTTCGTTTTGATAAACACGTTTTAAACAAATACAATACACAGCAAATTTAAACATTACATCATTACCCGGTTCAGAACTCGGACGAGAACCAGGTTCACGTCAGGGAGCCAGAATGCGGAGCCTAGTCTGTGGTGGATTTAAAGGTGTGATTTGGAGACATCGTATACTCTTCAAGTGTTATTGTTAACTATGTATTTGTAATAGTATATCTGTCAATTAAACCAGTATACACACTTTATTAAAGTATAATTGCTTCAACGCGTTAGACTTTTCTTTTACTTTACCTTTCTATATTTACAGACATGATTTTGTTTTCAAATAAGTGTGGCATAACAAGCTTCAATAGATTAGTCCACCTCACAATCGGAACGTCGTGTGTTCTATAAATGGCATTTCAAGGCATCATTTAGATCAATGTCACAATTTTAGTCAAGCGAAACAATAATGTGCTGATTACAGCAATAATTACTAAAAACCTTGAATGTTATGTTTTTTTACATTTAAACGGCTATTGAATTTAAACGGCTAGATGCACAATAGTTTAATGTTTCTAGTGCCAGAATTGATAAAACTAGGTAAATTGTCACACAAATACCACTCTTAGTCTCAATCTTTTTGGTAATTTTGGCCGTCATATTACATTCGTAGTTAATTGTAGTCAATAGTGTAGTAAATTTTCGTCTCAATCAACTACTCGTTATATAGCATCGAATGTCATGATTGTTTTACGTGGGATACCTGTGTGAACTTACCCCCACGTTCCCTTCCAGAAGGAAGTGATTGGGATACGCCCAATCAGCGCGCAAGTTGCATAACCGGCAGTACAGCAATTGCTACCAGATCAGCTCATTCGTCGGAGCGAGGTTGCCTATCCACCCTCTACTAGCTAACTCAGGACTATTGGCGGAGCAATTGACTTAACACGTTGCTCACCCGCCGGTACCGAAGTACCTCGTCCAGCAATAGGACTATTCCCCAGCTATGCGCTATTGCAAAGTGGGGCCACTGTCCGATCGAATTGAACCTCAATTGTGGCGAGACTTGGTTTTTTAATGGTTTTGCCACCCCGATCTACCAATTTTAGGCTTGGTGGGCCCTCGACAGAGCTTCGTTTAAGTCTAGTTAGACTCGTTATATAGCAGTCAAAATCTCTGGCATTGGTGAAATTATCTTCTATATATTTAAAACACAAGGCTTATTTCTGTTCCAGTTCGTTTGAGAGTTCCGCTGGGCCGATTTACGCGATTATTTTTTTATAATGAAGCTGTCGCTGTGTTGAAAAATCAACACTACTTAATTTTTATATTTTTTAATGTTTATATTTTTAATTTAAATAAATCTAAAATGTTTAATTAGAGATCCACGAAATCAGACATCCATTTGGGGCGCCATCTCACTTTCTATGGTGGTAAGTTTTAGAACTATTTACGATTATAAAAGCTTACTGCAACCACGACTTGCGGTTAACGGTTGATTTGTTATTAGGTTGCGTAGACAAATGACAATTGCTTATTTGTATAGCTGATTCATATCGTTCGGACAACACAAATCATCGCGAGATACGCTTGCAAATTATTAAACAAAGCATAAATGACTAGTGCGATTTTTAATTATTATAGGTCAATTATTATTTACTAATATTTACTATATATTTAAAACACGGTGCATTTTTGTTACACTTTGTCTACGAGATCTACAAGACCGATTTGCTTTATTCTTTTTTATATTAAAGTTTTAACTGTATAGATTAATGAACACTACTTACTTTTTATCTATATATTTAAAACACAAGACTTATTTTTGTTCCAGTTCGTTTGAGAGTTCCACTGGGCCGATTTACGTGATTCTTTATTTATAATTAAGCTTTCGTTCTTAATAGTAATTAGGCTTTTATTGTAGAAAAATTTAAAGCTTTGCAAGTGGTATCCTTTTGTTATATTACAGGACTTACAACTGGTCCCGCGGAACCCTAAAATATTTTCACGAAACCCCAGGGTTCCACGAAACACACTTTGGGAATAAACTTTTTTTTGACATTTGCCATTTAAATAAGATTCCGGAAATATTTCCATGGAAAGTTACCAAAAAATAAATATGCGTAAATTTGCCAACACTATGTTTATGTCATGTTTTTGAAATATGTACCAATAGACGTTTTCAAGAAATTTTTAAACAAGATCGATTTTTGATTGTATTTTTATCATTTCAGAAGAGAGGAGAGTAAGCTGGGAGGGAGAAGTGCTAGGCTTAGAATTTTCAACTGGTTATGTTTGGTTGCGTTCATTTAAATAATCAATCACGAAAATTCAAAGAATTGTAATCACACAACGAATGTTGTATATAGGGAAATCCTTCAATGCTTTTGACCGCCATGTTTCGACGAAGCTTCCCTAGTATACGATAATTTTTCAGTAACGGTAAACAATAAAAAATATATAAAAGTTTTCAATACAAGATTTGGCACATTATAAGTATCTATTGAGAGTGGAATTCTCCTAAATTCGGCCTAATTCTAGTGGGGTCAACTATATAGCTGCAACAATCGGTGCCAAGAGGTTTGATAAGTATTCCGCAGTTCCGACACCTCGTCCAAACAAACACAGAAGTATAGAATACATGGAATTATCATTTTATTCTTCACTCTTATAGAGATTACTTGTTTATAAAAAACTGTATTGATTAAAAAGTTGTATCTTATAGGAAAAATAGGTTTACAATCAACAAAATATGGCTGTTCAAATATTGTTACTCAGACTACAGAAAAACATGGGCTGTATGCATAAAGTGAAGTAAATGCTCTATTAAATGCTCTAACTTCTATTACTTAGTAAAAGGAAAAGATTTTATTTTTAATTAGTAAGAGTGAGATCGACTTATAGTAGAAGCATTTACTACATTTTAAGTTATATAGTGACCAGACGTCACTATATACAATTTTACTAATATGGTATTTTTTCAGAATACCTTTTCCCAATTTCCACATTAGTGTATAAAAAATATTGTAAACAGCTCGTGGCTTTGTGTGCTCGTTTGAGATATTTCAATCTCTTCAGAAAAGCTTTACTTCATTTGCTATACTTACAGTATGAATAACGATTATTCTATTTGGTGAACAATAACCTGCTACACGTCCATTATTGGAGTGGCGAAGGGGTTTTAATTATATGTATTTTTATTCATACAATGTTTACAAAATATTTAAAAAATTCGATATTAAAGTATAGTAAAAATATTGTTTATTGTTTCTAGGCTTATGTGGCGAAACTCCATAATCATGAAATAAATAAAAGATTAGTAAAAGTTTATTTCATTGTAGTAGTAAAAATATAATTAAAACATTTTGAAAACAACAGAAAGAGCAGTTTCACGTCTGTTAATAGGTGCTTGAGGCTGAAACAACGTATTGAAGAAGGTTCCTAAATGATATCAGGCATGCTCAAGAAGCAATTGACTATATAAGACAAGATATTTCTGAATTTATAAAATATCACTAACAATCTTTGGTAAATTTTTGTTTTCTTTACACATTGATCTATTTTTTCCCCACCACCACTGATGTAGATCGTAATAAATCGATTCTTTCAACGGTTTATGTAACTTTTTACACAGTTGACACGCACTTGGTTGTAGAGATCTGGTTAACCTATAATACTTCTTCCATTCGAAATATTTTAAATATTCTTTATCATTTTGATCTAGATGTACTAAGAAGTTGGCTAATTCGCTTCCATTATTAAAATCAGCTACATTAATCACAGAGTTAGGTGGGGCACTAACTTTATAATCTCCACCCCCACAAACTACCGGCACTATATTCCTCATTAAAATATTATAAAGCTTTTCTGTTGCATAATCTTTACAATACGAATTTTCGAAAGAAAAATAAAACTTGTAATTTTCTTCTGCCATATCGTAACATTCAGAAGATGAAATTTTCGGATCATCCTTCTCCCTTAGACACTTTAGATTTCCACATTGACCGTAAACGTCAACTTTTATTAATTTTTTTATTTCTTTACCCAGAACTTCTCGTTGGCTGGAGGTCTTACAGTTACTAACAAACCAGGCAGCTAATTTGGTTTTATTTTGTATAAATTTCTTGTTAGGCACTTTGTAATTTGTTTCTTCTTTAAAGAAGTAACCATGCCTCCTAACAATATCAGAATCGAAACGGTAAGTCATCGTCCAATTGAAATATGCGTTGTATTTCTCCAAATTGAGACGGATATTAGAAGGTGCTTCCCAATTCATAAATATGTAAAATTGATGAGATCGGCGAATCCGCGGTAAATCCTTGCCCATTGAATGAACGTGAAAAATCAAAGCATCATACTTTTTCAAAGGCAAGTAAGTCCTGTTATTGGTTGCATAACAATTACTGTGTTTGCAGTTTTTAAATGGTTGGAATCCAAATCCTAGTTGATAATCCCACCATTTCCAAAACGGTGTCCAATAAAGTATATATTTTGTATGATCTTTCGACCTTAAAGTAGAATCTTCTTTAACATTATTTTGGTGATTACTTACAGCAATAAAATAGGTGCATAACAAAATTGTAATTAGGAGATTAAATAGTACAATTTTTTTGATCTTGGGAAACATTAGCAATCTCAAGAACAATACATGTAGCTAATTAACTATAACCTACTTCTACAAATTCTACAATAAACTAAAAAAGATTTTTTATTTTTATTTCTTTTATCTTTATTTCTTTATCCATATATACCTAAATAAGTATGTTAAATAGTAGTAATTATATGAATGTGAACTAAAAATACTTTACTAATGGTTAATACTTGTTTAATAATGCATTCTGCAATATATTAATGATAATTACTACACTACTCCGTCCTACATTATCTTCAATAGCCTTATTTCGAGCTAGAAGAAAGATTATCCTTATCTTGCATGCCTTCTACAGTTGTTGTCTTTTCATGTATTTACTTTCTTCCCTTATTTTGTTCAACTTTTTCTATTCTATTCATCTATTTATTTGATATACTTTTACTTTTTTTTGTATTTCTCTTTTTTATTCATAATTTTGTTATTCTGTTCAGTTCCATCCTAAGGACAATACTAGAAGTAGCTGTTTCAATTACTGGTTGTGTTTATCCTTCACGACCTGTATTATATACAAGTTCTCTTATAAAAAGTGAGACAGGTTGCAGTGCCGCTATTTGTTGTCCAATTTAAAAAACAACAACCAAATAAAACAACCTACCATACTACTAAATGACACCAATATATCTCTTATAGTAGTCTTCTAGCCTACAAAAGCCTTCTAGAATAGATTTTCGTTTGCACTTTGTTGCTAAAATATAAGACTCACTTTAAATCATTACCTACCTTTTAAGAATGCAAAGAATGCGAAAAATCGTCCCGTGCAGGGGGTGGTTAAGGGTGAATTTTCAAAAAAAGGTCAAAACTTTTTTTTGCGTTTTTTACATCACAGTATGTGGACAATAATCCGCTGTAATACTGCGACAATGTTTTAATTAGAAGTATTCCTTTTTTAATTGTTAATAGCACTCTGCACAATGTTTTTATATGGAGCGCGTTAATGAATAAACGTTCGCCCTGAAAAGCCATATTTGTAATATCCTTTAACTCGTCATAACTTCAGAACTCTTTGATTAATCGAAAAAAACATTTGTAATGTAAATACTTTAGCATTTCTTAGCTTGTCTAACTAACTGTTAATGATTGGAAGCGGATACAGATCTTTGATAGTTTTGCGATTTAATCGTCGATAATCGACACATACTCGTAACGATCCGTTCTTCTTCTTTCCTGGAACTATGGGACTAGCATAGTCAGATGAACTCGGTTGGATAACACCATTGTTTATCCATTCGTCAAACACTTTATTCACTTCTTCCAATTCGGTAGCAGTCAATCTTTGAGCTCTTTGGTAAATTGGTTTATCATCTGTAAGAATTATCTTCATATTGAGGCTTGCACTTGTAGCCACTTCTCTGGATTGTATTCTTGGATCAATTGCTTAATTTCTTCCTTGTATACTCTATTTTCTGTGTTTACTTCTTCAACTTCATATTCTTCAATATGCATAGGTATATCAAAACTCTCTTCATCATTTTGAGGTTCTTCTTTGATTTTTTTCTATCGATTTGACCTCTCCTCTACTAATGTTTTTATTTCGTAATTCTTCATAAAGTCTCTTCCTATAATCATTTGAGAAGGAATCATAGTATCGGTCACTACATGCCTTGAAATCTCGCATTCTAAACCATTAATTTCAATTGTGGTCGTGAATTTTCCCAAAGTCTGTACTTCACTCCCACCAAGTCCATTTAGCTTAATTGTCTCATTGTGCAATGGTAATTGCTGCGTTTTTAAGTATCGCTGGCTTTTAGCAAGTTACTGCCTGACTAAACTGCCTGTGTCAATTAGTGCTTCAACAACATGTATATTAAAACGAACAGTCGTATACTCTCCGGTTGACATCATTTCAGACAACAATACTGAACTCTCCTTTTCTTCTCTTGTTGCTCGCTCAATACATTCTGTTGCCTTGTGGCCATACTTCTGACAGGAAAAGCATTTCATTCCTTTCTCCCGATGAACACAATCTTTCCAAATGTATCCTATCTGCCCGCAGTTGTAACATCTTTTTTGTTATTATTATTTGGTTTTCTTCCTAGTAAACAGGCGTTCTTGCATTGACTTTGACTTCATTTAGACATACACCTTCAATTTTTTTCTTGAAGTCTATAACGTTGGTTGCACCAAATAGAATCATTTTGTTGCATACTTCATCTGTAACACCATTAATTACGTATTTAAATAAAGATTCATCCTCTATCGTCCCGCGATTTGATATTTCCTTCATTTTTAAGAAGTATTCTTCTACTGACTCATTCTTCTTCTCCTTTCTTTTTGATAATATTTGATGAATTTTAATTTCGCTAAAAAAATTTTATGTTAGTTAATATTCTATTTGGAGTCAGTTATCAATTAGTAAAAATTAAAATACCTTTATCAAAAATGAAATAAAATAATTTGATTAAAACGACCATTTTCAACAATTTGCACACTTGAATAATCTTTGTTGTTGATTTTGTTTTCGAAAATTTGTGAGTTTGGATATTCAGCAATGTAAAATGAGGCATTTAACTCACGACGATGTTGTTACAGCAGTAACTTTAGTCGGGGAAAGTAGAAGTTTTGACTCTGTCGCTGTTGTATTAGACATACACCTATCTATATCTCAAGAGCTATTCAACATCATAAGCAAACTGGATCCTACGATAGACGACTAGGGCAAGGCCGTAGATGAACAACGATGGCCAGGGATGGTAGTTTTATTGAACTGTATGCTCTTTGAACTCGTCGCTTCACTGTCAGCGAACTTCAAGCAGAACTTTATGAAATGAGAAACATTGCTATGACACCTCAAACAGTAAGAAATGGGCTCTGAGAAATTGAAATGTGGGCTCGAGTACAAGCAACCGCACCAGAACTAAGCAGAAAACATAGAGTTACCTGACTAGCATTTGCATCGAACATCCGCGACTGGCGTAGAGTTGTCTTTACTGATGAAGTGATGAATCTAGATCTAGAGGATCTATTCATCAGATAGACGTATTTCTGTCTATAGAAGAATTGGTGAACTCATAAAACACTGGTGAATTGATACACTGAAATAGTTTGCTGGAAGCCCCGACCTTAACTCCATTGAGTATGTTTGAGACCATAATGGTTGTGCAATTCAAAACCATAGAATGGCATTTCTGCACTTACAGATCAGCTGGAAAACTTTGTTGTGCAAAAATGAAACACAATAGACCAAAAACTTGTGTTTGAATAGAATAGCAGTAGAAATTGGATACTGGGTCCTGTGAAAATAAATATTCTAAGCAATTTTACGTAAACCGAGAAGTAAAAAGTGTATATTTTATCATTCAAGCACGCATTCTGTAGATCTAGTATTGCTGTTGTTGCTAATAATACTATTCCAATATGTATCGGTTTCCATACCGATTCAGAATTATATCCAGAAAAATTTCCATTATGTGGAGGAATAGCTTTCATATTTTCTTATGCACAATGCCCGTTTAAATGAATTTTTCGGAATAGATTTATATAAAATTCATTCTCGGATTTATTCTTACTCCCCTTTGCATTACAACCGGTCACAATCTTACCCAAGCTTCAACATATACTGATCGTTGACATTAAATAGCAAAAGTAAAATCTATTGTAATTTTCGAGTAAGCTATATTTCCTTACTCTTAAATTAATATATAGAGGTACACTATTGCCGCGTCCCAATGTACTATACAACCGTAAAATTATTGTCAGTGGTGGCATTTTTAGAAAAATAAGACATGACCAACTAGTCTACACTACACTATAATAGCATAAACTATATAACTAGATAAAATAATAAAAAATCAATATCTAACATTTCCAGTAACGGAGAATTACTGAACGCTCAATCTGTTCGTTCATTAAAAGTACACTGAGTGAGTGTCTGTAAATCTCGAAAGCTTTTAAAATGTCTAATTTGCGTTTGTTATTACAACAAAATATGATGTTATTTTAGGGTGTCATTGTGTGATTCTGTTCGAAAAGGTGTTTGGCGTAATTAGATTTTTTTGGATGTTTATTTCTGTAACAGCACACGTGTTCTTTATATCTTATGTCGAAATTTGGAAGTTTTTGTCCAAAACATACCGCTTGTGTAATTTAATTATTTGTATGCAACTTTACTAAAATCATTTTAATTTAACGACACTATTAGTTGAATTTTAAATTTATAAATTCATAATTTAAATATTTGTTTTTGTACAGTTGAATGTAATGAGAATTTGATAGTGATGACGTGCACCCAAATATGAATATTATAAAGATCAATAGATGCATTGCAACGTTATTACACGTTTTTAAACAGGCAAACATTGGTGGTAGATATAATTGGTTTCCTATATTTAAAGAAAATTATCAACTATACCTATATGATTAACTCTATCACCTTACACACTGAATTACCCATAAATAATAAACAACATAATTATGGACTTAGTATATACTTAACTCTAATTGGACAACAACTAATGATGTAGTTTGATATTAATCAAACATCTAGTCAGGATTGTAATAGTAAGTGAATATCAAAATAGCAATGTATACAACCGAAATTATGATATGTGAAGTTACATACATGCCAAAATTGTAATTATTAATTGTACTAATAAATAATTTGTTTCGGATACTACAAATCCAAGCCTACGTCGGTATACTGTTAACTAACGGACCTGTTGGTGAACTAATACGATTGGCCAATCTAATACTATATAACCCACGATTAAGGGTGTCCTAAATTAGAAAGGTACTTATTACGAATCCATTTTGGATAGAAAAGTGCACTAATGCAAACAGTAGTCTTGTTGAAAGTTGGTTTAAACTTGGCATTAAAAATAAGTTTGCAATTAAAAATGCTATCGTATAAAAATACAATCAGTGTTTTGTCACTTGCCGTCTTTACGTCGCGTGCAAAAACAGCTACTTTTTACACTTATTACATATAAAGCGATACTTGAAAGACATCAGCTGTCCGCAGTTGCGCTTTCGAAACGACCATTTTTATGCATATGCTTACCACTTGCCAGGATAACATCTGAAATCGGCTGTCGTTCAAGAAGTAAAGGTAAATTTATATCCATAACTCTATTACTTTACAAAGAAGCTCGTTACTTAATTCGATATTATTCTAATGCGCTCACCTTCACGCTTTGATGCAATTTTAATAGCTACTTATATATTTAATGATGTTACCTTACACTGGAAATTAGCAAAGTATGTTTCTTTAAACAATAGCCTAAAGAATTTGTTAATAATATTTATGAATAAAATCCTATAAATATACATTTTAGAAATAAAAATTAAACTACAGCATATCTATGTACAGTATTCTTTCTTAGTTCACCTATTTATTTACGATCGGAGCTCACTACGCCTTTTCGCATTTTCACTGTGGTATTTTTTTAAGTTTAAGGTAAGAATTACGTTATTATGTAATTATTATTAGTTATAAAGTAGTGTTGTTAGGAAGTTCTTCTTGCAGATATAAAACGGAAATAATGTTTTTCTGTATTGACAGTACATTTCATTATTCAGTTTATATAAACAGCATTACCTGTCTAACAATGATATATTGATACCAAAGAAAAACATAATATAAATTCGTTACGAAGGTGCTATACATATTTCCCGTTGTAGCCGATAATCAAATATTTAGAGAGATTAGGTACAGCACACTCTCTTATACAGTAATCCATCAATCGAAGGGGTGCAAATCCTTTCACAATCGAGGGACTTTGGGTAAGGTTACTTCATCAATTGATACTATCAATGATCGATCGATAACTTACGAATACGAAATGTATTATTATTACCGTATTCCTCTTTTAATACAATTTAATGCAACTACATAATGGCAGTTTTCAAGGTCACAAAGACGTCATCACCGAGGGTGATTCGCAGATTTTCCAAACGATATTCTATATAGGATATAACGTGCGACAATCTCCCCAGGGATACGCTTGGGTGCAGACAGGGTGCCACCCCAACCCACAACCCCACATATGAGTGGCCCCTTTACCTAGTTATTGAAGTATGTAGCACATCATTTTTTATTTCGAAAATAAGTTCTGATTTTTTTTTAGTTTTTTCTAAAATATATACTACTCGTATAAAAAATATTTCGCAAAAGCAAGTAAGTAATACGAATATAATTAATTCCAGTTTCTTTCCTTGTTAGAAAAAGATTCTTTAGTAATACTACACTTTTTACCGGTTTTGAATCAATTTTGAAAAAGTGTTTATTATTAAAATAAGTGTCCAATCATCCAACAGCTTTTAAATACTATATTATTTTAAATAGCAGTACCGTTTACAAATTATTTATTAGACTGGCCATTTTATACACAAGCTGATAAAACTTTTGTTAGTACCGGAAAATGAGCATAATTTTAAATAATAAATATTTAATTTTAATTTAATTCAAAAAAAAGCTAAGTAATAAATATAGAATTTTTTGCAGAAAAAATGCAAGTACTGAGCGATTAGTGTAAATAAAGTTGTATTTTGAATTTAAATTGCATTACTTAAATTCGATTTAATAAATCTTTTATTTTTTATGAAAAATGCTGTTTATGTAATGTTTTAATAGATATTATTAGAGTCATATTTGCGAACAAGGATTTATTGGCAGATGGATACTAAACTATGAATGCAATAAATAAATTTGCAATACTTCGATAAGAAAGTGTTATTAGATTATAACCTACAGAAACACAAAGGCTATTTTTATATAGATAAATACCTAACCTACCAAAATGTAGCTGTGCTGAAGTATCAGCTTGATCTAAATAACACTGCTTTAGTTTTTGCCGGCTAACCCCAATAAGTCGGAGAGGGGCCGGGTAATACAAGATATAAAAGGTAAAAAAAACAAGCGCCACTTCGTTTAAAAACAATGCTTATTACTAAAGCTTCAAGCTTATCAGATAAACGAAGAAATAGATCTTTTACTAAAATATGGGCAACTTCCACAATTTTGGTCTTACAGTGCATATATACTTACAATTGACGAGCTGGAAAGCAATATTATAATCACACAAATAAATAAATAATAAATAAATAAAACACACGTAGTGAAATGTAAACTTTCTAAGTATGGCTTTATTGAAATTGTAATTATTGTGCTGATCAAAAATTTTAATGTCTAATAAAAAAAATGAATGAATGGTGATCTGTATCACAGCAGGTTGTAAACTTAAAAACTACCCTAGGACAATTTTACTACTCGAGATCTCGTGTTAACTAGTTCTTAAAATTAACATGCATGAATAAATTGTATACACGTTTAATAAATATATATAAACATAAATAGAATGACACAGAATACATACAATTTTAGACAAACATCCCACCATTCGAAGACCCACGGCTGTTTTAGTATAATTTAAAGCCTTGCTTAGGGGTTTTCGCTTCACCCTTCGATATTTTCTTTTGTTACGACCCTGTACATATATAGATGCAGGTACGGATCCAAAGGCAAGGACCTTCTAATTAAACCTAGTCAACGGCAAGCAGACAAAAAGGCACTGAGCAGCAAAACCCAAACGAAAAATACAAAGAAAAAGACCTACAAATAAGACACCCTGTATATGGTATTGATGTTAAATATTTAAAACAGAATTTTACCTTTCTATAAACTGAAAGGTCTTTTACAATACAATTCCCTCAAGGTGACTGCTAGGGAAATATTTCCTAAAATAGAAAGACATTTTGTGAGGTTTTAACACATGGAAAAAGAATGAAAAGAATTTACCTAAATGGTTAGCACCAGAACGTAATCCGTCTAATTTGACGATTGGTCGCATATAAATAATCAAGCGATCATTCTGTTGAATGCGAGATTTTCTCCGGTGAAGCGAATTACACCCAAAATCAATTCTCTAATACATCTCGCACATTCAACTTCTAATGCCAGACAGCCATTTTGTTATATCCACGGTACTATCAAGCAAGCGCTTCACCGCGCAGGTACGACTTCACGATAAACAGAGGGAAAGGGGCAACCAGTGACAACCAAACGGACGGAGAAGCATGGTTTTAAACAGTGACCATCAAACAAACAATGGGTTGTGAATTTCAACGTTATAAGATATCTCAAGCAGGGGCGGATCTAGAGAATTATTTGGGGGGGGGGGGAATTTTTGGAAAAATAATTATTTTAATACATAATAATTAACCAAACATTATTTGTTTCTATCCTATGTATACTTATTCCCGTTAACATTCCCCCCGTTAATCTGCGCCTGTCTCAAGTGATATCAACATATGAACTTACTTTTAATATTAGTTTACTTGCTGTAAATGATGCAACCGACCTATCCAGTAAGTAAACTAAGGCTAAACGTATATAAATTGCTATAGATTCGAGTCGAGTGTAGTTTTATGCTTATACTGAACTTAAATATGATATAATTATCATCGGACTTATCAATCGGACTATCAATGTCTGTAAATGTCTAAGCAAGCTTAGAAAATAGATGGTCCCATGCATTTACACTATTAAATGATCATGAAAAATTAATTATTTAGTAATTTTAGAAATTTTAAGTTATGGAATAATATATATTATGTAATTAAGAGATCAAGTAATACTTGATCTCCGTATTGCATAAGTTGTTTTATTTTATTTCGTATTTCAATCTTAATTTCTCCCTTTTAAAATTCATCCGAATTTATTGTATTTACGTTGCCAACAACAACGGAGATCAAGAACGTCTTGAACTTCAGTGTCATTCACAACGGAAATAAAGATATATGTAATTGACAACGTAGATAAAGATATACTTTATTTTACTAATTGTGGTATATAAACAGTTGTTTGAAATACAAAATGAAATAAAGTAATTTAAGTGGTTATTTAAATTTTTGTTTTAAAAGTTACAGTGCATATTTTTCAAATATTTGCTTACAAAACCGAAAGTTAGGTAAATCTGAATTCTAGCGTGTCAATCCAATATTTAGAAGTTTTACAATAAACATTATTATTATAATTGGTTTTTCGCCCTTCCCCTGTCGAAAATACACAACCGTAATTTTAATTATACTTTACCTGTTGGTTGGATATAAAATAGTTCAAAAACGTAAAGCACGAGCGGTATCGCAGCGCACCCATAATATCTTAGATAGAAGTAGTTATAACCATCCAAGTAGTCAGTTAAAAAAAACTAAAATTGGTTATAGAAATTAGCAGTTTGAAATATATCTTGACAAGACATGATTACTTGCTTTGGAAAACTGCAAAAATGCTCAAAAGTTTTTAAGTCCCTCACGAATGAACTAAATGCAGAAGTGGAAGAATATCTAACAGCGCCCTTTCAATTGTCGCCACCGATTTGCCACTTCTTGTTATTTTTTGTCATTACGTATTGTTGCCTTTCGACCAGACCACCCCTTTTCTTAACTATATTACCTTTCATGATAATATTTATATTGTTCTTCTTGACAACCCTTCTGACATAAAATGACCAACAACATAGTTTTTATCCCTATATTTTTCATAAGAATTTATAACGGTCTTCATACTCTTTCTTGTTCGGATGCTATTATACTTATACCCCCTCCCCCCCCAATTACGACGTACGATGTGAAAGACATTTTCATAGGAGATGTTCAAGTCTGATAATATGTTTTAGTTCAATTCTTCTATCCTTCAAATTCCATCACGTAATGTTCTGCATAGTATCGATATTTTTCGACGTAGACACAGAAACGGATCTTTTAATATGATGTTTATCTCTGACTCTCATTCTTCTTCTCTTAAATTTTGCAACCTAATTTTCTACAATAGCTAGGAAACATAATGATTCTTCATTGCATCTACGCATAGATCTTCTTCACGAACAACCTTTTTAAGTGTCTCTTCACCAACCGATATGGAGTTTTATCAAATTTGAAATTTTTAATGGACGTTTTCTTGAAAAATACACAACTTACAATCAGCTAAACCTTTTATTGCCAAACTAGGGACAATTATTTGTCATATTGTCATACTCTTTTCCATGTCCATTGTAAGAAAGGCCCAAGGCTAACTGTATAGCAATACCGCCCCGTATACACTATATGAAGTAGGAACTAAGTAAATACGTATAGCAAGCGCCACGAAACTTGGTGTGAAGGCGGGGTGCGTAGTAGGCTCATTTTTTAAAAACTCCGCCCATTGGGGTACTTACACTTACAAGTCAGAGGCGCGCGCTCGAGAGTTCGAATAATAAGGTTTAATTTTATAAATGACAAGATGTCAGAAAATAAATGTCATACTAAAGTTTTTGGCAATCAAGATCAGAAAATAGTATTTCAAGTTTTTTAAACCAAATAATTCAGCGGCAGAAACCTCACCAACAAAAGTGGTATAAGCTGCAGGAATATCAGTGAGGACAATAGAAAGAATGGTGAATGAAGATAGTAGAGTGACAGCTACTGAATTATCGGCTTCTTCAACATCTAAAACTTTTAAAATCCCAGGAAAAAATCAGATACTATTGGAGTAAAGGGCGACACAGTGTATATTTAGATGAAACATATTTGCATATTACCCATACTTCGTTAAAACGTGTCGAAAACATCAAAGGTTTATTATCAAATATTTCTAAAAGAAACAGACTGATTATAGTCACGAAGACGGCCGATTCACGATGGGCTTCATACCAAATTGCCTTTTATTGCTTAAATCTTGAACTAAAACGGGTGATTACCACAATCAAATGAACTTCGAGAATTATATGGTAAATGGTTAAAAGATAACTTCATTGCAAATCTGCCACAACGGTCTGTCATAGTTATTAATAAACCGTCACCTACATCAAATTCCAGGAACGCTGACATGATAGACTGGTTAACGGCGAAACAAAATATACCTCTTTATCCTAATATAATAAAACCCAAGATCATAAGCAAGCATAAGGATCAGTATAAATCTTACAAATGTGACACTTTATCTACTTGAAGAACATGGTCTCACTGTATTACGACTACCAGCTTACCATCCGGATTTCAATCCAATTGAACTTATTTGGGCCAAAGTTAAAAATAATGTCGCTCAAAAGAATACTACCTTTAAGTTGGACGACGTAAAATAAATGACCGACCTTGAATAACTCACCATAATAACAGAAGTTGATTGGAAATAAAGCCGTCAACAAACCGTGTCATTGCACAAAAAGGAGATACTTCAGCCAAGAAGTACAGTTTACAGAGTACAAGACTATAATTAATTTAAGTGACAATAGTGATACTACTTCCTCCGATGAAGAATGCAGTTTATTATACGATTACTCCATGTCTATAAACTTTTTTAACAAAATAGATTTATAGATTTACTTTAGGTGTTTCATTTTAAATACAGTCCATATTCATAGTCTAAAATACTACATTGAAATATAATAAAAGATGTACATCCTATGAATTCAAGACCGAGCTTCATTTTATTTCTGTATAAGTTTATATCCTTAAATTGTAAGCATACTAAGAAATGGTATCTTACGCCAATGGAGATTATCCGTACCAATCAGAGTGAAGTTGGGCGGGTCCAAAGCAGTGGCGTGCGGTGAGAATTTAGGATAGGGAAGCAACCACGATTTTAATTATAATACACCTAGGTACAGGCGCGGATTAACGGGGAGGGAATAATCCCCCCCCCCATTTAGAAATAAGTTTACATAGAATAGAAACAAATAATGTTTGTTTAATTATTATTTATTAAAACAATCCCCAGTAGCACAAGATATTGTCCCAATATTGGTTCTATATGGGTAACATATTGTATTCTGGCCCAATATTTAGAAGATTCAACCAAGATTGGTGTTATATCGGTTAAAGACTGGCACCCAATATATGCAGCCAATATTACTACTACAAAGGTCCAATATATACCATATATTTAAAAAAATATATGTATCCACTATATTAATCCTATATTGGGTTAAGATTGCTGGTCAATATATTTAGCCAATATTTCTCCTACAAAGGTCCCATATACAATTTATTTATATAGTATTATTCTATACCGGTCTAATATTGGACATATTATATTAGCCTAGTATTCATTAATACATCTAATGGCCCATAATTCCACTGAGAGGAAATTATAATGAATTATTATTATATACGAATTATATTATTATTATTATGTGTAGTTATAAATTGATTCTAGACTTAAAATTAATTTTTGGGACGTTTAAACTATCTTATTGGTATTAGATCCTTAGATAGCATCAATTCTCAAGAATTATTGCAGTTAATGTTTTTCTTTTATACTTCCAACATTGAATAAGCAGTCTTTAATCAAGATCACTTGATTATTCAAGGAATCAAAATAGCAATATACAGGCTATCTTGAAAATGAATAATAACATCGCTACAGCTGCCTCCGTTGTTTTATAACTCACCCGGTTTTATCGAATACTGAATACTAATAATATCTTAATACATAATTATTGTATACCTGATCGTTCTAAACTCATAATGATCGCATTTTAAAAATTCGCCCCCAATAACGTACAAACAGTCGTGTGATTGCAGGGTAGCAAAAGCGGGAACAAACGCCAAGGTTTTTAGTGAAATGTTCTACCATATTGCACCATATTTACGTCTATTGTGTTAGTTATTAATCTAACTAGAAATATTAAACCTGAAGTGAGCATCAAAAATACTACAGTACGCTAATGGGTGTTTTTAAATAAATCAAAGTTATTTATTGAACATATTAACTTTACCATGAGACAACCTTTCAGTGTGGATATTGGTAATCTGGCGCGGCTGCGTCGATCGTGATTTCATCGGCACTGATATTAATTTGATGCGCCTGTTGTTTTACTTTTATGTGTTGTGATCGGCTGCTAGCTTTGTCTTGTCGAAAAATTTATATTTATCACTGTGTGTATATGTGTTATTTGTATTAAACTGTAACTACTGACTATAATATCTGTATGTATACATTTTAATTATTACAACCGTCGAGTTTAGTTAGCATTTCGTTTAAACATGAATTGTGTAAACAATGTGCATGCGTCATTTTTAGAACGTACGAAAACAATTTATAGGTACATTTATGTGTAATTTGTTTTATGTACCTATTTGTTAATGTAGCATTGTTTCGCCTTTAATAGGTGTAATGCAAACGAGATTCTTAATGAAGTGAATGAAATATCATACTTAACCTACAAATAGTACTATACATATTGCCCCAATATGTTGCCAATATATTTTTGATATATTTAAGGGGAATCGTATCAGTAATCAGAAATGATTAATATAGACTTAAATTTGTTACAAAAACAGGGACATCTTTGAACATACAAGTACAAATACTGAGTTTTTATGAAAGAAAATGATATGCTATGTTGAACGCGGGTGTTTATTGTTTTTGAAATTTTGTTAAATTCTTTAAATAAATTAAAGTAAATCTGATTAAAATGATTTGACTTTGCATTAAAAGTTTATTAGTTATCTGCTTTATGTTGATAGATTTATTTAGGGCCGGTATTATAAAACTTTTTACTTCCTAGATAAAATTTACTTTGAGAGTAAATTCATTTGTTCTGTCAATTTCATATGCAAATTGACAGAATAAATTAATTAAATACCCAATATTATGTTTCAACAGTGGACCAATATCCTGTTAATGCATTTTGCCGATATTGTAAAAGAATATTGAACCATTAAATGTTTCCAACATTGGACCAATGTTACCATGTTGGTATCCTATGCACATGTTGTGCCAATACTATAAACATATATTGAACCAATATAATGTTACAATGTATGACCAATATCAAAATGCAATACTGGGGAGATATTGCTTCTGCATATTGTGCCAATCCTGTCAGTGTCTGTCATTTACAACATTTGGCCAATATGTGGAAACAATATTTTTCCAACATCTATGTGCTACTGGGGATCATTTTTCCAAAGATTTCCCCCTCAAAATACTTCTCTGGTTCCGCCCCTGCTAGGTACAATAAAAAACAGTGTTATAATTATTCAGCTTAAAAGTTTTTCAAAGAAGCACTTTTACACTTTATATTTATGGAATTTGTTGACTATCATTCTTTATTTAAAAAAAAACTACTACTACGTATCAATTTTCCGGTCTTTCTTAGCAAAATACCGGTACAGGTTTTAATCTTTGTTGTTAAATTTGAAAGATCTGGTTTTGATCTGCCTTTCTTAATAATTTGTAATTTCTCTCCAAAACTGTATGCGAAAAATTCCTTATTAATAATTTACAAATTGAACAAAAAATCGTCCCGATTCGGCTATATCGAAGGTACTCGAACCTTTCACCGAAGCAGTTGAATTTGCAGTCGTGACGATAATGCAATTTTAATTTGCATATAGGCAAACTAAATAGAACTACATGTCCTTAAAAAAATCCAACTTATAAATTAAAATAATAAAATGCGACAAAATACAGTCTCATTCGCAGATTTACATTACTTAAGTAACACTAAATCGAACAAATAACCAAATTATAATAAATAAACATTTGGAAACGAAGCACAATAAAAATAACGACCAAGCAATGTTAACAGCATCCGTCTACTATGACACCCCACGCTCGCTGATTCACGCCAAGGTTAAGAGAAGAGCATTTGTAAGCAGTGCTTATATGAAGTGTATGTATCACATTTGAATCGGTATTACCTTTCCGTGCAAGTTTAATGAGCCTAATTTAAAATAGTACTCTAAATAATTATACTTTTTGCTGTACAGAGTTGATATTGAGCTTTAATTTGATAAATATTTCAATTTAAATAAACGATAACCATAATTTTACAAAAGTATTTTTGTTAGCATTGTTTTTATTTTTAATAAATTCTCAAGGCAAGCATTGCTTCCATTGCTTCCATGGACCGCACGCCACTGGTCCAAAGTATCCCTACCTGTTACCAAAATTCTTGGCACTTGCTATAGATACAGTGTTATTAACCGCGCCCTTCCTACGTAGTATTTTTGCGGGCTATTTCGTTCGCATTGAGTTAATATGTAATATATACATGAAGTTTAAGTACGCACACGGTATAAATGGTCATGTTCAGTGGCCCTTATTATACTCCTAGCAGGGCACCAACATTGAAACTATAAACTGTTAATGTAATAAGAAGTTTAACAGCTCAACTTTTCTCAGAATTTTTGTTATGCAACCTTATGATTTATTTGCATGATCATAAAGGGAAGAAAAATCACTATCGGATTCCACTATCAAAAATCTATATTGTCATTAAAATTTTTTTGTGATGACGTCATAGCTTAGAAACAAATGAAAGTCGGAAGGTGAATCGCACATATTAATCTGTATTTTTAAAAAACAAAATCGACGTGTTTCAGCGTTTTTAAAAAAATCGGTTGAGTTCGCTTTTTTACATTGTATATCTTTGAACTATTGCACACGCAAATATCAAAGGTAAAATAATAAACAAGAATGCGCACATTTTGGATAAACATATTACCGACTGATAATAAAATTAAAAATATTTAAACATTCTATTGAAAAATAATTTTGAATGGATATTAGGAGCAAATGAGAATGCTAATGTTGATGGTAAATATTGAAACAATATCTAGGTAAATGTAGGGTATACCGACACAGGTTTAAATCTTTGCAATTATTTAATTAATTTCGTTATTCAATATTGCATCTATTTCAAATTGCTATCGCCAATAACAACGAACCATAGGCTTTATATATGTTGTACGTAAGTACTATGTGTGCTGCTAGAAAGTGTCCAATCGGTTATTTCCTGATATGCTGCCCGCCTTATCCTCCCCTGTATTCGAGAATTTCTTTAAAAATTTGATTTGATAAAAGTTATATTCTAATAGTTCCAGACTTAATATTTCCACTGTATAACCAATAATGTATACTAGGATAATGGGCCCTACGGGCCTAAGCACTTAAGTATGATAGAAATAGCATTTATCGATTTTTTTTTAAGTAGGTCAGTATTTACATGACCTACATAAATCTCCAATCGATTCTCTATCGATAGAGCACATATTAGTACCAAATAACACTCAATAGCACTAAATAGTACGATAGAATCAGCATTTATCGATTTTTTAAAACATAACCTAATTTAAAAAATTTTAAAACATAACCTAATTTAAAAAATTTCAAAATCGGTCGTGCATTATCCTCGACAAATTACGTGTCGAATGAGCCCAAGTCCATCTCTCTAGCCCTTATAGAACGCGAGAATGGGGCTCGGACACACATACAAATCAACTTTAGTAGTATTGGATTACATATTGAAACGATAATTATTATTTATTATATTATTTTTAAATGCTATTAGACACAGACATAGTGATTGTAGCATAGATGAAATACACAACTTGCTACTTGCTTACCTTTAATTGAAATAAATGCTCCGGCTAAATATAAAGTTGTGTTACCAAGAGGTCAAAGAGGAAAGCAAATATTTCGCCTTTGGAGTCTTCAAAATTATATATTATATAAAATAGATCACAAAAACAATTTAGATATTATTAAGTAAAAATCTAAAATTTAAAATTATTAGATAGAAAATAAATTGATTTAGGAAGATTGTCTAGATAGCATAAAATAGTTTGTCCTACATAATTGTTAAATATTATGAAAGAAAATAATTATATTTCTTAATGCTGATATTATAAATTACTAGGTATTGACCAATTTAATATAGCTAAGCAAAATGGACTAATATGAACTTTGAAATAAATTTTTTTGCCAACAACTGAAAACTTTGGTAGAAGAAAGTATTGATTAGTAATTCTTAGTGCAATGAAATTAAAGTAATGAGTCTTCAAAATTAATTGGAAAAGAAATTATCAATTGTTATTTCCTTTAACCTTGCTGGTAAAGTTAATTTCTTTCACAGTTCAGTTCTGGTTTCATTATTCCTAAGAAAGGAACATTTTGGCATATAAGAACTTTTGTAATTTAAAATCAAAATTTTGAATAATTATATTGTAAGTGTAATTAGTTGGTAAGTTGTTGAATAAATGTATTGTTAGTTGATGTTCGTTATTATTGATACTTGTATTGAAGAAACTGATTACCATCCATCATCCAGGAGCTAAAAAGGGGCTTCCTATATACATTTAACGTTTGATTGGTAGTTTGTAGGGGTTACAGGAATTTATTCTCTAGGTTTTATTAATTGTAATCCAGGTCGACCACGCTAGCGGTTACAGTTGTGAAAAGTCTAGCTCTCCACAAAATTGAGACGCTCTCAGGCGGGTCGCTTCAATGAATAACTAAAATATTTTATTTAGGGACACACTAATATAAAAACACATATACAGGTAATTTTCAAAATAATAACAACAGAGCTTTCTTTTTAATAAGCATATACCAAAGAACAACAAACAAAACAAAATAAAAATTGAAAATAGATACCAGAAAAATAGATGTTCTTTTAAGTAAAAAAATAAAAACACTTCTTAATTATGAATGTATCTTTAAATATTTAAATGCAACAACAAAAAAATCTGATTACTAAATTCTATCTTTCTAATTAAACTCAAAATAGTTCTATTTTTATTTGGAGATTAATACTTTTGATATCATCATATTTATTAATTAATAAACTAGTATTAAACACTCACGTTTTTATTTTAATTCATTTTTAAATATGTGATACCATAAGATTGCCAACTTTATTTATATTATCTGCTCCTCTTGTATCTGCTTGACTGCTTTTATTAGTCTTGACAAAGAATTCAAAAAAGTGTGTCAACATCCTCTTTCAAATACTTCCAAATAAAGGGTTTAGTTAATTGGAATTCCAAATCTATTTAATTCTACAATAGTGGTAAGTATATTAATTTTTCCATTTATATCGCAGTCAAATTTTTCATAAGTTTTTCTTTCTAATAATCGTGCACTTTTTGAAAGATGAAATTAGAAGAGAATTTGTTACAGAATGACCATGCTTTTATATGATTTTGGTAAACAATTGAATGTGATGTTTGCAGAAAACAAATGCCTGTTGACGTTTTTTAAAATTCTTAACCCTATTTGTATTTATAAATCTTAATTAATCCTTAAATTGATTAGATAAACTTATAGAAAATTAAATTCCAAATTCCAAATGATACATAATACTTGCATGAACAACCATACTTAACCTTGCAACTGAATGTAGATGACGTAACTATCTCCTTAAAACTTTTATTAACTTAACTATCAAAAGATACCTTATTACACCTTCCTATCTTCACAATTTTAAACAATATCTTCATAACATTATTTACATGTTTTTAGATGACAACAAATTCAAATAATAATTCAATTACAGTATGAACGATCGCAACCTAATTACATGTTTATCTGATATCAATAATAACAAGTAACCCCTATATTTAATATAGTAACAATAATGTGGTAATGAAGCAGTTTTACAATCCTCCACCAAATTAATTTAACCAAAAGTAAAATTTTGAAATACAAGAATCTTATGCAATTGAGGAATGTCGTTAACGTGAAAACACATTTTTTAATGTGTTTTCACATTTAACTATTAATTGATAAGGTAAGACACTTTTATATCTCTCGATTACAATAGACCTTGTCTGTTTTAGG
Organism: Agrypnus murinus; assembly: GCA_929113105.1. Taxonomy (NCBI): domain Eukaryota; kingdom Metazoa; phylum Arthropoda; class Insecta; order Coleoptera; family Elateridae; genus Agrypnus; species Agrypnus murinus. The sequence continues at coordinate 196,852,673 of OV816025.1, forward strand.
TTAAATCTTACATTAAAATTGGCCGAAATTTCATTAAATTGAAAAAATTGTAAAATCGTTAATGGACAAGGAAAATTACTAAATTCTATAGAAAAATCAGTTTTCCTGATATATTTCTTCTGTCTATAGTGTACTAGTATGCATCTTAATTATAAATAACCATATCATACTTTAGTAAAGAAGAATTGCTCAAAATTATTATCTTGAAAATTGAGGTTATGACCTCAATTCTCATGTGTCGCCTAAGTATTCGTCTAACGTGTCGCTTTGAAATTTCACAAATATGCTTATTTGAAATTATTGTAGCGTAAGCCAATTTCATTTTTATGTAAAATATCATGACAATATGTAATGCTGTGTTATTTGCAGGTAGAAATGTTAAATAGGTAATTTGGGTTGCCTATCTTTCAGGCGTTCGTAATTGAATCTTTGTTAAAAGGTTTATTTAATAGTTTCAGAAGTATACAGGAATACAGGAATTAAGTTAAATACATCCTATTCGCGATAATTTCTTGTTAAAGTTGCATTTCATGTAAGATTATTTAACGATCCGATCTATTCATTACATAACCTCAATTTTTGAAAATAATTTTTAAAATGGGTTTCTTTAGAGGAATAATTTATTCACATTATGTTAACATGCATAAAAGGTTTTATATTTCAACAAAAGGATACTATTTAAGTGTGTGTATAATTTAATAATTGTAAATCTTAATACAACGTTTGGTACGTTGAATTGTTTTTGATCTTCCGTCAATAGCTCAAACTTGGTAAACTGCACCTAGAATATAATAAAACGGGCTTTTGAGTAAATTAGCATATATAAAAGAAACTTACTTTGCTTAATTTTCAAAATGGGTGATTTTTCCTTTTGCGATTTATGGTATTGGTTTGTCGAGCCACCGTTCTAATTTAATTAATTTAGGTTCATGATGTTATTGTGGAATTTCGTTGGATAACATCTTGGCTGTGTAAGTTGTATAAAGTTTTTTTTTGTAGTTCTATGTGTGTTTTCTCAGCCATTTCAATTTAAAGATGTCCATACACCTGTGCCGTGAAGAAATTTTCATTTAAAGTTAATTTTGTATTATAAGTGTTAGTAATTGATGTCAAACTAATGGGTATAGTTATATAAGCATATTGTGTAAAGATTAAAGGGTAAAATTGGTGGTTGGACAGATTTAAATCGAAATTATGACAATTTTAGTGAAGCGTGAAAATTTGTTTGTTCGACTCAAATTGTGAGTTATTGTTGGGTTTTAGAGATAAATATGTTATTTTATTAGTTTAATGTAGTGTTGGGGATTCTTTTTATGTGTTTAAATCTAAAATTTAAAGAAATTAATATTTTAATTATAAAATTTTAAATGTCAATTCTTGTCCATGGTTTACTTGATAATGTTACATAGTTGTTGTTTCTATATGTTTTTATGTAATTTGTATTGTAAAAAACAATCAGTAATCTCCAGAACGTATTGAGAAGAGGACGTGTTGTTATTAACCTATAAAAAACATGCATTTCAATAATTTAGAAAAATAAAGTAAGGTTACAAATTTTTGAATAGAAGAAATTTGTGCATATAAATGGATATAACTTACCTGTTTGTCGATATATCAAGAAAATAATAATTTATTGAATTGATTTGGATAATTTTACAACTTATAGAACTTATTAGTTTGGAAAATATTTCAAGAAGAATTAATTTTCTGCAAACTTGCAATTTTGAAATCTCGCCACCAGTCAAGAGGTTGGTTGTGGATATTATAGCGGTATTTTTTTTCACGGGACCAATTTTAAGGAAGTGTCGAGTGTGCGGAAAAATCGTAAGTGACATTAATTTGAATTTTATACTGGCCAGTAAAATATATCATTTCGGACAAATATTTTATTAAAGAAAAAAATAAAACGTAACATTTGAGAGAACTTAACATATTTGTTTAAATATTAAAAAAAATAAGAATTTAGAAAATTTGCTACATTGATTTTTATTTAAATTATTTTGTTTAGTAGTTTAGTTATAAGGAATATAAAAAAAAATTGACGTAGAAATCCCTAACATAACATAAATAAAATAAAAGGCTGATTAGTAGTTTTGTTAATTGTTTATTTATTATTTATGTGTGCAGAAATAAAAATTGTGTTTCTATCGATATATTTAAATTTTATTTATTGTTCATGTTTCTTCCTTGTGTGGAAATAATTTGTGATTTGCAGATTGTTACAATTTTCCCAGCCCGGGTGTTAGTATTACAGGTGGACCCACTGATATTGGAAATTGGTAAGGTAAGGTTGATGTATTACAAATTTAAGAGATATTTGTCGATTGCTTTACTGAAACTAAAGTTGGTGCTAGTGACGGGGCAAAAAATTGTTATGTAAAAAAAATATTGTAGTGATATACGGTTGTATTGTGGTTTTGTTTTATTAAAGTGTATACCACTGCAGTATGTACATGTACAATTGTACATAAATACCAATTTTTTGGATATTTAGGTGTTTCCAGATATTTGCTCTATTATTATTATTGTTTTTAACTTAAAATGTGAAATTCTTTTTGAAATGATTTCTACTTACTAATGCCAATAATAATTTTTATGCTACAGATGCGGCAGACGCAAAATTATAGTAGGGATGTCTGTTAAATGTCTGATTAAAATCAGTTATAATCAATATAATCAATACAATAATACTTTTCGAAACTTAAGATAGAATTCTGTAGTAATATTGTTAATACTTTATATATTAGAATTTGTCCACAAATATCCAATTTGTTAAACAAACTATTTATGTTTACATCATTTTTACTATTGTTGAAACTTTAAGCTACCTACCTCTAGGCATAACCCAGTAATAAAACATGTAAAATATATTTATACGTTAAGTTCTTATAAGTTCTTGGGGTAGTGTTGGTCTTTAGAGATTATTCTAATCGCATTACTCGCTAGCATAAACTTAGCTTTATGGTAGGTTTAAGTACCTGTAATCCCTATTTACAATTTCTTACTTCAGCTCCCTGTTGATGTATTATTGCATACATTGTATCCACATGGGATATTTTTAAAGGGAAAAAGTTGTTATCTTTCAAAACTTTTTCTTTTCGCTTTTTCCAAAGAGCATGTAAACGTCACAAAACATTTAAAACGTAGATGATAATAAAGTTCGGTCGTAAAATTCAACAGCAACTTGAAACATGTCCGCTTTTAACTATCCCACAAAATTAATTAACAGACTTCGCTTAATTGCAGACGAACATAATGAAATCATTTTCCTGCACATTAAAATTTATATTCTTGCAAATTAAAAGTTAAACATACCAGTAAGTGCATATTTTATGTGTTAGCTAGACCAAATGAATATATAAAAGCAGGAAAATATAGTGTTATGAAAGTATTAAAGTTTTGCCATAAACGTGAAAGAGCTACAATGTCATTTTCTTTTTTCAATACTTCAATATCTTCCCTGACAGTAGCTTTACTCAACAATAAAAAATGCAAAAGTTATTAAAATTTCTAACAATTCTTATTTCGTCCAGACTGTTTTATAAGCGTCTATATTTAGTAAACGAAGATGAAATGTTTGAATTCTCAATCAAGTTTCGCCAAGATCTATAAAAGCATTCAGTTAAGAGAGTGTCTACATAACCACAATAAGGAATGACATGAAATCGATGAATGTGGGCCATTATTAAGTCACTGTCCTGGGTTCTACGGTCCCACCCTCTTTACTCATTTCCCTTGTCAGTGGGCCAGTATGCTACGCCAGTTTTGATAATGAGGCATTGATCCGTATTGATTTATGAGCCCTCAGAGAATTGCACTCTATGAACGTTAGCAAGAAATATTTTCCAAGGTCCCTAGGGGTACTCTATATGCACCCTTTATTAAGGGTAGTAGTGTAGTGTAACAGAAAATGAGAGTGATACTGATGCTTTATATCATGAAGGTCAGTTACATTAATTTTTTCAGTTTAAAAAGGAATAAACTTTTTCTATTTAAATATTAAGTTAAATATTTACCTAAGATTAGTAACACCTTATAAATACATTAACGTTTGTAGTATATTAGACAATTTATAAACAAGTACTCCTGAAAAACTATAGGTAGATGATGGAAATCAAATTTATTGAAGTCATGTTGAAGTTTAGAATCGAATAATGTATGTAATAATATTTAGGTACATATTTTTCAGAATACTTATATTGAATTGATTTTCCGAAATTGGAACTAGCAATAAAATAAATACATTTTAGAATTTATACATTAACTGGTGAACTGGGTCATGTAGTTTACATTTTGACGGTCTACCAAGATGATTATTATATGACTGTCTGTATTTGATATTGTGGATTCCATTAATTTCAAGAATCCCTAACTCCGAAACATAGCTGCATAAAATTTAAGCCAGAACACATATGCCAAATGGATGGAATTGATATTGAATTGAGAAAAATACGGCTGCGTTTTCATCTGAAATTTTATCAACTATTTGCTTCGAAAGGTTCAAGATTAAAAAATTCAAGATCATGTTAAAATATTTACGTGAACTGTGACAATATTTTAATATAATATTTTAAAATAAATGATAATTTGACATACTGGATTGTTTTATAACAGTATTTTTCTACTCCTACTTGTAAATCACCTGTTTTATTCTCGTTTCACGCAATGGAAAAGTATGCAATGTCAGTACGGATAAACAGTGTGCAGATATGAAAACAACCAATCAAATTGGTTCAATTTCACATATTTCTTCATTTATAATTAATTTATTGACAACTGCTATCATAAATACAGAGTAAAAGTAAGTTAAATCAATGTTTCCTTCTTTCAATAACAGTTAAAGCATTTGAAAATAACGTGATTTGTGAAATTATAGCTTTAACAATAAAATTATAATTTTATAATTAAAAATACATAAATATTAAATCGTTTAAATAAATAACAACCTACTTTTATAATAAGTATAGTAGACATGGTCTGTGATCGTTTGGTAGCTCAGTCGGAAGAAGCGAGGAATATATAAGTAAACTGAAGCTGCACTGACGCAGTTTCGATTCCAGCTGGAGAATATCTCTTTTTTAATTTTTTTATAAAACAAAATTTAAAATAATAATTTTTTTCTTTGAAATTCTTCAATTTCTGCAAAAGTTTTAATAATTCTCTTAAAAATTGTACAGTTACAGGTGAATTTTAAAAACCATATTTTATCATAGATAAAAGCATAAATTAATACCTATATTCAATTTCTCAAGAAGACATACAATATATTTTTTAATTGTTTTGCTTAGTCCAAGAAAAAAGATACTATACAACTTGAGTGGAATGTCCAAATCGCCCTCGAACGACTGAGGCACTCCGCCTTCGGCGTCGTGCCACAAGCTTCGTCCTCGTTGGATATAGACATTATATCCATTCTTGCTGAACAAACTACGATTGTAATACTACATATTTAAATTTACTGTATTTATTTTGCTTTTATACGTGGTACAGTTAACACTTTTCTAATGTGATAATAAATAAATGAAATAAACATCCAAGAAACCCTACAATTAAACCTCAAAAACTGCCCATAATCTTTCTTAAGACCTGTAGTATTGGGACAAGCAATTGTTGGTGGTCACTGGTTTATTTAACAAAAGTGACAATAACAAAATATTTTATCGTGCACATGTTTTATATATGCTTTTCTTTTGTTATGATTTCTCTATGAAATGTCAACTTTACAAGCGGTGTTACTTAAATGATGTCCACTACAATAAATGCATTACGAGTTTCTTTCTCTATAATTATCTGTTTTATTTATAAACCTAAATTAATATAAATCGACACTAAATCCACTTGGTACACGTCAGTGGCGACGAGGATTTTGGATTGAATCACAGTGAAAAATAAATAATATTATAAATAGTAAATTTAAACAATTGTTAAATAGGGTGCATCAATATGTCGATCGGTAAAATAAATGAGTTCGATATCGCGACAAAAAATTGGTCTACGTACTCGGCGCGTTTAGAACAATATTTCAAAGCAAATAAAATTGAAGACGGGAATAAAGTGCCGATTCTATTAACGGTGGTGGGCGATGAAACATATGAATTAATGGTGAATTTGTGCTCCCCCAAAGCTCCAGAATCGGAAACGTATGCTAATCTAATTAAAAAGGTGAAAGACCATCTTCAACCGACACCTTCTTTTATCGCCGAACGATATAAATTTCGATTGAGGAAACAGGATGTACATGAAAATGTTTCTCAATATGTGACAGCATTAAAGGGTTTAGCGAAAACCTGTAAATTTGAAAATAACCTCGAAGAAAACTTACGAGATCAGTTAGTTTTCGGACTAAAAAGTGATGTGATAAAACAGCGGCTATTTTCAGAGGAACAATTAACTTATGAAAAAGCTGTCAATCTAGCGATAAATATGGAGACAGCTGAAAAAGAAGTCCACCGAATGGAAAATCCGGGTGCAGTAATCCTTTGGCAGAAACAGAGAAAGGACGTCAAATCAACAAGCCAGCGGAATCAGCGTCACGGGGTACAACGAGACGGCTACAGCGGCGCGAGCAACGCATCGACGTCACGCCAACTGGAACATCGACCATCAGCGGTTCCCAAACAAGCGTGCAAATGTTGTGGTTTGGTAAACCACGCTACCAATAGTTGCTTCTTTAAAAATGCTACATGCCATAATTGCGGTAAGGTAGGGCACATTAGAAGTATTTGCAAGGTCAGTAAAAATTTTCATAAATCTAAAAATCATTATATTGCTGATAATTTGCACTCCGACTCCGATGAGAATTTGTTCAATTTAAATGATCGAACGAATCCTGTTCGTATCAAAATAAAGGTATCAAAATATGGAGATCGATACGGGATCGGGAATTTCGGCAATTTCTAAAGAAACTTATAATTCTCTATTTAAAAATAAGAGATTATTGATTGACAATCTTAATTTAAATTCTTATAATGGAAATATCATTAGTACAGACGGATATTTCGTAGTCTCGGTTAAATATAAAAATAAAATATATACTGATTTGAAGTTATATGTAATTTCTAATAACGGACCACCGTTTTCATCAAGCGAATTTGAAAACTTTTTAGCGAAAAATGCAATTATTCACAAGTTTAGTCCGCCCTATCATCCCGCGAATAATGGTTTGGCGGAAATTAATGTAAAAACAGTTAAAAACGCCCTTAAAAAGGCTTTTCATGAACGAAAAGATCTTGACGTTGCACTTCAGAGATTTTTGTTTGATTATAGAGTAGCAGATCATAGTACTACAGGCCAGTCACCAGCTAAATTATTGTTTGGTAGAGAACTGCGTACTAGGTTTGATAAATTACGACCATCAACAAAACGTATTTTAGAATCGAAATCTAGTACCAGTGAACCTCAAACAGCAAAATTGCCTAATTTCACTCCAGGTGAAAAAGTTTTATTACGAAACTTTTCTGATCCCTTGCATCCAACATGGCAGGAAGGCAAGATTAAAGAAAAGTTAGGCAATGTGGTTTATGACGTAATTTTGGGTAATAATAAAGTAGTACGGCGACATTCAAATCATGTTCGTCCATTAATAGATAAAAGACTCTCTGCACCTTTTACTGTTAATAAATATAACGAACATGAAACCACGAATAATACTTCTCAAGAACCGGCAAGAAATTCAATTTTAGAATCGCCTAATATCGGAAATGTAGATATTAATTCCAGATCTCCATATTTATTTAGAAAAAGAAAATAATATATTTTTTTTAATTGGTTAAATTTAAGGGGAAGGGTGTAGTATTGGGACAAGCAATTGTTGGTGGTCACTGGTTTATTTAACAAAAGTGACAATAACAAAATATTTTATCGTGCACATGTTTTATATATGCTTTTCTTTTGTTATGATTTCTCTATGAAATGTCAACTTTACAAGTTGTGTTACTTAAATGATGTCCACTACAATAAATGCATTACGAGTTTCTTTCTCTATAATTATCTGTTTTATTTATAAACCTAAATTAATATAAATCGACACTAAATCCACTATCATCTTGGCTGCATCTGCGTTGTCTTTCGGATTGATGTGTGTGGTTAGCAGCTGATATTGGCGTCATAATATCTACCCAAATCTATGGGTTTTATTAAATATCCCGAAATAGTAGAAAAGGTTATGTAATTAAAGAAAAAATAACAATTTTCTTAATAACGCTTTTATAAAAATGAAATCCATATAGTTAGCGAAAAGGTTAGTGAAATGGTTTGCAATTTTAGTGTTTAACTATACTCTATTTCCTGTTATTTATAAAATTAAACCTTGATTTAAAAATTATTTAATGCGCTCCGTGAATGTGCGGGAGTGATACTAACGTTGTTCTAAATAGTGTAATGCCAAAAGACTGTAGCAAGAACCCAAGGAAAATGGGTAAGTAACAAAAGATTCCATTAGGGGTGTACATACTGTTGGTTAATGTTACAAAAAAAATAATACTAACACTATCCCATAAAATCGCTTCTGCTTCACAAGAGTTTTCGATAGATTCCCCTTAGTACGTATTAAGAAAAATGAAATTAATTATTTGATAGCGCGTTCCCACGGAAGCCAGGTAAACTAATGATACCAAGTTGTAGAGAATAACTCGGAGAACAATAATTACCTATAATTACTAAGACAAACAACGCTAAACTTACTATATTGAGGTTAGAATGTTATGATCAGGCTTAGGATTTGGGTGCATAATTTGCAATAATGTATTTACGCTGACTGCACTTTTAGATAGCCTGGCCTTCCCAGATTTTCTATTAAACATCTGACAGATAAGAAATGTGTAATTTTATAAAAATCGCAGTGGCGTGCGGTCCATGGAAACAATGGAAGCAATGCTTCCTTTGAGAATTTATTAAGAATAAAAACCAATGCTAACAAGAATATTTTTATAAAATTATGGTTATCGTTTATTTAAATTTGTAATATTTTTATGAACTCAAAGCTCAATATCAATTTCGTACAGCAAAGAGTACTATTTTAAATTAGGCTCATTAAACTTGCGCGGAAAGGTAATACCGATTCAAATGTGTTACATACACTGCATATAAGCACTGATTTCGTTGCTTGTAACTGCTCTTCTTCTAGCCTTGATCCTTGATTAGCGGGCGTGATGATACATACGATGCGGTTAACATTGTTTGGTCGTTATTTTTAGTGTGCTTCGTGTCCAAATGTTTATTTATTATAATTTGGTTATTTGTTCGATGTAGTGTTTGTTAAATTGAATGTTACTTAAGTAATGTAAATTTGCGAATGAGACTGTATTTTGTCACATTTTATTATTTCAATTTATACAAGTTGATTTTTTTTTCAAGACAAATAATTCTATTTAGTTCGCTTTGTACGCAAATTTAAAATTGCATTATCGTCATGACTGCAAATTCAGCTGCTTCGGTGGAAGGTTCGAGTACTTTCAATACATCCGAATCGGGACAATTTTTTTGTTCACTTTGTAAATTATTAATAAAGAGTTTTCTACATACTGTTTTGGAGAGAAATTACAAATTATTGAGAAAGGCAGATCAAAACCAGAACTTTCAAATTTAACAACAAAGATTAAAACCTGCATCAGTATTTTGCTAAAAAAAACCTAGAAAATCGAGTTGCATTATAAATAAATAGTAGTACTTTTTTTTTAAATAAATAATAATTTTCAACAAATTCAGTAACAAACAAAGTATAAAGTGTAAAAGTTCTTCTTTGAAAAACTTTTAAGCTTAATAATTATAACACTGTTTTTTGTTGTACCTAGCAGGGGCGGATCCAGAGAATTATTTTAAGGGGGAAATTTTTGGAAAAATAATTGTTTTGATAAATAATAACTAAACAAACAATATTTGTTTCTATTGTATGTATACTTATTTCTAAATTTGGGAGGGGGGGGATTTCTCCCATCCCCCATGTGAATCCGCGTCTGTACCAAGGTATATTCAAATTAAAATCGTGGTTGCTTCCCTGGCCTAAATTGCCACCGCACGCCACTGAATAATCGACATGCTGCACAACATATTTATTTTACAATTTGTGGCTCAAGTTAACGTTAGGGTATTCATAATAAACGTCGTAAATTCTTTTTTAATTGTCAAATAGACTTGATTAATAAAACCTTCCTTTTTACAACTGTTTATATTTATCTATTTGTAAATAAGATTTTATGAATTTCATTATATTACAATTGAAAGTTTATGTACGTATTTATGTTTTTATTTTTATTGCTTTTATAGAAAATGCATTATTTATTTATTTCATTCTCTAAACTGATAAAAATGTAACATTCGCAATTATAGAGGTTTTTTAATGATACCATATGTATTACCTACGGACAGCGCTTTTAAATCAACTGTAAAATATAAGTTATAAATGGAAATGCATAGGTCGAGGTTCACGATAAAATTGCATCGTGTAATCATGTGTAGTACCCCCACTTTCAATTTTTGTTTCAAAGGTGTCAACGATACACTCAGGCTGGAAGATTTTCTAATATTTAGCCACTCCCTCGTCCCGTCCCACAAGCGTGCTTATGATGTTAGGTTACAGTTAGTAAAAAAGTTGTCTGGATTTACCTAAAAGTGTTGTTTGAGTCATATGACACGAAGATTTTACAATTTTTACTTGTTTTTGTGACGTTTTTCCAACGAAAACCCCTTAGCACTCGGTATTTCAGAGTTTTAAATTTAATAGAATACCTTTGGTAAATGATACTGTTCTAAATAGTCATGTACGATAAAGGCTGGATATCTTTTCTACAAAAAAGGGTTAATTAGTATTTAAAAAAACATTGTGGGTGTTGTGAGACACGAGTGGGCCACAAGTGAAACACACTATTCGTGCCGAAAGTTCTTGACTCTGTACTTATCTTTAAATTATGTATAATTTATGAGTAACTACCAAAATTTTTGAGCAGCAATCCTTACATAAGAAAACTACCCCCTTACACAAAAGTCCCATTATGAAGCAATACGTACCACAATATACATGTAATTCAATGCATAGCTAGTGATTTCTTAAAAATAACCCTTACTTGCAAAATCCTACACTTTGTACTGAAATATCGTTATAATCACAGTAAAAAACTGAAAACTCTATCCCTTTATACACCAAAAGGCATTTAGATTTATGTGTAATTTATAGGGCAAACAGCTGATTTTGTGTAACAGCCCTTAATTCAAAAACCTACCCTGCGTTATTAAATATCTGTATAAGCACAGTAAAAAACTGAAAAACTATATTTCTTTATAAAGTAAAAAGCACTTCAATTTATGTGTAATTTATACGGCAAATTGTTGATTCTGTGTAACACCCTTAATTCCGAAACCTACCCTGCGTACTGAAATATCGATATCATCATAGTAAAAAACTGAAAAACTCTACTCCTTTATACAGCCAGAAACGGTTCAATTTATGTAAAATTTATACGTTAGGTCTCTGATTTTGTGTAACAGCCCTTAATTGGGAAAACTACCCTCGGTATGGAAATATCGATATTATCACAGTAAAAAACGGAAAACTATATTCCTTTACATAGCAAAAATCTCTTCAATTTGTGTGAAATTTATAGGGTAAATCGCTAATTTTGTGTAGCAACCCTTAATTCAGAAATCTACCTTCCGTACTGAAATATCGGTATAATCACAGTAAAAAACTGAAAAACTATATTCCTTTATACAGCAAAAAACTCTTCAATTTTATGGCATTTATAGAATAAATCGCTGATTTAACCCTTAATTCAGAAACCTACCCTCCGTACTGAAATATTGGTAAAATCACAGTAAAAAACTGAAAAACTATTCCTTTATACAGCAAAAAGATCTTAAAGTTATTTGAAATTTATAGGATAAATCGCAGATTTTGTGTAACAGCTCTTAATTCATATATCTACCCTCCGTACTGAGATATCCGTATAGTCGCAGTAAAAAACTGAAAAACTCTATCCCTTTATACAGCATAAGGCACTTCAATTTATGTGTAATTTATAGGGAGAAATCGCTGATTTATAACAAACTTTACTTCAGAAACCTACCCTCCGTACTGAAATATAGGTTAAATTACAGTAAAATCTACAGTTAGATTATACATAATTTACGCGTAATTCTGGTATAGTTTATTCTTGATTTAGTCACTGTGTGTCATGTAGTACGACGGACCTTATGTACAATACAAAATACGTTAGTAGATAAACAGATACAGGTAATAAAATAAATAAATAGTATGCAATAATTAAATGAATACTTCGTATTATTGAAAATGATCCAGGAGTATAGTTCCATCTCAAGATTATGGAAAACAGAACGACATTACATCATTCTCTATTTTACACAGCTATAGATGCAGCTTAAGTCCAACCTATATAATTGACGTAGCAAGTAAACGATAACCAACATTGAATACAATTTTAGCCTTTATTTTTACTACGCAGTAAAAGTTATGACGGATCACAACATCACAACACTTTCAAGCAGGTAAATCAGGTGGCACAGTGGTCAGCGGTTCACATTCTTTTTAAACCGACCACACTTAATTAACAATAACTTCGTTGGATTTTAATTTTTATTTCTAGAATGTATATTGATGTATGTATGTATATGGATTTTATGCATTAATTTATTAACAAATTGTTTGGGTTATTGTTTAGATAAACATACTTTCTAAATTGTCATAATTAATAGTTATTTCCAATTTAACATCATTAAATTGCTATTGAGATTGAGATCATGAAGCAATTACATCTAGTACACTTTGTTTGCAATTATCTAGTACGTAAAAAAATTTGTGATTCTTTGGTAGGTCGCCGTGGTAATTCACTTTGTTAAAGCCCCGACCGAGAGCGGACGATCTGGGTTCGATCTTCAGTCAGGGTGAAAACTTTACTATACGGATTTGCATTTATAGTATGATTTAACTAAGAAAATTTCCTTAATTTCCATATTATTTAATAAGGGTTTAAAGAAAATGATTTCTAAGGATTATCGAAGAAAAGAAATTTTTATGAAATTAACAGATCTATAGATGAATATATTAAGTATTTGAACAATGAGCACAAGAAACTATTAAGTATATATATTTCTACTTTGTATTATTGTCAATGAAATTATTTGTTAACCAATTAATTAATAATGCATGGTATAGTATTCATGGTATAGAAATAATTTAGTTATGAAATAGTTGCATTGAAACTACTATAAATGTTTTCCAAGGTTGCGTACATGTTTATGTCGTGCGAGCTTGTTGCTAAAGATAAGTCTAACGCACAACTGCACTAAACAGCTGCATCCTGTTAGAAAGAGTTGTTACTTGCGCAAGTGACCTTAAATACGCAAATTTATAGGGGATTGCAAATTCGCTCTTTTCTGCCGATCTTTGCGTTTACAAAACGTATAAAAACAGAAGTTTTGCTCCAAGAGAACTCAGTATCCTTCGAAAGTTTACCACCATGATCTTGGTGCCTGTCCTCGGGTAATTAACTTTAATATTTCTTTACCTGTAGGGAATCTAGAAACTGCTATATATCATTTAGTGATTACCAAATTTCTCTACTGGTTACTTAGGAGGTTTAGAACCTGTTTGTTTGGTGGTTGCCTGACCGTCCTAATGATTAGTATCAGTTTGTAGTAATTTTAAGTCATAGATGTAACTAGGTATAAATTTTTGGGGGCTAAAGAAAATTTGTGCATCTGCATACCGTATGTTTCATTATGAAATCAGGAAATTAGGTACTTAAAATTACTATTTCTTTTTTATCATTATAGTTATGAGTTTAAAGAGTACGAATATCCTGAAAATTGTGAAAATATTAGATTTAAACTTTTTTAAAAAATATATTATTTAAATGAATACAATCTTTAACAACATTTAAAATAAAGGTGGCACGCGCGTTAATGTTTCTTCGTAGCTCAGTTAGTTGAAACGGGGCAATAATAAACCAAAGTCGCTGCCGCTCCAGGTTTGATTTCAGCTGGCAGGTAACTTTATTAATACTTTTTTCAAAATATAAATTTTAAACAATTTTTCTTTCCAAAAATATTTTCTACATAATCTTAAAATTGCAATTCTATCCACAATATTTTACACGACTAAAAACCAGAATGAAAATTAAGTAAAAATGATGATCTTGTTGCATTGACGACCTGACTAGGTTGTTAAGTACTTAATTACAAAATTAGTGAAAATTTAATTACATAAGTCCGCCCGCAAACCATGCGAAGTAATAAATTAAACTGACAGCCAGGTATTTGGTTTATTACCGCCCCGTTTTTAGCTACTTAACTACGAAAAATATTAGTACCGGCGCGAATCACATTTATCTGAAAAGTAGGTTATACTTATTTAAATGATTTTTCTTTAAAAAAATATTTGAATTTAATGTTTTTCTCGCCATCTTAATGATATAAGTACTGTTTAAACTTGTGATCAGAATAATAGTACTAACTGAATTACTTGGAGAGATTTTACAAAGGCTTTTTTAAAAGTACGCCTTAATTCGTATACTTATTTAATTTCCTAATATGACCTTGTCAATGCATTTCCAAAATTTTGTGATTTTTCAAATTCTTTAACATTTTTATTTTTAATTGGTAATGTTTATTTTAAAGTAAAGTAATTTTTTAAAGGTAATAGTATACAGGGTGTCCCACAATGCTGTTTACATGCAATATCTCCCTTATTTGAAAAGATAAAGAAATCAACCAAAAACTATTGTGAATGCCTCAAAATGGACCTTCAGAAAACATCCTTAAACGCTGGTTGCATAGCAACGTTTAAGAGATCGTGCCAACTTCATTAATTTCTCAAATTGCACTCTCTGTTTTTTTCACGAAAATGTATTCTTCACTTCGTTCTGCATACGGTAGTATGCCTTATTTAATTATCTAATGTACATTTAGGGGTTGCAAAAAATATTTTTTATAAATTGTACACTTCATATTCACTAAATAAAGTATTTATACAAAAAATATGATTAGAGCCGTGTCTACAAGGGAACTTACTGAGGCACTTTAAAGCCCGTGTAGAGTACACAGGAGGTCATTTTGAGCATTTGCGTAGTTTAAGTTTAAGATAAATTCAATTTATAAAAAATATTTTTTTCAACTCCTAAATGCACAGTAAATTAAGTGAGGCATACTACCGTATGCGAATGAGGTTAAGAGTACATTTCCGTGAAAAAACAGAGGGTGCAAAAAATTAATCAAGTTGGCATGATTTCTTAAACGTGGCTATGCAACCAGCGTTTAAGGATTTTTTCTGCAGGCCATTTTGAGTCATTCACAATAGTTTTTAGTTGATTTCTTTATCTTTTCAAATAAGGAAGATATTGTGTGTAAACTGCATTGTGGGACACCCTGTATTATGTATTAAGGGCTTAATTGAGTGTCTTAGAGCCCGTAGAGTCAGTTAGCGCCTGAGGCAAAAGTCGAAGGCGCTAAGACGATAAAGGGCTCTAAAACAGTAATTGAGCCCGAAATGCATACGTTAGTTTATGTCCGGTCTAAGTTTAAGTTACTATTTAATTTAAAACAAAACTAATTTAAAAAATGCAAAACTTCAAGTAGGTAGGTGCAGTGGTCTATAATTACTTTTATTGCTATGGCGTAAATAAGGGTAGTACAAGAGGGTGCTCCAATTTAGCAATTTACGCTCTAAAAACAGGTCACTAAAAGGTCATAATCGCCGGACATAAATATAATTATATACTCGTAACTCTACATCATACTTTTACAAACCTTAAAATATAATTTTGTTTTTTCTCACGACTGTTGAATGTAATAGAAATAAAACTTCATGGGTTTCAGTCTTTATACTATTTACTTGTCTAATTCACCACTTCATCGACGTTTCGACAATAGGTTTATTGTCTTTATCAAGATCTACAAACAATTTTTATACATTACATATATGTTAAAAGGTTAATTACAGTTACACAATTGACACTTAATGTTATCATAGGTTAAAATTTGTTTTTAAATAATTATAAACATTTGTTAATTAATACTTACTTGATGATTTTTTTAATATATGTTTGATAATATTGAGCAACAATTATATTTAATGTGATTTTCTTAATTTTAATAAAATTAATAGCACGTAATATCAACAACGTGATGTACAGGAAGCAGGTTCTGAAGGAAGCAACATTCATTTAAAATATAAGCTGTTCTTATAGACATTACAGTTAGTTATAAAATCTTAGAAATATGTAATAATAATTGATTGAACGATAATTTGCTTTTACAAAATATTTCTTTTAACTTTCGTGAAATGGATCTTTTAATTTTAACATCGATTTAGTGATGTAACGACTGCAGAGGTTTTTGTTTTGAAAGTTTTTCAATTATCTTATTACGTGTTGTTAAAGTTTATACCAGAATTTACCTAACTGAAGTTATTATTCCATACTTATTTAAACGTTCATCAAAAGTATTTCATAGCATTTATTTCTGATAATCTAAAATATGAAGTTTACATTTTAAGCTTTTTCTTTAAGACGCCGAGCAAACTAATTAGAAAAGATTTTGAGAAATCTGTTATATCTTAGTCTATTAATTCATTACTTATGCACAACATCTGTTCATTTATTGATTCGATTTGGATTCCATCGCATATTTACTTGGCTTGTCTTAACGTGGGACATTTCCAATGTAATGCCAACTAAAATCAATGTAGACAAAGTCATACTTATCTTTCATTATTAGTTTCTTATTGTTTCTTTATTATTTAATTTCGTTAAATCAAGAAACAAAGGCTATTTGCTGATATTTTTATTTATTCTAATATACCGCTTTTCTGGTTATTTATATTTGCTATTTATTACAAAACTAACTACAAAAATTTCTGACTCGAATGCATTTTGGGGGGGGGGCTAATTTTTGGTTAGTCCCCACCTAGTTACGTCTATGTATTAATAATACTTGGTAATATAGTACTTTAAGTATTATCTATTCGCCTCCAGAAAGAGTAACTAAAACAACCACATTTAGTAACTTTCCTAGTGTAAGAATACTCGTAATAATTGAAAAATTGTTGTAGTGTGAATCATGCTCCTACTGTATGAAAAATAGTTTCTAGGTTTCTTGATTTCTGCCAAACTTTTGTATAATATTAAAATAATGAAAGCCTATTAAAGTTAATGCAAATTTTTTATGCTAATGCAAACTTCAAGAAAATTGCGACATGTTTCAATGTATGAAACATTCGTTTCATGTAATTTTGATATGTAATGCTTAAAAGCATTACATATCAAAAGATCCTAACAGTTACTCTTCCTGCGCGCGGATGGAATGAATTATAACGTTGAAATTCACAACCCATTGATTGTTTGACGGTCACTGTTTAAAACCACGCTTCTCCGTTAGTTTGACTGTCACTCGGCTTCCCTTTCCCTCTGTTTATCGTGAAGTCGTACCTGCGCGTTCAAGCGCATTCTCAATAGTGGAGTGGTAATAACAAAATGGCTGGCTTGCATTAGAAGTTGAATGTGTGAGATGAATTAGAAAATTGGTTTTGATATAATTCGCTTTAGCGGAGAAAATCTCGCATTCAACAAAATGATCATTTGATTGTTTATATGTGATCAATCGTCAAATTAGACGGATTAGGCTCTAGTGCATTTAGGTAAAACTTTTTTATTTTCCACAATATGCTAAAATCTCAAAATATTTTTCTAGTTTAGGTAATATTTCCCTATCAGTTGCCCTGAAGGAATCAGGTTGTAATGTATTACTTTTGTAATATTCTGTATATAAAATATTTATCTAGTTTAGTTTTATTGTAGATTGAGAATGTGTTTTATTTTATCACTTTTATAAATAAATTCGTATGAAAGACAAGTATAATTTATTGCTCGTCTACTTAATTTATAAAATTATAAATACTAAATTATTAAATAAGAACATAACATTTGGCGACGAGGATAAAGAATAAATTGCGGGATAAATTAATTAAATCGTATTAATAATATTAACGTTAGAGAGGTAAATTTCCGTAAATTTCATACTTCGAATAAAAGTTAGTGATAAGAATATCGCAATGCCAAATACAACGTTAGCGGCTCAAATAATCGGGCAGTTAAAAGAATTTAATATTAATTCAACGGAATGGCAAATATATAAAGCAAGATTAAATAATTATTTTCTTGCAAATACCATTAGTACTTCGGACAGAAGACGGGCTATACTTCTAAATATGTTGGATGAAGAAGCATATAAGTTAATGTACAGCTTATGTAGTCCAACAAAACCCGAAGATATGGAGTATCACAAACTTGTGGACAAATTTGATAACCACTTTGCACCACAGAAGACTCCTTTAGCAGAAAGGTATAAATTTTATGATGCTAAAAAGAATGATAATGAGACGGTGAAAGAATGGGCAGCTAGAATACGTTCGTTAGCGGTCAACTGTGACTTTGGCAACGAATTAGAAATTTGTTTGAGAGACAAATTCATACATGGCTTTTCGAAGGGAGCTGTTTTGGATCGACTTCTTGAAGAAAAAGTATCCGTAATGTTTGAAGACATGGTCAGGATAGCAGAAAACAAAATGGCAGCGCAAAACCACTATCAGGGTCCATTATCGGTGAAGACGGAGCCATTGCATTTTATAAAAAAGAACAGCAAGCATAAATCAATCAGCAGCTATAGCAGAAGTCTAGGATGTACAGTATGTGGGAAGAAAAATCACGAAAAAGATAAGTGTTATTTTAAATCTGCTAATTGTCATATTTGTCAATTGAAGGGTCATCTTGCAACAGTTTGTTCTAATAAAAATAAATTTAAATTTAGGAACAAAGTAAAAAGAAATCAGTATTTTTTAGAAACAACTTTGCAGGATGGCATTTCAAAGAATTCTGATAATGACGATATTGAATTATTTTCTATTTGTCATGATAAGATTAAAAGTAATCCCTATGAGATTTTTATTGACCTAAATGAAGAACAGTTTAAATTTCAAATAGATACCGGTGCTAGTATTTCGGCAATTTCTGAAAACCTATACAAAACTAAATTTAACAAATTTAAGTTAGTCCCCACTCAAAAGAATTTGTGTTTTTATAATGGTTTAAAAGTAAACCCAGTAGGTATTTTACAGATTCCAGTTAAATACAACCAGTATGAATTAGTAATGGATTTTTATGTTATGAAAAATGGAGGCCCTCCTATTGTAGGCCGAGATTTTTTATTAAAATTTAACATTACTATAAATAATTTTGATTACCTAGAAAATAATGCTTCCGTTTCCGATCTAATTGAAAAATATAAGTCAGTTTTTACTGGAGAATTAGGAAAATTTACTAAGGGAACTGTAAGCATTAAATTAAAGGATGCTAGCACCACTCCAAAGTTTTTCAAACCGAGGCCGGTCCCTTATGCTATAAAAGATAAAGTAGAGCAGGAAATTAATAGACTTCTTTCTTTAGGTGTAATCGAACAAGTTGAATTCAGCCGATGGGCAACCCCCGTGGTACCAGTTCTCAATAAGAAAGGTGATATCAGACTGTGCGGGGATTTTAAAGTCACGATCAACCCAGTTATGGAAGTGGATCAATATCCCTTGCCTAGGATCGAGGACTTATTCTGCGCTTTACAGGGGGGTAAGAAATTTAGTAAGCTGGATCTCTCAGGGGCATATCAGCAATTATGTGTTGATGATGAATCAAAAAAATTGTTAACTTTATCAACCCACAAGGGGCTATTTCAATGCAACCGTTTGATGTTTGGAGTGGCATCAGGACCTGCAAAATTTCAAAAAACTATGGAATCTTTAATTACAGGGTTAGATGGTGTAATAGTCTTCCTAGATGATATCCTTATCACCGGAAGTGATGACACACAGCATTTGCAAAGAGTAGAAAATGTTCTCAAGATTTTGGAAAACGCCGGGTTAACTTTAAATGTAAAAAAATGTAAATTTTTTCAAGATAGTTTGGAATATTTAGGCTATATAATTAACAGTGAAGGGTTGCACACTTCTAAATGCAAAACGGATGCAATTCAAAATATTAGCACGCCTACAAACGTTAAGCAATTAAAATCATTTTTAGGGATGGTTAACTATTATGGAAAATTCATAAATAATCTAGCTTTTATACTATATCCTTTATATAATTTGTTAAAACAGGATGTCAAATGGAATTGGGGAGTAGACTGCGAAAAGTCTTTTAAATTAATTAAACAAAAACTTCAGTCTACAGAAGTTTTAATTCATTTTGATCCAAAATTGCCGTTAAAATTAACAGTAGATGCTTCAGCAATTGGGATTTCGGCTATTTTAAGCCATGTTTTGCCTTCAGGTGTAGAAAAACCCATAGCGTATAAGTCAAGGGTTCTTAGCAAAACAGAGCAAAAATATTCCCAAATCGAGAAGGAAGCTCTAGCAATAATTTACGGTGTGGTAAAATTTCATCAATATTTATATTACAAAAAATTTACTTTAGTTAGTGACCATAAACCGCTATTGTGTATTTTTGGTGAGAACAACTCAATTCCTCAATACGCGGCTAATCGTTTGCGACGGTGGGCGGTAATTTTGTCCAATTATCAATATAAGTTACAGTATGTCCCATCAGGAAAAAATTACGCAGATTGCCTTTCTAGGCTACCTAATGAGAACTCATTGGAGAGTTTTACATCGGAAATAGAAACGGATTATTGTAATTTTTTTGAGAAGGACGATCAGTTCAATTTAAATTTTGATACGGTAAAACTAATGTCAATAAAAGACACGGTTTTTATGCAATTAAAGAAATTTATCCGTAATGGTTGGCTGCCTAAAAATCAATTAAGTAACAAAATTAAACCATTTTATGACAACAGAAATGAGCTTTACATTTCTGATGGTTGTATATTTAGAAATCACTGTTTAGTAATTCCTTCTAAATTGAGACCTACCATTATAACACAATTGCATTCAGCACATATGGGTATTGTAAAAACCAAAGAATTAAGTAAGAACTATTTTTGGTGGCCGGGCATAAATAAAGAAATTCAAAGGCATATTGGAAATTGTCAATCTTGTAATGTATACAGCCGGAACCCTCAAAAATAGAACTTCATCCCTGGCCGTACCCTAAAAGGGTATGGGACAGAATACATATTGATTACCTAGGTCCATTAAATAATTCCTATTTTTTGGTAATTCTAGATGCGTATTCTAAGTGGCTCGAGGTCTTTGAAACGCACTCTATTACGGCAACAACAACCATTACGTGTTTAAGATCGTTGTTTGCTCGATTTGGATTGTGTAATACCCTCGTGTCAGATAATGCTGCTACCTTTATGTCTAGGGAGTTCCAGGAATTCCTGAAACTGAATAGCATTAACCATGTAACTAGCCCTGCTTTCCATCCTGCTTCAAACGGTGCAGTTGAAAATAGCGTTAAAACAGTAAAAAATGCTATAAGTAAAGCACTTCATAATGGTAAAACAAAAAATAAGTCCCTCATTCTGTGCAGATTTTTATTAGATTATAGAAATACACCGCATTGTACCACTGGGATTGCCCCGGCGGAAATTATGTTTGGTAGAAAACTGAAAACTAGATTTGATACTTTAATGAACAAAAACTTAATTAATGAAAATAACTCAGATAAGAAAATTAGGGAATTAGTTAAGAAAAAACAAGACAAGCAAAAAATGTATTATAGGGGAAATAGAAGGATAGAGTTTTGGATAGGAGAAAGAGTAGTAGTAAAAGATTACAGAGATAAAAATAAAAGTAGGTGGATTAGAGGAATAATTAAATCTAAAATAGGAAATTGTACTTACCTTGTAGAAGTAGATGAAGTTAAAAAGATCTGGAAACGTCATTCTAACCAATTAAAGAAGTTACCTACACTTAATACTCCAGCACATATTGAAATTTATCAGAAACTGAATAATTCAAAAGCTCAGGTTACAACCCCTGTGGCTGAAGCGAGTATGAATGCAGGTACTTCTTCAGAGGATTTAAGTAATAATTTAGTTATAAGACCTAAAAGACAGATTAAACTTCCTGATAGATTAACTTATGAATAGTTATTTAGTTATTATCAAGTTGATTATGAATAAGTTATTTAATTATTAAATTTATGATATATACTTAAGTTAAACGATTAATAGTGAATAAATTGAAATTGTCAAATTAGTTATATTTAAGCTCTATAGGTAGATTATTAGATTACTTCGATTTAGAATATTATGTAAATAATTATTTAAGGGAGGACGTATTATGTAATGTATTACTTTTGTAATATTCTGTATATAAAATATTTATCTAGTTTAGTTTTATTGTAGATTGAGAATGTGTTTTATTTTATCACTTTTATAAATAAATTCGTATGAAAGACAAGTATAATTTATTGCTCGTCTACTTAATTTATAAAATTATAAATACTAAATTATTAAATAAGAACATAACACAGGTAATAAAAGACCTTTCAGTTTATAGAAAGGTAAAATTCTGTGCAAATATTTAAAATCAATACCATATACAGGGTGTCTTTTCTTTTGGGTTTCGTTGCTCGTTGTTGTCTTATTCTGTTCCCGCCCCTTTGACTTTGGGTTTAATTTGAAGGTCTTCTTGCCCTTTGGTACCTCGTACCTGCATACATTCGTACAGGGTGTATGTAAAAAGATTATACCATAGGGTGAAACAAAAAACCCTAAGCAAGGCTTTTAAACCGTACTGTATCAGCGGTGGGTCATCGAATGGTGGGATGTTTGTTTGAAACTGTATGTATATGTATATTGTGTCATTTTATCTATGTTTATATATATTTATAAAACGTTTATACAATTTATTTATTCATGCATGTTAGTCTTAAGTGGTAGTTAAAGCGAGATCTCGAGTAGTGAAATTATCATAAGCATAATTATCATGAAATTATCGTTTTTAAGATTTACAACTAGCTGTGATACAAATCACCATTCTGTTAATTTTACTAGACATTAAAATCCTTAATCAGTATAATTACAATATATTACAGTAATAGCTTACAATTTGCATTAAATAATAAAGCCCTACTTAGAAAGTTTACATTTCACTACATGTTTGAGTTTTATTTATTTTTATTTATTTTTGTGTTGTTTGCTCGTCAACTGTAAGTGTATATGCACCGTACGACCAAAATTGTGTAAGTTGTCTATATGTTAGTAAAAGATCTATTTCTTCGTTTATCTAAGAAGTTTGAAGCTTTAGTAATAAGAATTGTTTTAAAACGAAGTGGCGCTTGTTTTTTTAATCTTGTATTACCCCGCCCCTCTCCGACTTATTGGGGTTAGCCGGCAAAAACTAAAGTAGTGTTATTTAGGTCAAGCTGATACTTCCAGCACAGCTATATTTTGGTAGGTTAGGTATTTATATATATATATATATAAATAGACTTTTAATTAATGGCTTTTATAATTATATTAATCTATTAACCTCAATGGAATAAGCCTATATAGTTATTTTTATATCTGGTTTATTTTATTTGCCAATATTTCGAAGAAATGTTATTTTCTCTTCATTTTCAAGGCGCTAAATAACATTTCTTCGAAATATTGGCAAATAAAATAAACCAGATATAAAAATAACTATATAGGCTTATTCCATTGAGGTTAATAGATTAATATATATATATATATATATATATATATATATATATATATATATATATATATATATATATATATATAAAAGTAGCCTTTGTGATTCTGTAGGCTATACTATCAGAGATAATAATGACATTTTTTAAAATTTAAATTTGAAAAGTTAAAAAACTTGACATTTGTCCGTGGAACCTGGTCTCCTGGCTCACAGAGCAGTATAAAGTAGACTTCTTACGTATCATCAAATGACATTCAATTTCTTATGCTGCTTTTTAAATTGGGAAGCGTCATTTCCAAGTACGTGAGATAACAGTCTTGAGATGTAGCGATTTCAACATTTAAAAAGAAATGTTTAATAAAGTTCTTTAATTACATAATAAAGACTGTAATGACTGTAAAAAACGGTACTATATTTCACTATTTTTGTATTGGTTTCTAATGTCTCCTTAGAATCGGAATTTCAAGATAGGTTGTTATCACTACTATAATT
This sequence comes from Agrypnus murinus, assembly GCA_929113105.1. Taxonomy (NCBI): domain Eukaryota; kingdom Metazoa; phylum Arthropoda; class Insecta; order Coleoptera; family Elateridae; genus Agrypnus; species Agrypnus murinus. The sequence goes on from OV816025.1 coordinate 196,876,761, forward strand.
GGCATAGGGCGCACACGAATACCTGTCAGGGTTAATTTTTTTAGTAATCCAATGCATTTACATGTTGCATTTACTAATTGAACGGAACATCATCCAAAGTAATCGAGTAGAGGCCTCGGTGCAAAATTGTCGGTCAGTTTTAACCCTGACGGAGACTCGTGCATTAAATTTAACGCAGCCAAAGATGTGAGCAGGTAAAGAAGGTGGCCCTGAGGGGAATTCGTGTGCACCGAGAAATTGCATATAAGTAAATAATCCAGAAATAAATCAAAAAATGCATTTCATATGTTATATAGGAAATGCATTCTTTGGGTTATGACTGAATATTAGACTGTCCACTTTCAAAACACCTGCGATTATCCGAGTGGTACTCAAACAATAAAATACATTTACATTTACAAATATTATACGATAATACCTATTTATATTTTTAATGATAGATCCTTATAAATACAATATTTAAAAATACGTATGTAATAATTTGTATTGTTTTTAATAAAAAAAGTCGCAATAAACGAATTGTGTATGCGAATATTTTCGTATGAAGTTCCGTATAAATAATTTTATGTCTATAGCAAATCATTTAGAAAAATGGGGTAAACTCTGAGTACTTTTAAATATTTTATAAAGATTTAATTTACAAAAGAAAGTATACCTAATTTCATTTTTGTCACTGTACAAGAATACACATACATAGAAGCATTCTATATTTAACAAATCCTTAAATCATTCACGAAAATATCTGTTGCATAACCGTTTCTAAATGTTTGAAAACCTGTATAATTCATTCAGTTCTTTAATGATTTATGTGAAATGTATCATGGAAAAGTGGAAACTCCGCAGCAGTCGGTTTTGTTTTTCTCATGTTGCAGGGGGTAGCTAACTGCAAGTGACAGTCGGTGTAATGTTTAATTCGCTAGATGGCGTATCACTTTACGGCATGACAGTCGCGTTCATCGCGCCGTGTGATGGTAGTAATTAAATTAGGTAAATTCGCTCGCCGTACCGCCGCAGACTACAACAAACTAGCGAGCTTCATCACGCTGATTGTTATTGCGCGGTTGGCAACACTTTCTGGTTACTTTAACCATCTTATAAATGGGTTGCTTGTGGATTTTCTAATTGTTTTCATTAGCGCATTAAAACGGTTGAACAGACTCGTTAGGAGAGAGATTTATTAAGTACCGGGAATGGGATAGCTATTAATATTTATTAAAGAAATTAGAAATGTTCGTGTTTGCTTATTCTTAACCTTTCTCAACTTAGCTTTAATGTAAAAAAATACGGATTGCAAAAAGGTGCACACCCACACACAATATTGTTCAATTACGTCTAATTGTTTCTGCTTTTAGAGAGATTCAAATGAATTATCCACGTTACTTTTTTTTGGAACAATAAATTAGTGATGGATGGTGAGATTACATAACAAAAATTAAGCTTAATGAAATGAATAATGAAACAAGCATTCGATGAGTGCTTTTACCTACTCAAAATTCTATTAGTGTTCGTGTTGATGATAATATATTGAAAAGGAATTAGATTAATTTATTTTAAGTTCACCTTAAGTTTTTTGTATTTAAGATTAAAAAGTTTCACAATTCCTGTAAAATAATAACTGTTGCTTGAATTGAGACTTTTGCTTAAGTGGCAAGCAGTAGCGCACTTCTTTTTCCTTTTTGTCAATGACCAGGTTTCAGAATTTAATAATGTGTTTTAAAGCAATTTCAATGTTTTCTACAATTTAACCATTTCAATTTAAATTGCTTAATTACAGAATATGAAATCAAAAGGAGGTTTGTATAAATATCCAAGTTCACCAAATGGTGAACTTGGATATTTATACAAACCTCATTTTGATTGATAATAATGTTATATCTCAATAACTACTTCAATAGATATAATCATAAGTAATTATTTGGTCAGTTATCATATACAGTAAAATTTTAGTTGGGTGATTGTTACATCCGGAGTGTGAACTGGAATTTTATTAGATATTTATTGATTAATTAAATAGAAATCTTCAGAAATGATGGCGAGGCATAAAGTTTAAAACACATTTTCTGGATGTTTCCAAATCAATCTACAAGGTTATTTTTTATATTTTGACCACCCCTTTATCTTTATTATTATTGAAAATTAAAAAAAAGTTATTTTATAAAATTTGTATTGTATCAAAATGTCATTTGTAAAATGTCATAAAAAACAATCTGTTGTATAATGAAGGTATATAATAAGGGCACCACTCACAGTCTTCCGCGACCAGGTCGCCGAAGACGTCGTTGACGACGTCGGGGACGTGGTCAGGATAATGATGCAATGTTTAATTTATTGCATAAACAAGTTGGGAGTTCGAGATAGTTTATATAATAAAATTATAAGTATCATATTTCGTTTAAAACCTTTTTATCACAATGAAAGACATTATTGGCTGCATAATACTAAATATTTCTAATTAAAGAAAGAGATTTCAGTCGACCTTTTATTATGAACTCAATAATTATTTCTTTCCTTTTGTTACGTTTTTAAAAAATACGATACTTATAATTTTACTAAACAAATTAGCTCGAGCTGAACTTGTTTATGCAATAAATTACAGCAAATGTAAACATTGCCTCATTATCTGGACCACTTCCGCGACTACGTCGTCGGCGACGTGATCGGGTAAAACCGTGTGTACTGTACAATAGTTTGTACATTTTGAAAAGAACCGGATGAATCCACAAGTGACTATCTCTGTAAAAAAAGATTTTACATAAATTAGTATTTTATAGAATATTTTATTATTTAACAATATGCACAGGATAATTCAATCCGACTAGCAATGGGATGGAACATCATGAATTATATGATTTACGGAAAATTGCTCGAAATCAATTTCTCGAAAACAATTGATCGAAAAACTATTGCTCGAAAATACAATTGCTCGAAAGTGCAATTGCTCGAATCAACAATTGCTCGAAATTAAGTAAGTTAAAATCATTTTTTATATTTAAGTATTATATATTGTTAATGTATTTGTTTAAGTAACTGTTGCTTCTATAAAAGGATTATGAATTTCTTAAAAGTTTGTTTCTGTTACCCCAATGTTATTTATTTTATCAAAAATGGAACATTTCTTTTACTAACAAAAACTATACCCTATCTTCATTTCATTTAGACTTTGTTCTCGCTTGAGCGCTACAATGAATGTTCAAATGTTTGGATGGTGGGCCCTGATTATCTGAAAAAGCAGCATATGATATAATAAAATGGGTCTGTAACATTTGGTCCCACAAAACATATTTTTCACAATTTCTATCTGAAGTGATTGTTTGCATTTAAATATTCTTTTAATTATTTTTAGGTATCTTTTTATTCATTATAGCAAGTTTATTTCAGAGTTCCCAACCGAAGCTGTTGTTTTGTTTTATTTTTTATTCTTTTAATTATATTGTCAGGTAACTTTTAATTTTATTTAACTTGATACCATAAAAGCAGATTTTGTACACAATTTCTATTCAAAGATATTTGTATTTTAATAGTTGCTTTACTAGTTATTCTTTCATGTAACATCTGGTTCCACTAAAATATGTTCAAAATTTCAGTTTCAGATTGTACTTCTTCCTTCACCCAGTTTTATTTTACGTATTGTGACATTATTGTGAAGAATAAGCTACTAAAACTATAGATTCGTACACACAAAAAAAAGAATCGTTAATTTAATCTTATGTATTTGTTTAAAGACAAATTATTGTTTTAAATAAATATTTGATTATTTTAAATATGGTAAATGTAAATTAATAAGACTGTTTTATTTATTTCAAGTTTTATATTTGTTTAAAAAGTAGGCTTAAGTTGAATATTGCAGATGTTAAATTAAAGTTTATACAGTTAACTGAACTATTTATAAAGAGGGAAAATTAATTCTTTTGGAAATATTATGTTAACTAATATATTGCATTGCTGCAATATATACCAATAATTAAATTAACATTACAAAAAGCCAATCTTTTCAAAGGATTGTTCCAAAGCAACTATCAAATCGTTTCAGGCATACCATTGTTGAAGTTGACCAATCACGTGATGATTATGACATGCGTCGTTCGAAGCATACACTATATGCGTTTGTAGATGAAGCGTGTTTTCACTCCTGCATCCATAGATTAATTAATAATCTTGAATCGTCCTATCTGACTTTGATGGGACTCGACAAAAAGGTGTAAAAGTTTTTAGTGAAAGTGAAGTGTTTGGACAAAGTGCTTAGTTTGTGGAATATGTGATTAAAATAGTCATTTAAGCAATAGAATAGGTCTCATGTGTCAGCCATATTGTTTGACATGAATTGAATAATTTCATAGTTTCAAAAATTTAAATATTGATATCATGCACAGAAAAAGTTGCATTAGTCAAATAAATTTAACTACAAACAAAACAATCTGTTTTATATATACGCAAATAAATGTATATTTAGAATGCGAATAATATTTTCTTGTAGTAAATACAAATAAATATTTTACATAGCAAGAGTATGACTACTTGAATCAAGCAATTCCGAAACAGTTCAATAAAGAAATTAAGTCTTGGATTAAGTAAATACAATTATTTAATGCTAGTAACCTAACGATTGATTGAAAGGTTGAATAGTTTTGATGAAACACACTGTATCGTTGTAATAAATGTTATGTTTAGTTAAGACAAACTTTCTTTGTTTTGAACTAAACTGTGTATTTAAATGAAACGATTATTGTTTCATGCTACACTGCGAAAAGTATTTAGTTGGCCCAATTAAATTTATTTAATTCAACTAAATATTTAGTTGAATCAAATAAAATTTAGTTTATTTAACTAAATATTTAGTTGAATTAAATAAATTTAATTGGTCCTAATAAATGCTTTTCTCGGTGTAATAGTATCAATATTTTACTTGTAAAACTTACTACTTTACTTATGAAATAAATGGAATCAGTTAAGAGTAATTAGTAATGAGTCGTTTTTATTGTTAATATTAAATATCAATTTGTTTTCAATATGATTATTTTAATTACGTTCTAATAGTTACACTTAAAACTTTTTTCAATAAGAACACGTATTCGAAAAAATATAGTTCAGATCAAATAATTATAAATTCATTTTAAATAAAAACAATAACAACTGTTACTTAGCGATAGAATAACAAGAATCAAGTGGTGTGTTTAATCCACCACAAACTATTAAAACATTTAAAATAATTTAATCTTATAAACAACAAACTTTTTTAACTATTATAATGTAATTTCAACTGAAGAAGGATTTATTAAATAAAAAATATCCGAAATGATCATATTGAAAGGAAATTGATATTTTTAATTATTATTTTCCTGTATCACCTGGAATCATTATCATTATTATTGTAAGAGCGTGCTATTTTACAATGACAAGAAATTTTGTATATTTTTTCCTACATTTTGTATAATATATGTAATGTGTAAATATGTTTTAATTTCTAAAGATTCTAAATCAGTTTTTTTTTCTGAGATCTTTTATAGTTAAACATGATAACCCTTTATAGTGAAAATAAGTATATTTATATTATTAAACGATATTTCTTCTACAACACCACAAATTATTTATGTATAAATGTATATGTATATTTATAACGACGTTTGTTCGTTCTTAATAGACAAATTGTATGTGTCAATACAATGTTTTGTTTTATTATCAATGAGAAAAACATTTACTTGGATCAATTAATTCAATTAAATATTTAGTTAAATCAAATAAAATTTAGTTTATTTAACTAAATATTTAGTTGAATTAAATAAATTTAATTGGTTCTACTAAATGCCTTTCTCAGTGATACCTAATAATAATACTTTAGGATGTATTTAAAGGAAAATGTGGCATTTTATATAGAATCTCTTATTTTTTTGTTAAATTGCTTGTTAAGTTTATGCTTTAATAAAATATCTTTACATTATGTATTTCTTTTAATTCATTAACATAAAAAATACCAAACAAATGTACCATGCGTAGAAATTATTTATAGGAACAAGTATCTTTTAATGTAAAATTATATATTAAAAATTGAAATTAATATTAATTTAATATCAAAATGTTGAATAATTTGCCGACAGTTAAGTCTTATCAGAAACAATAATAGTTATATTTTTGGAAGTAAAGTTTCTATCCATTGGCGGATGGATAGAATGGATTGGAAGATTTTACAAAATTTGTGAAAATTGCCTTTTTCCAATAAATAGAAAAATGTATTTAAAAATGTAACTGATATGCTTCTGATAAAACGTTTAATTCTTTACAAATCATTTATTAAGGCATTTTGGATATTAATTAACTGGCATTCCAATTTTTAATATTACACAGTTTCACATACAAATTCCTGTTTCCTATATAATTTTTTACAAATGGCATATCCATAAAGGAAACTGAAATATTTAATATGCTTAAATAAACAATATAAGAATTGTAAACTTGATTCTTTGATAAGGTAAGTTTAAGCATTCATTCAACTTGCATGATGATTGTAATAATGTTACATTAATTCTTTAAAAAGGTAAATTCAAGCAATGCAACCCACATTTAATCATTAAAGAAGGTTGATTTAAAGTTGTCAGAAATTTATATCAACTAATAGAACGCTTTAGTGTAAATACTAAAGTGTAACTGAAAATGCAATACGCAACTGTTTAAACCAAATGTATTTAAACAATTAAATTTAAGTACTTCTTATATTTAGTTCAGTTATATCATTGCCTTAAAATTTAATCTTCAGATTTATTTAGAAGAATGTTAAGATATACTTGGTTATATATGAACTTATTATAAGCTTGCTTTAAACGTCTTCTATTTGGATCAACTAATTATTTTTTTGTGTGTATAGATTCATTCTTCAGGATGAACTTTTATTAAATTAAATTAACATAGGTATACTAAATTTCTTGAATCTGAATTTTGGCATTATCTAAGTAATTTAACAGCCAATTATTACAATAACTACATCCTAAATACTTACAGTATATTCTATTATTTACAAACAAACGCATCGCCTGGTTGTACATTTTAAAAATACACTTTTACTAGAAAGGGAACAATCGAAGGGCTGGTCTGATTATGTTATTTTTAGTTAAATCTTACGGTCCATTATTGTTCATAATTATAAAACAACAAACTGTAAACATGCATGAAAATAAAAAAAATTAAATACTATTTAAAAAATGATTACCATTCGTTTTGAACGAAAAATGAAAAATTAAGCTATAGCATTTTTGGTAAAAGATCGTCTTTCATATTCTGAATTTTGAATTAATCTTTTTTTTGTTATACATAATTCTATTGTTTTTAATAATTACAATTCTAATAAAAATCAAATGCATTAACAATATATAACACTTAAATATAAAAAATGATTTTAACTTACTTAATTTCGAGCAATAGTTTTTCGAGCAATAGTTTTTCGAGCAATTGTTTTCGAGCAATTTTCCGCATACGGAATTAAATATTACCAAGCAACCTATTCTATCGTAGTATCCAAAAATGTAATTCTTATGGTTTCCCTATTATAAAAAGTAAGAGTACATATTTGAATTCTGTTATCTAATAGGCGGTAATAGCAATAGTAAAATAACATAAATGAACTCAACAATAATGGTGATTATTAGATAGTTAACAGAAAAGAATCAAGCTGTTGATCTCTACGTATAAAAATATATGGAAAAGATAATTTAAAATGCATAAAAAACGTTGAATTAATGTGAATAGTATGACCATAATAAATAATTAAATGTACAAAACATAAAGAATAAAATAATGTTCACAAAGTTTTCTTACTTATGGTGTTGGTTGGGAGCATACAACCAACAAAGATGGTGCTCCTCCGAAGGTGAACAATGCAACAATTATTGATCCATATAAGATGGTAAAGGCAGTGGTCTAGGTATACCTGAAGCAATACCTGAAGGTCAATTATAAAAAAAGGGTCGTCAAAATAGGTGTGTGTTAGTGAAAAGATGTTAAGAATATATGAGTTTCTTGTGAGTTAAAGGAACATCCCGAAATACAAAGAAAAGTGATATCAAGTAGCCTTTATATGAATTCATTAATTGAGTCAGTAAAAAGGCGTTATGAATATGAGGTACTTATTACTAATTAAGATTACTCACACAAACTTTAAATAAAATGTGTCGAGTTGAGTATCACTTGGGAGCGAAAGAAAGATCAAAGAAACATCCTGAAATAAAAGAAAGTTAATATCATATGTAAATTCATTAAACTCTTACCTGCTCAGGTGGTTTAATGGGATAACTCATGACAGATTCTAGTGTACCAGGTAGGAGCTGTAAAAAGGCAACACTGTAATTTTACCCATATCTTTAATAAATAAATTAATTGTAACATGGTTCTTAAATTAGTTGGATTCCTAGGAATGTAAATTCCTATGTTTCGAGCCAGACCTTGTTATATATTTTCATTGTTAATTGATAATAATTATTAATTAAATTACTGATATATTAGAATGTCTTAAATATATATTTATTTTTTATTTGTGTAAATTCTGTTAGACACAGATAAATTAGAGAATAATGAATTTAATCGTTTAAGCCAAAAAAATGTATATAAAAATGTAGAACAACGCAGAACATTGGCCCAGTGAAATTTGCACAGGTATCTTAGATCTAATATTCAAAAAAATGAATAATGACAAATGTTCAAAATATTAATGAAGTCTGCATGTCTAAGTATTTCCAAAGGAATTATTAATTAAACTTTTACGTACAATAACAATACAATGTAAAAAATCAAAATACTCAAATTGAATTTGGAGATTAACCTGTGCCTTTAAACAATCGTTTGTAGTCAATCTCAACAATCTCCCAAGTAAATAAAACTATTATTTTTGTTTATCATTTTGTTTATCAGTTTAAATAGTTCTCACATCGGAAATGAAAAAAAACATTTAGTACCTTTGTTTTAAAGAAAATCATGTAAATTAGTACATAAGCAACAGAATCATAAGTATAGCATGGTCAAGAATCGACATGATTCCATAGTTCAGTTAACCGGAGCGGGATGATATTAATCCCAAGGGCTGTCGTCACATGTTTGATTCCAGCTGGCAGATAATTTCTCCTTTTTATATATTTTTACAAGATATAAAATTTAAAAAACGATAATTTTTTCTATTTTTATTTTTTCTGTTCGATAATATTCATTTCCTACATAATTTTAATAAATAGTAATTGTGATTCACAATATCGCACAGGACTAAAAAACAGGTTAAATAGAAATGGTGATCTTTTTGGATTGACAGCTAATTAACAAAAATTATTAAATTTGTGATATCCTGTTCACAGGAAAATGGCGTGCATCGTACTCCTGATTCAATTACTATATAACTTGAGCATTTATCTTATCAAATTAAGCAGGTCAGTAAAATGCATCACAAAAGACAAAAATTAATAAATAGTAAATTAAAATATTTAGCAAAACTATCAGTTACATGAGAAATAAACAAAAAGCAAAACTATTCAATTTATTAAAATAATGCAGAAAAGCATTTTACATTTTCGAAGAGAAAGATTATATTTTAAATAGTGTTTTGTAAAAAAAATAAATTTTAAAAAAATTCCAGCTGGAATCGAACATGTGGCGGCAGAGACTTACAGTTATTATCACCCCGCTCCAACTAACTAAGTTATGGTATGATGTCGGCGCTCCAGCACGCCGCACTTACTTTAAAAGTAGGTTGTAATAATTTAAATGATTTTTCTTTAAACAAAAGAAAGTTACTGTTTAAGTAAGCTAACAAACAAAAATAATAACTTCATTTACTTTGGGAATAATTGAAAAGTCAGTTCCTAAATGTAGTCAATTTCCATAACATGAGACATATCTACGACATTAAAAACAGAAAATATATTCTTACAGGAACGCAGAAAAATATAATCAAATTAGACAAAATAACGTCGATAAGCGGTAGTTGATCACGCATCGGCATGCAGTTGTACGGCTGCTACGGCATACAACTACAATTACAATCAAACTTAATACGCTGTCAAAGACTGATTTTTTACTTCAAGGTAATGTATGAATGTCTTTGTCGCACAGAGAAAATAAGAAGGCACCATCGAAGTACATTTTGCTGTTGTTTGAATTTTTGAATTTTGGATTTCAATCGTCGCTGTTGTCAATGTATCGATCGAGTCCTAATTCTCTCTTATGTAGACACTTCCTATAACCGGACGTAGTCGTTTCTTTTATGCGAACGTCTCCAATAAACGTACAAAAAGTGGATATGATCATCAAAAATTTAATGAATTCGAAATTTTCTTGCCTTTGCAAAAAAAAATACCAAAAAAGTTTCCGAGTTGGATAAGTGCTTAACCTCCTCCCCCTCTTTAGATTTTCAATTAAAAATTATTTTTATCTAAAATAATGTTAATAACCATTATGTTAATGAGGGCTCAGCCACCACTACATTATTTTAATGAGCTTTCGAGCCACCACATAGTCGGCGCCTATGGATGTTGACATTATTCTAACCAAGCATTTGATGACAAATGTTGTTTTGGATTTTTTAAACACAGATAATCTTATACTCCTTAAAATATGGGTAAAATTACAGCGTTACCTTTTTACACTTGCTGCCTGGTACATTAAATTCTGCCATGGATAACCTGTTTAAGTTTTGGCATTTAAGAAAAATTTCACATACAAGTTGTGTCTAAATAGCCATAATAATAATTTTAGTATTACCTAATTTTTGATATTTCAGAAAGGAGAGACTTCAATGCAGAAAACCTCACAATGAAATTTCTCCTAAATAAAATACGAGTCTAACTACTGAATATAGCAGACTATTACAATACATATATTTTTAACTTGAAACACCCTGTATATTATTGCATTTTGGAATTGCCCTTTTTTCCTGATTCTAAATATATGTATACTCCATTCGCTCACGGGAAGAGTAAATGTTAGGGTCTAGTTAGTACAAATGCATGTTTGTGGGACGAATAAGAAAGTTGTCGGGCGAGACATTAGCGGAGTCTGGTAATCTTACGAGTCCAAAACAGCGTTTTTTTTTGTATGAAGTAAACATGCTATTTGTTCTCCTCCCTCTTTTAACTAATATATTAGTAAACAAACAACCCGACGTTAAACTATTTTTTATTTATTGCAATTTCTTAAGGAATTCGCGTTTCTCGGTAAAAAGGGGTTTTAGTTTTAATATAAGTATAATTAAGAAATACTCACAAACATGAAAGTTTCCACTTCAATTTCATGGAAAACCCGAAGAACTCGGACAAGCGACGGTGTAGAGATGTGCGTTAACGGGTTAAATACAAAGGAATTAGGATTGGTTTTTGTTTTTGTCATTGTGAACAGCAAATAGGATTTTAATAGAAACATCAACGCAATAGCAATATTGGTATAAAATAAAATGTTTTATCTACGATCACTATAGAAAGTTGCACATTTCGTACAATCTAGTAAACGCGAAAATGACTCATTGCTCACAATCTCTAAACTAAACGGTAATGACCGTGGGAAATTATTTACCACGATCAGTAGTTCAAGCAAACTGCCATAGATGTCAACACATGCAATATTATAATATTATGAATTATTTGAAACGCGACCTTCTCGATTCGACGTTCGGCGTGTTTTCGTCCTGTCCATTTGCCAGTTTTTGGCGTTCAGCGCCACGTACCTGGGGAATGGACGCGTTCAACCGTTCGATTTTATTCGCCGCGTTCGCCCATCCAAACACACTTAGCGAAATGTTTATGACCTGTGATAATATTTCAAAATAAAATTCGGACTTTTTTGACGGTTGTTGATAAATATTTGACTTTTCTTAGTTTTATTCTACTTTATAACGAATTTAGTGCGTTTGATTCGGTCGATAATTATTTGATTTAAAAATAGTAATTTTACTGCCAAAATGCTAATTCACAATAAAAAGTGCTATGTATTAACACACGAAAATTACAAAGCTGCAAAGAGTTTTCTCGCATTTTCTTTCAGCATCAGCTTACGAAATTGTTGAAAATTTACATATTCCTCCTAGTAGAATTAACACATACATATTTTAATACTACGTTCATTTATTTTACTTTCTACATTTTCTAAATTAATTCATATTTAGTGAATTGTACAGTAGAAAAGGACAGTCCGAACAGTATAGTTTTAATTTATTACAGATACGAAAATACCCGAAAGTACTGTTATCTGTAAATTACATTTTGAAAGTAGTTGGTATACTGGTTAGACGGGTCTCTGTCGAAGGTTATTAAAACGTAATGCGGCGCCTACATTAAATAAAGTACAACATAACACATTTTAGACATGTTTTTCGAAGAGATGATGTACAGTATGTATTGACCAGTTTCTTCATCACTTCCTCCTCAAATCCGTTCCTAGGTTTAACCAATGTACAAGATGGTGGATGTTTGAATTATCTTTTAAATAAAATTTCAAGTAAAATTTCATTAATTATTTATTAAGTAATAAACCAGTTAACAGAGCTGGTTTTAAATAGATTTCAATATTTACCTCAAGAATGCAATCCTTGCAGTATTTTAGCTGGTCTTCTTGACCTAGTAAACTACGAGTACTTTAAAATTATTTATCTGTAAGATTCACAACAAGGACCTTTGAAGTATAACTTTAAGTAGACTTCTATAATCCATATTAACAAACCTAGCTAAAAAAAACACCAACAACGTATCTAGAACGCCACTGTTAATGGAGTAACGCTAAGCAAAAGAAGAGCGTTATTTCGGAACCACTCCAAACTACTTCGCTTTGAATAATTTTTTTTAAAGTCTTGTAAATATAAAATACTAAAACCTTTACAAATTAGAAACTGACGCTCAGAACGGGAAATGTGGTACAACTCAAATAACCTAAAAATTTTCCAAGTGGTCCCGCATCGGTTGCTCGACCATCTCAGAACAGGATAATTCTTGGTGTGTTATCACATATATATTAGTAGTTCCAAGCCACTATTAATTTATTTTTATTCCTTTTGGTTTAAATACGGCAGCCATATTTGTTTCGTGGTGCACGACGTTTCTTACAGTTTTCTATGTAAACGAAAATCTTGATATCTCAAGAACGGTTGGACGTAGAAAGTCGCGGTAAAAACCATTGCATTGTACACATTTCGAACTACATTTATTTTTCTAAACATAAATTTTGTAAGGTGCTTCTTTATGGGCGCAAATTAAGTCCGAAGTTTAACGCTTTTTTTTGCAAAATTTCGGCTTTTTAGAGTGTCATATATCCAGACAATGGTGAAGTATCAGCGCTATTTCTTTTTAAAAAAGTACACAGTTAAGGATAGTTTATGTTTAAAATATTTCAAATCTGAAACTTGATTATTTTGGAATTTATGGGCTTTTGAAATTCTCGTTTTCTTCATTTTTGAGCAACTTTGGACCTTAACATCTCTCATAGATGGATTTTTTATGTTAGGTGCATATGAAGCAGCATATGATGGCAAACTGTAGTAAAAATTTTAACTTGGTTATTATCGTGAGGACAGAGTTATGCTCAGTTGAAAACTGTAAATGTATACCATTTCCATTAGTATTATTGAGTAAATGTACTTTATTCTGGTGCTAATATTGGTTTGGGAAAGTAAAATTATTATTATTACTATTATTATAGTATATAGTTATATACTATTGATAAAAGTCCTTGCAGTGATAACTAAAGTTATTAATATAACAACGGTGCTTTTTCTTTGTATTTTCTTCCGTGGCCGATTTTCCTCTGAATCGGTGCAAATTGAATGACAGCTAACATGAGGATAACTCTGTTCTCAAGCTAATATCAAAGTTACCATTTTCACCATAGTTTACCATCATATACTGCTTCATATTGAGGGCCAAAGTTGCTCAAAAATGAAGAAAATGAGAATTTCAAAAGTCCATTAATACCAAAATATTTTAAACATAAACTAGCCTTAACTGTGTACTTAAAGAAAAATGAGTGCTGATACTTCGCCATTGTCTGGAAATATGACACTCTAAAAAGCCGAAATTTTGCAAAAAAGCGTTAAACTTCGGACGTCATTTGCGCCTATAAGGAAGCATCTTAAAAATTTATGTTTAGAACAACAAATGTAGTTCGAAATGTGAACAATGCAATGGTTTTTAACGCCATTTTCTACGACGACGTTCTTGAGATATCAAGATTTTCGTTTACATAGAAAACTGCAAGAAATGTCATGCACCACGAAACAAATATGGCTGCCGTATTTAAATCAAAAGGAATAAAAATAAATTAATAGTGGATTCGAACTATCCAATACATAGAAGTGATAATACACCAAAAATTATCCTGTTCTGAGATAGTCGAGCAACCGGTGCGGGACCACTTGGAAAATTGTTAGGTTATTCGAGTTTCACCACATTTCTCGTTCTGAGCGTCAATTTCTGATTTGTAAAGGTTTTAGTATTTTATATTTACAAGAATTAAAAAAAAATTATTCAAATCGAAGTAGTTTGGACCGGTTCCGAGATAAAAACGTAAGGTTAGTCCACTATGTACATTAAATTTCATTCTAGAATAGTACTCAATCATTGACAAATACATACTTCTCGTAAAAAAATGCTTTTTTTTTAAATAATCACTTCCGTTGACCTACCGAGGTGATTTGTCATAATTTCGTTATTATTACTGTTTATGCAATGAGCAATGACAGTCAACCACGATCGTTCACGCTGCTATTTTATATACGAGTAAAAAGATATGTGTTTGGAAATTATTCTTAATTTTGATATAAAAGTCGTCTTAACTTCAACATTTGGGTTTAAAAATTATTTTCTAATTTAAACAATCATTAATTCTTCATGAATTAATTGTTCGTGAATGTTCTTGGAACATACTGTGGTGAAGTGTTATAAAAGGATTCATTGATTTGGGGATAATTGGAAAACAGAGCAAACAATTGGGTTCAGAAAGTGATTTAATCTTTGGACACCTTTGGGGCCCCAAATCTTGAAATTGGGGTGAGTTTGGAAAAGGGAACAATAACAGCAAAGAAGCATTTCAATTTAAGGTAAGTCCCTTTGTAGGGTTTTCATTAATTAACCATCTGAATACTTTTATTACCTTTGTTGTGTAATTTCGAAATACAGTCCACTTATTGTCGTCGAAAGGTACGGGTTTCATTTTGTATCGTTGATAATTTTCGGAAGCCCGTAACCTAACATTTGGACCTTCGAGCCACGGATCGATCGTGTTTGGCTGTTTTTAACTTACGTCAATCGTAATTTAATTGTCAAAGTTTTAAATTTGACATAACCTTGTAGTATTGAAAAGAACTAACAGTTTCACTGTCAAACATCAATAAAATTACTTAAAAACCGAAGGTTTTTATTGAATTTAGTTAATATACAATAATATACATTATATTGTTAACTATTACTCATTTCAGCATGTCTATTGAAAGCATGGAACGTAGTCAGACGAAAGTCGCTAGTCTATTAAATTTAATGCTAAATGCCGAATCATCGAGAGATGAAGATCAACTTGAAAATTGTATAGCCCGCGCGGAAGACTTGAACAAACTCTTATTCGAATTCAACAATTCCAAACTGCATATCTAGCTGACGTTAGTGAACCGTCAGATAAATATTATGAAATTTTAAATCATTTTGTTTTGTTTTATGTGAAAGTTAAATTTACAATAGAACATTTTTGCAAATGAATTGTTAAATCATTATAAATAATGGCACTTCGAGAAATGCTAGTATAAATAATAACCATACATTTTAAAAAATTGCTGTTTTATTAATTTGATAAAATTGCCATTAAAAGTTCGTGAGTGCGATGTTTGTAAACGCATTTATTTTGTCTGTGAATTATTAATAAAACAATGAATTTACATACAAACATGCTTCAAGTATATGCATCTTTGGCACAAAATGTTTTATACAAAATAGAAATGCAGAGTACAAAATACATAAAATATACGAAATGCAAAATAAAGAGCAGAAACTGCAACTACTAAACGAATACAGGATACAAATGAAAACTATAAAATATGTACACAATTCTATAATTATGGAAATAAATGTGTAAACTTGAACTTGACTAAACTTTCTAAGTATGCAAAAGCTTCACATATTTGCGGGGTTGTCAAATTGATCGTGTAACAGAATGTGGTTTAAAAATTTTTAAATTTTCTGAAACGATTATGTCTACAAAAAAATATATTTAAATTGCTTGACGAGACATGCCCCTGTTAAAATCTTACAATCACACCATGTTTAGTAATAACGTTATAATGTGACGTGGAAGTTTGCAACTTTACTATTTATTATATAAACCTGCAGATAGCAAGGATTTATGAGACTTTTGTTTCCTTTGATGTCCTCTACCACCTATTTTAATAATGGCAATTATACTCCTTACACGCTGTATATCAGTATAATAAAGTTGTTGGGTCTTCTTAGCCAGATTGATTAAGTAATACGAAGATAGTTTTATTGATATATTAAATTATATATCGAATGCAAATTCATATAGAAAAAAATATCGCTCCGGCTGGGAATCGAACCCGAAGGTGGTATCTCTATCGTTTTCTTATATATTATTTTCGGAGCGATACATTCTTCTATATGAATTTGCATTCAAAATATAATTTAATGTAAATCATTAATTAAACATAATAAAAATTAACCTTTATCTAAAATTTTTTGATATGCACATTGCACATGCACCTTTTGTAAGAAAACTCGTGTATGATAAGAGATAAATGGAATATTTATCAATTAATTTCAGTTTGCATCCGGCGTTTTGATGGATTTTGAATCTATTGCACGGAAATTTTATTCATGTTGTTAAATCGTAGATGAGACAGGTTATCGATTTAATCACAGAACAGGAAGTATTCTATTTTATATTTCCGAGATAATCAGTTAAATCACTTCGGTTCGCTTCTGATCCCATTATTCATTCCTTTGGGATGTAGCTTTAGCTGACTGAATTTTATTGTAATGAATAAGGAACAGTTACTTTAATGTTTCCAAAAATCTGTCTCCAGCTCCAATGCACTACAGGATAATTTAGACTAGCATACATACCAATAAATCCGTTTTAAAAACACATAGACACGGAGGTGCAAAAACTTTTCGTGTTTCTAAATTTAGTAAACGGCTTAAATTTATTACAACACATCAAACGTAGTTGGTGTTTTGTAAACGTACAAAAAAACATCAAAAAGCATTTCCTTCTTGCCAATTGTGTTTAGATATATTTAAGGAAATTGGATAATTTATCAGGACTTTGTGGTTAATAGCACAGCATGCCTTTGCTTTGTCTATGCCATTCAACGCAGAACGGGCGTATTCTCTTGCCGTTTCAATGTATACAGAAATAACAAGACATGCGACACGACCAGCTTTGGCAAAAAAATTAAAGCCTCTACATGCATTTGTGCGGGCGACAAGTGCTATTAATTATTCTATTTTGTCTTTTTAAATTGTATGAAAATAAAGACCAAAAATATAAAAATGAGAATGGAGATTATACACAAATATAATTTTTTTTACCTTTTTTGTATTCATAAAGTCATTTGATGGATATTAAGCTCTGAAACAGCGTAGGTCCTATAAATT
Organism: Agrypnus murinus; assembly: GCA_929113105.1. Lineage (NCBI taxonomy): Eukaryota > Metazoa > Arthropoda > Insecta > Coleoptera > Elateridae > Agrypnus > Agrypnus murinus. The sequence goes on from OV816025.1 coordinate 196,894,370, forward strand.
ATTATTTAGCACTGTTTGAATACGCACAGTGAATCTCAGATTATTATTAATGTGGGTTTGCAGTTTGATAATTCGATTGTGTAATTTTAACAAATTAAAAGAGCAACAAAACTGAATTGCCAAGCGAACGAGGAGAGTGACAAACTTCAACTCTGAGCTCTGCTGTCAAGTGTGTGGCTATGCTAGTCGTGACAGTGCAATTGAACAATTAGGGTTAGTTTTGTTAATTGCATAATTATCGGTAAAATGAACAATTTAAAACACAAATACTGACGTATAATAAAATTCCAATTAGAATACAGTGCTCTAAGCCATTCATCACTAAACGCGAGTACCTACCATAAAATGTGGATGGTAGTTTTTCCAATTAATCATTCATTTAAACGAATGAATGATGAATAGGTTGGGACGAAGTAATAATGAATAATGGTAATTATTAACGTGATACAAATCAGAAAAGTGAGAAAGAATAGAACAATAAATGGAGAAATGCTTCGAGTAGAGAAAATTGTGTACAATTGTCAAAAGAGTGTCTAACGTCTGACAAAGAAACTGTTAAACAGTTTAACAAAAGCCTCGTTTTGTTGAGTTCCAATTTGTAGCATACAAAACTATTAAACAATAGTACTTATGTTATGCTTAAGTAGGCTTCGCCTTCGCCTGAACAATGAGTCAACTCGTTCTGTTTTTAAATTAAGGTAGGTAGATGAATTGGAATGATAGCTGATTTAACAGAGCTATGGATGATGGGCGCCAGCATGTTAGTTTAAACAAATAAAGTGTTATCAGTAGTTCTCCACAACAACGGAGCTATAGATCTTAAACTGAAGCCGTCCTAACTATGCTAGAACCGAATTTATTTACTCCGTTATAACACAAAATATCACACAACAAATAAAATCACTCCAATAATATCAATTATTGACACATAAAGATCCTTATCCAATAAATGGATTGCTAATGAACTGCAGTCGTAATTTAGCTGCCTTATAGTTAATAATAGTAATGTTACAACTAAATTTACTTAAAAAATTATACTTGTGGTAATCATTATTAAGAGTTACTTGAGAAATTATATTCATAATCTTATAAAAATTGATTTCTTATCACATCATGAATCTTCATTAAATTGTAACTTTATGAACATTTTAATTACACCGAATTGTAATAATTCACTATTAAATTTTTATATGTATAACAAGCTAACTAACGCTTTCACATGAAAATAAGGTATAAAGAACCTATCTGGTTATTTCAATAAACTAACTTTGATTTGCCCACGTTGCTTCAGGTGACTCGTAGTAGATGATCACGTTAAGATCCTTTGGCGAAGGCTCCCATAAATCACAATTAGGTATTCAACATTTTGCGTAAATACAAGACAATTATTAATAATAATATTCATTTTCAGCCCTAAGGGTTCGAATTAAGAGGATTAACGAATCTTCTTTATAATTAACATAAGCGAATACCTATATTTGCCATTAACACCAAATGAACAAGGGTAAAGCTCGCAGTTTCGTCTATGAAGGTCAAGCGTCAAACAAAATTATCATCCAAAAAGGACACTGCACTTAAACGCCAACTTGAATTAAAGCCGGGACTTATTTCCCTATAAAGAATTATTTATTTTTTTTGTGTTAGAGGCATCAACGTCTATGGTTATTAGCCGCCTATCCAAGTTAGATATCTTTGCAGAAGGATGTTTTCAAGGATCAGTGTTAGAGATGACTAATAATCTCCGTGTTCAATAACGAATAAAACGGATATACATTACATAAAACATGATAGATAAAATATACATATAAATAGACGTACAGAGTAGAACAAAACAAGGGATATGAGACAAGTGCACTATAAAATTATTGTATATATAAAATTGTAAATAAATAGATTTGTAAAAATTTGTAAATATAAAAGTGTAGAAATAAAATAGATAGAAGTAGATCTGTATTTAAAATACATAAATTAATAGTAACGGTGTATATGAAATAAAGTAATAAATAGTACGTATTAAGTAACTCTTAACAAGATTGTATCATAATTTGTTTAATAGATCTATGGATTTTATGAATTCTAAAACATTGCTTTAATTTTCAACTGATAGAATATCAGTGATATTATTTGGAACAGTGGTTCTTAGTCGGGCTTCGTTATATGTGGGACATTCCACTAAGATATGTCTTACGGTAAGCTGACTTTGACATTCAACGCAGACAGGAGGTTCAACTCTTTGTAAAAGATGGGAGGATGTTAGTCTTGTATGGCCTATCCGTAAACGAGTTATAACCGTTTGTTCGTGCCGTGTTAACCGACTTCTATTCTTCCTAGGGTTTATTAGTGGTTTTATTGCTTTTAGGTGAGTGTTTATTTCGTTCCACCTAATTTGCCATAAGTTCAAAATTTTCTCTTTCAAATAGCTTTTTAGATCGTTTGGTCGTATACTTCTATCTTCTAGTTCATCCTGTTCTACAGCTAACTTAGCTGCTTGATCGGCTTTTTCGTTTCCCTGGATGCCTACATGTCCAGGTGTCCAAACAAGAGTTATGTCTTTATGTATACGATGAAGCCAATCAAGTAATGCTTGAGGTAATGTAAAGGTAATGTTGAAGTAATTTTTTGAACTAGAGGGTCAAGTGAAAATTTATTTGCTATTGCCTGCATAGAACTCAATGAATCGGTGCAAATTAAAAAGATTTATTTATTAGAGAACTCTACACTGAGTAGTGCTTGCCATAATGCGTATAGTTCACCTGTAAATGAACTACCGGCTTGGTGTATTTTCCAGTGATACGAGTCGTTAAGATGAATAAAAGCACAACCAACTCCCACGTCTGTTTTCGACCCGTCCGTATATATTACTTCGGCACTAGGATTGTGCTCTAATATATCTTGAAAGTTATTAAAAAATAGTTTATGGTTAACGTCCCTTTTTGCACCTTGTAAACAAGAAAGATCGACTCTTGGTACCTGAATTCGCCAAGGAGGCACTTCGTAATTTCCAATCTAATAGACGGGTTGTTTCATTGAGTTCCTGCAGCGTAGCATGTAACCGAACTCCTGCTGGATGTGTTCTAGTAGGTCTAGCCCTATATTGCACAACTTGCTCCTCATTGAATAGCAACCTATGATTGGGATGACTCGGTTGGGCCCGTAAGCAAGTCTTATGCCCGTCGAATGGATCTGATCCAATGCTTTCAGATGTGTTTGGCGGGCTGCGCCGTACACTATTGACCCATAATCTAGTTTTGATAAAATTAAACTTTTGTACACGTTTAGAAGTATGCTCCTATCTGCACCCCATTTCATGCTAGATAAACATCTAACAATATTTAGTCGCTTCTTGCAACTAGCTGCTAAGTTTTGAATATGAGGGCCCCAAAGTAGCTTTTTTGTCAAACGTTACTTCTAAGAATTTTACTTCTGGTTTATTTGTTATAGGAAGAACTTTTATTGTAAGTTGAGGATTTTGATGACAGGATCTCAACCTGCAAAAATGAACACATTGTGTTTTCAACGTAGAGAAACGAAATCCTCGATTTTCTGCACGATCTGCCACCGAATTTATAGCTTCTTGCAGGACTGAATGGATATGATCAAAATTGTCTCCAGCATAGAAGATGCAAAGATCATCTACATACAAGCTTCTCCCGACTCTATGGTCTACACCTGACAATAAGACATTTACGGCTACTGCAAACAAAACCACGCTAAGTGTGGATCCTTCGGGAATACCGTTCTCGACAGTGTAGGCGTTGGATTCAGCATTTCCGACTCTAGTTCTGATTCTTCTTTCAGAGAGAAAACTGGAAATGAAATTTGGCAAACAGCCTCTCAGTCCCCACTCATGTAGAGTTTGCAATACGCCATATCGCCACGTCATGTCGTAGGCTTTTTCCAGGTCGAAGAATACTGCTGTAAGATGATGTCTATTTAAGAAGCTTGTCTGTATCGCATTTTCGATGTAAACCAGTTGATCGGTTGTTGATCGGAATTTTCTAAAGCCCATTTGGAATTTGGATAATAAATTATATTTTTCTAAGACCAACATTAGTCGAAAACTGACCATTTTTTCTAAGGTCTTACTAAGGCAACTTGTTGGAAATTGGGCGATAGTTAGATGCTACTTTGGGGTCCTTGCTAGGTTTTAAAAGTGGTATTATAATAGATTCTTGCCATTGTTCAGGATAGATTCCCGTCTTCCAAATCTGATTATACATTTGTAGTAATTCGACTTTGGCAGTTTCAGGTAAGTGCTTTAGCATTTTATAACTAATAGTATCTCGACCTGGCGACGAGTCTTTAGTTTCGTGTAGAGCTTTTTCTAATTCGTCCATAGTAAAAACGACTCTATTCGTTCTGTGAAATCCAATGGAATCTCTCTGGCGACTTTATTAAGACGAAAGTCTTGGTTGTAATTTTCAGAATCACTTGTTGACTGAAAGTGGCGAGCAAATTCGTCTGCCAATTTTGGAATATCTGTTATCAACTCTCCATTGATACCTAACACAGGTGACGTAGTCGGAAGTTTCTTTCCTATTACGGATCTTATTTCTCCCCAAGCGTCTGAAGGAGATGTTTGTGTGGTGAGAGTCGATACATATGTCTTGAAAGAGAGCCGCTTCTTTTCCAAAATAATTCTGCGAGCTCGTGCACGGAGTCGTTTAAAATTAACCATATTTACGGCAGCAGGGTATCTTTTAAAGAGATTTAGTGCTCATTCTTTATCTTTAATTGCTTTGGCCACCTCTTCATACCACCATGGTACTCTTTGAGGTCTCTGATGGTTTGTGATAACTGGAATACTGTCTTCGGCGGCCAAAACAATGTATTGAGTGACATGGTCTACTGAAGAAGCAACAGCGTCAGTTAGATGTAGGGTGGTAATGATCTTTTGAAATTTGGACCAATCAGCCTTACTTTCTCTAAACTTCCTACGTGCCGTTAATGGTTCTATTTGTGAGCGAGATGTAGCAAGTTGTAGCATTACAGGGAAATCGTTCGAGAAATAAAGATCATCAAGTACATCCCATGAAAACAAATGAGTAACTTCTGGAGAACTAACTGAAAGATCTATGGAGGAGAAGTCGTTTGATCTTAAATTAAGGTACGTACCTTTACCGTATTAAGAATGTTCAATTCCTCAAAAAGGTTTTCTAGACTTCGTCCACGAGGATCTAGATGCGCCGATCCCCATATCGGGTTGTGTGAGTTAAAATCTCCAAGAAGTACGAACGGTCTGGGTAATTGAAGAATCGCGTTTCGCAAGTCGTTTACTTCCCAGTGAATATCCGGTAGGTATATGTTGCAGATGGTTAGAGCAAACGGATAAAAAACTTTAACAGCAATTATCTGCAATTCTGTGTTTACATTTACAGGTTGTGTCGGAATAGATTCTTTTATAAATATAGCAACACCGCCCCTAGCACGAAGATTTGGTATGACATCTTTTCGAACAATAGTATAACCTTTGGTGTCATACGGAGTTTCGGATTTCAAGTGCGTTTCCTGTAATGCTACAACAAGAGGACATTTTTCAACAAGTAACAACTTAAATTCGCTAGTATGGGTTCTAATGCCATTTATATTCCATTGGATTATATTATCCATTTGGATAAGTTATTGATAATTACTACTGGGAGGAACACTCCCGGGTAGAAGAATCTTTACATTTGGAACGAGGCCCTCTAAGGACGCCTTTTGGCCATCCTTTCTTCTTTTTAATAGTTCCTGTAAGAGGATTCATTTCATTATCACAGCTTGAGCTCGGTCTGAGTAGAATATCACTTACATCCATACTACAGGAAGTATGGAGAAGTGGGTTCGGTTCTTGTGGATTTTGGGATAAAGAGTACTGAGTTTCTTTAGGGTTATTGGATGGATGGGAATATTTATGAGGAGTTTTAGGTGTTATAAACTTCGGTGGTTGTGGAAGTGGGGAGATTAGGAGTTGTTGTTGGGGGGTTGGTAGTGGGGAGGTTGGGGTTGGTAGTTGGGGGGAGAGATTTGTAATAGCGGCTTCATTCGGTAAGGATCTCAGCGAAGTAGTAGTGAGTAAATTTGACTGTTTAAAAAGTGTCTCTAGTGCTTTTACAATTTCTGGAACGAGGCGATTAACTAGCAGACTTTGATCTAGTGCTGATTGTTGACTGGGCTTACCAGCAACTCTGGCATATGTAGTAATCGGACCGGTGACTATTGAAGGCGTATTCAGGATCACTTCTCGTTTGGCGTCAAAATAACTAACAAGTTTTGTAACTTTTAGTTTTTGTATCGCTAATTCTTGTTTGTAAATTGTGCAGGTCCTAGAATTTGCTGGATGATTATCTCCACAATTGATGCATATTACGGGGTTTTCACAGGGGTTCCCTTGGTGCATTTCTTCTCCACAAATACAAACTTGTTCTTTCCGACAGTTAACTGCTGCGTGACCAAACTTCTGGCACCTAAAACAACGCAGAGGTGCTGGGATATAGGCGCGAACTGGGAGGGAATAAAAAGCGATTTTAATTCGTTCTGGAAGAACGGTCCCCGTGAACGTGAGTATATAAGACGATGTGTTTATTATCTCACCCTGTCTCTTGTAAGTTAATCTCTTTACATCAGCGACATGTCTGGATTTCAGTATTTCTTCTCTAATCTCTTCTATGTTACAGTTATTAAGGTCTTTGCATGTAATTACTCCCTTTACAAAATTTAATGTTCTGTGAGGTGTTACCTTAACTTTCAGATTTTCGAGGTTGGTTATACCTAGTAAACGTTTCGTTTGCTCTTTATTTATGCTTTCAATTAAAAGATCGTTGTTTATTTTTTAACATTTTTGACTTCACCTACTTGTTTCTTTAAACTGTTGAAAATTAGAAATGGGCTTACGTCGTTAAATGCACCTTCTTCTCTTTGCATTAGTAGAAAATTAATTTTAGAGTAGCAAATTGGAAATTTTTGAGCATTTTCTGTTTCAGTTTCACCATCAGTTTCATTTATCGATTCACCAATCTTTTTTCTTTTTCCTGGAGATTGAGTCTCAGGAGAATTTTTTTGAGAGAATACGGAAAAGGGATTAGGAGGTATCAAAAGATTTCTCAATTCGTCGTAAGTGTCAAGGAATGGGAAGGGATAGTGGATAAGAAGGTAAAGGGTTGAGGAGTGGAGCCGGGAAGCTCCGTTTGTGTTCCAGGGGGCACTTTTGGAACCATATTACTTTTATTGTCCGTCATATTTAATTTTATCAATAAGTGTGTTTATATGTGTATGATAATGTGTGTGTTCTTCATTCCTTTTTATGTTTGACAGCTTGAGGAACCAGCAACAGCCAAAGGATTCAAAAAAACCCGACTCTGGTGGCCTCGACGGAGCCCCCCGCATTATACCGCAAGGTTCCCGGTCCAGGCGCCACCTGGCATTACGGCATAAGCGAGATTTTCGCAAGTTGATAGGGCAGCCAGGTTATGTTGGCTAGACCGACCCGGGCCCCTGTACTACCTTGCAGCCTGGGAATGCACACCCCGGATCCCAGTTTTATCGCTGTACCCTCCAGCAGGCGAGCCCAAGGATCCCAGACGCTACTAGTTCCCCACGCTGTCAAACAAGCAATGAGTGTGCATGTTGGTGACCTGCCCTTATGCAGTGTACGTGTGTGTACTGTATGTGTGTTTGGTTTAAAATAGAAAAACTGTATGTTTATATAGTTATGTTGATGGGCAGGTATGTGTGTTGGAACTAGGTGTACTGAGCTGGTACCCGTGGGGGCGCTACTCCCCAATGGCTGCCCGCTTTCAGCCACCCTGCGGGAAAAGAATTGTTATCTTTTAGAATAAAAGCTTATTTGATCAAATCAATAAAACAAGAAGAAACTCAAATTAAATTAAAATGTTACCTTTCAAATTCAAAGGGGAGGTATCCAAAAATGGTCGACAAAGCTTCACTTAGCTTTATTTCACAAAACCAAAGGTGAAATTTCACAAATAAATTGCAAAGTCAACCGTGCCCCAAATGTACATGTTTATTCCGCCAAGTCTAAAAAAGAAAGGAGGGAAAGAAGCATCTTTGTAACGAATAAACAAGCGTGGGTCTCGTGACCAACATGCTGCCTTCTAATTGATTGAATACAGATGAAGGTCGAGTCAACTTGATGCGAAATTGTCAAACCAGAGATTTATTATTGATTAGCGAAAAAGGAAAACCAAAAGGATTCGAAACATGGATAATTAGCAATTAGCATTCTAAGCTCAATTAACAGAATTGAAAAAATATAGAATAAAGATTTAAGTTAGAAGAAACAATCGATAATTTGGAATCAAAAATACCAAACTTAGATGCCGCTGCAAATAAACATTAAAAAGTCAAATTTTATAATATACGGGGTGTTTTCCAAATGATGCCCCAATAACATTTTAGTCAGTATACGAGGTACTAGTAAAACAACAAAATAGACAGAAAGAAGTCTGTTACATCAAGATCATTACTAGCCGAGTCTGCCTGCTGGGTCGGGGGGGGGGGGGGTGATTCTGTAATACTTAGATCAGAGTAGGGACAAGAGCATGATCCGTTCTGATTGTTTGGCTCACTTTTCCAAAGAATACTTGAATTCTTTTCAGTTAAGATTATTCATTGAAGCCACGGAAATTTAATTTTTCTTGACAGTTCTTCATTAATCAAAAATCAACATGACAGATTGTAGTGTAATTGGGTGTAAAAATCACTCGGAAGATGTTATAGCATTAAATCTATTCCTAAAATGCTCATCAACGTTCAGTTTGGGTGGGAAATTTTACTTCACAGATTTTTTAGAAATAAGCAATTAATCGTTTAAAATATAAAAAATGCTATACCTACTATGTTACAACTATCTACTTTATGTTATGTAACAGAGGCAAATGTTAATTGTAATTAGCATTGCCAAGCTTCAGAAGTATAAATACATACTTCTGCGTGGTATAGGGCGGTATACCTTAATGACTACCACAAGTAGGTGTTTGTGTAGTCGGGACCGACTGCTTAATGTGCCCATCCGACAGCACGGCTAGATGTACTAAGGCTTTACATGTCGACAAGAACAACCCTCTGATGCTACTGCACTTAAGAATTAACATAATATTCTGGGATTCTTTCTTCGGATACTCCATAAAAATAACTAAAATTATGTATAAAGTTTTAATCACGTCACGTTGTCGTTTTATTATTAAACAATTTTGTTTGTTGTTGACAGTATTGCCATTAATGATGACAAAAGTTTGGATCAAAAATATATGACAATGAAGCTTGTTGTCTTTACTCTTATCTAACTATACAGTATCGGTAAAACAAACATATGGGTTTGGTGGGGGGAAAAGAAAAATAGCGAATAGCAATTTTTATTATTGGTATTATTGCTTAAAAATGGCTGGTTTTAAATATGATGTCTTCAAAGTACTTTTTTTATTAAAAATTAAAATCTTCTGGTTTATTTGCGTCAGAACGATCTTATATTGAAAATTGAGTAATTCGATTACGGGATTTAGAGGAAGTGTTGCGACGCCCTTCGGTCGGAGAATGTTCGTTGATGCGGTCCGGTCTCGAGCGCCAGTATTTTTTATTGAGAGTACACTCGTCAACGGCGGGGCTCAGGGCAACTTCAGTGAAGCCACGGCCTCCAGGGCTCTTCGTCCGGGTTTAAACAGCTCACTGTCACAGGTTATTGTTACTATTTTTCACACAATTAAAATTACCACTTCAGCAAACCTTTAGTTTATTAATCACAATATCGTGTGCTACAGATATCTGCATCAAATAGCCAAATTACCATGCTAAGCCAAATTACTGTGCCAATCCAAACTAACACCTTAAGCACTGATAGGGTTGCAGGAAAAGGTTGGAAACGGTTTTGGTGCAACTAAATTCAAGCAGGGTGCAAAGGTTAAATACACTATACACTATAACTTCGTATTTCGTTCGGTTCGGTCGTGTTCGGTATGGTTGTATTCGGTAGTGTATTTTAATTATATTACTCCTCACCTGAAGTGGTTCTGATCGGTTGGTTCGGTATTCGGCTTCTTCTATTTCGAATGTAGCGAAAAAAGAGACTGAGCCAACAGTCCGGCGAGCCAGCTTATATACCCACCAAAATAGATGGAGCTGCGCGTTGAGCGAGAGAGTGCTAACGGTTAAGAGGAAAAGAACGGATGCAGACGCGGGACATGGCTCCTCGGAGCAGAGCGAGGTCACGCGGCGAAGCTTGCATGGCTCTTTTAAATAATAAATACATATACAAATAATTAATAATTAAATCCTGACATAAGTAACTTCGTTACAGTGTACACATTGTGTCTTCTGCGCAGAGAAGCAGAAACCACGATTTTCTGGACTATTTGTTACAATTAAATATATCTCATGTTGGATTTACGGACATGCCTGTTGTCAAGGCTTACGCCACGGGTCCCATTTGGGTCAGGAATTGAGGTACACCCAATTGGCGCATCACTCTCTTAAGTGAGTGTTGCCAGTTCTTGCTGGTGGGAGTGATATTGCTATCCAACCTCTACTAGCTCTAGCAGCAAGTGCTGAAGCTATTAACATACTCACCTGACGGGGTTCGTTTTCCGAAAGAATCTCTTCGCCCCTAGCCCAACATGCGGACTAGCCACTGCGCGGTTGAGTCCATTCTATGTATGGGCTGGGCTTAGCGTAGGATATGCCTAGGTTTTACTTAGGATTTGCCCACCCCGACCTACAAATTAAAGGTTTGATGAGTCAAACATTTAGAAATCCGAATTTCTTCGGGCCTATGTTGGGTCAGTAAAAAAATATATTCTTTTACGAATCGTATGATACCCGTAACAATTATTCCTATTTAATGAAGAGAATACTTTGCTGTTTCTGAAGAAGAAACTGTGAAAACAAACTGATTGTTTGACATGCCTTCTTCGATTTTTTTTGTAAATGTTTATTTATTTATGGATTACTAGACGAATCATTTGAAGTTTGAATGAGGTCGAGATTTTTAATTTATAAAATATCTGTTATTTTAAGTTTGTTAGTACATTCGTCAGAACATATAAATAAGTATTATGATTAATGATTATTGGTATCATATTTTTAGTAAAAATACTATATTAAACGACCCTTAAATTTCTAAAAAAAAATTTTAATCTCGGAAAAATAAAACTCCATAGTAATTTTTGTACGTTTTTTTTTATTATTTTGCTTACTTCTAAACGCTTTGAAGTACTAAACTATGGTAGGTTTACACGATTTTTTATTTGCAAATGTATTTATTAGATCATCAAAATTCAAATCGCAAAGAATATCACTTTCCAAACTAAGGATCATTAGATTGGTCAAGCGATCTTGCTTCATACTTGTTCGCAATCTATTTTTGATGATCTTTAGTTTCGAAAATGATCTTTCCCCACTGCAGTTCGTCATCATCATCGATAAGTATACGCGAAAATATGCACTGAACATTATTTTGTAAAATTATACGATAAAGGAAAATCTCCACCGATTCTTCTTCTTTCCTCTCAAATTGTTTCGAAAAAGATGCAAGATGCACCAATTCGTTGGCTAAATCGGCTTTTAAATCTTGAGAATAAAATTCGACAAGTTTCTTGGCTTTAAGTTTAATTTCAGAAGGTTCCATCGTGGTTAACCCAGCTAAAAAACCGAATCGTGCATCAACGACTTCGTATGCAGAAACTCGTTCATTTAAAGATACGATGAGTTGATCGATAACAGGGAAGAAAGATTCCGTACGAAATCTTTAAGCACGTTTTTCGCACCGAACATGGGTACGGTATTGTACTTGTTTCAGAAGCGCTGGGGCCCCTGTTCGGTGCAGCCGCAGTACTTACTTTTAAATTCAACGGCTGTACCGATTTTAACCTCGTTTAAAAGCTGTGTCCGGACAGACCGTACAGTCTAAGTGCAAATATCGTACAACAGTTCAGCTGTTGCACCTAATTTTTTTCCGTGTGGTTTCTTCATTTTCTCGGATTTTGTTTTAATTGAAAATCTCCATTGCATTGATGGAGGCCCAGGGGCCGTGGCCCCGCCGACCCCGTGGTAAATCCGGCCCTGAAAGGACAAGTATTGCAACACGTTTTATGAAACGAATACTTTATACTATTTTTTTATATACGTTATTTTTTAATCATTTAAAAAACAACTTCGTTTTAAATAAAATTTATTAGGATACTTTGTTAAGTACTTTGAAAGTTGGAAACACTAAAAATACAAATTTGGCATTTATTTTAAAAATTTACAGCCTAAATAAGTTTGATACTTTAAGAATAGCTGTTAAATAGTGATATCAACTTTAAAAAATAAAATGTTACTGTTTTCGGTATTCAAATAAAGCGAAACTGCCTGAGTCTGTAGGATTAACTCAATCCGTTTCTTCGGAGAAGTTTTCGGAGAAAAAGTGTTTGAAGATATTTTCATTAAGAAAGTTATTTATTTGAAAAGAAGATGCAATGCAGTTATGGAAATAAGCTTAAAGTTAAAAATCTTCAAAATCTTCTTAAAAAGCTTAAATGAATTATGGAATTTTATCGCAAGTTAAGAGTTTCTTCGTGTTGTTAATGCCGCGTTACTAATTGAAATAATTTTTTGTAACTACAGTTCAAAAAAAAACTTTCGTTCAGTATTCATCGTATTTTGTTCAAGATTTTCATAGTTCTACAATTTACAGTTGTGAGGTACTTCGTACCAATGTTCAGTGATTTTTAATAGTCTTTTTTGTGCAAGCGAAAATACTAAGTGTATCTTATTTATTCCGTATTGTTTTATTCAGGAGTAACGAATATATCATTTTTTTAGAAGTAAGTTTACTGTTTACATTTTTTATTGGTATCAATATTTTGTTTTTGTTTATCAAGGATCGGTAACTAAAGCCTTGGTAATATTGTTTTTTTAAAAATTACTGTCTTTAAAATTATTGTTTGAAGCAAATCTTTATTCTGTTTTTTTTAATAATTGAACATTTAAATTTAACTACCACTGTTATTAGTTTTTTACTGAACCAACTTACTATTTATGAATAAATGAGTATTTAAATAATTTATCATTGGATTATATCGGACCATCAACTTGTGAAAGTCTTTGAAGTAATTTTTTTTAATTTCCTTATTAACGTAATTAACTATGTCTTGCTATTGATGTCAGTCAATTAAACCAGTATTTTTTTCTGCTTGTGAATACTGAGTAAGGACTTACGAGCAGATGGCGCCCACATATATACATTTTATTGTCTCTAATATCCCTACTTTCTCTACAAATCTGAAGGCTATGAAAACTAATACTCTCGACCTGGGAAAAATTAAAGTAAAGGGTTCTCTATGTCGGAGCATTACAGTTTTACCGTAAGTATTTTTGAGTTTCAGTGACGTCCATTGCGCGGTGTAATTTTTTCATGTCTTTAAGTAAATTTAGAATAAATTAGTATGATGAAATAAACAAAAGTTTCAGAGGGAATATTGAAATATTTTCTGGTAAGAAATCAAACAATTTTTCTTAATTTTAAAAAGGAATTTAATATAAAGAACTCTTTAACAATATTTGTATTAAAATAAATTTTAGTTATATTGGTTTACTGAAATGAAAATTGTTACAGCGCCTTTGTCGGGCTATAAACAAAATAAAATTTCATTTCAGCAAGCTTAATTAAATTTCATTGAATTCATAATTATATTAAATAGAGAAAACCTGTGTTGATAATTTATAAATATTTGTTTATTGCGTGTCATACGATTGTTCAACCATTCTATATCACAGATTTAAAAATATTTTTCGTCCAGTAGCAGAACTCCAGATGTGTTTTTGAAGTAAGCTTTGAGAGGTATTAAAATTGGTAACATTATTGGTTGGTGTTATATGTTGGTCTCATGCTCAAACAAATTAGATAGGACTGAGTTAGCCTACTGGGTAAATAGAAAATTATTGGGTTCTTTATATTTCAATTTTAGTCAAGCTAGCAGAGTCAATTAAATTATCTTATATTTTATTTAAAATTTTGTATCACCTCAATATAAAAGCTTTTATTTGAGATTGTAACGTTACGTTTTTTTAACTATACTAAATATTATTTTGTATGTATAATATATAAAAAAACCCTTGGTGCGGTTCTGCATATTGTATATTCCTTCTTGATTTAAAATCACGTTGGTATTCTGTATAAATATGAGTCCTACTAAATATCAAAGGTCACTTTCAAAAGAATTATTCCAGACTAATAAAATTTGTTTCTAGAAAAATCTACAGACTTCGTTTTAAAATAAAGGTACCGTCCTTGCACGTGTTAGCATCTACCATTTCATGTTCCGATGGACAACAGGAACTGTTCTTGTGGAATAAAATATTCTCGAACAAAATTGTTTTCAATATTGTATTTATATAGGCTGAAAAAGCAAGATTATTCTCCTTATTAAAGGTTTTCACGTCAAAATTCCATTAAGGCTTTTAATTTATAGCTTCAGTAAATGGTGATTGAACACTTGTTCATATACCGACAAATAATATTCTCCAAAACAGGATGTCTAGGTGGAACCTGTGAGTGATATTGAGTTAGCCCGACGACGCAGATTTTAACATGGGAAAGGTTTGGTAGACTAAAATAATTTGTTCTAGAATATGACGTGATCACTCCCTTAAAAATTCGGATCTTTTTGCTGAGTTGAAGTTTTTAGTCAGTCGGACAGCGGGTCTCGTACCTTAATGTGGCGTCCGTTCGGACAGTGGGTGTTCTACCACAAGTTAGCGGGCTTGTCCCAGTATTTTGTTTTCCGTAGTATTATCTAGTAAAATTATTTCGCTACTAGAGTCTTAGTTGAAATTTTTTAGTTAAAAAGTACGCAATAGACCACCATCGAGAAGGCTGGTGCCTTAAGGCATCACCGGGCGCTTTGCGCTCCGGTGATACAAAGAGGGTCGTTGCAATGATTGTACGCCCTTATTAATAAATATTTCGTTCGGAATTAGTGAATTTGACAAAATATTCCGTACTATCGTTAATGCTTCAATCTAGTATCAAGTATTGTATCGTACCGATTCCGTTGTCTGGAAATAGATCGAAAATAAGAATAGTTTCGTAAAACTTTGTTAGTTTAACGAAGAAAATAATACCGTCTTGTATTTAAAAATTAAGTATAATTCCGTATTACCGATTAAGGATTTATTAAGTGACAGTGTACAGTATTTTAGTTTAGTTACCGTTATAATTTTTAAGAATCTGTTCCGTTCGGAAGTTAGTCCTAATAAGATAATTACCGTTCCAGTTATGATAATGCTAATAAGAATTATTAGTTATTGGAAATTATCGTACGTCGAAGTTCGTCGTTAAACGAGAAAAATAATAATAGTTCAGAATTCAAAAGAATTGTTCCCGTATTGGTTTTCCAGGTTAGCAGTTTTATTGTGAAAATTAAGTTAATGTCAATATTGTGCTTTTAGTGTTTGAAGTTACTTTTGTAAGGAATCTTGAACTTTGTTGAATTATTGGAAATGTAAGGTATTGATTACTTTATTAAGTTTTTATGTAAAGGTCTATTTCGGATCCCGAAATCTAATCTACTTTTAGTATGATAATTTTTTGGTAATGATAATTTTGTAGTTTTCTTTTTTTTATTTCATTTTTTAATATACATATTTCAAATTAATTTATCGCATGATATGGTTTGGCCCAACAAATTGCTGATGTTTTTTGTTTGTTTTAAATTTAAATTCAGTTATATCGGTTGATACGTTTTTAATTAATCTAACGTCAATTTTAAATAAGAAATCTTTCCAAATTGAGATTCTGAGATACCTAGATTTTGTTATCATTTTGGTGTCGCTCAACATGTTTTTTATTTTGTTCCTGACTTAATTATTTAATTAGAAGCTTTTGGGGTTAACACCCACACCTCTGCAATTTAAATTTGCATAATAGAGATCTCAACAGAGTCGTACAATAAGTATTAAAAATTTTGTGTTTAGAAGAATATTGAGTGTTATAAATGACTGATCGCGGGACATTTTTTTGGTGCTAAAATAAAGTTTTTTCAGGATATCTAAACAAATAAACAAATTTACGAACAGGATGAAACAAGTTTTAATAACTCATAAACTATTTTTAAAGGTACCTACGTAAGTTGTGTAAAGTGAAGTTTTATTATTTAAAATGGCAACACTACAAACAAATGCCAGATTATTTTAAATTCTACCTTAAATAAACATGACCTTTCTGTGTTTAGTATTTTGTTAACGTTCGTTAATTTAATTTGCGTC
This sequence comes from Agrypnus murinus, assembly GCA_929113105.1. NCBI lineage: Eukaryota > Metazoa > Arthropoda > Insecta > Coleoptera > Elateridae > Agrypnus > Agrypnus murinus. The sequence goes on from OV816025.1 coordinate 196,910,609, forward strand.
ATTTAAAACCTTCTATATTTTACTTTTTGATCAATATGATCAATTTACCTTTAAAGGTTTAACATTCTTACTAAAATTCATTTAAATAATATGCACTATATTTCATTTTTGTAGTCCAAGCTTGAAAGTGTATCATTTAAATCATTTCACTGAAAACGTGCAAACATAATTTGAATCGTTCTTTACCTCTAAATAAGACAGACATTTTCCGTCGACGTATTTAAATGTAAATTTGTGTGTCGATATTTAGATGCGAAATTTTAGAAAAGGCTTTCTAAATATTTTGTACTGGATGTCCCAGAAGAATTACCAAGAATAACTGGAAAAAGTGCAAATCCGTGTTACTAATTTAACTTATTTTTTCCATATTCTACAAAATAAATATTTTCACTAGAAATTCGTACACGAAAATGCTTTATTTTTGTTTACTTTCTAAATATATATTAATAACAAAACCGCAACACTCGTCCTACACGTAAAGAAGTGAAAAGATAAAATCTGCCAGAAACCATCTGCACGAAGGCATTAATTTAAATTTAATTCCGTCTAAATTTCTGAGGAAGAAGTCTCTCCAGACATCTAACGTTTTATCTAAAATACCTCACGTCCTTTTTGAAAAAAGCCCGTAGAAGTTTTTTTTCAAAGGGAAAACAAAACAGTGGTTTCAACAAAAAAAAACGAACAGAAGAGAGAAGAACCGAACACAAACAACACATTCATTACTCCCCATTAGTTAATTAGCGCGGAGAAACGAAAACAGAAGTGTCACAAAAAAGCAATCACACCGACTCAGCGATAAACAGAGAAGTGTCACGGAGAATTTGTAAAAGGTACAATAAAATTAAATAACGCAACAACATTCGAGATCCTGGCTCTAAAGTAAAATAGTCTCTAACGTTCCGCAAGATCAACGAAACGATTAAATAGAGACGCGAATTAAAAGTTCGGAAGTTAATCGAATCAACTATTTACTTACAAGAAATACGAATGTCCCATTAACGAACTTTGTAAATGTTCCGGTAATTCGAATGAAACTTTATACTGCTGCAATAAAAAAGGAAATGCAAGTTTTCTTAGATACGTAAATTACAGATAAGTTGTCGAATTTTGACAGAATTTCTAATTTAGTTAGTTTAATCTTGATGAAGTTTGGAAACTTAAACTTTTTAAATAAACTTTTTAATATTCGACGTAAGATATTTGGCTAGAGTTGTTAAAGGCTATAAAGTAATTTAAAGTAATCGGAATTATTCTTCTTTGTCTAATCTACAAATCAACAAGAAGGTCCATTGTTCCTGTTAAGTTTATGCAGCATTTGCAAATGTCAGTTGAAATTCTATTCATACCTTATTTTCTAAGGATATTTAGATCTTTGGATTATTGGTGAAATATATTATGCAAATTTTAGTATCGGATTTGCGAAAGCTGTATTATGTTAACTTTTGAAGTATAGTACAACGTTCGTCAAACATTAGTATAGTTCAGCAATTTAGAAAATGTGTAAACTCATAAAATGCATTTCTTTTCTTCATATAACGACAGAAAGAGCAAATACCTTTACTAAGTTTACATCATGGCCGGATTTCAGTTATTGGAGGCTCCAGTGCTGAAGGTGCGGGGGCACCTTATATATCACTATACACGGTGTGGATGTCGAAAAACAACTATAAATAGCACAGAAGGTTAAAGAGCGTCAGAGATCTAAAACTGAAAAAAAGACTCGCTTGAGCGTAAAAATTTTCTTTCCAAATTTGTAAGAAATTACTCCCAATTAGTGATGGGCGACGGGAATAGTCCCGGTGAGGAATATTCCCCGCCGGGAATTTATTTTGGGAATTTATAAAAATCACCGATTAATTCCCGAAAAATGGAAATTTATTTTTTATACTCCAGTAAGTGAAACGCAAGTAAACGCACGTAAAAGCGTACACTGCCTAATACAATTGCAAACTAAGACCTGTTAGAAGCCATGGTAGCTCAGTGGGTATGACACTTGACTACCAATCTTGATGTCCTGGTTTCGTATCCCAGGAGTGATACAATGGATTTTTTAAATATTTAAGACTTCCAGGTCGACTCAGCCTGTGAAAACAACCGGGCGGTGCGTAAAGCTAGCCATTTTAGCACCCTTGAGTACCAAACGACTCCGAATCCGCCCTTCATAGCCTGTAAAAAGGGACTATTATTGTAAGACCTGTTACCAACACGTGGCCGGTTCTAGGGTTAATTTAACGTGTTTAATGTAAATTTATCTTTGTTGTATATTGACGTGTAGTGAATTGAACCTTTTTTCGAACAATTTCCCTATGTTTGACCTTATTTAAATCAAAATATAAATTCCCAATAAAGCGAGAAGTTCGGGAATATTCCCAGATATATTTGCAGGAATATTTCCCAAACAAATAAATTCCGGGAATTTACCCATCACTACTCCCAATACTTGTTTTTAATACGATCCTGTTACATCTTGCTTCAATTTAAGTAGTAAATAAAAGTGTTCGAGCATTGAGATAACCAAAACAATGTTAAGTGTTACCAATGCGATATGTATTTTAGTCTGCCGAGCTGACAGGAAATTCCGAAGAGGAATATTGATCAAGACCAAATATTTGTAAACGATGACATCATCGTAAATATTTATTAAATTTATTCGGTCGTGTTTTCTGTTTTAAATAAAATTTATGAACAGTAAAAATCGTCCGCACTTCATTTAGTATTTTACTTAGGGCCGGTATTATAAAACTTTTTACTTCCTAGATAAAATTTACTTTGAAAGTAAATTAATTTATTCTATCAATTTGCATATGAAATTGACAGAACAAATGAATTTACTCTCAAAGTAAATTTTATCTAGGAAGTAAAAAGTTTGATAATACCGGCCCTTAAACATGTACTTTAATTAAAAATCGTCTTATTAATTTAAGATTAAAAGTAAGATTTATTCTGTTTATGTTCGAATACCATTAAAGAACGTATAAATGTTGCGTATACGTTACTATCTTGGGCAGTCTGATTTTATTGTAATAAATAATCTAATAACCTTAATAAGATATTTACACTAATAAGAATTAGACATTCTTCATACCAATCATAACTCTTAAGCCAGAGCAAAATATTTTATTTGCAAACATACGAGTACGAAAGAAAGATTGTTTAATACAAATACCGTTACCAGATCATAAAACAGTACCTAGCGTTTCATGTTTATTTATTCCATGATGGTTTCAGTTTTACTGAGTAGGATTGCTGGAATCAAATAATTATTCAGGTTGAAACAATGTACTAACATGGCAGATTATAACTCGTAATGTAATTTGCTTATAAAACCGATTGGTTTTATGTTTTTTAATTAAATTCAGAACCCCTCACACTTATAAAAATTACCCTTTAATCTAATTAACTTACCTTATTAGGAAACCAAATGTTCTCTTTAAAAATCAGTTATTTTTATTTTAAAGTTGTTAGCTAAATCTTGAATTTATTTTAAGATAAACAAATCTCAACATAAGTAAAAAACGACATGTGTTTTGTCTTCGAATGTATTTCAAGATCAAGATCATTCTTAGTATTCTACAGCATAGACAAAATCATACTTGATTGACAAATAATTTCAAGTTCAAAAAACTACAATCCTTGACATTATGCGACAGCAGGAGAATGTATAGCAGAGTGCAGGACCTGACTGAAAACCTGAACTTTAAATAACTAAGAAAGTAAACATTTGAGAAAAAAAGTTTTCTTTACACATCGTCAACTATCTCGTATTCAAGTATTGTTTGGTATTGTTGAGACGCCCTGTTTATATAATTATGTATTATAATATTTTATTGGTGTTATATTGTTCTATGAGCTCTTGCTGAAAATTAAAGTTTTCTTAACGTATAATATGTTTGTAAATTGTTTGACTTAATTGCTCAATACATTTATTTGAACAATATATATTTTATATAATGTCTAAAAACTTTAGACTAAAATGTCGTTACTTAACTAATTATAAACTATTTATTTTAAATCAATAAAAGTTAAATTAACATAATTGCATGAAATTGATAAAACATTTAATATTCATCAAGGTTTTATGATTTTATTTATTACACTGTGTATGTTCGGCCTTTCCTCCCGACAATATTTTGTTTAAATATAATAAAAAAACAAATTGTTAAATTTAGAAAAAGTTATGTTTCTCATTTGTTGGGAGCCCTCGACTGGTGGGAGCACTTGGGCTACAGCCCACTCAGCCCACATTAAAATTGGGCCCTGGTTTACACCCTTAAAAATACGGAGATTAGTTTGTAAGCCTGCGAACACAAAGTACCTGTTTAAGGCGGCAATAATTGAAAACATCCCTGAAAAAACGATGCAACCAACATTTTTTCAAGATTGGTGATGTCGATTAAATAATAACTATGAAATACTTGAGTCTGGGTGAGGTATAGTTGATAGTGAGGTGGGTGTACGTACAATACTTTTATTTACATTTGCATTTTAGTGGAATGATATTAAAAGTATTTTAAATTGAAGAAAACCAAGGTAGTCTTGTGCTCGCGACGGCTTTTAATAAATCCTTTATATGAGACTGTATTATATATCTGTCAGATATTTCGATAAATAAATATTTGAATAATTTAATTCTTTTTAACTTTTTTCCGCATTTTGCCTTTTAATGTATGGAAGTTCGGAGTGGTTCACTTAAAAACAAGCACACTTGCTTTTCAAGAGTTACAACATAGTTATAACGTTACTGTAGTTATTTTAGTTACAACGTTCACCGATGTGTGCCTTCATTTTGTGAATTGTAAAGAAAGTTGTTTTTTGTGATTCTTCTAATCATTAGCTGTATAGAATTAATTGAAGTTTACTCTATTAATGTGACTATCGATTTTTTTAGTTTGGTTATCGCATTTTTTCTATGAATTCTTTGTCGAAAATATAATCTTATTTGTTCGCATCTGTTCTAAAGCAAATGGCTCATTAAGAAAAGTACAATTGAAAGGTAAAATATTTCTCTAGTTATTTATGTACTTTTCTTTTGAAAAGAATTGTTAGTCAATCTTTGTTTTTACAACAATCTGATTTAATTCGTTTATTAAATTTTTACCTGAGGTTTGGTTCCACCGCAAGACATTATGAAATCATTCCTTTGAGTAAATTGAAACCGTCTTGTTTAAAAATTGAATTGACCTGGTGTATACTTTAGATGCACTTACCAGCTAGTAGCTGGAGCAACGATAAATACAAATTTATTTTCAGTATTCTTATTTAAGTTATTGCTATTATTACTACTTGGTGAAGACTAACAACGCGACAGATCTTTAAAACATTTAAACCTATTGTGCAAATAAATCTAAGAAGATTAGTTAGCAATAATTAAATAGTTAAAGTTTATAAAAAGGCAAATTTATATAAATTAATAACATTCAAGGTTAACGTGTTTAATCGCCAGGCAAATCTTAAGTATAATTTTATTTGGAGTGAATAATAATATAAATCAATTTGGTTTAACCTTTGTAATACTCTAAATGGAGTAAAATAATTTATTTAAATTTTATTTACTTCTGAAACAAGAATTTAAAATTAAGTAAACTAAATTTTACTGTTGTAATATTACTTCCGAAGCCCTTTGAAACGTTTCCTCTTATTTTTTATATATCCACTTGCTCAATCAATCATTATTGACTTTATTATTCCTCTTATATCATCAACCGCATTTAAATAAAACGTTTTAATTAAGTTTTTATATGAAATAAACCTATGGAAATTATTTTTGTATGTTTTTTATTATTGTTGCTTATTAATACGCTGTTACTGGTTATTTCAGAAATTTCTTCTGCATTTAGAATCAACCGTTTGAGCTTGTCTTCCCAGGTTGGAGAAACTTAACAATAAATTAAAGAATTTATTTAACGATATTTACACTCAAACTAGCTCATAAGCAGTAGCAAGTACATCAATAAGAGCCTGGATTATTAATTTATGCTTCGCAATGACCAATTATATTAAAACATATTTATATTTAACAGCATTATGGTTTTCATGTGCATCACAAAAAGATGTAAGGTACTTCTCAAAGTCTCGTGTTAGCGTAGCTAACGTCCTTTAGTGAGCTTAACCATAGTTTAATTCGAATCAATTTTCCCACGCCCGACAAAAATTCTAATGAGCATTTATCTTGCGCATTTTGACCAGCACAGATGGTATTCAGTGTTACACTTTGTCTTTCAATCGTGGGGAATCAATTTGTTTTATTATATAGTATAAATCTTGTACGTTACATTATAATTACATATGATATCAATTACTAAGATTATATGGCCGACCGTATGGTGGGGGGGTAAGGGGGTGAGATACAAAATTTTGAAAATGCTATATTTAAATGCGCCCTCAAAAAAATTGATGTGTTTTTGTTGATATCGATATTTTGTATAATTTAGGAGATGTTCAAGGTGGGAACTTTTCAAATGAACATAACTGTACATTAATATGTATTGGTAGAACAGTTAAAAGAAATACAGGAGTAAGTTCTTTAAAAGACTCGGGTAGGGCTGGCGACATACGAGTGGTGTGAGTGTACAACTCGTAAACCAAAAGTCGTGGGTCCAATCCCACTACTTGTGGCAGCAGAATTTTTCTACATTGGAAAATTTGCTCGTATCAACTATGAGTGTGCACATACACTATGTGTGGGTGATCGTGTCTGCATGTTAGATGGAAGAGATATCACCTTGAATGTCGGTTCGCCTGTAGTGTAGACGTAAAATAAAAAAAGCAGTATCTCATAAGGACAAAACAGGCACACATTAGAATAAATCTTTGGCCATCCGGCCACCTTATATACATACATATCTTCAGCGAAAGAGAAAAGAAAGTACTGTATATACGTACACCGTATTATGCCGATATTAATAAGTAATTGAATTCCATATTTTATGAGTATTAACTATTAAATACTTCTTATTGAAGTGCCTTTGTAGTTTTGCAACCGAGAAGTTATTTATGACATTACTCGTTGTGCAGTAACATTAGAACCCGCTATAATAACTTCTTTATATCACTAAAATAGCACCGAGTATGTGTTTTAATAATAAATTCATTACAAAGTATAGGGAAGAAATCGTTAAAACATTATAGTAGGTATATACTAATTTTATTTTAGTAGTTAAAAGTTAAAACTCTTAAACAAATAAATTTGTTCACCCTACATAGATACCAAATGCCATACACAAATTCAAATTCCATTTACATTACTAATATAAATGCAATATCTTTAATGCAGTGCATCGGAATTCATATTTCATAGTAAGTTGTTAGTGTAAGTTACAAACCCTGTTATAGTGTGCACAAGTACGTGTTTGGAAACAGTTTGGAGAACTGTGGAAAATAATAGGTGCATTTAGATGGGATGGTCGTGACAGTTGCAAGCAGTGCTTTAACTTTGCTAAGTTTTCCTAATTAAACTTACCGCGGTTATACGCTAAAACCAAATGTATACCTTCGTTTTGTTATCTTATTTCATAACATCGCAAACAAAATGTTTGTTTTTTAATAAAAAAATCTAACATGCCTTTTTGAAAGACAAAAATAGAAGAGTAGTCTCGTTTTATTGCAGTGTTCGAGTTATGTAATAGTGACTTCTTTAATTTTCGAGTTGGCAATGATTGGTCAACTAAGGGCTCATTTAGATTTGCAAAGGTAGTAAAAAAGAGTTTCTAATATGATAAGTGTCTCATGTTGAAATTCTATCTAACTACCTAATTTGAATATTAATTGTTGAGAATAGTTTATTTATGTCTATTTAACATGATAAGTCATCGATGCCCCACATGGAGACATGTTTCTTATTGTTTACAAGAAATTATAACTTATGTTTACCTTACTACTTTACCTTACTTTTAAATAAAATCCAATTTTATTTACATTACGACCTGCGAGACTTACTTCACTGTGTGTTGAAACATAGGTTTTTAGCCAGACTAAATTACTTACAAAATCGATAAAAAATCAATAAACATTATACTTACTTAAAATGATGCTCAAGATTACCACGGCTTGAGATTTAGCTCTATCTTACAATTTTTTTTTAATTCAGGTCGTAGGTATTGGCTCTGCAGTTGTCTAATTTATAAAGTAATGGATAAAGATTTCAAGAAACACAAAAACATACACAAGAAGGGCGCCATCTGATTATGAAGCTTAATTAATGATAATTAAGTAGATCGAATAGATTAGATAAATTTAATAAATCTGTCTGAAATCACTAATCAGAAAATGAAATCAGACCGATAAAAATTTAGTGCAAAATATTGGTTAATTTCAACAAAGTTAAAAATTTTGATTACTGAAAATATGAATAAAAACTTTCATAATTATATGGTTCTTGCTTACTGGATTTAATTAACTTTAAAATCATATTTATTTAAAAAAACACCAAGAAATATAAAAATATAAAAGATTACAAATTTTACATTCAAAAATTTAAGTCTCTACCTAAGAGCTCTTTTAATAATAAAAATTTGATGAATAATAAAAAATAGTATTGAAAAACATATAAATGAAAAAACAAACAGTGAAAATTATTACCAAATTCAAAACGAATTTACATAAATGTTCAACACTCAAAAAAATACATAATTTACAATACCTTTAGTTGTCTGTAAATCAAAAACAAAATCAACGGTAAACTGCATAAATTTGAGTACAGCATACATCAAACGATTGCCGCAGGTGGAAACTGGAAGGTCAGTAGGTTTTTCTTTTCATAAATTAAAGATGTAACGGAATAATCCTCGTAGTATCGGTATATAGTGAAACATTATTTACGAATTCACCAACAAAATACACTAACTGAATACAACCATTAAAGTTCCATAAGATTTGGTTATTAATCTAATTTTGATAACCATCACTAAGGTTCGTTGTTTTCATTAAAACAACCCACATAATAATTAAATCCGAACTGGATTTAGAAGGCACATAACACAAACTTATTTATTAATCGAGATTTCGATTACAGAAGAAAAAGTCTGTAAATGTTAATTTATTTCGGTACGGTAATTGTTTAAAACGAGAATACGATACGATATCTATAATAATAGGGAAAAACTAGATTTCCCATTCTTCGAAAGCACAAACATCCGGAAAAGTGTTCAGCGACATAATTGTACTTTTTATTGACCACGAATTATTGATTAATATCCGGATAGTTAATTAAACGATATAATTATTAATTGTAGATTTTATTTAACTGTACCGGCATCCGAGAACCGGCAATCAATTAAACTGTATGAAAACTAAATTTAGAATTTTCTTTTAATTCTATTTGACTAAAGTGAAACGGTATTTCTGTAGTGTCGACCGGAGTCGACCGTCTTCTGTAGAAGTGTTTTTTAACATTTTGGACCCCTATTTTAGCGCGAAGTAACTATATTTTTTTATGCAATAAGGAGATAATAAGGCAATAAGAGAGCAATAAGGATCTCTACCAAACGAACAGAAGTAGGGATCGGGAAATAACGCGGGAACCGCCGCGTCACATGTGCCGGCTAGACTTGCGGATGGTACAATTTTCGAGACAAATACGCAAAAAGCCAAGCTGAATTTCGAACACGTGTAGATGTCACCTTTTGAACAAAGAAGAAATTGATCTTTCACTAATGCATTCCCGGAATACAAACGAAAACATTTTTATAGAACGAGATGACTTGGGTACATTTTATATTTGATCAAGGTCTTTTAATTTTTTCAGCAACGCAACCATTACTACGAGGGGACAAACAAAATTTTAAAAATATTATTTATTACCTCCACGTCCATTAAATTTGTAGAAGTTTGAAAACAATCTTTTGAGATATTCGTCATAAGTGTGATTGTACGACAAAATCTTAGCTACGAATAAAATACAATTTTACAGGACCGAACTCTAAGTTTTTCAGTAAATATACATGCAAAATTCACATACTTAAGACCGATAGAAAATATACCGTTACAGTGTTAGGCTGTTTCAATTTTTTTTTTCAATTCAAAAATTCCAAGGAGCAGTCAAAGATAAAATTCATTTACGTTTAGAAGAATTTAAAACCACAATAATAATTAAATATTTTTTTAATAAGAGAATTTAATACAATAAATACATTTTTTAAATAATATATAATAAAACATATTACTAGGATATATAAACACATTGTTGTTCCAAATGTGTGTGCATAATTATTTATTTATTTATTTTTTGCTACAACCCATAACCTAAACCAAGGCCCCAGAAGCTATAAGCTTGTGCGGGAGGGAGGGGGCGATTATTATTATTACGTAGGCCCTAATTGCGGCTGCAGCCGACTTACAGATGGAACAGCGCAAATCCCACATTTGTGTCACAGCTAAGGAAAACTGCAGAAAGCCTTAACCAGATCTGCCGGCGCCGGGAGTCGATCGCGGGCCGCTTGGGTGAAAGTCCGGCACACCAGACATTACACTACCAAGGCTGTATAGGGTTATAAAAATAAATACTTTGAAACATACCATTTAAATCGATAAAGAAAAGAAATGGACAAATTTCAAAATTTGATTTATCATTATTGATAATTATAATCAATAACACATAAAATTGATTCTGGCAAAAGTAATGTTAAAACATACACAAAATACAAACCACTTACCTTAATCAACAAATAAAAATGCAGCGGCTACAATTGCAATTTGGAAAGCACCCTTTAAAGATAAAAGCGGATTGCTGAATATTGGTAAATTTTGCTCTCCAACGAAACGCGAATTCTGCACAAATACAAAAATTCAAGAGAGTGTCACCAGATCTTCTGCAGTTTATATAAGATTTCGAAAAACAGTTGAATAAGTTAGTGTTTTTCCTAGTTACAACTAGAATTGTTTAGTGTGTTTTCTAGTTCCCAACTAGATTTTAAACTATAAACAAAAGACTATCTATAAACTAAATTTTCATAACCAAATCGTTAATAAGAATTAAATTAATTGTTAATAATGCTATTATAAAAAGATAGAGGGAAATTTCCTCTCTCTGCAGGTACTGGACACTTATAAAGAAATGTTAAATTGACCCCAGGATTCAATGGCAAACTATAATGGTTTTTTCCCCAAATTAATACATTTTTAAGAATTTTAAATAAATGCTTTTAACACATTGATACTTCCTTTTCTTATCATACATTTAATCCAAACATCCTATAAAACAATTATTACAAAACCTTATCTACTCAAATCATAAATAAAGACTAATTTCTAATCTATGCCAGCAGACTATGCCAAAACTCATCAATATTTGGTTTTTAATTACCCAGATATTCTATAATAAAAGACCCCAACTTTGGCATATAAGTCTCAATTATACTCAAGAACTCGCTTGATCCCCTTACAACAAAATATTTCAGTTCAAAATTTGAATAATATTGAACACCTCATATTTACTATGAGAATACACAAATCGTTGAATATGAAGAACATTTTCTTCAATTTGACCAATAAAAATAATAAGCACAGTGATAAGTACTTGTGTACATTTTCACAACTATATCTTTAATATGTTTCAAATGAAAACAAGCCTTGAAATGGCTTCATTATCTGTAATTATGTGCAAATTACACACAACGACAGAAGATCATTGAATTTGCCAAACAAAATTACAGAAATTAAGAGAAGAATCAAGTTAAAATGTATCCTTTTTCTATTTATTATGTTTCTTTATCATAATAGAAACATATTTAAATTAAATGAAATTGAACTTAAATACATTTAAATATGTCGCCTGGAAGTTAGGCGACCCAAATCACACTTATTTAATTATTGATGCCTGAAGCATGTCCTGTCATGACAATATGTACAATTATTTCTAAGATACAATAAAGAAAATAGAAAAATACAAACAATAATAATTCTATATATAGGGCCGGCGGTAGACGAGTAGTATGAGAGTGCTACATGTATTCGAAAGCTCGTGAATTCCCACTTCGGGCGGCAGGATTTTTCTAAATTGGAGAATTTGGCCACATTTTCGGATAAGTGTTTAATTTATAATTTATAATTCGGATAAGTGTTTGTTTTATTGGTGAAGTTTCCAAAAAAAAACAAATCACCCTGTATATATTATCCGATCAATAAAGTGATGAGCAAAGAAACAAATGGAAAAGAAAACTGACGAGAACCTATGTGTGGTCCTAATCACGCTATAGAAGAAGAATTAATTGTACGTGTATATAATTATATGTCCTGCATGATCAAATAGTAGTTTATTTTCTATTGACGTTATATTTTAACTGAATCTAAGAAAATTTTAGAAAGTTTACCAATCACTGTAACGTGTTATAAGTACCTCAATGTATTCCGAGTTATCCACTCACCCGAATCACCCGACCACCCACGTCACCACCTACACCCGGGGTCACCAACCTACCCACTCACCTACCGCCAGAGACACCGACCTACCACCCCAGTCACTTGTGATTTTGCTTTTTCAAATGAACTAAAGAACTGGCATGGGCTCGTCATAGTTTGTGCACAAAAAATTACCTATCTTTTCCATACACCGTATTTTAAGTTGATGCTATACTTCCTATATTGCTATACTTATTGATTAACTTTAATAAAAGTACAAAGTTATCATTTTCTTACCAAAATGTAAAAGGCCTTAGAACTAAACTTAAATTGCTACAGTGTTATGCAGTAACGATAATGCAAGAGCACAATCTAATTCTTTTAACAGAAACATGGCTGGCTCCATCTATATCTGATGGAGAACTGGGATTTAAAAATTATGTAATATATAGGGTTGATAGAAACCCTAATACAAGTTCATGCGAGCGTGGTGGAGGAGTGTTAATTGCTGTGAATGCGGTTATAAAGTCTAGAAGAATTCACATCAGTTCCAATACTGTTGAAATGGTGTTTGTACTTATAACTATAGACAATAACAATAATACCATAGTTGTGGGCAACGTATATCTACCTCCAAATTCGTCTTCCGATTTATATGAAGAATATTCTAGAAAACTAATACAATTGAGTTTTGAATTTCCAAGTAGTAAATTTCTGTTGTTTGGTGACTTTAATCTCCCTCATGTGAACTGGAGCGATGAAAATATAAATTCTTTGATAATTTTTATGAAATTCTATATTTTGCAATTGATACCTTTGTTCCAACAATAATTGTAAAAAATAGAAAATTTCCAGTTTGGTACACTACAGAGCTAAAACAGTTAATTATACAGAAAAAAATAAAACATAAAAGATACAAGCAAACTCAATCCGTTCAAGATTATTTAGAATTTAGTAATATAAGAGAGTTATGCAAAACACTCTCCAAGGAAAATTACACGAGCTATATAAAGCGTACTGAACTAACACTTCGGGACAACCCTAGATTGTCTTGGAATTTCACCAAAAACTTAACACAAGAAAATCTTATCCCAAATTCCATGTATCTAAATGGGATTATTGCAGACAACCCACAACATATTGTTGATTTATTTGCCTGTCGTTTTGCTTCAGTTTATACTGATTCTCATTGTAATATTCCTACCCTTAACTATAAATATGGGATAAATTTAAACAACATAGTTATCGAGGTAAACGATGTTTTTAACAAACTTCTATAGTTACAATCTAGTGACAGCCATGGCCCTGATGCTATACCATCACGGTTTTTGAAAAATTGCATATGCGTTCTGGCCAATCCCCTCTGTCGGCTATTTAACTTGTCTTTAACCACAGGTATATCCCTGCATTATGGAAAACTAGTTTCATTATCCCAATATTTAAATCAGGAGATCGAATGGATATTAAGAATTATAGACCCATTTCCGAAATTTCTGTTATTTCCAAGATTCTGGAGCAATCGTTACCGATAAAATCTTACCCAACCTCAGGCACGTTTTTATAAATGAACAACATGGGTTTATCAAAGCCCGTTCTACAGTCGACAATCTTTTATCCTACCAGCATTGAATTTTAAATGCTTTTGAACAAAAGTTGAAAGTAGATGCGATATATACTGATATGTCTAAGGCTTTTGATAAAGTTAACCACGAGTTGCTATTAATGAAATTGTGTGCTATTGGATTAAATGAAATTCTACTAAAGTGGCTGTGTAACTTTCTTAGCAATCGCACTCAAATAGTTAACGTAAAAAACCATTTTTCTTCTGAAATATCTGTAACTTCAGGAGTACCGCAGGGTAGCCATCTATCTCCCTTACTATTTAACTGCTTTATCAATGATGTTAATCTCTATTTTCATTATAGTGATTTTTTGTTGTACGCAGATGATCTGAAAATATTTCACACAGTGAGATCATTAAATGACTGCCTCAAAATTCAAAATGATCTAGACAGATTCTACGAATGGTGCAAGCAAAACTCATTTAATTGAAGTCTAGATTCTATTGATTTCAATTACAAACTTGCGATTTTAAAAACTAACATAATATCAGACCTAGGAGTTTTAATAGACAATAAGTTAAATTTTGACAAACACATTAACAATATAAAAACTAAAGAGTTACAGAAGTTGGGTTTTATAATCAGAAATACAATAGTATATTGTACAACTAGTGTTACAATGCGAGTTAAGCTATATACGAGTATTACAAAAAGGAATTGTAACACGTGTTTTACATACTAATTTGTCTATTTCGCCTTAATTTACAATTTACTTTAAAGAAATGGGAAAATGTACACGCGGGTATTTTTGATGTGGTAATGTTGGTAATAACTGATAACGCATACAATGACATCCACTGTCATTTTGAAAAAATCACGTAGGTAGGAAAAAATTCAAGTTTAAAAAAAGGTGACAGCTTAGTTGTTTCTTCTCATATAAGATAAAAATGTATTTTTATTATAAATAATTATTTTGATAAGACAATCATGTACTCAATCAAGGTTTTACTGTTTCTATTACAATAAACATTTTAATACATCAAAACTGCTTAACATACAACAATAGAAAATAACTAACCTAACCTCTAAATCTAAACAATGAAAATGAAATTTGAGTAGGGACGGACACGGGATTCACGACCATCAACTTGATCCGGAAAACCAACAAGCTTTTCAGCGCATTTTCGTAGGAAATCCGCTATTAACCGCGCTTTGTTTTAATTCAAAGCTTCTTAAAATGAAATATGTTCCATTATTCTCGCTGTTATTTCTCAGCATCATAACATTCAAATTTTCAAAACGGCGCCAGTTAATGAATACTTATTAGTACCTATCACGGGAAAGTGCTTTTCTTTTGGATAATGTGCCCCCAAAATACTTCCGCGGGTTGGTTGTCGAGCATTATTCCTTTCCTTTTTATATTCTTCCTAACACCTTGGTTATGTTCCCATTAGTAGGTAAAAACTGAAAAAAATATTTGATGAAATGGAGGTGTACATCATTCAACTCAATTAAACTTACCTCAATATCGACAAGCGATATACGTTTTGGCTTTTTAATCTAATTTTGATCTTGAAATCAGAATATAGCTGTGTTATTGCTTATTACGCATTTACGTCTGACACTGGACTTCGTTGACAGAATGATATGACAGAGTAGGCTGGCAGCAAAATTTACTTACTACTGCCAGCCTTACAAATAAAAAAATCACTACTTTCAGTTGCACAAAGTAGCACTTTGTGTAACTGTTTTTCGCAAAAACAGTGTCACAAAGTAATCTTTGTATACGCGAAATAGACAAAAGATTTTTCAACTTTAAGCTCCATTAAATGTCTTTATTGTGCACTCGTTCGATCTTCATTGGAGTACGGTGCATCTGTATGGTCTCCTTATACTCAAATTCATATTAATAAGTTGGAGAAGATCCAAAATAAATTTATGAAATATTCAGCATTCAAACTGAATATAACATACGATAATAGTTCAAATATGCGGGTTCTATTACATCTACATACCTTAGAACAACGCAGAGTTTGCTTTGACTTATGATTTTTATTCAAATTAATCAACGGTTTCATTGATTGTGAGTATCTTTTATCATGTATCACCTTTTTGGTACCACCAAGAGATACCAGATCACAGCAGCTGTTTCATGTTAGCATCTACACTAATAACTATACTTATTTCTCACCAATACCACGCATGCTGAGATCTGGTAATGCTTGTAAGATAGATATTGTTAATGTATCATTTAATAATTTTAAAAATAACGTGTTAAAATAACATACTATGATATTATACTGTTACTTTTTTCTTTGTAAATGGATTTTCCGTCAATAAACTTTATTATTATTATTATATTACAAATTTTGAACAAAACTACTGATATCGTCGCCAATGCTTTAACTGCAGAACTCCATCCACCTCCTCGATTGGTTCGAAGATAATATGATGTATTTTTTTAATACTCGTATGTATACTATACAGGTGAATTAATCATTTACAAACGAGGAAATGGTAGACGTCCATGCCTATTCTTCATGAAACTTGGAACCTTCTTCAAAGAAAACTCAATGAACAAATAGGTATGCGAAGGCCGCTCTCAGAAGACCACATGGAGTCAGGCACGGATCATCAAGCAATTTGAAAATTTACAAATGGTTTACGAAAGGTACAAACAGAGCGGGATGGTTATTACGTACATTTGAAAAAGTATAGTGATGCTGACAACCGTATTTTCAGGGTCGTATCTGGCAGTGCGGCTACCTACATCTGGACAATATTGGTGAACTCTAACCATATAAAAAACAGATATTTTCAAATACTGTAACAGTCAAAAGAGGCAGAAAAAACTATAAGAATATTGTAACGCTCTTTTTAAATAAAACTAAAGATGCTGTTTTAAAAGTATAGTAATAAAAAGAAAAACCATTAACACTAACACAGATTTATTCTAAACTAATTAACAGCCGTACTTATAGAGAAATTACACGCGTGTAACACAATGTTTATTAATATGTTACACGCGTGTAAATATCTCTATAAGTACGGCTGTTAAATGTACACATTATGAACTATTAACGCACTTAAATTAATTTATTTACAGGCTATTTATTTATTTAATTAATTACAAAATTTATTTCGAATAAACCAATATTTATCTAGTCTATTTCACGTTGCGCGCATCTAATTAACTGTTGCTATTCTCCAAACCGCCCACATTGTTGTGTGTTTCGCGGGTTGCCGCCCCGAATCTTCTACTAGGCTCTCGAAGCGCCTGGAACTGTACTTTCGTCACCAGCCTATACCTGAGGGTTTCCCTTTAATTGCAATATTAAATAACTAATTATATTTGCCATCTACGTATTATAGATAGCGCTTCTACAGATAGGTAGTTCAGAATTTCGATGGAAACGCCAATATTTCAGGAACTTATCACATACAGTATGAAATGTAAATAATATACTATATTGAATTACGACGAATGATTTTTCCAATTAAAGATGCTCCTAACTCTTTTTTTATATACACTGAATAAATTAATACCAGCATTTTCTAATGCTGAAATTTTTAACGGTGAATTGTACCTATGTCGAATTGGCGCTGACAAATGGCCATCGACTAACAGACAACGGCGGATTGTCTTACACTCCATATTTGCTTGCTTCAAGTTCAGAGAAACAGCTCTACTATACATTTCTCAAGTTGTCTGTCAGGTAATTTTAAATTCTCTAATGTCCGTTTGCCCCAGTAGTACTTAAATTATAACTTGCAGTTAAATTTTTAAACTCGTTGCACGAATACAAATTTGCAATTTAAATGTCTGTTAAAAGTTCAAATTTTAACAAATTAAGGCACCGATTAGCCAGTTTAAGCTACCGGTTTGCGTGCTACCATCTGCGATCCATCAAATCAACGCTGGTGAATTGGAATTTGAATCTAATTACCTGGGAAGATGACGTTTACTATTAGATGATGTTTATCATTATTTATTGATGAGAGTTTATTGTTAATATTATAGAATAATATGCTCCTTAAAATCAGAAGATAAACAAAAACAGGTATGGGGCTCAAATTATACAGGAGAAGAGAAAATTTTATATCTAAATATAATTAAAAACACAAACATATCATCGAGTCGAAAAAATAGATGGATGCACCTGGAGGTACAAAAAAGAAACTTGGACAAAAATTAACAATGAATTTAATACTAGCAATCCCGCTATGGTGAGAAGAGGTACGTATAATATTGAAACCTTTTACTAAAATCAAAAAAATAATACGAAAATGAGCAGTAAATGAAAACTCCAGTTTGAGAAGAACGGGAGGAAGTCCAAGCGATGCATACCCAATTGACTCGACGCATGATCTAACACTGTCAATAATTAATCAAAAAACCATTTTTAGTCACAAGAGTAGGTTTGCTCATGACAGGAAAATAATATCAGTATAACTGCCAAGTCAAGGTACAAGTTCGTGTAATGCAATTAAAGCGTTTACCACTTCTGGGTGCAGTGTAGAAAGTGAAAATCCTGTTGATCAGGATGAAGGCTGACGACGAAGCGTGTTCGACAAGTGGAGAACAGTCTTAGGCGCTACACTACAAAATAGTTTGTCAATCTTCGAAGTTATCCCACTAATTTTTAACCTAACATGTCCTAGGGGATGCTCCAGCCTGTTACCAATCAAGGTCAACACACGAAGAACGCTATCCCTGGACAGTTTTAATTTTTTTTCTGAACGCTACATCATCTAACATGTCGAAGTAGTCATTTCTTTGATAAACTTGACGTGCCACACCTACTTTAGTACAGTCCAAAACTTCCAGGTCATTGTTGTGATTGCCGTTCATGACATTTACGACAACATTATCCATTATATAGGAAAAAGCGATAAGAACGCCCGTCAAATGCAAAACATAAACATAGCGTAATGATTTATGATTATTTTGACATCACCATTTGGAGGTTATTAAACATATAAACAAAATACTGATCACCAACATCTACATAAGAAATTCCCAAAATGTTACCAAATAGATTTCCGAATTTTTCCTTTTAATCCTCAAATTTTCTTTTTATCGTCTACTAACTAACTAAACAAATAAGGGTGCAAAGATTCTACTGATTAACTTTTAGTTATATTTAACCGCAGGTTTATTAAACGAAGATTTTAACCGCTACTGGTGCCAACGGACATCCTTAAATTATTAAGTACCAAGCATTGTGTTTTCATTCATGTGTCTCGGTATTCGGCGAGACAGCCAGCGCTACTTAGCGCTGGATGACCCAAACCCTATTGAACTACGCGATGTAAGAGAGGTGAAGATCCGAGCTTGAATTCTTTTTTCGTATTTCAACAAAATCAACAAGTTACTAAAGCTTACCCATTAGGGTAAGCAGTTGGCACCTAGTTAATATTTAAACTTAATCTGATCTTACTTTCTAGGTTCTTATCGTCTAGTCAGATTGAGAACTATTGTCTTGAACTATTGTCATTGTTATATTGACACATTATATTATGTACTATTGATTTCATAATGATCTAGGACAGCAAGGCTAATATGATGCTATTGACAGAACTGATTATTTACATTTATACTATATTATTTTCTACGACTTTTACTCTGTCGCTTTATTTACTGGACTGAACTTTACATACGTTCTCGTTCGTCGTATATCAGGAAGTGCCCTAAAATTATTGTTTCCTAAGCTTAAATACTAACTATTTACATCATCACATTACTCAATGTTACGTCACCTTACGATCTAATACAATGACTGTACATTATATACAATACATAACAGCAGATTAACATAGTAAAAGTGACACATATCTATTATAGTTTATTACACAACACTTTATGCAAAAATAATGATCTATTTACATAAATAAATACCTTTAGAGAATCTCATTACCCGTTGATATTACTCATTTGAAATTAAACAAATGAATTACATAATAACAATAACTTCCGCACAACTGGATGTTACGTATTCTTAAGAACTTGGTGAGTAAACTGTTTGATACTAAATAAAGAAACATGGATTATTTAACCTTATAAAAAGTACACATTGGTTGTATAATCAGACACACAAGTAAATAATTTAAAAATATTTTTTAATAAGAAAAGTTGTTAAAATATTAAAGAGTTAGTTTTAACAAAGATTTTAGAATTTTACAAAATTTACCAAAATTTACAAAATTTCGAAACTAGAATCCACAGCAATATATTTAGTCAAATGGAACATCAAGATAATTGTGGAAGATGTCGAATGTCGACGTTAAGAAAATTGGTATTAAGACCGCAGCCATACAGACACTTTTTTCACACACGCTGCGTTCGTATTATGTAAAGAACAGCTATTGTTGACAGGGTTGCAGTAAGTAGAAAAACATAAAAAATACACAAAAAGGTACAGGGAAATGATAGTTACCTCTGCGAACCGGAGAAATGTCGTATTCTTAAGAACTTGGTGTGTAAACTGTTTGATAATAAATAAAGAAACATGCATTATTTAACCTTATTAAAAAGTACACATTGGTTGTATAATCAAAGACACACAAGTAAATAATTTAAAAATATTTTTAATTGGAAAAGTTGATAAAATATTTCAAAAGTGTTAGTTTTTAACAAAGTTATTAAAATTTTACAAAATTTACAAAAATTTTAAAAATTTTGAAACTAAAATCCACAACATAAGATAAATTGGAATGGGCACGAAATTCACACATTAAAGAAAGTTTTACAATATAAACTCTCAATAATATAACAAAATCATTTCCATGACAATCAAATATACCAGCTTGTGCCATGGATTGTTTTAAAATTTATTGAATTATCTGAAATAATTTCACAGTTTCTGAAATACAAATGACAATTTCTGAAATTATTTTACCAAATTCTTATTTATAAATGATTAAACTGAAACACATTTGACGCTTTCTGAAATCAAACTCACCATTTTGAAATACAAATAATACTTTCTGACATCAAATTGACCAAACTGAAATACAACTGATTATTTCCGAAATTCATTTGACGAATCTGAAATACAATTGAGGATTTCTGAAATACAGTTGGAAAAGGTGTAGTAAGCTTACTTCATTAATTAGTAATTGCGTCTGTTACTGCTTTCATAACTTATGAAAGTAACTTTTGTCAGTTTAAGCGTAAATTTTAATGTGAAAATTAAATATTCCTTATAATCATTGTTTAATTTCATTTAATTACAGTATTCATTATTTTTCTGCACTACAATTCTGATTACGTGTTCTGATTCTGATTAATGTTGCTTAAACAATCTGCTAGAATTAGTCTATATAGCTATAATATTAGACGAACTCACCTGAAATATCTTATCTTTTTGCAAAAGCGCAACTTATACAGAGAATCAAGAAGAATCAAAATTGCATTTGAGTACATAATACCTAAAAGCACCAATACAGTCAGTTTTCTATAATTGGAACAGTTTTATAACGTTCAATGAATAAATTATTAACATTTAGGGGTTCTAGTTTTGAAGTTACCCTTTGAAACACATTAACTATTTGGAGGTTGAGAGTTATCGATCTTCTGTGCCACAGTTTAGTTTAATCCAAAAGGTTAAAATATTCGGTAATTTAGTTGAAATGAAGTTACTACTTAGTCACACTAGGATTAAAAATACTAGATTCTTCTACAAAGTTTATATACTTACTTTAAACATACTTTTCCAATGTCAAGGCCATTTACCAGATAAAAAAGAAAAATATTTAATTATGTATATTAAAAATGGAATTATAACTTCATAGCATGCATATTATGAACTACAGTCGTCTCGACGTATTTATACCGTTTAAATTGCGACAGGTTTTAACAATAAAGTATATCTATATGTAACATCATGTTGTGGATTGAATTTCTAGTGAACAATTGGATATAGAATTTTATTACTATTGTTGTAATAAATAACATCTCTGTTGGCCACAATGCTCAACTTCTTACTGAATTTAGGAGCACAACCAACTGGGGAGACATGACCGCTAACTTAAGTTACACCAAATTACTGTTACACGTGTTCCCTGCAAATGTTACAACAACCCTTGCTAACTTGTGATTTATAATATCCACTAAGCTCTTTACCCTTTCTTCCCCATCTAACAAGAACTGAATATCACTTCTTACTTCCAACTCTTTAACGAGTGGAAATGTTTCTGTATACTACTCATTGCCGTTACACGTAATCAACCTGAATAATCATGGCACGTAAACACGGGGAAGTTAGAATATATCTGACATAAATCCTTGTATCTAAGTAGCTGAGTAGTTCACAGGAAGCGTGCCAGAGTTTCCGGGTAGTTTACGGAGCAGGTGTGCGGGCTCATAACTCCGGGCAGTTCCCTCTCCACTATCAGAAATGCCTCGACTGTGCTACCGTTAAATACCTTATTAAACTCTATACAAAATATTGTGGATTTGGGAAAGAGCACTTTAGGGTGACATTAAGCTGGAGAAACTGTATATTGTTTTTACATTACAGCTAATATTGAATCTCCCTCAAAATTACTGTAAAATCTGAAATCAATTCTAATTATTTATTAGATTAGTTAGTGAATTAGATTGTTTTAACACACGGAATGTTACAATTAAATAGATACGGATGGATGAATGTTCGAATCCTAAACTGGATGCAGTTATGTATGTAACAATAGGTTCATTGTGATACTGAAAACGATTTAATAATACAGGCTTTTATTAAAGCGTTCTTGGAAACTATTTGTTTGTTTGTTTTTGGGCGAGGAATCAGGATGGCGGAGCATCCTTCGTACCTCATGGCACCGATTGTTATGATCATTTGGCCGACCCTACTAGAATTTAGCCGAATCTGGGGGAATTCCACCCCCAGTAAGGATTTTTAACGTGCCAAACATCGCATTGACATGGGACCTACAGTTTTACTTCCTATCCGAGAAGAAGGCATGTTTTTAATTTTTCTCCGCTATGAAAAATTACCAGCTCGGCCGGGGATCGAACCTGCGATCCTTGGATTATGAAGCAAACATGCAACCACCGAGGCTGACTGGAAACTGTTTGTAGGATTGGTAACATTCGTTTTATACTACATATAAACACATTTAAACTTGACACATCTTAACCTCACAAAACGTCAAATGTCACATTTGATAGTGTTACCACAAATTACACGCAAAAATCGCTAGATTGTAATGCAACGTTCACGTTTCACGTTCATCTGCTCAGAAGATTTTAAAAAGAAATTAAAAAATTGAAACTGTAGGTCAAGAATAATAGCACTTTTATTTGCACTTTCTCTCCAAGATCTCAATACTTATGAATACAATTATGACCCAAATAATCAGAAAAATTAAGTTCTGGCAGCGAGGGTTTTTTTGTGCCCAATGCCAATGGTCAGTAACGACTAACGCACCCTGAAAGGCTGCAACTCGGGCAGTTGTGGCGATTTCGTGTGAAAACTGAAATAGAAATAAGAATATCAATACGATTTGATTGCTATTGAACGTGGTTAGCCACTTTTCGAAAGGCAAACTATAGTGCTACTTCAAAAAGAGCCATATGTATGTGCCTCAATGTAGCATATCACTTTACACTTGAAGCTTAAATTCCAAATTATTCAGTTTATGGTATGTGATGTATTTTTGATTGATAGATATAATTTTGACCTTAATGGAAAGTTTTCTTTAAAATTATTGAGATCTACTTAAAGCAAATTCTCTGGGCCTAGAATATGATGGCTGTTTTTACATTGGTCTTTCGGCATCGCTCTGCTCGTAATTAGACATTATGGACAATTGTATATAAAATTAACATACTTTTGCAAGAAAATATCCTATGATTATTTTCCACTAATTACTCGATTATCTTTTGTGTATAAACTAGGGCATTATTGCATGCTTAACTATCCCGTTTTCGAAAACATGCCACAGACCGGCGCAAGAGGTGTTTAAGGTCGGTTTACACTTGGATCCAAGACGAGACCTGGGAGTGGTTACCTGGGCCGTCGTTAGAGGTATCGGATAAATCGACTCCCTAGTGTCCAAGACGAGACCTGAGGAGGTGCCTGCTCAAACATAGGCAGCGGACGATACAGAGATTATCTGAATGTTTTACGTGGAGTCCCCGTGTGAACATACCTCCACGTTCCTTCCAATGAGGAAGTAATTGAGATACGCTCAATCAGCTCGCGAATTGGTTAGCAATTGCTCCCAGTCAGCTCACTGGTCGGAGCGAGGTTGCCTATCCACCCTCTACTAGCTATCCAGGCTAGTACTGGAGCGATCGACTTAACACGTGCTCACCCGCCGGTACCCTCCCGTCCTCTTTCATACGGGGTGAAGTACCTCGTCCAGCAATAGGACTATTCCCCCAACTTAACTCAGTTGAATATAGAGAGCCCTCCAGTCCTATTTCATACCTTCACAAGCTCCTCCCCGCGACAGGGGTTGGGACCACTGCCCGATCGAATCCAACCTCAATTGTGGCGGGACTTGGTTTTTAATGGTTTTGCCACCCCGATCTACCACTATATAGGCTTGGTGGGCCCTCGACAGAGCTTCGTTTAGGTCTACACGTTATAGACTCCCAGTGTGTACCCGTTAAGGTGAAGTTGTCTTGATTGTGAGAGGCTATGTATTCGCTTCAACTCTCCTTAAGTGTAATGGCTTTCAGAGCTTCTCTCAATCACTGTACCCGGCTGCAGTCCGGATCATAGGGTGGTCGGGATAGCTCCTAAGCACATTTACCTGGCGGCATGCAGTTTCCCATATGCCAAAAGCGGGATAAACCTCACTTCGCTTCTCCTCACTTAAGAATCAGTCAAACAGCGGGTTCCTTTGGTGACCATAAATGACCTTATCCAAGGCAGGATTCGAATCCGCCCACACCAGTATCATATACCAGGGCTCCCCCTGATCGGTATGAGTAACCGTCGAGAATTCTCACGAATTTCTCTACCACACACTTGACCTGACAGCTTCATCCATTGCCCAGTTTCCAAGGAAACAAGGATAGGGTAGAAGACAGCCAGTTTTATGGGTGAACGTCGTGCGGTCTCCCGCACACCCCACGGACGATACAGTCAGAAAATAAAATGTTGTAGAAGTTCAAGTGTTTTTCGACGGAATATTCATTAACGTTGAAGAGAAAACTCTGATACATGAGTACCGGTGTGAGTGGAATTGATTCTTACCACAGACTTGGTTTGATGCAGAAGAATCAAGTGAGGTTTATCCCGGCTTGGCCAAGGTTAACTGCATGCCACTAGGTAAATGTGTTCGGAGACGAAAGTATGGAGATTATGCTACGACTGTGCAGTTCCAGTCGTATGATTCACATAAACCGTATAGAGTCACTACGCTTAAGGAGTGTTGACACGAATATATAGCCTCTCACGCTCAAGTCTGTGGCGATGGAATTAAAAAGGATGGATAGTAACCTCGTTCCCAGTGTGTACTGGCAGCATTTGCCTTCGCGTTTGTGCGCTAGTAGATAACAAATGGGTTTAGTGGAGCCACACAACCTTGAACTCTCATTTGACCTCCTTTCACTTTTCAAGCCCCACCCTTTTATAAGCCACGCCTCCCTCTCTGTTTCCCCTCTCTCCAAGCCAAACCTTTTTATAAGCCACGCCTCCCTCTCTCCTTTTCCCCTCACCAGACCCCTCCCTTTATAAGTCACGCCTCCCTTTGCTTTCCCTCTCTCTACTTGCCTCACTTGTTTTTAAGACCCCCCCCGCTTGGTAAGCTACACCCCTTTACCAACATAGACCACTTGTCTCATAGACAATAACGTCGGTAATACAGGTTCCATACTTAACCACCTAGAGAGATAGACAAAAAGTCACTAGATTGGAGAGAAACAGAAAATCTAGGGTCCCTAGAACTGTCTGGCTCAAGCGCCCCATTACCTAACCACACCCCTCTCTACTTACCTCACTTGTTTCATAGACTACACCCCCTTACCTCTAGACAGTTATAACCACGCCCCTCTTTACTTGCCTCCTCTCTTCTTGCCATTCTTGTCCCCAAACCGCACCTCAATCTCTACATAACTTCAACATCTGTGTCCACTAGTTATTTATCTAGTATAAAATGTGTTGGGAACATCAATGGTCGATTGAACGAAAGACTGGCGCAATTAAGTTTTCTCGTTTTAAAACTCACAATACCGGGTTGTTAATTGAATCAGATAAACTACCCAATATTGTAGAATTAAGAAGCATAGAAGATGTAGGTCACACTGTATGTTCACATATATTAGTTTTATACTTAAATAAAGATGGTAATCCAATAAATTCACAAAGAGTAGAATGCACGAAATCGGGTACTGAACATATTCACGACATACATCTCTTGGGGGACACATGTCCTTTCGTACTTTTCAAATGTGTATTTCGCACGTGGGATAGCGAAATATCTGATGTGTGGATGGATAATATAGAACGAAACATTTGGTTTAATAGATCATGGTTACATAATAGTGAACATAGACCGTTTAAGTGGATGACTGAAGAAGAATTTCACAAGGAAAGACTCTCAACTTCACTAGATATTCAAAAGAACGTAAACTACATATACTTGAGGTGCATAATAGTGATTTTAAAGTTCCGGATACGTATATTCCTGCGGACTGTAATCCGAATAACTGTTATGTACTTAACTATAGTAAACGTGAGCCTATAAAAAAAATCTGATAAATTACTGACAATTACAAAGAGGTTGATTGTAAATGTTTAGATTGTATACAATGTTATAACAAAAAATAAAAGACTTTTATTAACAATTGGTTTTATTAAAAACGGTTGCAGTACAAATACAAAGTTTAATACAATATGTTGTATCATGCACCTTATTAAACTTTAAGGTTAAGCAAATAAATAACCACGTAAACAATCAAAAATATGGCAAGTATAACCAATACAAAGATCGACACTGAGACGAAAACTATACTGCTAACAGGCGGTGGTAAATCAGGAAGTTTGCAAATGTGCGGATCATGACTAATTGTTTGCCAGCTGGTCTCGATGTCATGTGACGGATAATGAAATTTCACTTTGAATGATGAAGGTACACGTGTAACATTACTTAATGAAACACTATAAACGTTTAGTCCATGCAGAACATCACTTTTTAAGTTGTAACGCGTTGGATCTTGGGAGAACACTATTGACCCGGAAATGGACTCTGACGGTCGTGCGATGTACATAACACCATCATAAACGGCGGTTAGCATTATTAAGAGTTTTATAGGTAAAGCACCCATGTTCGCAGCAGGAAGTAGACTAAAAGAACTCTTGATAGACTTCCCCCACTACGTTTAAACCCCACCCTTTAATTCTCCCCACCACGAATTGATCCATATAAAAATAGGATCTTACCAATTGCAACATTAAGTGAGCTTAATCTATCAGTAAGCATTCAAGAAGTGCGTCACTATTTACATAAGTAAGTGCATTGTAAATTATATTACTATCTCTGTAAAATGGAAAATTTGGTTAAAGCGTTTGAAGTCGTCAAGAACGTTGCGAGTGGACGAGTATCAAATGCATCTTCAAGTTCATCGTCATCACCGGATAGCAAAGCAAAATTGTCATAGATCCTACCTTTATTAGAAGGGCGACTTTACTATTTGAATAAATCTAAATGTAAAGCGGTAACTATTGGATTGTGTCCCGTAGACCTTTTACCACGAGTGAGAGTCTTCGGAATCAGGACTGGTTTAGTTACTTTTACGCTCGAGGAATGGCTTGATGTAGTTCAACAACAATCGCTTATAAAAAGTTTGTTGTACAGCAGTGAAATACCGACCAATCCAGTAACTATATCAACGTGTAAGACTATTATCGTCCAAAATATCGAAGGAAAGAATTTCGCGAACGTATTGATGGGTCGGAAGTGTGGTTGGGATTTGAAAGCGTCATTCAGCTTCTAGAACTACTTCCTCTGCTAGAAATCCGTTTAAAAATCCTTGTAGAGCAAGATTTTGTTCAATTTTATCAAGCTTTATTAAAAGGATCGAGTGTATTAAGCGGGGATTCCACCGAAAACGTTAAACAAGTGTTATCTGCTTTACCACCGTCCGAGAACGTTGTGTATGCTTTGGAACAGGTGGCATTGTACCCGGAAAGAATTCAGTGTGACATCGACTTGCAAAACGTTCTTGGATAAAGATGTGGATGTGTTATAGTTCACAATCGTGGCCTATGGCTATTGATCTTAAAAGTGCAGTACAGATAGTGCAGGAAGAGTTACGCGATCTACGCTTTGATGCCGATCACGAAGCGGTCTATGGATTGGGGAAATATTATACCGACGAAGAGTGTAAAGAAAGAGTTCTAAAGTTTCAGATAGGGGTAGACTTGTGTCAATCGTATTTAGAAGGAAATATCTGTATAGATTGCTTGTTGGATAAATTAAACAAGGAAGGTTTGGAATCATTTACGTCTACAATAGAAGAGTTTGTAGACAACAAAAATTAGCAACCAAAATAAACGCGTTACGATCAAGGAGGAGAATAATAAAATACATTATTTATTTACGTGGAATTACGCCTACAGACAAGCACGAATATCGTTGTGGATGGAAAGTGTTGTAGATCGGTGTCGGTTTCAAAGACGTATCGAGAAATGTGGTGTAGTGTTAAATAGAATTTTAGATATAGAACATAGAAATAAAATTTATATTGATCGCTTTAGTAAGGTTTGATTGTAATGCATATTATATTATTATATAACTTATTATAAAAATAAACATAAAACACACAAGGATATTTAGAATAATTGAAGCACGTTCTTGCACAGGTAAAGTTCCGATGTTAATGCATCTATACTACTTAATTTACTATATTACGTGCTGCTATATACGAGTTATGGGTGTTATCAAAGCCCAACCACTTGACCAGAACGCGATCCCGATTTTTTTAAAGACCTGTTCCACTAAAAATATATATGGATGTTTAGCTATCTGTAATTCCTCCGTGTAGAATCCGCCGCGAATTTCTTCACCTTTAACGTCTTCCAAAGTATACGTTGTAGGGTTTGTTAGTCGAACCTTTTTAATCTTAAAAATTTCTGTACTCCAGCTTGGAGTGTAGCCTTTTGCGAAAGCTTCCCGGTGTTTACTGATTCGCACGTGATCACCAACTTTAAATTTAGGACTTCGCGGATCTATGGTCTTTGGAAATTTAAAGACTGTCTGTAAAATTTTCTTAGCGTTTTCCCGACTAACATCAATAGGTTTAAATCTAATGGTTCTATGTACTGTTGAGTTATACTTCGCAACTACTTGAGGTAATAACTGTAACCACTTATACGATCCTTGCATTGAAAATTCTTTCCATATCTTATTTTTGAGGATTCGATTTACACGTTCCACGGGGCTTGCTTTCATACTAGAGAACGTGCTATAATGATTTATGTTGAAACTTTGCATTAAGTTACGAAAATGTGTGTTATAAAATTCCTTTCTCATATCCGTTTGTAAATTTTCCGGAGTACCTCCTGTTGATGTTAATAATTTTTTCATTGCTTTCGTGACGTCTTCACCGGTTTTTCGTTTAGGTGCACACGCCCAAACACGCTTGCTAAACATATTCAACAATACTAAAATATATCGAAAGCCTTTATTTATTTTAGCATAGGGAATCATTTCCACAAGATCTGCCATGTACAAATCGTTCAAGCCTTTTACGATTACGCGTCTTCTTCGAAATCGTTTACGAGCAGGTTTATGCAATTCTTCAATTATTTGACGTTTTATACTCATTTGAAAAATGCTGGAACACTAATAACAGCTTCAAAAATAAATATGTCCTTTGATCCAGGCTTCTTCGCCTTAAACTTATCCCCTTTCTTCAATGACACTCCGATGAGTGATTCGGCATCGTATAACGTATCGTTTAAAAAGATTTGCGCATCTGTGGGATAGTATTTGATTTGTTTAATGCTACCTTCGGTTAGAGGAACGACATACTCGAAGTTGGTGGAGTTCAAAAGTGCATAACCTTTTTCATGATTGTATATTCCCATAATATACAACATTGTCTAGTAGTGCAAATTAGTCACGTCTTCTAAAAGGAATACTTTTGCACGAGCGTCGAGTTTAACTCGGATAGGAGTTTTGTGAAGATGTTTACCGAACTTATCCAGAGTCATCGTTTTGGATGACTAATAAGAGCTTCGTAGTAAAATGGGGCGGCTGTAGACGGATATAGCGACGTACTTCTCGCCTTAATCTTATCGCCTTTTCTCAATCGTCTCCCAATTAAGTTGGCAGCAGCACCAATTACAATATCGTTTACAGACATATAGCATGGTGGTGAGCTGCAAACTTCTTGTACAGTCCCTTTTGTAAACGGTATTGTGTATTCCCGTATACTGTTGCTACCTTTCAAATTGTAATAGTTCGGTAGGTCGGAAATAGTAGGTTCGCTCGACTCAGGCTCGGTGTCCGCCCACATATACATCATTGTTGTGTACCTTACATTTTGTATATCTTCTAATAGGTACACTTTCGAACGAGTGTCGAGTTTCACTCGGACAGGGGTTTTGTGAAGATGTTTACCGAATTTATCGAGCGTCATGATTGTACTAACGTTAGCAATATTATGAAACGGATCGATACGCGTGTGATGATTTATTCGATAATTTTAGCAGCTCTCAATTCATCGATAATATATATGATTTCATTAGTGTGACCGGTGTGACCAGCCGATTTTGAACTTAAAAGGAGTCTCAATCTGTCCACTAATTTATTAGGATCTTTCCAAGGTATAAATTCCACCTGTTTATTATTATAGTTGAGAACGCGCATATCACCACCGCCACGTTTTGCTAATATGTGAGTTTTCGATCGCGTGACCGGTGTAGTAGGTGTAGACTCGCTTCGGAATCTTGCCCCACGAGTAGTTAGAAGGGCTCTAATTATATTTGAATATTTCTTTCCGGTTCCGTGTAGCGGTACACCCTCAATGTAACCTCTTCTGGTAGCATTGGTACGTGTAAGAAGATCCTTATACTTCTGCAAGTCTGATTGAGTGTATCCAATAGGTGCTTTTTTAAATACTAATTCGTAAAAACCAGGAGTGCCTGCATATTTCAAAATTGTGCCTGAGGGTTTTTTAATAATAAAGTCGTTCTCGTCAAAAGTGAGTACGGAGTTTCCGATTAGGTACTGCTGAGATTCCGGATGGAATCGTACTCCATAATGATGATCGAACTCGTTCTTAGTATCCCTGAACATGTTTTCCATATAAATTTTAGCTCTACCAGAAAAGGTCTCATCTATGTAAGTTTGGAATTCCGGATTGAACTCAACAGCAGCAAGTTGTTCTTTTAATTGATCCAATGTTGGGATCCCAGATTCTTCCAGGACTTCTGCTTCAAAAACCGAGATATCAGGTGAGGGAACGCTAGTAGTGCGCATTCTTTGGGTGATAGGTGTTGGTTAGGGAGGCATATCTATTCGTCTTGCGGGTGGAAGTCGTCTATAATATTTTGGAGTCGAGGTAGGTATGGGAGAAGAAACTTCCGTTTTTAAGGGTTCTTCTTTCGGAGTTAATAATTCCGTTTTAACTCCGGTTATAAACTCACGCAATGGTTGAGTGATAGGTTGATAGCGGCGTTGTAGTTCCACTTCTGACCGTGCAATTTCAGACTTGAGACTTTTGTATTTCTGTTTAACATGTTGTCGTGCTTTAACCAAGTCTTCTGCTACACGCTTGTCCATGTTTACTAAAACGTTTAGTTCGTTGTCTTCGGTATTTATGGTGAAGTAACAGTCGAAACCTTTTCGATAACGTCCCCCATTAAGTGGATAATCTTTGTCGATTACTAAAAAGCCATATTTCTCCTTCCAACAGTGTAAACACAAGTGTTTAAACGCTTCGAAAGTCATATCCCCGCTAACATGATCGTTAAATATTGTGTTTTAAGTTAGTATTATCCTGCTTAAAAACGACAATGAGATTTGAATTATCTCTTACGAGTTGTTTAGGTATGGCAGAGTATGTCTGACATAAATAAAAACAATCGATGTGTTTATGTCTACCGAAGCAGAAATAATCACGTATGGTGCTTTGACTATCGCAAACTACATCGTCGAAGATAATAACTGAGTTTTGGTTTGCATCCTTAGGTGGTAATATAGTTTCAGAAGAATCGTATTCGAAATAACCGATGGGTAATGATCGAAACAGCTCGCGTAGATATGCGTATTTCGGTTGATAAAGAGATTTACTATAGACATATACGTTTTCGAAGCGTAATCCGTTTGGATGTTCTAGTAAACCTATCATTAGGTTGGTTTTACCACATCCGGAACTGCCTACTATTATACCGCGTTTGCATCCTGCCCCCAACAATACACTATGTTTAAAAATTTGCGGCGTCGGTGAACAATTATCCCGATTTATAATAGACAACCTCTGTCTCTGACGCACCAACTTTAACTGCTCCATATAGGACACGTTGTGAAAGAGCGTATATGGGTAAAGGGTATAAATATATAAAGATGTTGGAGCACGCTTTCAGCTTTCAGTCACTCTTCTCCTGTGATAGGAGTAATGTGTTATGAAACGTACTCTGCGAAAATCGGAGAATCGTCAATCAACTCGTAAGGGGAAGGGAGTGATCAACACTCTCATTAATAAGTTACCGTTAGAATTACATTTACCAGGGTATAACTACTGTGGACCTGGCACCCGTTTACATCAAAGGCTTTCTCGTCTATTCAAAAACTAACGACCTTGGTGAACGTCATAAAGCTGATCGTATATTAGGACAGAAGGCGTGGACGAGGTTTCGTTCTAAGGACGCTCGTTTTGGAGAGAGAGCGGCTGCGGTTACTGTGGCCGGCATTATGTCTGGAAAAAGAAAATTAGGTATGGGTGTTCGACGATCTAAAGTGAATAGAAGGGGTATTTTAACATTCAACAACGCCATCAAATTAGCTAGAAAACGTATTGGTGGTAAAGTAAAAAAGCTATCTTTAAAACGTTCTGCTCGTCTTGCCCTAGCGGCCTTGAAACGTAAACGTATCATGGCTCCCAAAGGGCGGATTATACCTATCCCTAAACAAGGTGGTTTCCTACCGCTCATTCCTTTATTTGCCGCTCTCGGAGCTATAGGCTCCTTAGGAACGGGAGCAGCTGCGGTTGCCAAAGCAGTGAATGAAGCAAAAGCAGCGAAATCAGCTCTCGAAGAAACGAAACGACACAATAAAGCGATGGAGCAAGCGCCTGTAGGAAATGGATTATATTTGAAACCATACAAAAAAGGATTAGGGTTGTATTTACAACCTCCAAAAAACTACCCTTAAAGCTACCACACCGAGCACTGACCAATATCGATCTGTCAAAGTACGTAAACCAGTTAAAAATTCCACACTTCAGAGGTATTTTTATGCGAAACGGGTTACCGAAACGTATCCGTAAAAACGAATGTGGAATTGTGAATTTGGATGATACAGATGGGGAAGGTACGCATTGGACACCGTATGTTAAACGTGGTCGAAATATATTATACATTGATAGTATTGGTCAGTTAAAACCCCCACTAGAACTCGTTTAGTACTTTAAAAGTGATGGTAGCTTAAACGTACTTCGTTACAACTACGATGCTTTTCAGAAGCTAAATTCGTACAATTGTGGACATTTAGCGCTGAACTTTTTATATGATAACACTCC
The DNA here is from genome assembly GCA_929113105.1 of Agrypnus murinus. Taxonomy (NCBI): domain Eukaryota; kingdom Metazoa; phylum Arthropoda; class Insecta; order Coleoptera; family Elateridae; genus Agrypnus; species Agrypnus murinus. Next base: position 196,944,203 of record OV816025.1, read on the forward strand.
TTAACATTTCCGCAGTCTTACTGGAAATGTTGAGATGTCTTAAACATTCATCTTCTCCGATAAAACTTCTGTTTTAACTTCTTCTTATAACCCTCCCATATATTTGGATGCTAAAAAACAATGGCTTATGCGTTTGACAAATTTCGAGACGTTTAATACTATTCTGAACGTAACGGATGAAAACAACGTGTTTAAAATTGGCAAAAGAATAATAAAGATACCTACAGGGTCATATGAGCTTGCTGATATAGCTCAATACATTAATTCTCAAGTAAACGGTGAGTCTGTTAACATCGATCCGAATCATAACACCCTAAAATCGATTATAAACGCCGATCACGACATTGACTTTACAGTTGAACACTCTATCGGAACATTGTTAGGGTTTAAGAATAGAATCTTAAAAGCTAAGGAACGTCACATATCTGATTTTCCAGTTAAAATTATCAAGGTTAACTCGCTAATGATAGAATGTAATATAATAACAGGGAATTATATTAATGGTACACCGGCCCATGTGATACATCAATTCTTTCCCAGTGTTCCTCCTGGATTCAAAATAATAGAAGCACCTGAAACTGCACCCTATTTACCAATTAATGTCAATACTATTTCAAACATTACCCTTTAAATATTGGATCAAGACGGGGACTTGGTTAATTTCCCAGGGGAAACAGTGGCGATAGGACTTCATTTGAAGAGCGTCGATGATGGTGCTCAAATATAACACTCCTCGATGTTGCACTGATCGATCTGGCTATAAGAGATCGTGTTCGAAGAGAAAAATGGTTAGTCAAGCATCGGTCACTACTCAATTGACAAGGGGCAACCGCTTATTCTTGCAAACCTTAGGCTTTATTATCCCAAAATGAATGTACTAAATGTAAACGAAAAAGTGCTAGTCGATAACTCGATTGTTGGAGCTGAATTTCACACTCACCAACCTTATACAACTCGTTTTGAGAATAATGACGAAATTCGAATACCTATTCAAGAATATGTAGAAGGTACTGTACTGAAAGAAGATGGTAAACCATCAGCGAGTGGTAAATTTATAAACAATGGTATTGCGCATCTTTTTAGTGAGATTCGGTACGAAGTGAATGGAGTTGTGGTGGATTCGGTAACAAAAGTTGGTCTAACAACCACCATGAAAGCTTACCTTTCCCACAATTCGAACGAAAGCGTTAAGTTACAAAACGCTGGTTGGTTTCCGGATAGTACCAGCACCTTGCTATATGGTAAAGGTAATTTTTGCGCCTGCATACCTTTATCAACACTGTTAGGGATTTTTGAAGACTATGGAAAGATTATTATGAACATTCGTCAAGAATTGGTATTAATTAGAAGCAATTCTGATCTCGATGCCCTAATATCCACCGATGCTAATGAAAAGTTTAAGGTTAACTTGCAAAAAATATATTGGAACGTTCCACATCTTCAACCAGGATTGGCGGAAGAATTATCATTAACAAAATATATTGGGAAAGATACTGACACTCAAGTGGCATTTAGAAGCTGGGAAACTCATAGTTATCCCGCTGTACCGCAAACGGATAAGCATAGTTGGTCTATTAAAACATCGACCACTCTGGAAACTCCCCGTTACGTTATCATAGGGTTTCAAACCGATCGTGATGGCCAGTTGCAGAAAGATATGAGCGCATTCGACACCTGCGATATTCAAAACGTGACGGTATTTTTATATACGGAAAGGTATTCTTACGATCAATTAAATATTAATTATGGTGAAAATCGAGATGCTACTTTATACGAAATGTATGCTAACTTTCAACGATCGTACTATGATAAACCCAACGAACCACTACTGGCTCCTGATAGATTTAAGGCACTTACACCTCTAATCGTCATCGACTGTTCGCTACAGAAAGATCCTTGCTAGGGAAAGCTGTCGTTCTTCGAGTTACTTTCGAAACCCACAAAAGCTTTCCAGAGAACACTACTGCTTACTGTCTCATTTTGCACGATAGAGTATTTACGTATAACGCATTGACGAAGCAAGTACGACAACTATAAACGAAATCATTATATACATTTATTAGTATAGCAGCACGCATCGACCATGCTGTTTGTCGATGTTCAAGGTTTCAAGACTTCCGACACAGACTTTGTGCCCAAGGAATTAGCCGTGTTTGATGGACATCACGTGTCTCATTACGTCTTCAAACCTCCGTTTACCTTTCGCAACTTACCTCCCATGTTTCGCCAACAAGCTACTTGGTTAATGCATAATCATCATTGTCTCGATTGGAATGAACGATTCACTCCTCCGTTTATGTTTTCCATAATTCTTCAACGCTTGACTCAGCAGGCGGACACCGTTTACGTGAAGGGGTCTGAAAAGAGCAACTACATTCGACGTTTCGTGTCACAACAGGTGGTGGAGCTAGAAGAGGAACCAGCTCTCCAAGCTATGTCTCCATCATGCTTTTATCATCGTCATTCACTCTGCTATTGTGCATTAAGCAATGTATACTACTTACATGAAACTCATGTAATGGATTGTTCAGAATAAAGTTTTTTTAAATTCGTTAATGGTTTTATTAAAAACAACATATTAATTACAGAATTTATTCATTGGTACTACAAACTAATTTATGTTTGATACATGATTACTCACAATTAAACAAGATTTAACATTACACAATTATTTACATTTAACAATTACTATCATTTACTTCCCTAGTCAGATAACGCACCGGGACACTTGAGGCAGACAGACGTGACGTCACAGTATAGCTATATCTCTCACATGATTACTCACAATTAAATATATAACAATTACTATCATTTACTTCCCTAGTCAGATAATGCACCAAACCAGCAGGAAACCCGGCAGCAAGGTTGTCACGTGCACGTTGAGTTGCAGCACGCCATTGACTATATGATGTAAAGCACTTACATTTGAAAAGAACAAAATCACATTTATCCATGTTCTGTACATCCATAATCTTTCATATTTATGAGGTTATCATTTTTTAACAAATAATGGACTTCTATACCTGCACAGGAAGTGTATCGAAAATCATGTTGACTTCGTATAACCACAGTATTAGGAAGTCTCGCTCTTTCGATTAACAACCCAGTATTGTGAGTCTTATAACGAGAAAACACAATGTCACGATTAGCTGTTGTTTCAAGTGCCCAATGATGTTGCCAACACACTTTGATTGAACCCATTTCGATTGTAACTGAGCAATACGCTACGTTAAAAGCTTTTTAAGCTACATCCCTACCACTTTTGAAGATTCCCACCCGGATTTTATAGACTAGGGAAGTTTACATAATTATTTATATACAGCAGACAAAATTAACACAACATAATACAACATTTAGTTATATTGAATTTATATACAGTAGACAAACATCAACAAACGTTTACATAATTATTTATATACAGTAGACAAACATTGACACACGCTTTTAACATGTTACATTTATTTCATTAATAATAACAAAATTAAATAGAAATTAAATAAAAACAAGATTACAATTCATTCTCTAGCAGTTTTTGTGGTGCTAGGAATAAAATACCGTTTATCATCTACGGCGGAAAGTGCAATCTTGTTTTTCAATTCCGTATATATGTTATGACGTTCTGTCTTAAAGATAAACATTTTACAGAAAATAACGCTAACTTTATTCTCAACGATATTTTCATAATCTTGGCGCTTTAATACATTTTCTATAACATTTTTTTTATTCCTTTCGCTTTTTTACACACATGATTGATCGTTTCGCAACAATATGCTTTCGCGCTAGCACCCCAAAAACCTCTTAGGGGAATGCCTATATATTCATCTTTAAATTTACCAAGCACCGATTGATTTGGTGAAATTCCGTGCAAGTATTCATTTTTAAAATTTGAAGTATCAAATTTATCCAAGTGCAGTTTCATGTCTTCATAAAAATTTTCCGTGAATACCTCAATTATTAGACTGTCTGTGTGCGTATAAAGTAAGGAAACTCGATCGCCATACAAACGTTTTAGAAAATTATAGTAAAAATCATACATCACAGTTTTCGAAATGTCTAAAATACTAAAACCAACATAAACCGGTTTGTCATAAAGCACTAAAACTCGTTCCATTTCCACGGCTACCAAATTCTCCGTAAAAACAGCAGCACCTTTAAAATTAGCTTTAGCATTATCGGACTCGGCACCACGTTTCTTTCCAAAATTTTCAAAATGAGACTAACTTTATGTCCACTCTGTTCTTGACATTCTCCATCGTCTTATCAAAGACACTGTTATTCATCAGTTTAAAAAAATCTTCTTCAAAACTGTTTTTAGCTAGGTTTCGTAAACGGGTATTTCAATCTATATAAGACCTCAACCAAGGCGATTGATCAAATTTTAGAATTCTATGAATTTTTGTTAATACTAAACCGTGTTCCAAACACTGGGTTAGATTACAATAATAAATTACGTACTTGGATTTATTATACAAACTGGGGATGAGTTTTTGTTGTTTTTTTTGCGGTGGAGCCATTATCTCGGGACAAAAGGGAAATTCATTCTGCGCATGATGTAAATTTTCACTAATTTTCAAATCCACTTCCAGGACAAAACCTTGGGGGGATTCGTCTGTAATTTGCATGACGTCGAAATCTTCAATTTCTCGCTCTGACAGCCACGTAAAGTTACCACGAGGTAAGAATTGTCGCATCGCAAATCCGTAAAGATTTGTGGCATCTAGATACATTATGAAGGAGCTGGGTCGTTGGATCATAATTTGGAAGAAATTTGTTATTTGCAATAGCTTTGCGTCCAACACACACGCTCACCCCTCCTCGTATTCCTTTTTTAAAAAGTGTAACATGTCAATATCGGTTAACAACTCAAGCTCTACACCCGTATGTTTTAACATATCCTCCCAACTCAAACCGGGCGCCGTGAAATATTGTGCCGGATCAAGATTATAGTATTCAAGACACACCGATCGAAAATTCTCAAAAATATCCGTCAGTAGTAACACATCACACGTTATGTACGAGGGTAGATTGAAAAGTTTCCGGAATGGGCAAGAAAACGCAGTAATTGAACAGGTTTTTGTTTTTATTTTTCAACATAATATCCTTGCAGGGCGATACACTTTTCCCAGCGGTGCTCCAACTTTTTTAAGCCTTCAGAAAAATATGATTTCGGGAACTCTGCAAAATAAGCTTTAGTGGCGGCGATGACCTCCTCATTTGACGTAAAGCGCTTGCCTCCGAGCCAAGTCTTCATGTTTGTGAACAAAAAGAAGTCGCACGGGGCCAGGTCTGGAGAGTACGGGGGATGCGGCACCACCTCGTAGCCCAATTCAACCAATTTAGCATTGGCGATTCGGGATGAATGGGCCGGCGCGTTGTCGTGATGGAAGAGCACTTTTTTTCGCTGCAAATGAGGCCGTTTCTCCTTCAAAATGCCGTTGAATTGATCCAATAAATCGCTGTAGTATTGTCCCGTGATAGTTCTTCCCTTCTGCAAAAAGTCGATGTGTATCACACCTTGCGAATCCCAAAAAACGGTGGCCATGACCTTTCCAGCAGATGGGACAGTCTTTGCCTTCTTCGGAGCAGATTCGCCTGGAGAAATCCACTGTTTCGACTGCTGCTTGGTTTCTGGTGTGTAGTGGTGGATCCATGTTTCGTCCACGGTCACGAATCGGCGAAAAAAATCCGTTGGATTACGATTTAACAAGGCCAAACACTCTTTCGAAGTGGTCACACGATTTCGCTTGTTGTCCATAGTCAGCAAACGCGGCACCCATCGCGCCGAGAGCTTCCTCATGCCCAAATGTTCGTGCACGATATTTTGCACACGTTCATATGAGATGCCCGTGGTCTCTACTATTTCGCGCAACTTCACTCGTCGATCGGCTAACACGAGATCATGGACTTTATCGACCATTCTTCATTTGTGGCCGTTTTTGGACGTCCACTGCGTGGTTCATCCTTGGTGCTCGTACGGCCACGTTTGAACTCGCTCACCCAGAAACTAATAGTCGAAAATGAAGGTGTGGATGTGCCATGAACTTTCTGCAAAATATCTCGTATCTCCGTCGCCGTTTTCCCGTCCATCCAGAAATGTTTGATGACTGCACGAAATTCGTTTTTATCCATTTTTGCAAAAGTGCCTGAATTGCTTCACAAGATATCCTAGTAAACATAAACGGAACGACGCACGTGTCTGAAAATTTGACAGCTTTCCTAAAATAGGTTAGCCTTGACAACCATCATAACAATTTCACGATACGCGCGCCATCTCTTGCCCATTCCGGAAACTTTTCAATCTACCCTCGTATATATCGGAATATTCACCCAACGTTTTACATTCAAATAACTTCCACACATCGGACGCGCGTTTATTATCTTCTTCGCTTACATTTTCATTTCGGAGTTGATCATAAAAATTGTCACGAGTCGGTAGTTGCGTTTCATCTAATTTTGAAAAGTCGTCAACATACGCATAACGAAAAACACCTTTTTTTCGCATTTGTCGAAACAGTTCACCAGAACCAAATTTTCTTCTAATTTCTACACACTGTTCATCGGATAAATTTTTTCCTAATTTGTCTAAACTCGAACTCATAAATTTAAAACTGTCCAGAAACCTTAAACGAAAACACACTTTCTGCAATTTATCTTTCCCATCTCTTACCTCATCAACTTCCACGACTTTAGTAAACGAAATGTATTTTTCTTTGTTTTGCGCAATGACTTGTATCTCCTCTTTTTCTAAGGCTAACTGTTTGATAAACAAATGCGAATCGTATCCACTCAAATTATGAAAAAAGATGGGTATAAACTTTGTAATTTGATAATGAAGATTGCAAGTTATATGGGCAGCCCCGCGAAAGCTACCACTAACGTGGCAGTGGTCTCTAACTTTAACATCATTTTCAACCGACCCTTCACATATATGGCAGGTGGTAGCAGCTTGAAATTCGTTTTCTCCCTCCCCCCGTTAAAGCCAAAGGTTGTTTCGGTTTTAGATAATCGTGATAAATACGTTTAACTTCCTCATCTAATTTTCTAGTGAGCTCTTTTGCAGCATCATCCCCCCTGTAAATATAAAATTTCGAAAACGAGTCATCGAAGGAACATTTTATATAAAATGAAAAAGAATACGGGATATGGTGCTGTGTGCGAACGGTAAATGCTTGACATGATCAGGCACCGTAGTATGAACAGGCACTAACATTGACTCAAAATCGCAATATATGACAAACGGTAATTTTAACTGCTTAGACAAATTTCTGAACTTCAAAATATTCTCAGGAATTTCTTTTCCTACCTTATCTTTAATCAAACCAGTGCTTGGTAATTTAGCATAAACATGATTACAATCATTTTGCGTGTGTCTCATTAATTTTGCAGGCGTAGCGAAATATTGCAAACAACCATCACAAAAATATTTAGTTCCTTTGTGCTTGTTAATTTGTTTGTGCAATAACCTAGAAAAATTCTTAATCCAACAATAATGCCCATTTCCGTGATCGTCTTGATAAGAGATTTACATGTACTTCTCTTTTAATTTTCGAAAAATACAAAGGACCAACTACCTCATACTTTAGAACGTTATTCTTAAAATTCTTTTCCAAACCGTAAACGTTCACGGAAATTCGAGGATTATCGTTCAAAAACTTATCTATTTTTTTTACTTTCACCGGAAACTCCACATTCGTCAAGTTCAATACCTCACTAGGATCCGGATACGAGTTACATCTTTGAGCACTTCCGTTAGGGGGCACAAGAGCAGAAACCACACTCCAAGCAAAGCATCGTTCATCTTCATTCTGCAAGTTAATGACAGCTCCCTTTTTTCGAATCTGCGTGGGTATGGGGATGTAAGATGAAGCACGTAGAGGGTTAAACTTATTAACGTTTACTTCTAAAAACAGCAATCTGACTAACGTCCAACCTGGAAACATAAAAAACACATAAGTTTTCGCTTCCACACCGTTTTAAATGTCATACCTGATTCTCGCTCTGCAAATTCCTCAGACTTAGTAGCCAATATTTCAGTGATATTTTCGTAATATCCCTCTAGATCAGAACCTGGACTGATAACAGAATTCTTTGTGTTGAAGGACTTGATATCTTCCAAACCCTTGGCTTCGAGAACATAATATCCAAATAACTCCACATTTACTTTTATCGAGGTATGCTTGTTCACCTCATTACTTAGAACTTTGAACACCTTAGCTTTCATATCCTCCATAAACTCCGACGTATCCACATGATGTTCATTAGTGGAGACTGTAGCTAGGCAATACGAGACTTGAATGCAGACTCCATAACAGCTATCCCCTCTTCCCCATCTAATGGTCGGGCAGCTTTTTCCTTGTGATCATTAGTTCGCGTATGCGCTGCATAGCTAGAACGCAGCATATTTTCCATGCACGGCTTACAGAAGACCAGAGCTAAACGATATCAGGCATACTCAGCACAAAAAAATTCCAAAGACTATCAAAAAAACCTTACCTGCAGGTGGAACCACCCGTGTTCGTTTTGGAGCTGGACCTTCCCCAGTGGTATCCTTACAATATTTTTGTAAGTGGCGTTTGAGAGCATCTTTTCTCGAGAAAGATTTATTGCACTTATCGCACTTCATCTAAACATTGAGAACGTAACTCGACGAGAAAGTGCATCGACACACACACACACACACACACCAACCTTTACATTCATTCCTCTAACTCTCTAAGAACTTTCAAACACTCTTTCCACTCTTCCATACACTTTGCATGCAAATCTCTCCTTCTTTGATACTCACGCACATCATCAAACCAAACATTCTGAAATTGCCATTCATACTTCTTCGCTACTTTGTCAGCTCTCTGATCTTTTCATGGGTTTCTTTAAGGGTCTTTGCTCTGCGTCGTTTTCTTTCAATGTTGTCCAAAGTTGCTTGGTCGAGCGCGCCTTCCTCAACCAAGCCAGAGCAGGAACCCACACTTTTCCAACTGGCAGGGGTAGCGGGCCACTCTCGCTTCCATTCCTCATCATCGTCACCTTCTTCCACCCCTATTTTGGATGTGGACGGACGGGGCGATACCGCTCTGTTCTCAACATCCATTTTGGATGTTGAAGGACGGGGCGATAGCACTCTTTCTTGCACCACATCCAAACCGGGAGCGTCTGCGAAGATGCAAGCGACGAAATTGGTGACCAGCACAGCCGAGGAACGGCGACAGGCACAACCATATCCTCATACCAAAACTTCTATATTCACATCTATAATTTGGGCACACTCTCGCATATGGACTTCATTCGGAAGAGGCGACGAAGGAAGTCCATTTTCAATCCTCTCATGCTCTTCATTCGCAAACATTCGCCTCACTCTAAATTTTAAACCTCCAAATTTTGTTCCCCAAAGATTTTGTTCAACCAAATTTTCAACAACATTATTCAAATTTTGATCAATTAAATTTTGCTCTTCCATATTTGCAACAACATTTTGTTCAACAACATCAGGTAAATTTTCTAAAACGAAATTATCTGCTTCATTATTTTCAACTGACTCATTAACAATTCGTTCGAATAAATCAGATGCATTTTCTAAAACGAAATCATCTACTTCATTATTTTCAACTGACACATTTAAAATGTGTTCGGCTAAATTCTCTAAATTTTGGGCATTAAAATTTACATAATATTGTTGAACCAAATCTTGTACAATAACATTTGAATCAATTTCTAAATCATCTAAAACAATATTAGTTTCCAAATCATTCAACGACATTGGTGTGGGTAAATCACCCACATCCATGTCAATATCGAAACGTCCTGTATCCACAGCTGGAGGTGTGGTTAAATCAATCACCAATTCATCTTCGCTACCAGATATTTCAATTACGCCATTCACATCTCCAGCGCTCACAGCATACCTTTTTTTTACATCCTATTAATATATTTGGAGATATTAATGTAATTGTTACTGTCTAGAGCTAAGGGGGTGCTGTCTATAAGAAGTGGTCTATAAAGGGGTGTAGCTTACCCAGCGGGGGGTCTTGAAAACAAGTGAGGCAAGTAGAGAGAGGGAAAGCAGAGGGAGGCGTAGCTTATAAAGGGAGGGGTCTAGAGAGAGGGAAAGGAGAGAGGGAGGCGTGGCTTATAAAAAGGTTTGGCTTGAAGAGGGTGCAACAGAGAGGGAGGCGTGGCTTATAAAAGGGTGGGGCTTGAAAAGTGAAAGGAGGTCAAATGAGAGTTCAAGGTTGTGTGGCTCCACCAAACCCATTTGTATCTACTTGCGCTAATTGAACGTATCTCAATTCGTGACCAGTTAGCAACCAAAAGGTAGGTAGGCCACGTTAAAATAACGCTATTGTGCCATGATCGAGTGCATTATGGTAGTTCCCACAATGTTTTCCCACAAAAAATAGAAGCAATGTAAAAAATTTTGTAATTAACTAGTTGCAATCACTCGAAGTGAAGAAATATTGGGCTCATTTTGTGTGTTCATATTGGGCCTTGTGTTCGATAAAATGAGGTTGCCTGTTAACCATGGTACCACATTATCCATTTACGGGCTCATAATCAATCATTCAGTTGGGGGCAGTCTTGGTGCTGTTGTGAATGGCTCACAACTTGCATTCATTGCGTAGATACGGAATGGTACTAGGCAACGAGAATAATAAACAAGTCGAATAAATATCTCATAAAAGTTATTACTTGTGTTTTATTACCTCCTACAAGAGAGACATATAAGTAGCCCTAACACTACATTGGTGTTACACCCTCGCTACATTTGGTGATCCCGACGTTCCTGAAAAAGAATTTAGCAGCACTGGTCTTTGCCTGCTGCTCTGAATTCTCCAGGTGAACAACTGCTAGTTTTCCCTTCATCGTCTGTCATCAGCTACTACTCGACTTCTGTCATCGTGAGATCCTGCTACTTGCTTCGCTTGCGTGACTTGTCGTGGCTGGTTAGAGGTGACCGTTGGAACCGGAACTAGTGCTCCTTCTCATCCGATAGGTTTCAAATTATTTTTACTTACTTATTTAATATTTCAAATGGCGACTGTCAAAGTTCCATTTCCAGTTTTTACGAGTAACGATATCGACCTGTATTTTATTTTGGTGGAAAGATACTTTACTCGTATGCTGATCAATGATGAGCTCGCCAAATATAACTTTTTAACACTAAACTTACCTTTCGACGTTTTAGTAGCTCATCGCGACCTGACCATTAACCCCCCTAGACAACGATCATACACTACCTTGAAACGGGCAGTGATAAAATCTGTCCTAGGACCACGAGAATCTCGAATTAATAACCTTTGGAAGACTCTTCAATTCTCTGGTAGTGTCAAAGAACTACTTTTTAACATCCAAAAATTGACAATTGATCTGGATTTAACTGAGGAATTAACCAAAGACTTTTTAATAGCTAAACTACCATCAGAACTTAAGATTCAATTCTTAAATTTCAATGACTTACCGTTAATATCCTTTGTAGAAATTAAATTTAATTTATTCTATGCAACAGGCACCACAACCTTTAACTACTCCTGCATTAGAAGCTAAGCTAGACAATGGCTTCCAAAGTCCAGGCTATAATTGATTACCCATTGCCTTCAAGTCAGAAAGCACCCCGCAATTTTATTGGCTTAATTTCGTATTACCATAAATTTGTACCAAACTGTGAACAAATCTTGGCACCGTTAACCTCTATAGTTATTCCTGGTAAAGCTTCGCCAAAGCCTGTCCAGTTAAATCATGAGCAAATAGAAGCCTTTAAGCACGCGAAGAATGCTTTGATTACCGCTACTTTATTGGTACATCCGCGAATTAATAACCCTCTTAGTATAGCTGCAGACAGTTCGTCTTCCATACCACTAGCTTTCTGTTCCCGGAAGTTAACCACCACAGAGCAAAAGTACAGTATTTTTTCTCGGGAGCTTCTTGCAGTATACTTTGCTTTAAAGAAGTTTCGTTACTACTTTGAGTGCAGAGACTTTCAAATCTACACGGATCACAAACCTTTGTGTACAGCGATCAAAAATAATGGTGATCAATATTTACCACGTGAGTTTCGACAACTAGAGTTTATTTCTCAATTCACGACTGACCTCCAATATATCAAAGGTCAAGAGAATATTCCGGGGGACGCTCTGACAAGAGTTAATCTTATTAACGTCCCTGGATCTGATCTTAATTACGACGAAGTCGCTCTATCTCAAGAACAAGATCCCGAGTTAAACCAGCTCCGATCTCGTAGTAACTTTCAATTCATTTCCCTTCAAACTGCTAACAAATCAAACCTCTGGGTGGATGTTAGTATAGGCCAACCACGACCCTATATCCCGCTCAAATTCAGGTATTCCTTATTCCAACAACTACACAACATCGCCCATCCTGGCATCCGTGCTACTAAAAGGTTGATTACTCAGCGATATCTGTGGCCATCTATGCACCACGATATTCAGAAGTGGGTCATATCTTGTGCTGAATGTCAGAAACATAAAGTTCGGCGTCATACGAAAACCCCTTTACAATCTATTGTAGAACCAGATGAACGTTTTACTAAGGTCCATCTCGACCTAGTACACTTTCCTTCTTCGGGAGGTTATAAATTCCTCATTACCATTATTGACCGCTACAGTCGGTGGCCGGAAGCAATTCCTCTGAAGGATTCTTCCGTGGAGTCAGTAATCACTGCATTTGTCGACACGTGGGTGTCCCGCTTTGGAATTCCCAAGTATCTCACCACGGACAATGCAATAATATTCCTTTCTCATGCATGGATCAACTTCATGGCCATGTTAGGTATTAAACACGTCAAATGCACGGCCTTCCATCCGATTAGTCAGGGCGTTATCGAACGTTTTAATCGGACACTCAAGCAATCCATTCAAACCACAGGAACTTCCTCCTGGTTAACGAATCTCCCTTGGATTCTCTTGAGCTTACGTGCAACCCTGAAATCGCAAGTTAATGTTTCTCCTGCACAAATCCTGTATGCTACCCCTTTACGACTACCTGGAGATTTCTTTGAAGAAGAACAACTGGCTAACGACATGAACCTACCTAATTTCATAGCCAATCTCAAACGTCGTATGAGGAAGCAGATGCATTTTTTTACAAAAACGTATTCCGGTCAGTCCTTCGTCCCCAGCGACTTGACCAACTGCACACACGTGTACGTTCGTAATGACACGCACACTCTGGGCATGAAAGACAGTTACTTAGGCCCCTATAAAGTGTTAGAACGGACAGTTAAATACGCCACTTTAGAAAATCACACTGGCCCTATCACTTTAGATAGGCTAAAGCCTGCATATTTTTTAGATTAGTTACTTTATAATGTTAAGCTAACAATGAACTGATTTCAAATGCTACGCGAAGGCATCTTTTGAAAACCTTTTATCTGTTGACTTTGGAAATTTGAACACTTTTCTGTTTTTTCTTTCTGTTTACAGGTTCCAAGAGTTGCTGTCGCACGTTCCATATTGATAGTTAACTTAAGTTTTTTTATTGTATACTATCTAGTGGAGTTTTTGTAGCTGGAGCATTCTACAACTTTATTCAAGTTCCTTTAAAATACTCCATTTTTTCTCCAAAATACCCTTCTGTATTTTTTCCTTTTCATGTATTACCCCCGTTTCCGACCGGGCGGGGTAAATGTTGTGAATGGCTCACAACTTGCATTCATTGCGTAGATACGGAATGGTATTAGGCAACGAGAATAATAAACAAGTCGAATAAATATCTCATAAAAGTTATTACTTGTGTGTTATTACCTCCTACAAGAGAGACATATAAGTAGCCCTAACACTACATTGGTGTTACACCCTCGCTACAGTGCTGTAGTCACAATAGCTTAGCGGTATTTCTCATCTTTATCGATCATCATGATGGTCGTGTCATTCATTTCGACTCCAAGTTTGGCTAGATTGGGCAGTTTTTTAGGAACAAATAAAATGTTTTAAAAAGGTCTATGCGGCGCGACGCCAACTGTCTGAAGGAGGTAACAGATATAAAACGCTTTCGGCAACACCCAAATCACATTTTTGAGTCAAATTACAAATTTGGAAAAAGAGGGACCGTGGGTATACTTAAGTTACTTTGGATATCCAAATTAGGCTCATGACAATTTTCGAGCTCTGAAGATATTGTAGAATGCAAAAACAATTGCATCAGTGGATAAGGTTCTTCACGCTGTTAATAAAGACGAAGATTTGCAGACTTGTGAAAGAAGAAGTATATTAATTATTAAAACAAATTTTAAATATGCAAACGTGAAAAATATGGACGATACGTACTAAATCCAGTTAACGTAAAAACAGTTTGGAAAAAGATTTCATAAAATCTCAAAACAGGCTAGAATGGATAATGCATTTGAAAAGGGAAACGACTCATAGTCACTCATATTGAACCCAGAAAAAAAAGAAACCACTAAGAAGTGAATGCAGATGCATTTGAGGTTTAATAAATGTTTGAATTTCTTAGAAGAGGATTCGATAACTGTTACAGATAACGCTCCATAGCACTCCTAGAAATTGAAGAAATACCACCAAGTTGCTCAATTAAAATCATATTAAAAAGTGGCCAACATATTGTTGGATATAGGCATCCCGCATAACATGTATGCACGATGTGTTGCCTATCTTCCAGGCGAAAGGATTTCACAACTTTTTTTTTTTCTAAAAACAAAATTTTGCATTAAATATGTTGAATATACACACTACAACACTGTGAGGTGATAAGGGATAAATTTTAAACAGAGTCTTCACTTGAATTTCACAGACTCAATTTCATGATGGACGATCCTATGTCGTTGGTTGATATTTTGACATTTAGATATTTTGAAGCCATTTTATGGCATGTTTTCACCTGAAAATTATTAAAGTCATGGGTGAGAAGGTAACACAAGTATTTATTACTTTACTTACAGTTTTTATTATTGAATTTCAAGAAAGTGTTCTATTTCTTTGACGATTCATAATTTTCCATAGTAAATGGATATTTTTCAATGTTATTTGAATTTCTAAGTAAAATATTTTACTACAATATTGTTAACCAGTTTTTAGGGTGCATTTGACACTAGAATGTTAAATTGGGGAACTTTGAATAGAGAAGGCCTTTGAAATACCAAAATTGTAACGTTTCAGCATGCCCTGCTAGAATGTTAAAATTTAGTTTATATTCATAATTTTGGTGTCAAGATTTATGTAATTTTTGTTTGACAGGATCTTAGGATTACTTTTATGATAAGAAAAGGATGTAGCAAAATGTTAAAATGTTTTCACTTGAATTCTTGTGAAGTAATGTTTGTCAGAAAATCAAGATGGTTGTCAATGAATCCTAACTCTAAATTTGCATTTTAATAGCCGTGTTAGGTACAAAATGAAAGAAAATTTCTCCTCTTTCATTTTATAATATTTATTTAAACAATTAATTTAATTTTTTATCAACGATTTGGTTAGAAAGCTTTTTGGTGGGAAAGATGTTATTTTGTTTCTAGTTAGAAACCAGACTAATCTAGTTTTCCAATTATTATAAAAACAGCACGAAAATTTGGTTACTCTCTCTTGAATTTTCATATAGAGCAAAGTCATGTCAGTTTGTACGTTATTTTGATAAAATTTCGAGGTTATGCTAGTGAACTTTACGTCACTTAAATGTCAATAGATTGAAGTTATGACAAATGTCATCTTGTTTTAAAAAGATTTTTATAAGTTTTTAATAATTTAATTAATAATAATTATAATGAACAATCAAATTGAACTAAAAGTGAAATAAAACGAAAGTGCAGTTTTTAAATTTGGTGTTTAGACTGTTATTATTATTTGGAGAAATGTTTGGAATTTTTATTTTATATAGAACGAATTAAGGGAAGGTAATAGAATCTTGTTGCAAATAACCGAATTATTTTATGTACTCACGTCATGGAAGATACATGTTGGACCTTTAATAATTATAATTATCTTCAAAAATCACAAATAAAATCAATTTGAAGGATAGTATGGAAATGTGCTCATCTTGTAAACAAATAAGCAGGTAATTTTACCAACTATAACAGGAATCTGCTAACTTTCAAGTTACGGTGATTAACTTTTTTGTGTGGCTCCAAATAACTTTAAAATTTAAAATAATTTTCAATTTTTAATTTTTTTTATTAATACTAATTTAAGATTGTTAAATTGATCAGATAAGAATTAAAAAGGACAAAGAGAATTAGAATGTCTCTTAATTCTTATTTTGTTAAATCTATTTGACACCGAGATTTAATTTGATTTTCTTTAATTTTAATTTTGAATTTTAATAGTTGTTTTCTTTTCTCTTCATAGAATTTTAAATTTTTATTTCTTTTCTGTGTTAATAAATAAAATTATCCATTTAAATGTAAAAAATGTATCATTTGTGTATCTATTTGTGTCTGGTCCATTGACAACGTTTTACAGATATAATTTAAATAGCTTTCTAATTAATTAAGCGACCCGCCTGATTTCGTCTTATGCATTTATGGAACTTGTTTTCCAGTTTAGAAATTATAGCCGGAGAATTTTTTATAAAGGTAACTGATATTTAGTTGTGTATATTTTCAGACTGTTTTACCAAGATTTTGTGTTTGTGAATTTCAACAATAACAAATTTATTTTGCAATTTATAACCTTTCATCTTTGATCAAGTGTTGGAGGGTTTATTATTCTCAACAATAAATATTTTTTTTATTTCTTTTTTTCTTTTGGCCCCTCATCATCACAATATGTAAGTACCAGTTTATTATTTATTCACTGTAAATGTTTCTGACTTCTAGTAAAAATCGTCTGAGTCAGCATGGTCAGGAGTTTAACCTTGTTATCATGATTTGACGAGCTAAAACATCAAAATCGTTGAATTTTTGACATTTTGAATATCCATTTTACATATACAGTGTGTTTCACTTCACAGCTTGATACTCTTATATTTTTATTATTTATAATCGAATCAATTTCAAATTTTTATCAGGTATAGAACCCCTTAAAGTAAATTTGTAGGTAATTAAAAACTCCAATTATTATAAACTACCAGCCTACTACGATTGAAGATAAATGAAAACATCGGAAAAACATAGGAAGTCTTGTTTAATCGAAAAAGTCGTTACGGAAATTTGTTCTGGGGCACTTGAAAATCCCAAAAACAAATTTTAGTTAAAATCCCAAAAAATAAAATAATTTTAATCCAATTATAATAATTATAATTTATAATTAAGTAAATAAATTATAATTTATTTCAAATAATTATTTTTCAAGATTTTCAAACCACAAATTTGGTTTTATGGTTTTCAGGTGGTCCAGAACAAATTTGCATAACGACTTTCACGATTAAACAGAGCCTACTGTGTTTTCTCGATTATTTACAGATACTTTTAATCGTAGTATGATCGTGCTTGTGGTTTCTAATAAATAAAGGGGTTTCATATCTGATAAAAATTTCAAATTGTCTCAATTATAAATAACAAAGATGCAGAGGTGTGTCAAGCTAACGATAAAGTTTAAAAAAAATTGTAATAATCTAGTAATGTATTTAAAATAATTATTATGGAAGATTTTTTAACCCAAATTTGGTTTTAGGGTTTTTAAATAGACCAGAACAAATTTCTGTAATGACTTTGCCGATTACAAAAGGCCTATTTACAAAACTTGTTTTTCGTAGTAGGCTGGTGGTTTAAAATAATGGGATTTTTAATTTTAGGTGGTTCTATATCGGATAAAAAGTTGATATTGCTTCATTTTAAATAACCCAATTACAGGGGTGTCAAACTACGAAATGAAACATACTGTATGCGTACTCTAATAGTAAAATTGATTGAATCAATCAGAAAGAACTACAACTTTTAAACAAAAATAGTTAATAAAAGAATTTCTGCAATAAATGCTTTTTTTAGTGAACCATGCGATAGATGATTTTGCCTTTCACGAGAAGAAAAATAACTTTACTAGTACTTGCATCTCGTGACCACAATTATTTTCCTGAAAACTTTTCCCGAAGTAAAAGGCTTTATAGGGTTTCCGTAATTTTTTCCTGTACATAATTAAATGTCCATTTGCGGGATCGTTTTAATCAACTAGTGGACATTCATCAACTAGAAATTACGATACAACTTTGAACCGCAGTATGAATGAAAATCACGTATAGGAGTATAATAAACATTTGACGTATATCAAGAGCTTAAAGTTGGTAACAATGCAACAATGGAGGAATTATAATATTGTTCGCGCTGTTGGCCAGCTTGTGCGCTAATGCTAAATTAATACATGCTGTATTCTGCTGATAAATTACTATTGAAAGCTTCGAATTGTTCTCAATTCACAAACCAGAAACTAAAATTCTGTGCGAATTCAATGCGGTGCGGTTTTGGACAGAATTAAAAATGATTTTTAATATCAATACCTTTTTTTAATTAAATACTTAGATATTCTTTGTTATCAAAACAAAAATACTAATCCAGGGTTTCCCTTCAAATACTATATGGACTGTTGGACACACATAAATCGACCATTCAGAATTTCAAAATAAATTTTTCACAAAAGCACCCATCCTTTTGTATAGCCATAAGGTAAAAATCCGTACACCTCTAACAATAACGGATACCTTTCACAGCAAAAAAACATCTGCCAACGCGCTCTCATGTAAACAGAAAAATCCTTTCGCTTTCTGGATTAATAATGTCAAAAATTTAAACGCTATGTAAGTTTTGTCAAGTTAATATCATCCACCCCTAGATCCCTTCAAACACAATAAATCATTTTAAGTGGTAAGAAATCCCAAACCAGCAATTTTGAGTCGAATTTGAATAAAGTTAGTTGTTGGGAAAGTTAGAAGCGAGATAAAAAGGCGAAATTTAAGGCAAACAAAGTCCCGACCGTTTAATCGCGGAGTAAAACAAAAGGGCGTCGTCATTAGTAAACCCCGGCACCCTCTCATTGACAATGAGCCAAAGGGTTAAATCAGGAGTAATTAGCAAATGGCTCGAACTTCTCCTGATATTGTCTAAGATGGATTGAAAATGTGCAAACTTCAAACAATACGCGCTGATTTACTGCATCTGTCTGTTCCAGATAATATTTCACTTTTTACAATCAGCTCTCCTTTTCATTTGGAAATAAGTAAATTAACGAAAGCTCGGAAAAAGTTCTGGGATCGCAAATTTAAATTTAACCGAGTTAATTTTCTGCGTATCTCGTGGCCGGTCAAGCTCTTATCTGTTTAGAAAAAAAAGAGAGTCCGGCTCGTAAGTCCAGCAATGGAAATCCGGAGGAAGTGGAGCGCACCACCTATCGTGAGAATCTGGACAGGAATTAAAGTAGCCCCTTAATTTATGACGCCACAGATAATACCGCCATATCCGCACCTTCTACATCTCGCACGCATGGGTATATATATAGTATTATACCCAATGAGGATTTTCCAATTTTCACTTAAACCTCTTAGTACCCCACACCTTGTATATTTGGGAAAGGGTAAATTTCTTATTTAATTTATTTCGTAAAAAATTCAGGTCAGAAAGCCTCGTGCAAAGTGAAATCTGATGTTGATGTACTCTAAAAGGAACGTAACGACAATATTTATATTTAATATGGAATTATATGGGATGTTTTATGAGTCTTCTTCCAAATAAGTGATTGATCAAGTTAACTGAAATGAAGGATATGAATGAGCAGGCGATTCAATATTCTTTTTACGGCAGGCTTGATTTATTACATTAGATTATCACTTTATTGATTTTACTGAAGGTTAACTGATCTCATAAGTTTCATTTTATATAAAAAATATGAATATGAATCACGACCTTTCAACTTATTCTTTCCATAAAATGTTGTGCAAATAATCTCTACTATATGAAGCAGTAAGTTAAATTAAAAGCACTGTTTATAAAAACATCATGTCGTCAAACATCATGTAAGTAACTTATTAAAATGAATAAAAATCATTTAAATTTATTTCAAGAAAACGAGACCCAGAAATTAAATGTAGCTGATGGGGACAGTCAAAAGTGAGGTCCACTGTCATATAAATCTCAGATAGCTGAATGAAAAAGGAAAAGATAATAGCAAAGTTCGCAGAGATCCAATATAAATATCAAAATCTATTAATGCAATACAAATTATTGTGTAAAATGTTTATGCATTTTGAAGGGCAAAAAACTTGCCTACATTACATTACGTTGGCCAAAGATTTTCTATATCACTAGGGAAGGTGCCTTCTGGACATTCTTGTTTTATAAGTTGGGAAGGAAAATGCATATATGCGCATTCTGCAACTGTAGGCAGCCGTTAGCTATCTCCGAACTATGATTGAACTGTCTTAGGGTTCCCATCCCTTAGTTTGGGGATGGCCCCAGAACAAGGCTGGACTGCAGTACGAGAGAGATATTAGCAAGGTTTATCTTGGCAGTGACTTCCTGGTTGCTGTTCGTGTGGAAACCGTTTTACCCGGTGCTAAACCCGGTATATCCGAAATACTGTGGATCAGTATTTCGGTGTGGATACAGTGAAGGCAACTCTGTTATGGATTGGTAAATTAAGTTTACTGGGGAATCACAGGTATGGTTGATCACCTTATAGGGGGAGTTGAAGCGAATCGACAAGTCCAACGGGGCCCTATCGAAGGCCCATTAAGCCTTATTATGGTAGGGTGCGGTGGCAAATTCCTAGGGTGGCAAAAACACAGCCCAGCCACATTGAGGTTGGACTAGGCCGGGAGGTGTAAAGTACGCATGATGCTGGATTAGGGGTGAAGGGATTCCCTTAGAGAGTCTAAAGATTTAGTAGAAGGTGGATCGGTAACCTCGCCCCCACCAGTAAGTGAAATAAATAAGTGACACGATAACTGAACGTACCTCAATTCCTTGCCCAATAGTGGGCCAAGGCTAGAGGCTAATTGTAGGTGAGTCACCTAATTCCGCGCAGATAACAAATGATTACAACTCTATGCTCTAAACTTAACTATTCAATCCTCTACTAACATCCTTCACGGTAAAGTGTTCGTTCCGGCGGTTTTGCGATCTGGCTCTCGCATTTGGGTAATAACGCGTAATAACCACGCAACTGTATTGTACGTATTGTTCACTTTAGAAGAGCACGACTCAAGAACCACTTGAGTTAAAAATATAATATTTTAGATTTTTACTTATCTTTAGGAGTATAACAGCTGTGCCAAATTTGAAAAAATCAAAGAGGGTGATGGTCAAATCTTCCAAGAAATTGGATCTCTTGATGTGGAATTACTCTTAAAAAAACAGTCGCAGGGGACCAAACTGTAGTAACGTTGACGTAAAAATGTCGATACGGTTGACTGAAGAATTAATCCTCATGACCATTTCGTAGAATGTCGCATGAATTTATACAGTGCTATAGAAATCAATTTTTACCAGTTGAAATTAATATCATTTTGACAGTCGACCAATGACAAACTACGAATAATGCGAAATATCAGCCACGCTATTAGTGACCGTAAAATCAATAATTTCGTTGAAAATACACTTTAGGGGCGAAATTTGATGATGAATCGTCAGTTTAATCGTCCTTTTGCAGAAGAAGTTCAATTTTAACTTGTTTCAGTTAACAGTTTTCAGTTTACTTAACTTGTAATGGATACTCTTCCTTAAGGTAAGCGTACTGTACAAAAGGAAGGACTACTAAAAGTAACAGGTAAAATAAAGAAACAAGCAATATCTTTTTTCTCAGGCATCACAACAGTTGTTTAATTTTTCGGATTTTTTTTAACTTTCGGAATTTCGAAATTCTTTTAATAACTAACGGAATCTCGGCTCTAAGATTCGGATATTTGACGAAAAAGTCGAAAAGGAATGGTTGGCCTACCTCTAAAGGAACATAGATAACATGGCCGACAATGCTTAGAAAATTATAGGTATATTAAGCATATAAGTAAGTATATAAGTACATAAATTCGTTGAATTTTATAGTGAGAATGTGTAGGTAAATTGGAGGGGAGGCTAGGTCGAGAGGCGAAGAGGAGGCTAAGTGATTTACATGAATGATTTTACGTGGGGTCCCCGTGTTAACATACCCCTAAGTTCCTTCCCTTGGGAGGAAGTAATTGAGATACGCTCAATCAGCGCACAATCGCCTAGCAATTGCTCCCAGTCATTCACTGGTCAGAGCGAGGTTGCCTATCCACCCTCTACTAGCTATCCAGGCTAGTACCGGAGCGATTGATTTAACACACGTGCTCACCCGCCGGCGCCCTCTCGTCCTCTTTCATACGGGGTCAAGTGCCTCGTGCAGCATTAGGACTATTCCCGCAACTTAGGTCAGTTCAGTACAACCGTGCCAGAGTTGGTGCCACTGCCCGATCGAATCCAACCTCAAGTGTGGCGGGACTTGGTTTAAATGGGTTTACCACCCCGATCTCCCAGTTATAGGCCTGGTGTGTCCCCGACAGAGCTTTGTATCGAGGCTACTTTGTAGGGCCCATCAAAGCAGCATCCCGGTGTGTACCCGTTAAGGTGAAGTTGTCTTGAACGTGAGAGGCTATGTATCTTCGCATCAACGTCCTTTAAGTGTAGGTCTCTAGACGATTTCTGGGAATCCGACGTTGGAACTGACAACATATGCCAGACCCCCGTACTGTCCTCCGAAACGCTACCTGGTGGCTTGCAGTTTCTCATGGGTTAGCGAGCGAACTCCCTAACCGAGATAAACCTAACTTGAATCTCCTCCATTCGTCTAGGTGAGACAGCGGGATACTTAGCTCCATGAAAGACCCTGACGTCAGATAAGATTCAATCCACCCACACCGGACCCTCTTGTTAGCAGAGCTCCCTCCGCAACGTTTTAGAGTCATCGTCGAGAAACACTTCCGTGAAACGTAAACGAAACACCTCGGCATAACTCTATCACACATTTCATTCTGATCGCGTCATCCGTTGCCCAAACAAGCCTGGGATTGGGTAGACGACGACCAGTTTTAAGGGTGAACGCTGTGTGGTCTGCCCACAAGCTAGTCTCGAATCCTAGTGCTTTTCGACATCTCCAACGACTGCTTGTCCGTTAACCCTGGGGGGCTAAGTGAGTGGCGATGAAAGAATAAGTCGGGGTGGGTGATTGAGTAAGTCGGTGAGTGGCGGGGTAAGTCGGATGTGTTTGTTAAATAACGCGCCCAGGAGTTGGCGCATGGCAATGCAAGTCTTAGAATTTAGAATTTGGTTGCGTAGCACGTTGCTCCATTGTGTGATTTCTACAAAGAAACCAAACCTACTCATTTCATGTCATAACCATCATATGCCACCCCCAGAAGATGCTTGAAGACCTGCAGCTTCATGCAGCTACGCTTATAAAATCAGTTTTAGTTTATCAATGCCTGGTGGATTCTTTGGTTTTTTAATGCAATTTGATTTATGACTCATTGGAATTTAAGTCAAGATTTAATAAATTATAGTTTATTACTATTTTTTAATCAGTATTATTTCGAATAAATTTCTTAATGTTTGGAAAATCCATTTTTAGAAACTGGATGGAATTTAAAATTTATTGTAGTAAAATTAAAATAAATAACGATCAATAACACATTGGTCCGCAATTAGTTAGTGATTTAAGTTGGATTATCTTACGTTAGTTGCCTATAGCATTTGTATTTTGTGTAATTCTACTATGTGTATTATTGAATTTTGTTTAATAAATCTAACTGAATTCCTAAAAGTACGAAGGCCTTCCAGTACATTATCTAATTACTGAATTGATATGAATTTACCTGTGTTAATAAATAAATAAATGATATTGATGTTATTTATTGTTTATTTTATGTTGTTGTTGTGAGGTGTTTT
Organism: Agrypnus murinus; assembly: GCA_929113105.1. Taxonomy (NCBI): domain Eukaryota; kingdom Metazoa; phylum Arthropoda; class Insecta; order Coleoptera; family Elateridae; genus Agrypnus; species Agrypnus murinus. Next base: position 196,967,988 of record OV816025.1, read on the forward strand.
TATTTGATATCGGAGTGAAGAAATTAGTTCTTTGCGTGATCGAATCTAGTTCATTTTAAAGAACTAGAACTCCGTTATTGTGGAGAACTATTCTTAATCATTCATCTACTTAAATCAATCAGGCTGGCGCTCATTTTCATAGCTCGACACATAATACGTCAGGGCATTCAGCCGTTAAGCAGTGAGCGCAGTAGCTTACATTCTTTAAGCTAAGTTAAGACAAAATTAAGCTATCGTAACGTAAGTATTATTTGTTTTTGTAAGATTATTATATTACAATTTGCTGTTCCAATCGTAGGGCTCCTAGCTTTGCTACAATACTAGAATTTCAAATTTCATATTTTACAAAATTTATTGTATTTTTTGGTTTATTCTTTTATTAATCACTGATGATGATTATGAAAAAGATTAGCACTTAAAACTTGAAACTCTCCAAATTTTAGAAAATCCTGGTCCAAAGGCCTTTGCAGTAATTGTCAGACAGAGAGAAATGCGTAGGATGGTACATTCATGTCATATAACATGAACTGTTTTTCTACTTGAGTTTTCTGAATTGATGAATTATGTAACATACATAAACATACACTTTTATTATCTTGAGGTTTAACCACCTAATCCTAACATACGAACTCTTAACTACACAATTTTTTGCCTACACAACAATATTAATTTTCACACTTTATTTCACATAAGAAAGTCAATTTATTGAAATACTGTTGGTGCTATGTAAATAGTTTTTATAAAAAAAGTAAAAAAGTTATTTAGAAGGTCTTCGGAACATTACAATTTCCTAGTATTAACTTCCTAGCCGTTTCAAAACTAAATAATATTCATACAAATCTAATTTTACTTCACTTGGTGTATTACAAAGGTTACTCTGAATTATTTATTGTCAATTATTCTACTCTGGACAAAATCTTCTTAAGATTTAGTTGAAAATTTAACACCTTAACCTGCTTATGATCAAAAAATCTTTAATAAACGAATTCAAATTAGATTATAACAAAAATAAAATTGTACTAGCAACTTAAAGCGAGAAATAGATAAATATTCGAGAAATGTCTTACTTTATAATTATACGAAACTTAAAACTTTTTGAGCTGCTATTGGCGCACGGACAGGTGCAAACAAAAGGAATTCTATTCTTGCCAATAAATCTTCTAAATAAGGCAATTCTATCCAGAACAATCGTTAACCAACACAATAAGATGAACCAACTAAATCATTACAAATAACAACAGAAAAAGTTCATAAATTAGGCACCACGCATGTTATAAAAAATTATCTATCTTTAAAGAATCTTAGCAAATTATTACGTTACAGGGTGATATAAAAATTGATACGATTTAATACCTTTTAAGTAGTTAGGGGGTGTAGTAAATAAATTTTTTAATTTTATTAATAAAAGATTAATAATAATATATTAACAGTTTTTAAAAATTAAAAGAGAGAATAAGAAAATTATTCAAATACTTATTTTTTTTAATACAAAGTAGATTTCCGATATAATACAACCTCATATAAAGTATCTATTAAAAATAATACAAGGCCGCCTTGATATGCATTCGAGCGAGTGAACTGGGTGAAATTAGATGGATAATTTAAACAATAAAGGTTATTCCATTACAGACTACCATGCATGAATAATTAAGTGCAAATCGTACAAGTTATAGTTAACGATAAGTTTTACTCTAAGATTATGCACATACTGATCAACAGCTTTGCAGGACACCAGCAAATATTTTTAACTATATTTTTTAACTAAAATTTTACGTGATAGCTGTTTGTAAATCTATAGTCATTAGACGCTTGATATAATTAATATAATGCTAATTTAGAAAAATACTTAAAAAACATATTGATTTATTGCTTTTGGTAATAAGCTATAAAGAAAATCTGGAAGCTGTACGCTGATTGGCCTCCTAGCGGTTAACGCATCAGATTCGTAATCAGAAATCGCGGGTTCAAGCCCCATTCTCTTATACTTTCTTTTTAATTGTTTTGCTTACTAATTATTATTTTTAGAACATTATTACAATTATAACTAGGCTGGTTTCATACCAAATCGACTAAAGCTATGTCTCAGATTTTGTTCAAATTTTTTTCTTGCATAGATATATATGAAATGACATTAAATTGTCTTTTCCAGTTTTTTGGATTAAAAATTGCGGAAGTAGAAGTTTTTGAAAATTTCGATTTTTGGCAAATTCTGCAGTCCGACACTCTACATCATCTAACTAAACTTGTCATAACTCCCTTATTTTCTGAGTTATCTGACTCATCAAGGTGTCGGATTAAAGCTAGTTTTTGAATTTTTTAGAGTATATTAAGAAATTTTCAAAGACATTGCACAGTAGAAAACTAGCACGCCCCGAAGGCAAATTTTAGTGTTTTTACAAATTTTGACATTGCTCCTGTGTTACAACTATCACCCTTTTGAAACTTCTTTTATAGAATCATCTTATTTAGTATATGCTTGGCATGGTATTTTAACGTTTCTTGTTATACTCTAAAAGATCCAAAAACTAGCTTTAATCTGACACCTGGATGAGCCAGATGAATCAAGAAATAAGGGAGTTATGATCATTTTAGTTAGATGATGTAGTAGAGTGTTGGGTAGCAGAATTTGCATCAAAATTGAAATCTTTCAAAATTTCTAATACGGCCATTTTTCAACCAAAAAATCTGAAAAATTAATTTAATGTTATTTCATATGTATCTATGCAAGGAAAAAAATGAACAAAATCTGAGATATCGAAGCACGGTTATGTTTTTAAATTATGTGATTTGGCATGGAATTAGTCATTAATTTTTTAATTAATAGATATTTTTGCTACGGTGGTTTACCGTTACCTTTTGTACAATTTTAATTACCTATCAGAAAAGCAAATGAAAAAAGGGCATAAAACTAATAATAGTTGTAATAAAGTTCTAAAAATAATAATTAGTAAGAAATACAATTAAAAAAAAGTATACGAGGGTGGACTTGAACCCGCGATTTCTGATTACGAATCTGATGCGTTAACCGCTAGGCCAATCAGCGTACAACTTCTAGCTTTTCTTTATAGCTTATTACCAAAAGCACAATACATCATTAAGCTTTTTAAGTATTTTTCTAAATAGTTTTTGGTTTTCTTCATAAAGTTTAATATGTTTTTGACCTAAAATGAATTTTTCTTTCGATTGATACCAAAATTTCTACATACATTTGCAAGGGTACAAATTTAGGAGGAAAATGACAAAATTCCATTGGATTTCCTATATTATCGTTTACAAAAAACATACTGTATGTTAAAATACCTTTACCGACATTTCATGTAAAGGAGTGAAACTTCCTTTTTCAAGGGGCACGTGCACATTTCTGCACAACCACTTTCATTTCAGCAAAGAATCTTACAGTGTTATTTTATTTCATTTTTGTAGCAATCTGTATTCTCGTCATTTTTAGTAAAAATTTTGCATGTTCTAAATAAAAATCATACTATAATAGATAGTCATATTTTTTTTCATCAAATTCAATTCATTTCTAAAGCCAAACATGAAAGCAACATATCTTACTAATTACATCCATCTTTTCCTTCCAATAATTCTTTATACTGTAATACAGATCGCAATCACAATAATACAAACCGCCTTCTAAAAAAATCTAGGATTCGTGATTTATTAACGAAAATATATAAAAGGGACAGCGTTCAAAGACGTATTCAAAAATTTCAGAAAGGTTCTTTTGAATTAATTCAAACTTTTATAAGATTAAAGTTAAGACATTCATTTTTTCCCAGTGCTAAAAGTATTTTCTTTACATTTGTAATAGGGACCGTAGGTCCATTAACTACACACAGGAAATACACTCTTCGAACCTAATCCAGTCAATAACAAATCTGAACAGTGAATGCCCACTTGTATTTCTATAGAAAAAATCTGAAGTTTACTATACCTACCGTGTCTATGTATGAAGTGTGCTTTCTAATAAAGCAAAATTTACTAAATAGTTTGTATTGTAAATTCAAAATTCCGACAATCAGTGCACACTGAAGATCAGTGAAATATAATTAATAATACATATCTGATTGCTGAAAGTTCAAATCTATTTTTATGTTTAATAGTGATAATACCCTGCAAGGTTAATCCTAAATCAAACGGTTAATTTTCCTCTCTTCTATGTAATTTCCTCCAATTGACGTAGGTTCATTAAATTTCGTCATTTGATACTTCGATAAGGATTCGAAAATTAAATGTAGGAACGCATGTGGTTAATATATGGCTAGTAAATCACGCTTGTGTGTGCGTATTGTTAACGCGTGCTGTTACCCCTATCGCGTATTCAGTGTGTTTGTTGTTCTGTTCATTATTTATTAAATGCGGCACATTCAATTACACCATATTGTGTATGCGGCATTGTGTAATAAGTTATCTGTTATCATTCTGGAGTAGCAATTAAAAGTGACAGGCAATTTGGAAAAATGTGTGTATGCAGTGTTAATTGACAAAAAGCTAAATTTCCAAATGTTATGTGTATATTATTGTTCAGAAAGAAAATAGCTAAAAATAGAAAATCGGTTTATATTTCAACAATAAAAGTGATTCTGAAAGTATAATTTTTTTCACTCTTATTATGTTGTCTTTACAGGTCCACAAGAGTGTGGTTATGAAAACAACTAATCAATAAAATTTGAGTTGACTTCATTTGTTTAATATAGTATATTGTGTCTCAAGGGCAGAAAATTAGCATTTGTAGCCCGCAGTTGTTTGATGCCCGAGCGAAGCGTAGGGTAGCGAGGGCAGCGGACAACTTAGGGCTACAAATGCTTTTCGGTCCGAGTGACATACAAAAGTTTTTCGCCTACCTGTTTGAAAGTTTAAAAAAGAATTCCAAAAGTTAAACAGTAACGTAACTTATTAGTAAATTAAATAGGCATATGTTAAAGGGAATGAATGAAAATGAAAATAACGCCAGACGTTTTTAGTAATTTATTAACTAAGTTAACCTAATAATCATTACACTACATACAACACGGCCGTATAGTAAATGTTTTCATTATTATTGGTAAATAAAAGGAACAGGATATGACTTTTAATTAGGATGAGTAATTATTAATCTATCATTGTATAATTTATTGAAATTACAATTTTCTTTTTATTAATTAATTGTCACAACCTCCATTTATACATACAATGACACTGTGAAAAGAAAAAAACAAACGACAAATTTATCGACGAAGACATGAAAATCAAAGTTATGATCTAAGAAGCCTAGAAAAATTTGACGTATGTTTTTTATATTTTTAAAGGTTATGTAAAAATATGTTTGAAATTACATTTTCCGTCATATTCTGTTGCTAAAAGTTTTACGAATGAGTTATATTTTTAATGTTAAAAACTAATGATTTCATTTTTTGATTAAAATCTTTTTAGGATAATGCACAGGAGTGGTCAAAGTATGACAATTTAAAAAACAATTACAATTTTTACAGTATCTCCAACTTAACATAAATAAATCGTGGTTTCATCTAGTAGTAGTGTAGAGGTTATGTATTTGACATAAGAGGGCAGTAAAAAGTTTGACATAAGAGGCCCGCAAAGAAGCCTTAACTGCCCTCAAAACAGGACATTTAAAAAGCACTTTCTGATCAGGTAGGCGAAAAAATTATTTATTGACAAATTCTGTTATAGAAACAAAAGTAAAAGTAAGTAAAATCAAGTTTTACTTATTTTAATAATGCCTAACGCATTTGAAAATGCGTAATTTGTTTGTCTATTGAAGTTGTTTGTCGCTTTAACAATAATTGAACTTTTATAGACAAAACATAAATAATAAATAATTTTGGTACATACAACCTACTTTTAAAATAAAGGTATAGGCGATCGCTAATTTGAATTCGTGGCTCAGTTAGCAGGAGCGAGGTCGTGGTAAACTAAAGCCATTGCCGCCGCAGGTTCGTTACCAGTTGCAAGTTGTTTTACAAAACAAAATTTAAAGTAACATATTTTTCTTGGAAGATTGCCAACTTCTGCCAGATATTAATAAATCTCTTAAAAACTGTACAATTACTGGTAGATTCTACAAACCATAATTCAAAAGCATAAAAGGCAAGAGTTAATTCCTATTATTAATTTATAAATGAGATGTTTATGTTACTCTCAATCGCAGAATTTCTCCATTGCTCCATTTCTTTAACCACAACTCGATGTGGGTAAGCATACATGCCCACAACGCGCTCTGGATATTTATTTTGCAAAACTACCACAACGCGTTGTGGGTATTTCAATTCACTCAATACCCGAAAAATACAATTTTTCGCTTTGTGGCCACTTAAATATACCTACAAATTATTCATAACGCATGGTGTTCTTAAATTGTCTTCATTTATTTATTTCAATTTTTTGTTTTATTATATATTACAGTACTACATTATTTTACTACGACAAAAGGTTTTCTATAGTTTCTCAACTTTTGTTAAAGTTGTTAAAGCAAATACAAAACTACAAAATACATTTGTTTGATACAATTTCCAAATCATAGCTTAAAAAATACACAAATAAACTAAAAGTTATAAAGAAAGACAATTGTAACTTAAAAACATAAGTAAAAAGTGAGACAGCCAATTTTTTGCTTGATATTTATTTATTCTCGGAGGTTCTACTAGTGTGGCATTTAGAATTACGTTTCAAATTCTTTTTGCCACAAAAATTTGTTAATACATCCTTGACTCAGCTGCTGTTGCATCATCCACCAATACAAACTCCGAGAGAATAATTGTATTCGTGTTGTGGGTAAACGAAAAACGCTCAGAACACTTAGTGAGTAAAACCGGAATACCCACAGCGCGTTGTGGGTATATTATGGTCACAAGGTGAAAAATTATATTTTTCGAATATTGAGCAAACTGCAATATCCACAACGCGTTGTGGTTTTTTCCGACGCCTAGTGGCCAAAATAAATACCCAGACCGCGTTGTGGACATTTAAGCTTGCCCACAGCACTAGCAAAAGAGCAAATTTGGCGATTATCGGCTTTGAACGACCATGGCACCCCGCCTTCGGCATCATGCTTTAAACTTGGTCCTCGTACGGCATGGCTAAACTTTTTTCTTATGTACCTAATTTGACGTATGTCAAAGTTAACCTCAAAATTTACAATATATTATGCAATGCTTTTTACAACAGTGTGTAACCGAATACAAAAAATATTTCTCGGTACGAGTGCGCTGTCAATTATTAAGCTCTTAGCCTCTTTTAAAGCAGTCGTCAAGCTTTAAATCTCAGTCTGGAGTCTAAAAATTGACGTCAGAGTAACTAAACAAAAATAACTATTACTGTCTGTATATCTAGTTTTTCTTACAGTGTGTATACTGTATTTATGTATAACCATAGTCACGAACTTGTTTACATTTAATAGATCTCTAATATTGATAACTGTTGCTTTCTTTACACATTCTAACAGTTCCTCAAGAGCAAAGTTGTTCTCTAGGCAAGATATCTAACTCAGTTGTTAAATTTAAAAATAAGAATTGGACCATAATTTAAAAATCTATTAAAGTAGTAACTAATATACAATACTATTGGTTTCCGGGGACTGGACCAGTAGATTAAATATTATTTCTTGATACTAAATCGAGGTCTAATGTATCTACAGACATAGCACCTGCATTAGGCTTCAATTTCCTTTTGTTGTTCCGTTGATGGTTTTCTAAAATGTAAAATATAAATTTTTAACTTTTTATTAAATTTTACTGCTACATGTTAATGATAAAACGAACTTTAATTTTATCATTTAAACTCAAAGATAACATTATGATATCATTTGGATTAAAATTCAGGTTTTATTTATGCTTGGTATAATATTTAGTAATGGAGGTATCATCGTCTGGTCATCCAGAGAGAGAAGGAGTGGAGATCTTTTGAGCATTACACAGCCAGAATGTTTGTGATCTTGTCGGGATGAAATAAAGTGTTAATTAATTTAGTATTGGAGATTGATACATAATAAAAACAGGAGAGTTTATTTTACTTTACTTGCGCTTTATAAGATTTATTCTTAAAGATAATATTATATTAACTGTGAGGTAAGTTGCAAAGTTGATTAATGATTGAAGTTTATCACATTAGGAAAATTAAAATTTAATTATTCGAGAATAAAGTAATTTATAAAATTCAATAATTATCTGATAATGTGACGTTGTATTCCATTTGTTTTGACAGATAGATCATTCTTTTCTGATTAAAATACTAGAGGTCGCACTTATTGTTCGCACAAATGCTCAAATTTTTATTTATTCTTAATTAATAGAAGTAATAAATTACTGTAAAAGGAAACAAAACCCCGTTCTTTTTAAAGAATTTACCTATACGTCTCATATTTATAAAGTTTCGAAAGAAATTAACATAAACAAAGAAAACAAATAAATATAGATTTAATTTATTCAGTATTGCTTGATACTACAGTTAATTTATAGAACAAGAGGTTGTAGTCTCTATATAAAAAGATACGGGATAAAATTTATAATTTTAGTTACAAAAGAGTTGGGTGTTTCACTACACGCAGAAGTTATTCAAAACGTGTGATGTAACACCTTCATCACTATCTATTACAGATTTTCGCTATTACACCATGGGAGAGCTACAATAATCGGTTCATTCCGGTTTTTGTCGGTTTTCCTAATCTACACGTTTTTCTATTTGTCGGGCTGACTGAGATCTTTAGTAAATAGACAGAAGAGGTCAAGATGGACAACAAAGAAAATATAATATAAAATATTTGTATTATTAAAATTCAATGTGGGGAATTATTTCCATATAAGTCAGAGTGACAAAATTAAAACTCGCAATTAAAAAGGAGATGTGTATAATTCACAGGAGACACTTTAGGGCAGCTGTATCGATCTTTTCGATCTCATCAGTTAGAGGTAGTCTCCTGTGAATTATACACACATCATCCAGGCTTATATACATAGCCGAAAATAACATTAATATCCAGAAATAAATGTTACGGCAGCTGTAGACTCATATACCGCATTAAGCGGTGTTATCTATCATATAATAATAAATAAGAATGGTTTGTCTTCCATACGAGGTTTAAAAACAAAATATACTACAAAATATTTCTAATATTAAAATTCAAAGTGGAAAATTATTTACAAAATAAGTCAGTGTAACAAAATTAAAACTCACATTTCAAAATGGGATGTGCATAATTCACAGGAGACACTCTAGGATAGCTGTTTCGATCTTTTGGTTCTCATCAGCTAGAGGTAGTCTTTGAATTTTAATAGTACAAATATTTTGTATTATATTTTGTTTTTAAACTTCGGATGGAGGGCAAACCATTCTTATTTATTGTTATATGGTAGAGAACACCGTTTACTGCGGTATATGACTCTACAGATGTCGTAACATTCATTTCTCGATATTAATGTTATTTTCGGCTATGTTTGAATAATTCACAGGAGACTACCTCTCGCTTATGAGATCTGAAAGATCGCAACAGCTGTCCGAGAGTGTCTCATGTGAATTATACACTTCTCCCTTTTAAATGTGGGTTTTAATTTTGTCATACTGACTTCAACTGGGTCAACGGTTTGAAGGGGAAAACCTGTTTTTCGGTTCTTGGGTGTGTTGAGTAGCCGGTTAGTAGGTTAGGTAGTCGGGAAGGTAGGTCGGGGACCGACTAGGTGTGGTCAGGGAGCATGTCGGATGGAGTGACTGGGTGCATGGATAAGTCGGGGAAGGGGATAAAATCGGGGGAGTGGTGCGTCACGTCGGGGGGTGGTAAAGTTGAGGAGGGCGAGGAGTAAGTCGGGGGTGTTTGTTTAATAATACATCCAGGACGTACTGTAGCCGTCAATAAAAAGCTATACGATATCCTTAAAATGAATGAGAGCGCACTAGAGCAGGTAAGCGGTGGGTATTTTTAATAGACAAGGAAATAAACTTTAATTTGTGTTTTAAAGATACGAAAGGCGCCTTAAAAACTAGTTAAAAATAATAGTTGAAAGTTGAAGGACGCAACAGTTTTTGTATGTACGTTCCTATTGTATTTGTAACCACTTTTGATTTATTGAGAAAAAACTGCAAGAAGTACACAATAAAAACAATTATTTATTTAGTTGTCAAGTGTTTTGGTTGTTTTTGTTCAACAAAACATTAAAGCATCTAGCAATTGTCGTGCACGTATGCGAAACGTACGTTTCTCGCAGTTATCGACCATCAGTGTTTAGTTCTAGTAGGTGTTTCAGTTTTTCAAAATGAATTTTAGTAATGAAGAACTTGTAGACATGACTTTTGTTTTGGGCGAGTCGGAAAGAAATTGTTTGCTTGCCCGCAGAATTTACCACCAACGGTATCCTGAACGGAGGCTCCCTAAAGTTCACAGCTTTCAAAACCTGCACGATAGATTTGTGAGGACCGGCAATGTACAGTATAAAAAAAGTGAACGAATTAACAATGTTGTGAATGAAGAATATGAGTTATCTGTTGTGCTGGCAACGATTGAGAATCCCCTTGTTAATCAGAGAGAAGTGAGTTCATCTGTAGGAATAAGTGGACGTTCTGTTGGTCGAATCTTAAAGAAAAATAAATTTCATGCATATCACATTCAAATGCACCAGGAATTAACTGATGACGATTTTCTAAAACGTTTACAGTTTTGTAATTGGGCCATAGGTAAAATGCAAGACGATGCTACATTCTTCAACAATGTTTTGTTCACTGATGAGGCAACGTTTCATAAAAATGGATTTGTTAACAGGCACAATTTCCATTATTATGCTACAGAAAATCCCCACTTTTTCAGACAACTTCGTAACCAGCACAGATGGTCCATAAACGTTTGGGGGGAATTATTGGAGAACATGTAATAGGGCCACATTTTTTTGATGGTACATTAACTGGAGCTATTTATCTTCATTTTTTGGAGAACTATCTGCCACAATTATTGGCGAACCTTCCTCAAAGGATCTGAAATGGGATGTGGCTGCAGCAAGACGGTGCTCCACCGCATTATTTACATGAAGTAAGTGACCACCTAAATAATATCTACCCACATCAATGGATTGGAAGGAATGGACCCACTAAATGGCCTGCGAGATCTCCTGATCTTACAAAAATGGATTTCTTTTTATGGGGATACGTGAAAGAAATTGTTTATACAGAAACACCTACCACAATCCAAAATATGAAGGATAGAATAATACATGCTTTTAGAAGTATTACGCCGGAAATGTTAAGAAACGTACAAAGATCGTTCCAAAGGCGCATCGAAATGTGTGTCCATGCAAATGGGCAACCTATGTAGCATTTTTTATAGTTTTTTTCTTTTGTTTTATTTGAAAAACCTTGATTTTTTAAATAAATAATTTTTTAATTGTGTACTTCTTGCAGCTTTTTCTCAATAAATCAAAAGTGGTTACAGATAGCTATAGGGACGTACATACAAAAAATGTTCGTTATTTAATTCTGCATCACAAAGATACAAAATATACAGGGTGTTCCATTTGAAAAAGTTGTGAATTTAAGCTTTGAAGTTCTCTAAATTTAAAAATTAATTTTGAACACCCTGTACATGGTGGGTCCATTTTCTTTTAAAGAAGAGCCCCTGCAACAAAATCCCTACCTAAATTCGTCTTCACAGTTGCGGCCGTGAAAGCGGCAAACTATTAAGTGGGATAATGTAAAACTCAATTTTTTAAAAATCTATAACTTCTAAACCGGTCATTAGATGGCGCTAAAACTTTAGATATGAATAAACCTGCCAAGATAGGTGTTAAATATGCAAAAATATTTGGGGCATTCTATTTAAAAAAAACTACCTTAAGCGTGCCACACTTTTCTGCAACTTTTCTGTATATTTGATAATAATTTCTAACCACAATCCAAAATATGAAGGATAGAATAATACATGCTTTTAGAAGTATCACGCCGGCAATGTTAAGAAACGTACAAAGATCGTTCCAAAGGCGCATCGAAATGTGTGTCCATGCAAATGGGCAACCTATGTAGCATTTTTTATAGTTTTTTTCTTTTGTTTTATTTGAAAAACCTTGATTTTTTAAATAAATAATTTTTTAATTGTGTACTTCTTGCAGCTTTTTCTCAATAAATCAAAAGTGGTTACAGATAGCTATAGGGACGTACATACAAAAAATGTTCGTTATTTAATTCTGCATCACAAAGATACAAAATATACAGGGTGTTCCATTTGAAAAAGTTGTGAATTTTAGCTTTGAAGTTCTCTAAATTTAAAAATTAATTTTGAACACCCTGTACATGGTGGGTCCATTTTCTTTTAAAGAAGAGCCTCTACAACAAAATCCCTACTTAAATTCGTCTTCACAGTTGCGGACGTGAAAGCGGCAAACTATTAAGTGGGATAATGTAAAACTCAATTTTTTTAAAAAATCTATAACTTCTAAACCGGTCATTAGATGGCGCTAAAACTTTAGATATGAATAAACCTGCCAAGATAGTTGTTAAATATGCAAAAATATTTGGGGCATTCTATTTAAAAAAAACTACCTTAAGCGTGCCACACTTTTCTGCAACTTTTCTGTATATTTGATAATAATTTCTAACCACAATCCAAAATATGAAGGATAGAATAATACATGCTTTTAGAAGTATCACGCCGGCAATGTTAAGAAACGTACAAAGATCGTTCCAAAGGCGCATCGAAATGTGTGTCCATGCAAATGGGCAACCTATGGAGCATTTTTTCTAGTTTTATTTGAAAAACCTTGATTTTTTAAATAAATTATTTTTTAATTGTGTACTTCTTGCAGCTTTTTCTCAATAAATCAAAAGTAGTTACAGATAGCTATAGGGACGTACATACAAGAAATGTTCGTTATTTAATTCTGCATCACAAAGATACAAAATATATAGGGTGTTCCATTTGAAAAAGTTGTGAATTCTAGCTTTGAAGTTCTCTAAATTTAAAAATTAATTTTGAACACCCTGTACATGGTGGGTCCATTTTCTTTTAAGGAAGTGCACCCTACAAGCCCCTGCAACAAAATCCCTACTTAAATTCGTCTTCACAGTTGCGGCCGTGAAAGCGGTAAACTGTTAAGTGGGATAATGTAAAACTCAATTTTTTTGAAAAAAATCTATAACTTCTAAACCGGTCATTAAATGGCGCTAATACTTTAGATATGAATAAACCTGCCAAGATAGGTGTTAAATATGCGAAAATATTCGGGACATTCTATTTAAAAAAACTACCTTAAGCGTGCCTCACTTTTCTGCAACACCCTGTATATTTGAAAATAGTTTCTCTAGATGCGCCTCTATCCACTGTTTACATCCGTATTAGAACGATTTTTCTAGCTGTTACAGTTTAGGAGCTATCGGACTTCTCCACACTATTGCCCCACCAGGTATACTTTCAGTTGGAAATAATAGGATTTAATTAAAACGCAAGAGCGTTTTAGACGTTATATTGATTAAATAAATTGTTATATAATTGTCGCCTTTAAAGACGTTTTATGTAGATTAGCTTCTACTGTATACGTGTTATCTAAGTACACGTAAACGTTTACCTAAGCGTACATTCATTGGTAGGCAAATCGCAAACATTTACATCAATCAAACTAATTATACCGAATTCCCTTTGAAAGACTAGTAATTAAATAGATCTTGCTGACTCTGCTTACGAATTCATCCCATTCATTAGATATTAGGATAAGTAAGGTGAGAAGAACTTTGGCCCCTTACAAACTATCGCAAACTGGCCTGCAAATTGGCGGTAACTGTTTGGGCTAACAGACGTGTCCGGCGAATGCTGATGTCTGTTAAACTTTCACGAAAGTCCAACAGCTTAAAAGGATCTGTATTTGTGCGATGTTTACTTTACGTCAGCTTTCAGGATTTACTCATATTAAATAAACTCACACGCCAAAAAACAGGCTGTTAAAAGCATAGTTCAGTAATTCGCTTCAGTAGTTAGTTGGAAACAAGTTTAAGAAATGTATTAAAGGATGAAGTTTGTTAGGATTTGTAATTAAGCTGCGGAATATGATTTTAAAGAGAATTTCAATAAAGGCAAGGACGTGTATGTATTTGAGATTGTGTAGGTGGTAGTTGCGGAATCTTGAATCGTCTACCCTGGAGTCAAAGAGCGAACGGACAGTCCGTGTCCGGGCCAATCAGCGCAGTCCGGTGTTAGTAACAAGAAATGCCTCTGGTCTTATGGATCCCGCATAATAATGCCTTTGTATTTATCCTTGTTTCCGTTAAAACCCCGCTGAAAACCACTTTCACTTGAATTTATGTCTTTTTGTTTGTTTTCTTTAGATTTCATAAGGATACGTTATGATTACCTAGACAAACTTATTCTTAAAAACCAATAATAATTAATTCAAAGATTTATTTATCGCTTGCATAAATTTGGATTGTATCAAAAATGAAAGAATGATTTTTTCCTCTAGTGGTATGTTTAAAATAATAACATTATATAGCATCTTGTTTTTCTCCTCTAATAAAATCTACTATAACAGAATTACATCTCCGGTAAGAAATGAATTATAGAGGAAACTTGTATGAAATTCCGGATGATGTTTTATTGGGGAAGTTTATAACAATAACTGGAAGTTTGTGATAATAGTTAGCCAAATTACGAAACTACGTGATTTCAAAGCAAACGTATAATAACACTAGAAACTTAATTTTCCGGATTATTATTTTAGTACTCCACATATATAGTATACATAATATATAGAGAAAATTTGAGAAAAACAACTGGCTTGAAACTTGAACGTTTAGAGATTGCGCTAAGTATTTCAATAATATTAAAACATTATTAACTAATTTAAAACTTTGATGATTATGGCAATAAAAAACGTGTCAAAAAACTTGTAGCTGTTAAAAAAATCAAAATGACAAATAGTTTATTTTGCATAAATGTAGCTTACCAATACCGAGTAGTCGTAGTGATTTGGCTTAAGTTCACAAAGCCCAATGTTTGACTGTCGAGCGTAGCGAGTCAAACAATCCTAGCTAGCTTTAAGTAACAAGATCTAAACTTTTAAAAGGAATTCGAATAGCTATCTTAAGATATTCTTATATACCTAGTCGGTCTAAAACTTTAAGTGTAGGATAAGTTTTAAGCTTTGCTTTTTAAAAATTAATTTTAAAGATTGATATCTATATAAGACAGTTTTTTGTATAAAACGTAAAATACGTATTATATCGCTAGCTTGATATCTATTGCAGTGATCTTTGAAGATAAAATAAAATACAATATGTCCACCGTTCCAAATATAAACATAAATTATATACGGTGGATTGAAATGAGAATACACCACAGATATTTTTCTTTATTCCTCTCAGCTAGCTCAGGTTTGGTCAGTAAAGCATAAATTATTTGAATTACGAGACTCTTATTTACTTTTATGCCTGGAAAGGAAGAAAAATTTATGTCGTAAGCATTAAAGCTCCCGCAAGCTGGACAACTGCTACTAAACTCTGAATTCAAAAGAAAAGAACGCTGGATGCTTGTATTAACATCAATTAAACACATATGTAAAATTGAAAACACATAAACTTTATTTAACGAACAAGATAAAAATTCAAAAGGAAAGTCAAAAAAATGTTATTGAAAATAATACAATTGAAAATTGAGAATAAATTCTCAGGTTTGCTCAAACGTTAGAAATAGTTGTAGTGACCTGACATAGGATCAGTACGGTCATTCGTTTGAACAGACCAACACAAATGAAATTTGTTTATAAATAAAAATATTCATCAAATGAAAATAAATTTTATATAAAATAAATTTAGTTGTTTTATTTACTTATTTACTTTTAAATAAATTCGCAAAAGAACTTAATGAAATAACCAAATAGTTTTATATTGAGGATGTTAATTATTATTCATGAAATTAACAAGAATCGTTCATTATAACCAACCTTGTATATTACGATATATTTTCCCTTTTTTAAAAGTTAATCCTTTTTATTGGTAACACTGCGATGAAACCAATCAGCTGACTTGTTGTTTATAAAATATCGATACGAAGATCGATGATGAAAATAAATCCAATCAGAATTTATTTGAACAATCACATTCACTTTGCATTTTTATTACGCAATTATTAAATCTTCTTTTAATCCTTTTTAAAAAACGTTTTATCGACTGACTTTGTTACAATTTGCCCCAGCTTATATAGTTCATGCCAGAACAAAAGAAAACTATGACATTTTTTCAAAACAATGAAACATCGAGTAAGCTCGTGACGTCACTAATCCCGCACAGCTGTTATTCTTTATCACTAATCCTAATTCTGTAATTTTAGAATTGTAGCCCCTTGAAACGAAGATCAAAAAAGTATAATACATACATTGTCCCAAAATGTATCGTAACGAAAATATTCAAGAAAAACGATTGACAATGTACATATCTCGTTACGATCTAATTACATATAAAGTTCAACAAATCAAGGTTCATCCTTTACAAACTAGTTACATGAATACACAATATAAGTAACACAAATAAGTTCTGCATAGGAGCATCTTTACAATTTACTACAAACATAAATTTTTACAGTACGAACCACAATGAATATACCAATTAATGCATATACAAGTGCCAGCTTAAATATTAAGTCAATGTTTATCAATTTATGCTCAAAATGTCCAGCATACAATGCTCCAAGCACTTACATCAAAACAATGGTGAGGAAAAACAAGATAAGAGTCTATAAGAGTCATATCAACACGAACGACAGGATTTAATACTTTCATTAATTGAAGTGATTAGAAATCTTATAAACAAATTCAAAAATTAATTGTATTGTATAAGTCACAACAAGATTGACCTAATTAATCTATTTTCAGCTAATTAGCAACATAAACTTGAGCTGGCCTCCTGGAAAATAGAAAAATTTATCTAACGCTAAACATCGTAATCTGTAAATTTAAATATGGAAATTACAAGTGGGAAACCGTCCCAAAGTGTAACTTGGGTTACATAAGCGTATTTATGATCAAGGAATCTAACTAATTGATATCCTTTTTCTAAATTGAAACCTATTTATTTATACATAAGAAAGCTAGGTTATGTTTGCATGGAATTTTTGTTCTTAGTTTTTAATTTAAGTATTAATGAACCTAACTATGGTTCTATGTATAGCCTTTATATTAATTATGCCTACGACATAACATGTCTCTCTTTTAATTTAAATCTGATATGTGTGCAACATTTATTTTTAACGTTTCCGTTCCGTTGTTGCTATAATTTTCAATACGGTGATTTTATATCACAGCACTATACATACATTTGTAAAGTATTCCCTCTTTATTAACAACGAGTTTCTTAAAATTGAGCTCGGCTAAAGCTTACTTAAAAAAATATATATGAAGAACCTTTTGAAAGAAAATTTCAAAAGGTCAGTGTTTAAAAAATTAATCAGTGAGATAATGAAAGCGTACTTAATAAAGTTTTTCAAGACTTTACAAAAAAAGACATCAAGAGTTATTTAATCTTTTATTTATATCTAGATTTTTCGTAGTTTAATTTTTTTTCTTTCTTCTCTATCCCTCCAGACTAGTGTCTCTGGCACGGGGAATTTCCAGTACACAAGTCCCAGGAATTTCTCAATTATTTGTTGTCTCGAGTTCCGAGAAAAATAATTCCAGACACGGAACTTCTGTATACAAGATATTCAGTTAAAATTCTTACTTTTGAATTAAGGTTTTATTTGTTTCAATATTTTGGGCAAATTTATTAGTTAAAATCGGCAGTTCTGAACAAGAGTGCCATCTTGCACAGTTTATTTTCTTAACAAGTTTTTTTAAGAAGCTAATAAACAACCATTTCAAACGCATAAAAATTATTTACAACTTGTCTATGAAAAATCTATAAAGAGAAACGCATTAAGTTTCAGTAAGAGGCTTCCGTTAGACCATTCATTAGGTAAACTTGTACTTTCTATTCAATTATATTCATAAAGGATTTCCTTCCTGAATTTCCCATGTTATTTCTAAACAGATACTAATATTTTTAAATAGTAGTCTTGCTAAAGACCTAAACAGAATGTTTTCATTTTATTATATTTATTATACATGCAAATAGAAATGTTAATTTCCTATCCATAGGATTCTAGCTTGCTATGTACATAAAATAATTTTCTATATTCTTCTATAATGTTTTTTGTTTGTATTTGTATTAGTATTCAATTAAGAATTAACTTTTAGTCTCTTATAGTATTTTTAACATTAAATCCTACATAAATCATATATAAGATTACTAATTACTTAAAAAAAATTATTGTACCTGGAAATTTCCAAAACTGTCCAAAAGACAGCTCAAAATACATAATTGATAATTGAGAGGTATTTATAACCACAATAAACTAGAAATAATACAAATTTGTAGGGTGCAATATCTGGTATTTTTCTAGAAAAGAGCAAAGTGGTTTACAAGGATGAACGTATTTAAAACTGTTTATTTAAAAACTTTTAATAAATTTTTTCAATAATATTGATTAAATCATCAGGAAAAAATCATGTTCAGGAAAAATATTTTGTAAAAGTTATGAATGACTTAAAACTAAAGAAAATTTATGACAGGAGAATTTATTTATGTACTGCTGTGCTTTTCATTAAACATTATTTAATATTTATTATTGTTTATTAGTTATTTCTCAATGGGAACTTTTGGAGGAAAGTGATGTGTGAGGATTGGTGAAGACGATTTTAAAAACGAATATTTAGATTTTTGTATTAGGTAGCTATATAAACTTACTATAAGGGATCCCCGAGAACTTCCGGGACTTAAAGAAATGTCTCAAGTCTCGGATACAGCAATATTGTCAATACTTAGAAACCCTAATAAAAACACCCTATTGTATTTTCCACTTTTGCTTTAACTCCTTAATTCTCGGCCATCCGCTCTTCTTCTTTCTGTCGGTTGCCATTCCATTCCTTTTTTGTGGAGTCTATTATACGGTGTGATCGCTTGAAAACCTTTCACATAAAATATCTTCTAAGTTATGCAAAATATTAATTTTGGAAAAACACTTGTAGAATCATCGAAGTTTGAAACTCTTATCTGTGTGACACCTTATTTTATTTTATTTAAAGATGTAAAGAAAGCAACTTTTCGTACAAAAAATTTAAATTCGACCATGGACAGTGTACAGCTTACCTAGAATAAAGATAAAGATTCGGTAACAAGCCTTTTTTAATATCTCTTAAAATAATTGAATATTTAATATTAGACTGTTAACAAATTCCTGCAACTACTGGCACCTATATTTTATTATTTTATTTTACCTGAACTTTGTATTTTAAACACGTGTAAACGATACAATTCTTCGGTTAAAGTTGCCATTATAAGCTTGGTATGTTTTATCTTCCTATTTTCAAAACTATAAATATAAAAAGTGACTGATGATTGTATTGTTTATAACCATTAAAATAACGTATCTCACAAAATTGGCGGTGTGGTAAAATCGTAGTGCCAGATTTGAAATGCGATATTTTTATTGGTCCAAATCAAGAATTTATTCTGGTACAAAATGAGCTTTGTTTCTAGACTTCTTAATAGATGACGTAACGTCATTTTTTTATGGTTACTAAATCAATGAATCTACATTTTTAGGAGTTGGGAAAGAATTGTTACTTTGACAATTTAAATTCTGAATTTATTAGTGATTGTGAAACTAAGGTATACTATAATAAAAGCCTGGTAATTTGAGTAGTTACCTTCTGCTAGTTGAAAACATTTATATCCCTTCTTGTTGATGTTAAAACAAACAGGAAGGCGATACACAACCACCATACAAACCAACCCATAAATGATCGAGTAACGCTATTTCTAACGTCAAATTTAAATTAATTTATTTTCATTATGATAAAATTGGTTAAAGTATCCAATTGTAATGCCAAATAGGGTTTTTTAAATAATTTAGAAACTACTAGTTATATTTTTATTCAACATTTTTATTCAACCAAATTCTATTTGCCCTTACAATTGGATGCTTAAAATCAAAAAGAAGGGTATTAACATTTATACTTAAAATTGATTAAAAATATTTTATCTCTTCTTTTTCATATAACTATTTTTCTCTTTCTTATCAAATAAATTCGAAAGATTTGATATTTTATTAAATCTTAAATGTCCCATCTGTGTTCTTTTCGTTGCCTAACTGTTACGTGCTAATTTCGTAACACCCTGTATAGCTATGCTTTTGTATTATATTGTATAGCGTTAGGGACTTTCGCATTCTCTCTCCGTTTAGTTGCCATTTTGGTTTTGGAACTAACTTCCTGTTAATAAGAGACTTGACTTTGTTTTGTTCGTTCGTCAAGCAACTTCTTTAAAAGAATGTTTTAGTGGCATCGCCGTTAAATTGATTTCCCTTTATAATGTGAAATGAGAATTGCATTTGTGTAGATTTATAATTAATTTTTGATATGATTTCCAATTTTATTGGTACCGTAAGGGATTTACCGCTACTTCTTTTGGAGGTTAGAAGCACGTTCTCGAAGGTTCGTAGATTTTAGCTTTTCTTTACATTCAGTCTCTTATACTACAATTCTTTTGACAAGATTCTGTATATAATCGACGTTAGCCGCATTTGGAAGCGGTATAACTATTTCAGACATTTATCACCTTCCTTCTAAGGTATTTGTTAAATGTTTGCTTGGTGCATTCTGGTAATTTGATTTTGTTTGTTACAGATCTTCTTATTTATATTATTCTTCTTATTTTACCAGAACATCATACACTGCGTTTTATATTTGGGTTGTTAAAAGACCTTTACGCTGAGCTATTTGCTCATGTACCTACTGTTACTTAGTTTTCTCCTTCGATCATGCTACGCCCAACCTGGTTGGTGACGTTCCTATCTAGATTTAAAGAACACACACCTGTATCGTGAGCATTGTAGCAACTTTGTAAATATAAAATACTACTGTATATTTGTATATTATAATTTTATGTGTTAAATGGTTTTTCCCCAGTGTACGTGTAGCACTTATATCTTAGTATCTATTTCATATACATATATATATTATTTCATCAGTTTACATTGTTAGGAATATTTGCGAGTGAATACGTATGACTTTGCTACGTAATGGAATCGTTAAGTAATTAAGAACCGAGGTTAAGGATTACGCAATCTATTTCACAGGTATTCGCGTTAATTTACGGTGCTCGTTACATTTTTGAGACTCGAACTTTGAGTCAGATTTAGAGTAAATAGTCCCGCTCGCATGAATTCTCACTCAGTTCCAATTTATATATGAGAATTAATAACTTACATTTAATTTTTGCCAAAGCTATTTCCTGGATTAAAATATTACCACACTTAATTGATTTGTTTTGATTTTTTTACCTGATAATTTGTTTAATTGATAATAAAGCATTGTATTTCTCACATGAAGACTTATTATTTATATGTGTGGTATTTGGGGTTTATATTTTCAGCTATCGAGGAGTCAATATTGAGAAAAGTCGACCACATTGGTAGTAGTCGCAAATGTGTTGTTCTTTTCAGATTTTGTCGGCAAATACTAGAGCTATTTTAGATGATTCTTGGCGCCCATTACAGAAGACCTCTTGTGAGACCTCACACTAGTTAGCTGGCAGCCGACAAATTTAACTACGGTTAAAGGTTGTTACCGTTTCCCAATTAGCGACCCCCATTTTGTGGGTAACAACTGTTGTTACGCTAATTGTATCGCAATTTATTTAACACATAAGTGTAAAAAGTCATTTTTTATTGCGAGAACGGTTTAACACACGAGCGAGATACGAGAGAGTGTCTTAAAGGACGTGAGTGCAATGAAGAGACTTTTTAAGCTTGGACCTTACAACGTTTTATCTACGATCATAACGCTTTACTAAAATATTAATTGTATTAGATATTTTTTTAAATTTGTGACTTATGTCATGTGTCAACATATTTTACGGTGCTTAGATTTTTATGTGCTAAGTTGTTTAGCAGCCAGTTTGTAAATATTCATAAATCTTTAATTTATTATACACCTCTTGTTGACATTAGCGTGCAATAAAAATTTTATAACAATAGCTCAATAAACGTTAACTTTTTACACAAAAATCAGTGTAAAAAGTGGCCACTTTTTGTATGATCGTAGATAAATAAATTAAATTGTCTTCATTTATATCACCTGCATGTTTTATTTTTTGACATAAGCGTGCCTTATGCAATTAAATTGTGTTCAGTATTTGTTTTCCTTACATTATATGTTGAAACATTAAAGTTCAATTTCCTGTTTATTATTCCTTCAAAGAATTTACCTTCCAGCAATTTCTCTTTTTCTTAATTTCGCTAGACTTCAAGATTCTTTTATTAATTTTATTTTGTTTTTATTTCGAACGTAGTTATTTTCCTGATAGCTTGTTGAAGCGTTGCGGCCAGCATATGAAACATTCTTGTACTTTCTTTAAAAACCAAGCTTTAGTTTAATATCTGCGTGGTATTTCAAATATTTTGTTTACAAAGTTATTTGTAGTTAATTTTAAAAAGTTATTCTGACAAGTTATTATTAGGCTCAATATAGTCGCAACTAGACTATTCGAGAACACTAAACGTTGTATGTTTACTTATGTCTTATGACACATCTAGTTGTGTCAATTTCTTTTCAAGTACAAATGTTAGCGTACTCTGCAGAGATAATTTGCATCTTGCAACTCTTGGTATCGATTATCTTGATCATACAGTTGAGCTTGTTGAAATTTAGGCAAATCTGGGATAGTGGTTACCACTACCGTCAAGGATTTTTAACATGCCAGACATTGCATCTAGACGAGATCTGCAACTCTACCCTTGTGGTTAAAATCATTTCTTAATTTAAATGAATAGATGTCTAGAGGTGAGATCAACCTTTAGACATAAAATCGTAGTCGCGGGTGAGATAAATGTTAATGTTCGCATAATATGAAAAATATAATCTCAAGATAACTTCAATGCAGTTTACACAAAAACTGTTATTTGCTATTGCGCTAACTTACCATGCAGATAAACAAAGTCAGATATGATCTATGTCTAATAGTAATAGTCAATGATATTATTGTATCAATTGCAAGTAAGTATTAAGTACAGTAAGTTTGGATGATTCCTCTTTATTAGGTCTGTAGGGTATAATAACAACTATTTGATTAATATCCAATATTGTTTGGATATGAAGTAAAACTGTAAGTCTCGTGTCAGTGCGATGTTTTGCACAATAATACCCACTGATTCGGCTAAATCCCAGTAGGGCCAAATGATAATAACAATCAATACTGTGAGATACGGGGAAATTTGGGAGAATTTTCAACCCCAATAGCATTTCTTAACTTGGCAAGCATATCATTGACACGAGTCCTCTGCTGCAATACTGTTCAAACTGCAAAGCCTTGTGCCTGAAAAGACTCTGTAATTGCCTACAATCAATTATCTCTCTTCATTTCGGTCAACAAGCAAGGGGCCTTCTAAATGGTACTGACTCCACTGTTCTCAACTATCCTCTCCATTATCTAAATGCAGTCCAGTTTGATGTTTTACTGTGTAAAACAAGCTTCTGGCAAAAACAGAACTATGGTCAGGTTAGGATGGGAAAAAATTACTGCGAAGATATTTACAACTTACAATCTACATTTACATTTTGCAATCTACGCGCATTTCCACAACATAATTAATTTCCTGAGGTGTTACTAAGGCCACATTGTATGCTAGTATGGAAATTGCCACTTTCCTTGAAGAAGTCGAATAACATCGAAACTTTAGTTGGAAAATTCATTTTATCTAGTTCTAAATTAGTATTTGAAAAGCCATTGAATGCATACATTTTTACTTGCAAAGTGCAATATTTTTTATAAATTATTTAGTAAAAAAATGAATTATGTCTAAATCATCCATTGCACATTCTAATGCTATTCGTTCACTCCAACTTCTGCCTGAAGTTTGTCTAAATCCATCCAAACAGGGTTGCCAACTTAGGAGATTTTCCTCTAAAAATCAAGGATTTTCCTTAAAATCTACTGGGATCTTTTGAAAAAGGAAATTTTGAGGACATAAATCTTTTAGAGGTTTTTCACAAATTAATTCATATATTCTTTGAGACTGCATGCGCCCCATTTACCAAATTTAGGGGATAACTGGAAAACAGGATGGTAGTCTTGTTACATCCTGGCATGTAAGTTCGAAAGAACACGATCTCCAAATTTTCGTTGTGTTTCATAGTTTACTAATACATGAATATTTTTCTATCGTACCTTATATAATTCATACGTTTATCTCACTGACACGGTGCTGTTGGTAAATTACGGAATGAACCTTTGGATGTTGACGGCCCAGATTCCAGACATCTCAGTACCTAATGGCAAAATTTCTACTGGAAGTTGTAGTTTTTGTAGAACACTGAAAATTTGAAACTAAAAACAAATGAATGAATGAGATGGAGCTGCATAGAAAGTGAGATGCATGCTAGTGATATGCGGATTGGCCCAACAGTACCATATTTTTCCAAAAGTAACATTTTCTTTACAAATATTCGTAAAAATATAATTCACTCTTCACTGTCTTCTACATAGATAGGCCACAATTTTATAAAGAATTCATTTTTTTTTATTTAGACTTTCGTTTCGAAGATATGGCGATGTAAACTGCATATTTATTAAGATTGGAATGGATTTCGAAGCAGTTCGAACCGAGATATGCACTTGTTTGTAGTGTTTGGCCCCATAAGCCCAGAATTTTAAACGTTTTAAAAATGTATACGCTACAAAACTGTTTTTGAACTTCATACAACACAATTATTCTCTATTTTACGATCATGTACATATTTCAAATTTCGAGTTTAGTGCCCTTTTCCATGATCCGACCTTTGACAAATTTCGGATTGAGAACCGTTAGGCCCTAAGCTTCATTCGGTATAGTTTTCAGCTTGTATCCCTGAGACCGCCACGGATGTTAAAATAAGTTCCGCAGAGCACTCTACTATATTAAAATAATTTCCAACAGTTACCAACAAAGTTTTGTAAACCTATTAAAATTTCAAAATAATTACGAATTAGACATACTATTTTTCTACAACCGCTTTTAACTAGTAAACTCCGTGAGAGGACTGTTTAGAACAAACAACATAATGTTAAACTACTTTTTATTTATTGCAACTCTTTAAGGAATTCTTTTTTCCGGGAAAATAGGGCAATTTCAACATAATATAATTAAGAAATACTCACAAATGTGTAATCTTCACTCTCATTTAACTGAAAATTAGAAGAACCTTTAACCGGCAACGGGGAGTGATATGCGTTAAATGAAAAGAGGTTAGAATTGGTTTTTGTTTTTTATGTCTTAAGAAATTAATTTAATATATTAATATTATCAAAAAACAGATAAATGATTGTTTTTTTAATTGTAAATTTCCATTTATTTCCCATTATTGGTAAAAAATAAATTAATTTTAGAGCATCGCGAAAAATATGATACGCATAACGTCCGATTACTTTTTGTTCGAGTACAAATTACTCTAGTCATTATTGATTTATAGGATTCCAAAGTTGAAAACGTGTCT
The DNA here is from genome assembly GCA_929113105.1 of Agrypnus murinus. Lineage (NCBI taxonomy): Eukaryota > Metazoa > Arthropoda > Insecta > Coleoptera > Elateridae > Agrypnus > Agrypnus murinus. The sequence continues at coordinate 196,993,511 of OV816025.1, forward strand.
GAGAAAATTTGGTACTCAATCACATTCAAAATTGCAAGTTTCCGCAAATGCAGCAAATTCAGAAATATACCCAGTAGATTCCTTAATAATACAATCACAACTAAAATGTGAGATTTTTACGGATCCAAAAGATTTTATATTGCTATTACTATGTATATTACTTATAATGTTTATGTATTACATTGAGTTTCATTAGAAAGAATTACAACCTTATTCAACATAAAGTTTTTCTGATCTGTTAAAATCAGTCCCATTATTAAGGACTTTGTTTTTCAGGGGTCCATTTGGTATATTTCCGAATTTGTTTCATTTCAAAAAAGCTGGAAACTGAGTAACTACTGGAAGCAAAGCAACTGAAACTTTGCAGAAACATCGGTGTAGGTCCTGTTATTATCCTTGCAATTTGAGGTCACTTCCATCGAGACAGAGAAATGTTCCCTGGCAAACGAAGTAGCTGTTCAAAGTTTCAGTAATATTTCAAACTATCTGTCCGAGTTGTCAGAAAATTCCAATTCCAAAAACAGTGTGCATCATCAAACACCTATACAAACAAAACCAATGTACTGAATCGAATGATTTCTGACTCACATCCATACGTAGAATTGTCAGTATTAGATTGCATTTGTACAAGTTAGCATTTTGTATTATTCAAAGTTAATAGAAATATCGTTAATCTAAATGGTTTATATTAAAAGGTATAACGTCAAGAGTTTAAAGCTATAGTATCGAGACGTTCGCTATGTGTAGATGTATTTAATATAGTCTGAAGTCTGTGTATTACAAATATGTTCAAGATACTTGCAGTCGTTGTATTGAGGGCACGCCAAAGCTCTCGCGGAAAATTGTTAAAAGCAATTATGCGGGAGCTCTGTTGCAATATGTATTTTGTATAATCACTAGTACAGTAAACATATAGGGAGAAGAAGTGCATACGTCATACCGTGCCTGACGTCATAATTCTTTCCTCGCAACGCGCATGTTCGCATCGCTCTACTTCGCTGTAAACCGTTTGTTTGACAGTTTTGACACTGTTGACAGTTGGAAGAGAAAACGTGACGCTACTTTGTGAGGTTAAAATAATAGATAGGTACTATCACAAATAAAATATTGAAACAACAATGGGTGAAAGCCATTGGGTAAGTGTTTTTATAGCTTGTAAACATCCTTTTTAACACTATCAATAATCAGAAATGAAAATATAATGTGCCTTATTGAAGTACATGCGCGTTGCGAGGAAAGAATTATGACGTCAGGCACGGTATGACGTATGCACTTCTTCTCCCTATTAAAAGAATCTATGAATGACAATTCCATTGTACTGACAGATATTTCAAAAATTATAAAATCTAAATATTCTACTAAAATTATCATAAATGTTAATACGAATATTAAATTTAATCTGTCAAAATTACAATTACCATGAAACTACAACACAGCAAAAACAATCGTAAAAACTACGTCATGAACTACCGTATATCTAAGACAATTTGATGTTGCACAGCACACAGCACCATTTACGTTTATTGACGCGACCCAATACTTATCAGAGCACAGCGTCATTTGCTTTTTTATGTATTTGTCCCTGTAGTTGTTGGATGTAATACTATATATTCGGCAAATGTGTAATACAAAAATCATATAAACATATAAATTATGTATTTTAGTATAATTTAAACATTTAATAACTGTATTATTTATCTTTATTTATTATACATGAAGTATGGTTTTACATTAAAGTATTTCGCACAATATTGATTCGCATAAAAGTATTTGCATCAAATTTCCAACCACCGATCTAACCTCTTACCTAACCTATATCCTAACCCTTATCTCAAACTCTAACCTAACCTGCAACCTAAGTTTTAACATAACCTCTAACCAAATCACAAACCCAACCTAACCTAACCTTTAACCCGACATCTTACCTAACCTAAGGTCAAACATAACTTCTAATCTAACCGTTAACCTTTAAGATTAAAGGTTAGGTTATAGGTTAGGTAAGAGATTAGGTTAGACTCTTACTTAACCTAGAATCTAACTTTTAATCCAATCTTTAACCTAACCTCTTGCACAATATTTAACCTAACGTAACCCCAAACCCAACTTCTAAGTAACCTCTAACTTCTAAGGTTAAAGGCTGGGTTATAGATCTGGCAAGAGATTAGGTTAAGTCTAACGTAACTTATAGGTTAGGTAACAGATTAGGTTAAAGTCTAACCTAATCAAAAATGAATTCTAACTCGAGTATAATTTAATAATTTAGAAAACGGGCTTTTCAATACAAAATTAGTTCATTATACGCAACAAAATCTACCAAACTTTAAGTAAATAAAGAACGAAACTATAAAATAATGTTATCTTATAATTGGAAAGTAATTCTTAGAACATCGACCTAACAATATAAATAAGCTGGATTCAATTAATTTTTACTGCTTTTTACTTACTATGTTTTGTAATTTAAATCCTGCTCTTATGAAAGCATTGCTTTCTCTAATAAAATTTTCATTTAGTTATCATTCATTTCTTATGTATATTTCTCTATCATTTTAAAGAGCTCATCACTTTAATATAAGTAACATGCGAAATTCGGCTATATTTATATTTGGTACTTAACTGGAAGTATTAAGGCACAAAAAAATTTGTTCGAGCTAAATAGTTCAATAGGAAAAAAAGTATTATTTACCGTTTTAATACACCTAATGCAGTATATATTCGGCAGTAGAGCACACCAATGTCGTCACGTAGCCATCTCGCTGTTCCCCTTCTATTATTCTTTTCTGTGTCCGTGTTTAAAATGCGTTGTATAGGGCAGTGAGGCAAGTTCCCATTTAGCAACTTTAGAAGCAGGCAACATTTTATATAGGTTATAGAAAATATAATAAAGACTAAATAATAACCTTAAGATTTTCGACCTCATTGTTCTAACACCGTTATTTAGCTAACCTGATAAAAGGTTCAGACATTTCATTGAAATATTTTCTAAATGTTAATTTTCTAGTAAGCAAATGTAAGCACGGTAAAAATAAAAATATGACCCAAGTATGTTTAAATTCATATCAAACAAAACAAAATACTCTAAACTTGAGTGTTCGTTAAAGCCAACAACCAGTACAAGAACAATGAACTACTGCCGTATCACTCAGCTAAAGAAAGTTTACAGCTAATAAGCATGAGCACCGCAATAAGATTTACTAATGTAATTTATACGCTGCTAATTCTATCAAGTCTAATAAAAATGTTAGTAATAGTAAACAATAACGTAGTAAATCTATTAAACTATGTCAGTAGTAATAGTATTAAGGCAACAACAATCTATATAGCAGTAAATTGCGTAGGAAGGATTTAAATCCAAATATTTTGATTCATAGCAACTCGAGATGTGGTGGAATAAGCAATTCTAACTACCTATTTCAAAAGTACATATATAAAATAGTAAATTTATTTATTTAATAAGCGCCTGTAAATGCAATTGTAAACACAAATAAAAACCATCTCGTAGCTTTCTGGTTTACTCATAACAGCAGTAAATTATTTTATATTACAGGTAATATCGGTTTCAGATGAACTAAAGGTATGAACAAGATAGTAAAATGAAAAAATAATAACACAGCCATACAAAAAAAATAAATGTCCGGTCCAAAGCACCTGACCGATATATTCCCATGCAATTTTCTGCGCTGATTCCGAATCCGGGGCTGATCAGAATCACCGATTTACCTCAGGTTTTGTACATAACCTCAAAAAATGAGCAAAATGAGATTTAACGTAAAAATTTGAAATGTCACCTTATTCTCATGTATTTTGATGCGCTGAAACCGGATATGATGATGAGAAATTTCTCTAACTAGCCAAATCAACGCTTTCACCCCATTTCTCCGCCCATTTCGCGGTAGAAAATTCATTTATCGTAAAAATTTCAAATATCCCCATTCTCATGTATTTTGATGTGCTGAAACCGAATATGATGATGAAAAATTCCTTCAACTAGCCAATTCAACGCTATAATCTCATTTCATCACCATTACACCCCCATTAGGCGATTTTAAATTGGATATTCTTCACCATCCTTATGTGTTTTGAGGCGCTTACGAGTTTCTGAAACCGAATAGATGAATGACTTTTCATAATTCTACAATTCTCTACCCAGGGACTTTGCCAGAAGGAATCTGTTGTCCACCGTTACCACGTGGAGGTGCCCTGGTCGCAAATACGAAAAACTTATGAAAAACCCTGATACTACGACCGTTTGAAAGAATTAGATAAACCGAGATATAATTTAATGTAGTGAAAAAATTTTGGCTTCTTGAGCAAAGTCTCATAAGCGATTTGAGTCGAGTAATCAATATTTGTTAACACGTTCGCTGCGGCATGAACACCCGTGGCCCATGACGATGCTTTTCTACAATTTTCAAATATTTGAACCTTTAGAAAACAATGTCAAAGTTCTTCTGCTATAGAAAACTATCTAAAATTCAGTTAAATTGTTGCTACCAAAAATTGTAGAATTATGAAAAGTCATTCATCCATTCGGTTTCAGAAACTCGTAAGCGCGTCAAAACACATAAGAATGGTGAAGAATATCCAATTTACAATCCCCAAATGAGGGTGTAATGGTGATGAAATAAGGTGATAACGTTGAATTGGCTAGTTGAAAGAATTTTTCATCATCAAATTCGGTTCCAGCACATCAAAATACATGAGAATGGGGATATTTGGAATTTTTACGATAAATGAATTTTCTACCGCGAAATGGGCGAAGAAATGGGGTGAAAGCGTTGATTTGGCTAGTTAGAGGAATTCCTCATCATCATATTCGGTTTCAGCGCATCACAATACATGAGAATAAGGTGACATTTCAAATTTTTACATTAAATCTCATTTTGCTCATTTTTTGAGGTTATGTACAAAACCTGAGGTAAATCGGTGATTCTGACCCTGGATTCGGATTCAGCGCTGAAAATTACATGGGAATATACCGGTCAGGTGCTTTGGCCCGGACATTTATTTTTTTTGTGTGGCTGTGTAACTAATAGCTAAAAGCAGTAAACCAAAAATATACGTAAATGTAGACAGCAATGATAGAAATAACAATTTAAAATAACCTAGCAGTGTAATTTCAAAAAGTTCAAAGCAGAAGGTTTACATTAATCTACTTTAGCGAATAAGCACTTATCTACGCATAAAATAATCAATTTAATTAAAAACTAATCCTAATCCTTACTTGATTATGTAGAATTCATAACTTCGCCATATGCGAAAGCGTTTTGCATCAAATAGACGAATGAAATTCCCAGTTATAAGTATATCTTACTTACACAGTTATAATAATAATATCTAACCCGTATCTTTAGAGACACCAATCTCTTGTTCCAATAAAATACCTTGTATGACTTAAATAAAATAAAATTAATATTTAAATGTTTTCCTTATATATTGTTAAATATATTGTTAATAATTTTTAAAAAGGACGTGGTTCTGTTCCCTTTTTAAAAGCTCAGTTTTTCCAATCAACTATAACCTCTTCGGTCCCAAGCATCTGCCGGTCACAATATTCTTGATTTTTCTAGTGAATCTCACTAATGACGACAAAAGGAGCAAAAAACATTAAAAAAATTTTTTTGTAGGATCCTTACTTTTTCCAAAAATTTACGTATCACATATGATACTTTGGGCCTCTGTGACTATCAAACTGATTTATTTCAAAAATATTTTATTTATTTTGTATGAAATTGAAAGAAGCAATTTTGCCCCTTTGAACAACACAAAAAAATATTACATGCGGTACAAGTAACGTAAGTCAGTTTTTGACATCCGGGATTTCTACACTTGGACCTATTCTTCTGTTCACTGTCCTTGAAAAGCGGCAAATGTTTGGCACTCGTGGTTGCAAATTTTTTGTCAGGCAGCGGTTCTGGTTTTCTGGCCTTTTTCGGCGCACTTGGACCATCGTCAGTATCGGATTCGTCTTGCAGCATGTGCAACATTTCGATCTTCCGTAGAATCTTCTCTAAATTGATACAAAAGTTGTTCTGCCACGGCAAACTTGAAGTCCAAGTAGTCCAAGATTTCTTTTTTCCTGAAACCCTGAAGCTGAGCATCATTTCGGTACATTAGCCACGCAGCCGCCACAGAAAAATCAATGAAATGGTAAATTACTCGGACTGTCCATTTGTTGGTACGGTACCTCATTGGGTATTTCCCAATGACCCGGTACAAGAGATCAACCCCACTCATGTAGGTGTTGTAACTTTTAACAACTGCGGGCTGTTTTATTTGAATATATTTTGATTCTGGTTTGCTCCAACGTCTACATTCATTTTCAGGCTGCGTACCTTGTACTGAAGACGCCAAATGAACAGGTCTAGTGTCGAACCACTTAACTGCAACCATTTTTGAATCTTCACGAACCACCTGTTCATAGGTTCCTCGTCCCTTTTTTTTCATTTGGTTGTCAGATGTAAAGTTTGCTCTTTTCGGAATGCGGGATTTCATCAACGTTCCCGTCAAGCCAATGGATCTTGTCAGTAGTGTGTCGATCAAGCTGGTTGAAGTGAAATATCTATCCGTGAACACTGTAGTACCAGCTGGTAAAGTGTCGCACAGCTTGAGGACAAATCTTCCTCCAACATCCAATTTCACAGGTGTTGCAATAAGTGAAGATTCTACGGAGGTTCCTTTCCCTTCATACATCTGGAAATCCAACGGAATTGAACATGCAATGAACTTACATATTTCATGTGGGGTAGTCTCTAGGGATTTTTCGGAAAAATTTACCTCCCTCATATTTGTAAACATCGCAACTTTTTCGAAAAAGTCGGCATCCAAGTATTTGGAAAAATATTCAAACGGTTGAAGAGTGACAATATTATTGTTATCATTCGTTGATTGATCATCACGATCATTCGCCGATATTGCAGGAGGTTGGAAGGTATTTGAAGGATTCCATTTCTTCTTATCAGCAGGAACTAGATGTATCAAGGGTTCGTCATCGGATGATTCGAAGTCCTGGGTGGCATCATCAACACATGCATCTGCATTGTCATATTCGTCACCGCGATTTTCGTCTACAAAATCCTCGACGTCGACATCCTCTTCAACAGCTCGTAACCCACCGAAAATAAGATCATCGTCATCATTTTCTTCCTCACTGTCTGGAACGATGTCGAGATCTACATCTGACTCGTCTAGGTTCAAACCTTCCGCGATCTCTTAGAGTTCTTTTTGACTCAAATAGCCTGTAAAATTTTCTAAATGTTCAACATATTCACTACCGTAACATGTCCCCACAAGTAGTGACACAGATCCAAAGTATCACATATGATACCTTGAGCAAAGGTCATGATATTGGGGAAAAATAAAACTCTAAACGCAAATGTAATTCTTGTGCCGACCAATAGGTCCATTAGCGTAATATTCATGCAAAAGTAACAATAAACTTACGTTTCCTATAATTTTTAACCATTTCTAAAGACACAACAAGCACTTGGGTTAGAATGCAAGTCAACTTGTAATTCTCAGATATGCAGAAAAAAACAGTGGAAACTGGCGGCAATTTTTATGCGCATGTCTGAATAGATATCGTATTTGATACTTACGGAGCGGCGGCGATTAGAGCAACACGGAGCTCGGAAAAAAATATTATCCCAGAGGTATCATATATGATACCTGGGGTCCGAAGAGGATAAATGAAATTTTAAATAAGTTTCGCAACCAAAAAGAGCGCCCTCTATTGAGTTAATCATAAAAGAATTATTAAACCGTCAACAAAAGAATAACCTAATTTTATCAGGTAAATATTTAATTTTCTTACAATTAATTTTGTGATTGATTAAATGAATTTTAATTTAAGGTAATGACTTTAATTATTAGTCAAGTTTGCAACTTACGTTACAGTGACATGATATTAATTAACTATACAAAAACACCAACATTCCAGTAAGATAATGAATGAAGAAAGTTTCCACTTCTTTCCTCACTTTGAACCAGCTGATGACAGGTTTCTTAATCAAACATCAAGAAAGCCTGAAATTTATTTTCCAAATGGCATCTGCTAACCCTATAGATTGATTATGATATCCAAATCTTGTTTTTTTTATTAGCAGTTTAATCCCATAAATTTGCTTCAAATTTACAATATTCTAAATTGATATAAAGATATTTTACACTTTATTATAATTGAATTTAAAAAAAATATTTTATCCCAATACAAAAATTATACTTATTTTCTTTCAATTTACAACGTTTTATCAACTAAATTTTGTTTTTTAATTCTCCCTGGAATATATTTACTGTTCTACTTACCTTTCAAGACTACACCTTAAAATTCAATTAATCGTCTTGATTTAATCATTATTGACGTGAGATCAAATCTACATGAAAATCAAAATTATAACTTCTAACATTATAATTCAAACTATTTGACTTTATGTCAAAAAATGCATGAAAAAACGTAACACAAATCTGCAATTACTTTTTATTTTCTCTTAGTGCTGATGCAAAGTTTGAATGTTCCAAAATACAAATAAACTTTTGAATAAGAAACAAAACTTCATATAAACAAAATATAAGTACCCAGTTAAATTATGTTAATAATTCTCCTCTTAAGGACCAACCCAATTAACACAGTAATTAATTAACAAATAACCCTAATGTATGCTTTGTATTTTATAGTGGCTGTGCATTAATACATTAACCTGCGAAATTATCATTTAAATATAATATCCTATTTATAATATACAATTTTCTGTTTGTTTGCAAAGAATTTAGTTTCCTTCCTCCAACTGTTTTGGCTTAAATGGCTAATCTTCATTAACTTTTAAGTTCATTGGTTCGTTACCACTTCACCTCTTTTTTTTTTCTTTTGCTATTTAGTTATAATTTTTTTGTGTTATTTACTATTACTAGTTTTACTTCAACTGTATATAATGTATTTTTCTTAAATATGGTATTTGGATTGCATTCACAATTTTCGCGATGCTTTGTTTGTGCATTACATTTATTTATAATAATTAATGCTCGATGGACTTTTATAAGTGCATCCTGTATATTTTCCAAATCCTATATTCCCACTTATTTTGTTTTACGACTGCGTACAATAACAAATTGAAGAGTTCGGCAGAGTGAAGAGAAGAGTTGCAATAACTTTGCCGGTACCGCGACTTGCTTTTGTCGAGAACCAGTGCACCTGATTCCGATTTCGTATCCTTGCATCGATATAAGGTAAATCGAGCTATTTTACATACGTGATTAATTAAATATTTATTATTGGTACAACACAAGGTTTAAATATCTCATATATCCGAGCAACGGAACAGTACCAGCGTCCCTATCACTCATAGTTCATTAAGATAACAAATCATTCATCACAGACATTTTGCGTGGCTCTGTTTGCTAACTTTTGGTAACAGGTAGTTAAAAGGTGTTCACGTTGAGTTTTAGATTCAAGCTACTAACTTTTTACTGTAAAGTTAGTAGAGATTTATCTGGAAAATCCATTTTATTGGTGTTCATTATATGCACGTCTTCCCTTGTGCACACCGAAGTACTCACTTATACTCATATATCAATCTAAAGGAATCTGTAAATGCTTCTTTGGTAGTGCTGACTTTATTTAAAACCACTTCCCAACTTTTTATATATTTGTAGATTCAGTCGTTTTACAGAATCTCTATCAGAAAAAGAAAATGATCATTAACTCGTTTGTCGTTATTCCAAATATCAAATATGTAAACAATGAAGAATGATGATCCTAAAATTGAACCTTGAGGAACTCCGGAAGTAATTCAGAAAAAGTCAGAATACTGGTTGCCGCTTTTTATTACAATAGTTCTATCAGACAAATAAGATTTAATTAAATTAACTGCATTTACATATCGCTCTGATAAGAATGTGACATACTAACAATTTTCACAAAGTTTTTGTACTGTTGGAATATTATACACAATTTTGAATTTAAGCTGTATAGCCTTTTATGTATTATGGCAATGGCTATTGTTTAGTATTTATTTTAGTTTTACATATTTTAATTCCAAGTAAACTATTTAAAGCTTTAATCTTTATAAATCTTTAATTTTGCAATAATACTTTTGAAGAAGTTTGACTAGTCAGAAAAGGTTTTGGTATCTGGCCAACTGCTCGTTTCTATGCTAAATGGAAGTAACAAAGTTTCAAGTAGGAGAATTAATGGTATGAGTTATAATTATACTTAAAACGACGAGATTTTTTTGATCTACAATGTGGATGTTTCTTGTTATTAGAGTAAAGTATTTTTTCATATACCTACTCCATGTCAACTGTAATGAAATTCTATTAAATGGTTCCCTCACACCGTCTACAGATTGGCACGAGTCCCAAAAACTTGAAATGGTGGTGCGAGAGAACCCCTGAATAGAATTTCAATAATCTTGATATGGTGTAAGTGCTAAGGCAGCACTTCACTCTAGCAACAAGAAGTAAGAGATGCATATGCCGAAAAAGGGAAGGTACTGGGTGTCTCTTAACAAAAAGTAAAGTAGGCAAACTGGTGTGAATCAGGGCTCGTATATCATGAGACCGGATAAGTCATACCTTATGATCAGTTAAAGCTAATTAAACTCTAAAAGTTATTTAAAAAAAATTAACTGAAAGGACTAAACACTTACGCTGATTAATCTCTTAGCTGAACCCTGAACCCTGAGGACCTTGTGGGTCCCGTTTTGTTGACATAAATCTTCAATATGTCCAAGAGTACCTTCTGTTTTAACGAGGTAAGTTGGTCAGAAATACATTTAAATGAGCTCATAATCTAAAAATCGAAGTCATTTATCAAATAATAGGTAGCAGAGAATAATCAAATGCAGCAAAAAATGACAGTTTAGTTATAAATATTTACTTTCCAATAGAGTAGATCTTTCATAACGTAATACACATTTTAGGTATTTCCATAAAGTTCTAAATTTTGCGGTCGCATTAGTTTTCAAGCTGCGAATTTTCTACATAATTCAAGTACTTCCTATAAAGTTTCACTATACATATTCGCATGTCTCACATACCTATTTACATTTTTCCCGAACGTTAAAGTTTAAGAATGAGTATATTTTAAGGATAACTCGATAAAGGATAAATCTAAAATGAGACCGTTAAGTTTGAAAGCAGAAATATGAACATAAAAATTCTTTAAATAATTTATTGGCATTCAAATACGAGGAAAATACATCATGAAACTAACTTCATGCACCTACAAAACCGCAATAAAATGTGATGACTTATTCAGAAAGCTAATAGAGACAAGGCAATGCGGAAGTTCTCACATACCTCATTAGACACAGAGAGAACCCTTCTCGACAAGGTTAGCAGGACTGCCAACAGGGTGTACGTGTCAAGCGAGTCTTGCGAGATTGCACTTACTACCTCATGTCATGCACGTTCCTGCACAAGTGCTCTAGTGTATTGTATAAATATAAAAGTTCTTCTTGCATGGGCACGAGTTTACTGCTTATATGTAGGTATGTTGTCGGGTGCATTTTAATTTGTAACTACTCTCTCCGTTTCTCGGGTAGTTTTTATCCATAAATCTACTTATCTGCCTGCAAGTTCGTTTTGTATGTGTTGTTGCTAGAGGAAATGTAAGCAAATACAGATATGTAAATTGCTTCGTTTGTGGTTTATCGCAAATGAGGAAATTAGTTCAAATTAAATTTTACTTCTTTTGCTTAATATAAAATGCCAGTTATTTATACTTTTTATAAGCCTAGGAAATATGGGTAAATACATTCTTCAAAAGGTCGGTACGTTCAAAATAGAATTTGAATAGCAAATGGTATATATGGACCATATCTAAATGGACTGTATTTCGAATTCATTACTAAGTGTTCAGACACTGTTCAACTGAGACGTTCAATTGATAATTACAAAAGCAAAATGAGCAATTCGGTTATTTATGCTGCTTCAATTCTCACGTGACTGCAGATTCTTCAAATTGAATTGTGTAACAACCTTAATTTTAGCAATTTAACAAAAATACACTTGAACTAAAATTTGACGTTAATGTATTTTCCGGCAGAGACATTTATTGATTCAAATTGCTTCCAGGTGCCGTGGATGTTAATTGTAAAAGATTATTGAAATCTGAAATCTATTCCGTGAGTGGAACTTCATCAATTTGTCGTACTAAGCTATAGCATTGATTATCAATTTTAAATTCTACATATTGAATAAAATTCGTGAAGTGTTTACACAATATGAACATACTCATGATTTCCTTATTTTATTATTCCTTATTATCCTTATAATCACCTTGTTGTCCTTTGTTTCAATTCTTTATTTTAATTATAAACAAACAACTTGTTTTTAGTTTTAAATAAAGTTTGCTAAGGACTCTTACCTAACTTTCTTGACAGTTGGTAAGGCAAGGCAGTTAAAAATTCAGATTCTGCATTTGTTTTTCAAATTTGCAGCCTAGGAAAGTTTGACATTTTAAGAACAGCTGTTCAATAGTGATATTAACTTTAAAAAATAAAATGTTACCTAGATAGAATTTGTAAGGTAATTTTCATATCAAGCAATTTGTTTTTTAAATTAAATTCAAATCAGCCCAGACTAATAAAATCCCCTTTAACTTAATTAACTTAACCTTATTAGGAAATCAACTGTTCTTTTTAAAAATTAAATTTTAAATATTCTCTTATGTGTCAGATTTATTTTCAAGCTGTTATCAGACCTTGAATTTATTTCAAGTTCTGCATAAACAAAACCGCTGTATTGACAAATTATTTTGTTTATTAGCTCTAAAATTTCAGCTGGCACTAATAACAGTTATTAATATCACCGTAAATCGTTTATAATTTTACAAGTACTTTTCTAAAACCGTCACGTCAAAATTACTAAAAATTTTGAGTTTCTCTAATCAAAAAATTTAACTAAATGCTGCACTCCCTCGTAATGACTCATTTCTTGTATTAATGGTAAATACGTACCTCTCCAAAACTTCGCATGCAATTAAGAAAATTGATATTAATGTGATAAGGATTTAATCTACTACCATTTTTTCGTCACGTTCTACTCTCTGTCATGTAAAAGTTAATAATTAACAAAAATGTTAACGTTTAAATGAAATTCAATAAAATCCCACTTACAAACGAATGGTTTGTACAAATTAAATACACAGCTTTGTTTATTTCCGTTTTCTATAAACTAGAATGCGTCTTGCTCTGCATTTTAGTTCAGCATGAAACGATTATTTCAACGAAGTGAAGCCATTTGATTTGTAATAATACAATGAAACACAAGTGGGCGCTTGAAAATGGTGGGTTTGAACTACCAAAGACGCAAAAATACACAATGAAATGTGATCTCATCATGTTTGTGTGGCTTCAAGATTTAAAAACTGGCACTTTATACAGTTAGTTTTATCTTTCAGCGCGTTATTATTTTATACGTACTTTTCTAAAAAACTTGATCAAAATTACTAAAGATTGTTACTTTCTATAACCAAAAAGCTTTATTAAGATTTTTTGTTCCAAATGCTATCAGCAATAGCGCAACGAGACTTGACCAGCGCGGTCAAGTCTCGTTGGTACCTTATGAACCACTCTGTATAAGTGTTCCTAGAGATTCTTATCTTTAGATTTAGAACGATGCCTAACTTTTAACAATATGGGTTTTGCAAAAAGTCTTTATACTTGTACTTTCGTGAGGTAAATAAAGCAAGTTTCGAAGTAGTTTTAATCAGTAGCAGGAAGAATGATGAAATGGTTGCAACCTGATTCCATTGTAATAATTTCCGTTTCAAACTTATTACAGGAACAATTGTCGTAAAGGAAATTATATAGGTACTGTTATGACAGCTAACTGGAAATTGCTTAACAGTTAACAGTCTTCATTTTACCTCAAAGGAGTTTCTATACCCAATTAATAATTATCATATTATTAATTAGAGATTATTGAAAATACTATGTATACCATTATTCCTACCAATAATGGAAGTAAGTCGTATTAATTGGTAGATGTAACAACTCTGGAAATCGATAACAAAAGTGTCCCAAATTTCAAAGTTGAATGAATCTAGTTTGCATTACAATAATACACTACATGTTTGAATGTTCTGTAACGTTCAATGTTTTGACGAACATATTTGGTGGGACTCGTACATATATGAAATTGTGAAAAGGACAATTTTCAATGTAATACTTTGATATGTTTGCACAATTGTAAAATCTAAATTGGGCTCAAGTTACAAACGTTTCAAATTATTATCTATGACCTTTCTTCTTCCTAAATGCGTTTGTTAATAGTATAACAAATTTATATTAGATTGGAAAATCAAGTTTAAAATTCGTTTACCCGTTTTCCAGGTTAATACAATCAATACAATGAAATATTCAAATCGAAAATGATAAAAAGGACATTCTGTTCAGATAACATAGGATGTAGTAAAATTTGAAAACTTTTCGTTGGTTGTTAGAGTTTAATCAGACGTAACTAATTGCAGTTTTTGTTAGGTTAGTATCCGTTGGCAACGGCAACTTTACTATCCAAAGTTCGGCGATATCAAAAATCGAAGTGCATTCTCATTAGGATGTAATCACCGGCGCGGCGCACCGTGTTTCATTAGATGGGAAATAGCTTCATAAATCTGGGCCGCGACATGAACGACCCCTGGTGGCGTCGAGGCGCCCGACCCTCGACAGCGTTTACCCGAACTAATACTTTACTTTCCTAACTCGCTTATCGGGGAAAATCCGCTTCAAATTCGCCTTAGCAGCTAGAAGAGAACAACAAACGCTTCTCTCATGTAAAAACCTAAAAGCTGTTGGCAGCGGTGGTGGTGGGTGTCTATATGTATGGGAAGAGAAAATAAAGAACGGCTGTGAAATCTTAATTTAAGTGATGTCTGCACTGGGGACACTTTAATATTTTAACACCGTCGTTTCTCGTCTGCAAACTCTCATTTTCATCATAGCGACCCTCGATTTCCACTTCATACTTCCTGCCCGGAAAATACTGGGAAATACAGGGAAATCGGAAAGATGAGCATGCCGAACGCGATGGGACACTTGTTCTGATGAAATAGTTGTTTTGTTGCGTTTAATGCCACGCGAGATTAAAGTAACGACGTCCTTTGTCGGTCAGAGAACAACAGAACACCCTTTTCAACGAGTTTGTTGTTGTCAACACGAAACATGTTTTCTATTTTCAGAGCTGTTATTTTCAGCAACTATGCAATTAGAATAGTTAGCGGTTAGATTGGCGATGTAAGGTAAATGTTTTAATTATTAAACTACGACAAGATGTTTAATTTAGCGTTGTTGTAGATGTGGCTTAGGGCGATTATTAAAATTTCCCCTAGAGTAAACCGTATAAAGATTTATGCATCTAGTAGGCCCAAACTTAACGGAACTGCTAAGAGCTAGTACGCGTAACTCAAGTTCCAGGAGACCAACCCTATTTAACTTAACAAACAAATATAAAGAGACAGCGAGCGTGAAAAGCGGTCACCTGATACTGGGGGACGGTTTCATTTTCATGCGTCCGGGACCCTCGACAATGTAACTGTTAATATAATTCATTACGGGTGATGTTACCGTTGGGCATAGAAGCGGCCATATTGTGACCATTCCACTTGTTCCGATTATAACCTCTATTTGTCAGCTCGCACAAGGTTGTCACAAAAGTTGAATAATAATACTCTCATACTATGTTGTATGTTTGGGAATTAGACTTGTATGAGTTTATTTCGAAAATTATGCATACCATCTCGTAGGGAAATTTTCCAGGTTGATATTCCCTCACCGCTGCAACGTTCCAGTATTACACATAAAACAATTAATTTCTACAGCTCACTATTATAGACCAACTACAATGTCATTTTTCATAACAAGCTTTTACAATTATTCAAACATGTTTAGTTATTTATTCTGACTGACAATAAAACTTTTTAATGAATATTAAGTTCATTAGGGAAAAAAGAGAAACATCATCTGGGAATCCCAATTATGCAGGAAAATTAACTGCTTTATATTCAAATCTTAGGTTAATCTGGGTCTATTTACGCTTTAATTTTCCGATGCTATCCCACTTCTGCAACTGTCCTTTTATAAGAGCCATCCTTTAGTCCCGTAAAGCCGTTAATATTAGCAGTATGGCGTGTACTGTTAGAGAATCAAAATAAGTCTTGTCAGGGGTTGTTAGAAAGAGTAGAAAAAAGATGAGTGAGAGAGAAACTGGGTGTAATAACGCTGCTCCCAACGTAAACGGTCTGCGTCCTACGACGTGACCAGCATGGACAAACTTGCGTACAAAGGGATCACATCGGCAACCACTGAAGCTTGGTAAAAAACTGGAGGGGAAATTCGTAAAAAATTACCAAACTGCCAAACATTGTTATATTTATACTTCACAGATACAATTACGGATGTTGAAAACTTGATTTTGATCTAGATATTGAAAAATTCGAACGCGTACGATTCATAATCGAAATCATAGTTGAGAATTACCTTCACAAAAAAACACTTTTCTTTTCTTCCTTAGTGTAACAAAATGCATATAACCTTAAAAGTCTAATTATTTCACATTTGCAACAGGAACCTTCACTAAAAATTTCGATGATAAGTTATAAATCGTAAACAATTTTATATCTAGTTACCACTACAATAAACGTTTACGGTTTACAAATGAAGGGGTTAGAATAAAAAGGCTATATACTTATAAGTGACATTATTTGTGTTTCTAATATAAAATTTTGTGAAAAATTAACATTCATATCTGCTGGTTTAAAAGGGGTGTGGCCGCCGTCTATCGTCAAAGTAAAATATCCCATAAATGAAATCTGCGAAACCTTTGGAATAAAAATGATACAACTCCATTGCTAATAGACGGAGAGCCAGCGACAAAAATAGTTACGTCATTTCATTAAGAAAATCTTTGATACCATTGTACTGTCTTACATTGGTTAAACTTTAATTGGAAGTTCTGCCACATATCAGTGATGGAGAGAGTAGCGGGAGAGAGTGAAACGGTTAAAAAATATTCATACAAAAACGTGATATAAATAAAGCTGATTTTTGGTGTGATGACGGTAAATAATATTTTATGTAATATATTACAATGGCAGACAGTTTGGTTAGTGGGGGTGGGGACAGACAGCGAAGAAGGTCGAGAAAATATGGGGCCTATTACATCACATCAGTTTGTACTTACTAGTAAAAATATCCAATGAGAGACACTCAAAATGCGTCATATTCTATATCATTTAAAAGGTAATTTTAACTACTTTCCAACGGTGTATGACACATCGGGAGAGATTGACTATGAAAAGGTCAAACGCCAAAAGTATAGTAAAATTTGATCAAACTTAAGCAAATAACGAAAAAAATTAATAGGTAGCTAAGAATTGGCATAGATGTTGGCGAATACATACTGTTTAAGATTTGTGTCTCTCATTGGATATGTTTACTAGTAAGTACAAACTGATATGCCGTAATAGGCCGCATATTTTCTCGACCTTTCTCGCTGTGTGTCCCCATCCACCCACTAACCAAACTGTCTGCCATTGTAATATATTACATAAAATATAATTTACCGTCATCACACCAAAAATCAGCTTTACTTATATCACGTTTTTTTTAAATATTTGTTAATCCTTTCACTCTCTCTCGCTACTTTCTTTACCACTGATATGTGGCAGAACTTCAAATTAAAGTTTACCTATGTTAAGACAGTACAATGGCATCAAGAATTTTTTTAATGAAATGACGTAACTATTTTTGTCGCTGGCTCTTAGACTATAATGTACTTGTGCCCTTTTTATGTTCGGTGATATTTGATCTATGGCGACATTCACTGTTTTGTATAACATATGTTGTTTGATTTGTGGATTCTTATTTATTAAAATTCTTGTGTTTATAATATATTTTTTGTTACTCCTATTATTTATTTTGTGAATCCTATTTGTTATTGGTGCTATTTATTAAGATAGTAATGATCTCTGATGAAAAAAGTTATATACCCTTTAAGGTATGAATGTTTATGGGTATGAAACCTATAGTAGTACCTATCAAGCCAAAAGAAACGGAACCCAAGAGGTTTATTAAAGTACCTCATCATACGATCAATAACAAATTAAAAAAAAAGTGCGAGTATGTTACACGACGAACAATTCGTCAAAGAATCGACTAGGTAGTTGAAAGTTAAAATGGATAGCAAATTAAATTGGGTATTTACCAAATGAATCATTGTAACTGGAAATATATCGGCCAGACAAAAGGTCAATATTAACAAAATATAAAGAGCGTATAGCGGACTTGCTTGGAAAGTGCTTCGTTAAAGCGCTATTGAACGTCAAAGATCTACAAAAAATTAACAAAAGAATGCTTTTAGCGATGCGGATGACATTTGTGATGTGAGGCTTTTTTTTGGCGTAATCATATATTACAAACACAAAAACAAAAATCACTGACTCAACGAATAAGGTATTAAACTAACACATTTCAAACAATTCTTATACAAGATTCCAACTAACAGGTGCCATAAAACAAACAGTTCAGAAACACTTTGACGTCATTATTGTCAAAGATATGCCAACTTGTTACTCAAGTTCTGATTTTAAACATTACTGACATAACGTTAAATTACAGCACTTCAAGTGACCGTAGCATGAAAACGACCGGATGTCCCACTTTGCGTTTATTGAGACTTTCGTTCGTAGCTCAAAACCTGTATCATATCCAATTTTTAGTCAATTTGATCGAGGGGCGGAATCAAGTCTTGTGCACGTCATTTCTTATTTACTCGCCAAATTTTCTTATGGTTATTTTTTTAAAACCTTTTAAATTTTTTTTACTATTAAAGTAATCGTATTATATTATTATTTAATAGTATTAATTTAAATAAATAATATATATATTTTTTTAAATTATTTTAAGTTTAATTTTTGTTTATTTCTCGCCTACTCGACGGGAAATCAACAGCTAAGGTCATATGACCCCCATATAAAATGAAGACAATCACACACACGCCCATAGTTGAGGTGGCAGAATTATTCAATTAGAAAAATTTCACCGCCTCAAGTGGGATTCGGACGCACGACTATTTGATCATTTATATTATCAATTATGTTTATATTTTTTATAGAAATAAAACACCATTTTTAAATTTTCAAATCATTTCTTACTTATTGTATGTTGACTCATCGTGGAACATGTGATAATCTATTGTATCAAGGGGTCAAACATTTTATTGTTTAAATTGGCATTTTTTAGCTGTTCTGTTATTTTTTAATGTTTAATATACAGATATTGCTGTTAATTGATTAAACTTTTAATTCCGGCCATTCAACACTTTTTGTTAAATTTAAAAAAATCAAAAACTGAAAATTGGCTCATTCTGGCTCACCATCCCCTACATTTTAATTCAGCATAGATACAAACATTTTATTGTTTAAATTGGCATTTTTTAGCTGTTCTGTTATTTTTTAATGTTTAATATACAGATATTGCTGTTAATTGATTAAACTTTTAATTCCGGCCATTCAACACTTTTTGTTAAATTTAAAAAAATCAAAAACTGAAAATTGGCTCATTCTGGCTCACCATCCCCTACATTTTAATTCAGCATAGATACAAACATTTTATTGTTTAAATTGGCATTTTTTAGCTGTTCTGTTATTTTTTAATGTTTAATATACAGATATTGCTGTTAATTGATTAAACTTTTAATTCCGGCCATTCAACACTTTTTGTTAAATTTAAAAAAATCAAAAACTGAAAATTGGCTCATTCTGGCTCACCATCCCCTACATTTTAATTCAGCATAGATATGTTTAATACATTTTATTTAAAACTCTTGTTTAAAACTAGTTTAAAGCATTTAAACTATTTCTTTTTAAACATGTTTTAATCGTATGTTTGAAACAATGTTTTTTGTAATTGTTTCAAAAAGACTTGAAAGGGAAAAACATTTTATATTATACTCCATTTTAGAATTTAAATGACCAGATTACATCTTAAAGGTGTTTTATTATAAGTACTACAACTACTATAAATTATAAAATGAGAAAGTATAGACCGATAGACAATATCGACGGCATCAATGCAATACCTCGTAACTTACATTTTTGGCCAATATACGATTTTGACTATTATGTACACCTTACATAAGGCCGTACAGTCCTAGAATATTAGAACAGCAAATAAACCAATCAAAAAGCTTGAAATTACAGAATGCAATACCCACAGCAATACCTCATAATGGCTTTTGTAGTATGGCTTGTCTAAACGTGTTTTGCTTCTTCTGAACAATTATGGTTATTTGTACTTACGAGGTATTGCACTGACGCTGTGTCGATATGTTGATTAAGTATTATTTAAATCTATTTTGGAAAATGACTTTTAAGATTCATATGTAGTTGAACTATAAAAACAATTCTACTTTAATAGTAAATTAGTACTAAGGTGGTCAGAGGTTTAGATTACATTGTATAAAATCAACCAATTTTGCTGCAACAACATTAAATTGATATTAAATATTTCTTTTTAGATATAGAGCATAAAGATTGGCTATAAATAACTGAAAGAATAATTAAAAATGTGAAGATTACGTAAATATTGAATCTCAACAAACAAAAATACCTGAAAAATGCTTCCCTTCAATATGAACTTTAGCAATAGTCTTTGATACTTCATACGAGAAACTAATTTAACGCGCCCATTTCTTTTTTGTAATGGATACACTTGGTACGAATTTTATGAGGTTCAACGGCATCTTTAATAAAAATGTTAAAAAATGCTGCCATATGCTTACAGGGCCGGCCTTAGGGCTAAGGATAAGGATAGGCGCAAATAGTTTTAACGTGGTTCTCACGAAAACGACTAGTAACTTGTGGTGGAGGACAGAATAAATTATTTCACGGAATCACAGCGTCTATCATGCTATTCATAGACTCGTCTTTTACAGAATATTTGTATTGTCTCGTGTTGCGTCTAAACGTTTTTATTGGTAAGTGAGAATGCTGACTAGCGTCTACTATTAGCGATTATGTTTACCGGCCTTGCGGTTTGCGATTATTTGAGTTTTTCTTCCGAATATCGTTGCGTTAATTGCGTTACTACCTAATCGTAAATACTTACAGTTACATAAGTAGAATATAATTTATTAGTAACTATGTTATAATCAGAGCTGGGCAATTATTGATTACTTTGTAATCAATTACTAAACGATTATGATTACTTGTAATCATAAGCACAAAAAATGTTTGATTATGATTACATGTAATCAAAACAATTTGATTACCACCAATGCTATGCTGATTTAGCAATCAAATTGACCGTGAGAGAGGATTGCGACATCGATAGAAAAGTGCTACTTGAAGAACTTATAAGTATAAGGGCTTTCCTCCCAGAAAGTGAATCAACTACGTCACCCCATGAAGTATTGCAATTTACCTTTTTTTAAACATGTTTTTCCCAATCCTGTATTTTATACACAAGGAAAAGAAAGAAGATACTATTTAAACGTTAACTTTTTAATCAAATAGTTTTTCAAATTTATACCGAGAACAAAGTAACATTGTTTATTGATGTGACTGAGATCAAAAAGAAAAAGAAACAGTGGTCTGTCTGACTGATCCGGTTCAATTTTCGTAAACCCCATGTGTATCATTATTGATATTACTTCAAATAGTGTGACTTTTGATGATACATACTGCTGTGATTCCAGCACGTATAGTTGAATATAAGTCATTTAGGTTGCCTATATATTTAGGCGTTTGAACTCAACTTGAACAAATCTTAATTAAAAAAATTAATTTGTTACTTAAGAAGTAAAGGTTACACTCTACATCACTTGATAATAATAAAAAATTGATCTTAAACGGATTTTCCACTTAAAACTGAAAAATTATTTTGAGTTACGATTTGCATATCGTTAGGTCGTTGGACTTGGTTTTTCATAATTGAAGCCATTGTAAGATGTAGTTTCACCTGGAAATTATAAAAGGCATAGTTGGAAGGGTGTATGCAAGCAATAACCACGATACTCGCAGTTTTTGTTGTTGAATTTCAAGTAAATCCCATGCTGGTTTAACTATTAATCAAATTTCATGATAAATGTGTAATTTTCATTAATCTATGCACTTGCAGCCAAAATGTTTTGCTGCAATATTCTTAATTAGGTTCTAGTGCACCTTTAGCAATAGAATTTTCAAGTAGGCAGCTCTATATAGAGAAGGTTTAGCCTGTTGAAGCCTAAAATTTGTATCGTTTAAACCTGATCCGTTAAAATGGTAAAATCTAGTTAATATTTAAAGTTTTGGTGTCAAAACTATGTCAATATTGTGTAATAGGATGTTAGGATTCATTTAATAATAAAAAAGGAAGTAATAAGGTGTGAAAATGTTATAATCTGTAATTTTATAACACCATGTTTGTCAGGAAATTCAAGATGGTTGCCATTGAATCCTGGAGTTAAATTTGCTTTTTGTTAGACATGTAATATACCAAAATATAGGAAAAATTATTTGTTAAAACATTTAATTTAATTTTTTAACAATAACTTGGTTATATAAATCTTGTTAGATTAGATGTTCAATTTTTTTGTAACTTTCTAGATTTTGTCAGTGGAAAAATGACGTTTGTCGTTTGTTTTTGAAAAAATATAAAAGCAGATCGAAAATTGGGTCACTAGCTTGTTGATTTTCATATAAAGCAGAAGCCATGTCGGATCAAGCAATAATTTGTTAAAATCTTGAGAGTATGTGTATCAAATTTTATGTCAACGAAATGTCAAAAAAGTGAGGTTACGACAAATGTCATCCAAATTTAATTTTTTTAAAAAGTGGTAAATAATTTTAAATAATGATAATAATAAAGAACAGTTAATGTGAATTATAAAAAAAGTAAAACGTATTGAAACTTTATTTCTGGATGGAAGGAATTTTAAAACAGGATATAATGGAAACTTGTTGGAAATCACTAACTGATTTGATGTACTCACGCCTTGGAGAAAATATGTCCAATATTTAATAATGGTAATTATTTACAATACAATTTTCACTGGAAAGATCGATTTAAAAATGTGTGTTCACCATCACAACAAATAAGCAGGTAAATTTACCGACTATTACAGAAAACTGTCCAATAATATAGTGTGTGTAAAATATTTTCGAGTGGCGTCAAGATTTTTGAATTTGAAAATTTATTTTCAAACTTTAACTTTATTTTTGTTTCGTTTCTTTCTTTAATTATAATTTAAGATCGTGGGATTGATAAAATAAAAATTATTCAGGCAAAGGGAATTAGACTGTCTCTTAATTCTTATTTTGGTAAATCCAACTGACACCAATAATTAATTTAAATTATTCCAAGTTTGTTAATTGAATCCATTTTAGATAGTAAGAAATTTTTTTGTTTTCATTTCTCTTTTATAAACTTTCAGTTTTCATTCTTTTTATGTGTTTATTAGTAAAATAATATTTTAAATGTTCAAAAGGTGATTTATTTGTGTATTTTTTTGTTTTGTGTCCATTAACAGAATTTAACAGGTATAGGTGGAACAATATTTTATTATTTTGTCAAAGAGCAACCCGCCTGAAATTTTCTCATGCAATTTTCCTGAGCTTGTCTTTAGATTTTAAAATCATAGCCGGTGCAAATTTTCTTTTCATCACAAAGGTAAGTGGTGTTTGTTGTTGTATAACTTTTCAGTTTGCCTTACTACCATTAAACATAAATGATAGTGGTCTCAATTTAAATAAACCTATGATCAAATGTTGTAAAGTGTACACCGCTTATCACAATAAAACATTTATGGCGCCCGAATATGACGCTTTCTATTTTTCTTATTAAAAATTTAATCATCCCAATATCATATCAATACGTAATACAAAGTTATCCCTGCTATCACACCTATCAGCAATAAAAAAAATTCAAGCAGCAACGGAAATTCTTTGTTCTAAACTTTAGAAGTCACAGATAATGCAGAATACCTACAACATTAGAAACGATCGGGAGAGCCAACGATTTATGTTTTAATCAGTAAACTCATTTAATACCCAACAATGGTTTTAATGGATATCCGATACTTACTTTATTAATAATATGCTCTCCGAAACTTATTCATCGTAACCTATTTTATAACCTCATAAATTTGACATATTCCCTAAACACCGAGGAAACAAAACAAAATTTAATAAGTACGCTACTAAAATCCGCTAATTCCGATTTTTATTTGTTGTTTTTCAAACAGGCTCAACAAACAACCGACAATGGATTTAGTGTGAGTACATACAATGTTTGGGGGTGGGTTGCTCGTAATAGCAGGCAAGGCAGGGGTCAGCATGCAGTTGGTCATCCTACTAAAAACACGAGTTCATTCCAATGCTGCACGAAGGTTGCAGAGGGAGGAAGGTTTTGAAATACCTACGTGACAAGTGATCTAACAGGTTTTCGTGCATGTTTGTCACCCTCTCTCTATTTCATGACGATTTCATTATAAAATTACCACTTTATTAGGTTAAGTACGGTACGCTTTGTGTGTTTTAATGAGGTTTACGTAGTAATACAGCGGTCGTAGTTCTTTTACCAAATTAAAAACAACCTGTCAAAGTTAATTGAATATAGGATTGCTAATACGGGTTTAGGGTTAAGGTTAGGTTACTCTCTCTATTTAAACGCATAAACGAGAGAAGAGCTTCACACAAATAAAAGTATTTTATTTCTATATTAATAATAACAACAAGTATCTATATTTTTATTCTAATTTTTAAAATGAAAACATTTTGTAAACAATATGTAATTTAAGTGAAACTATTAGAAATGGTATACTATTAAATACAGCGGAGGTTGGTCTCTGATCGCGGTAAAATCAATGTTTTTATTTTATGCTTTGAAAATAAGTGACCGATAAAGGTCGGTAAATGTTTTTAAAATGAGAAAACGGAATTAAAATAATTAAAAACTGTAATTCTTAAAGACAACATATACAGGGTGGCTAATTTTCATTGCCCAGGTTATATTTGCTGCAATACTAAGGGTATAGGAAAAAGTTAAATGAGAGAGTTGTTTAACATAACCTGATCTATAAAATAGAACAAAAATGGTTTTTTCATGAACAACTTATTTTCTCGAAAAATATTCAACTTTAATTTTTTAAACGGATTTCCTGTATATTTTTACGGAATAAAGTTTTAAATAAATTTATCTTTACAATGATATATAACAAGTGGCTTTTTGCCTTTAAATTACATCTGATAGTTCAAGAAATAATATTATCAGAGTGGCTATTATTTTTTTTATTTATTCTTCGATTACAAAATTATAATAGGTTTTATTCAATGATTATTTAGCAAATTGAATCATACGCAAAGAATTTCCTTATAATGAGTTTAAACAATTTGCTAATGCTGCTCCATTATGAGGTGGAGTTCCGTCGTGTTGAAACCACAAGTTTCGTCGTGTTGCTAATTTAAGATTGATGAAAAAAAATAAAGTCTGCCCTAGGTCACAGTTTACCGTGGAAATGCGGTCCTAGAATGCGGTCCATACTAGGGTGGTTCTTATTTGGGTCATGTTGGAATTTCGGTTTTGACGGGTGTTCATTTGATTCCCAAAAAAAACTGAAAATTTTAAGACCAATATGAATTTCCTATCTCTATATTCTAATCATTCACTGTAACGAGGAGAAATTTCCCATTTAAAATACATGGGTCTTTCAATTCTTATGCATATATTTGATGACTACTGGGACAAATTTTTGAAAAAAATATTTTCGGTCATTATGGCTAAAAATTGTAAGCTGTTTAAAAAGTAAGTGATTATTTGGTCCTAATTTGCCAAATATTTTTTTTAATTCTGGGAAAATTTAATATCATGAAATTCTCTTTTAATTACAAACAACTACACCAATGCTTGGTCTGTAATTTACTAAACACTTTGATGCTCAAATATTCCCCCACTAACACAAACTAAGAAGAGCAAAGGCGTGACTCGATGTAAACCCTTCTTTATTTTTTACTAGCGCGTTCTTTATCATACATATGGTTTCGTAGATACTTCCAACTTGTTTTTCCATATCTGTATACGGTGTTCTAGATACGTTAAGATCTTAACACTCCTGTTATTTTATTGTTTTTATAGCAACCAACAACGCTTTGACAAGTTGAGTTTGTTGTGGCAGTAAGCAAACCAGTAAATAAATAAAAGCAGGTAGCACAAAAAAGAGATTGCAGTTTAATGAATTAACATCGTGTAGTAGTCACATTAACTCATATACGGACGCTAAGCAAAAATAGGCTTTTTAACAACTAATAGTTATTTACGTGGCAAGCTTTGTAAATTAACTTTTACGGGCGAATTGGAAAGATTGTGGGGCGAGCAACGAAGAAACGAGCTACCATAATCCAGTAAGCCCAGTAAAGATTAAGTGCAAAGCTTGCAAAGTTTTATTTCTATCAATTTATTGTATATTTTGTATAAAAAAACATTTTATAATCAAAGGTGACAGGACAATTTATAGCCAGACATTGTCATGGTGTTGTGATTAAGCAACAAATTAGTTTCAAATACCCTTTTGTTGATGAACATTCTAGAACTTTACAAGTGTCTTTTAGGAGCCCGTGAAATTTTACAGGGCTATAGCTGTAAGTACTCATCTACTTAGTAACCATACGTAAATGCCTATAAAGTGACATTTACATAGAAAGTGGAAATAATAGTATATTATGTATTAACGGCTTAATTGAGTATTTTAGAGCCCGCAGAGTCAGTTAGCCTGAGGCGAAAGTCAAAGCTGCTAAGACGATAAAGGGCTCTAAAATACTAATTGCTAGTCCTAAATGCATACATTGGTTTATGTCCGATCTTGCTTAAATTAATACTTAATTTTAAAATAAAAATAATTTGAAAAGTGCAACACTTCAAGTAGGTAGATGCAGTGGTATAAAATTATTGTTATGACTATGGAGACGGGTGCAGTTATTTTTCTACCGTGCTCTAAAAAGTTTTACAGCCCTAGAGCTCTAATTTAGCAACAGACGCTCTAAATTAGTGACAAGCAGTTTGGACAAAAAATGACAATGGCAATTGGTTTCTTTCTAACCCCTACAAAATCTCATAGATACGAGTATATGACATTATACTTTCTGGTGAAAATTTTTTTAACTTACTTTCAATCAAATTAGAGAAACAATTTCATTGGGGTACCGGGGGGGGGGAATACCGTTGTCCGTAGAAATAAATGTTCTAGTTCCTCGTTTATAAATATTTAACTTGGTTCAGTAGTTTACGAACAATACGCTTTCAAAGTCAGACGACTCTAGAAAAAAAAATAGTAATCGACCTCCTGCAATAGTCAATTTACTTACCCAGTAATGTGAAGGTACTAAGAATGTTTTGTTATACCGAAATAGGGTTGGTAATTATTCCAAATTTTAAAGATTTCTTTTAATTTAAAAAAATAGTTATTTTATTAATTTTATTTGCTTCGTTCATTCACAATAAGGCACTTAAACCAAACTAAAAAATAAGAAAAATAAATCGAAAAGTCTAGGTGGATTTCAGAACAGACTAATCTGGAAATATTATTAGATTAAAAACCGCAATAGCTCTTGGAAAAAAGTAGAGTCATCTAAAGGAAAAAGGCAAATAGTTTCTATTATTAAAAGTTTTACAGAATTAATTTAGTTTTGTTGGCTACACGGCATCGTGCAGCGGCGGTTCGTACGTACCCTTTAGGAGGTTCTGTCAGCGAGCGGCAAGCGTTGTATCCTGCTAAGTGCAGCAAAGCAACCGGTTAATTCACTTGCCGCTCGCAGATAGATCTAAACGTACATATAAACCGCCACTGATAGAAACGTATATCAATCAATCAATTTGCAAATACGCTATTTAGGTGTATACTGATATATTTTTTAAATCAAACTAACTAATATTCGCAGAGGGATATAATTAAAAAAATCATAATATTTTGATATAAAAAGTTTGCAGTCCTTAAATTGAGAGTCTGCCAACATATAATTTACTTGTTAAATATCTTCTGTAACCATCTATAAATTTAGATGTATGATGAGTCTACAGCTCTAGAAAAAATATTTATTGAAAGCATCCAGACATAACTAGAATTTTAAATTACACTTAATAAATTGAAGAAGAGTGGGGAAGAGAATAAAAACAGTCTCATTCACACATATATTTAGTGCTAATTAAAACTTCAGAAAACACTTTTGAATTTGTTAATAGTTTTTGTATTCGAGTATTATTGCACGGTAAAAATGAGACAAAAGCGTTGCGTCTACAATCGCGTATTTTACAATTCCCAACTTGAAAATATAATCGATCAGTGGCGGTTTATATGTACGTTTAGATCTATCTGCGAGCGGCAAGTGAATTAACCGGTTGCTTTGCTGCACTTAGCAGGATACAATGCTTGCCGCTCGCTGACAGAACCTCCTAAAGGGTACGTACGAACCGCCGCTGGCATCGTGTAATACAGAAACTTTTAATTTAATTTTTTCAAGAACAATAGAAAATAGCAAAATTCATTTTATAAAACGTAAACTATTCCGAAGGCAAGTTTGAAAAATAATTTCTTTCGCTTTCTAAAAGGAAATTCAATGAAATTAATCACAAAATGGAAAATTCTAGTTGTGAGCGAGCAACTTCTGATTAAATCTATTCAAAATAATGGTGTGGCTCGTTAGTGGGTATTGTTAAAGCTTAAAACTATTCTTCATACGTGATTCACAACTAGCCTAGAATAAAATTTTAGGGTAGTAGTGAATTGCCATTTGCTGTTACCACATAATTGGAGGAACCTGTTTTATATTCCTTTTTGCCATTCTACAGTTATTAGAGTACGGTTTTCTTGACCTTTTTATGATCATGGCAGTAACGAATCCTGCGGACAGTATTCGCATATGGATTTATTAATTTTTGAATAGGGGAGAACTGGTCATGAGACAAGCCCTGTGGGTAAATTTATAATCATTATTTATGTAGGACGCTATGAAAATTGGAACATCTAGTACATATTTGCCAAATCAATTCAGCAAATGCAAACATAATAATAATGTCCTTCCAATTATCCTTATTAGAGGCACATTCGGACTCACGCAACTTCAAAAGAAACATTCTTCCACGAAGTTTTTACATTTCTCAAGTAACCTTTCCATTCTGTCTTTCAGAATACTGTAATTGGTATATTCCAGAAAATAAATGATATGAAAATTATTTGTTAATAATAGTTGTTCGTAAGACGTGTTTGACAATCTATTCTCCCTGAAGTCTGGGATTTAAATAAACAGACGTATTTAGTTGGTGCTATTTCGTCCCATCGCTTAGGTAGCTTTCCAATTGCAGAAAAAAAGAACATTTTGAGTTGATTTTGTAGAGTTTACACCTCTTTAATAACAGTATCATTAAAATTAAAACGCCTACCTTCCAAGAACTCTTTGAGGAGTCCAAAGGGTGGGAATCCTAAGTTTAAAGTTATATAGAAGTAGTACTTACAGTTATTTAATTAGTTATACTAGAATTTGGTTGCTCGTATTTCGGGTTTGACAATTAATCCCATGGGTGGGGCAATAAAATTTTCCGAGCAGACGGAGAAGACGAAGGTCCCCATCACGGTCCGTAATTTTAAATTTGGGAGATTTTAGTTCAAGGAATTTGTCAAGACACCTAATGCATCGGTTAAAACAGAAACACCTACAGGGTTTGCAAAGATATCGAAACTGATTTTTTTTTAATTTGACATTTAATCTGAATTGAAGAGTCTGAAGAAACAAAGAGGCATTGCTTTGTGTTGGTCAAAATAAGTTTGCGTGGTACAGGACGGTGTTATGTTTAACGACAACCACCGAAAGATGTTTATGCAACTGTCGAGACTGACTGCTTATCGTGCCCATCTGACAGCATGGCGAAGTGTACTGAGGCTTTATCGACGAGAAAAATCTTCTCGCCGGATCCGGGGATTGAACCCGTGCTGGCTGAGTAAGAGTTGAACTCTTTACCTTCGGAATCCACTTCACTAATAATCTGAAAGACAAAATAAAACTGACTTAAGAAAATCCTAACGTAGAAAACTCTTGGCATTGATTATGAGAAATCTCCCTTATCTGCAGTTCCTGTAGACGATGCCTTTTATTTATGTCAGTTGTGGGTGTTTTTGTGGTTTTGTGGTACCATTTTTGTATACATTCGTCAAAACGCAGCAAACCCCATTTTTTATATATACGACGAAGTAACAGGTAAGGATCAAATAAAACTGGCTTAAGAAAATCATCACGTAGAAACTCATTACATTGATCATGAGCAAGATGCCCCCTTACCAAAAGTTGTGGCAGGACGCGATGCCTTTTAGTTACACCAGTTGATCAGCTGATCAAGACATTGATATCATTCCTGGTGGTGAGTTCTCCAATTTAGAATAAGTTTATGTTTAAGAGATTTTCGGAAAGTCTTGTCAATAGTTGCATTTGGTTTTGATGAAAATAAAATTACAAAAATTGTTTTTTATGTCGTTGGGAGCAAAAAGGAAAAATGTATCTACATTTCCTAAACATACAGTGACCGGCTAAAAGTATACGCCATATGGGAAACATTTTTATTTTCTTGTTTATTGTTTCCAGCCTTATTTTGTGGAACTCCATAATCATGAAATAAATAAAGATTATTAAAAGTTTCACAGTTTTATTAAAATACAACCTGACAATATTGTTTCGACAGCTATGCTGTCATTATCAAAGGTAATATAATTATAAACAAACACGTCTCTAAGGTAGATACAAAATAGGTAACTAGATAAAAATAATAATCAGAATTAAATATCTAATACTTCCAGTAACGGAGAATTACTGAGCTCAAGTTGTTCATTCATTAAAGGTACCCTGAGTTTGTGTTTGTATATCTCAAAGGCTTCTAAAATGTCTAATTTGCGTTTGTTATTACAAAAATGTAGGAATTTAATATTATTTTGAGCAGTCATTGTGTGATTTTGTTCTAAAAGGTGTTTGGCGTAATTCGATTTTTCAGGATGTTTATTTTTGTAATGACGTACGTGTTCTTTATATCTTATGTCAAAATTTCGAAGTGTTTGTCCAATATATACCGAACTACAAAAAGAACAATTTAAACGGTAAATGCCCGATTTCATGATATCATGTGTTCTGTCTTTAGCATTAAATAAAAATGAAAAAGTGTTAGTGTTGGTTTTAAATGTTATTTTATAATTGTTGGTTTTTCTTAGTATATGTGCAATTTTTTCTGATATTTTGCCAAAATATGGTATAGATATGTAATTTGTGTCTTCTGTTTGATTGTCAATAGGATATATTCTTTTGATAGCTAACCTATAATCTTTTTGTTTAATTAAAGTGTCAATCATGTTCGGATTATAATGATTTGCATGTGCTATACCATATTTTGGCAAAATATCAGAAAAAATTGCACATATACTAAGAAAAACCAACAATTATAAAATAACATTTAAAACCAACACTAACACTTTTTCATTTTTATTTAATGCTAAAGACAGAACACATGATATCATGAAATCGGGCATTTACCGTTTAAATTGTTCTTTTTGTAGTTCGGTATATATTGGTCAAACACTTCGAAATTTTGACATAAGATATAAAGAACACGTACGTCATTACAAAAATAAACATCCTGAAAAATCTAATTACGTCAAACACCTTTTAGAACAAAATCACACAATGACTCCTCAAAATAATATTAAATTCCTACATTTTTGTAATAACAAACGCAAATTAGACATTTTAGAAGCCTTTGAGATATACAAACACAAACTCAGGGTACCTTTAATGAATGAACAACTTGAGCTCAGTAATTCTCCGTTACTGGAAGTATTAGAAATTTAATTCTGATTATTATTTTTATCTAGTTACCTATTTTGTATCTACCTTAGAGACGTGTTTGTTTATAATTATATTACCTTTGATAATGACAGCATAGCTGTCGAAACAATATTGTCAGGTTGTATTTTAATAAAACTGTGAAACTTTTAATAATCTTTATTTCATTTCGTATTTCAAACAATTCTTTATATACCACAATTACCCATATAGGAAATAATAAAGGGCCCGCGGTTGGCGCAGGCTTGGGACGATGCTTATCAACTCTGGAACAAGCCTGAAATCCAAGACTGGTCCATGGTTTAAAATCGGGATGATAACTTCGTGCCAAGCTTGGTAATCAGTCATGGCCCTAGATTGGTGATACATCTTGTCCCAATAGTGAAAACCAATACAGTGCCGACGTTAATACTGAGTCTTGGTGCAAGGTAAAGAACCAATATTGGGCCACTCTTAAGATTAATATGGTATCAAGGCTGACAATCAGTGATATAGGTTCGGAATCCAACGGAAGCCCCGGATTATTACTGACCTTTGAGTATGAGACCAACCTAATATTTAATACTGTAATATAGCTTATTAATACTTACTTGTATGAAGTAACTTTGATGGAGAAAACAAATTAATACGAAAATTCTAAATTATTAAGAATTAGTTTAATTCATTCAATTATTAGTAACATAACAACGTAACTTAAAAATTTTGTGACACAAGAACAAGCATGAGACTGATTTTATGCGAAATTAATAATATTTTAAGTGTTAAACCAATAAATTTTAAAGAAAAGTGGTTTAAAAAATTAATACAAGTTTAATGTTTACTGGTAAAAATTGTATTTATTCTTATTAGCGTAGCTTTTTTTAAATAAACACGTTCTATTTCATAAAAATTATTTTATTAATAGTATTACAAAACAGTTAAATGTAACATCACTCATGGTAGGTGGATGAACACTGACTAATAAGCCGCTAAGGCTAAAAGGCTTCCCCTTGCAGCTGCTGAGTTACTTACTTTTCATGTCTGTTCTTGTTTCCAAGAAACGAAGCGCGTAAAAATTTGAAAGCTGAATTTATATTTAGTAATAATAATTATAATCTATGTAGGTATTTTAGTTTAACTTTTCTCACATTTTTCTCTTTATTTAATTACTAGCTGATATAATAAAGACAGAAAACTTCACATGCTTGATTTGGTAGAATATGTGACGAAATCAAGTCTAAAAACACTAAAACTGGTTGAGGCTTGGGCAAACAGTAATAAACCGAGACTAGGGCTCTGAAGGTTGGCTCTGACTTGGGCAGAGATTAGAGAACCCAGCATTGGTACCTAGGTGTTGGTTGACCCTTGGGCTACGACAAAGCAGCCGAGGCGTGGTATCTGAATGTTGGCCTAGGCTTGGACCAATGGTGAAATAACGACATTTGGTTATCCAATATTCAGCCAAGCTTGGGCCTGTTGTCAAGACTGGCAGTTCCTACATGGGTAGTAATATAAAGTATATCTTGATCTCCGTTGTCAATGATACCGGAGTTCAAGACGTTCTTGATCTCCGTTGTTGTTGGCAACGTAAATAATTTGATGTTGCATTATAGCCACATGCATGCATGCATGCTGCTTTTATCTCCTTAGTTACGCGTATGATGACACAGACAAGGCAACTTGGTTCTTTATACAATAAATTCGGATGGATTTTAAAAGGGAGAAATTAGGATTGAAATACGAAATAAAATAAAACAACTTATGCAATACGGAGATCAAGCTTCTTTAAATCCTCGAAGATGTTATAACGCCTCGGCAGGCGCCTCGGCGTTATACATCTTCTTGGATTTAAAGTATCGCTTGATCTCCTAATTACATAATATATATTATTTATTTCATTTTTTATTTTCGATTTCTGGAAAAAATTTATTCTTGATGAAACTTTCAAGATATTGACATTATTGGGCGGTGATGTATTTGCAAACATAATATTAGATGGTCGCATTGATGGAAAGCCTGGTGAACCAGATGCGCTTCGTACAATCTTTGGTTACGTCTTAATTGGCCCCGTTTCCAACATAACGAAGCCAATTCACAAAACTTTTTCTTTGCACCTCTTTTGAGAAAACACTGTTAAGATTTTTTGGGAGAAAACGTTCCTGACGTAATTTCTATGTCACCCGAAGATAACTTTTGTGAACAACATATTCAACAGAATGTTGAAAAAGATAGTTTCGGAAGGAACCATCGCCTATTTCTCCAGACATGCGCAGTCTAGTTTTGAAACGTTTTTACGCACTAGAACGTCGTTTATCACTTAACCCGAATTTATACGATGAATATCGTCGATTTATGCAAGATTACCTAGATCTCGGCCATGTGGCCCGCGTTGATCAACCTAAATTTCTCTTATTTTATTCCGCACCACTGTGTAATTAAGCCGGGAAGTTGGACGATCCGTCTTAGAGTGGTTTTCGACGCTAGTGCTAAATTGCCCAATAAAAGGTCGCTTAACTATTGTTTTATTTTCTGTACCCAAGCTACAAACAGACATTTTTGCTATCTTGTTAAATTTTCGGTTGCATGAAGTTTGTTTTACGGTCGACTCACGAAATGTATCGACAGATTTTAGTTTCCGAGTCTGATTGTAAGTACCAGCGCATTTTGTGGAGATTTTCGCAATCCGGGCCTATTTGAAGAATTTTCGCTCCACGCTGTAGTTTATCATATATAACATAGTTCACATAAGTTATTTAAAATTCAAGTTAACTAATTCGAAATAGTTAAATAGTTCACCATATCTCGCTATTCGCATAAGTCGCCAGCTTGCTTTATAGGAAGAGAATAATTTTCCTAGCTAAGGTCCTTCGAAATGAAATATTTATGGATGATATTTGTTCAGGCGATTCACCTCTTAAAGTCGCCCTGGTTTTAGAAGACCAAGTTATTTCATTTTTCCAAAAGGGTTTCTTTGAACTTAGAAAATGGACCTTGAATTCTTTCGACTGATGCCTTTGTAGCTGCATAGATTTATCGCGCGTAGAGGCAAAATTGCTCACATTTGTTCTGATTGCGGAACAAATTTTGTTGGTGCTTCGCGACATTTGATGAAGTAATGAAAACCACAACTGGTAGAAAGACTATTAAATGGTATTTAAACCCTCCTTCTAGTCCCAATTTTGGTGGGCTGTGGGAAACGGCAGTGAAGTCGACTAAAAGTCGAGTTATTGGTAAACAAATTTTATCATATGAAGACATGTATGATTCTGACGTATCGCTTCTGATTTTTCGCGTCGATGGTCTCTGGAATATTTACCCACGCTGCACCAACGCCAACGGTGTAAATGGTGAAATCCAGCAACACCAATAGATTCGGGCACTCTTGTTTTGATTGAAAATGAATTATCGCTACTCTTAAATCGGTCGTTGGGTTGAATTATCGCGTTACATCCTTGTTTTGTTTTTTGCATTTTACCGGGGAAATATGTTAAGAATTCACTTAATATTTTTTGTCTCTATCAAAAAAGGTAAGCATCGCACGTTTCATTCTAGTATAGCTTGAAAGCCACGCAAAAATTCAATTAATATTTTTTCCTTGTGATGTTGTGCAACTCGTTTTCCTTTTGCCTTACCAAATTGTGTACTTTAACCAAGAAGAAACTAGCAAAAGAGATCTTGAGAAAAGGCCATTTCAACTCTTGGAGTTCACAATCTATCAACGGTCACATTTGGTAAATGGCTTACTTCATATTTTCATACTAATATTGACATTTTTTTGTAATACGATTTTTTGCCTTATTTCCGCGGATTATGTCATTTTGCTAAATAAACCGCTCTATTGAAGGAACTTTAGAAAATATATTTCTCTACATTCGAAGCCGCTACAACTAGAAAATGTTAATACATTTGATCCCCAATCATGATTGGAAAAATGTACTTATTACGCAATTATTATGGAATGTTTTAAATGTTTGTAAATGTAAATATATTTTACCATTTAGGTGTGTTACCAATTGGATAATCGTAAGCATTTTTGAACTAAACTGCTCAAACACTTACCAAATTAAGTCTCGTATGTTGTGATGTTTACAAAATTGGATTCTGTTCAAGAGTATAAGAGGCATGTTACCTTACGGGATTTTATACGTCTTTATGTTTGTACACCTTTTCGGATTACCTTGGTTAAATATTCTATAATACTTGGAGAGAGAAATTTTCTTTATTTAAAATTATCACCGTTAAAGACTAGCTGGCATTAATAAATTGTTAATGTGAGCAAATATAAGCAAATCTATTGTTCAATACTTGATTTCTAATTTCTTCAATGCTTTAATGGTTTATTGAAAATGTGGATAGGTCAATAAAATAAAATCAAAAAATCTACGTATATTCAAAACAAAATAAAGATGGTGAATCTCACAATAATTACAGAAGCTTTATTCCGCAGTTCACACTAAAAAAGAAACACCAAGTTTGTCTATGAAGTTATAACTTTTGTGTTCCTGTCTATCGTCCTAGCTTAAAAGCTCAGTTAAACTTAAACAATAAAAAATTATTATTCGCTATTCAATTTCATCCGTTTTATTCACATTCTATAACCAATTGTAATTTTTCCCTTTTCTAAATATAGCAAATCCGTAAATGTAACAAACCCTAGTAGGAAAATTCCCGACTATTTTGCGTAACTGCACATTGGAAACAATGATGTAGGAGGACGAGTCTCCCATTTGGGGCATCTTTATTGCTCATGAACATTGATTTCCGATTGGAGCCGCGTAGTCAAAGAGTACCTTTGTGTGCACATCCCACACAATCAGCTGCATCTGCATTTTCAAATTGTAGGGT
Organism: Agrypnus murinus; assembly: GCA_929113105.1. NCBI lineage: Eukaryota > Metazoa > Arthropoda > Insecta > Coleoptera > Elateridae > Agrypnus > Agrypnus murinus. The sequence continues at coordinate 197,030,175 of OV816025.1, forward strand.
TTCTCCCAGACGACCCCTGGTGTTATCAATGTAGGTTTCTTGTTTAATTTTTTAATTACTGGTGCCATACATACTTTTAATTAAAATGTATGGAATAATACGAGTAATCGTTTGAAGCTTAATTAATTAGTATCTTTTATAAATTAATTCTGTGTAATTAAATTGACCCTTTTGATAATTTATGTAAGTTGCTAAAGCTCTGTATAAAGCCACTTAAGTAGGTACAGGATACAATTTCATTGATTCTGTTCGCTGTATTTTTGCTGTTACAGGCAATGCTCGTTTCATATTCAATGGAGAAAAGGTTTTATTTTAATAAACAATACAGCACAACCACGGCAGTTAATAAATTTTGATACTAATTGGTCAGGTACCCAAGCTAGCATCTCTATTACACTAGTTTTCTGAATTTAGTTTACCATTAATTTCAATAATATATATTCGAACATCAAAAATAGGAATTTGGTTTTTCCACTCCATTAAATTATTAAATTCCATTCCTATTAAGTACCAAACGTACACCCCGACAAATATGTAAACATCTTCAGAAAGTGTAACATAAGATTTGTAATTTTGCTACTTATATAATATTAAGGGAAAATTTTAACAAGTTTTGCATAATCACCTCTGTTGAGCAGAAAGTAAAAAATTCGAATTTTAGTGTGTTAACCAAGCCTGGATTAACACTGAAGCTTGCTAAGCTGGAGCACGGGCGCCACGTTTTTGGGGACGCCACCGCCAAACATGGTTCACATAATCGCAAATTCTTAGAAAGGTGTGGGACTGGACCACTGGAAGAACTTGTAATGGCTACAACAAACTGCTCTAGAGAGCGATGATTTTCAGCCCTCAAACAGGTAAAAAAAACTATCTTTGATCCTCTCTTTTATCTTTTATCAGTTTTATGCATTGAATCTGAAATAACTAATTCTGTAGATTTTTAAAATTGTATAGATAGATTTGTGGATTTCCCAAATTAGAATCAGGTAGAAAATGACTGTTTAAATTAACTTTAGTTTAAGTAGAGTTTAAATTTGTGGTAATAGAGCATTTTTTGTTGATATTGTCAAACTTATAAGAAAATTTATAATAAAACATACCTAAATATAAATAAAACACAAAATAGTTGACTTTTATACCTACTTCTAGTCATCTAAAGTCTGATCGCTTTAGCTATTCGGAAAGCGTATACCAAATGCAACGCTATTGGTGGGCGCACTTAATGACTGATGACGTTTACTTAAGCGCGGAATTGCAGATAAACGTCCGGTACTAATGTTCATCTTACACGGTGCAATTGCATTTATTTTTATTGTGTAAGTGTTGTGACTCTGCAAATTCAAAAATTTACCGAAAACCTTGATAAAGGTTTTTCTTTCTTTAAAAAGAAAAAGTTTTAAAGAAAAACTAAAATTTAAATACGTTTGTAGAAAATTGTTCTCTGGCCCCGAAGCTTTTTCAGGACAGTTAAAAAATATCGAGAAAAAAGGCGATCGATATTTTTTATTGACGAAACTTGAGTTAACGCCGATTGTTTTTATTTCTTTTTTGTTTTACCAGTTAAGTACATATTCTGCAAAAAATTTAATAGTAACAGCTATTTCGGCCTTGAACTTTTATTTATTATTGTTGGGAGTCTATGTCATAAATAATGTCCTTTTTATGACAAACACCTCTTTTAAACTTAGCTTTGTTATTGATAATGATACCTAACGAGTCTAATTTAATTGCGGTGTTAAACATTTTCATCGTCGTTTTGGATTTCGTGCGCTAGAACGTATACTCTAATAAGCGGTATCATCTGACCGCTGTTTGTTTACGCTTTCCGAATAGCTAACGCGACTTAAGTTTAATGATATATCATTAAAAGGCGCTAGCCGTACATCTGCTTCAGGGCCCCCAGGAGATTAATCCAGATCTGGTGTTAACCAATATTTGTTGTATTTGTCTTACATTAATGTTTAGTACGAAGTGGAATATTGGACATTTTTCGAAGTTCATTAAAGAATATTTTTGTAATATTGTAAATTATATCGTACGAGGTGCACTTCATTCTAACACATAGAAATGAAATTGAAGTAAAAGTGTAGTGTTCTTTCAGTGTTGCACATGTGCTGTGCTTGAAAAAGAGTCTTAGGGGATATTAAATTTCTACTAACAATGATACAGCATGAGAAGTATTCATGGCACATTTGTGCAGATCTAAACGTGATAGCTCTTTTGTGATAGGACTTCAAATTGGATGCAAAAAACTCTGTTGCATATTATGTGAATCCTGAGAAAGTGTACCTCCAATGACGAAGGTTTTAGCGAGGATCCGCAATTTGAACGACGACTGAATGAGCCTGACGCAGCTGTGTGGTGATAATTTCTGAAAGTTGTGAGAAACTTTCTAGGAAACCAGCAGGCCGATAGCTACCAAAAACTGATTAGTGAACTTATCGAAAACTACAGATATCTTGAATGCAATATGTCTCTGAAAATCCATTTCTTTTATTCAAATGTGGGCAAAATTATTATCCACAAAATCCTGAAGATCTATGTGACGAACATGATGAATGCTTCCATCAGGAAAATGCAGCCCAAAAAGGCTTGCAGATTATTTCTGGTCACTAAAAAGGGATGTTCCTCAAGCTAAGTACAGCAAAAAATAGAAATGCATTTTTCATTAAGTAGCTGTACATGTATGTATCGTACATTATATTGCAATACAAGAACCTTGCAAAGCTTTAAATGTGTTACTAAAAACCCTGCTCTCTAGATATATTTGGTAACTGATTTGAAATCAGCAGAAAAATACTATAACATTTATCCTATCAGATCAACTCAAAACATCAACAAGAAAGTAAAATTTTGCGTCGACCAGTGATATTGTTTATTTTGAGTGGGTTTAGAAGGATCCTGCGATGAAGTCAGTATCCTTTAAAATACAGCCTAAAATAGGAATTAATTTTATCTGTTCCGTATAATGGGAGCTGAAATTCTATATCAAGTTTGTGTTATACTTTCATAAAATTAACATTATTTTATTAACATTAACATTTATCGTGTTAACGTAAAACCCAAAAACAATAATCAGTTAACGTATTAAACAAAAACCAATTTTTATCGTATGGGGGCCCCGTTTCCTTGAGCACCCCCTGCATTACTGAGGTTGCTGGGTCACTGCTTGCATTACACTCAAGAAAGATAATAAAAGCGCCGCTTTCCTCAAAGATCGCAAGTCGTTGACTACGGCGTCAAGCTGCTGACAATTATGGCTAAGTAGTCGCTATCGGTTCGTCAAGACGACTACCTGTTTTCCTTGTCGACTGGCCGTTCCAGTAATACTGTTCCTCTCACGATAAAATAGCAGCATTTTAATGAACAAAAATTAAAAATAGTGAATATTTTCAGAAAGGCAGTGTAACCCATAGGCTGGACCTTAAGATGTCTGGTAGCTTCCTCATAGGCCAACGGCATTGGATTGCTAGGCTAATTAGTAAAAGTAACAGCCGCAGATATGGGGATATCCAATGGTACGCTAGTAATCACTAGGCTAGAGAAATTAGGAGTTCACTTACCTTATCTTTGATCCCTTTCTTCTTGCAGAAAGGGAAAGAAGACATAAACACACTTTACAATTAACTACAATTTTACTACTTTTTAAAATAAGTACAAAAATATCAAATAATTTGTTCACAAGCTAAAGAGATTAAAACTTCCACTGCTAATTTATGTGCTAATTTCACAAACAATAAGATAAGTTCTGTTTCAATTATTTAAATAAAAACTAGTTTAACAATAAACTAATTTGAGAAATTAAGGCTTGTTATTAATTCCAAGACCCGACAAGAAATGACTTCACGATAGATTTTTATTCAAAAGGAGAACTAAATGGAAAACAATTGTGATAAAGTAATAGGAATGGACTATTCAAATTGTTTAGTAAAAAAGAGTATAAAAAATCAAATTGAAATCAGAACTTTCACAATAAATTTTGAAGTCAGTATTACTTTATTCCAATAGAATGGTCAATTTTGCAGACTTGTATTATAATCTGTATATTTACAAAATGAAATTTAGTGTTCAATTACTAATAAACCACAGATGAATTTTGATGCAGGAAATAATATATTTACTTGCTAGATGTGCTGTAATCAATTTACCTTACACTGCGAGAACTTCAACTTTCAAAAGCTGGCATTAAATTAATAAATTCTTGGAAAAAATTGATACAATTAAAATTGAATTGAATTACCAGGTCTTGGTGATTAGTTACGAGGGTGGTCCCAGAAGTACCCGACCTGACCAAGAGGTGGCGGTAGTTGTTTGAAAATATCACGGCCTACTAGATTCATATAAGCTTCGCTTATATAAGCGAAGCTTATATGAATCTAGTAGGCCGTGGAAAATATCACTGTATTGGAAAGTACGCAGTCTATAAAGCATATGTTTCAAGTTTGAAAGCGCCACGTTGTTCAGTATTTGTTTGGCAGCCATCAATTGTGAACGTTGTCAGTGAATTTGTGAAAATGGAGAAAATTGGTCATCGTTATGTGATACAATACTTTTATTTGAAAGGCCTCAGCCCAACCAATATAAAAGCTAAACTGGATTCTACTCTGGGTGAGTCTGCTCCTTCGTTTACAACAGTTAAGTTTTGGGTAGCTGAGTTTAAACGAGGCCGTAGGAGCTGCCAAGACGAGCATCGCTGTGGTCGACCAAATGAGGTGACGACTCCAGAAATGGTGAAGAAAATCCACAAAGCGGTACTTGATGATCGTCGACTGAAAGTGCGCGAGCTAGCAGACATTCCGGGCATTTCAAAAAGTGCGGTACATCGCATATTATCTGAAAATTTGGACATGAGAAAGCTGTGTGCAAAATAGGTGCCGCGTTTGCTCACACTCGAGCAAAAACAGTGTCGTGAACATGTTTCAATTGAGTGTTTAGCGAAGTTTCACAGCAACAAAGCAGAATTCTTGCGCCGTTTCGTAACAATGGATGAAACATGGGTCCATCATTTCACACCCGAGACAAAAGAACAATTGAAACAATGGACTCAAAAGGGAGAACCGGCTCCAAAGAAGGCGAAGACCGTTTCATCTGCAGGCAAGGTTATGGCGTCGGTTTTTTGGGATGCGCGTGGAATAATGTTTATTGACTATCTCGAAAAAGGAAAAACTATCAACGGCCAGTATTATGCAAACTTATTGCAACGTTTGAGCGAAGAAATCAAGCAAAAACGACCGCATTTGGCTAAAAAGAAAGTGTTGTTCCATCACGACAACGCGCCAGCTCACAAACCCGTTATTGCAATGGGCAAAATTAATCAATTAAAGTTTGAATTGCTACCTCATGCACCATATTCGCCAGATTTAGCCCCCTCGGATTATTTTCTGTTCCCAAACTTGAAAAAATGGCTCAGTGGTCAAAGATTTTCCAACGATGAAGAAGTGATGTCAGCAGTTAATGGCTATTTTGAGGAGCAAGACAGTTCTTATTATAAAAAGGGTATCGAACTTTTTGAACACCGCTGAGAAAAGTGTATAGAGCTGAAAGGAGATTACGTTGAAAAATAAATAAATCTTTTTCCAAAATTTTTGTGTTTTCCTTGTTGGGTCGGGTACTTCTGGGACCACCCTCGTACAGCAGTTATTTTAAGGTTGTTAATAAGGCCTAAAAGGAGAGTCAGCTTCTCTTTACACTAGAAAGTGTAAAACGTAGGAGAAAAGTATTACCAATATTGAAATGATTGGGTTTCAGTTGTCCCCTGCTATTTGTCCCCCGGTCATTTGTCCCCCACCATTATTCCCCCAAATAAATGTCCCCCAATAACATTTTTCCCTCAAAATCTTTTTATTATAAATTTACATTGTAGCTGACATTTATTAAATATTCAAGTACGTTGTCATCGTCTTTATAATTGTTGTACTCAGACACTATATTCCCTAGCCGAATTTCGAATTTTCTTTGGTCTGGAGTCCTGGGTCTTCTAATTGGTTGTCGTAAACTTATCTGTCTCAACATGGTCTCTGTGTCTGCCTGTTCTTTTTGGATTTCGACGAGGAATGCATAAAAACTGGGATGACTCTTCCCTACTACTACTCGAAACCTATTGTGCCACCCTTCCGATGCGTTATTTGTTCTGGCTACATTATTTACAACGGAGTCGTACACGCTCCACAGATTAAGTGCGAAACATGGAACTACCGCAACCCTTCTCCCGCGTGCCTTTCGTCCTCGAATATAATAGATTTCAAAATAGTCTGCCATCGGAACGAATTCTTCAGGGACTTGTTCTATAAAAATGTCGAAAGTGTCTAAAACATCTTCTATTGGTACGAACGCAAGTGCTGCCATCATTGCAGTCGCTTGCTTTATACTGCGGTCTTCACTATTGTCGTAAAGCTTCTGTAAACCTTCAGCTTGTATGCGTCGAAAAAGTGATTGCTTAAGATGAAAAAAGCATGCCTTAATTACACTTGTTGGAAAATGTTTGGAACAAGCATTCATTATCGCTACTTCGTAATCGGACATTATGAACTGCGGCCGCACAGTAATCCCAGAATCTTCTGCTGCAGCAACAACCGTCTCCAGAACCTTGCTGTACGCTTTTTTGTGTTTGCTTTCCAGCAATGCGTATACCAAAGGTAGAGCCACGTCTTCATCTTCGCCACGAATTTTCTGCTTGACAGTCCCAAGGATAGCAAAAACTTGGGTGAAGATCGTAGGTGCTGTGTCGAAGGTTCCGTCTACGAACCACGTGCGAGATTTAAAAATAAGTTTGACATTTTCCTTCGTCGCAAACACGAGCACCCTCTCTCCCCCATCTTCTTTCGTAGCGGAGTCGTAGAGCAAGAAGAGTTCATCTTCAAAAATTAAAAATGAGAAAAAATGAATGTTAGGTAACAGGAAATAAGATGAATCGAAATCTAGATATTCACCACCGAACGTGTACTTGTATTGGTCCGGAACTGGCCCACAATCTTCCAAAGACATCGGGTTGGACGGAACATCCTTGAGGCGCTCACGAGTTACCATCTTCCTCAGGTTCTGACGGTCTGGCATTTGAGAAAGTATGGCAGACGGAACCTCTCGCAAGTCCCGTAGTAGCTGAGCTGGGGGTCTCTCGGGTTGCTCTCTCGTATTGGCTTTAACCCTCGCCACGACTTTCTTCGCCTCCACCAATTCGTGATTCGTCGCGTGGTTATGCTGGGGCACTTCGGGACCGCCGCGAACAACTTGCACGTCACGTCCAGAAGAAGAAGTCTTGACCCAGGCGTAGCACTGTCCCTTTTTGTGGCAAACCCACTTGACGATGCCTTTCAATTCCCCATGCTTGTAATAAATATGCCCATCGATGTGTAAAATTTTGCCCCTTCCACTTTGTATAATTTCGACATTTGTGTACGAATGTTCAGCCATAATTCTCAATTTTGTATGTAACTGTCAAATGAATTTGCTTTGATGTGACTGTCAAATGAATCGAAAGTGAAGTGACAGCTTGACTTTGTTTAACGAGAAGTTAGGAATATTTGAATTTAATTTTTTGAATTGAGGGACAAATGGTATCGGGGGACAAATTCCAGGGGACTACTGACCCCCTACGATAGAGACAGGAACAGGGATTATCATATCATATAATATAGTCAATAAATAATTATCTAATAGTGAAACAAAGTCTAAAGAATTTGAACACAAGACAACACCAAAATATTTTGATAATTTTCTTTTTTTTCTGAAAATACCAATAGAATCATTAAATATGAACAGATTGATAAACCGAATTAACAGTGTAACTAAATAGCGGAAACAAAATGAAAATTTCGTGATTTATTAGTACACACATTCAGGATTTATTTATAGGTAAGAAGGTAATGAAACTGCAAAGTCGACATGTGTTCGTAAATTACAATAGAGCACTTCAATGATTAAACAAATAACCCATGTGACAATTTTAGGTCACACGATCAGATAGGTCATGTGGACATGTGCCATTGAATTTCTATTTAAATAGACCTTTCAATGTTACCTCACCAATGTGTTAATGACCAATGTGTTAATTTCTGTAATACCATAGGTCTTCTTTATATAATATGTCGAGATTTTGAAGTGTTTGTCCAATATGTAACTACGAGAAGCGCAATTCATACGGTAAATGTCGGGAGGGGAATCCTAAAGAGGGGAAGTATCTAAAGAGGGATGGTTTATTTTATTGGCCTGGTTAATTTGATAAGATAAATGCTCAAGGTATGTATTAATCGAATCAGGAGTACGATGCATACTACTTTTCTGGAAACAAGCTATCATAAATTTAATAATTTTTGTTGATTAATTACCTATTTATGTTATCAATGCAAAAAGATCATCATTTTTACTTAATCTATTTTTAAGTCATGTTCTGTGGATCAGAATTACAATTTTGAAATGCAATTTTTTTAAATTATGTGCATTGTAAATTTTGTGTTTTGTAAAAATATAAAAAAAGAAAAGTTATCTGCCAGCTGGAATTGAACCTGGCACGGCAGAGATTTGGAGTTATTATCACTCCGCTCCGGCTAACCGAACTATGGAATTATGTCTGTTTTTAAGCGCACTTACACATTTACTTTGGGTTGCTCTAATTTAAATGATGTTTCTTAAAAAAAGGGACTATAATGTTTTTTTTTCATTTTCAGGATGCTAGCATCGTTTAAACTACAAAATGACAAACCGATATTGATTGAGAAAGCGATTGTTTAAAAGCACAGGTCAATCCTTAAATTCGATTTCTTAATGGGACATACAGTGTAATAGTATTTTGATTTTTACGTTGTATTGTTATTGTATGTACGCACAGGTTCGATTAATAAATCTCTTTGAAATACTTATATACTATAGCTTGGCATTGTCTAAGTTCAGGAGTGGGATACAATCATTGTCCTGCACTATTTCTGCTATTTTCATTATTATATTTATTTATCGTGTCACATTTTATATATTATTACTTATATATTCTTACTTAGGTATTACTGTACGATTGCATATACTATAGCCCTTCACATTGTTTAAAGTACATAAATTGACTAAATTACAACATGCACTACACATATAGTTATTTCTGTTTTTCAGTTTTATCATCTAATAAGGCCAACCAACCAACCATAATGAACTGATAATCTAGTGAAAAAATATGTAACTGCGTTGAAATACTCCGTGTAGTTTAATTTTTCTTGGTTAACCACATAATCCAATGTCCGGATAGCCGGGATCTTTCCAGTTATAACAGCAGCTCGAATTCTATATAATTTTACGAAAAACAGAAAAGGGATGGGGAATAACGTAAATATTCCATATACAAAACAAACAGTACAAATTGAAATACGAATACAAGAGTTTAACAATATAACCCAATGTCAGTAAAACATCCTTAATGCGGTTAAATTGCGTAATAGAAGTTAGGGGGAAGCAAGCTGAAGACACCGCGCGCACAGACTGCAAGACATTTACATAACGACACTGTCGATATTAACTTAAACTCGCAGAAATTAAATTAAAATGCGCAAAGTTTCTAAACTTTACTTGTCATTTTAATTTCTTTTGCACCAGAAATGGTTCATAAATCTTTACTAAAAAGGTAATTTGTATTGAGCTGATGAAATTAGATTGTATTTTTGGTGCTCCGTGGAGTCGTTTATGAAACAGGGGATGAACTAAATAAATATCAAAACATGATTTGCATTAGAATTATATTAATGCAAATTTGGAATAAAATACTTGATGAAAGTTGTTTATTGCACATTAAGTAGAATAATTTTTAATAAGAATTAAAAAATGAATACATGAATACATACAATAAACTGATACGATTCATTTATCAGATGAGTTCAATCTATTTAGTCTTTCAGGTTTGGCTAATGTTTGAAAGGCTCAACATCATCGATTTTATTTTACTTTCTCTTCTGTTATCTAATCCGTAGACAAAAGCATTTTAGACAAAAGAGTTTTTTTCTAATTCTCGAGATTTATTATAAGGACTTAGCGAAGAGTATCGTATAACTCTATATACGAATTTGAAAAAAAAACTTATTAATAATTTTGCTGGTCATAACAGCATCTAAATACGTTATGGCGGTTTTGTTATTTTGTTGTTTTCATAGCAACCGAACAACCTTTACATCTTAGATGCTGGAAAAGATTAATGTAAAGAGCCATAATAATAAACAAACCGGTTAACTGTTATAAATAATTTGATGATTGCTAACAAGTGTCAAATATCTTTTAGTTTTACCAATTTACTTTGAATAACAATTCAAAACTTGTATCCAATAAAACGTTGCATACAACACACATGGTACTTGGGCTTCCCAGGTCTCGTTGAGTGAGCACATTCGCTGAAATTCGTGTGCTAAACGCTTGTGAAGACCTATTTACCATGCTTGCAAGCTGCTGCATCAAACTCGATAAGTCATTTCTAATGAAATAAATGTTGGATAACAGTACGTTATAACTTTATTTTCCATTTAAAATGCCACGTTTTTTCCCGTTTGTTGTATTTTGGGTGTTGGGTATATTATATATAATCATAACCTGTTTTGTTATTGTTATCACCAGGTGTCCTGTAATTCTCGATATAACTATTCAGTAATAAATTTTACTTCGTAGAGTGTAGTTTGTTGAAATATTAAAAATGTTTTAGTTGAGGATTATTTCAGTGCTTATTAATTAGTGAGACGACAACTATTTAATAGGTGAGATCGCTCACGAGTATTTTGTTAGCCTTTTAGAGAGTGAGTTCTTTGATTTAATGAGAACGTGAGTTATAATGTCTATATTATTAAGAGCTACATCCTTAAGACCAAAAAATCTTATAAAACTCATTCTGCTTGCTTTTCTTGCAATTATTCTTTTAAATTACACTAATTAATACCTTTCTTTTTGACTTTGTGTAGACCCAGAACATATCTGTTCGAAAATGCAGAGTTCAGTGCTTTTCTGGGCCTAATTAATATTGTTTGGTGTTTGTGTTGTGTTGACCCAGCATATTTGTCTGTTCGAAAAGGCGCGGCCAAGACTTTATCTGTTCAAAAAGGTAGCGTTCAGTGTTCTCCTGGGCCTGTTTGTCAGGAGTCGGTGCTTATATGTAGGAAAAGGCAGTGGTCAGTACTAATAGTACGGATAAGTGTCCGACTCAACCTAAAATGTGATGTTATATGTATTGTAACGAATAGTAAACCCACATATGACGTCATCAAACATTCTAGATGTATGAGTCATCAACTGTATGACTCATCAATCAACACGTGCAATCGTATTAACAGACGATTTTAAACAGCATTTTTCATTATTATTTTAAAAAGAACGTTACAGTATTTACTTAATTTAAACTGATATAAGACAGTCCTTTGCTGATTGTATTACTCTTGGCATCTTCTTATTTTATGAACAATATCAGACATCCCTATATGTTATTACTTCTTAGTTACTATAGAATAAAACATAGGGCATTCTTAGAGCTCCTTTTGGGATACGGCAACGTACTCAAGAATATATTATGTTTTACAGTATTACGTTATAATTATAACGTCAAGACCCCGTGTAAGTGACGAATAATCCGCACAGGAAAAGTGTTCGTTTGTGCAATGATTCGGTTGGTTAATTAACTAATTTTTTCCTTGCCCCTTCTAAAATTATGCTTACATAAAAAATCTATACAGGGTGTTCCGGACTAATATGCAATGCTTTAAGGGGGTGAAAGGTGACCATATAGAGACCCCAAAACTCATAAAATAAAAATAAAAAATATAAAAAATCTCGGATTTTTCCGTATTTTTTACAAGTCACGAGTCGACTATGGATTGTTTGTAAGATGTTGACCCTGAATTACTGATAAAGCAAACAATAGTAACTGACCTCCGCTACGTACATATCAATTTACAGAAACAACAGAATTGAATTTCAGCAGCGGTTGCAGAGTGACTCACTACCTTGATGACTTGATCATTTATTAAGGTCGGCAAATAAAATGTAACATACGTTCGTTGACCTAATTGTGATGGAAACATTGCCTGTTTTTCATTTTACGAATGTCATTTTAACAAAATGAGTAAAACTTACCGTTTACGAGTAAAACATTTTGTGCAAACTGGGGATTTTCCTGTTTGCGTTCCAATAGCCATTGGCAAAATTGCACCCGCGGTATAAGTGTACTTTTTAAAAATGATTGATTTGAAAAGTTCCGTTCATTCAACAGGCGTGTTTGGTTCTGCCATAATTTAAACAGTAACTAAATACACTTAAATAAACTACTTATCTGTAGGGATGCGAGAATGAATAAGCCCTTTATATTTCTACCATTGGTTATTTTTAATTCACGCTTACTAATGTTTGGTCTGAAACATGTGAAACGTTCTGATTTTATACATAACTTTTAAGGGTCGTAAATGCTTAATAATGCTGAACGTCTGCCATGTAACGGCAAGACGATTACTAAAAGAAAGGGAAGTTTTAGTAATTAGTTAACACTGGTCGAATTCGGTCCATGGATTGATACATTTTTATATTAAACATTAAAGATTGGATTATCGGCTTTTGATTTACCTGGCTAATTATCTTACATATCACTAAAACAAACACTTAACACTACCTAATGCCAGTTATTAATTCTAAAACGTGTATTAATCGAAACTCAAGTTTACCAACACCCAACACAAAGAAAGTTGACGACAAACTGTATATTGCAGTTACAAATCTCAAAGATCTGAGTCAGTAACAGTTATTACAGATGTTCAAAATGAGTGTTATTTAGTTAAACGTTTTAAAAGCACGTACTGCTATTTGGTGTTGATTACAATCTTCCGAAGAATTTTATTTATCCTGCTACCTGCTTGGGTTAGTGTATGGCTTATTTGTCCATGACCTTTAAAAGTATGTATTAGTAGACACAATTTTCATTTCATACAGCTTTATCTACTATTTGCAGTGGCGTGCCTATTATTTTATAAGGGGGGTTGTCATTTCAAAGGGGCGTTTCAGGAAATTGTTAGTAAGATGTTACTCTACACATGTTTCTCTATTGCCCTCTAACGGGAAAGGCATCTTTTTCAAAAATTTTTTTTATTAAAAAAAGTCAAAATTTTGAAAAATGTTAGTTGACTTTTTTAGTATATGATTACGATGCGCGTGCGATGATTCAACAATTATTCATGAAAAACCAGTAGAGCTGTAGTGAAGACACTGCAAATAAGAGAGCAGTACAAGCATTTTGACAAATTTTAATGCAACGCATGTAAATAAACAAAGTAGATATTTATTTTGTACATCATCTGATATAACGGGATTTTATTGTTCCTGTAAATGTAACTTTACGAATAAAACAGTAAGAGATAATGTGTGATTGTAAATGAAGTTACCTTAGAATTATTAAATTGTCACATTTGTATTATATGTAGAAGTATCAAAATGTCTAAATGGTACATAAAATAGTTGAAACAAAAAACAAGCTAAAATGTCATGAACATAATGAAACCAAAAAATAACGAGTTTAGAAAGATCTAATTTAAATATTTGATCTTCTAAATTATCTATAAATATGTTAGCTAATAGAGGACTCAGAGAATTACCCATAGGTAAACCATCTTTTTGTAAATAAATTATATTATTAAAAGTGAAATAATTTTGACATTTCAGCTTGTTTTGACAGTTCTTTTGAGGTTATCAATGAATTTTTAATTCTTATTAACAGTCTTCACACAAACATCACGTTTACACTAGAAACAGAACAAAATATAGCTATTAATTTTTTGGATTTAACTATTACAATTAATACAATGAATTTGGTTTTTCCATATATAGAAAACTCACAAGCACAGACGTCACTATTCCTAACGATTCATGTCATCATAAAATGCATAAACTGGCGGCTTATAGATCTTTAGTACACCGAGCTTTAACTACTCCAATGAAACGATCACATTTTGATAAAGAAATTTGAATCATCAAACAATTAGCACATGCAAACCATTATAACCATAACATGATTGACACTTTAACTCAACAAAAAGATTATAGGTTAGCTATCAAAAGAATATTTCCAATTGACACTTAAATACAAGACTCAAACTACATATCAGTACCATACTTTGGCAAGATATCAGAACAAATTGCAACTATAATACGAAAAATCACCAGTTACAAAATAACCTATAAAACTAACACCAACACTTTTTCATTTTTATTCAATGCTAAAGACAAAACACAAGATATCATGAAATCCGGCATTTACCGTTTGAATTTTTCTTTTTGTAACTCGGTTTATATTGGACAAACACTTAGAAATTTCGACATAAGATACAAAGAACACGTACGCTCTTATCGACTTAAACATCCAGAAAAATCGAATTATACCAAACACATTTTGGAACAGAACCACCCAATGACACCTCAAAACAACATTAAATTCGTACATTTTTGCAACAACAAACACAAATTAGACATTTTAGAAGCTTTTGAAATATACAAACATAAACGCACAGTACCTTTAATGAATGAACAAACTGAGCTTAGTAATTCTCCTTTATTAGAAGTGTTAGATATTTAGTTTTTGTATGTATTGTATCTAGTTACCTATTTTCTGTATGTATTTATCCTTAGCAACGTGTTTGTTTATCAATCTTATCTACCTTTGATAATGACATTTAATGGCGAAACAATATTGTCAGGTTAAGATACTAATAAAACTTGTGAAACTTTGAATTATACTTTTAATTTGATTATATTTCATTATATCTTGTTGATTGCTTTTGATGTGGTTAATAAATTTATTTTTTAGGATATTTCTGAGTTATGATTAACTCATATTCCAGCTCAATCTAGTCAACTTAAACCAATAGTAAAGCGAAATAATAGTAAACATAGGAATTCACCTAGTAAATTTGAATATATCGTCATGCCAGGCAGCGCATGTAAGTACAGTGTCTTATTAATCCCAATTTCAGCAATCGCCGTACAACCCGTCGATAACATTAGGTGTAGTTGCACTGTAGATATCAACGAACCCTATATGTAAGTAAATTCACCAAATTCTTTATGGATACAAAGAAACGTTTTATAGAAAACAAATAAATTGTATTATTCAATTACCCATTTATATTAATAGGTCATATTTTTTTAAATGTTTTAATTTGCACCATTAATCAAAATAGTGTAAGTTTAAAAACTTCAATGAATTAACTCTAAAATCAACTAAGAGGGTTAAATAACAAAGCAATTGTATACAATAACGTCAATTAGATATAACGCATGTCACACGCATGTTTGAAAGAAAAGATTTACAACTGCAAGAACATCATATATCATTAAAAAAATTAATTCTCCCCAACCGCGACCAACTAGTCCTTTTTTTCCAATGTGCAACTTTTTACTACCCCAACTAAAACCAACTAAACATTGTCACTAAGTAGGCGTGGCCCGTATATTTCACAACCATCTGTTCATGTATTTACTAACACAGACCTTGTTATAGTACGATACATACTATAAAATATAAATATATACTGTTCACAAAAATAAGTGTCGCGATACGCTTTAAGAATTACACCTCTTTGTTGTCATACTCTATTGTTGGAGATTCGGAATTTATAATAATAGGTTGAAGAAAAAAATTTAAGATATATTCGGTCTGGGTGGTCGCGCTCAAGAGAGAATTTTTGAATGAAAATTGGAAATTATATATGCTTACCCATCCAGACACGTATTATTTCTGATGTAAAATATTGTTATCGAACAAACCCTGGATGCAACTTAGGGACGCATGTGTTTGCTTAACTGATTTATTTGTTGGAGAAATTTGACGTGAAGTTGGATTATTAAATTTTCAATATAATACTTATCAGATTTTGACAAATCCGACGTTTCATTATTTAAATAAAATGAGTAGTATTATTTATTACATAGTTGAATCTAAAATGTCGTATCGTTTTTAAGTATTTCAGGAGAAAATAATTAACGTTCAAATATGTAGTTTGTATCCTGTCTAGTTTCAAGTAATATCATCTACGTCCTTGTTGAAATTCTGAAGAGCTGATGCATCAATACTAATAACAATAAATAAATATATTTCCTAAATATTGTTTATTTTAGTCCAAAAATAGTTAATTCAATTTCAAAATACACATTGCATATCAAATTTGTTACCAATACCTCGTAAAACGATGCAGATAGAAAATTAGGTTTACACTAATAGCACAGCATAAGATTATACAGTAGATTCACTTGATTGTCGGCATTTTGAGGTTTGTCAGATAGTTTCGAACATTGCACACACCATAATCAGTTCGCTAAGTCTTGCCTATCGACATCGTCATATACTATACTGGCAATAACCAGCAGCGGATATCACAGCATAACTGTTCCGTAATTCGTCAACAGCTCAAGAATAAACAAGGTCACACTCGACCGGCTGAAAATATTTGCGAGAGTGCACCTGCAGTATATTCTTGTGCTGTGCTAACAGTACACCTGCTGTATATTCTACAGCTGTGCTAACAGTTCACGCTGTTTTTATAAAATCCAATGCATTAAAATATTGAAACGTAACTACACCATCACCTTTTTTATGTCAGTGAGTGTCTATACCTATGTGATTTTCATAAGTTGAAAAGGAAAGCATACCCATTTACTGTCAGAGAGGAAAGTATGTTTGTTCTCATTATTAATCTATTGATAAACGAAGCTAATCTTCAAGAATATTTAATACTTTGTATCTCTGAAAATAACATCGATTAATTGAGGAATCATCAATAATTTGACTTTGAGGGTGCAATTCATTTCTGCGAATGTGGGTTCTTTGAACGACCTTTTAGATCACAGAAATCGAGCATCCGCAGAAATAAATTGCACTAAAGAATTTGCCTCGCCAAAGTGCACACTCCACATACATAGTGTTGTGATAAATGTGGGGTCAAAAAGAAAAAGAAATTAATTGTTGTGAATAATAAACCCTTCAACACTTGATGAAATATGAAAGGTTATAAATTGCAAAATAAACCTGTTATTGTTGAAATTCACAAACACAAAATCACGGTAAAACAGTCTGAAAATATACACAACTGTATATCACTTATCTTTATAAAAAGATTCTCCGGCTATAATTTCTAAACTGGAAAACAAGTTCCACAAATGCATTAGATGAAATCAGGCGGGTCGCTAATTAATTAGGAAGCTATTTAAATTAAATCTGTAAATTATTGTTAATGGGCCAGACACAAATAAATACACAAATAAATTTCTTTTTAAACATTTAAATGGATACATTTTATTTATTAACTCAGAAAAGAAATAAAAATTTAAAATTCCATGAAGATAAAAGAAAACAACTATTAAAAATTAATATTAAAGATAATCAAATTAAATCTCGGTGTCAAATAGATTTAACAAAATAAGAATTAAGATTTATTGTTTCCAGCCCTACTTTGTGGAACTCCATAATCATGAAATAAATAAAGATTAGTAAAAAGTTTCACAGTATTTATTAAAATATAACCTGACAATATTGTTTCGACAGCTAAGCTGTCATTATCAAAGGTAATATAAACATAAACAAACGAAGTCGCTAAGGTAGATACAAAAATAGGTAACTAGATAATTCTAATTCTCTTTGCCCTTTTTAATTCTTATCTGATCAATCCAACAATCTTAAATTACTATTAATAAATAAAAAATTGAAAATTATTTTAAATTTTAAAATTATTTGGCGCCACACAAAAAAGTTAATCACCCTAACTTGAAGGTTAGCAGATTCCTGTTATAGTTGGTAAAATTACCTGCTTATTTGTTGATAAGATGTTCACCTTCCATGTCATTCTTTAAATGGATTTTATTTGTGATTGTTGAAGATAATTATAATTACTAAAGTTCCAACACATATCTTCCATGACGTGGGTACAAAAATAATTCGGTTATTTGCAACAAGACTTCATCACCTTCCTGTAATTCGTTCTATACAAAATAAATTTCCAAACATTTCTCCAAATAATAATAACAGTCTGAACACCAAATTTAAAAAAAATGCACTTTCGTTTATTTCTCTTTAAGTTCACTTTGATTGTTTATTTTAATTATTGTTAATTCAATTATTAAGAACTTATAAAAAACATTTAAAACAAGATGACATTTGTCATAACCTCACTTTGTTGACATTTAAGTGACATAAAATTCACCAACATAACCTCGAAATTTTATCAAAATAACGTACAAACTGACATGACTTGTGCTCTGTATGAATATTCAAGAGAGAGTAACCAAATTTTCGTGCTGTTTTTATAATAATTGGAAAACAATTGCGAATCGGTAGTGATTTTTCTAGTTGTGACTAGATTAGTCTGGTCTTTCTAAGCCAAAAACCTTTCTAATGAAATAGTTGATAAAATATTAAATTAATTGTTTAAATAAATGTTATAAAATGAAAGAGGAGAATTCTTATTTCATTTTGGTACCTAACACGGCTATTAAACTGCAAATTTAGAGTTAGGATTCATTGACAACCATCTTGAATTTTCTAACAAACATAACTTCACAAAAATTCAAATAAAAACATTTTAACATTTTTCTACATCCTTTTCTTATCACAAAATTAATCCTAAGATCCTATCAAACAAAAATCACATAAATTTTGACACCAAAACTATGAATATAAACTAGATTTTAACACTCTAGCAGACCCTGCTGAAACGTTACAATTTTGGGATTTCAAAGGCCTAAACCTTCTCTATAAAAAGTTCCCCCCTTTATATATTACTTAGAAATTCAAATAACATCGAAAAATATCCATTTACTATGGAAAATTATGAATCGTCAAAGAAATAGAACATTTTTTTGAAATTCATTAATAAAAACTGTAAGTTAAGTAATAAATACTTGTGTATACCCTCTCATCCATGCCTTTAACAATTTTCAGGTGAATACATGCCATAAAATCGCTTCAAAATATCTAAGTGTGAAAAAATCAACCAATGACAGAAAATTGTTCATCTTAAAATTGAGTTTGTGAAATTCAAGTGAAGAATCTGTTTCAAATTTATCGCTTTCCATCTCACAGTGTTGTAATGTGTATTTTCAACATATTTAATGCAAGATTTTATTGTTTTAAAATAAAAAAAGATTAAGCCTGGAAGATAGGCAACACATCGTGCATACTTGTTATGCGGGATGCCTATATCACAACAATAGTTATTCAATTTTGATTAGGTGATAGCTGTTCGATGGTTGTCTCTAGTAAGTGTAAGTAAATGACGTTGCTCAAACTCAAATTTCTTTCGGGTATTACAATCGTCAGAATGAGAATGGATACAGCTGGATACAAATGATTGAATTGTATAAATGGTACTTGTAATTAACACTGCCATACCACTGAAGTAAATACATACTTGTGTGTGGTATAGGGCGGTGTTAATTCTAATGACAA
This sequence comes from Agrypnus murinus, assembly GCA_929113105.1. Lineage (NCBI taxonomy): Eukaryota > Metazoa > Arthropoda > Insecta > Coleoptera > Elateridae > Agrypnus > Agrypnus murinus. The sequence goes on from OV816025.1 coordinate 197,049,601, forward strand.
CCACATCAAGATGTTGAAGATGAAGAGACCGGCTGCTCTGCGTGCCAATCTGACAGTATAGCTAAGTGTACTGAGGCTTTATAGACGAGAGGTATCCTCTCGCCGGTTCCGGGGATCGAACCGGGCCGCTTGAATAAGAGTTTAACTCTTTATCGCGTGATCACCCACTTCATTTAAACCATGATAGCCTGATACTCGAAGTCTGGAAAAGACCCATTCCTTTTAAATATCCACAACTCTCCAGATATTCTAGGGAAAAGTTCAGTTGCTTTTTAATGCAGTCCGCGAATTCAGATTTTCCCAAATAGTATAACTCAAGGATCAGTTCTGGGTCCTTTACCACTTGTTATATTCGTAAATGGCATTGTAGCCACTATAATAAAATTATTTAAAATTATTTCAAATATTTCAATTCATTTTGATGAGACTCTTGAGAAAAATCAAACTAATTGGACTGACGGGTCCTCGCCAACTTTGGCATGAAAATTTCTCAAAACTACTCAACGTAGAAAGGTGACAAATACATCAAACTAAAGCCCTAACCTTAAAGGTTATCCAAATGGTTTTATTTTGATGTAATCTTGGGAAGGGTCAGAGATTGTGGTCAAAGGAAGGACTGTGGGCTGACAGAATCCAAGGACTTGCTACGAGAAATCACATACACATATATTATTTTTATATTGAATACTTTGACTATTGTATTATTTACAACACGTTAGGTTCTTAAAGGTTTGTTTCGCTTTATTAATCGACGGATACAATAACACCTGAATATCAATGTTCTGTTGTTAACCTATACAACCCTAGATCTAATTTAGAACAATATTGAAAATACTATCTACTATCCAATGCATATATTCTGACTCCTGAGTTTGAATGCGCTTAGGAAAAAACTAATCGCTCAAATTAATTGAAACAAAAACAGTTAGATTATTTATTTTTGTATAAAATAGTAAATTTTTATGTATCTGATTTTAGATATTTAAATTTACGCAAATTATGTTACAAAAAGTCGGGTTTTTGGAGTTTTGACGTAAAGGGTGTCTTTAATAATTAATATTTCAATAATTACTCGACAGAATTGAATGCAATTTTATATGCAAGTAGCTAATAGTATTTTGTGTATGTGGAAATTGTAATTTGATATCTGTATTATTTCTTAAGTTATTCTATAAAATAGTCGATAATGCATGTTCTGGTGCCATAATCAAAATCTTTTTTTTACAAAAGATAGTATATTTTTAATAAAACGCAAGTCGTCAAGAGATTTTGAAAATTTTCACAAATTAATTAATAAGTAGTTCTTTAAAGAATTTAATTATTTATTAATTCGTGAATATTTTCAAAATTTCTTAACGTATTTGTTGTTTTATTAAAAAATACTATATTTTGTAAAAAAAATATTTTGATTAAGACACCAGAACACCAGAATGTATTACCATCTATTTCAAAGAATAACTTGAGAAACAACACAGACATCAAATTATAATTTCTACATACATACAACATTATTAGCTACTTTCATATAAAAATACATTGAATTCTGTCGAGTAGTTATTGAAATATTAATTATTAAAACATGCTTTACGTCAAAAAACCGAACTTTTTGTAAAATAATTCCCGAAAAATTAAAAACATAAAATCAGATAATTTTACTATTTTATACAAAAATAAACTGGCTATTTAACTGTTTTTATTTGAATTAATTTGAGCTGTTAGTTTTTTTTGCTGTGCGCATTCAAACTCAGGTCAGAACTTTTGCATTCTATAGTACTGTAGTTACATTGTATAACATATCATGTTTGTCATTGAATCATACTAAATTGACAAAAGTAAAACTGACATTAACAAAAAAGGAGTCTTGCTTTATATAAAGAAATTATGTAAATGCTTTTAACGTCAGGTAGTATCCATCTCAAAATATGGTTAAGAATAAATATTTAAAAATTACACATCGTATTGTAATAATGGATTGTAATAAGGATAAGCGCAAATACTAATGGTGGTCATTTTGAATATTTGCTGTGGTTTCTTATAAAAGATTTTGTAATTCTGTTAAATAATTATTATAAAATTTGAGGTCTTAAAAGTCCGTATTCGCAAACATATTTCTAATGTAGACACGAATTTGCGTTGAAGCAGACTTGAACGTTTTAAGACTTGCTTAACTCGCTGTATAGTTATTTCATAATTAGAATAATAACCAATTCTATTTTTAATTACATAAATTCCATAAACAAATAAATTTAATGATTTTAAAATGATGGGCAATAATACTAAGAATAGTTTGTGACTTTTTCATTTACTACATACATACTATATCATTACTCTATACTTTTATTTTAATTTGCAGGTTCATTCCTTCTCTTTTGTTGCAAAGCACACTCACTTTGAAATAATAAAGAATATCTCTTTGTAAATTGTTGAAACCGCACCTATTTAGATGCGGTTTATGCTCCTGGTTTTTCAGCTTCTTGAATTCCGAAAAAGTTGACCTTGTCTTGTTTATCACTTATAAGTGATAAACTCTTATTATTTCATACAGACTTCAAGCAAACTTGTTAAAATCTTGATAAAGATGTATGGCGGTTTTTTGGGTTAATGGACATTGGTCATTACATACGCTCATCTTTTACTTCATAAATGTTTATAACTTTCCATAGATACACCCTGGATAGTAAATTAGATTTGTAAAAGGTAAAGACCCTTTTTACTAGTAAAAATGGTTGTTGGATGGATTTCAATGAAGTGAACTCAATACACTTGTACAATTTGTCATGTGGGGTAAAAATCCGAAGTCTATTTTTGCATAACCACCCTATAGGGTAACAGATGGAGAAGGATAAACGGATGTTCAATTTTTTTAAGTGTCTACACCACGTTCTTCAACACTATCAATTTTAGCAAAATTAATCCCCTCCCCTAAAAGCAATTGAAGGAGTGGCGCCGCCCAAATGGTCCTTAGGAGCTTATGGGCCATGAGAAGATCTATGACCCCACCAAGATATATCTGCTAACCAAGGTGCAGGGTGCAGACCACACCCAGAAGGGTTGGAGAGGGGTTACTCAGAAATGAACTCAAATTTTTACTCCACATAACAAGTTCTATAATCGTGCCGAGTTTAATCAATATCCATTGAACAACCATTCTTCACCAGTAAAAAAGCCTTCTCCTTTTAACCTGCCTTGAAATTTATCGAACCTGTTCTAGATGTACAGATTGGTTATGACCTTGGTAATTCTTCCTAATTTTAAAAATTGCTACTGGACAACGCCAATTCCTCTGGCACAAGATTTACTAATTGCGTATTACAAAAGTATTCTTTGATAATCGGTTGGAAACAAAGCCGGTACGGAAATTCGAGTTTCACTCGGACTCCAAATGACTATAAATTTAGTGCGATTGGAATTGATGACCTATGTAAAAATCATACTCACACAGTATTTGCTGCAAATCAGTTTAAGCATTTAACTGAGTTTTTGATAATTAAATATATTTTGTGTTGTATATGGATGATATTTTTGTTTACAGATAATTTATGTTATATCGTCTGCATACAATATTAGTTCAGTATGTGGTAGTCCATTTCTCAAATAATAATTTATAATTTATAAATATACGAAAAAGTTTAACCCGCAACACAAATCCTTGCGGAACTCCTCTTCTAACGTTCATTATACTAGAACATGAATTTAGGTATTACACAAGGTACATTGTTCTATTTTTAGAAAATCCAATTAACATACAACTATAAACATCAAAATCAGGGTATCTCGGTTGCTCTATCAATAACTCGCTTTTGAGACATACAATCAAAGGCTTTTTGAAGGTCCCAAAATGTGACTCCATCATGTTCACTCCTCTTCAGTTTCACTATTATCTTATGCAGCAAACATATTATAGCATGTTCCGTTGCGTTATATTTGTCAAAACGATTCGGATTTTTGTACAATAGATTTAGATTTTCAAAATGCCCCAAAATTTTATTTTTAAGAATGGTTTTTAAAACTTCAGCAACTATAAGTACCAAGGATATTGGTCTGTAGTTATTACAGTCATTAGGTGCCTCACTCTCAAAAATTAAAGTTACTTTAGATATTTTTAGGATATCTGGATAAACGGCTTTCTTTATACGGCTCACATCTCTATGAGAACATCATCAAAATTAGGATGAACTTTTGGTAGCTCAGCTATTATTTTATCAGTATGGGTAACAAAGTGTTTATTTAATTCCTTGGCATCAATATTTTTTGATTGATGTTGATTTGTGACTTTTGGTAAATTATTTCAGGCTTTCGAAATTCTGTTAAAAGAATAATAAAACAGTTTAGCCTCGCTTAGTTTAGCTCGGTATAATTTTGTATACGCTTAATTCTGTTTAATAGTTCTCGACCTGGAAAATTATTATACATTTAACTATATGTGAATAAAAAATTCCTAGTGGTTCGTGAATCAATCATCATTGAACTACTATCCATTTTTTTTCTAGAGTCCTCTGACTTTGAAAACATATTACTCGGGAACTACTGAACCAAATTAAATATTTTAAAAATGAGCAAATAGTAAATTTATTTCTACATACAACAGTATGATATTATATTTCTAACTAGTATACTTTTGTTTTTATCGGACGATACGCAATAAAAGGTACCCATTTTTAGGGACAATTTCATTGAAAGTAAGTTAACTAATTTCTTTCTCGTAAAGTATATGTCATATATCTATGAGATTTTTGTAGGGCTTAGAAAGAAACCTTGCGTATGTTATCTATTAATTTTCGGACGAAAAAGTGTTTTATTTAAGATTTATATGAAAAAATAGCGAACTATGCGTTCTTGTTTATTAATGGAGATAGCGTCAATTTTTTTTGCTAAATTAACACTTTTCATATGTAGACATTATTTTCTTTAAAAAAATCTTCCGAATTTTAACAATAAAAGAGCAATAACAAAAAAACCGTTTTTTGTCGAAACCGCTTGTCATCACAAATCGTTTTTTTTTTGTTTCCGCATTTTTATTATTAAAATTAGGAACATTTTTTTGAAAAAAATAACGTCTACATATGAAAAGTGTTAATTTAGCGGAAAAAATTTGACGCTATCTCTATTAATAAATAAGAACGCATAGTTCGCTATTATTTCGCATAAATCCTAAATAAAAAGCTATTTTGTCTGAAAATTATTAACATAAGAACCGCAAGGTTTCATTCTAACCCCTACAAAAATTTCATAGATATATGACATATACTTTCTGAGAAAAAAATTTGTTAACTTACTTTCAATAAAATTGTCCCTAAAAATGGGTACCTTTTATTGCGTATTGTCCGATTAAAACAAAAGTATACCAGTTATAAATATAATATTATACTGTTGTATGTAGAAATAAATTTACTATTTGCTCATTTTTAAAATATTTAATTTGGTTCAGTAGTTCCCGAGCAATAAGCTTTCAAAGTCAGAGGACTCTAGAAAAAAAAATGGATAGTAAATGAATATTGTTTAAATATATTCTATTGTATGTATGTACTTGTAATATAATGTATTTAATATGAAATAAATATACTTTAGAAATATTGAGTGAATATTCTATCTAACATATATCTATCTAACAACTATCTAACAATATTATATCTAACTAAAATCGGCATTAAAAATAAAACAAAAACTCTATTTTGCATTAGTCTGTCAGGAATAACCAACAAAAACATAAAAAATAAAACTTTGAACATTGATGTATGTTCATATTATGAGAAATTCAGAACGTTACATAAAATATACACTAAATTTAAAAATCACCACCAATTAACCCAATATACCATTTTATTTGATTTTTAACACCTAATACTTATTACCAGTAAGCAAACAGCCACATGTTTTTACATTAGCACGCACGATGCAAGACCAATCCGCAAACGCCGATTGCCGAAACTATCCAAAAATACTTTTACAAAGGAAATGGGCCTTACGGATTTGAAAGCCACAAATTTAAAAATATTATATTTTTACAATAAAGCGTTTAAAAACGTTTTAAAAAATGAAAGTTTTTAGAGGTTTTGATCCATCATCACACGTTTTACATTATTCTACATGATGAGCTATGTGATATCTATATACTGCATGCAACGGCGGTCAAACTGACGAAAAAAGTTTTAAGTTGGTTTTGGCAATGCAGCTTGTATATTGTCAACTGGCTAACATTCGTATTAAGATGATTATTATTATTTTTCTTTAATTTCTCAGTTACCTGGTACCCAGATATATGTCGGGTTATTACCAAGACATGTATGTTGCTTAAAGTTTCGGACTACCGTTTTGAACGTGTGTAGTATACGTAGGGTTATGAACCAAGACATATAACTAATTCCTTACCGATTGAGGATCTTCCTAACGATATGTACAGTCCCTAGTACAGCCGCTTTTTGGGCTGTTATAACTAAATTAGCTGGTATATCTAGTTTTGTAAGATTTTGCGAAAAATTTCTATGTACTATCCCATTGGCCGATATGATAAATGGAATAACTTCCTCTTTTTGTAGTTCATAAATTGCTCTCATTTCGTAAACTAGATCTTTATATTTGTTGATCTTCTCTGTATATGGTCTGCCAACATTCTCATCTAAGGGTACCGATACGTCTATAATGTATGCCGTTTTTATTTTTCGTCGGCTTCATATGAAAAGGGCGTAAGTACCAAAATTGAGAAAATTGAGATTTTAACGTTATCTGGTTAATTATTACTTTTTCTATAAAATAAAAATGAGAAATTCCGAAAATAATTAATAGAAGTCGCTTAAATAGCAAAAATAAAATCAGACACAAGTGCAAAAGCATTGACAGGCAACGTGAAAAATGTTACATTTGTTGTAAATAGGTTTTTCGGACTTATGCACTTTTCATGTGAAGCCGACGTTTTATTAATGATCGTGATGTCCGTCTTATTGTGCATGATCGTTCTATCTGTGATTAGTGATGTGTTCCTTGGGTACGTATTGATAATAAGGTTGCTAGCTATTTATTAATTTCTTATTTTCACGCAGGGCCTGATGAATTATTTTGGCGATGTTGTCATGGCGTGTTAGATATTCTCTTGGTGCTAGGTAAGAACATGCTGAAATTATATGTTGCACAGATTCTCTGCTATTGTTGCATAAAAGGGCGGTCGCATATATATACGGCATGTTGCAGACATTTTTGTTTTCGACATGTTTTTAACGTTTGCCTCATAGAAATATTGTAAACAAAAACTTGTACCTCGCACATCAGTTCAACACATCATGTCGTCGGATGAAGATACATTAATATAGTCAGTACTACTGCAAAGGAAAAAGAAGCGAAATAAACGGAAATATTGACAGCCTTGGTAGTGTAATGTCTTGCGTGCCGGACTTTTACCCAAGCGGCCCGGGTTCGACTCCCGGCGCTGGCAGATCTGGTTAAGGTTTTCTGCAGTTTCCCTTAGCTGTAACACAAATGTGGGATTTGCGCTGTTCCATCTATAAGTCGGCTGCAGCCGCACATTGGGCCTACATAATAATAATAATCGCCCCCTCCCTCCCGCACAAGCTAATAGCTTCTGGGGCCTTGGTTAAGGTTATGGGTTGTAGTAATTATTATTATTATTATTATTATATTGGGTTCATCCATCCAGTACAGCTAATCTTCATCGAAGTATTCTAAAAAGTTGTAATCGTCCGTAGTATGATCATATAGTACGTTGTATTTTTCAACTATTTGCACGAATTTTATGTTTAAAGTTGGATTATCCCGCATAAGTATTTTAAAATATATCTTTTCACTTGCACTGTATAAGTATAAGTATGCGACCGCCCTAAACGACACTTTTCATTTGCTATATTTTCTTTCAAGATGTGTTTCAAGTACGATCTTGTGGGTACTACCTGGTCTTGTATGGCGGTTACGATTGCCTCTGTCTCACTATGGAGGTCTCCTAATTTTAAGAACATGGTTGATGCACTCATACCAGTCTCTTCATTCTCCAGTGCTGCTGGGTATCTTCCATGTAGAGCCTTCTCCTTCCATCCCCTTTCTAGGCTTTCTAGATTTATGTCATAATCGTCCTTGCGCTGTTGTGGATTTGGGCCTAGCAGTGGGTATTTATCTATTTTTCTATACATAAATGTAATTGGTGTTGTGGTGATAAATACCTTATTAGTTTCTGCGCTTCATTGCTGTGTAGTATTTGTAAACTAGGTAAACCTCTTTCTCCTATTTTCCGTTGTAAGTAGAATATATTAACAGACGCGTTTTGATAATGACACTTGTATTTTTCCATGATTGTGCGTACCAGTCTGCCTAAATTCTCAAATTCAGTCTTCGACCATTTTAGTACCCCAAACGTATACATTAACGTAGGTATTGCCCATGTGTTAATAGCAGAAATTTTGGCTTTGGCATTTAGTTTTGTTTTGAGTATTCTATGCAATCTTGACGTGAAAGTGTGCGTTATACTTTGCTTCACTTCTTTGTACTTTATATTAAGAGTCTGTTGGATGCCTAAATACTTATAAGTTTCATCTAAGTTTAGGTGTTTAATTTCAGTTCCATCCATTAGTTTTATATTTTCTACCTTGTAATGGAATTTCCCCCCTTTGACTTGTAACACAGCACATTTATCCAGCCCAAATTGCATATTTATGGTATTACTAAAGGCTCCCACGGTTTCTATTTGACTTTGGAACTGGTCGATATTCGCTGCATACAGTTTAAGATCATCTATATAGAGTAGATGAATGATTTTGGTGTTTGTATATTTCTCAATTGTGAAACCGCTTTTTATGTCCTTCAGTATGTGGCTTAACTGTCACCTTGAAAAATGCCTCTCTTTATGGGGCTAATTGGAGTAGTATATGAATGTCCTGCTTCGTTTACAACTACTTTCGTTCTCCAGCTTTTCATTAAGTGAGTATTTATTATGTTTTTATCGGCTTTGTATATTTCCAACACCTTTATAAGCCACGTATGGGGGACAGAATCGTAAGCTTTGCGGTAGTCCACCCACGCGACTGAAATGTTCCTTTTCTATATCTTTGCATAGTTTGTGACAGCCGCATCCATTAGTAAGAGTTCTTTACAGCCTCTTGTGTACTTGTTCTACATCCATTCTGTTCGGCAGCTAGAATATTATTAGCTTGCACATGAACCATTAGCTTCTCTGTTACAATTGATGTAAATATTTTATACATGGTGGATAAGACCGTAATAGACCTAAAGTGTTCCGGATTCGTTGTATCATTAGTTTTGGCCAACATGTATGCTTTTCCCTCTGTTGGAAATGCTGGTATTTCTTTGTGGTGTGTTAGTATGTGTTGAAACTGTCTTGCTAATGTTGGATATATGTTTTTGAAGTTTTTCCACCAGTAGTTCTGGATACCATCTAGTCCAGCAGCTTTCCAATTGTTTATGCATCTTTCAACATCTTCTGTTGTTATATTAGTTTCTGGCATTTTCTGAAGCTTTGTAGTTCTTTTTTCTTCATTTTCTATCCAACAGGTATTCTCACTGTGATGTACTTCTTGTGACCATATTTCGTTCCAGAAATGATACATGTCCGCAGAGTTCGGCGTTTGTTCGTTTGTTTCTTGTATGTGTTCGTTCTCCAACTGACGGTAGAATCTTTTCTGGTCTTCCCTGAATTGTTTATTTTGCTTTTGTTTTCGATAGTAGTCATTGTATCTTCTGATTCTACATGCATATGTAGCCAATTTTGTTTCAGTTTTTTTTAGGCTAGTTAATCTCTCGTAGTAATCGTGGTGCTTCGGTTTTGTTTTTGTTATCTTTGCTAATGTTTTTACTTTCTTTGTTAGTTTTTTACTTGATTCTTCGAGTTTATTTAAGTAAATTTGCAACCATGCTATTTTCTTGCGTAAATCATCTATATTTCGTTGTAGCCTAATTTCCCATCTAAGTTCCTCTTTTGTACATCTATAGGTAGCTTTGCTCCTCACTTCTATGTTTAATATGTCACATACAGTTCTTGCAGCGCAGTATATCATATGATGTGTATCTTCTAGCGAGTTGTTCATATTAAATGCTTCAATTAGAGCGTTATTCACTTTCTTGACACATTGAAATGTGGTTTTGTTATATCTGAGTCTGGGTAGTGGTGGTTTACACTTTGGTTGGATTCCTTCATGCATTACAAAGTATGCTACATATGTTTCTAAAATGTCATCGTTTCTTAGTTGCAATGTCTTTGTTGAAACTCTAGATACAAGTGTAGATCTTCTGCTACTTCGTCTACAAGGGATATCTGTTTTAACTGAGTTTTCTTCTCCGGCCTGCATGCCTTGCTTTGCTAGTTGTTTTATATGTTCCAGCTCAGTTTCTGAAAACACTAATCTTCTGAGAACTGATCGTATTTGATTTAAAAGTACTTCTTTAGTAATTTTTCAATTGGGAAATTTCTCGTTCCATAAATCAAACAGCTTTCTAGAATAGTTCTTTTTCTCTAGTCTTATATTCGTAGCTATACCGTGTGTCAATTTGAAAACTTCCCACCCCTAGTATCGCTAAACTGGCAAATTATTTCAAAAATCGCTGAGACACGTCAAATTTGTTTTCAAGGGGGAAGAATTTTGACGTATAAATTATATCGCTCCCTTCACCTCCCTGCTCCCCAGAGCCACCCATCCCAAAGATCTTAAATGGGAAAGGCGGTCGAGTGAGATATCATTTTGAAGGGCTTTTTATTCTCTACATTTTGGTGTGCCATTTTTTAACTTTGAGTGCTGCGTTGCCAAGTTAGGCGTCTTCGAATATTGCAAAATTGAATTTTTGTAATTATTTGTGTGATATATTAAACTCATAAATTCTCATTGAAACAGGTTTTGATCGTGGTACGTTTTTTTAATAAATCAATTTTTACAGATAAAGTACCATTCTACCTACTAGATTAACGTAAACCACAAACAAATTAGAATGCGTTTCTATTCTTGTACATTTATTTTGCAAATGATTAACAAAACAATTCAAAAGTACAGAAACAAAAAAAAAACTGAAGTGAACTAACAACTGATTAGTTGGTGAGGTATTTAAAGTTTGATAATTACTGCATATAGTTTGAATACGTTTAAAAATGGTGTACACAGTTCAGCAGAGAACTGAAATGATTTTTATTTATGGGCAGCAAGGGAGATGCGCAAGACGAACGACAGAAGTTTACAACGAAAGAAATCCCAATGTTAATGTGAGTCACAGATACATTTTGGATTTAGTATCAAAATTTACCAAAATGGGTTTAGTTGCAAATAAAAAAAGAAATAATCGACAAGTTTTAAATGAAGACGCTCAAATAGAGGTTGTAGGAATGTTCGTCGCGGAGCCTACTACTTCACTTCGCAAAGTAGCACGCCAAACTGGACTGTCACATGAAACTGTAAGAATAGCGTTAAAACTTAATAAATTCCACCCGTACAAAATGCACATTCTACAGAAACTTCATGAGGATGATTGCGACAGGAGAATAGAGTTTTGCGAATTTATGTCCAATTTCATTAATACCAACCCCAACGTTTTGTCAAACATCTGCTTCAGTGATGAAGCCACATTTTTTACTAATGGTCGTGTCAATAAACAAAATTGTAGGTATTGGAGCGATGAAAATCCTCACGTTTTTAGAGAGGGCAATACCCAGTTTCTCGAAAAAATTAATGTTTGGGCTGGTATTCTCGGCAATGCAGTTATTGGGCCTATTTTTGTCGATGAAAACTTAACTGGAGAGCTCTATTTACACTTACTTGAAAACGTAATAGATCCGTTGATAACAAATGAATTGGAACATCAAATGGGTGAAAATATCTTACAAGTAAACCAACTTCATTTTCAACAAGATGGAGCTCCACCGCATTATTTTCGCCCAGTCCGAGAGTGGTTAAATGATAGATTCCCTGACAAATGGATTGGTAGAAGGGGACCGATCGAATGGCCACCAAAGTCACCCGACTTAACACCGCTGGATTTTTTCTTATGGGGGCATGTAAACCCCATAACATTGATGATTTAAAACAAAGAATCACAGAGGCATGCAGAGCTACTCCAGCAGATGAATTTCAAAATGTTAGAGAAGGGTTTGAGAATAGACTCTATTTTTGTTTGGAAAATAATGGACAACATTTCGAACATCTCATAAAATAATGCTTTTTTTTGTATTTTACATGCCCTAATTATTATTTTTCATGTTTACTTTAGTTTTGGTGTTTTCAGTTTTGATTTTGTTGTTTCCAATTTTTTTTTAATAATCAATTGTAATTATGGTTTTTTATGTTTACTTTAGTTTTGGTGTTTTCAATTTTGACTTTGTTGTTTTCAATTTTGTTTTTTTACAAGAATAAAAACGTATTCTAATTTGTTTGTGGTTTACGTTAATCTAGTAGGTATAATGGTACTTTATCTGTAAAAATTGATTTATTAAAACAACGTACCACCGTCAAAACCTGTTTCAATGAGAATTTATGAGTTTAATGTATCACACAAATAATTACAAAAATTCAATTTTGCAATATTCGAAGACACCTAACTTGGCAAAGCAGCACTCAAATTTAAAAAATGGCACACCAAAATGTAGAGAATAAAAAGCCCTTCAAAATGATGTCTCACTCGACCGCCTTTCCCATTTAAGATCTTTGGAATGGGTGGCTCTGGGGGGCAGGGGGGTGAAGTGGGCGATATAATTTATACGTCAAAATTCTTCCCCCTTGAAAACAAATTTGACGTGTCTCAGCGATTTTTGAAATAATTTGCCAGTTTAGCGATACTAGGGGTAGGAAGTTTTCAAATTGACACACGGTATATTATGCTTTGATCAGGTAAATATTTTCTTCCTTTGTCCATCGCATACACCCCCTCCTCGGTTGCTGATTAATAACGGGAGCACCATTACGGGCAACCAAGTTATCATAGTTTTCTGACTGATTGTCAGACGTGGATGTGGGCCTTGCGGCTTGTGTGTCCGACCGTAGACGAGTGCCACTCGCACCACTCTGATTACCTACGTAGGGCTGTACCGCAAGACGATTCCGAGCAGAGTCAACTCCAACCTCCGCCTCGTCCTGGATCGTTTATCCTCTTGTTTTCACAGCGATATATAACACTATTGGCAGGGTTGCTGGCCCAACCATAGCACGACGGCATTCTATACCTACTGCCAGGTTTTGCTCCCTATTATTTTTAGTTCCCGGGAGAGTACGGGATAGGTTCTCCAATTTAGTCCTAATGAGAACAACCATGCCTAAGGTCGCTGGCTGTAACGTCTACCATGTCTACCAGTGAATCTTACGGTAGCAGGTCTTAGACCTGGCCAGACTTATTCTTATTATTATTAATATCATTAGTATTAAAATGATAATTAAAATTAACATTAATCTGATTTATTTTCAAGGTATCACTTAATATACCTATGTATTATCGAATTTTTCTATAAATACATTTATATTACTTGAGTGAGATTGGTGTACAGTTATAGTTATTAAATTGTAGTGTACATATAAGTTCTGCTGCTGCTTCACAATGTTTTTCAATCAAGTGTTTTTCAATGTTTTTCTAGGCTAGAGTGCACGATAAGCCCTGCTTTAAAAAAACATACCTCCTCCTTACACACTGCACACCTCAGTTCATGTTTCTAGTCTTACTTCGTGAAACTTTATAATCATGATCAATAACCAATTTAAGTCTATTTCATAAAATATTGGAATACATATAATATTTGGTATTTAAGATTTTGTGCGTTAGAATATTTTCAAAGTACGAGAATCTAGATTAACTGATACCAAAAAAAGTTTATACATATTTTTGTATTTTATAGAAAATTCCGGAAAGTAATATAGCATTATTCATTACTAGCAATGCACAAATCAATATAAATGTAATATTCGGTAACGTGTAATATTCATGACGTATGTATCAAAAATGAGCCATGGTAGCTCAGTGCGTATGGCACTTGACTACCAATCTTAAGGTCCTGGGTTCGAATCCCAAGAATAATACATTGGAATTTTAAAAATATCTAAGGCTTCCAGGTTGACTCAGCCTGTGAAAATGAGTACCTGGGAAATCATTTCCTGGGGTAATAATAGGCGGTCGGTGCGTAAAGCTAGCCACTTTACCACCCTTGAGTACCGAACGGCTCAAGAATAGTAGCCTACCCTGCTATACCCTAATGGGCCTTCATGGCCTATGAAAGAGGACTATTATTATTATGTATCAAAATATTAATGTATCTGCATTATATCCATTATGACTTTGACAAATTAATCGTAGATAATCCGTTTAGGTGCTATAGAAAATGTATATCATCCTTTCGAAAAAAGCATGTAATTAAATTTCTGAAATCTGGAAGCATCATCCCATTATTTTGCATATCGTTTGTTACTTTCGAGTTTTAAAGCTTTACGTTCAATATCTTTATTAACATTTATATTTATTTAGAAAAAATTTCTGAAAAGAAATACGGTGGGGTTTTCAGCCATCTTTTTATTCTCTACATCTGATAATACGTATTGCCTAAATCATAATTAGAACATTTAGATTATATTACTGTGACATATAGATAATAAACAATTTTACAAATCATAAAAATTTCTATAAATTTTTATTATCACACTGAAGAATTTAAAATAAGAAGTATCGAAAGAAAATATTCCAAAACACCTTTCAATAATAATTTTTAGTAGAAAAGAACAGAAAATGATGTGCACTTTTCCCACTTGTCTCCTTGCATACCATTCTGCATCCAGCAATGATATGACCAGTAGCTCACTCTGTATCATGGGGTTGCGAGCGGGGGTGCGATGGGATTCATTCGGCGCTTTAGAATTCCGCGCCGGTTCTTCTGCCTTTCGGCTTTCGGTCCTTTTAGTTCGCCGACGACGCCTGAGTTGGGTGGACGTTTGGCTCCTAAATTCATCCGATTCATTCATATATACGATAAAGCAAGGTCGAAATGCTAATATGTCAATTTTAAATGTATACAATATGTGGTGGTGTTGCTAATAAATATGTGTCTTGAAAAACTGAAATCTTGAACAATGACATTTTTTTAATTTGTAATATAAAAACTGATTTTGTTTCAATTGTGGGTGATATTTCTAATAAAAATAGTGCTGTGACAGATGATTGATTTGATTTCCTAACTAAAATAAAATTGATTAATACAAACAGTCCAATCGATAAAACATTAAAAAAAATAAAAAGGTAATAGTGATTCGGCTGAAATTCAGGCAAGTTCAGACTTTCAGTTGAGCTTGTTCAGAAAGAACATCATCACGCAATGTTCCTGAAAAAGTTTTTCAGAGTGGAGCAACTGAATGAAATTCGTTCATGTGGAGTTTTTTTGTGAAAAAAAGCTCAAACTGTTAAAAGTTAGACAGAATTATATCCAAAGCGCGAATGCAACTAAAACACAAAACGGAATCGCCAAAGCAAATTCTTGATTGAAACATCCAAAAATCCAATAAAACTCTCTGGCTCTTGATTTATGCCCTAAAGATTTAATTAAAAACGAGGCAATTAAATTAAATGAAACACACCAATTAAAACCGTAACGACCTAATTGAGCAACGCAATTAATTGATATCATCAGAAAGGTGTGAGAAAAATTTAAAATACTAATCCGAAAAAATAACGTGACTGGTTTTTCGTTGGTTGGGTACGTGTAAACGTTTTTATGTAAAACATCCTGTAAGTGGAAAACATCATTATCATGAACAGAATTTTAAATCGAGTAGATAAACACAACGAAATGAAATATGACGTGTGGAAGCTATGAAGTGTTAACTGCCACTTTATTCCGTTAAATTAAAATTTCCAGGTTCTAACAACAAAAGTTTATAAAAGAAAGTTTTGGTTGTTAAGACTTTTTTATTGACTGTTTAAAGATTGGAGGAGAAAATAAAAACTTTGCTATTTTCAGCTTGCTGAAACCCTCGTGGAAATAATAAAATAACCTCAAACACCTCAACCATCAATTTTATCTACTGCGTTAATTAAAAGTAAAAAAAGTAAGAGTAAAAGTTAGTTAGACTTGTGTTAACAATACAAAAAAAAATTCAGCTGGCTTATTCACATGATCATATTTATGTCGTGCCGCTCTCTATTTATTAGTTAACATGGACAGCAACAGCCCGCGTAATCGTGTATAGGCACTGGACATAGAAATGTATAAACTTAACCCCCCTTGCGTGTGTTGCGTGTTATTTATTCGTTGTGTGTAGTTTACAAAACCACTATGATTAAATGTTAACATAAACGCCAACAGTTTAGATAATTACTTAGTAATTATGAGTGGAGATGTGCGCGCTTTTAAACTGATTATTTCGAGTTTGTTTAAATTTAAACTCTACAGAGTATTTTGAATGAACCGTTGGGCCTTTGAAGATTTCTTTTGAAAGACGATGAAACAGTTAATAATGGACCGGCAAGCAGTCCTGTTGATTTTTACCTTTCTGGTGGTTCTACATGTTGCTTTAGGTACGTAATAAGTTTTTAATTTAATTTTTGAATGGACGGCTTTGTCATGTGGATGGAAAAACGGGCAATTATCCTTACGGAAATAATTGCTTATGCATAGTTACAGGACTAAATTTGTCTTATCGATGCTTTGAATATTCCCGTCCGTCCTAAATAAATACTCTTGGTGCACCTGTATCTACAGAAGGTGATAATGGTGGTAAAGGTTCCTGAGCAGTAACAATATTATTTCCTTTGCAAGTGTGTACATTATTCTGCAGCTACCTGCAAATTCCTTCAAAATTTCATAACCAGGTTTGCAATAATTTATAGCTTAACTTGTGCAGAAAGACTGAAATATAAGAATTCATATTTATCTGCATTAGAATTTATATATCTCTTGTCAAGGAGTTCCTCAAGGGTTAACTCAAACGCCGTTACTATTTTTAATTTTGTTGATTTGCTTACCAATTAATCGAATTTCCAACAAGGATCAAGGTAGAATATAGGCAGATATATAAGTAGATAAAATATCTAAATAAAATAACCTTTTTTTTATTTAACACGTTTGTAAGAAAAGGAACTACAAAATAAGTTAACAAGATATATTACGCATTCCTGTTATTTTGTTTCTGTGACAGTATAAATGTGTTAGGGTCCGGTCACATTTCCTTTCCCTAGAGACAAGTAATCGAAATAATAGATAGATCAGTCTTTTTATTGAATGCCCTTTATTGAAATGTTTCTTTCTGTCCAGTTAACAAAATACAAACTGTATTTATAAACTTATGCCACATCCAAAACTAATTATATTTAATTAGGTATCTCAAGATAATAGCGTTTTACAAAAATTAACTAAAACCAAAGATTTCTATGATCTACCGCAGAGCGTTATATGCAATAAAAGCAGGGCATCTATTCATACATTCCCATTAGTGTAGGAATGTGTGTGTAAGAAAGGAATGTGTAAATTGCCTATATCATTGAAACCCCTAAAATCTTGACAAAAGCTCAGTAGGTTAGCACTATAACACGAGGGCAACATTGAATAAAGAAAACCAGTGATCAGGTTTACCAAAAAATAAAGCTCATCTTTTCACTAATAACCGAATTTTTCAAAAAATTTCTATTAATTGCACTGTGCGAAAAATTGAAAATTATTAGTTATTAGGCACTAATTACCACACAAATCTATAGTTTATTATAAATTTAGTATTTTTCAGTTTATTTATCAGTATAACAATAGCTAAAAGAGTAAAATGTATGGTGGAATTTTCATTAAAATATTATTTTGATATTTGTGCGCAAAAAGTATTTTCATTATAAAAGGTATTTAATTACAATCATTATTGACATTTGTATTATTCGCAAATAAGTCATTTATCATCACAAATATAAATTTCATACACAATTATGCAAAGAGGAATACTAGAAATGTCATGCAGAAAATAACAATCTGCTGACATAATATTGAAACACAAAATTTGTTAGATACGGCGCTGTACAGTGTGTTGAAAAAGGATTCAAAAACATTTCAATTTTTAATAACAGTTGGTACCTATAATGGTTTGGTAAATGTTATTTCTTAAGCCAGTAATATAACAGTCAAACTGGTACATCTATTACTTTAAATTCCATTGCTTAGTTACAAACGACGGCTTACATATGCAGAAGAAACTTTACATTACACATTACATTAGAGGAAAGTGTGTGTATGTGACAGGAATGTAGTGTTACGGCAGGTAATCGCTATTTTATCAATCAATAGACGATAACTATCAAATAAAGTTTCTTCTATTACCGTTCAATATTTCAATGTAAACTATCAGATTATTATCAAGATCGTCAATAAGCTATACCAAATCCTGTAAAAGAAGTTGCATGAATGAGTATAATGTCTATAATAAATATAGGACTGGTGTTAACTAATTTCTACTGACGATTTAATAGGAGTAACACTAGCTGTAAGTAATAAAATATTAAGCTGCTACAGTTATTCAATAAGCTGGGCTTATTTTTCTATATTACTTTTAAGATTGATAGTATTAGATGTTAAACGGCCGTGGATATTAGTTTTATTAAATTAACATACCACATTCACCCTGCTTCTTAGCGATTTTTGCAGTGATTGATTAAACGTGATGTATTTGGTGGTTAGATAGATGTGTTGACATAAATGCGAGGGGTGTGAAAGACTGAAAGCTTAAGATAAAACTTTCAGTACTAGAGACATCTAACTTGAATAGTTCATTGATGAAACTATCAAAACCCAAATAAAAAGAAAATAAATACTTATAACATTCGAAAACTACATTAGAACAGTGATTCGTGACTGGCGTTCCGTGAACTTGTCACTGTTACAATTTTAAAATTACCACAGTTTGCTAACGGACATTGTCATTCTACCTCTACAAATAACCCGACGATGTAATCTTCACCCGAAATTTAACATTTTTATATAATGGTAGCTCGACAGTCACTTTTTGACTATATAGAGAGCGTTGTGCAGCATGCGCTGTAAAATAAACAATCATTGGTGTCGTCAACCGACTAGTACGGAATATTATGCCTATTTATACAATCCAAAAAATCTGACTGTTCACCCTGATATAAACCCAATCTTTTTTCAAAGTCAGAATCTCAGCAATTTTTTAGCATGAATGCCAAACTGTTAAGTTGCAGTTTTCTAATTCTTAAACGCTCGCCATTTTGTATCAATTGTAGTAAAAGTACGAGGTCAGACAATAAAATTCGTAGACATGTTTCTTTTCTTCACACCTGGCAACGTTGGAAACTCTGTGATGTATGGGTTCTATTTAGTGTTTCACAAGACAAGATTTCTTGACCGTACTACTACTTCTTGTCTTGTCTTGCAAAACAAGACAAGAATTCTGATTAACGCTTGTCTTGCTTCATTCTTACAAACAAAAATTTTGTCTTGCTTGCAAGACTTTTACATTTTCTTGTCTTGCATGTTTTCGGTCGGAATTTACACGAGACTTTCCCATTTCTTGAAATTCGTACACTGTTGCGACTCGGGGAATTAGCTGTTAATTAGCTGTGCCGTTCTGTTAATTGATCATAACCTCATTGTCAGTAATCAATCGGACTTCGCGTAGCGTACGTATAGACCAATAAAGCGTAGTTAATATCGGTAAAATATTTACACAGGCAAGAACACATTTACGGACAGATAAATGGCGTAGCGAACAAAATTAATATTTGCTTATAAACGGGCAAGATACTGATAGTGTAGTGCAATCATACAAAAGTATACTCTAATTTATTTGAAGGTGGCGAAGCCTTTATACGTTAATTTCTGTTTCGACGTTTTCAATGACTAATAACCATAATAAATAAACAAATATAATTGCCGTTTTGTTACATTTCTATATTTTCTTTTTTGGTTGTAGCTTTTAGATCATTACGTAATTTCTAATAGCCTGAATGTTGATATCTTATTAGTTACCACACTAAAAAATATGTGTAATAGTGTAATGGAAAAATATTATATATATATGGTTTTTATATTTTTTGTTTTATTAAAACAGCTTTTAAATAAATAAATAAAATATATTATAAATTTATAATAGGTATTATGTATACCTAGACTAACACTGCCAATAATAATTCAAACATACCAATATCTTTTTCAAAATCTGTATTTTAGCAAGACTGCAAGAAAATGCAAGAAATCTTGCTATTCTTGCAGAAAAGGTTCTTGTCTTGTCTTGCGGAACGGATTGCGATTCTTGTCTTGTTCTTTGTGCTTGTTCTGAAACACTAGTTCTATTGGTACATACTACCACTACATAACCTAAAACTTGTTTGCCAGTAGCTCGTGTACGTTGTCCCAGAAGCTTTTATTGAGCTGCACGTTAGTGCTGCCCATCAATATTTTACACCGACAAAGGGAGAACATTACATTTCTTATCAAGCTTGGGAAAAATGCCAAAGAAACTATGAAAATGTTGAAAGTTTATAAAGATGATGCTATGAAGTAGTTTTTAACTGAAGCAAGCGATTTAAAGACTGTAGAGAGTCGACCAATGATGATGAGAAAAAAAGGAAGGTCTGTAACCTCCCACATGGTATCTAACGTGAGAAGAGTAGAACAATTGGTGACTGTTGATCACGAGGGATCGCTGAACAACTTAACATCAATCATGAAGCGGTCAATTTATATTCTAACAGAAAATCTGTGTATGCACAAAATCTATGCAAAAATTGTCCCGAATAATCTGTCTGCCGATCAAAAGTTTGACGTTTGGAAGTTACCTGCGATTGGCTACAATCGGGTAACGATGAAGAAATTCTGTCTTGTATTATACGAGTACGATTCGGGAAGTAAATGGCAAAGTAGTGCATGGAAAGCACGCAGAGAACCGAGACCCACAAAAGCGTGAAAAGAAAATTCAGAAATCGAAACAAAAGCGATTATTGTGGTTTATTCGATTGTACACCGGGTTTGTGACATCTGGTCAAACAACCACTAAAGAGTATTATTTGGAGACACTAAAACGTTTCCGTGAACGCGTCCGTAGGGTTTTCCCGGAACTATGGGCGACCAACTCATGGATTCTCCATCATGACAGTGCTCCGACACAGACAGCTTTTAGAAGAAAAAGTGCTTCGACTAGCCATGAAGGGTGAATACAGTCCAGCTTTGGGCTTAATATGATTTTTTAAATAATTTATCCTGAGCGCCAAGAAGCTCGTAAATCCAAGAACTTGTAACCAAATTAAAGTATTAACAATTATGAATAAGCACTCTATGGTGAATCACATGAATGTTAAGAATGATCAAGAAATAAACAAATATATTCACTACGTCATTACTATTAGGTACATCAATAATATGAACCAAACATTCGTACAGCGAAGTATTGTCCCTAATTGAAACTCTTGAACCTTTCCATCCCATTCAAACAGTTTTTACGTTTGCGTTAAAAAATTAAAAACTACAAAGTATTATTATTAAATATCTTCACGTAAACTAGTTAGTACGTATAATCCAATGGTACCCATTCGATCCTCAAAAATTTCGATAATAATATAACTATTACAAAAAAGATCAAGCTAATTTATAAGATATAAGCAACTCAAGTTACTGATGTCACTTACATATTTACAAATTACAAGATGCAGTTTGCGAATGCATCTCTACGAGCAAATTACGATAAATGATAAATGTAAAGAAGTCTTTTCGTACTGTTTGATAGAAAAGTGAAATTATGTATAAACAGAAAAAGAGGAAATAGATCACGTTCTTACTTGATTATCTTTGAGACGATTGTTACCCGTTTTCACGAGTTTACAGAGGAATTCGATTCTTACAAAAAGACCTTGTACTGGATTGTAAATCGAATCTGAAAAAGAAGCCTAAAATATATCAGGAATAAATCAGTAAAACCACAAATAGAATGGAGAATCTATTTTTTCTAGCTAAACCTGATGAACAGCAGCCAATAGGTGGTAATCTACTTTTAAAGAAATGTGACTTATTCCAGATCGTCTTCTCACGGAAATTCAATCTGATTACAGATGATTTTAGAGGATTAAAAACTAAATTGTTTAACAAAAACAAACAAGAAAACAGGAAAGGGAAGTGAAAAATCTTTTAAAAGCAGATAACAGTAATCAAATCTAGATAAACGAGCCGCAAAAGATTTTAAAATTTCCTAGAAAAGGAAGGCACCAATAATAGCAATAAATATATTAAAAAGGGTTCGAGGACTCTGGAAAGCGCTTAAGAATCACTTGGTTTTAGAAAAGGTTATCGTGACTATTGATGTAAAGAGTAAAGGTTTCGCTAATATAATAAGTTTGGCATTGTTTGCGTTTGGGCTTATAAATATCAATAATAGCGACAACAAAGCTTGCGACATTTAATCAGTTTACACAAAAGCTGAATGTACACAAACACATCGCTCAACAATGCAACTCTTGGTTGAAGGCAGTGCAATTCCAATCTGAAATAATATATTTAGATTTTTAACTAAACAAAAGAAGATAACCAATCTGAATGCGCTAATTTTCAGAAAGACACCTTTCATGCGAAAATAGGGATTGAAATATTAAGAAGTGTGTCAATAAATGTTTTGTATATCCACATTGCACATTCTAGGCTCAGCATTATATGTAAATGCATCTACTGATTGTTTGTTTATTGGAATCAAAATTTTTTAAATACAACTTCATAATTATGCTATTTAATTATTAAATGGGGGCTCTAGAAGAGCCATTATTTTGAGAATACGATTCTGGAAACGACTGATTGTTAGTAAAAATTGTGGCAGATGTTTTGCAATAGATGACCGAAGTTGAAATAAATCCGCTTCTAATTATCTGCTTAGAAATGTGAGTGTTCAGTATAAAAAAAAATCGCATCGCCTATACGTTTTGTATATAGATTTACGTATAAGTAATGCTGTACTCTCCCTATACGTTTCTGCAGTAAGTTCAAGAAATATTACCTTCACAATCAACACAAACAAAAACTACAAAAATAGCGAGAGGTCCTTAAACACTTGTCATTTCTTTGTATTAGTAACTGTTTATCACTAACTTTACCATCATTAAAAATTTATGGTCTTGAAATTGAAATAGTTGTTGAAATAGTAATTTTGTCTCAGGTAGTAAAGGTACGCCGAAATCTAGAAAATCTGCGACAGCTCGTCGAAAGACGTCAGTGGACCAAAAATCGACGTCAAACTGACGTGCCACATATTACGTCATATTGTCATTTCCTGTCGGTGTTAAATTTATTTACATTTTATCGGCTTGCAAAGTCAAGAACTAAATGTAACAAAAGGTCGTGCTGGTATAGTAAGCAACACTGGCGTTATTGTTTCGAAATTTATTTTTCTGTTACAATTTCCATAAAAGGATACTGTTCGAATAGAGTTAGTATTTATTGCAATGGCTCGTGACTACAGCATATTGTACAGCAAATATTTGCCCATATTATTTTCGTACAAATATTTTACTATTTTTCGTAAATTATTGAATATTTTACATCGCAGCAAATCATAATTTCTGAAATATGTTGAATCTACAATGACGGAGCCATTTCTTCCAGAATATCGACCAATACCTAATACCATAAGAGTACCTCTCGCTCTGCCTGTGCTGCAGTGGTTGCCACATTTGTCATTTTGTAAATTGTAATAAAAGTACACAAATAATTGCTAATAATAATTATTTCTTTGTTATTTGAATTTACATTCATATCCTTCTAGAGAATTAAACAATCTTTTTATTAATTAAAAACTTGTAAGAATTTAAAGTATGGTCGATTACTGAAATATCGCAAATGCGTTGGCGGTTTGTTCGATATGATTTATTATAATTTGTAATATGTTATACATTGTTCAATATGTAATTTTCAACGTATAAATGAAAATAAATATTTTTTAACTAAAAAAGTACTAATCGATTCAGATGTATGCATTTATGAAAAGCGGTAGGGAAGTTATAACGAATATAAACCTGAGAAGTACGTCAAATTAGAGCCTGCCATAACATGTGAAATCATTGACGTCTAGCATATGACGTACTCAGTCTGAGACATTAGCATGTTATTATCACGTGATAATTACGTCATCCAACAACGATATTTACAACGTCACTTGGTGACAAATTTTCCACCTTATTTTCACGTGCTTTTGCTATTTGGGATATATGAGATGTCTCTGTTTAAAATGTATTTAAAACCGAGAATATTTACGATATATGTATTTGTAAAGTTCTCATTTTATTTATTTTTTAGTAGTCGTATCCGTTATTAGAATTAAAAACCGTCTAGTCTTCAAGATAAGCTCTGTAGTTCCAAAATAAGAACGTTGATTCTACAACTAATTTATATGTATATAATGATGTATGTAATACTCTGTCAGAGCTAAAACTATAGTAGTATCGATAACCCATCGAAAAATTACCATTGACTCTACAATAATACACCTAGCATAATTAAATACCACAATTATTTTTGGGCAACATGCGCTTTGGGAGAACTGTTATAAGATATCACTAAGTAAGTTCCATTAATTCCTGGAACAATATCATAAACTTAGTTACTAAGTAATAACAGAAGATCAATAATAGTAAAATAGTATCTCCTATATATAATAATAGCCAGTTCCGATGTCCGATGTCCACCGAAAAATATCTCGAAAACTGGAAGACTTAGGAAGCTGAAATTCTACAGGCAGGTGGGCCTTGCCCCAAAGGGGTGCATAGTATTAGTAGTAGTTTTAATCCTAAAAAACCCTAGGGGGTCGCAGGGGGGCATTTTTTAAAAAATTATTATGGCTATATATCTCTTGAATAGCGTAAGCTACAAACTTCAAGTTTTCACAGACTATAGTTGAAGCAATTCCGAAGATAAAAAATACAAAAATTACCGGCATTTTATCCAGGGGCGGAGTAAGGCAACATTCTAGGCAGAGAATAGTTTTCCGCAAAAATAATTATAAAAATCTTGATTGTGAGTACTCTGTAAGAGAAATCCCAAACTTTTTTGTAGATCTTTTTGAGGGCTACAATTCGTTCCCTTATAGTTTGGCTTTATCTGTTACCATTTCTGCAGCGTAATGCGTTTTGTCTCTGTTAGAGCCAATTTTCTTAAGTATGTATTTTATACTTTGCTTATTACTGGGTTCTCCAAAAATCCTCTGAAAAATCTGTATATATAGAAACCTTTGCTAAGAAATAAGCTATGAATTGGTGAAAACGGCATCAAAATCTATTCAGTGGTTCTCTAGATTCACCGGTTTTGACAAAAACTGGGCCATCTCACGCCGTTGATTTTCCAACGAATATTATGCTATATAAAGTACATAATATATTAATAATAAACTAAGTAGGTACATAATTAAAATAACTATATTATGTATTCTCTTTGAACATGCCTACCATTCGTTAAAATTATTTTGAAAAAAGGGCAACTTATGTGTTTTTATAGCATTTATCTGAGCAAAAAAAGTGTGGGACTTATGTGGGACTTCTTAGAAATTACGAAGGAAGGCATTGCTAATTATGAATGAAACGTGATTATATTAAATTATAGTTACATGTTATGATCCGATTGACATTATTATTAAGGAAAATGAAAACTCCACTGCAGTAGCACATCCTGAGCTACGGGTTCCCAAAAAAATAACTTTTATAAGTAGAACTGTTTTCTTACTTCGTGAATAGCTGACATGATCAGAAGGGGGGGCCGTTGATTTTTCAACGGGTATTATGCTAGTCGGTATATAATAACACTTTTTGCTTAAAATTATTGATAGAAATGCTCGAATAATACTACTTAAATACACAACGTATTCTTTGACATCTCCTCCGCAGTTCGTCTAAGAAAGATTTGGGTATCAATATTAAAAGAAACAAGCACAGTCTCAAATTCTAGCCATACGAATATAGATATAATTATTTTAAAATTTATATATTCATATTTCTGACTATTCCATCATTCTGGTTATTGTTACAGTTGCTCGTAAGGCACCAGCAGTCTAATGACATTTCTGTTGCTTTTACTCCCATTACTCATACGACAACAATGACTTGATTATTGACATATACATTTGTCAACTTGTGTGAATGTATAAGTGAAACAAATGTAATATCAGAGGTAATAACTATAATCAATAAGAAATAGCTTTCGAATAAAAGGAGTCATTTTATTATCGGTCAATATTTCGACTAAGCACATACAGATTTTATACATTATATATTACCAAGTCACTAACAAATAATGACATAGAAAGGTAAAACACCTACATATGACTAATACTTCCAATTATTAAAGTTGTATACTTACACTAAATTCTACGCACATATGGCGTAATTGTTAAGTTTACGAGATTTATTAGATGATTTAAAATTGAAGCAGATGATATTATAATTTAATTAGTAAGAGTAAATAGAGCTTAATCCGTCAATATCTTAACTGTGATTGACGGCAATCAATTTCAAAGGGATGTGATGCATTTCTAAAATTAATAGTTTACCCTGTTCCTTCCTATTATGTTGTATATTTACGTATTTAGTTGATTGATTGAGCATGATGTATTCGATTTTCAACAGTGTTGGCATGTGGTAAGCTTAGGGCCTTAAGGCAAGGGGTGAGTGTGTGCAGAACAGTGGCGTGCGGTGAGAATTTAGGCTAGGGAAGCAACCACGATTTTAATTTTAATATACCTAGGTACAATAAAAAAACAGTGTTATAATTATTAAGCTTAAAAGTTTTTTAAAGACGAACTTTTATACTTCAGCAGTATTCTTTTGCTCTATAATGATTAATCGGATTGGTATTTTTTTAGCACATCTCGTTCTTTTCAATATTGATGAAAAACCCCCACCTAGTAAGATATTTTTAGCGTTATTGGTAATCCCTTACCCCTTTGAATCGTAGAAATTCTGTGATTAACATGATTGAATCATAAAAAGTGCTGTGACGAAACTTGTAACTATTGCCAACGTTCTTTTGTGACAAATCATTTTCAATTTTTTATGATTGTTAGGTTTAATCATAATGTGCAAAAGGATACGTCTTTTATACTTATGGAATTTGTTGACTATTATTATTATTTGTTGACTCTTTATTTAAAAAAAAGTACGACTATTTATTTATAATGCAAGTCGATTTTCCGGTCTTTTTCAGCAAAATACCTGGTGCAGGTTTTAATCTTTGTTCTTAAATTTGAAAGTTCTGGTTTTGATCTTCTTTTCTTAATAATTTGTAATTTCTCTCCAAAACTGTATGCAGAAAATTCTTTATTAATAATTTACAAACTGGAACAAAAAAATCGGCCCGATTCGGATGTATCGGAAGTACTCAAACCTTCCACCGAAGAAGTTCCGAAAGTTCCATACAGAACAAACTAAATAGAATTATTTGTCTTTAAAAAAATCCCAACTTATATAAATTGAAATAATAAAATGCTTCAAAATAAGTCTCATTCGCAGATTTACATTGCTTTAGTAACATTTAACAAACACGAAAAATCGAACAAATAACGAAATTATAATAAACATCTTTTTTTTTTTTTTTTTTTTTTAATAGAATTTGTACCTGCTCAACAATATACATTGTTATACAAGGTATTGCTAACAAAGGTACTTAACAGAATGAAGTAATGTGAGTGGCAATTAATAGCCGCTTGAAATAATAGCTAGGGTTCACTTGCACTTTAGTTTACCGTATGTTCACTAGGTTCTTGATTTAGTGTTATTTGTCACTTAATCATCACCACTGTCACTTTCAATAATGTCTTGGGGTAGCTTGCGTTTTAGACGTGTATGGATGTGTCTTTGACCTAGATGATAAGAGATAGCACCACTGCAGTTGATAAGGTTATTGTGAAACGTTTTGGTCAGCTTGATGATGTGATCTTGAATTGTGGATACGCCTAGTTCTTGGTGGAGCTGTTGGTTAGTGATAAACCAGGGAGCGTTGACTGTCATGCGGAGAATTTTATTTTGTAGAATCTGGATTCGATTTAAGTTGGTTTTTGAAGTGTTAGCCCATATCACGCACCCGTAGAGAACTAAAGGACGTATTAATGATTTGTACAGTAGGGTCATACAGTCGATTCTCATAGAAGAATTCCTGTTGATGAGTGGATAAAGTTGGATAAGTCGCGCATGGCCCTCGTTCAATTTTTTCAGAATATGGTATTTCCATGTAAGCCGTGTATCGAGGTAGACGCCAAGGTATTTTACTGGCTCGTCCTTAGTGTTCCACTGGATAGGGTGGTCGTTAATCGTGATGAGAGATGGAGTTGTGATTTTCCGGAGCGAAAATATTTTAGTGACGCACTTAGAATTATTTATTGTTAAGTTCCATTGCTTAAACCATCTGCTTAGAATGTTGGTGGCAGCTTGAAGTTCGGCGATTGCTTGTTCTAAGTGTTCGTGTTTGGTTAGCACTACCGTGTCGTCGGCAAACATTGATAGGTTAGCGTTGGTAGCCGGAATGTCGTGCATATAGATATTAAAGAGAATGGGACCCAGTATGCTCCCTTGCGGGACCCCAGCGTGTATAGTTCTGGTGGCCGATAAGCTTGTATGCACTTTGACAGCGAATGTGCGATTTTCTAGAAACGAAAATAAAACGGACTTGATGTACTCGGGTAATTGTAGATGTGTGATTTTGTATTTTAAGCCTTCTGTCCACACGCGGTCGAAGGCTTGGGCAATGTCTAAAAACAGGGTGGTGACGTGTTGTTTGCTCTCGAAGCCTCGTTCAATGGTCTCGGTCATTCTCTGTAGTTGGTGACAAGTGGAGTGGCCTTCTTTAAATCCGAATTGAAAGCTTGGAAGGATGCTCAGGTTTACTATTTCTTCGTGAAGTCGGCGATAGATAACCTTCTCGAAGAGCTTCGAGGTGACTGTTAGTAAGCTGATGGGTCGGTAGCTGGTGATTTCTTTCTTATTTTTGCCTGGTTTGGGAAACATTAGGATAATTGCGTGTTTCCATACATCTGGAAAGTACCCTGTTCGTAGGCAGGCATTGAGAGTACTTGCTAGATATGCTAGCACTTTGTTGGGCAGTTTTTTCAGTATGAGATTCGGTATTTTGTCGCATCCAGGTGATTTGTTAATCGGGAGGGTTTTAATTATGGAGGCAAGTTCCCTAGGCGATGTTGGTTTGAAGGTGGGTTCAGCAATTGGTTGGTGCGTTTCAATGTAATTTAAAACCATGTTTCTAAAGACTGGGTCAGCATGATTTGCGGAAGTGAATGTTTGTTCCAAGTAGTCTGCGAAGGCTTCACATTTTTCTTCGTCCGAATTGTATGTTTGAGTTCCTGAAGAGATTGGTGGTATTACATTTGGTTGACGCAGAATGCGTTTGGTTGTCTTCCACAAGCCCGGGTCGTTTGGTTCAAAGTTGCTAATGTGTTTTTGGTATGTCTCGATTCGGTAGGCATCAAGTTCCTTTTTAATACGATGTGACAGATTATTCACCATGTTTTTGGTTGCGGGATTTCTTGTTCTCTGCCACTCTCTTCGCAACGTGCTTTTTTGTTTGATTAGGTTCACGATATGTTTGGGTGAATAGTGATCCATGTTTGCTTTGCGTTTATGCGGTGTTGTAGTCGCTGCATTTACGCTGTTGGTGATGACTTCGGTTATGTGTGTGATGGTTAGATCGATTTGGTTTGGGGACTGAAGACCGTTGGGATACTTAAGCTGTTGATCGAGTGTGGAACTAAAGATGTCCCAGTTGATTGGTCCATTTATTAATCTCGGCTCTGGAGGGTATTTAGCAGGCGAAAGTATGAAAGAGATTATGACGGGTATGTGGTCGGAATCGAGTTCGGGGAGCACTTGTTGAAATATTTGCTTTTTGAAGTTTTTGTGGATGATTATGTCGAGTATGTCTGGTTCGTGGTCGTTTCTGTATGGATAGTAAGTGGGTTCGTCCGGGGCTTCTATTTGGAGAGCATGTGTAGATGCTAATTCATAAAGTTTATTTCCGGCGGGGTTTGTTGCTCTACATCCCCATATCGTGTTTTTGCAGTTCAGGTCTCCTATAAGAAGTGTGGGTTCGTTGGTATTGAATATGATGGAGATGTCGTTTTCAAGGAGTTGTTTCTTTGGTTGTTTATATACACATACTACGGTTAAGGTGGTACCATTGTTAAGTTTGATTTTGGCGCCGACAGTTTCGAGGTTGGTTGTATTAGGTGTTTGGGATTCGTGATGGATAATGATAATAAACATCTGATCACGGAGCACGCTAATAAAAATAACTCGACTTTATACGATGTTAACTGTAGACCACAACGCACCCGCGACCCGAGCGCTACCGAAAGCAAGAAGTGCAGTAAGCAACTAAATCAGTGCTTATATGCAGTGTAAGTAACACATTTAAATCAGTATTACCTTTCCACGCAAGTTTAATGAGTCTAATTTAAAATAGTACTCTAAATAATTATATTTTTGCTGTACGGAATTGATATTGAGCTTTAAGTTAATCAAATATTACAAATTTAAATAAACTACAACCATAATTTTATAAAAATATTTTTGTTAGCGTTGGTTTTTAATTTTAATAAATTCTTAAGGGAAGCATTGCTTCGCTTGCTTCCATGGACCGCACGCCACTGGTGCGCAATCACTTTTGCAACATACTCTAGCACAGTATAGGGTTTCGCCGATATAGAAGCTTGCACTCTCTTTACAATTTACTTTATAAGTAACAATGCCATTGTGGACAATTCTTATTTTTCCAATCTGATAGTATAGGTGCGGAAGCTGTGATTGGAACATGTAGTTACATAATCTCAATTTTTTACCTTACCTTACATAAAATGTTTTTTATGAGTAACAGCAATCATCACTTGTTAGAATTTGAAAATGGTTATAATTTTTTATTTACGTAAGCCAGTAGTAAAGATTAATTGCACTTGATAGAGCAGCATACATTTTTTTAAATTAATTTTGGCCCACTCCGCGATAATAATATCAAAAATCAATTTATCTAACAATATTATTTATGGGCTTATTTATTATTAATTGTAAATGAAGTCAAATTGTCTCCTATAAGGTCAGACATTGTTTATTAAAAGCGTGTTCTTGCTATCTCTTATTAGATCCTCTCTGGAATTTATATTTTTATGGACAAACTACATACACAAAAAATGATATTACGTAGCTCTACATTTGTCGTTATAACTGAGCATCATCTGCTTTCTTACAAAAACAGTTACAGCTTTTGTTGCATTAATTTGTTTAATTCATAGTGTCGCCAGTTGACTATTAGTTTCTGTTAATGAACCTCTTTAGTAAGAACTTCTAGTTTTCATTAATCATAATTTAATATTTGACTAATAAGATATAGAAAGCGTCAAGCAAATTTAGCCATGTTATTTGATCTAGTACATGTGGACAAAAAATCAATTCCACCAAATGTATTTTTAAATTATAGCAAGAGCTCAAATGTCAGCTCCTTTTTTTATTAATTAATGCCTACACAAAGTTTAATTGAACATGTCAGTTGACCCATATGTTTTTTTATTGTGTGTATGTAACGTTAATATTTTATAATGTTCATTCTCAATTGGTCAAGTTGTAAAACAAAATTATTTTGTTTTCGTTTGTTTTTTCAAATACAGTTAGCATTAGTTTCATTGTCGTTAATTACCTAATTAATCAATAAAATATCAAACGCAATTTCAAAGTTACCGAATTTCTAACATATCCACCTCCTACCAGATAGTTTCAGATAGTCAAGATGAAGCAAAAATCAGAATGTATAAATTATTTAATGGCGTATTTAGTTAAGGGGGTGCTTTTGGGCAAAAGCAGTTTTTTTTATTATTAATAAGTTTTATTGTTAATGAACTGAATAATAATTATTAAGAAAAACCACATCGTATCAGTCATAATTCTCCTAACCCATTTTTACAGTTTTACGTATAAAAATGATGGGTAATTCTACACGGTAATCCCTCTTTGAATATAATTGAATAGTACTTTTACTTAAGGACTAGCAGGTAGGTATGTAATCCCCTTATACACTGCCCAATGTAACACAGGCCATGAACAAGATGGAGATCCCCAAAAAGTGGGAGATGGAAGTTTGTTTGCTCTTCTCCGGAAACCATCGTTCGTACAAAGTGCACCGATTACTAAATTTATTTAATACATTTTTGAATAATCCTGAATTTATTTGTTAGATTTGATTTTTTAATTTTCGGTTATTACAATTGTTCATGTTCATTAAGTAGTTTTGAATAATTGCTTAAAAAGATATTGGTCAAATTAGATGGAGTTTTATTTTTTAATAAAACTAAAATAAAAATAAAATTTTTTTATAAAATGTATGTTATCATTACAATCCTCGCATTTCAAAATATCCAAATATGATGGGGGGGGGGGGGCACTTTTAGCTTGTCAGAAAACGCTCATTAACGTACGAAAAAAAATATTCGTAAAGTTTGGTAAAATTAATTTTACGCAAAATTTTATTTTGAGAATATCTGTTCGGCTTAAATCAAATTATCGTCAAAATTGTATAAAGTAGCCAAGACACTTATGGTATATCTAAAATACGCACTATTCCTATATCAGCTCACAAAAATCACCCATTCCATCTTAAGATAAGCAAACAAAATAGTTATCTCCTAGAATTAAAGTTAAAAATCCTAGAAATTGCAGAAAAAGATATTTAAAAACAATAAAAAATAATAAAAAGTTCTGGAAGATTGAAAAACTCCAACAAACCAGTATTTATAATGCTCTTACACAAAGAGACGTAATATTTTTAAGTTTGTTAGGGAACGTACAGTCTTTAGCAAATGTCTTGTGTAAGGGCGCTGCTGCTTTAAGAATCGAAATACCCCTTATACTGTGTACGAAAGAGACCGAATTAAACAGAGATAAACAACTACCTGTGAGCAAGATTTAAAATCTTTAAAGATTGTTTTGAAAATATACTTGTAAAACTATTGTAACTCGTTCTATTCAAATTTTCTTTGACACACTTTATAAAAGAGTTCTTTTAAATGGAAGCATCTACTAGTTAAACACAGTTGTATAGGGTGTTTATGTTTCATTCTTTACCTTTAATAAAAAAAATAACTAAACGAAAATAATAATGAAAACAATAATCAAAAAATAAAAGTTTAGGAGTATTTTAGATAATTAAATAATCACAGAAATTAATGTAAGCGATAAATAAAAATAAAGTTATAATATAGGCATTTATTTATGTAAATACGTTAAAATTCTAAAAAGTTATTAAATATTCAGTTGTTTTAATAAAAATACTACAAACTAAGAAAAAAACTAGTAACATAGATATAGTCACTACTAAAAACAAAAAAGTCACAAAGCAAAAATTAAGAAAGCATAGAACAATAATATATGTTTACATGAAATTTTTAGAAAATATTTGTGAAAGATTACAGATTTTCTAAATCCCGCCTCTTTTTAAGTGGATTAGACAATGGGTTTAATTTTTCTCTCTAACACTATTATTCTGTCAATTACCCATCTCTCTCTTGCATGTATTACCTGCGTGCAAAAGTTGGACCCTTTCTCATAAACATTACAATAACTACTATCAAGATACACTGCTTTCCTAAAAAAATGCAACACCCAGATGTACTAATTAAAAATTTTTAATTTTTGGCACACATCGTCGCTTATATTGTTAATAAGCATTGATGAGTATGTGGGTGCAAAAACTCCACGTATATCGAAGATTTGGCTTTTTTTTCTTTTGCCGAAGACCCATTTTCTTTTGGCCTTTTCTTTATTATCCATGACTTCATTTCCATGGTAAACATTTCATTCTGTCATCTAACGATACATTCATTTTCTTTATTATCCATGACTTCATTTCCATGGTAAACATTTCATTCCGTCATCTAACGATACAAAATGCCACCAGTGAGAAGAAATGCGTGATTTCATCAGTTAACTCCCTTTGAAAGAGGGAGAATTGTGGGCATGCAAGAAGCTGGTTTGTCGTACCGTGAAATTGGAAGACGGCTTGGCAGAAATGCAGCGACAATTTTGCGGACATGCCGAATGTGGTCAAACGAACATCTAAGTGTAAGTCGTCGAGATAGTGGACGTCCCAGGTTGTCTCGTGATCGAGAAGAACGTCTTCTTCGACGAATGGCTACAAGAGATCCATGGGCGACGTCGCGGTCAATAGGAGTGGACTGGGTGAGGGCAATAGGCCATGCAATCTCTATGAGCGCGATTTACCGACGCATTCGATCCTTCAGCCTGAGATCTTATCGTCCATACTGCCGGATTCCTCTTACTCGGGAACACAGGATTGCCAGGCTAAACTGGTGCATGGAGAGGCAACTCTGGGGACAAGAATGGCAACAAATTGTCTTTAGCGATAAATCCCGATTCTGTTTGTGGAGATCAGACGGTCGCGCAAGGGTGAGAAGACTCAGAGGCCAACGACGAAATCAGGCTTTTATTCAAGAGCGTCACACAGCCTTAACACCAGGAGTAATGATATGGGGCTCAATACGCCATGGAAGTCGGTCACCTTTAGTATTCATTCCAGGCACTTTAAACGCCCGACGGTACATTGATTTCGTTTTAGAGCCTGTTGTTTTACCATATCTCCAAGCGCAAGAAGGTGCTATTTTTCAACAAGACAACGCACGTCCTCATACAGCACGTATCAGTACCCAGTTCTTAGAAGACAATGACGTCCATATGTTACCTTGGGCGGCCAGATCAACAGATTTATCGCCGATTGAACATGTATGGGATTCCATGGATCGAAGATTGCTTCGCCTACCTCATCCCCCAAACACTTTGGAGGAACTTCGAGACCAGCTTCAGGTAGCTTGGGATCAGATACCTCAAGAAGAAATTGATCATTTAATTTCAAGCATGCCTCGCCGAGTAAATGAGTGTATAAGGTTGCGCGGAGCTCAAACGCATTATTGACTTCTTGTGCTTTAACGACAATTGAATTTGACTTTTGTGTTAAGATTTAGTTTATTAAGTTTTCATAGTTATTTGGTGAAAGTTTCAATAAAATATTCCCCCTCCTTCTAGATGTTGCAATTTTTTAGGAAAGCAGAATATAACCCTGTGAATATACCCAAACTGTGTACTTGCTACCTGTTAATTTATTTAAACGGTAACTACTGGGAATTTTAACTGAAGGTAAATAAACCGGTCCTTAATGTTTAAATATCCTCGTTTGTATGCCCAATCTGATTCTACTTTGGAAACCCGGGGAATGATTATTAGTTTTGATTATTTATTATTTTTAGCATTTTTTACAATAAAAATTTATTACTATTAGTACTAAAAATTTAGTTTTTTAGTGTTTACAAAATAATTAAACTTTGTAAATGAACAAATCAAACTCGTAAATAAATTAATAGAGTTCCTAATAAAGTAGAAAAAAAGCATACGATATTTATTTATTAAAATAGAAAAAACGGCTGTTATGTATTCCAGTAAAATAAGACTTGAAAATAGCAGTTTTTATTACTCTACTGTTGTTATACAAAGCCACTCTAGGTAGGGTATCAACCTTTAAAACTGGTTATATTTGCTGTGCTGTTTGTAAACAAAAGAAACTATGCTCCGAAACGTACGTCGTTTCTTTTACCAGAATTGTTAAATGTATTGCCTGCTCGGGACAAGACATTTGCTAAAGACTGTACCTGTAGCCTGTAGTACCTACAATAGAGACAAGATTGAGAATATAACTTGAAGAAGGAAAGTGGTATGGTTTTTGAGAAAATAAAGTTGTAGAAGATGCTAGATTTATTGTAAGGCAATTATGTAACAAAATGTCTGAAAAAGAGACAGTAATTACACTTATGTTTCTTTGACTTAGAAAAGCTTTGATAGAAAACGAAGAGAAGACGTATGTAAAAACTCTTAAAATAAAAAAAGAAATTATAGAAAGTATTAAAGGGTTATACTAAAAGTAATGAAATCTTTGTCTGGGTAAGAAATTTAGAATCGGAGACGTTCACGTCCATGAATGGACTAAGACACTGTTGCATTTTAACCAATTGTTATTCTCAACTGCCATCGACGATGCAAAAAACAACGTAAAAAGAGCTTAAAACAATGTGAAATTGAAAGCTGGAAGCTAAATATGATAGAAATAACAGAATTGCTATTTATTGATGATATAGAAATCATAGGTAGTTCAGCACCTCTTAAACCTTAATTTAGATATATACAATTGATCAACAGGAAGACGTTTGGTGCTATTCTCAGGATAGCACTCATAGACCTCATTCCTGGGAATAAAAACAACACCCAATCCTACATAGGAGTAAAGTGACGGCAATGAGATTTTTGAGAGGGATAGAAGACGACAAACCAAAAAATAGCAATTGAAATACATAAACAAAACTCAAATGCCAAAACTAATGGAGTTTATAATACAAGAGATACAACTAGGATGATTAGGACATACCGATCGTTTAATTTATAAAAATAATAAGATAATTTAAATAAACAGATACTATACAAAGAATGATTGATAAAGACACAATAAAGAGAATACGTGAAGCTAGACCAGCAGAAAAAATAGGAAACCAGAGCCCTAGAAAAACGGGTGGAAGAAATAAATCATGTAAGAGAAATTGAATAACAACCTTCCGTAGGAAACAGCCGGGCCTTACACAAAAAATGTAGTACAAAGTTTTTTTAGCGAAATCAAAATTCCTTTTGAAAAGTTTGAATTACTGAATATCCATCCACCTTTTCGGTTCGAGTATTCCTAGAAATTTGAAAATTTAAAATTTCTAGTTTGAATTTTCTATTAATTCAGATTTTAAAACTTTAAACTTTTACAGGAACTCTTTAAAGATCCACATCCCGAACTTTCATTGTTATAAAATGTTGCAACCTAGAGGTTGCAAGGTTTGGATATGCCAAATAGAATTTCCAAATAGAGTCTTCCTAGACTTAGTCCGCCGAAGGTTTCCTAGCCTTCCTAAAATTCTCAGAGACGCAGTATTCTGAAGCCAAAGATTTTAAACATTTTAGTTTACACAGTAAACAAAACCTAGAGCTTAATTTGCAGTAGAGATTTTCTCATTTTTATTATATTATTGTTTATTTGAAAATTTAGTGAAAATTTGCTGCTATTGCTCTGCCTGAATATTTCATTAACCTTCTTGTTTAAACACTAATAAGAATATTATTATCATATTTTTCAGTATTTTATTTACAAACTAACCATGTTTTACATTACGTTTTACATTAAAAATTTAATTAGCTCTGATAATTATTTTCCTTAAATAATAAGACTGCATAATTAAAAATTGTACAAATTCCTACAGAAGGAAATTTCCGCCCTCTTTCGTATAATAATACGTATCCGTATATATATTTATAATCTCTGGAGGTTAATACAGAAGAAAATTAAATTTAGACCATGTATATTTAGTAATTATTATAGTAAGGCGAATGAATATATTCTCACTTTTGTTAAGTAAATTTACCCACTCGCCGCTCATAGTTGCGTACACAAATGGTAGTAAGCACTTTACTTAAGTGTCTGCATTAGACATACAATAGCGACGCACACAAGGGCTGTAACAACATTCATTATCATTAAATTTGCTAGTATAACGTATTCTACCACGCTTTAGTAGGCTGCCGTCATTCTAGGATACATCTGAATTTATTACTAGGAAGATGATTAAAGGACAAGGAAAACTTTAGAGATATCCATTCGGAAGAATAATATTAGGCAATAGTGTAGTAAATACAAGCTCGTATAAACTGTTTTAGAAGTTTTTCAAGGTCATCAGATTAATTTCTGCTAATTTTGAGTTTTTATATTTTGAGATGCTCTTTGTGTGTGTCGTTTGATACAAACACTCATCTTAAGGTATCTTAATAAAGTACGTATATATTCCAATCAAGAAAATTACGAAAACAATATTCCTATGACTAATATTAATACGTCATGTATCTGTAAGCTGTAACTAAGTTTTATATTAATAATTCAGATCTTAATAGCTGGACAACGCAGCTGTAGATAATAAACATACAAATATACAAATGAAAAATCATTGATTGTCACAGGATAATCCCAGATACAGTTTAGCAACATTTCAGGTCATACGGCATCGTCGAGTCGAAAAACGTATATCAAAGAGAATCTCCAATTCATTAGATCAAGTAACGTGGACTTCAGTTTGTAATACATATTAGTAAATGCAGGAATTTTTAACTCATGTATATAATTATACTAGCATAATACTCGTTGAAAAATCAACGGTCAGGGGACCGTCTGATCATGTCAGCTATCCACGAAGTAAGAAAACAGATCTAATTATAAAAGTAATTTTTTGGGATCCCGTAGCTCAGAATGTGCTACTGCAGTGAAGTTTTTATTTTTCTTAATAATAATGTCAATCGGATCATAACATGTAACTATAATTTAATATAATCACATTTGATTACTAATAAAGCCCACACTTTCTTTGCTCAAATAAATACTATAAAAACACATAAGTTGGCCATTTTTCAACATAACTTAAAACGAATGGTAATCGTGTTCAAAGAGAATACATAATATAGTTATTTTAATTATATACCTATGTAGTTTATTACTAATATATTATGTACTTTATAGCATAATATTCGTTGGAAAATCAACGGCGTGAGGAGGAACCGCAGATTGCAAACGCGCCAGTCGCTGGCAATCAGTGCGTGCCCCCATTAACTTTGTAGTTTTTGTACGTCCAATTTTTGTCAAAACCGGTGAATCTCGAGAACCACTGAATAGATTTTGATGCCGTTTTCACGATTTGATAGCTTATTCCTTAGCAAAGGTTTCTATATATACAGATTATTCAGAGGATTTTCGGAGAATCCAGTAATAAGCAAAGTATGAAATACATACTTAAGAAAATTGACTCTAACAGAGACAAAACGCGTTACGCTGCGAAAATAAGAGATAAAGCCAAACTATAAGCGAACGAATTGTAGCCCTCAACAAGATCTACAAAAAAGTCCAGATGGCATGTACGTATGTATCTCTTACAGATTACTCACAATCAAGATTTTTATAATAGTTACTTTTGCGGAAAACTCTTCTCTGTCTGGAATGTTGCTTTACTCCGCCCCTGGATAAAATGCCGGTAATTTTTTTATCTTCAGAATTGCTTCAAGTATAATCTGTGAAAATTTTAAGTTTGTAGCTTACGCCATTCAAGAGATATATAGCCATAATGCTTTTTAAGAAATGCCCCCCTGCGACCCCCTCGGGTTTTTTATAATTAAAAATATATTATGCATCCCTTTGGTGCAAGGCCCACCTGCCTGTTAAATTTCAGCTTCCTATAATGTATAATTGATAATCATATCCTCTTCCATCTTGCTGGCGTAGAGGTAATGCTACCATCACTCGCTACCCTTGACAAACTCTTTCCACGTCTTCCTTTCCCTAGCTCGAGTTCTGGCTCGCATCCATGTCAATCCATTTCTTTCCAGTAGCTTTCCCACCTCTCCGTTCCATTCCATTTTTGGTCTACTTGATGATCCTCTTTTCCCCTTAATTTTCGCTGCTCTTCTTACTTGTCTTCTTTCATGTAGCCTTCTTAAAATGTCCCCACCATCTTAGTGTTTTTCTCTTTCCATGTATGTTTCGGCACTGTCAATTGACACTTCTTTCTAATAAATACATTCCATTTCTTGTCTATTCTTGTATATCCAGCCACTTGTTCTACTGTTGAAATTATTCTGTATTATTCTTTTGAAATTACTAACACTTTTGTTTTATCAGTGTTTAATGTCATTT
This sequence comes from Agrypnus murinus, assembly GCA_929113105.1. Taxonomy (NCBI): domain Eukaryota; kingdom Metazoa; phylum Arthropoda; class Insecta; order Coleoptera; family Elateridae; genus Agrypnus; species Agrypnus murinus. The sequence continues at coordinate 197,089,343 of OV816025.1, forward strand.
CACATTTATTTAATTCTTTCACCGATATATTTAAATTATGCTGCAATGCTTCTTCACTATTAGCTATTAATGCGAGATCATCTGCAAATAAACACTCACTAATTATTGTTATTCTGTCTAATTTATGGTACCCCATTTCCATGTTTATAATTATTTATTACAAGCTTTTATTATTTCTTCCATAAATATAATAAATAATATGGGACTAAGTACTTCTCCTTGTTTTACTCCTTTTTCTGTTCTAAAAGCTGTTAATGTGCAATTTAGCGTTCTGATGACAGTTGGGCAGTTGTACAGTGATTTTATTGCTTCAATAAGTTTTTCTTCAACATTTTTTCCTCTTAGAGCTTTCCATTTTTTTCTCTGGGTACTTTGTCGAAGGCTTTAGATTCCCCTGTAGTTTTCACATATCTTTATATCACCTTTCTTATAATATGGTTATGACAACTGTTGTTACCTATCCAATCTTTAGGTACCTGATTTTTCCATACTTTGTTGTACAGGTTGTGCCTGTACAACAAATTATTCCATTTTTCCTATATATTTTATTATTTCTGGATTGTTTTGATCTACTTCCGCAGCTTTTCCAATCATTCCGAGTTTTGATAGCTTTCTTTAATCCCTTTCACAGATTTCTTCTCTTTCCTCGTGTTCTTTGCAACTGTTTATCTCAGGATCTTTTGCGCAGTTGTCCATATCTTGACCTTTTAATTGTTCAACAAATATTCTATTATCTAAGATATTTCTAAAATCTGTTCAAAATTACATAGTACCTCCCCATTTTTAATTTTTACATTTTCTTTTGGTGCTGTTTTATCTTTGTTCATGTTCTCGATTGTTCTGAATAGAAGTTTGACATTTCCTTTGGCATCTTCCTTCATTTTGTTGTCAAATTCTTTGCATTCCTTTTATTGGCTTCTCGTACCTTATCTTTGACTATTCTTCTTTTTTCCTTGTATTCTTTATATGCTGTTGTAGTTTTCTTGTTCAGATATTTCTTCCATGTTTCTTTATTTCTTTCTATTTGTGTTCGTTGCAGTTTCACCACATGTTATTGTCGCTGTTCTCAAAATGGTGCTATTTAATTCTTCCCAGTGATTTATTTCATAATCGATTAGATGACTTCGTTCCTCAGAGAGGTGCTTATTTCTTCCATGTAGTTTTTTTCTTGTTGTTTCTTCCATTAACTGTATGCTTTTATGTTTTTTAAGTCTTGTATCTTTATCTTGTAATTTTTCTTTCTATTGGAGTTTTGTCGCATTGTTACTTTTACCAAATAATGATTTGTCGATAATTCTGTGATAATCAGTCATTTGCTGTACACAAGTTTACTAATATTTCTCCATTATAATTTCTTTTTTCTTCCCCATACTTCCTATGCAACCATTAGTATTTTTTGTATTATTTGCTACTCTTCCATTGAAATCTCCGATTAGGAGTTAATCACCATTATTAGTTCGGTTATTGCTTTCCAGGTGTGTAATGATTATGTATTATCATTTCTCCGTTATCTTCATTTTCCCATTTTAATTGTTCCCATTTTAATAATTTCCTTTTTCCTTGTTCTTTATATGATTGTCTTTTGTTACATTATATATACCTTTTTTGTTCTTGTCTAGTTGTTTTGTGCATTTTTCTTATTAAAAACTATGATGTTTTTCACATTTTTCCTCTTATCTTCGAATGATTTAATTAAATTTCGATTTCGTTAAACAAAAATGAACACTTTGAGCGGTCTAACAGAGGTAGTGGACGCTACGAAAAATAATTAACATACACATACAAAATCGAGGTTCTTAAATAGTAATAGATAAAATTACTAGATAATCCTCCTAATTAATATAGTAATCCAATTGTAATTCTGATAACGCGAACCATTTGGCGATTGCTAGCATAATGCGCAGTTACTGCCAGTAATTTTAATGTTAATATGTTTTAATGCTACTTATTTTCTACAATCTGAGACACCAAATGATAGAAATGGGTACAAAGTGATAATGTATGTCGTGCAAAGCGAACGGCAAGAGTAATCTTTAAGTAATTTCATCATAATGGAACATAATTCCAGATAATACCAAATACTCTCTTTATACTTTTATGTAATGCTAATAGTACTGGAGTAATCCCATATAATATCGGCCAATATATGTAAATCCATATTAATCACCTTTTCCCTGGCTGATAAATAATTAATATGAAAAATATCTTTTACTGTCTTGAGCCTTGTTTTGTGGAACTCCATAATCATGAAATAAATAAAGATTGATAAAAGTTTCACAATATTTATTGAAATATAACCTAACAATTGTTTCGACAGCTAAGCTGTCATTATCAAAATTTTTATGAATCTTTATTTATTTCATGAAAAATATCCATTTGTCAAAAATTGGGAATTTCGTTAGTAACACTTTAAATTACGAATAATTCCTTCCTATTGTCATTGATTTTATTGTAATACTGGTGCTATTGTCAATAGAAATTCTAATACCATGTAATGCCAGTAATGTCAATGTAATTTAACGTCGTACAGTATCAAGCATAAAATTATAATACAAAAATATTTAGAAGCGATTACTGGCGAGTGATACTGTAAAAATATGTTTGCTGAATACTGTCTATAATAATTGTGGTAATCTCAACCAAGTGTTAATATGAAAATATATATTTACGTATGTAACCAGATTGACAAAACTGTAGTTTTTCTTATAAATTCCATTCAAAAAACGTTAATAAAAGAAAATTGAGGTATTCCATATTACTTTATTGGGAATTTAATTTTGTGGCATATTTTATAAATAAATTTAGTTTATAGGCTAATAAGAATTCAGTTTAAAACTACACTACATTACTACATGTGATGCTACTTATTTTCACGAAATGCACAACTTTATTAAAGGAGGCAATTAAACTTTGTTCTAACATCTTATAGAAATTATATTTTTGATGAACCGTACTATAATGAACGAAACAAAACTTCAATTACTGAAGACACACATACTTTCAATTAACTGGTAATGTGCTACAGATATATTCAAGATTAAATCAGACTTTATAAAAATTGAAGACTGAATGAGTAAATATAGACTTGAGCATTATTAACATGTTTGTGATGCCTAACTAACCAACTATTTACATAATTTTATACGTTTATATTACTACAAAAAAACAGAGAATCAACAGATATGTAACTCCTACGAAGGGAGTTATATGTAAGTCAAAAGTGATACCTACTTTGAAAAAGTTAAAAATAATTGATCCTGAAGACCTGCCCGTCACTGACAGATATGACGTCCAGCCACCTCATCCCCCTATGAGGAAGTCATGAGTCTTTTAAAAAAGAGGTAAACAACGAAATCGATAATACATAATACTAAATGTAATATGTACATTATAATACATGCATGGTATTTACGCATTTTTGCAATCGACAGACGTCAGACAGGATAGCCCAGAACTTCTACTCTTAGCTATTAAATAAACTCTTTTAACCGCTTCTAACACACTGCTACGCAAGTATATACTTAAAATTTTAGAATACACAATACATATTTTATAAAACAATAGGGTTTGTTATGTAACTACGTGTCGATATAAATCGAATTTAATAAATCTTATCAATGCCTTACTAGAGTAACAGGTCTTCGACTATAGTAGCGAGGAATCGACTTCGTTCATGTCATTCCAAAGAACAATTTATAGAATCTTGTGCTACATTCATTGATATGAATGAAACAGAGGCAGACAATTAAATGGATGTTATTTATTTATTTTATTTTTTAAGCACACTGTGACAGAATTAGAATGGTTTCATTTTTTTTTGCTGGTCTAGAACTACTTGCAACAGAAGAAAAGTCATTAACTTTTTACCGTAATTTTTTAACATTATATGTCCCATGCTATAGATGGAAATTGATGCTTAATAGCTGTATTATGGTGCTTTTGCATGAACAATTAACAAGTTGTGTATAATGTACTTACAAAACTGTTATTTTCCATTATTTCCCTAAAAAGATCACAATCTTTACTGATTTTTAATTCTCGAAATTTTTAATTCGAATATCAAAAATAAAAGCAAAAGCCAAAAACCAATAGCAGTTAAAAAAGTTCACTAAAGAATAGTAATAATAATTTTATTTAATATAAGCTATAATCCTCCCTCACCTCCTACAACCTTTCAGCTCTAGCGTTTGTTTAACTTCAGACGTCGACTTCAAACAATTACATATCTAATCCTATCCAACCAGAGCTGATAGTCTACTAGACGTTGTTCGTTTGTCACTTTCTTGCTAACTTTTTATCTGTAATGATTTATCAACAAGATAGATTTGCATATTTTAACTAACAGTACTCGTAGGTGCATATTTGGGGGGGTCCAAGTTTAGTTTTAAAAGTTTTACAACATTATTATTCTGTAAGGCCTAAACCTATAATATTGTAATGTTCTTTTTAAAATAATAACCAAAATGCTGTTTAAATCGTCTATTAATAAAGAAAAGGTTATTTACAATGCACTTAATTAAAAACACTATAACTATAAACTATTTAACAAATTATTTAAATGCTAGGTATTTACAAATTTATATGAGGACTATTTATATAACAGAGTACATTTAACTATGCCGGTCAAACATTAACTGCCTCCCTTCTACTCGCGATCTCAATTTATACCTTTCATACGATGACTCGTACATCTAGAAAGTTCGGTGGCGTGTTGATGAGTCATACACGCACCTGCCGATAAGTCACGTCGATGAGGCGTGTCGATGAGTCATACTTGCACGTGTTATTGATGAGTCATACAGTTGATGACTCATACATCTAGAATGTTTGATGGCGTCATATGTGGGTTTACTATTCGTTACACTGCCCCCCTCTTCAAGTCTGTTCTGTCCCAGAACAGGTTTTATTCTCTGGTTTCTATAGAAATGGTCGTGACGGTATCGACAGTCTTCATCTCGACTACATGTTCCATTACGGTAGAAATAACAGTCTACACTCTTTGTTGGCCTTGATGCGGGCTGGGAATCGAAGCTACAGACTAAGATCTTCACATCCGTATCTCTAAAAATAACTTCCAGCAGATCTCGAACGATTCTCCAATCCAACTGGTCCGGCCCACAGCCGAGTTTGGGAACTACCAATTTGTTAATACCCCTGGTAAGCAACTCGGTCCTCAAATCCCATAATGCCCTCGACAAGTCGGCGTAACTCGGTTTCTGGTAGTAAAACTGCTTGGTTACCAAGTAGTAAATGGAGCGGTCATGATCAGGCAAGTGTAAGGCTTTCCAACAGAGGGATTCTGATCTCGAAGTTCATCCAGCCGTCCAAATTTATTTCTAAACACTACTGCGATCCCCCTGGACATGCGGAGATCCTCGGAGACACAGTGGGCAATGGAATAATCACCAGGGAGCCGGAAGAGGTCTTGTTGCATCTCGGTCTTGACTCCGAATCGGGCTCTTCTAGTTCCGGAAAACGCAGCCATCAATTCTCCAAAGGTTGGCTGATCATCTTCAGGCCTTACGGTATTGACAGCCACCTCAGCATCATCTTCTCGATCCGGGAATACGTTATTGTTTCCCTCATAGTGCGCCAAACGATTGGAGTGTACCACCTTTGGTTTCCCTCTTGGCAATTTCTGGATGCGATAAATCAAGTCATTTATTCGTTTCTTCACCTGGTATGGGCCCTCCCAATTTCGCTGTAACTTTGGAGAATAGCCACGACGTATTTGCGGGTTGTATAACCAGACAAGCTCTCCAGGTTACCTCCTGCTCTATAGGTAGGGATCCAAATTCCAGATCACACGGTAACCGTAACTCGCGTCCAAACATCACCGACGCTGGTGACTGACCGGTTGTTTCGTGGACCGATGCACGATAAGCCATCAGGAACAAATGCAGGTTTTGGTCCCAGTCTCGTTGATGATCAGAGACGACCTTGGCCAAATATTTGCCCATTGTCCGATTCATGCGTTCTACCATTCCATCGGACTGCGGATGTAACGGTGTGGTCCGAGTCTTGCGAATGCCCAACAATCGACAGACTTCTCCAAAGAGTACAGACTCAAAATTGCGGCCTTGATCCGAATGCAGCTCCATTGTCGCTCTGAAGCGACTGAAAAGCTCTTTGAATAGTACGTCAGCAACAGTCGTAGCTTCCTGGTTTGCTAGGGCATATGCTTCTGACCATTTGGTAAAATAGTCCGTTGCCACTAAGATGTATTTATTTCCATCGTCGGTTTCGGGAAATGGTTCGGCAATATTTATAGCTATTCTTTTCAGGGGACTACCCACATTGTACTCCTCATAGGTGCTCTTCGTTTCCCCGAGGGTCCGTTACCCGTGGTACATAGTTCGCATTTACGGCACCACTCTTTCACGTCTTCTTTACAATTGACCCAATAAAAACGCTCTCTAACTTTCCCCAAAGTCTTCTTCACACCGAAGTGTTCTCCTGAGGCACCGTCATGGAGATGTCGCAATACTGTAGTCACTCGGCTTCCTGGAACTACGAACTGAGACCTAATGGTGGTGCCACCTTTACTCTCCAGCACTCGCTTCAGTAGATCGTTTTCCACCTTCAAGGACTCCCATTGAGCCCAATATGTTTTGAGGGTTCTGTTGAAAGGGCTGACAGCTTCCCAGGCAGGCCTTTCTCGCACACGCTTCCATTCCAGTACCATTCTTAATTCGGTATCAGCCTCCTGGTGTCGTTGCAATTCTTCCGGTAACCAGTTGTCGTTGACGATAGTAGTTCTTAATACTTGGCAAACCTTTTCTTCCAGACGAGAGCAGTGACGGCAGTCCGTCGGACAGGGTCTTCTTCAAAGAGCATCGGCATTTCGATGAGTAGTGCCCGCTCGAAGTTCCGTGTCAAAGTCGTATCCTTGTAATCGTTCGATCCACCTTGCGACCTGGCCTTCAGGATTACGGAATTGTAGAAGCCATTTCAACGCTGCATGGTCCGTCCTCAATAAAAACTTCCGTCAGTACAAGTATTTGTAGAAGTGCTCAACGAACTTCACGACAGCCAATAATTCTTTTCTGGTCACACAATAATTCCTTTCGGCTTTTGACGAAACCTTACTAAAATAGCCGATGACCTTTTCTTGTCCATCCTGTATCTGAAAAAGTACATCCCCAATGGCCAGGTTAATTGCTTCTGTGTCAAGTATGAATTTCCCTTCTGTCCGTGGGTATCTCAACATTGGCGCCGTTGTCAAGGCACGCTTCAACTGTTGGAAAGCTGTTTCGCACTCTCCACTCCAAACATACTCGCGTCCATCTTCAGTTAAAATTGTCAGGGGCTTCGCTATATTGGCAAACCCAGGAACGAAACGCCTGTAGTAAGTACATAACCCAAGAAAACTACGAACTTGGTGTTTATCTTTCGGTGTTGGCCACTCTTGAACTGCACGAATTTTATCGGGGTCGGCTGCCACTCCATTTTGTGATACGACATGCCCGAGATATTTCACCTCCCTTCGGAATATGTGGCACTTTTTCGGACTCAATTTCAGGTTGGCTGTACGCAGTCTCCGGAACACTTCCTCCAGATTTTTCAGATGTTTACTGAATGATCTTCCAACTACGATCACGTCATCCAGATAGACCAGGCAAGTCTTCCACGACAGCCCCCTCAGGATGGTCTCCATTAGACGCTCAAAAGTGGCTGGAGCGTTACATAGACCGAAAGGCATAACTGTAAACTGTCATAGTCCGGAATCAATAGTGAACGCGGTCTTCTCCCGGTCTTCAGGTTCCGTAACTTGCCAATAACCACTCTTCAAGTCTAAAGTCGAAAACCATCGTGAACCAGACAGGGTATCTAACGTGTCGTCGATGCGTGGTAAGGGATAGCTGTCTTTCTTGGTCACGTTATTGAGCTGCCGATAGTCCACACAAAATCTCGGTGACCCGTCCTTCTTACTGACCAGGACCACCGGTGATGCCCATGGACTGCTGGATCGCTCGATGACCCCTTGTCCTTCCTTATTGGTAATAATCGTCTCGGCTTGTGCTCGCCTTGCTAGAGATAGACGTTTCGGCTGCTGACGGACAGACATAGAGTTGCCTGTATTGATTTTATGTTTTACTATATCTGTTCGTCCCTTCTGGCTATCGTCAAGAGCGAAGATATCTTGGTATCGGTGAACCAAACCCTGTACCTCTTTCACTTCCGTTCCATTAAGGTCTTCGCACGAACTAACAACCATACCCACTCATTTTTGGTCTTTGGGCACTGGTTTTGGAACATCAGCCATACACCTGGCTACTCGGAATACTGGCCCACACTGTCCCACAAGGGTACTCTTCTTCAATGTCACCGGATCCACATTAACGTTCATAATTCTCACCGGTACTATCTTTCCAACCTTGATCAGCGCTTTTCCCACCAGTATGCCACTATGGATCTTCTTATGACAGACAGGCTCCATTATTCGCACACATCCTACCCAAAGATCTCCATCCAAACCTGCCTCGACAAATATCTCGCTTTGACCCGGCAATATCATATCTTCTATCAGCAAAACCCTTACAACAGGATCTTCTCGTGGGTGCAACGGAAGTTCTTCGTTACCGACCTTCAAGACACCCTCCTTCAAATCCAACGTAAAACCAAATTTTCTCAGGAGGTCCATTCCCAAGATGAAGTCATCAGTGTGATATCGGCTACCAGCACCTCATGATCACGTTCTTCACTTCCAATGCCAATCTTCATCTTCACCTCTCCGCGTGTTGGTATCACTTCACCTGTTGCTGTACGGAGTTGAGTAGTTGTCGGTAACAACTTAATACTTGATCGTGGAACATCAGGGCGTACGATGGATTTTGTCGCCCCCGTATCAATAAGTAGTGGAACAGTTCGGTTAGCAATCTTCCCATCTACAAACAAACTGCCGTTACTATTCTTTGATGTTACGGCATGGATGGTGATCTCCGGGGCATCTCCACTCAAGATCAACGTTCGCCCCCTCTCGTCGACCCCCTTTAGTTTTCCGACTGCTGAACTTGTTTTGGTTTAGGGCAACGACGTCGTATGTGCCCTTGTTCTTCTTTAAACTGTTTCTTTACTTCATTAGACGGCCACCCAGAATTTGAGGGAAACCGTAGTTGCCTCATTATATCTTCCAGCATTTCGGTTATATCGTCTTAGTTGTTGGTGGTAATTGCATTTGGGCTATTTTCTCTTCTACCATCTTTATTACCCTATCTTGTTTCTCCAATTTAATTTCTAATAGTCCTAACGCGCTGGAATCTTCCAACAATTCTTCGAAAACCTTATCTTTAACACTTTGACATTGTCAAGCAATTTTCCTTTAAGCATTCTAGAATTTTCTTCGGACTTTTCTAGTAATTCTTCCTTGAGCAATCTTGCGTTTTCTAGTAAATCTTTAAACATTCTAGAATTTTCAAATACTTTTTCTTCCAGTGCTTTAGTATTATCCATTAGCTTTCTAGAATTTTCCAGCAACTCTTTTTTTAACATTCTAGAATTTTCTTCGTACTTTCTAGAATTCTCTTCGGACTTTTCCAGTAATTGTTCTTTAAGCATTCTAACATTTTCTTCGGATTTTCTAGAATTTTCCAAAAGTTTATCTTCCATTTTACTTAACAAAAAATTAGTATCAATTGCGGATCCAGGTATTTCGAAACGGTAATTTTCGGGATCCTCGTTATGTTCTAGAAGCCATTTTTTTAGCCGATTCATTAGAACCTCTTTCTTTCCAATAACATCTAAGTCTCTCTCGTCCAATTCCCGTTTTAAATCTATCACTAAGAGATCTTTTAACAATTTCATCGCCATTTTAATTGTTCGTTGGAATTGTTTTTAACACCAAAAGTTTATTCTCACAGCACTTTGTTTATTACGCAATTTTATTTATTTTAAAATGCCACACCTGTAACACCACTGTAACGTTCTTTTTAAAATAATAACCAAAATGCTGTTTAAATCGTCTATTAATAAAGAAAAGTTATTTACAATGCACTTAATTAAAAACACTATAACTATAAACTATTTAACAACTTATTTAAATGCTAGGTATTTACAAATTTATATAAATACTATTTATGTATTACAATATTTATTAACATTTATTTATTCAGAGTACATTTCACTATGCCGGTCAAACATTAACTGCCTCCCTTCTACTCGCGATCTCAATTTATACATTTCATACGATGACTCATACATCTAGAATGTCATGTTCGATGACGTGTTGATGACTCATACACGCAGCTGCCGATAAGTCACGTCGATGAGGCGTGTCGATGAGTCATACTTGCACGTGTTATTGATGAGTCATACAGTTGATGACTCATACATCTAGAATGTTTGATGACGTCATATGTGGGTTTACTATTCGTTACAATCTGTTAAATACGAAAAATACAATTTTAAAGTAGCTGTTACTAGATTAGGTGCCATTTTCTCACATTATGGCGTATCTGAACCTGAAGCCGATCCGCCAGCGTGCTCTTACTCTAACCAAAAAATGCTGAAATCACTAGAAAGATTGATACAAAGGCAGAGTTGACAACACTGAGTTCGATAAAATTAGATTCAACGTTGCTTAAGTCAGAAATTAAAGGAACTTACATTAAGAGGAAAACCTGTGCAATTCTGCTTATATAATTATTTAACAATTTTTCATCTGTTCTAGACCAATTTACAAAGATGTAGTTGGGCAATAATGTTGTTTCACAACATGATTCTACACATTTATCCTGTTTGTGAACCCTCGAGCGTAGAGTCGGATGCGACGACAAAGGAAATACCAATTGTCATAGTGATTTGAGCACTTTTTGGTTTCGAGTCGCTTTTATTGTGCACAATTAAAATAATTTTATTATTTTAATTGTGCTTTAATATTTACAAAGTATTTAACATTCCTTTGAATTGAGCAAAAACATAATTTCGTCATAGCGAAATAAGTCGGTTGTTGGTACGTCCTGCACTAATAAAGCCATTAAAAAGAACTGAAGAATAATGACAATGTGAATGTTGCGGATTTACGTGACAATACCTGCTTTTCAGATAACTGCTACGGTCGCCGTTTGGTCGAGGAATTGATGTACGTTTAATTACCGCGAAAGTTCCTGTACCCATAGTGCAGCATACGGACTTTACTAACTGCCCCATGTCGAGGCTTGGGCCTTCGACAGCGCCCCGATTGTCTATCTGAAGTCGAGACTGTACCATGTGGAAGATGTATGGTGACATGTACCGCATGTAGGTGGCGTTATCTTAGATGCGAGATGCTATAATAACCTTACACGGCTCAGCCGTACTTGTTACCCTAGCGAACTCTGGGAGAGGGGGAGTTTACCGAGAACGTTCAGAGAAGCTGATCACAGTTATTCACATTACACCAAGGAACTACCTGGTGACACAGTCTTACATAGGGAAGTAGTCAGAGGCCACTGACGGGATAGATGTAACTATAGTCTCGCTAACAAATGAAGGATTTAAATGACCGCGTGCACATCAGCTGTGAGAACATTACGATAAGCTAAGAATGTATGCAAAGTATCGTGTTACTAAGAGACGTTTTAAAAAAGTCAGTAGCGTACGTTCGGATAGTACTTTTTAACATTATGTAAATTTATCATCGTTGAAGTATCTATTCAACCTTAATAACGATTTATAATTAAAAATCTCATTACGTTTTAAATGGCATAGGGTAATGAATACTTTTAAAGAAAAGTAATTGCAAAAATTTTAACTATAAACCGTTAAAAGTAAAAAATAGGGAAGATCAGATCAATTTATGAAACATTTACTTCTTTTCAACATTTTCGAATAATAACCAATTTTGAAGATTTACAATTTGTGAAAAAGAATGTTTCTCGTTTCAAATCAATAATCATAACTACACAAAATCATAACTGGTGTTAATTTACATTTTTAAGTGCATAAAACTGATACTAAATGATGGCAATCCTTTTTATATATTAGGAATCGTAATGTATAATAATTTACCAATTTCAAATAACCAATAAAACAATTAATGTATAAACAATTTGTTACTGTTGTAAAGGAATTACTTAACTATTATAGTAGTTCTTAAGAATTTTTGTTTATAACAATATTTCTGCTTTCATATGTTTAATTTAATTTATATTTTTTGCCGTTTACTTGCATACATGTTACATAGAAAACAAAAATATGCCTAACTGTGAGTCAAATAGTATTTTATAGGTGGAATGAAATAATTAAACTTGGACGTTAACAATAATTGTTCTTATAGTATAAATTAATTTCATTTTCCCTATTTTGTACGTGTATTCGATTATAATCGAACGATTATAAGCATCAACGTTAGCCTTCGTAAAGGACATTTTGTGACGCTACTGAATCATTCCAGTTTATCAGTTGTTTCTGTTATCAGATACATTTCTGGAGTCGACCACGTGATCATGAGGTGAACACTGCGTGATTCGAGATGCTTTTTACAATTCTGCCCTCGTGATATCGGTAATCTTAAATCCTTCATTTGATGGCGTGACTATAGTCTCTACGTACTAAAGTCTAGCGTTTGATCTGCGACTTATAATAGCCCTGCTCAAATGCCAGTAATAACAATAAAATGACTGCTGTTTACTGTGATTCAGGGCACCAGCCTTAGAGACTTTTCTAGATCCGGCCATGAATAATGGTTAAACTGCTTCCAAAGTTTTTCTGTTTTGAAGTCTAGTGTTCTGTCGATCAAAAATTGTAAAACCTTTAATATTTCTCGTTATGTTGGATATACGGCGATGCTAATTAGACTTTTGTTTCGGTTTGAAACTCACATTAAATTAACCAAGAAATGTAGCTAATGATTAATTTGAATAATTTGTTCCAAATAAGCTGTTTAGGTTTTATAATGAACAATAACCACCACCATAATCTCTTTAGTAAAAAATCACAAAGGAAATAATGAGATTTAAATAATAAACAAAAGATTTTTTGTTACTCAAATACATTAAACTTCATTAAGGAAGATCCGAAACTTTTGTTGAAAAATTTAAAATAATAAGTTTTAAGTATGTAAACAAAAACACACTGATCAGATTCTACGGAAATTTAGTTCCCACATTTCAGCATTTTTACGGTTCATTAACTTTGTGCGTTCTAGAGGGTAAAACAAAAAGGAGAAGAGAAAAATTCAACAAGGAGAAATTCGGCATTTGTTTTCTGGAAAAATAAAAACTAAAGCTTAGCAAAACAACCGACCAACGAGAGAGTGCAATTGGGTGCATTTCAACCTTATTTTTTTTCGTTTTCCAATTATGCAAATGAGTTAAATGGGCGGAAGCGTTTCTGCAGTTTGGTTCGAGTTTGTTTTAACTTAATTGATATTAAAAAAGGGAGAGATGAGGATGAGACGAAATAAAAAAAATGTTTGGTTCTTACATGATAAGTTTCTGATTGTCTCGTGATTACTGATTATGTTCGCGTGCAGTCAAAATTTCATTTTTGTAGGATAATATGAGGGGGATTTTGCCGATCGATATGAATTGATGTTTTAACACTGTTGGAGGAACGTCTCCATCATCAATCTTTCGTTTTATACTGTGGGCAGAGTTAGTTGTTAGCGTAAAAAAAGTAATTTGTTTGTGAACACTGAATACTGAATAGAATTTAGAAGAAATGACACTTTTCTGACAGCTTTTAAATTAATAGATATGTAATCATGAAACTTAACTAATCATACGCGTTTCTTTCGACATTAAATTCGAAATTCTATTTTACCGAATATCTGGCGATGTATGTGTCACACAAGATAATATATTTTTTTAATTGCCATAATTGTTTAACATTCTGACAAAACTATTCGCAAAAAAGGTTTATGTTGGGTTTACACTTATCATAATCAAATTATCACTTTATAATATCCATATCTATGGCTTGTACAACAAAGGCATTCATCGTTGCATGCACTTCAATGTAATACACTTATGACTTTGATGGAGGCACGTGACTCCTCCATTGAGCATTGTCATACAAGACAGCCGTCAATAAACACTTTATGAAACAACATCACGCTTGTCCATCTATTCATTTTTATAATTTTTACTAACGAACCTGACTTGAATGTACTACTGTGCAATGTGCATGTAATAATTTGGAAGTTTTTCAGTGATGAACAACAGTTTTTGTAGTTCTCACGTTTAGGAATTCCTGTAATATCTTCACAATTTTATTAATAACTTTTCTTATGCATCCTGCCAAATTCCATTGAGGTATATTTATTACGCGTGTAGTGTGTACCTTATATTACACTAAACATCAGAAGTAGTGGAGCGAAGTATCAGAAATGTATAGTGAAAATGATTTGGGTCTATATAGCAGAATACACCCTTTCGAAGTAAGAGGACATTCAATGAACAAATATCGCTTACGAGTGCTAGGATTTAGTTTCTATTTAAATTTGGTGAACTGTAACAGAAACATTGAAAATTCCTAAACCTAGGTTTTCACTAATTTTTTGTGATTGTTAGGTAGTTTCTATTTCATTTTTCTTCAATTCAATTCCATATTCAAAGTTGATTGAATATACTTGATCGTCTTATATTTAAGAATTAGAATAAAGTTGAATGCGATCGGATTAGGATTAAACAGAGCACATATTGTCATTGTTTTTACTAATGAAATTAGCACCACAACCTAGGTTGACGGTTGTAAAGTGCGTTGGAAAACGATTTTAATCTAGCAAGTATGTATTTATAGTTAACGAAAAAACAATTGCCCTTCTCTATCATTTCTTATATATTTCTTTCCATTTGAAGTTTCCCGTGAAGATCTTGTCAAGCTAAGATTTCTTCTACCGATGCAAGCTAACTGCACTGATAACTATAATAACTGGGTACGAATTTTCAAGAGCAACTAGAATAATTACAAACAATAAAATATCTTTCCTACACTGTAAAAAATGACTCCTAATGTCAAACCACATTCATTTGGCTCAAGTATTCCGTATATACGTTTGAATACAGCCAAATGCGCTAAGTACTAGAGACCCCTTAATCAAAGTCTGGCCAAGGCAGCCTTTTTATATCACAACACGTGGCGCCAAATTTGAAAAGTACAGAAATACTTACACGACCAAAGATTGGCACGAATGTAAACAGTATTTGACTCAATTAAAAATCACGAAAGAGTGGGTTGTGTATATAAAACATATTGTGCAGTAAAATTACATTATAATTAGGATGTCAAAATCAAAATATTATATCAAAAATATTGTGATATAAAATGGCGGGCACCTTGGCAACGCATTGACCAAACGCTAATTGAAGGGTCTCTACTAAGTACTAGAGTCACTGCATCTAGTTACCTAGGCCAGCTAGTCGACCAGAGTACCGCAAACCTCCACCATATTGGGGCAAACGAAGCACGAAATTGTTCATTATTTGTTCTGTATTGAATTTAATCAAATCCACGCTTACTTTAAAAGGTTTTTCTTATTCTGAAAGATCAAACCTCTAATATGCCAAACACGTAGAACGTGGTTTTAATTTGTCCATTATTAAAAATCACCCTTCTCTGCCCCAATATGGCGGCGGTTTGCGTTACTCTGATCGACCAGCTGGCCTAGGTGACTAGATGCAGTGACTCTACTAAGTACTTGATTCTACCGCCCTCTACGTTTGACAATTTTGTTTATTCTAAATGAAAGTTTCTTAGGTGATGAGACTGATTAGTTTGAGGCAAGTCCATAGTTCTTAACAAGAGCAAAAAGATAGTTTAATGTAACAAAAGTATAAATTAGTTTGAAGCCATTAAGGTTTTTAATAGAATAATAGTTCTTATTTTATTTAAATAAATTGAACATTTCTCCCAAACTAAATTTTTAGGTGATTAAAGGTATAAGATAACGTACAGTTTGAATGAAACAAACTGACTAAAATAATAATAACTTTACAGTAAATGTCACATCAATTCATGAAAACTATTTTTATGTTTATGTGGTAAAGTGTCTAAACTTTACGCACCGACCGCCTATTTATTACCCCAGGAAATGATTTCCCAGGTACTCATTTTCACAGGCTGAGTCGACCTGGAAGCCTTAGATATTTTAAAAATTCCAATGTATTATCCCTGGGATTCGAAACCTGGACCTTAAGATTGGTAGTCTAGTGCCATACCCACTGAGCTACCATGGCTTCACTAGAAGAATTAAATTATCATTCGATAAAAGTGCGAGAGTAAGTACACTTGAATTCTAGTCAAGTATTTTTAATTCTTCCGCAAGGAAATGAGACTACTGGTACAATCTCACCAGATTCTTCTCCCAAGAAACTGTAGTCGGTTGAAGCAATACGTTCGGTTTTACGAGAACCGAACTTTTGTTTCCTTGAAACATTTAAAATCAAACGTAACAGAAGTTTCATTAAAACCTCTTTAAAATAAAGTGTTTGTTTCAAACAATTCTGAAGATTAAGCCACGTTCATGCAGACTGCTTCAAATATATTTTGAAACATAAGTTTTTTCTGCACAGTATGCAATTATCCTCTAATTAAATAGATTTTTTAAATATAATGCGATACTACCTAGTTCAGCTCCGATGCAAAGGCTCTTTATCTGGAGGTCAGATAATGACCCCTATTAGAAGTAATAAACTTAGTGACATACCATTTGAAACGTTATTACTCCTAATTGCTAATAGCTATAACTGTAATTTCAAAAATATTAAATTAATAAATATTGAATGTGCTGAGGCTCCAAATAAGGTTCTGATGGCCCGGTATAATGATAGCTTTTGTGTTTTATAATACATCTTATCGGTATCTAGATAGTAATTAGATGAAGTATCTAATACCGTTATCTAGATACATATTTTAGGAAATACTGCTATCGGTATCTAGATACTATCATTACGTATCTACGCACAACACTGCCCAAGTCATTGCTGGCCGGTCGCACGCGTAATATTTATGAACGGTGGTCTTACCGGCAAATTTTCGTAAAAGCTCCTTTATTTCATGATACGATATCCGAAAACTATGAAAATATAGCTACTTGTCCTGAGTAATGCCTTCCGCAGACATTTGTTAGTGCTCACACTGCTCACCATCCATAACAACAAAAAACAAACTGGCTTTTTGCGTTTTGTTTAACTTCCTTACAAGATGGTTATCAAAAGGCAATATATATATTAGGAGGCGAAATATTGGACGAGATTAAATTAGAAAAGTATTTAATGTTTACTCTATACATACTAGTTTTTGATCAAAGGAATCTGTACATCCTATGCACTACACCTAAAATAATTCCCTATAGCTCCTTAAATCTCTCCTGTTTCTTGCTTCTCAAGATAACATCATTTGTTTTGTTTTCACCTTAATACCAACCTAAAATTTAATTTTGAAAGATTATTTTAGGGTTAGCTTTTACGGCAACAAATTCATAAAGCGTACGGTTATGAATAATTTGGAAATTAATTTATGAAAGGATCGCATTCAAAATAGCCAAAAGCAAAATTTTACTGGCTTAGAATATTGAGAATGAAAGTGAAGTGGTGTTAATATGATATACGAATAGAGCTTTGATTATATTGGCACTTTGTACCTCGAAAAAAGTTTAAAATTAAATTATGGCCTAGTATTCAATTTCTACCAAGATGATTAATATCCTCTCCTTGTACTCTTCTACTTGAATGAATATTACGAAATGTGGTATCTATTCAAAAAGATCGGCACAATAAAGCTCGGAAAAAGAACAAGAAATTTTCAATATTTTTATAAATGCATAAATTAGTTTACCTGTTTCAAGAGAGAAGTTTGCAAAGTCGTTAATGATTATTATTCGTCATTATCAGAGAATGCTTATTACACAGTTGCTTCGAGCACTTCCTTGTTCTTACGTGACAGTTAGACATTATTAGGGCAAGTCAGTCTAGTACGTACACTAACTTTTCATAGAAGAACGTTAATTACGTTTATTATCGCAGTATTGAATTTGTGTTTAGGTATAAAGCTAGAATTCAGAACGTCATTTCACTAATGCAACCTAATTAGCATAGAAGAGCAATTAACAAATTAAAAAGACCAAAAGTAGTTTATGAGGAAACTCATTATTTTAGTATTTTGTTAATTTAATTTTCTTTGAAATAGTTCTGGTGCAAATTAATTAGTTTAATGAAAATTTTTGTTTATTTTTTAATATTTAATCCTCTTAGAAGAGCAAACATGCAATTTAAATTACACTCACACAAGATACAATTTAGACTTTACACTTAACATAATTAATTTTTTTGTAATTAAAGACCTAAAGATGAATGACCCATATCCAATTAACCCCCTTAGGAATTAAAAATGTCAAGACCTAAATTTCTTGTTTTAATTGTACAATAACCGTTTTGTCGTACCTAGGTGCCATTTATACTGAGAATATTAGGTTTTAGTTAACTTTAGGTAGCTAAACAATTTGGAATGTTATAAAAACCGAAAGAACGTTTAGAAAGCATATTTTATAAAACAATTTTTGTCTCAGAAACACTAAACACGAAATGGGCACAATCGTATAAAACTATTTAGTGTTATAGTAAATTTTATTAGGCCTGTTACGACTATTAACGGATAATTATATAAACATTTACAGATATTTAATGGAATAATAGACAATCACTATAAAATAGCTTTATAAGGCCATTATAAATGGATTCTCTAATATGAAGCAGTGTTTTGTGCATCATTTATAAAAGAGTTCTAATACAACATTTTTATATGCGCTTTTTTATTATTTCCTCTAGAACTTATTTATTGCATACAGCAAGATCAATAAGATTTAAAAATCTTTTAAATATTCCACAGAAACTAATTTCAATAGTTTTTTAAGTCATGGGATGATGGTAAGTGACAACAAATACCTATTATGTCGGTAAAATATCTAAATAGAACTATATGGCAGGGGAACGAGCAACCAAGAGCAGTGTTTCTATGATTTTTTTCTTTGTCTACGAATATTCAAGTTATTAAATAAGAAGAGAACATGTTTTTGCTTAACTTAGGTATATAAAATGCTGACGTTTTCTACAACCTATCAGATGCTAAACATTTTTGTTCGTGATGCTAAAGTACTTTTGAAACGAATACGACATAAAAGTAGCATATTTAGTTTACTATTTTAAATTCATTTTGCTTTTCTCATTTAGTAACACTGAAAGCGTAGACAAAGCACATGCTAATATCAAAAATTACCTTATATTTGTTTTATAGAAATACTTATGAAGATCATTTAGTGTTCAAGTATTTGTTTTGTTCTATATCTGATTGATTAATGATTTTAGTGATGCAATGCTTGACACAAGTTTCTACCACTATATAATAGCTATTTTGCAACCTTCGCCAAATGCATTCTGCTTTCTGAGATAGAATTATGTGACAAAAAACTATTTTATAAATTGTAAAAAAAAATTAAAAAATGGTTATATAAGTATTTAATCTGCTATAAATCAATTTGCGCCTGTAAGCTGAAGTGTCGTATACGAATAGTTTTATAAACGTTTATAAAACAGTTTAAAATATGTCCTATAAGATGTTTTATAATTTGGCTTTAAAACATTCTTAACACTAGTTGAAATTACATTTTGATTTCAAACAACAACATACTTGTTTTTGCAATGTTAATGCAGAAAACATGCTTTTGAAAAGCAGCAATACAACAACAATAAAATATAATTGTTCTACTACATAAGAATTATAAAGCTACTTTCCTAATTAGGTGAATACATATGCATTTGTTGAAGCCGTTGTAGACTTTTTTTTAAAGTAGCTCTTCACTATCTACTACCTACGAACGTATGTCTGCTAAGGTTTTGTTCGGTATCGGAAACTGTACGAACTACGTTAAGCAATTGACTTGGTTTACCAGTCGCTCGCATAGCAGTATGAAAAGAGATAGGTAATGATAGATAAAGGTATTAGTCATTGACAAAAAAGAACCAGAAGTTTTAAAAAAATTTGTTTTTGTAAACATCAACAAATGTACGACAATTTTTTACTTTTGCTGTTTTTGAACAAATTGGTTGTTGACATGTTAATAAATAATATTCACTACTAGTTGTTACTAGTAACAAACAAAATTCTAATTTCTTCATAATTTGTCTTGGGAGGGTTTGCTAATCCAGTATATATTAAAATTATTTTATTTAAAAAAACTTTAAAATATTTAAAATATAGTTATTTATTTATATTACTTCAGTTGAAAAAATATTTTAATTATTAAAAAGTTGAATAGGAATTTATTCACTTAGCGATATGTCAAAATGGCATAGGCTTAACCCAAATACTCAAAAAACGTTTAATTTGCCAAAGGTGTAATCTATTAGTAAATAAAATCTTCTTTCTACGGATAAACACATTTCCATTAAAGGTGTTGTTAAGCGGATTTACAACTGCGGCTTGATAAATTAAACAAAAAATGTAGATAGTCATTTCACAAGTAAAATTTCTAAATTCTTAAAAATAAGCCTGTAATTAATTTTTGAAGTTGAAAGATCCGAAGCGTGTGACGTCACACGTGCACGCGCCTAATATGCACCGCATACTAAACTGCTTCGGTAGTTGAAATCCGATCACAAATCAGTGAGTGCATTTCACGTGTTTGCGGGGAAATAAAAAAAAAATATTTACTTATTAATATTGTGTAATTAAAACATTAAAACAACATGCCTCAGTGTTGTATATTCGGGTGCAACAATACTGAAGAGACTGGCGATTAAATTTCTTTTCTTTTCCAAATAAAGATAAAAATCCTGGAATTTACCGGCAATGGTTGCAAATCGTGAAAATAGTTGATTTTATTCCATTTAATACAAGCCGAGTTTGTTCGGCACATTTCCAGGATTCGGATTATGAAGAATCGTATTTAATGAAAAGGAAATTAATGATACGTTCAAAAATGCTGTTAAAAATGAGTGCAGTGCCGTCATTACATATACGTGCAAAACTCGAAAATAGTAATTTATCTAGGAGTAAGTGACTTGAAGAAAAAAGAAGGAAAGAATTAGTTCATGAAGCAGTTGCATCTACTAGTCGTGACGATGATTCGGAAGAACAATCGAGAATTATTATGGACGACAGCGAATCGGGACCAGAAACTGGTGTTGGTATTGTAGTGATCGGAGCCCAAGGGAGATACATAGGAGTAGTAATAAAGTGATAAAATGTCGACTCTTCCTAATTATTTATTGCTATTTAATCTAATAGATAATATTTATGGTTGGTGATCATCAAAGTTGGGTTATTATTATCTAAGATGAATAATTAGAGGAAACTTGCACTTACCTCTAACTTTGGCATCTAGTTAAGCTTATAATTGTTGATTAGCATTTGCTTACTTATTTTTTTTTATGACCTACGTTGTGTTCGTAAAAGAAATACCTACGTTGCGTTTAGGAAAAACAAGATATACCTACGTTGTGTCTAGTTCTTAAATGCACCAAAGAGTTATTTGTTTTGTTTCAAGTTTGCTTATGGTGGAGCTTGTCTTCAAACTCGTAAGTAATGGTTGAATTCAGGTAACTGAGATTCAGGTAACTCAAATTCGTATTCGAAGTGTACCACACACAGGTTTGGAGTTAATTGGAATGAAACACTGAATTTTCACAACAGAAATGTACAAGATTTATTTAACAATCACCACGAGGACAGTGTTACAAAAATATTTACGGTTTATTTACAATGTCGCCCCTATTTTTAGGAGTCTTGAAAACAAACAATTTCATTTTCTGACTTTACTTTGAGTTATTTAAAAGTTTGGCTGAAAGAAAAAAACTGAAAAGAAACCTAATGAAACACTGAAGGGTTCTGGTCAAAATTATTGCGCCCTGATCAAGTTACTAAATAATGATCAATTTATTTCGGCTAAGTCCGATCTTTCGAATTAACACTTTCCTATCTTTATCTGTTCACCTTGTGATTATGGTTATCTCCTTTATGAGATTTACTTGATTTTATTCTTTATCTTATTTTTTTTTAACTTTTATAAGAGCTGGTCCGATACTGGTTAAATCTTAAGTGATAATTTCTTTAGAATTTTCGCGTGTTATGCACGTATTGGTTAAACCATGATTGTATTTGGTACTTCAATAGGAAGATTAATAAACCAAGAACTGACGTTTAAAAAAAAATGTTTATTGTTTAACTGTTGATGCTTTCTTTGCTTGGTGGTGAACTCGGGCAAATCTGATATAAATTTCTGTTTTTGATTTAATACTTAATTGATTGAAACTTGTTGGAAATTTATCAGATATGTTGAGTTTGGTGGAAGGATAGGTAAACTAGGAAAAGTTCGTGTCGTGTTACAATTTTACTCTTAAGCCAGGATTGCTGAACCAAAAGCCGAAACAAAAGACTTTACATTCGAATCAAAATAAATGTTAAGGTTAATAATGTTTACATGCCAGTTAAGTTAGTCTAACTCAAATGTAAATAAATTTTGAGGTTTCCTATATGGAAACTAGATTTGAACGGATGAGTGCCGGGCTCCAAGTAAAATCACAGCACTATCGTACTTTTGAGGAAATTTGGTAAAATATTTTATAAGCTAAATGATGCGCGATGTGACAATTCGCAAACCCGGATAGCTAAGGTGGGTTTTCACACACTTACACTATCTGTTTCTTCAGATCAATGTGATTTGTAATAATTGTACATAATATAAATCCCCCGTTGGTTCCAAGTAGTAAATTTTTGTTTTGTTTTTTTGTTTTGTTTGTTTTGGTTTTACTTAGTTGGAACTTACAGGTGTGCGTGTGTGTAAAGTGTATGATCAGAGAGGGTTGCTCAAAAATCACCTGAGAGCGACTTTCCCGCATTAGGAAAGTCGGTCTAGTTACGATCTAATCAAGAAAGGAATAACCCCAAAGGGTTAAAAGGCTAAACGATGTAGTTGGAGATTGTAGGTAGCAGAATTTCAGAGATGCTTAGTTCTCAAAATTATTCTAGTCACTCTCGTTGAGATTTGGTACTAAAGGGTTGTACTGATGGTAAATCAAAACAATAAATTATAGAATTCCAATTACGTCTTTTTACAAAAATAATCTTTAATACTGAAGGACTGGACATTGACTCGCGAATCAAATTTAAAAAAAACAGTAATTTGAAACAGGCATACTCTTTCGGACCAGTCTTAACCTTCAAGATCTTTGGTTATCACAAGGTAAATAGATTTATGATTTAGAATTGACTCACGTTTCGTTGGTAACCAGATTGGTCTCCGCGGTGATGGTTAATCCAAATTTTGGTTTACGCTGCTGGTGTAGCGTCGGCGTTCAAAATTAATCCTTTGGATTTTTCACTAATTCACTGTAATGGCCTAATTAATATTTAAGTTTGAAACTTAACTATATGATTGTTATTTAAGAAAAACGGAATTTGTATCTAGATTGTCTTTTGTTTCAATAACAATTTGTTTTTTCGGTTTTAAGTATTTAAATAAATTGTGTTTCGCGAAACCTCTTGAGAGGTTGTTAAATTTGACTCTGTGACCCTTATTTGAACAATGACTTTCCGAAATTTCCCCTTTTTTCCGCAACTAGCTTAAGTTAAGTCAGTTTCTTTTTCATTTGTCCCGGTCTTGTCTAGAGGGGGTCGACGGTCTATTTAGTGGCTGAAACGCGGCGTCTTTCTTTAATAACAATCGTAATCAATCATGTAACAAATACAAACATGTACAAAATGGTAATTCAATATTACGAAATGATATCTTACAACATTACTCATGTGCTTTGAAACGAGACATTTAACAATGACACTTCAAAATTAAATTATTGACTTCTGGTATTACAATTTTTAATTCCCTTTTGAAGATTCATAACATAGAATGAACTCTATCTAAAATTAGTCTCTATTTTCGTTTTTTTCAATTATTTACTTATAGTCAAGTTTGGTTTGTTAACTGCGCAATGGATATGTATGTTCGGCCATTCCTTTGTTATTAGAAAGGCCCATATGTAAAACACACGTGTACCGTGTCGAATCAGGCATTTCCAAATTGTGTGAGAACTCAAGTCCCGACTAAAGACTTTCGACAAATTCTCGGACCCGCTGTCACATAATTCTTGGCGTTTAGCCCGACTCCTGGAAAAACTGCAAAACGGTATCACATAACACGATGGTCCCCGGAAACCGGCTGTCGATGTAGGAAAGAAATAGTAATATTTAAGACTGCTTGCGCGTTTTTAGTTACGCCCCTCGATTTCTGAAAGATAATATAATTTTTAGAAAAATGCAAATTTCCGACTTACTACAGTATACAATGTGAATTAGGTCAAGAAACATTACGAAATATTTTGGAAATTCAAGAGGACATCGATCACCGCGACACTAGTTTTCATGAATCTGATTTTTCACTTTCTGATTCCGACAGTAGTGGGGAATCTGATGGGGACAAATATGATATATAAAAAACAGGAATATAAACTTAGTATTTATTTCGTTTATTTTCAAAGTTTAAAGGAAATTTTTAAATTCCTGCACTGCAGTGAATGCGGATGCATTTTCATGATACGTGGTACAACTGTAAAAGGCTCTTTACTGTCAGTGAAGTTTACATGTGACAATGGACATTTTTTTATTTGGAAATCACAGCCTACCAAAAATTATTATGCTGTTGGAAATGTGCATCTAACCGCTGCAATATACCTAAATGGACTAAACATTTCTGCCTTTCGAACAATGTGCGACACTATCAGCCTACGATTATTTTCTAACACTAGATCTTACAAAATTGTGCATGACATAGTTATTCCAACACTCAAACATACGTGGAAACAACAGAAAGACAGTGTTACAGCTTATACAAAAGCTCTCGATGGGTGCACAATAGCCGGCGATGGGCAGTTTGATTCGCCAGGGTTTTCTGCTAAATACGTAACGTATACCGTGATGGATGTAGAAACGGAAAAAATCTTGCTTGCGGAAAAAAGCAGCTTGCGACCAACTGCTTACGAAATTGCAATCAACGGGGGTAAATGTCAAGTGCTTTGTATCAGACCGCCATACTGGCATTTGCTGCTTGATTCGTACTAAGTACCCTGGAATTGAACATCAATTTGATGTTTGGCATCTAGCCAAAACTTTGACAAAAAAAATAAAAGCCGTGGAAAATAAAACTCCACTTCTCGGACCGTGGAGGACCAGTATAGTGAACCATTTTTGGTGGTCTGCTGCAACCTGCAATGGAAATGCCGTTCTTTTAAAAGAAAAGTTTACGTCTATTCTGAATCGCATTACAAATGTCCATGTGTGGAAAGGCAATTCAAAGTTTCACAGTTGCGCACATCCCCCTTTAAGTGAATCTGATGAGCGACAGAAGATGTGGTTACCTTCTGGGTCACCGGAATTTAGGTACCTAAAAGATATTGTAGAGAATAAAGCACTTTTAAAAGATTTTGCTACTTATTACATACATAGATCCAAGATTGTTTTACGTGGGGTACCCGTGTTAACATACCCCCACGTTCCTTCCATGAGGAAGTGATTGGGATACGCCCAATCAGCGCGCAAGTTGCACAACCGGCAATCGTGCAATTGCTCCCAGATTAACTCACTGGTAGGAGCGAGGTTGCCTATCCACCCTCTACTAGCTAAGCGCTCACTAGTGACCGAGCAGTTGACTTAACAAGCTGCTCACCCGCCGGCACCGGAGTACCTCGTCCAGCATAGGACTATTCCCCAGCTATGCCCTCTTGCAAAGTGGGACCACTGCCCGATCGAATCCAACCTCAATTGTGGCAGGACTTGGTTTTTAAGCGGTTTTGCCACCCCGATCTACCAATTTTAGGCTTGGTGGGCCCTCGACAGAGCTTCTTTAAAGTCTACACGTTATAGACTCCCGGTGCGTACCCGATATTGGTGAAGTTGTCTTAATAGTGAGAGGCTATATATTCGCTTCAACTATCCTTAAGTGTAATGGCTTTCGGAGCTTCTCCCAATCACCGTACCCAGCTGCAGTCCGGATCAATGGGTGGCCAGGACAGCTCCTAAGCACATTTACCTGGCGGCTTGCAGTTTCCCAGCACATGGGATGAACCTCACTTCTAGTCACCGCACTAGAGATTCCGTCAAACAGCGGGTTCCTTTGGTGACCATAAATGGCCTCGGGCAACAGCGGGTTCCTTTGGTGACCTTACATGACCTAGGTCATGCAGCATGTTCCCTGGTGACCATGATTGCCCTCGGCCAAGCAGCGGGTTCCTTGGTGACCATAAATGACCTCCTCTCTTAGGCGAGATTCGAATCCGCCCACACCGGTCTCATCTACCAGGGCTCCCCCTAATCGGTATGAGTAACCGTCGAGAATTCTCACGAATTTCTCTACCACACACTTTATCTGACAGCTTCGTCCATTGCCCTTGATAGGGATAGGGTAGAAGGCAGCCAGTTCTATGCGTGAACGTCGTGTGGTCTCCCGTTCACCCAAACCTTATTACATACACACAGGATTTCTAGAAAGCTACCATAATGTACGCCTAAAGTATTTGCCTAAAAGGATTCATTTCTCTTACGAAGGAATGGTAGCACGCAGTATTATTGCAATACTAGATCATAATTCTAACATAGGCAGGCCTTAAACACAAGAAAGGCTAAGCTGGTCTAAATCGCAAAAAATGGGTTTATAAAGAAATTTCCCCAAAAAAATCGAATGAATGGCGAGAGAAACTAATATTTGCAATAGAGAAGAACTTAGCTAATCCTGCGTATTTGAATATCGAAAATGATGAATATGCAACCATAATTCCTGCAAATATAGCTACAGCCGAGCGTCCTTCTTTGGAGGAAGCAAAAAAAAACACATTATTCCAGATACAATCATTAGAAATGTTTAATATTATTATTGATAGAACGTATTTATAAATGTAATACTATAATAATTATACGTGAAAAATAAGTACATGTTATTTTTAAAGTTATTTTTACTTTTTTTATAATTTATATAAATATTTAGTTAATACAAGATATGTATTTAAAAAAACTCTTTTTCTTAATCAAAGTAATCAGGATCTTCTCCTTCTGCAGGACGAAACCCTGTATACACATTGTTCTCTTCTGGATATTCATTCCTTATTTTTAAAACGACACAAGCGGGTATTACCTTCCTCTTCTTTTTTTCCCAAAGACAACCAAGAATTTACCCAATAAATAAATTGCTTATACGCTATATGACGCCACAAACGATTAGTTAATTTAGTAAGCTGTTTTCTATTCGTTTGATCCGCTCGTAATAGCATCTTGTAGCGAGAAGCTTGCAAAGTGTCTAGATTTAATACTACACTATGGAAAGATTCGTGAAAAGTTATACACTGTAACCCGCCTTTTAAATTGGAAATTTCATTTGTTTCCACGCAGCAATGCGATTCATAATTTGTACTCATAGGACCACAAAGTTCACAATTGCACCAGGCGACTTTTCCCATTCTAATATTGTCTTCACTTTGTAATAAATCGTTAATCGAAGTCTCCGAATCAATCCCCGTAGGCTCAAATGAATATGGTGTAATTTTCTACATTGTATATTAATACACCTTATCAATAGAAATTACAGTAAACACTGAAATAAGCTATAAGTACACCGTATACGTACGGCAAGTGCTTCAGTCGCCTGCACGAGTGACGTCACACGACCGCGCTCGAGTCAGGCGACAACGGGTTTACAACACCTTTAAGTACAATTTGTTGAAATTCTTAAAAAAATACGTTTTGGTGTCAGTGGTGGTCTCCTGCTACCTTAACGCTACCTTTTTGGGTGGAGCCAGTTAATTTCATAGCCTGGATTCTACCTGAAATAAACTGTTAAGGTTAATAGAGCTTAGATTAATATGTGCAAAATGGTCATGATTAATTTCTTGTCGTTCTACTTTGATATGCACTGATATTTGAGTGTACAGTTCTTTTATTTGTCAACGACTATTGACTCTGTTGCTCTTAGGTGGCTAGTCACTAAGGGTATACACACAGTTGTTTTGTAATTGGGATCCCAAGCAATAACTATCAGTCAGCCAGCGAGACCTGACACGGTCGGGTGACTGTTAGATGCTCTTCTTCAATCATTTCTACCAAACTGCAATTTTCTACAACTCCCAATCTTGACAACATCAACATCATCAATATTAGATTGATGATATTAATAAACGATATTAAGCTAGTAAGCTTTAGTGAGGTATAATTACTACGATCCACTTACTTAACTTATCCTCATTTTGGAAACAGTTCTCTGTGATTCTACTTTTTTTTGTTATAGTTACAGTTTCGAGTAGCCTTACCAAATGAAGTTACGCTGTGTTACGAATATGGATTAGGTGATAATTATATATCGATTCGGCATTTTTAAATAAACTGGTGCTTACTCGGTTCTTTGTTAAAAAACTGTTACTTTCAGCAATGTTCGCTTCCTTAGCAACTTGCTTCTTTTGTATTTAACCTTACCTTGCGTTGTAGCAGGTTTTATTGCTATCTTCCTACTTCTTTCCTATTTCTATTAAACTTGGCAAAGCAGTTGCAGGTCCGATTATTGTCTTTTGCAAAACTTTTGGTGTTTTTCTGGTTTTGTCAGTGTCTGCTTGTTAAATGCGTAAGTTACATGCCAATTTTTTTGCCAAAGAGCGATGTTCGTTCGGTATTGAGTCAAGTAAACTACATGAAAGAGCGATGAAAAGTTATTTACGCGTGAAAGAGGTTGACAAGATGATGATTAATTTTGAGACTTTTTTGTGTTCATCCGAGTTTTTTAGCTCGTATGAGAGAGAAAAGACTGTAGAGAGTTTTGAGATTGATTTTCAAGGAGGATGGTCAATAGTTTTCGAGATATCATTATTTGAAGTCCGAAAATACACGACTTGGAAACCCAATGGCCTTATTGTGTATGCCCATGTCCATGTTGCACATGTATTACATGCAGAAAGTGCCGAAACTTCAAACAAGAACTCCGATGAACTCTGTATAGCTTTTTCACAAAGAATTCTTAAAATAGCATTTAGACTATTCATTACATCTTTTATATATATATATAGATTTGTGTTCAGCTAAAATCTAAAATTCGGCAATTTACTCCTTCAATATTTCAAAAACTATAAAGCCTTCAATGTAATGCCCTGTACAAGATTAGCTAATTACAGATTTTAATCCATATACCTTGCTGCGCTTGGAAAAATATCAAATGTTTTGGCTACTTAACTTCACTATAAATCCGACGTACCTTTGAGCGGTCTTTCACGTGGTGCGCTTAACTCATTAATGGATACGGTCCTTTGATGATAATTTTCATTCTCTTATTGTCAAGTCTATTAAATAATTAACGGACACATTTAAAAATCCCACCGGATTTAATAGAATTTGAGTTAAAAATGTAGAACTGATGATAATTAAAAAAGATGTAAGCAAAACGATGATATTCAGTTTTAATAGACGAAATTGTTTTACAGAGCTTACAGGGAAAATCTTGTTAACTCCTTTGTCCATGTCAAAAATGAATGGCTTAGCTATTATTCTAATACTTTTCATCCAGTATAATAACCCTAGAATGTTTTTTGTGATATATGAACCATATAATCTTCTCCCTCCACCAAAAAAATAGGTAACAGTCAATCAACGTAACTAATCCATCTACATCCACAGGTAGTTAAGCAGTGACTTATGGGACACTTATATACAGATGGTCGTGATGACAGGCCTTTCTCGGTAATCATACATATTACATGGCACTCTGTGCTTCTCCTGCACATCTGGTCCTCGTCTCAGCATTGATCTGCCGAGCGCGCAAGCAAAGAACGTAGCAGCAGCAGCAGCAACCAGAGGAGGGAGAAAATGAGAATGCTCTGACATTTATTTTTACTCTCATTTTTGCTTCTTTATATTATTCCGTAATGGGTTCGGCTCAATGTGGATCATTTTTTTGGAATAATAAAAATTGTTGGTATTATTCGAACTGCAGCAACGAGATTTGGGTAAAATTTCATTAGAACATTCAGCATGGTTATTTTTAATAACTGAAAAAAAGTGTTTTTTATCGACAATACTACACTACTGCAATATTGGAAAGCTTTAATTGAACCGCCATCGTGCAGTATAATTTTTGATCAATGGACCGATCAATTGCAAATGGAATGCATAGAGAATTAAATTTGAAACTCCATTTGCATTTAAGTGAGAATCGGTTAATTTACTGCTCAATAAAAAAATTTAGTTAGGTGACTTTTTAGTTAGGTGCACTATTTAAAACTGGATTTAACAACGTTGTGTATGTACTACTGGGAAGCCGTGCTCATAGGAGCAGATGATATTCAAATTTTCAATAATACAGCTAGGGTTTTAGTGCTTTATCCGATAATGAATTCGTATAGTACTATTTACTCAGGCCGTTTTTAAAATTTTAATCACTATAAAAGCTCTTTCTACATGAAAAACAACGGGATTACTTCAGCAGATATACATGCTCACATCGACGTAAATATATATATCTAGCCAATATTTTATAAAAATCGCACGAAAAATACAAGATTAAAATTTCCGCATCGGCCGAAATAGAAAATATATAACGTAGCAACATAAATATGGATTAAAAAACAAAATGTCCTTTACCAGACGTACAAAAACTGTGCTGACAGCATAAAATATACCTAGTTGACATAACTGCTTGTATAAATCACTCAACAAACTTGAATTTTTTATATATGTGTGCTAGTGTTATAATCTAAAAGGGTTCAGGCTCTACCAAAAATTAAATTTCAGAACAGTTTTAAATTTAGGGAAAAAATTCACATACCGCTATGGAAATATACCGAAGGACTCCCAAAATAATATTTATTTGCAGTTGATATTTCAATAGAATTATGTAACATGATCAAAGTGGTAGATCAAGATATGGACATCGCGAAGCGTCGCTTGAAATCGGATTTGGAGAATTTCTCAAAATTGTAATTTGATGTACTATAAATGATGAAGTAAATTTAGAAAACTTTGGCTTTTCTGAAATTCTTTTGCAGCATTTCATGTTTAAGATCAAATTCGGTATTCCTGTTAGACATCAGGTCCGTTTTCTCAGAGGTTTATGTGAAGTAGATGGACGAAAACTCAGGAAGTGCTTGAAAGTGAAAAAATATGTAATAAAATTTTCAATGAAATTTTAAGACTTTGTATTTTGTTTTTAATCACAACTAATCTAAAACATTTCGCAAACCGGGATGGCGGGTTTTATTTAGCACAAGTCGTTCGGTTTTCACATACCTTCAAATGTAAAATATGTAGAAATTGATAGCTCTTCTAGAACCTACAATAATAATATAATTAAAATTATAAAACCAATAGTAGACAATTAATGGAGTAGGAAACTATGGTGACCCTAACTGAAAGAATCTTCTTATTTGAGAAAGAATGGTGTTGAATATAAGGTGTCACAATTTCTTGGGTGTATAAATATCTACATGGTGGCTCATAGCCACCACACCAGACTTTACCAGCGCATTTCTGATGGGATTTGGAACAAAAAATCTTAATAAAGTTTTTTTTTTATTTTTAATAATTTTGACCGACGTTTTCAGAAAAGTACCTATAATTGATGTAAGTCAGGTGTTAAGTCGAATAGGATTAAATGCAAGCTCTTTAGAAATTGACACCATCAGTAAAAACGTGACATCTGTTGAATTAGCACAAGGATGGAGACGGTGAAAATTCTTTTCTGGGTGGTGTTGAAAGAACATAAAACGTTCATTAATCCGGGGGATTCCCCTGTATTCTAATAGGAAACGCAGACAGAAATTACATCATTTTAATATTGACCCAGTTAATGATATCATTAAATTTGATTTGTTATTCGTTAATAAACATAATTAAGTAAAAACGATAATTTAATCTATCCATCATAAGGTATCATTATTTTTTATTTATCTTATTGGAAGTCTAAAATCTAAATACAGTAGTACACAGTTCTTTTAGTAAAACCTTTCTTTTTTATGTTTTGATAGAATGACCTTGATGGATGGTAATTTATTTTGCATAGTATATAAAAACAATGCCTAAAAAATAAGTAAATACTGTTATACTATTTTACTAAGAACTGCAGTGCAAGGGATTTGCAAATTGTTAGGTCCTACCTTGGCCGAGTGTTTACAAACATAATATGTCCTCAAAATAAAAGCTGTCGGCGGGGTTGTTTTGATTATTTTAGTACTAATGCAGCTATGTCCAGTTATTAGTCACAATTCTTAGGAATATTTACGGTATTTATAATGATGATTTTATAGCTTTTCACTAGAGATCGGTACCCTTTATTTATTACATAGAACATATATACTTCCTGGTAATAAAATATTATTTTAAATAAAAAAAGTAGGAAATAATACAGTACAGCATGCCCAAAAAATAGCACAACTGGCACGCGGTTATCAGTAACAAAAATCTAATAATCAAAACACATAATACATACCACTAATAGAATACTAAATTACCTTAGGACAAATCTTCGAAAATATCTTATTTAATTTACTGTAAACAAAATTAATACGAAACTATTTTGTTATTCACAGATCTGCTTGTATTACACATAAGGGTTAACGTACCTATTAAAAGAATATGAAATTGTCTTACAAAGCAGTAATCAACAAAAATACCGTTTTTGATCCATAATATCGAACACGAGTACGGTTGTTATTTATTTATCTGTTCTTATTCCACAAAACATTTGGTCAAAATAAAGACGGGTTATTACTTTATTATGATAGCTTGTACATTCTCAAAGTAGTATTGTTTATCACCTTGAAGTTTAAACTTTAACATATGTGTCATGTGCATTCATACTATTAGATTTGAAAACATTAGGCTGTACTTCGATGCCGTTTTTCTCCAAAAGTATAGAAATACGAGAAAAATGGTATATAGGAATTTTCTTTCTTTAATGGTTATCTAACCACTTGCAAGTCTGACTATGTCTTAATGAGACACGATGTATATAAAGAATATAAATACCGAATTTATCTCAATCTAAAGAACAGTTTGGATTCTCAGTTCAATTTTAGCGATTATCGCAATTATTAACGGTAATTTTTAAAAGGATACGTTCTCTTGCTATTGAAGAAGTTCATAAGATGAACTTTACATACGCACTAAGTCATGAAGCTTGGAGTATATAGGATGTCCTGTTGTAACAGTCCACACTCAATCATTCGGAAAACTATTGGCTATAGCAATCCAATTAAAAGAACTTTATATATTTCGACCTCCACTTTACAAAATCAATATTAGAACCCATTTCAGGAGATCGGCTGTACCGCATAGGACGTTACCGAAATATTTTTCTTAATGGAGCCATTAGGTTTTAAGTATGAAAATCGATAGCAAGTGTGATTCTGAATAAAAAAGTATCAAAGTACTACAGGGATAAAATGCATAAAACGGAGCTAGAACCAATTAATTGATTCTGTCCCGTTTAACAGTCTACATTCAATCATTCCTACAAGTAGCGCTCGAAATGTACTAAGTTCTTTTATCTCCATTGCTATGACCAGAAACCTGTACGTGTTATGCATTTTAGGTCTGTTGACACTCTTTTATTCAGAACCACACTTTCTATCGATCACAACACATAAAGCCTAATGGTTAATGGCCTATTTAAAAAATCGCGATGACGTTATGTGAGGTACCAGCACATGTTCTAAAGTGGGTTCTAATACTGATTCCTTAAACTAGAAGTCGAGATATAGACAGTTCTTTTAATTCCATTGCTATGGCCAGAAGCTTGTTGGAATTATTGAGTGTAGACTGTTAAATGAGGCAGAGCCCATTCATTGGCTCTAGTCCCGTAATTATGCACAATACACTGGTACCTTAATACTTTCTTATTCAGAATGACACTTGCTATCGATCTTTATATGGCAATGATTTTCCATCAGAATATTTATAAAAAAACTGATTGCTTCAGCTGTTGAAGTTAATATCATGAATTCTTATTGATATCCAACAAAGAAACGATAAGTGTTGACAGTTGAAATGAAAGCCAAGTTTGAGTTGATTTTATTGAATGGGCACCTGTACATAACAAGATTTAGTTAAGCAAATTCTTTTGATTTGATAGGATTTTCACTTGCAGTTACATCTGAAAGAAAGAAAATGTATTAGTTTAGAGTAAAATTATAAAACAAAACATATCTCATTGACAATAATATAACAATACAAAAATAGTCTTGACTACGGTTATTAAGAAACCAATATCTATCTTGAAATACTATTACATAGTTGACAATAATCATGAGATTAAAATACTGATCAAAGGCAAGCTATTTTGAATTGAAATATAGACAACAGTAAAATATGAGAAATAATTGCAATCTATAAAAATGTTTAGTTACTAAGAAGGTAGTTCAGTAAATAAATAAAGATTAAAAGGTATTGGGATATTATATTCAAAAATAAAAAATAAAATTATTGTACTAGAAATGCCTCACGTTCGGGCAACATTAAACTATGTAGTGATATTTATGATAATAAAATATAAACTTTGATTGGCTAGCTTTAATAAAAATGAAAACATAACAATCCAATAGCATTATTTTTTTCCAATAGGCTAACTCAGGATTAATTCGATTGAGCATGAGATAAAAAAAATTATAAAAATCTTATTGATTCCTGTTCCTGGAAGAAAAGAACTTACTAAAAGCCACACCTGGACTGCTGTATCTGGACGAGAAGTAATCCTTAACCCTGTATATAAAATTGAATACTTGCATCTACATCAAAACAAATAAACACTTTTCTAAATTAAAAACACAGATTTTTATTTTATTAATTTAAATAAAAATTTACGAAATAAGCACAAATTCCTTAAACAGAAATTAGAAAAGGAAAATCTTCCTTAAGCTTGTTTAAATGAATTCAAGGTAGTTGTCAACCTGGCATTGGGGGTTGCAACTGCTTACATTTAAACAAACTAACATCCAAATAAACTAACGCAACTAAAATAAATTATTTACAATTGATAAACAAATTTAAATTGTTGAAAGACAACAAACTTTGTTCATAAAGAACATCTTGAATTTAACAAGAATGAAATAAAATTGTTTTAAACAATTGTTTCCAATGGGCAACAAAGCTTATTTATGACCCACCTTGTATATAACAAATTTTTTTAATTCGTTCCGCACAATCGGTAACGACAACTTTTATCCATATCAGCTGATCCATACAATGTCGATATCCAAATTGACGATGAATAAAAATCTTTTGAATTAAATAAAATGAATCGATCACAATTCCCAGTGATTGTGTTTTAATTAAAGAAAACAAATCATCTTTGTTTCAAATATTCAGGTAAATATCCAATTCCATATGATAGACGTTTGTTTACAAACCGAAAAACAATGTAATTCTTCATAACCTTACTTTGTTTTGCAGATTTTTATAAAGAGTCGAGCATAGATTCACCATATATCTTTTATCGACTGAAATTGTTCTTTTTCCGGAGTCCTTTTATATGTTCGAGCGAAAAACAAACACTAAAACAATCGAATAACGCGAACGTCATGGCGTCACAAATAAAAACATGTGTTCATAATTAACACTAATCTTAATTCCGAAAAGATAGAAAGATAGCTGGCAAAAGGACGATTAAAATAACATAAGACACTTATGATCTAAATCGAACAATAACAAAGGAAATCAATAAAAACGATCAGCTGTCGCCAATCTCATTAAAACTAATTTACCATGAAAATCCATCACTCTTCAGCTATCCATGTACATGAAATATATACATAGTTACTCAAGGTAACCCAATCATATGGAATTTACACAAATTATATTTACATACAAAAAAACGTAACTTAAAAATCTGTTTACACGTTTTAGAAACCAAACGATACTTCTGCAAGCTTTGAATGAATAACAACATAAATGAATTCAAACATCAACCAGTCTTGTCCAGAATACCGTACTCCAGGTGATTGAATCCAAACAATAGAGCAAAACATCAAAATAAAACCAACATTTGTAAAAATCAATGAATATCTACAAAACCGATATCTTCATTTATATAACCTCAAATTTTACAAATACAGGATTCAATAAGTTAATTGTAAACTTATAAACAACAAGGTAATGATTTGTTTTAACTATTTTCAGTGAAATATCTACCCGAAACTGATTCAGCTTTATGGGAGAAACAAAATTTTATTCTGTTTAACACTCGTCCACCCTCATATCTAGTGAGAAGATAAAACCTTCTAGAAAAATGAACAAACTATGTAACCTGGGTTACATAAAACATGTTTTATTCTAAAACAATATAATTAACTTATATCCTTTTTATAACTCAATGCCTTTTATAAAGTGAGGTTAAATACTGACGATAACTGTCGTACTCCTATATTTCTATTCTATGCTGATATTCCTACACGTGACCTAGCATGTAACCTTTGCAATGAACAAAACTAGTATCCTAGCATGTCTATCTTTCATTTAATGCATGATATTTAAATATTTTTAATGTTTTATTAATGTATTAAGTATCAATCGATGATACGATATCATCTCAGTATTAAAAGAGAAAGGTTGTAAAATTTATATTCCCTGTAAAGAAATGTTCTAAAAACAAGAAAAATAAAAGTTTAATAGTTTAACAAGTGCAAAAAGGTGTATATTTATTTCAACAATAAGTAAAAAAAATGTAATTGAAGAAAAATAAAACTTAACACTAGACCAGAGAGCAATAAAGGTGAAGTTCCAACTACACCCGCTAGACCCGAAGAAACTGAGACCAGACAAAGCAAGAAAGATATAGAATTTCTTCTTGAACGTTGTTCAAGAAGAAAAAATACCATTAAAACCGACCAACACTGGCATGACAATTATGTTTAAAAAAATGGAAACCCACCAGACCTTCGAAATTACCCTGCCATTAGGCTCCTTCCATATTCATATAAAATGTTTATGAAGATACTGACGAGGCGATTAATACCAAAGTTGGATTTTTACCAGACACGATTCAGAACAAGCAGTACAGAAATGATCATTCCGAGTGACAGAATCACTGATTGAGAAATGTATCGAATACAATAACTAACAATAATAATACGTGTAGACTAGGAGAAAGGCTTCGATACTACTGTACTGTCCTCCTAAGGAAGAACGTCCTATCTGCAAAATTTGAGATTTTGGCATGTTTAGGTCTGTGTCTAGCCTGTAATGTATTTTATTTATCTATCAAAGAACAGGGTAACTACAATCGAATCCATTGTAATCTCGCTATACAGATTATTGTTGTTACTCCATAATTAATACCACCAAGACAATTTTACTAATAATAATGGCCCTATCTAAATAGGGTGTTTGCGCAATAATTTGAAATTTGAACCTGAGGGCATTCAAGTTAGAACTCAAAATCTTTATTTTGTAGATAGGACCTTCGAATGTCGTATAGATCACTGATATACGAATAAAGAACGTAAAAAAAAAACTAAAAAAATAGTTCAAAAATTCAAAATGGAATAAGGAGATACCATTTCTTCGAAACTTTATGGCAGCACTTGAATTTGTGTTCAAAAGATTTTAATTGGATAACATGGAAATAAATATTGATGGAGAAAAGTTAAATCATCTGCATTCTGCAGATGATTCAACAATTCAATAAGCACTACATCTATGTACGTAGTGCTTATTTCTGGCCGCATAAACGAAGCATCGAAAATGCTTTGAAAACGAAGCATAAAACTGGCTGTCTTCTACCCTATCCTTGTTTCCTTGGTAACTGGGTAATGGATGAAGCTGTCAGGTCAAGTGTGTGGTAGAGAAATTCGTGAGAATTCTCGACGGTTACTCATACCGATCAGGGGGAGCCCTGGTATATGATACCGGTGTGGGCGGATTCGAATCTCGCCTTGGATAAGGTCATTTATGGGCACCAATGAAACCCGCTGTTTGACCGAGGTCATTTATGGTCTCCAACGGAACCCGCTGTTTGACCGAGGTCATTTATGGTCACCAAAGGAACCCGCTGTTTGACTGAATCCTATGTGAGGAGAAGCGAAGTGAGGTTTATCCCGGGCAGATGGGAAACTGCATGCCGCCAGGTAAATGTGCTTAGGAGCTATCCCGACCACCCTATGATCCGGACTGCAGCCGGGTACAGCGGTTGGGAGAAGCTCTGAAAGTCATTACACTTAAGGAGAGTTGAAGCGAATACATAGCCTACAAGCCAAATACAGGCCAAACAAAAGCCTTTGAAAAAGTCGAATTGAAAATACATTTCTGGAAAAGATAATTCATGGCGAATATGGTTCTTAGTAATGTAATCTCAGTAGATATTAGCTGCATCTTAGAAATACTTGGGCATAGGACAATCAGAACTGCCAAATAAGCAGAAAGATAGGTTTAGCATGAGCCACTTTTAGTAAGCTAACAAGTCTTCAATAAATAAAAACAAAAGTTACAAGTGCAGTTGAGAAGATAGCTAGCCTTAAATAGAATTGGACAGGCCATGTTGCAAGGATGTCTGAAAAACTTATTGAAATGGCAACCCAGATTAGAAGCGACTGAAAATAGAGGTAGAACTCCTATAAAATGGAGAGATGACATTAAAAGAATCTCAACGAATAGAATACTGGTTAAGGATTGATTAAGGGAGTCCTTTGTCCAGCAGTGGACGCAAACGGGCTGATTGATGATAACTGGTCTAGGACATTTGGGCGCGGCCGTTTAGGCTCGGCCATCTCGTCGCGGCCGTTAGGCGCGAGGACAGTTCGGCGCCGGACAGTTCGGCGCAAGGACACTTTGGCGCATGCACACTTCGTCACCGGGATACTTAAGCGCAGGTACACTTTGATGGAAAGACAGTTTGGTGCATGTAGATTTCTCCGCGACAAATTAGGGTAAAACCTTCGGAGAACTTTAAACAACAGGTTTTTTTGGACCTTTAGTCTAATTTTTTGGGATAAGCTACCCTATTATCAGAGTAGCCTTTTCTTATTTTTATGTACACATGCACCTTCTTAATTCCAGAGTTTCGCTTGGATTGGTGAAATTGCGTTATTCCAGTGCTTTTTGGCTTTCAGCACTGGACTATAAGCAGTATCCATTCATAAGTGTTACCTACTGAGACAAAATTCGTGAAATAGAACCCGTATTTATCAGTGGTACGATATTCAATGTTAATATCAATTTTCCTACGCCATTTAATTGATTTTATAAGTTTTTTTTTCAAAGTTATTAACATGATTATCAAACACGATATTCTTATAACAATAAGGGATTTGTAATAAGCAAGGGCAACCACATGGTTGCTGAATGGGTAGTTAAGCGCACAATTTCGTGTAGTCGCATGTATACCTAACCGTACCGTAACCTACCGTAATTTTATACCTATACATTCGACTACACGAAATTGTGCAATTAACTACCCATTCAGCACCCAGTTGGTTGGGCTTGGTAATAAGCAAATTAAATTCTTATTACAAATTAAATATTCCCTTATGCGGAGATTTGCAGAATTTTGATTTTAATGTCTTAGTAGCTTAGAAAAATGAATTTTTCTTAAATCTGGCAGTACATACGAGCTTTTGTAATTGGCTAATATTGAGGTTTTTCTTCTCATCATACTGTATTTAAAGAATTCTGTATTTTATCGATCATACTGTATTTATTACCTGTAAGTACCTAAAGATTTTGTTCATTACAATAATACTATTTCTCGCGCCGAAGTGTCTCTGCGCCTAAATGGTCTGCGCCGAAGTGTCCTTGTGCCGAAGTGTCCTCGCGCCGAAGTATCCCGCGCCGACATGGCAGCGCCCAAACGGCCGCGCCCAGATGTTCGGCTCCGTTGATGATACTGATGTTGATCAAATTAAGAAAGAAAATTTACAAAAGCTACCTTTTTAGAATTCACTGGTTCTGATAAAAAATTTTCGACTTCTAAAGTTTCATCTAATTGTTTTACATCATTATTAGTAGAAAAACCCAAGCATTAATTCATCTATTTATTCTGAGTGTTTTGAAATTTTATTCTAATGTTTTCTTTTTCTTTTCAGGTGAGTTTTCCGTATCTAACTATGCAAACTGCAACTTAAAATTGGCATAGGTAAGTCGAATATTCTTTTTTTACACGCCTAAGTGAATTCGTTTTCTAAACCTGAGTTAATTACCGTGTATTTGAAATTACTCCCAATTGCATTTCTAAATGAAAGCACATAAAACTCCAAATCCTTTTCTTCTGAGAAACATCCCCATGTTATACCTAGTACTAGATAATAACAGTATACAATAGTTTCTGAAATACAAAATGAGATTACCCGCAAGCGGGTAGACCAAATTATGGCTATGGAGGTAGTCGTAAACATATTTCTACATTATTCTGATTATTCGGTTTCTGAATTCACAAAATCCGAAATACAAGGATAGAATTCAACAAACAAACGGCATCTCGTGGGTTCGCTATATACATTTTCGTTATTTTCCCTATTCACTTTACTCAGTTTTTTATTATTAAACATATTGCCCGTAGCAACAAATTCTGTCTCCAACTTATTTAAAATGCATGTAAATCCACCTCCAATACATACGCATGTATATACAAAGAAACTGTACCTCACTAAAATACGAATGTTTCTGTATTCTCCCGTATTCAATGTTTTTGTTTGCATTTCGTTCTTTTTTTGTTTTTCCCTTGGGTTTCGGGACGATTTAGTATTCAGCATAGCCCTCATTTAATATCTTTCGTCACATTCTCGCTTACGTCGGCCTATGAACAAGTGAGAGGATGCTTGTTTGCGTGTATGAAGTTAATTTTAAAGCATACTGTAATCAATTACGGTAAAGATATGAAGTCTGCTGTGCATTCGAAATGTTTTAACTGATACCAATTCAGTTGGATATGGTTTGGTGTGAGAGAGGATTAATGTTGCGCCCCTGGACATACGATAACCTTTCCTGTTTCAAAGGGTGTTCGAATAGTTGAAAGTGTTTATGTGTGCGTAGCGGCGATGAGGTTAAATAATAGGGAAAAAAACTAAATTCAATCTACATGTAAATGACATACAATTAATTTTGCTTTATTTCTTTTTTCGGGGTCCCGTGGAAACGAGATATATGAATCTTTTATGTGGAATGAAATAAGGACAAAAGTAAAACAAAATAAATGATTTATTACTTTTATAATGACATGTTTGCGATACTGTCATAATTTCCTGAAAAAATGCGACGCGAAAATTGAGATGAATTGAATGATCACTTAGATAATTTGAGTTGGTTTTTCTAGTCTGGTAAATTTTAGATTGAATTTCCATTTTTAGTAATAAGGCATCTATCTTCTTATTCCAAGATTTCTGACTTTTAGGTATGCTGATCATCCCTTATCACTTTCATTTTTACAACGTTATTGTGTTTTATAAATTTATCACACTCTGAGGTTAATGAATAAGTAAATGCATGTTTTGGTTACAATCTAGTGCTAAGACATCTGTCATCTTATAAATGATTACAAGGTTTCTGAATTTTGTTGTGCTCGTTCGCTGTCATTTCCATTTTTACGATGTTGTTATGTTTTAGTAATTCATCATACCCTGAAAGTAACGAATAAGAAATGCATGTTTTGGTTACAAATTGTGTAATTAGTTGTACAAACTGAATAACACTAAGATGAAAAACAACGCATTGTTTTGTTACAGGTTAACATGATTGGAAACTAGTAGATAAGTAATTTTAGTCCTTTTAGTAATTTTAGTAATAAAAATCCATTTTAACACTATATTAACCTAATTACCTAATACACAAATAGTAGGGGGGCACAGTACTTGCCATGTCTACAAGCTAATAAAATGTTAAAAACTCTTACCTAGACTGGTCCAAAGATTGTTGTCGGATGAGCACCCGAAGAAAACTCGGTTTAAATACGATTCGTATATTTATACTATGCAGACTAATGGTGGGTAAAATCGAAAACATTATTCGTAAAACACGATGTTTGTTTCTAGTAAAATTGCGTTTGATTGATTGCGGTTGATCGATTTTTGGAAAAACTCATTTCAAACTGTTTTGATGACCAGCGCTAATGCAACTTTCAGAGGCGCTTCGTAAGATTACAGCGATTCAGCATAGATGTGTGAAAGTCGCGCGTGTCAAGAATAGGTTTCTATCTTGCATGTGGGCCATGTACCTATGTCGGACCTGTGTGGACAATGGTCATGGTGTATGCCATACGTGATGCAGGTGTTCATGTAGATGCAGATTGTCTATTTTTAGTAGCAGGTTTGCATACGATTTAGAATTTTATTTTACACATGTGCCACCTTGACGAGAGTTACACTAGTAGAAAGTGTATCTTGATATAAAATAATTGAATAATTTAATTTGAATTATTTCATCCGTTAACAGAAATTGAAGCATTAAAACTAAATTAGGTAATCAATTAAACCTTTAGAAACTAACCCTAATCCAAACGTTTCCCCATGCAGATACTACTACTATTATGAAGTTAGTATACGTACTGTCATTTCATCTTTTCATATTGCCTTTCTGTCAGAAGCTTTCATAACTATCTCAGAACTACATGGCTTTTTGGGCATGGGCAAAGAACACCACAAGCGTGCAAAGAAATCAGTTGAACGTGCAATTTGGACAAAAAAAGTATTGGCGTAGTAAGCTGTAGTAGCAGTACAACAATCTTGCACTATATATTTTACACACTTAACACTATTTTATTATTAATTTATAGTAGGTAATTGGCTTACCGATGGGCGCTTCCAAAAGATTCTTTACTGTGGTTACTCGATCACGAAGGGTAGAGAAACAATTTTTAAAAAATGGTTTACACTAAAAAGTTAACATGAAATTGCAATAAAAAATACCCTTTATCTTGTATGAAAGTCATCTTCTTAACCTCGGATTCCTTGGAATAAATATACTAGAAACACAAATTCCAATTAAATATCTTGCAATAGTACTAGATCATCACCTCAGATTAGATTTGCAGAAAAAAATGTTGTAAATAAAGTCAGGGAATTTCATAATTTGCGAGACTTCTTAAATACTTTACAGTTTCAAACATTTATTTCTCTTTAGTTCAATCGTCTTACCTATTGCTGGTATTGCTAGTTGGGGACATGTAGCAGACTATCATATAATAAACCTCAAAGCGACACAAAAATGGTTGATTAAAATTATAATTCGATAGAATAGAAATTATCGAAGTGATACATTCCCTATATTCCAACAGGGTAGTCTCTAGATATGCGCCTACTTTACTGCTACTCTGTATTAATAAATATTTGTATAAATAATGTTAAACTAGAACAACAAATACATAATTATAACACGCGAGGAAAACCAATTTAAAATCACAAGGTGTTCAAAAGCGATTGGATAATTTGGTTCTAGAGAATATACTATTCCTAAAACATTCAAAAAACAACATTATGCAGAAAAAATCATACTTCTACATTTGCAGTATTTCTTAAAAATATTGTTACGTGAATCCTCCACAGCACCTGTTTATATAATTTTTATTTTACTTGGCCCTTCTGCGTTAGCTTATGACCACGGTCTCCCGATGGTGGCAACGAATTATACTTATACTCATCTAGCGCGTCAGTTACATTTGTAAGAGCTACCAGTACTCACTAGTGGGAGCAAGGTTGCCTGCCCACCCTCTACTAGCTGTCCAGGCTAGTCCTGGAGTTATTAACGTGATCACCCGTCGGGGCCCGTCTCCGAGGGAGTCCCAGTACTCCTGGTCCAGCATGAGGACTTTCACTGCCCGGACGAGTCCCTCAAGTGTGACTGAAACTTGGAAATTGGATCTGCCTGAATTTCTTTCAGAATTTAGCCACCCCGACCTACCATATTAAGGCTTAGTGAATCCCGACAGAGCCCCGTCCGACTCTACCTAAAAGTACAGAACCGGTCAATGCCAACTCACTCTAAAAAATTCCCCTTGAAGTTGCCTCCATTTCTTGGGGTAAATTTACTTCAAAGTGTAATTTTCATAGGAAGTGGGAAATACCAATATAAGGTTAAATTTGCATTGTCATGTTTCCTTTTTAAATAAATTTACAGATTAAAATTACGATCTCAATGCAATCTTACATTTTAACATTAAAACACCTGCGTAAAGTTATAACTTTACCTAATATTGACCTAATATTGAAATTTCCACTTCCTATGAAAATTACATTGGAAGCAAATTTACCCCAAAAAATGGAGGTAACAAAGTATACTTTATAAAAGCTTGTGCTTGTTCTAGAGCACAATTTCACTATAAGGTCAAGTCCAATAAATATAAATATTTAAAAATAGGGTACATTCTATGTAATTATTATTGAATCATTGTTTAATTGCGTATAGAATGCATATGTTCAACAAATTCGGTATTATATGCCATGCATATATAATGTTGAAATTTCCCACTTCCTATGAAAATTACACTTTGAAGTAAATTTACCCCAAGAAATGGAGGCAACTTCAAGGGGAATTTTTTAGAGTGATAGGAGGTGAGATTATCTTAGACGTGAGAGGTTATATATTCACTTCAATATTCCTTAT
The DNA here is from genome assembly GCA_929113105.1 of Agrypnus murinus. Taxonomy (NCBI): domain Eukaryota; kingdom Metazoa; phylum Arthropoda; class Insecta; order Coleoptera; family Elateridae; genus Agrypnus; species Agrypnus murinus. The sequence continues at coordinate 197,133,854 of OV816025.1, forward strand.
AAAGTGATCCCCTGGAATAGCCATCCGGAGATCGGCTGTACTTATAAATCTTAAGTCACCGAAGTGGCTCAAACTACTAGTCCATCGCAAGGTTGCCCTCGCGGCATCCAATCCACAGTGCAATACGACTACTCAAGCAAAAGCACCTAGCGATACAGTCTCCACTTAGACAGCAATCTGGGAGTCGCTGCCGGGATAGAATTTGAAAGTATCGACTGGCGTCCTGGAATCTAGCCCAGTTCTGAACTCGCCCCCAAATTAAGGGACGAACCCTGAGACCAACCAAATTATAGTGTAGCGATACCTGGACAGTATCACAATCCCTACCCGCGAATAGGTTGTTTTCGTAACAATAGTTAAGTGGTATTTGAATTTTATCATGCTTATACCCCCTCCCTAAATTGCTTTAATTTAGATTTGAATGTTAAATTCTGTTCAATAAACAGAACTTTCAATTTCTTATCGGTTTTCGTCTGGACATGTGCTTGGGAAAGTATTAATATTTTAAATATATTGACATACTTTGCTGTTAATTCTTTATATTTAAGTTTTTACTAATAAATATTTGATAAAATAATTATGTAGCTTTAGGATTTCATTTGACCTTCTCTATACCATTATACTATTCTACTATTATTTATATTAAACTATTCTATTTATTATTATCATCGTCGATTATTGTACGTACTTGTTGGAAAGTGGTTTCTAAGCTGTTCTTTTATTTCGTACTGGATAGAATTTTCAATTCAATTCCAGTTTTTTTATACCTTTTATTGTTATAAGGTTTTAAGTAATACCGATTCTGGTGTCTTTCTAGATAGTCTGACCAATTAGTCTACTTGAGAGAGTAGAAGAGTTGAAGTCGCTAGAATGTCCCAATAATTTGATTTTTATAATGTGCATGCCCATTCCTGATTATTTTGCTGTAGATAATTGAAAAATAAAGTCTGATGAAGTGAAATATTATAATCAAAGGACTATTGCAATATTAAGAAACAAATCACAGAACAATCAATTATTTCCTTATCGGCAGTTGAACCGGTACAAATTGTCGATGATTGTGCCATATAGTGCTAATAATTACCGATGTAATCACCTCGTAATTAGTCAAATTTTGCAAACTAACATTTCCATCGGTTGACATTATGTGGGAAATAATCATTAATGCTTCTTATGCAAACAATAACTTTAGAAAAAGTCTTTCTTTCAGCAACTACTTAGAAAATACTTCTAGGTTTAATTTTCATCCAAAAAGGAACTGTCATCGAAAGTGACAAACTATTATAGGATTTCAAATTTTTACAAGCAAAAAGAAAAGCTGTATTTGTAATACATATTTTTTGGCAATTTAAGCAAACAAATTTTCACATTTTACATATACTATACATGTAATAACACCAAGTAGATAAACAGAATCTTTAACCTCGCCCGCTGAAACTGTTTGTTTTAAACCTATAACAATAAAGTGAAAATTAATAATAGCAAAAAAGTTTCTAACTCGTCAGCTGAAAATAATCGTCCCTTTATAAAAGCTTTCCTAGAGTGTGCAGATTGTACATAGTATATATAGCACGTGGCGTAAGTTAATTTGCATAAACGACAGCGAAACCTTTTCGGTGTCATGCAAAAACCAAGCACTTGATTCGCATTTCATGATATTGTAAAACCGAAATGTCCATAAAAAATGTTAATAAACGTTGTTAGACGTTTTCTTGTTTTCGAAATTTTATTTAAAAGTTATTTTCTTTTCCGCTTTTATTACTATAGTTGTAGCATATAAATGCTCTGTTTTACTCTGTGCGCGCATGTTACCTTAGAATTTGTATAGGCCTAATAATAGTAGTATTGGGAATATTATTGCTGAAATTTGGGTTGAATAACATCATAGGAAGTCATAGTAACGATCCCCACGTGTACAACTAGTAGGTGGTGGTTTTACATACCTAACCTGATTTCGAATGTACAGTTGAATAGTCGATTTTATGAGCAATTTACACAGCAAGTGGTCGGGATCAGACGTAATACATGCTTGAAATGAATGGCCAATTAATGCAGAGTGAAATTTCATGTTTGCTGGCTTCAGGATCATTATCATATACATAAATGAAAAAACACTTCCTTATGGCCTTATGGATTGTTTACTTCTTCAACTGGAAAAACAAACTCATTTGTTGCATATTCCATGGGTTAATAAAAGATATCTGATAAACAAAAGTCAGAATTTATTCACTTATCTAAAAATCTGAATATCTGAGTAAATATGATGCTGAAACTTGTTCGCACCCGTTTATTTTCCTGTAATATTTTCTTCTAATCGCTACTTTATATTAAAACAGTATCCAGTAAGCAGCTCTTTCCAACGCGTTGTTGCAATCTTTGCGCTGTACGTAAGTACGCATCCAAGACTTTTACTACTTTTAATTTTGCTATTCAATAATAACAACGTTTTTATCGTCTCTAAGCTTTACTAAGGTTTACGGTTACGGTCATATGTAGAGGTCCCAGGCTAGGGATATGCTAAACTTTTCATGTCGCATTCATGCACATGTCTGTTTAACTACAATCACGGACCCCCCTTCTAGGGCTCCGAATTTTCTTTCGTGGTATGGTTTTGGGTAGAAGTTTTATGTTGACAATCTTCTCAGTGAAAAAATTTATGTCAACGAAATGTCACCGTAATAAATTAAAATTTGCTCGATGGATTGTCAAGCCGAATTCAATTCGTGTTCTAATTTTTTCTTGCAAAATTTGTCATTTAAAATATTCGTAGCTTTCGCTTTTGGAAGATTACACTCGTCTCCTTCGTCGACTCGTGTAACTTTCGTTGCAAAAGCTACACATTTCTGAAATGACAAATTTTGTCTGAAAAAACTAGACCACTTGTTAAATTATTCAGGGTGCCCATTAAGTATGGAATATAGTATATATCTCGGTAAATATCGACTTTATAAAAAAAATTGTTATATAAAAGTTGTTTAACATTTTATTTTCCATAATAAGATAGCATTCAATTGTTTTTATTCAGAAAACAAATGAGTAATGAATAACACTTTAATTTTTTTAAATAGCCATGTACCCTTTCATTAGGCTCATTTGATAGAGATTTTTTTTCTCTTTTCGATGACCTAAAATCTTAGTACCCTTATATCAGAAAATTTTTGAAAAAAATGTAAAAAATGTTTATTAAGTTAATTTCACTAATAACATGAATCTAGATATCCGAGATCGTAAAGTATCTCGAATTATTACCCTAAAATAAACAGATGTGCATCTACATATTGTACAAAACAAAACAAATGAACAGAAAATTATGTACGTCTCTTATAAAGCTTGAAAATAAAACGCAATTAGCAATAAAATGGTTTTCATGTCAATAAGTGTTCAAAATGTTGACCATTAACTGCAAGGCAGTGGCCCAACCTATCACGAAAAGCTTGAAAAGAATTTCTGAGCGATCTGGGAGAAATTGCTGCAGCTTCATTTTGTATTCGTTGCTCTAATTCAGCCAGATTCTGGAGTCGGTTTGTATACACTTGTGATTTTAAGTATCCCCAGAAGAAGAAATCGCAAGGTGTAAGATCCGGAGATCGGGGAGGCCACTCCACACACCCTCTTCTGCCTATCCAACGGGCCGGAAATACCACATTTAAATATCGGCGTGCATCTAAATGATAGTGGGGCGGTGCTCCATCTTGTTGAAACCAAAGATCATCAAGATTTGCTTGGCAAGCTGGAATAATTTGCTGTTGCAATAATTGCAAATAACGGTCACCAGTTAGAGTACCACGAATAACGAAAGGTCCAATTATGTGATTTGCACAAATTCCCACCCATACGTTTAATTTTTGTGGTGTTTGGGTATGATTTTGGATCATCCAATGGGGATTTTCAGCGGCCCAATATCGACAATTATGCCTATTTACATTTCCATTTAAACAAAACGTAGTCTCGTCAGAAAAAACAATATTATTAAGAAAATTTGGGTTGTTGTTGATTCGCTCCATCATAAATTCACAAAATTCAACACGTCGATCGTAGTCATCTTCGGATAATTCTTGCAATAAAGTCGGTTTGTACGGATGTAATTTTTCTGAATGTATTATTTTCTGTATTGAATTGTTTAAACTTAACTGACGAGTTGAAATGTTTGGATTTTCTTCGATTTCTATTAAAACATCGAGCTTTTTATCTTCATTTGTCGCAGACCTCTGCGGACCAGTCTTCACCAGATCTTTAACATTGCCAGTTTCCCTAAACCGTTTCAAGGTTTTGCTAACTACTGACTGGGAGATTGTTTCTCGATGTGAATAACGTTCATTAAAAATTTCACATACTCCTAATTGTGTTCGTTTGCGATCCCCATAACCGACCATAATTAAAATTTCTATACGTTCAGTTTCTGTTAAATGAACAATTTTTATTTTTCCATGTACCAACAACTTAATTAAATAAACAAACTTCTGTCACAATAAAAGCCTACAATCAATTGTTAAGACAAATGAAAGAGATCTCGGATATCTAGATTCATGTTATGTAACGGTATATTTTTATCAGTCCTGAACAAATGTAGCTTTGTCTACATATTTACTGAAAAATCTTTAGTCCGGTTCTGCAAATTTGCGTTCTTCTTAAAATATAAACTTGTGTTAGCATTTGGTATAAACAATTTTATAAAAAAAATTATTTTTAAAAGGCTGTGTCTCGAACTTTCTTAGAATTATAAAAATGTTTGGGTTCCGTGAACATATTATAAAGCAAGTCACCTTTATCAAATTTTATGTTTGCTACGTGTTAAAAATCTCTTTTGGGCTACTTGCACATGCGTTTAAAAAAACAACTTGACGTGTTTGCTAGTTTTATTAAAATAACATCTGTGTGCACAATTCGTCCGCGGGAATACAAAATGCGTAGTATTTAGTTCTTTAAAGTCAACGTCTAGTAGTAAAAACTAAGAAAATTTTCTCTATCGACTCCACGTGGCCGTGATTCGTTCAGATCGGGTCAGGCATTTTTTTGATTGGTGTACACAGATCTGCACCCTTTAGGATGCTGAGTATATAATAAAATAACCTTCAGTTTTTAAGAAAACACGACACTTGACTTGAGTTGCGGGTTCGAGACACTTTAGTTTAAGTTTCGATACAGTACAGTTGATAGAAAACGGCCGGGGTCGGATTCCCGTGCCTAATTATTTGAACATTTGTAGTAAACAAAAATACCGCTGTGTAATTAGTTTTCCGGATATTAATTAAGAATTTGTGGTTAATAAAAGTACCGTTATACAGTTTAATATTTTTCCGGATGTTTGTGTTTTTAAAGAATGGGAAATCTAGTTTTTCCTATTAAAAAAGTGTAATAGCTTTAATACAGTTTACCGACTGAAATAAATATCGTATGAAATACCGATAAAAATAATTCTCGTATCGAAATACCGATACAAAATCAATAATTACAGACTTTATTTTCAGTGCTCGAAATCTCGATCAATAATGAAATTCGAGTTATGTGCCTTATAAATTCAGTTCAGATTTAAATAATAAGTGGGTTGTTTTAAAGAAAAACAGCGAACATTTGCCGATGGTTCTTAAAATTAATTTAATAACCAAATCTTATGGAAGTTTTATGGTGGCATTCAGTTACTTTATTTTGGGTAAATTCGTGAATAATAGTTCACTTCATACAGGCATTACGAGGGTTAATTCATTGCATCCTTGAATGATGTGAAAGCAAAAGTCTACGAACATTCCAGTATCCGTTTTGCAGTGATTGTTTGGTGTGGCAGGAGTTATTTTTCTGCAATTTAGCGTTAATTTGGTTTGCGAATTATTGACAACTACAGGTACTGTGAATTATGTATTTTTTGAATGGTAAATATTTATGTGAATTTCTTTGGATCTTTGTAAAATTTCTAGTCTGTTTTTTTATTTATACGTAATTTGTATACAATTTTTTATTCATTTTAATAGTCAAGAGCTCTTAGGTAGAAAATTATTATTTGAATTTTTGAGTTTAAAATTTGTAATCTTTTATATCTTATTTGTCTTTGTGTTTTCCAAAATAAATATGATTTTAAAGTTAATTAAAATCAGTAAGACTGAACCATATAATTATGAAAGTTTTTATTCATGTTATCATTAAACTAAATTTTTGACTTTGTTGAAATTAACTAATATCTTGCACTAAATTTATATCGGTCTGATTTCATTTTCTGATTAGTGATTTCAGACAGATTTATTAGATTTATTTGATCTATTTGATCTATTTAATTATTGTTATTAAGCTTCATAATCAGATGGCGCCCTTCTAGTGTATGTTTTTGTGTTTTGAAACCTTCATCCATTCCTTTAACAGACAAGTGCAGTTTTTAGACAACTGCAGAACCAATACCTACGACCTGAAATTTAAATTTGTAAGAAAGAGCTAGATCTCAAGCCGGCAACTTTGAGCATTTTATATACAGTAAGTATCGTACTTTCTGTTCTAAACTAGTTTAATTAATGTGAACTTTTCGTTTGAAGGTTTAAGCTTTGTTTATTTTATCGTACAGAAAAACGTATGTTTCAGTTATTGGTGAAATTAACTTAATAAACATTTTTTACGTTTTTTTCAAAAATTTTCTGATATACGGGTACTAAGATTTTAGGTCATCGAAAAGAGAAAAAAAATTTCTATCAAATGAGCCCAATGAAAGGGTACATTGCTATTAAAAAAAATTAAAGTGTTATTCATTACTCATTTGTTTTCTGAAATAAAAACAATTGAATGCTATCTTATTATGGAAAATAAAATGTTAAACAACTTTTATATAACAAATTTCTTTATAAAGTCGATATTTACCGAGATATATACTATATTCCATACATAATGGGCACCCTGTATATCATAAAAATTATGTACTATATTGCAAGATAAATAAATATAATTGGTACGGTTGAATTATAAAGCAGGCGACTTTTAGAAATTTTGGCACATTGGCACTTTCACGGTGACAGTTCCAATTTCTATTACGGAAGAGAGTCCTATGGAGAAAGTCCTATTTAAACAGGAAAAATCTGTCGTGCCGATTATTTATCTCGCAAAATTACAATTAAAATAGTTATTTACATTGCAAGACCGTTACTTAAAACTTTACGTGCGAGTATGGTATCTAATAACAAGCGAGCGATTAGCGAGCTTGTTATCCGTGCGAGCACGAAAGGTTCGTGTAACGGTCGAGCATTGTACAACGTTTTACGGTATACTGACTCGGAAATCTTTAATAAATAATTCTTTTATTTACTGAATCAGTACAGCACAATACGTAAAATATATATGAACGTATTAAATAAATATGTATGTTGCTATGGTATTGATGATAACTAGCCCGTAATAATGTTTATTCACAATCGATACATAATGTGTTCATTACTGACGTTTAAAAAGTTAGAAAGTAGTTTATTATACATCAGAGTCAATAATAAGTTCTCTTGGTTAGTAATATCCATTACTTACCTTTTGCTCGTTCTAAATATTCTCAACAGATGGCAGAAGTTTTCGTATCTATCTTTACTTTTAGCAGGTAACAAACAGTCAGTCACTGTTTTAGTAACTTCTCGCTATTCCGGTGGTGTGCAACTTACATCAGTTTTACTATCAGGCATTTTAAATCGTGTAAATTGCAATTAGGAGCAATGTAATTAAATTTGGTTTAGTAGTGCCACGAATTTACTTTGACAATTGTTGCAGCAATTGTCATTTTATCGCCACCTGAATAAAAACGCTGGTGTTGTGTCCTACATATATCAAGTATAAGGTATCAATGTAAGAACATAATTATGTACGATTGTGAATAAAATAGTATACGTACCTCGGCGGGAAGACATTACGCGTCGAGCAATTGCTGCCCTTGGCGCTTCGCGCCTCGGGCAGCAGCATTGCTCTCCGCGTAATGTTCTACTTCCCGCCTCGGTAAGTAATCTACTATTACGGGCTTTTTTACCCATGGAAACAGAGCTCAATAAACATATGTTTACGAGTCAGTATACCATAAAATATATAAAATCAAAAGCGTTAGTAATAAGTTTTTATAATTTAAATTAAAACTGTCATTAATCAGGCGCGTCTCCTCTTAGTTTGCGCATCCCTATGACTTGGACTGTCAAAACTAAACGTCATCAGAATTAAATACACATTAAAAAAGATCGAGTTTAGTAAAATTTAGTACTCTTGAAGAACCTATCGTGGGCACTAAAAACCTGAACATCCGTTTACCCTTCTCCCGTTTATCCATCTATTAAATCGCACAAATTCAGGGTGTGATATTCCTAACTAGACATCACTTTAGTCCGGATGCGTGAGTAAAGCAATCCTTTACAATTGTCTTGTAATGAACCGGAGATTTTGAGCTGTCGTTCGACCGATGATCAATCCTCAATTTGGAGCATCGCCCACAGATCTTGCGTAGATGAAGAGTCGATGACCTCTTCTTTGTTTTAAGGTTTCACTCAACTGCCTATTTTCCATGCACTACTATGGGCGTGGCCTGGTACAACTCTCAGCCTCTGGCTTATGTTAATCCTCATGGAGTGAAGGAAATATATTGGAAACGGTATCGGATACATTGTCTGCGTGTATAACAAGTACGTTTGTTTGCTTGTTTTATGGGTGAGGAATGAGGGTGAAATATACCTTGCACCTCTTGACACCGATTTCTATGATGATATGGCTGACCCGACTTGAATTTAGTCGTCTACGATTTTATTTTCTGATTCGAAAAACAGCTGGAATTCAAACCTTCAACACTTGCATTATGAAGCAAATATGTTAACCACTAATTCATTGAGGCTGGCACAAGAGGCTCATCTTCCTCCGCTATCCCAGTTTCTAAAGGCAAATCGTTCATATAAATTTCAGGCATAGATACAAGGTATCTGGCATCATAATTATATCTGGCATAACGAATGTGCTATACGGCGTTAAAGATGTGCTGGCAACACCCAAGCGTCTTTGCTCCATTCTTACTCTGGTAGTAGCCGTCCAGGGTCAAAGTTATTATATGGGAAGTGTTTCAGGAAGTTTTCTAGCAGTTGAAGCAAGTTCGGCGTGTGATGTCACTGCCGACATGTACGAGTAAACTTATATTTATCCATAATAATTTTGATGATACGCAATATTTTTCAATAAAACATCTAACATCATAAGTGATAATATACGTAATAGTGTTTAATATTTATTTCTTACTAAATTAAGTTTAGGTTCAAGTTACAAAATAAGTTCAGCACAGTAAAAAATACTGTACTTATTAGTTTGTAGAAGTCATTTTTTATGCTATTAGTATTAGCTATTAATCGCCCCCTCCCTCCCGCACAAGCTTATAGCTTCTGGGGCCTGGTTTCCAGGTTATGGGTTGTAGCAAAAGAAGCAAAAGAAGTAAGTATACATTGTTAGACATTCTGAATAAAAATAATTACAATTCTAAGATATATAAAACTACAAAAAATTCAGAAAAATCTTTGCAACTAACAAACTAGACATTTTCAATTTTCATAAGGTTCTTCGCTAACTCGAACGCCTTTGAAACTTTTATAAAACAATTCTCTTGATTATGATCTTTTGAATACTCTGTGAACCAGCATTTTATTAGCAAATAAATACATCAAAAATAATTGAGAAAAGTCAATAAAATTGAACGAATACTTTCACGAAGAATAGTGCATATATTAAATTACATACAGCCTCATACATACAGCACTATTGTACTTGTATATAAAATTGCATTCAATTATGTAGAGTAGTTATTGAAATATTAATTATTAAAGACATTTTACGTCAGAACTCGCAAAAACCGTACTTTTTATAACATAATTCACGAAAATTCAAAAATATAAAATCAGGTAAGTAATTTTGCAAAATTACTAATTTATGCAAAAATAAATCGTCTATTTAACTGTTTCTGTTTGAATTCATTTGAGCGATTAGTTTTTTTTGCTATGCGCATTCAAACTCAGGAATTAACTGTTTTGCAGACGATTAGTAATGTAAATTAATGCGGGATTTATTTCGCAGGAAAGCCGTCTCGCTGTTCCCCTTCCATTACTATGTGATCGCCTTTAACATACGTTGTATAGGACAGCGAGACAACTTTCCATATAATAACTTTGATTCAGGATAGGGGAGTCTATAGGTGTTGCTCCGAATGGATTGTAAGCTATCCATAGCTGGAGCGAGTTCGGGATACTCATAATAACTCTTTTTATTCAAAAACAAAATACTGACCAGGTTAGTACTTATTTAAAGTTTGCTCAACGAAAATAAATAAACTTTCATTATAGATACTTCATCATCATATTAAAATCATATTAAATATTTTAGAAAGGCTTATCAGCTCTACAGGAGTGACAAGCTTTAAATCCGATGCCTAGATACATTTATTTAGGAGCAAACTGCTAAGATTTTATTCGTAGCTCAGAATACAAAGATTCATTCAATAAAAACTCACTATTCAATTGTCCAATTCAATATACATCACTATTTCAATTGTCCAAGGCCAATACATTATTTTTATACGATATCTGTACGTGCTTTTCGACCAAAACAAGGCCCATAATTTTATTATTTAGCAAAATTATCAAGAATCTTGTCTGCAAAAACAAGTTTACTTGTGAAAATTGAAATGAAAGCTCTATTAGCTTAAACCGTTTACAACTTTTGCATACAGCTGTCTGTAACTACATTAAAACGTGCTTAACCCAAACGAAATGTTTCACTATCCACAAGGTCGTAGTAGGATCATTTTTATAAAGTGAATCTTCAAATCCTCTGCACGTTACATATTGAAGCAAGAGTAGTAAATCGAAATATATTAAGTAACTATTTCCCACCAGAAGAAAAAAACTCTCTCCTTTACTGTATATGTCACGGTATATTGCTTATTTCGCGTTTTCAAATGTCACATTCAAATATCGCGGAAAAATATATTGCGTTAAAAATATCGCGGGAAAGATATATTATTAAAAATATACTAATTAGGAAAAAAAATCGCGGAAATCTCTATTCTACAGTGGCGTGCGGTGAGAATTTAGGCTAGGGAAGCAAACACGATTTTAATTATAATACACCTAGGTACAGGCGCGGATTAACGGGGAGGGAATAATCCCCCCCCCCAATTTAGAAATAAGTTTACATAGAATAGAAACAAATAATGTTTGTTTAATTATTATTTATTAAAACAATTATTTTTCCAAATATTTCCCCCTCAAAATACTTCTCTGGATCCGCCCCTGCTAGGTACAATAAAAAAACCGTGTTATAATTATTAAGCTTAAAAGTTTTTCAACGAAGCACTTTTACACTTTATACTTATGGAATTTGTTGACTATCATTCTTTATTTTAAAAAAAAACTACTACTACGTATCAATTTTCCGGTCTTTCTTAGCAAAATACCGGTACAGGTTTTAATCTTTGTTGTTAAATTTGAAAGATCTGGTTTTGATCTGTCTTTCTTAATAATTTGTAATTTCTCTCCAAAACTGTATGCGAAAAATTCCTTATTAATAATTTACAAACTGAACAAAAAATCGTCCCGATTCGGCTATATCGAAGGTACTCGAACCTTTCACCGAAGCAGTTGAATTTGCAGTCGTGACGATAATGCAATTTTAAATTTGCATACAGGCAAACTAAATACAACTATTTGTCTTTAAAAAAATACAACTTATAAATTAAAATAATAAAATGCGACAAAATACAGTCTCATTCGCAGATTTACATTACTTAAGTAACACTAAATCGAACAAATAACCAAATTATAATAAATAAACATTTGGGAACGAAGCACAATAAAAATTACGACCAAACAATGTTAACCGGCCAAACAGCATCTGTCTATTATAACACCCCGTGCTCGCTGATTCACGCCAAGGCTAAGAGAAGAGCAGTTGCAAGCAGTGCTTATATGCAGTGTATGTAACACATTTGAATCGGTATTACCTTTCCGTGCAAGTTTAATGAGCCTAATTTAAAATAGTACTCTAAATAATTATACTTTTTGCTGTACAAAGTTGATATTGAGCTTTAATTTAATAAATATTTCAATTTAAATAAACGATAACCATAATTTTATAAAAGTATTTTTGTTAGTATTGTTTTTATTTTTAATAAATTCTCAAGGCAAGCATTGCTTCCATTGCTTCAATGGACCGCACGCCACTGCTATTCTAACTTGCCAATTATAATGTAACTTAATCTAACCTATGAAAATCTCCTGAGAATTATATAATCTATGGATGCCTATATGTAATAATTATTTTTCAGATATTTTAAATATGTACGTAAATATACTAATAAATGTATTCATCCTAATTTCGTACTGATAATTTTATTCTAATTTAGTGAGAGCGTGGTCAATACGGTTTTTATCGTCCAATAAAATATAAGCATAAACAATTTTGTAAAACTTTAACGGTTATTTTTTGGTTACCTTTACCTTTACTATAAAATACATGCATTTACTAATAATATATGTTCACTTATATACAAACAATTGAGCCAACAGTAGAAAATATTTATATTCGGCGATATGTTTACGATTATAATTTTAATTTTAACCTTAAAATATTTGTTCTGGGTTTAATTTTTTTTTAATATCTTTTTTTCCCAACATTTTTTTCCGCGATATTTTTTCCGGAATCGCTCATATTCTATAGTAGTATTTGTTTTGGAAGTACATTTCATTATTTACAAATGAACAGTTAGTTATGTTTCAATTACAATTTTTTATTTGTTTTCCTTCTTTTAAGTCAACTAATTTAATTTAAAAAAGTATGAACCCTATTAAACTTTTCATTATTGTAAAGCTTTATTTTGTTATTATTCAATTAATTATATTTAGATTGTTGGTTCTCCAAACATAGTTTGAAATACAAAGTTTTTTCAGGCGTGTAAATATTACTACGCAACCTTATTCACTGAAACCGATAAAAATATTCAGTTTTATAGGGGGAACTGATTTTCACTGTTGTTCATCGCCCTTTTAAATGCACATTTACTTCAAATCTGTTAACCGTCACTTTGAATAATAAGACTAACTGTTGCTATAATGCTAATGTCCTGTTTCCCTTTCTTTGATGCCCACGGCAGTTTTGGAAACCCACAAGGTATAATATTGAAGAACTGACGATGAAGGTTAGATTTTTTTTTGATTTTCTGAATCCTTATAAATTGTTTATTGAGGTTAGTATAAAAAAAGAAAGAAGAAGAAACCGAAGTTTTTTTTAGAGAAAGTAAAAGCATTTTCCCAATCACCCAAAGCGAGATTCTACTGAATATAAACCATTTAATATCAAACCTTCTATCCTAACGTGTGTCAACACCAGCAGGGATGTGAGTTGATTGCAAGTGCGGAACGTGCCATTAAATGATTAAAAGCGGTAAACTTCAAAAGTATCTCCGTCCTACTCTAAAACATCAAAGAGATCATGAATCCACCTTTATCAGTTCTCTTTCGACTGGTTGCATTTGAATGGCAAATATCAAAATTAAATTGTTTGCGAAAACATGTGCTTTTTAAAAATGACGTTTAAGTGTTTTTAGTAAATGAAAATCAATTACTAATAGTTTTCTTTTTTTTCCTCTGGTTTATGCAATTGATGCAATTTATTAATAATTTTCAAATAATTTTCAAATAACGATTACGAAACCAAGAATTATATTCATTATACTTTTTTCACCATCCCTATATTTTATTAATGACGAAAAAATAGTTCGTATCGTAACATGCTCTATTATGTACAGGGTGGCCCATGTAAGATGACCTTGTAGCTTATTTTGAAAACTATAAGGGTTACAAAAGAAAGTTATACCGAAGTTGGTTGGTATAAAACACATTTTAATTTTGTACTATATTTGTATATACGAGGGAAGATCAATATTTACGGTCCCTGATATAGAAAGAGAAAGAATTTTTAAAACATTATTTATTTATTTCTCAACATAATCTCCCTGGACTTCAATGCACTTGGTCCACCGATGTTCCAATGCTTCAATGCCTTTCAGGAAGAAGTTTTCCGGTTGCTCCTCAAACCAGCCATTTACTGCGGTCATAACTTCATTATCGTCTCCATATTTTTTCCACGCAGGTTTTCCTTTAATTTTGGAAATAGATGGTAATCACTGGGTGCCAGGTCTGGTGAATATGGAGGGTGTTCTAGGATTTCAAAGCCAGCGTTCTGTATGGCAGCCATGACAATGCAGCTCTTGTGGACTGGAGCGTTGCCCTGATGGAACCAAATTTTGTGTGCCAACTTTCCTGGTCTTTTTCGGTCGATGCTTTCGCGCAATTTTGGAATTAACCCTGCATAATAAGAACCCGTTATTGTGTGTCCACGCTGCAAATAATCGATCATCAAAATTCCTTCTGCATCCCAGAACACTGTGGTCATAATCTTTCCAGCCGCCCGTTGAACTCGAAATTTGCGTGGAGGTGGAGAACCTCTGTGATGCCACTCCATACTTTGTCTTTTCGTCTCAGGATCAAAATAGTGCACCCATGTTTCATCCACAGTCACAAAGCGAGTGAGAAATTGCTTCCGATTGGCCTTCAGGTACTCCAAATTGGCTTCCGAATGCAGCACTCTAGAGCGTTTCTGATCGACGGTCAGCATCTTTGGAACCCAACGCGCCGAAATTTTTCTGAGATCAAGAACATTTCTTAAAATATTTTCAACTGACCCATAAGAGATGTTCGTTATTTCCGCGATATGGCGAATAGTCAGTCTTCTATCTGCCATTACCATATCATGGATCAAATTGATGTTTTTGTCAACGGTGACACAGACTGGACGTCCCGCACCTTTCGCATGTTCGCAAGTTGTTCTGCCTAATCTAAACTCACGAGACATATTTTTCACCACTTGGTAAGAAGGGGCAGAGTCCCCTAAAACGTCTGTCATATCCTTGTGAATTTCAGTAGGTGTTAATGCTTTTTTTTGCAAATACTTTATCACCGCTCTGACTTCACTTTTTTCCATTTTTAAAAATTGTCTGTTATCGACCAGCTTAATTATTAATAACTTTCAAAGAACAACACGCACCTACGCAAAACTTGACACAACAAATAATTAGTAATGACAGTTCTCATAGAAAAATGAGTGACGATATCATGCAAAGCCTACTATGTCAGGGACCGTAAATACTGATCTACCCTCGTACATCGTTTCGCTACAGGTAGTACCAACTTTTTTAGTTTAAATGGAATATTTTTACGATTTTATTTTTTGTTGGGGGGTCTGTTTTGTATGAAAACTTACAGTCTCCCTCCCACCACTTCGTTATGAGCTCTGACGTCATCGATTATTTTTTAAATTACAACTACCTTTACTTTGTCCCAAATTTAAGACAAGTGATTCGAATTATTCCCGCAAAAAACTGCCGCTGTGATTGGTTCTTACAAAATCAAGTTGAAACCTAAACTTTTTTAAATTTTGTTTATAAGGATTAGAAATGCAGTAAAAATCAAAATGTAGTCTAGTAACGCGTACATTTTTATATTAACTACAAATACGTAAAATCTTATTACAAAATAATACTGTTACAACAAAAATGTTAGTGTTAAGACGGTAGGCGAAAAACGTTCTAAGGTGATGAAATGAACAGCAGCGTTTTTAAAGAACGGTTTTGTAAAGTACTGTCTAAGTTACGTACATGCAATGCCTTAATTGTTATGAACAATGCACCTTTCATTCACGCATAGCTAAGTCGTTAACTAAAAATGCTAATGTCGTCATAGAGAAAATCCGCCATTGAAAAAGTGGCTACGTTCAAAGATTATTTAGTATGATTTGTTAATCTTGATCTGAATTATTGCATCTAGTAGAGCTTCACAAAGGTCAAACGGCTGAAATGGCAAATGCTGAATCGATTAGTGATGGCATGGGTACATAAAAGCTGATTTTGCCATTAACAAGAAAATTCTTAAAATTACATGTGTTCAATTTTAACCAAGAATTTTCTTCTTAAAAAGCTTTTTCCCATTGTGTTAATATCAGTTTTGCCAGTCCAAATATGGTTGTGTTTGTGAGCACACCTTTTTATGTTATGTTTCTATTCAGGCTTCCTCATTGGTAAATTCGGCTTTACCACTGTTTTCCAGAAACTTTTGATAAAGATAACCATTTTGCTCTCTTTTGTAATTTAGTTGAAACTAAGTTTCAACTAAATTTGGTGAATGAAATCAAGTAATTCCTGGTGATTAGTTAGTTTCACGAAAGTGATGGTTATAGTCAAGGAACCCAACTTGTTGGTCTTTAATCGCTACCAAGTTATACTTTTAAACTAATTTACTTACTATGGTTATTTCTAACAATTCCTTGATTTCTAGAAATATCTTACAACTACACTAGAGGCAATAAACATCCCTCTGGGTCTCTATTGTCTTAAGCCGATGAAATCATTATTCCGGTAGGCCATACTTTACGTTGTGAAACCGTTAAATTAACCCAGAATTTCTTTCAAGTCTTTATAGGTTTGGTTTTACTCTTCATTCTTACATTACGTGCATCTCTCACGACCCTATTGAAAAGTTTCCATCCGAAGCGTTGGGTATTATTATCCACCACCTTTGGACCCCCAACTAAACAGTGAAGTGCATTATTAAATCTAAGCTATATACGGCCAGGAGATAACAATAATACACACATTCTTCTAACACACATAATATCCTCTCATCTATAATTGTATAAACGTTCCTTCTTTTCATCCTTTTTTAGGTAATGTAATAAAGATAAACTTGCTTTGCTTTGATAATTTTTGTGGCACAGTCGCTAGTTGTGATCTAATTTACCTTTTCTGCAGAGATCATAAGTATTTATTTTGGTATTAATCTTTTACTGCTTATTATTTGTGTTCTGTTGAATAAATCTCTTTCTCTAAAAATAACAGAAGTTCAAGGAAGAAAATAAAAACTAACGCCTATGCTACCACTCTGAATTTAATAACGCTGTTTTTTAAAGGTTATTCTTGAGATTCTGAAATCCCTTTTAACATCTAGAACTGATAAGAACTGATTTGAAGATAACATTTCAAAGAGAGGGGGGAGGAGAAGAAACCGACCATTCTCTACATCGAGGTTTTCTTTATATCCAATTACCTAAAATTATACAAGTTCTTTTAGAGTCTCAAATAATTATTATTACGGCGGGCGTGACCGATTGTGTACCTGTAACATTCCGAAGAGTGATGTAATTTTATAAGTAATATTGGCCATTGTGTACTTAACTACGCAATCGGTAAGGTCATGTTTGGGTCTAGTTATTATTAATAGATACACTTTAGATTATATGTCAGCGTTGTTTATTCGCTTTTTAATTTTTCGAACAAACTAAGCAAACTTGTATTTAGGTTTTACTGTGTGCATTTGTAGATTGTAGCTATATAGAGTGATTTATTACACTGTGTACAAACTTCTTTTTAACGTACCGAGAGAATAATAATCTCGAGGACGCTAAAGAATTTCGCGGACAAGGTATACAACAGTTTTGTGCAACCGTAAAGAATATGTAATTACAAATTCCATTGCTTTTAAAAAAACCAAGCGTTCAATTCATTGTAAATAGAAAGGCGGTTTTCATGTTGCAGCGTTTCTGTGGAAATGACTTAAATAAAACAAGTACTTAGTTTTGTAAAAAATCGTAAAAATGGGTGGAGCATTACTT
The DNA here is from genome assembly GCA_929113105.1 of Agrypnus murinus. Classification (NCBI taxonomy): domain Eukaryota; kingdom Metazoa; phylum Arthropoda; class Insecta; order Coleoptera; family Elateridae; genus Agrypnus; species Agrypnus murinus. The sequence goes on from OV816025.1 coordinate 197,151,542, forward strand.
ACGAAATCAAATTTCGCTTCCTGCATTTCGTACGCGATGTATCCAATGTTAATAAACATGGTTCAATTCTCAAAAATAAAAGTTACTTAAAGAGTTTGCTTCTTTCAGTATTACTTCCTCTGCAGACGTAAGTTTGATACTAGGCTAGTTTAACACTTATTAACAGTTAAAATAAGTTATCTTCTATTCATATACTCGGTAAAATGGTGCTTGGTGTTGTTATAACATATATAGTAATTAAAATTAGTTTCCTCAAAGGATTAATGGCTTGCATCTTCACCTGATGATGGAGGTCCTAGGTTCGATTCCAGGCTGATCCAAGGTGGTAATTTTCATATTGAAAAAATTACAATCATGCCTTTTTCTCAAATAGGAAGTAAAACCACGGGAACGGTGTCAATGCAATGTTTGTACGTACGTAGTCTCTATTGGGGGCAGGGCCGTGCGAAGGGGTAGCCAGGGTGTCCCATGGCGCCAAAAAGCCATTCTAATAAGTTCCTAACTTAAGTAAAAATAATAATAACAATAATGTCCCAGATGTACTTTTCTCTTCACATGGTTCTGACTCTCTCTAAACGGAAAAATATCAAATTAAAATGCACTTGATTGTATTATAATTTTTGCTAATACATGCAACGACCCCATCCAAGAGGTTTGAAATTCATGCTCTTTTGTGATGGATATGTTTTTTGGCAAGCATAAAATACCCTAACAAAATCCTTAAACCAAGCTTTAACAATGGTACATATAAATGTGTCGGTCAGAATAAACACACATAATACAAGTTCAGTGTCACAATGCTCTCTCTAAACAGAACAAGACTAACAGGGTCACAAATCACGCATATAATAGCAAAGCTTAGTGCAACCCGACCGCACACAACGCATTATTCCAATCAGAGGCCGTCAATTAGTACATGAGAGGAATTCTGTGTCCAGCTGACATTGCGACTGCATAGATAATTGCACTTGATGACTAACTGCACACGAACATGCACACAGCTTCTGGTCCAGTCGTTATTGACAAACCCTCACTTAATGATGAGATATATCCAAAATTATTTTCCTCCCTGTGTCGATTTATATTTCATTTTTTCAAATAAATGAAACAAATGGATGGATTTCCTACTATTTAGAAGTAGGTGGTAACACGTTCGGTTCGGTTTTAGGGATCATTTGTCACAAGTGAATGAACGCCATCACCAGTTTGTTATATTTCTGTGTTATTTTTGGCAGCTTTCATTAATTAGCACAACATTCCGTGACGGTGAGGCTTCGTTTTGCCAGTTTTTCTGACAAATTGTGAATTGTGTGAAGTATCATATTTAATAAAGTACAGTCGGATTTATGATTTTAAATGAAAAATCCGACATTTCCTCTTTTTTCTTTTTCATTATTAAACCAAATACGCGTATATCAAGTTGATTAATAAATCTCTCTCGGTATGTGATAAGCATTTTATTTCTATAAACATCTGGTTTGAACCGAGATTGAGATGCAAAGCGATGGGAAGCCACCTAGGGTTAAATCTGCGGGGGTCCTTAAGGACCACCTGGAGTTCCACCTGGACACGTGCCGCGCCCCGGAAGCTAAGCACAATGGGTTGACCCTGCCCTTTTGATTACCAAACCAGATTGTCTTAATAACTGGCTCTTCAGTTTTTAAAGCATATTCAAATTATAGGGTAGAGGAATTTTAAATGTTACTAAGTGAATAGTAGTTATGAGTGTAATATTAAAAAGTATAATTTTGCTTTGTATGAAGACAATATTAAACAAAAGAACTAAATAATACAGCAGGAAAAACATATTCAAAAGCAAAAAGTTGGTTCTTTAAATAATATAGGTCCTATTATTAGACCATGTGTTACTTTTTTTGATAATATTTACGATAGAAAATATATGTCTTTAATCCAAGGTGTATAAGAATGACCATATATGAAAGTATTTATTTAAAGCTAAGGGAAAATAGTCCGAATAACATTAATATTGTGTGTAATACTGTAATGTCGAGTAATTTTGAAGAATGATAGTAAGGTTATGTTATGAATCAGATTAATTAATTTTGCGACTGTAGATATATTTTCTTTCTAGAAATGTGGGTAACTTATGACGCCATTTACACAGCAAACGGGTCAAAATAATTCGAACACAATTTTGCCATCTAAGAATGAAGAATTTTCAAAACAGTATCGAGATACTGGATAATTGGGATGATAACTTCTACGACGTTTTGATCGTCCTGAACACTTTGTTCGTCGTCGTAATCTACATATCAATTTTCTGTTTATGAGATGTGCAGTCTTAATGCTTTTAATCTAGATTTATGTTAGTTGAAAGTCTTAATAATTAGCATTTGTTGAAATTGGAGATGGGTGAAAGTGCTATTATTTTATCTTACTCGCACTAACATTAACTGAAAATTAATATTAAAGCGGAGTTATTAAGTTCTAAAGTATCAATCCTTTATCCGAGATATAACCAAAAGTTTTTACTGATTAGAAGATAAATATGATCATTAGTTTTGATCTTTTTAGGATATGGTTTTTATAGATTATTATAAATATTGTACAAGCAATTGTATTTCGTCTTCAGAATTCCGAAAAACTTCAACTCCTACCGTTAGCCTAATTATCTTACTACTATTAGTATTTCATTACGTTCGATGTAGTGTATCCAAAATCTAAGATATTTTCCAAATTTGAAAAGCTGGGTTGTTTGAAGCTAGAAAAACTTTACGTTCCATAAGTCTACTGATTAGTCATATCATAGGTCTCGATAGGTCATCTGATCTGAACTAAATTGATCTGAAACGATGAATATGTGATGTTTTTAATACTCATCTTGTGAAACACGTAGAAAATTAACAAGATTACTTTAAAGGTCCCCAGTTTTCTACAAACGATTCAGAATAAAGATTTCAAATTATTCCTAAAAGGTAAATGCTCATAGCATGCAAAATATTTAAAAAGTTTACACGTCCATCTTCAGTATTTACTCTTTGAGCTTAGAAAATTGAATATTTCGGAAAAAACTGTAATATCTGTTAATAAATTTTTGTACAGTTTAGAAGAATATAAGCCTCGATGCAACATATTAAAAGAAATTGTGTACCTAGGTCATGTCATTACCGAAGATTGCATAAAGCCGGATCTTAAGAAAACCGAAACGTTTGCCAACTCTCTGAAAGTATAAGGAAATTTTGCAGGTTCATAAAAGACTATTCAGAAATTACCAAACAACGTAATTATCATTTGCAAAAAATATATTTTTCAGTTGATGCTCACTTTTCCATTTGAAACATTAAATAAAAAATTGGTTATTCCACTTATTCTGCAATATCTAGATTTAGGCAACAATTTATTTTGACAACGGATGTCGGTATAGGATCAATTTTATTTCAGGGTACTTTAGGAAGCGATCGACCAATAGTACATGCTAGTAGAGTATTTAACAAACGCGAGAAGAATTATTGCACGACCGAAACGAAGTTCTTAACAATTGTATGATCTTGTAAAACGTTTTCATACTTACCTAGTTATTTAATAAAAGTTGGTTATAGTTAGTTATAGTATAGACCACATACCTCTTCTGTAGATTTTTAATGTGGAGGGTCCAACGTCTCGTTTGGCTCGTTGGTGGATAAAATTAGTAGAATATAGTTTCAATATTATTTATTGTAGCGGGAAAAGTAATGTTAGCGCCGACGCTTTAAATAGAATAACTTCTATCATCTTATCAAAGTTACTTAAAAGAAATAGAAAGCAAAACCATAGTAAGTATTTATATAAAAGTAATAAAATGGGGTGATTTAGGAACAAGGGATTAAAGAAAAGTATTGTTGGAATTAAATGCATAAAGAAAAAAACGATTAATTAAAAGTTGCGAATCTTACCAAAAGAACAAAGTATATAAACGTAATAAATTAGCTATGGCCGAGGGGTCAACCACTCTTACAAAAAATGTACATGTATTGCCGAAATCCAAGATTTCCTCGCAATCTCTATGATTTTCGAGGATTGCCTTCGCAATCTCTGATTTCCAAGGATTGCGTTCACAATCCCTACGATTTCCGAGAATTGTGGGATGATTTCTAGAATGCGATTGCTTCTTCATTGACGTGCTAATGTTTGAAAAGCGATTTTCAATGTGATTGCTAAAGATTAGAACAAAATCGGTAGTATTTGTACTCGTGTTTTGTACAAGAACAGTACTAATAATTAAAATGTGTTTGTTAGGTAAATTCATTTATAAAGATATTACGGACATTACTTCACACTTCACAAATAAAATGCTTCATTTAGGAACTATATACGATTATTAATTTTAACGTTACATAAGTATAAAAAGATTTTTAGAGTTTTAACTAGTTTTGACTTTTTCTAAGACTTTTATACTCTTTTTCAATGCCCATTTTGCCACGGCTTTTTAAACGAAATGGACTATTGCCTATTACTACATACATATAATTTCTCCAAAAATAAAACAATTTTGAGAACAAAAACATTTTTTTCATTATAAAATTCCCTATTGCTCTGTTAAACGTCTTTTCGATTATCCTTCAATGCTTGATGGGATAATCGAGTCCTACTGTAATTCGATAGGCCCATAAAAGGAAAATATATTTTTACAATCTGCACATCCTCTTCTTTTGGCCAAATATTAATACTCGTCTAGTTTAGATTTTAAAATATTTATTTTAAATGTTTGATCATCTAAAACTTGCACTATGTGCCCGATGTACCATGTATCACATGCACTGTCTGCCATAAAGTTGGATCCATATGGGAAAGTTTTTAATATTCTGATTGGAAAAAGACAGTGCGAGGAAATGACCTCTGCTTCCAAAAATACTTGCAATAACCCATGTCACAGTTGACAGGTGACATTTTTATATTTAATCAGTGGCGTGCGGTCCATGGAAGCAATGCTTCCATTAAGAATTTATTAAAAATAAAAACCAATGCTAACAAAAATATTTTTATAAAATTATGGTTATCGTTTATTTAAATTTGTAATATTTAATCAACCTAAAGCTTAATATCAATTTCGTACAACAAAAAGTATAATTATTTAGAGTACTATATTAAGTTAGGCTCATTAAACTTGCGCGGAAAGGTAATACCAATTCAGATGTGTTACATACACTGCATATAAGCACCGATTTCGTTGCTTACTGCTCTTCTCCTCGCCGAGTCCGCCCATAGTGTTACGGTTGACATCGTATAAGATCGTTATTTTTAAGTGTGCTCCGTGCCCAAATGTGTATTTATTATAATTTGGTTATTTGTTCGATTTAGTGTTTGTTAAGTTTAATGTTACTTAAGTAATGTAAATCTGCGAATGAGACTGTATTTTGAAACATTTTATTATTTCAATTTATATAAGTTGGAGTTTTTTAAAGACAAATAATTCTATTTGTTTGCTCTATATGCAAATTTAAAATTGCATTATCGTCATGACTGCAAATTCAGCTGCTTTGGTGGAAGGTTCGAGTACTTTCGATACATCCGAATCGCGACGATTTTGTTCTTCAGTTTGTAAATTATTAGATTTTTATTAGAAGAATTTTCTGCATACAGGCAAGAAGAAAGGCAGATCAAAACCAGAACTTTCAAATTTAACAACAAATATTAAAACCTGCATCCGGTATTCTACTAAAAAGGATCGAAAAATCGAGTTGAATTATACGTAAATACATAGTAGTGGTTTTTAAAATAAAGAATAATATTCAGCAAATTCCCTAAGTATAAAGTGTAACAGTTCTTTTTTGAAAAACTTTTAAGCGTAATAATTATAACACTGTTTTTTTATTGTACCTAGCGGCGGCGGATCCAGAGAATTATTTGGGGGGGGGATTTTTGGAAATATAATTGTTTTAATAAATAATAATTAAACAAACATTATTTGTTTCTATCCTATGTATACTTATTTCTAGATTTGGGGGGATTTCCCACATTACCCTCCTCCCTCGTGAATCCGCGCCTGTACCTAGGTATATTAAAATTAAAATGGTGGTTGCTTCCCTAGTCTAAATTCTCACCGCACGCCACTGTATTTAATCAATTTCTAATAATCTCCAAACAGATGGCACACGTTTTAAACAATCGTTTATTTAAACATTTTAATCATGGTACAAGAGTATATTATTATACGAGTTGTATAAGACGGTCTCTTGTAGCACGAGTTGTTTGGGACACGACGAGAGAAGCGAGGAGTGTTCCAAAGGAATGAGTGCTACAATACGTCTATAAAACAAGTGTAATATACTATTTTTTATACTTTGCGTCATTAGTTTGATAGAAATTGTAAATTCAAGCTATTAAAAACATTGCATTACAATTTAGTGATTTTTGCGTTTAACATGTGGTAAAGCTATAACATGACTTTTGATGTTTTGTGAGGTTAGAATGTGTCAAAATTAAATGTGTTTATGTAATATAAAACAAATGTTACCAATCTTACAAAACAAATAGACCCCAGAAACGATGTTATAATAGCCTCTATTATGAAATCGTTTTCGGTGTCACAATGAGCCCATTGTGAACACCAAGTACAAAAAATTGAAGCTTTTGGGGTTACAAATTAGTCTTTAATTAGTACTAATGACAGCTTAGAAAATTTTCATTTTTATGAAAGTTGATTGCCAGTTTGCTCTGCCAGTCTTGATATGTGAATAGCGACTATAGAGTTGTAGTTACGAAAAAAGTTTTTGTGGTACAAAGTTGTCCTTAATTAGTAGTTAATTATGGCTTTATTATTTCTTTTTGTTGGAAGTGAATTTTGAAATGCGAATTGTGTCTAAATGGTTTTAGCCACAAAAAGAATTAGTACTTTTTCTTTAATTAGCACTAAATCATGGGCGGGTTTTTTCGTTTTGCTTGAAGTGGGAGTGCTAGCTTTATTGACGTATTCACTTACCGATTCTCAAAATGCCGCTTTTGGCAAAAATACTGATAATAAGTATGAATAACTATCGAATTTCCCGCAAATTAATGATGGCACCACTTCTTTGCGAAAGATTTCGCTGATTGCCAATAAAGACTGCGAGATTTCTGATGATTTCCTTGTGATTGCTAAGGATTTCGTGCGATTGCCGCCAAAATGTACATGTATTGCGGCGAGTGCTTGACCCCTCGGCTATGGCAATAACAACTACTTTAAGATTCCCTTTCGAAAACGTTGGTTGTTTTTACAACAATATTGACAAATTTATAAATACGACACACACATATTATTAACAGATCAAGGGTCATTTTGTTTGCGTAAGTTACTTAAAAAGGTTTGTAAACTTTTAAAGATTAAGAAAATTTTAAAGGTAGATCTTTGTCCTCAAAGGTGCTCCAGAAATAAATCATCGTTATTTAATTCAATTTTAAATCTTATAGACAAATTATCCTATCCGGTTATATAATAATAATCTTATCTAGTTTTCACTTTCAATACTACCTGAATGCAATATTTCTCTCGAATTATTATACGATCTTAAGGTGAATCGCGAACCTTTTTTACTACAAAAGGGCAGTGATCAGAACAAGCCACAGTTCATTATGATACTTACGCACTTTCACTAATGCTTGAAGCTCAACAGAGAAGACATTAAGTGTAAGAGAGTTTGTTTGTGTGTAACGTAGTTTGGCAGATTTGTATTTTATTAATAAAGATACTTCCAATAATTTTAATCTCTGAATGATAGGATACATGAATCTTTCATATCCCAACAAAATCAAATATTAATGAATAAAAAGTTCATAGTGGAAAATAGAAATTACGAATTTAATGGAATTAGTGGGAATTTTAAAAATCTGCACAAGTTTAAAACAATGCAAGAAATTTAACACAGTTTAGAATTTTAAACTGGATTTCTACTGAATGGATAATTTTTTTGTACACAATCTAGGCACAAAGATTTCCTTCCATGCAGATCTAAGGAATTTGCTGGGCATTTTATTTTGCAGGAATGTGTAAGACTATATTTAAGTATAAAGAATATTGAGTCAAGGAAAACGTTATGCCCAATCTTAACCCAGTTTATGTTCCGCTAAAGTTAACCATATTTTTGTTTTATTTAGTTAAGAATCATTTTGTTTGAAAAAAATAGTTTTACATTATCAACTTCAGTTTAAACAACCATTCTCGGTTTTCTAAACTTTATTGAAAGTGAAAGTTGTTTCTTGAACTGACAAGAACAATACAGCACGATTCAAATCAGATTTAAAAGTTTCCCATTGACAATCTTCAGAAACAACAAAAACTACATTTGATAAATATTTACATGTAGTCTATATAGTTGAAAACCCTGAAAACTCGTAAACTTAATAAATCTTTATCAAAAGTTTCAGAAATCCCTGTAGTCAATTCATAACTTTTGGGGAATTTGATGAAGCTGTTTTAAGATTTCGAAAGCTTTTGAAAGTATGCAAAGCTAAAAATAAAGCAGATTTTTAAAAATAAATAAATAAACAGAATTTGTTATTGTTTATAGTTTGCGTTCTTGTAACGCTTTCATATAATTCTACGAATATATAAATTCCTGATGGAAAAGATGTATCGAGATACTTGAAAACTTTTAAAAGCTTTTTGTATTCCTCAGAAAAATCACTTAAAATGCCAGTGTAAATATTTATGAATCATTTGTATTTTTTCGTTTTTGCAAAATTTCTTGTTTTAAGCGGGTTCATGGTTAGAATATATAATAAAGTCTTTGTAAAGTTTCATTTTCACCTAACCGTGTGTAAGAAAAAAGAAGGAAATGAATATCAAATAGAGCGCTCTATGTGGAAAAATTAGAAAATAAATGTGTCTGAGGGAATTTTCAAGAAGGTAGAAAACACTAAGTTCCATTGTATGCTTGCCAAATGTTTTCCTTATGCAAATAACTTACTAATTTAAACCCTTGCTCTGTCATACATACTTTTGCAGTTTACACGTTCTCCACTAACAGTTTATATTTGTAATTATAATTGGAGCTTCCCGTGCAGATTAATGTTATTTTAAAAAGTAAAAAGGATGTTGGAATTTAAAAACACATTTTGTCGATTTATAATCTACCACATCGGATTTAATGTATGTATATCCCATTTAACCGTGCCTGAATGGGTAAAAACAGCGCAATTTTTTAACACAAAAAAAAGAGAGTTGACTTTCTAAAGTACGCCCTGGAGTATCTTTATTCTTGTACCCCCTTTTTAGTAATCACAAAATAACGACCCTGTTTAAAAATATTAAGCAACCTTCACCACTGATTTGTGTTCACGTGAGAAATCAACCTTAATCAGTAAACATTACGGTTGTTAGCTTTTCCAGGTCAGCATTTTTTGGAGGGTACGAAATAGCTAGAACCTTCTCAAATATTTAAACAGCTATTGTTCCTTAAATAAAGATCGAAAAAACGGGCACACATTTTAACTGGTATTGCTTTCTTGTCTCTCTTTTTCTCAGCCTTTTCACTCGCGTGGAATATTAATAAAATAGTGCTGAATGTGAACAATATCGAGGGTGGCCGTAATTTAAATTGGAATTGAAAGAAGAATATCGTGAATCGAGGATGACTGTGCAAGCATTTAAGGGAAATGTTTCCCGATAATGCGTGTTTTACTTTTCAGTAGCTTCATGAAACACCCGAAACTTAAGGACAACTCACAACTGCTTATTACACTTATACAGTGTTAGTAAAATTTGAGTCTGAATTTGCATGTGTAAGCAAAATAAAATTAGCGAATAGCAATTAATCTGAGAAAAATAATAGTTATTTATGGTACAAGTGAGTTAAGTAAGATATTATCCACGAACGAAAAATTTACGGTTAATTTTTCTAAGTGGATAATATCCTTAACTCACGCGTGTCATACAAAGTTTTATCCAACACCTCTTTATTTAAGTTTAAACATCGAATTTGCAATGTATAGTTAGTCTGTAGTTTTGACGGTAATAAATTTAATACTCTAGCACGATGACTGGATTTTAATAATACTAAGTAACGTAAGCTGGTTGTTATCTTTGAAGGAGTGAGTTTTTTAAAAATAACCCACGTTGCTAGGAGCAACGTAGGTTATAATGTAACATAAGAGTAAACAATCACTTTCCTTATTTAAAATGACCATAGTAAACATGGTATTTATATAGAGGTGTTGGATAAATACATATTTATCGCATACTTGCCAAGTCTTACATGCCAAAATGACAAATGTCAAATTAACTTTTGACTTTTTTAACTTAACTTTTTAGTTGGCTTTTTTTATCGAAAAATCATAATGAAAGTAGCACTTTTTTTCATTATTTTTTAATTGTGCTTGAAAAAACAAACTTCAATCTCCTCGGAGATTATTGTCAAAGAATGCTATGTTTTTCTGATTTTTCTAGAATTTTGTAAAATGCATACATTTTAGGACAAATTTTGCAACTTACAATATGCAAGAAGTGTCGTGTACAACACGTTATGAAAGTCTCTTGTTTTCACTCATTTGCGAATACTGCGAATTCGTGAAAAAAAGTATGACTTTCATAGCTAGTTGTACAATATACTATTTAAATCATTTACTTAGCTCCGACTTTTCAAAAAGTTGCCATGGCAATATTTGCTATGGGAAAAGCGAATCGGGCTAAACCTATAGAGTCACTGCATCTAGCTACCTAGGTCAGCTGGTCGACCAGAGTACCGCAAACCGCCGCCATATTGGGGCAAACGAAGCACGAAGAGTGTTCATTATTTGTCCTGTATTGAATTTAATCAAATCCACATTTACTTTAAAAGGTTTTTCTTATTCTGAAAGATCAAACCTCTAATACATGTGAAACACGTAAAACGTGATTTTAATTTGTCCATTATTAAAAATCATCCTTCTCGGGCCCAATATGGCGGCAGTTTGCGTTACTCTGATCGACCAGCTGGCCTAGGTGACTAGATGCAGTGACTCTATAAACCTAGACCGATAGTGTTTTATTTTTAATCATGTAATGCATAGTGTAGCACTTCTGTTACATAAAAAAAAGTTGAAAATAAAATCTAAAACAAATTCAAAGCTGTCTCTTTATTTTGCACGTAGTAACTTTGACCTAAAAATATTGTGTCAAAAATAAAAAGCATTAATTCATCCTGCATTGTAGGGTTAATGCTATATGTACATTATTTAATGCTATACTAGGTGATTGCAACAAATATTTCAAGAATAAGAACTAGTATAAAAATAGTGGATATATAGTTATTTAGGAAAATGCAGAAAAGGGGTAATTGTAGTGCAGACTTTCGGTTTCCGAAACTGCATACTGTTCATTTTCCTCCTGTCTAGGAGTATCTCCATACTCCTTCCATTTTCCTATTGGATCGTAGCATCGAATCGAACAGCCAAAATCCAGTCTTAGATATCATGACGTAAAAGGAACAGTGTCTTGCTCGATTGATATTCAAATTCCAAATAAAAAAAACAGTTTTCGATCCAATATTTCGCAAAAAACCATTGCTTTGTACAGTCGTTTCGTTGGATCTCTGGAATGTCTTATTTTTAGATAAGGGTTCAACTACTTCGTCTTTTAGCGGCTATGTTTAGAGCCCTATTCTATATGTGTTTACTACACCTACCTACGCTGCATCCAAATAAGCACATAAATAAAAAATATGGTCTTCTAGGGCCCAGTGGACGACTATGATTCAGATCAGGTTATTGTCTGCGCATCTCTGTTATGCATAGACCAATCGAGAAATGATTTTGTCTACTCAGCGCTTCCAAGCTCCAATAGGAATGAGGAAAATCGAGACTGTCCTCAAAATTATCAAGGTACAGTCGAATTTTAAAAAAATATCACGACTTTTGTATTAAATATTTAATTAGTATTAATTAATTTCGAATAATATCAATTTTAACAATGATTAATCATTAATAGTGCTTTGCTGAAAAATTGCTTTTAACCGGCGCATAAATAAACAATTTTCTGAAGAAAAACAGTTGTATTTGAATGCATCCATATATTACGTAGAATGCTCTACACGTGTTTTAGCTTGTTAGAGCTTTTTCTAAAGCTTGCTCGAGGGCAAATCATATCCACCTTCTACTAGCTCTTCGGGCTTGTGCCGGAGCTATTAACGTGTTCACTTGTCGGGGTCCGTCTCCGAGGGTTCCCATCACCCCTAGTCCAGCGTGCGGATTTCCACAGTCCGACCGAATTCAACCCCAAGTGTGGCTAGGACTTGGATCCTAGGTTTTTTAACCACCACGGCTTACCATAATAAGGGCTTGGTGCGCCCTGACAAAGCCTCTGTCATAGTTTAACTAAAAATAGGGACCCGGCCTATACCAACATGGAGGTTGGGTTGATTTGGACTGGTAGTCTAATAGTCATATACGCTCTGTATTCGCTCGAACTCCCTTTATAAGATGATCCTCTGGGGTATCCTTCCTGGGCTCAGTTATACCTGTGATTCCTGAATAAACACAAGTTACCGATCCATAGCAGAGTTGCCACCACTGTATCTATCCACACTATTTTCACCACACATAAAAGATGGAAACCCTAAGAGAATTACAAGGAGTCTAGTGATCCTCGCCTGCTGCGAAATCAATTTCAGTAAACAATTTTTGTTCGCCTATCCGCAGATATGCTTTCTGGAGAGTTATGTTTAACCTGTATTTATAATCGTATATTTAGCATAACCTGCATAACCGTTATATTTAGTTCTAGCAAGTGAGCGAATGATATTGAAGTTTTCATATGACTTGATTCGTCACCCCCCCACTATCGGAAGCAGAAAATAATTTTCTAGTTTCCAATACTACCCTGTTAAGGCCAGCCAACCATCGTATCTGCAACAAATAGGTACTTCTTTGTCGTGCGAAATGTTTTTTTATTTTAAAATATGCACTTGCAGATGTACTGTTAGACTTAACACAGCAGAATAGTTATAAAAAAACTTTTCTACAAATATACTTACCAATACTGAGATGTATGTTATGGATTTTGAAATGGTAACATCGTTGGAAGGTTACTAGTGGCACATTATTTAATAAGGTAATCGTTCAGTGGATCTGTTACATAGACGTTACACGCCTGTTACACGAACTTTCTTAGCCGAAATAGCAAAATGCAGGCTGTTTGGAATATTGGATAGAAATGCGAAATTGGTGTGAAAGTCCTAACAAAAATGAAACATATTTTGAAGGTATTACCGGAGAAAGTTGCGCACAGACATGTTCCAATATTGCCAATATTTCCAATATATAAGCAGAAATCGATAAAAACAAGTTGCAACAACCCTATAAAATGAAGAACACAAGGTTCTTTGAGGCGAACGATTTAGATTTAAAGCTACATAGTTCATCATTTAGCACACTTTGCACGCCTTCTAGTTATGCTTTTAGATTTACTGAATTTTATTTTTAGATTTATCGAAGATATTCAACAATAAAAAGGCTTTTAAAGGCTGATTTAGAACCTTAAAGTTAAAATCTTACAGATAGTGAAGGTGGATTGATGCTTTATAACTCAAGGATGGTAGTGCTTTACAGTTATCTATACCATCGCCTTCTTTTTATAACTTGCCTACCTCGAGTCTTTCTTTAAATTTCAGAACATAAGTCTCGGACAGAAATATTTACTATTGAAGAGTTTGTGAGAACTTAAGACTTCTTTACTATAAAAAAATACTCCCCAGTAAGGATCCCAAAGGATCCCTTACTCAGTTTGGATGGAAGTTTGGCCATCTTTGGCCTGATATTTGCAAATCTTGCATTGAGGGCCGTGTGAATGGCTTTTCATTCCATCAGCATTCGAAAAGAAGAAGCTACACCTTCAGATTAGTAGCTTGAAAGTTTGCATTGAAAAATTGAGATTGTACACGATGTATGCGATTTGAGTAATTCATTAGTGCAGGTGTTTCTTAGTATCTATATGATTTAATCTTAACAGCGGTTGCAACACTTCTTGTGGGTTTTCCAATAAGCACTGTGTCGATAGCGCCTCTATGATGTCGATTTTAAACCCAATTGCACTCTATTGGCACTTGAAGATTGTTTTTATTTTACTAAGGTCTGGAAAAAATGCTATTTATAATAGGTGTGATACATAAACCAGCGTTGTTATCAACAATATCGATAGAGGCCGCACTGGAGCCAACCGAATGTTGGAAAGCTAATTAATAGGTTCGTAAGTACGAACCTTTATTTTAACATGTTGTAAGTCAATTTTTTTTCGAACTTTTTTACCTATAACTCGAAAATCCTAAAAGGTTTTTGTTTTGGCCATATCTTCTGGACATAAAATGGCGTTGAGAAAAATCGTATAAACTCGCAGAATTAAGAGAAAAAAACTAACGTACAAATTAATTTTTATAGTTAACGGTGAATCTAAGAGGCGGTCTATGTGAAAGTGTAAAAAGGGTGAGAATATCTTCTCTCCGATTTTTCACTTGAAACTTTTAGGGGTTCTTTCTAGAATATGTTTCAAATCAGTTACCTACCAGACCCTTTTGGGGGAGGCCAACGGTTGCCATGTTAACATTGTGAGGAAGCATCTCACAGCAACGTACTGTGGTCATGTTGCTTGGTGAGTACATTAACCTTCTGGAACTTCCACTTTTTGGAAATTTAATGGTTAAAAAACTTCTAAAAATCCTATTTTTACGGCTTTTTTCTCAAAAATTTTGACTGGCTTCCAGGTATTTGGCCTTAATCTTATTAATCTTCTATAAATTTTGAACAAACTATTCCTTATTTCAGGCCTTGAGTCTGGAAATCCTGTAAGAACAAGCTTTTTGTTTAGAATCGAATATGCTATATAGCTTTACGCATCTCTACGAGCCCTACAAGCGAAAACTATTGGATAGTAGAAATGTGACATTGTATGGTAAGTAGAGTGGAAAGTTGGCAGTCATACACTAACGAAAGAGCACTCCTGAGGTGTACTTGTCTTGTACTATTTTTGATACGAGGGAAAAGAAAAATGTCACACGGAGCCAAGTCCGATGAACGGGATGGAAGTTGGAGCATGTTGACTTCAGTTTTGTCAAAAAAAAGAAACGAATGCGTGCGAATTTTGAACGCCGTATGGACCGGCGAATTGTCTTGATGAAACAGCCAAGAGTTGTTTGCCCACAAAGCAGACCGAACTTGTCGGATTCGTTCGCACAGTCGTCTATAGATTTCAAGATACCGATCATCATTTACTGAAATCTTCTGAAGCACAAATTCTTTATGGATGATGCCTTGATAGTAAAAAAACAACGAACATCGTTTCTTACATCCTTTGTCATCGTTCACTTCTTCTCAGCCACCTTTAAGACGTTTTGTGCACTCAATGGTCCACTTCATGGTTTATTCTTTATAAGAGTGTATTAACATTGGTAAAATTGTATTACCTTTTTTTCGGATTTAACGAGGAATTTAATGGCGGTTTTTTGTTCTTTTACTAGTTCATGTTGCATTTTTTGACCGAAGACGAATCTCATTAACAACACTTTATTCAAAACGCATGTATTCCAACATCATTGTCGGGATCACACCGGATCCCGTTTTTCTGCTTTTCCGTTTTTCATGGATGCCAGGCAAAATTTTTGAAAAAATTGTCAAAAACCCTAAAAACCTGTTTTTTTAAATAATTTTTAAATTTTTTGTAGAAAGTAGAAGTTTTAGGATCTTGAGGGTAATCTCTAAAAGTTTCAAGCCAATCGAAGGCAAACAATTTCACTGAGGTCTGGCGTATTGAGACGGATTTTTTTCTCACAGATGGTTTTTTTAAATACTCCCAAACGCTCTATTTGATAAAAATAGTAATGACTATTCAACTCACATGTCATTTATTAAAAATTGACCAATTAAAATGCAGCATTTGATATTTTTAATCCAATGAAAATGAATTGTATCGACAATTCTCACTAGTGAAAATTGTCGACAATTTTCACTAGTGATAACAATCGACAATTTTAATAAAACACAAATATTTAACAACATTTATTTTTGAGTATTGAACGTACAATTATTAAATGTAACATTGCTACATTTATGAAAAACAATTTGATTTTTTAAAGCGTGTTCGTTGAATAGTCTCTCGAATACCATAAGTAGTCAAAGTTAAGTGGACTATTTTTGTGGTGCTTAACACTCATGTCTATCATGCTTGCGAATACCACTCGTGCTGCGCACTCGTGGTATTTAAATGCAAGCATGATAGACATTCGTGAAACCACCACAAAAATAGTCGACATAACTTTGACTACTAATGGTATTATAAGTGATATATTTACTATCTGAGTTGTCAAGTCATCGTCGAGAAAGTGTTTAATTCTATTTCTGTTTTTCAACACTACTTTTCACATATAGACTAGTAATTTATTTTAGATAATCTGTTAATATAATGAAGCTTTTGGGTGGAAGAAATAATTTAAGTACAAAAAGGTTTCAGGGCTTAAAATTTGTTTATTTATAACAAAAACACCTTTTTATCCTGCATTTAATTTATTCATTTAGTTATTTTGACCCAAATATAAATAGAAAGAGACAAATAAACACGTACATACTACGTATATATATACAAATGCATTTGTTCTGTTAATGCTTAGTATTTTAGGTACAAAGGGACTCCATTATTAAAGTGTGAAAAATGTCAGAGGATATCCCGGAATGAAACATGAAGCGGTGGTAGATGGAAAGCACGCAATGATCACGGACTAGCACCCATTTATAACCTTAATTACCGGGCATTAGCCGCTAGCAGTTTAGGGTTAATCGTTGCGGTCTTGTGATGGTAATTGTAATTTTTGGTACGCATTCAGTGCCATCTGGCGATTTTGTTATTTTTTAAAAGCTTGCAGTTTCTGATTTTTCGAAAAATAAAAGAGAAAAACTGAATTGGTAAATAACCTTCTGAACAGCTTGCGTGGTTTAACAACTTCAACACATTTGCTTTGCGTTTTTGTTGCTTTTTTTATTGCGCGATCATGATTAGGGAATAAATGTTTTACTAATTGCCATTTGTATAATAATAATTTTAATGGAAGCTCAGCTTATGGTTGATGGATTTTGCAGTAATTATAATAATGGTAGCAATTATTTATTTCCCTTTAAGAGAGATCGATAGTTTGTACGGATTGGTCATTTTGAAATCTGTGTTGTAGACTTAATATAATAATACTAGAAAAAAGCTTATTTATTGACTACGATCACAATTATATTTTCTTCAAAGAAATATATACACAATTGCAGCATGCGACTGCGAGATTTATTATTATTTTCTTTATGTTTTATTGGACACCTACACTGCAGGAGAATCTAATTATGACTTTTACCCTCTGCCTGATGTGGTAACTCCAAGTTCAACAAAAGTCTACTTTACAGAGATGATTTGAAATTGTGAATTTTGTACAACTAACGACCCTCACTGCAAAGCTTTATAGAATTTATCATATTGTAGATGTTGCTCAAAATTAATAATACTAAAACTAGAAAATTTGTATAACAACTTTTTTAATTTATGGACCCATTAAAAATTGCAAGAAAAAATATTAAAATGCAAATTTTTTAATGAATTTTAATATTTCGTAGTAGTTTCATCCATTTGATTATATTTTCTATTAGCGGCAGATCCCCCAAGCAATAGGGAAACTGATTCCTTTTACTACAGTTGTGGTTCTCGATGTGCTGGAATAAATTTTAATCATTCTATAGTAAAAGGGGTGAAAGTGAAATCGAAGCTTTATGAAATTACAAATGTGGTAGATAAATCATTTTAAACCAATCAATATTGTTTAGGTTTGTAAAACACGGAAACGTTTAGAGAAGGTAACTATTAAAGCTGAATACAAGTTTTTTTTCTTGGTATACACTTTTAAATTACATTTAAATAAACTCCAATAAATATTCTATTCTGAACAAATTATTTTAAATTTACTGATTAGATTTCATAAAGGCGCGATAAATTCTCCTACGTATCTACCTATATACTCAAAGTTTGTCGTGAACCAACTGATGGAAGGAAGAACCTTAAATATTCGCAATGTCTTGTCTCAGCGCTCCGCGAATAACATTTTTTGCGCTACCGACCTGTTTTTATGTATTTCTCGATTTGTGATTTGCCACAGTAAGTTGATGTTAACGAATAACGAATAACGACGGCAACAAGAAAATTGCTATGACAACAAGAAAATAACAGAACTTTTATTATTCATAACGTATCTGGATGCTGTTATGAGAATAAATGGCTACAAAATGATTAAAATAGAATTCATTGTGAACATATACCTAACCTTACCTAATTTGGTGGCAACTAACGCTTAGAATGTGAAAATACAAGATTACAAACGTAAGGTTAGTATATTTTGCGATATGTCCACAATGAACGTTTCACAGCCAACGTCGACGTCAAATTAACAAATAATCATTATAAATACATTTTTATTTATTTTAAATAGTGTAGTTAGCGCAAAAATATCATACGATACTCATTGTTAAGTGCTTACAACAGATACCGAAAATTGAAAAAACGAAACCTGCGAAGGGTCGAGTTTTTCCTACTTTTTCTCTATCTGTTTTAAAGCACTTACCGGTCTCGTATCGTAATATACTATTATAAAACTTCCTACTAGGCGGTGATTAGTAATTAGTTTCTTTCCTCAAATGTTTTGTTTGTTGTTTCTAGATTTAGATTAATTTCTTTGTCCCTTCCGCCTGCAACTTATTTTCTATCGGGAATTTTACAATCCACATCCACACTTACATCTCCTTTCGAAGTCAAAGTTTTTTTTTGAAGTTTCTTTGTATTTAGGTTAGTATCATTTAATAAATGCATCCTTCCAGTTTATTAACAGAATTGTCAAAATCTGTTTCTGGCGCTTTTGTTTATTATTATAAGGAGCTGTAAAATAAGCATTATCAAATTATTATTGTGTGCAGGATAAAACGAGAAAATGTGACAAGCATCCAATATAGGTTCTAACTGTCTGTTGATGAAATTGATGTGAACCAATTTTGATTCATTAGGTTTGATTCGCCATCGTTCAATCCAGTTTTGTATTTGAGTCATGGCTGCTTACAATTTCTATGTAGATTCTTCGTTGCTGTTGCCTACTGCTAATATCGCCGTATCATCAGCAAAATTTGCTACAGAATTGTTTTCTGACTCTAGGCTGTGGGACTTCCGCTTTGATTTCTTTGAGTTCGGTGAAATCATCTTCGTGCTTGATTCTGAAGAATCTCTCTGTTAGGTATGATTTCACTATTTCTGAGTATTAATAATAATACTTTATTTATCACATAGATAATACAAGATTAACACAGAGATATAGTGATTAGTATATACAATATAACTTTGTTTTTAATATATCACAATATCATTTAGCAGTGACAACAATAATTTAATATTTAAGTACTCAGTTTTCGCATAAATACTTAATTAAGGATTTTTTAAATTGATTTATACTTTTGCTATTTTTGATATGAGGAGGTAGATGATTGAAATGAATGATGCCTTTGTGGAACAAGCATTTCATGGAACTCGATTTGTTACTAGTCTTAACATAAAAATTAATTGAGTCTGCCGTTCTTGTATGCCGCTCGTGCACAACTCTAACTGGTACAAGCCTACCACTTAAGTAATCGGGCAAGGAATCATTTAACATTTTAAAAATAAAAACCATTGTTTGGACATATAAGAGTTTCTCCGCCATTTAGCCAATTTAAAGTGTCTAGCATAAGTTGTATTCGGGTGTACCTATTGTAACTTAAAATTACTCGCATTGCTTTGTTTTGAAGCATTTGCAACCGCTCGAAATTAGAACATTCTGTATAAATCAATGAATTGCAGTAATAGAAGTGTGGCAGAATAAGTGTGTTGTAAATTGTTAATCTAGTAGGTATGGATATGAAGGGTGACACTCTTCTCAAGAAACCTATTTTTTCCCTATTTTTCTACATATAAAATCTATGTGCAAACCGAATTTTAGTTCCCTATCCATGATAAATCCTAAGTATTTCATTTCCTGGACAATCTCAATTGGTTTGTTATTTAATTTCACACTTAAATTCAAATTTAAAAACCTGTTATAAAGAACAGTACTGCCAAAGAACATATATTTTCATTTTAGCACATTAACTTTTAATTTGTTGACTTTAAACTTATCTGTTAACAATTGCTATTCAGAATTGACAGTTTCAACCACTTCCACGAAGTTTTCACCGTCATAATAAATTAATGTGTCATCTGCAAAGAGATGAACTTTACATTTATTTAGGGCATTTCCTAGATCATTAATATGAAGTAGGAACAGCAGTAGCCCAAGGACACTGCCTTGAGGAACACCGATATCATTTATCTCCGGACTTGACACCACATTGTTGACTTTAGTTATTTGATACCTATTTAATAAATAATTATGCAGTCACTTTAAGACCACATCACACAATCCATATTTTTTAATTTTAAAATTAGTATATTACGGTCAATAATTTCAAATGCCCTTCTAAGGTCTATAAAAACTGCCCAGATTCCAACTCCTGGTGTATCTAGAATGCTTTGCATATCTGATATAACCAATTGCAGTGCTGTCTCACATGAGTGAGAATGTCAAAAACCAGATTGGTAACTACACAATATTTTGTTGGAAGTTATATATTTAATTAGCTGTTTGTAAACAACTACTTCTAAGAGTTTTTCACAAAAAGGTAGCATATTTATTGGCCGTAGTTGCTCAACATTGTTTGTATTTAACACTTTTGGAATAGGAATTATAGTTGATGTTGTAAAACGTTGAGGAACAACCCCCTTTTCTAAACTTAAATTGATCAGGTTTAGTAGCGGACAACTTAGTACATGAAATAGGCCCCTGATAACATCGAGACCTATCTCATCTACACTGTTTTTTTTTTCTTTTGAGACTTAATAATATCATATAACTGGCTAAGAGTAATGTTCTCAAACTTGTCCAACTTATTGGTCGAGGAGAAAAGTTTTCAACTTATATGTATGTAGTTCAGTCCACATTGTGGAGCAGACTTTTTTCTTTTCTAGTGCTTTCTCAATAATCTCAGCTATTCCGTGTACTTGATCAATTGTCGAGTGCTTATTTCTTAATCTAAATTGATGGTTTGGGGTCAGATTCTTTTACTCTCTATGATCGTCCTTAATCTTTTGAGTAATATTTTCTTAAAAAGTCTAGACATAACTGGCAGCAATAAAATTGGTCTATAAGATGTAGCTTCATCTAGTGATTTTCCTGGCTTCGGTATGATGACCTTCGCCACTTTATATAACTTGCGTACATAATTTAATATAAATGTGCCATTTACAAGGTTGGTAGGTTTTATCGTACCTTTACTCGGCAGCTGCTTTAAAGCTTCTCCGGTTGTTAGATCAAATCACGGGACTTTTTTATGGTATATGTTGTTTTGGATTTCTTAATCTTGACCATTGTATGGGTAGAACGTTTTATCTCATTGTTTTGGTCGATTTTTTCTTAAGTTAGTACTTCGTCTTCTTGTTGTTCATTGGGCGGGAAGATGTTTTCGAGGTGGCCAGCAAAAAGCTCTGAGTTTTTTGCTCGTTGTTTCCTCCTTTGGAATGAACGAAACTTTTGGCATATCTCTGACGTGAACGGGAGACCACACGACGTTCACCCCTAGAACTGGCTGCCTTCTACCCTATCCCTATCAAGGGCAATGGACGAAGCTGTCAGAAAAAGTGTGTGGTAGAGAAATTCGTGAGAATTCTCGACGGTTACTCATACCGATCAGGGGGAGCCCTTGTAGATGAGACCGGTGTGGGCGGATTCGAATCTCGCCTAAGAGAGGAGGTCATTTATGGTCACCAAGGAACCCGCTGCTTGGCCGAGGGCAATCATGGTCGCCAAGCAGCCGGACTGCAGCTGGGTACGGTGATTGGGAGAAGCTCCGAAAGCCATTACACTTAAGGATAGTTGAAGCGAATATATAGCCTCTCACTATTAAGACAACTTCACCAATATCGGGTACGCACCGGGAGTCTATAACGTGTAGACTTTAAAGAAGCTCTGTCGAGGGCCCACCAAGCCTAAAATTGGTAGATCGGGGTGGCAAAACCGCTTAAAAACCAAGTCCTGCCACAATTGAGGTTGGATTCGATCGGGCAGTGGTCCCACTTTGCAACAGCGCATAGCTGGGGAATAGTCCTATGCTGGACGAGGTACTTGACCCCGTATGAAAGAGGACGGGAGGGTGCCGGCGGGTGAGCAGCGTGTTAAGTCAACTGCTCGGTCACTAGTGAACGCTTAGCTAGTAGAGGGTGGATAGGCAACCTCGCTCCTACCAGTGAGTTAATCTGGGAGCAATTGCACGATTACCGGTTGTGCAACTTGCGCGCTGATTGGGCGTATCCCAATCACTTCCTCATGGAAGGAACGTGGGGGTATGTTAACACGGGTACCCCACGTAAAACAATCTGGGATCTATGATCTATCTATATCTCTGACGATTTCAGGCTGAATCTTTAGAAGGTGCATTTGAAGTTCTTATTAGATAAAATTATAGGCATTAATCGATTATATCCTTTATTCTTTTTTTTTGGTCTACTCCATGTATTATGATTATGGTTTAAATAATATTTCTTTCCTTTCAATAAAAAACTTTCAATTTCAAATTTTAATATAGGGCTACCTAGGTAGAGCTGCCTAAGAGATATCTGATTTCAAAACTTCGTATATATGGTTCTAACGTTCTTATGCTTGGTCACTACCAAGCAAAACTTGCAAAATCACATTGTCACACTTAACTATGTGATTTTGCAAGTTTCATCCTGTCACCGAATATATTCGAAATTTACCTATCGGAGAAAAGCTTAGTAGGATAAGTCATTACCTTCCTGTAGAAATTCTATTCAATTCCAACATCACGCAAAGCTTGTGGTAATATATCTTGCTAGTTTTGAGTTTTTGAGCTTTAAAGTGGAAATTTAATGTGCATTAAAAGCATGAGTTGGAAACTATTATCTAGACTGGAAAGAGTTGCCTGCCGTTTTAGAGTACGAATTTGTTGAAATTTCAACATTCTTTTGTGATTGAAAACCAATCAAGGATCTCTAGGGTAAACTAGGTTATGGTAATAATTCCGATTGTATGTAGTAATTATAAACTTTAGGATTTTTTTCCTGGTGCCACTAACTTTTTGTGGTATTGTCGAATTTTTCCTGATACCGACAACTTTTTCTGATATTGTCGAGGTTCTTCCTGTTACTGCCAAATTTGTCTGGTACTGCTAAGTTCCCTGGTATTCTCACGGTTTTTCATTAAAAAGCACGAGTCTAAATGGTGCACGTCGTCCTGGCCATTTTACTATTGTGAAAATAATTTCATTTGGTTTCCTCTGGATTACTTACTGTGGATTTGAGTACGAACTGACAATTTCGGTCAAACAGGCCTATGGGTATAGGCGCCCGCAGAAATTTGTCCAGGGGGCAAGCCTAGAATGAACGGTATGCTAGGGGGGCTAAGCCTATAAAATAAACGACAAGCTAGGGGGCGAAGCCTAGAAAAAAATTGCATATTATACAAAATTTTCATTAAAATTCAAATTGTTCAACTTCTAGGGGGCAAGCGCCCCTCCTTGCCGCCCCTTCCGGGCGCCTATGAACAGACCGAAGTATTTGTAGCCTACTGTTGTGATAGACACGCAACTGTCTTAGCCGTACCTGGTGTCCTTAGTGGATCTCACCGTCAAGGTAGCCCTTTTGATAGAGTTTATAAATCCATATTTTACCTTGATAAATCATTATAAGGTGAGTTATTAATATTAATTTATTTAGGACTTGACAGTCGTTTAGAAACGGACATTTAAAGTTCAGATTTAATGAAAAATTAGTTTTTTAATATCAATGATTATCGTCATTATATAAAGTAAATGAGATGCAACCAAATTTCATAATATTGGATACCTGATGTTATTAACAGTTTTTGAAACCAGGATTTATCAATTTACAATCAACTTTTACGACGATCAAGATACAATTTTATATTGGTTAATACAAAATATCTCATTGTAATAGTTCTTGACGAGACAAATTGTTAATGAATTTTTTAAATAAAATAAAAATAAATAGATCATTAAAAAGTTTCACAAGATTTATCAAATTATAACCTGACAACTTTTTCAACATATAAAATGTCATTATCAAAGGCAGAAAGATTGATAAACAAACACGTTGCTAAGGATAAATACAGAAAATAGGTAACTAGACACAATGCATACAAAAACTAAATATTTAACACTTCTAATACACACATAATCTTTAACCTCTTATACATTTCGGTGTCGAGGTGCCGAGCGCACCGAGTCTCAGAGTGATATGTATTTGTGAGACGATCCAGCGGAGCCATGTAGGCAAGTACACTACCGGTCGTGGTTTACCCATCCGAGTACTGACCGGAGCAAACTCGGCTTAACTCTGTTAAGCGACATAAGTTCACTATAACCACTCTGCCGTACTGACGCATTTTAACACTTATAATAAAGGAGCTTGTTTTGGAGGAGATTACTAAGCTAAATTTGTTCATTCATTAAAGGTACTGTAAGTTTGTGTTTGTATATTTCAAAAACTTCTAAATTCTTTTTTTTGTTTATTGTTGCAGAAATGTAAGAATTTCATGTTGGTGTCATTAAGTTGCTCTGTTTCAAAAGTTGTTTTGCGTAATTATATTGATAATGACATGTTATATGTTGCAACAATTGTCAGGTTATAATTTAACAAGTCTTGTGAAACTTTTAATTAATCTATTTATTTTTATTTAGAGCCTCACAAAGTAAGGCTAGAGACAGTAAACTCTGTTAATAAACTGCTTAATATTTAAACGATCTAAACAATTGCGCTGACGCCAATGTCCATAGTTCTTTAACCAATTTACCAATAAATATAAATATAATAATTTAAATAAGATCCAGTCATTGACAAAGTTATTCTAGTTAAGCCGAGGCACGACTAAAGAGCTAATGAAATGCAAGTATCAGATTATAGTAGTTATTCAGGTTACAATGGGCTTCCACCGTGTGGGGCCTCTTGAGACTATTTATTTGTGAAAAAAT
Source organism: Agrypnus murinus (assembly GCA_929113105.1). Classification (NCBI taxonomy): domain Eukaryota; kingdom Metazoa; phylum Arthropoda; class Insecta; order Coleoptera; family Elateridae; genus Agrypnus; species Agrypnus murinus. The sequence continues at coordinate 197,176,565 of OV816025.1, forward strand.
TAGCTTGTTACAAACTGACGGCCCAATCGTGGGGGCTTTTGTTGATGAGTTGATTTGTGTTAGTAGTAGTTTTTTAATGTTACACCTTATGGGGGAAAATTTCGAGTCTTGATTTTTCTGGTTGCCTTCCAAAGGGAATAATCTGTACTACTATCGTTAGTTTATTCTCTCAGCTGATTGATTCATTTTTGTAGTATTTTGATTTTTCTGCGAAATTCCAAGAAGATACGTTATAAATTTAGTATAAAAAATGCCGTAATGGCTGTAAATCTCAAACACCTCTTTAATATGGATCAAACTCTACGAGCTCTCATATTAGTTACCAAATGACCATTAGATAAATTACCAGAACATGAAGGAGATATGAACGGAAATTATTTTTTCCTGACTTGGAAAGATTGAATAACAAAATGTTCGTTTTCTCTTGAAATACGCAGAACAGGTATTTACAGATTTTCAGGAGGTAGCCTACTATATTTGACGTTTAGTGAAAATGTGTTAATATCAAAAGGTTAATAATATCATGTAGGCAATGGAAATAAATTTTATCAACGAATCAATTGGAATTGCATTTGTTACATCCGCAAATCCCTTGCAATTTCTGAAAATAGGCATGGGCACGTTAAAGGGAAGTTACATTTTATTGCTGTGACAGACATTTGAAATATCTAAATATAGAATGAGATGTTTGATCAATAGATATTTGTTTAAAATTATTGCAATGAATTTAATAGATTATTATTTTGTTTAATGCAAATATTCATTTTCAATTGGATGCAATTGAAGATTTCAGATTTCATAAAAAGCCCTTATGCTAATAATTATATTCTATTACGTAAAATCCCCAGCTTCAAAAATGCTTAATAAATAGACGTCATTAAGATTACACAGATGAATGTTTGTATAACTGAGGGTAAAAATTAAAAATAAAAAGGAAACGAACAAAAACCGAATGACCCTTTCATTGGCCTAAATGCAGGACGACCCTTTCTCCGGCGTAATACAGCGATGTGATCAGTTAAAAATATAAAGATTTATTATCTGAGAGAATTAAATAAACGTTAAAATAATCTTTAATAAAATCCGCGGCTGTCCGGAATTGGAAAAGTGATTTATAAACCATTATTGCAGGCGACAGCTTCTCATATCCCCTGAAACATTTTCAGCGGCGCTTATAAAATGTGAAAGCTCTGAAAAACAGAACGTAACTACCAAAGTGCTTTTCATACATTAAACAAAAATAAGCCTTCATATATATTATGCGACAGCTGATCAATATGTGTGATGGTGCTATGACGGATCATCTTTACATTTTAGCATCAGATTTTTTTCTCAAGATTAAAAACTTTTTATCTTAATTTTACAGGATTTCACCAAGAACGAAAGGCGAAAAGTAAAAAAAAAGTTAAGAAAGATAAAAAAAGTGTTTTCATTTTAAAAGAAAAACCATTATTCTGATAAAGCGTTTGAAGTATCATGAATTCCAAGTGTTCTAAGTATATTCGAAGCTGTCGGAATACGACAATGGCTGAATTTAAACTGTCATCTTTAAATTGTCGCAGCAACTTCTGAATGGTTCGTCCTTTTCCGAGAAGCGTTTCCATTTTCTTTAAGTTTAAGTAATCAGCCTTGTTTTAGTCTAAAAGTGACAACTTAATTCTATCTTAACAAGAAGTAAACACTTGAGAAAAATTCCTTTATTTAAGAAAATTCGTAATTTCTGCACAATTTTACGAGTAAACCCGATAAATAAATGTAGTATGTTATATGGAGAAAAATTTACGAGACATCTTCCTCTTGTACTTTTTCTCTTGGCAGCGTTCTTATATTTAAGGGGAGGATGCGTCTAAGGAAGTAAGTTTTTAAGGATTACGTGTTGTTGGTGTCAAGTTAAAAAACTTAATTAATTACTTTGTAAAAGTGTTATCTTGTAAGATGATGCTGAATAATTAAGAATGGAAATTGTGGTAATCTTGTGGCAGTGAATCTGCTTTTAAAAAGGGCACCCGCGTTATGAAATATATTCCGTCTTCCAAATATAATTTTTAATTAGAATTTAAATTATCTCTTTGATTTATACTTCTTTTGGGTGGAAGCTTGCGTCTTCTTTTTGTTAACAGATTTATGAATGGATGCTTTAGGCAACGTCTTCTTGATTCTTTCACTTTTCAGTAAAAACAAGCTGAGCAAATTAAAATACTTTTACATGAGAAAAGGCCTACTTTTACCTACCGTTCTTGTAACTACTATATTGATTGATGATACTAAATTAAATTTTAATAATTATCATTAATGTTCTTCATTTCAGAAATTAAAACTATTAAATATACAACAATTGTTAATTATTTTTGTTCTTATAATTATTATGTTTTTCACGTCTTCCAGCCCCGAAGGAAGTTGTTACAAATTAACAGAGTAATTATGAATATTTCAGTTGCTTAATTACGAAAAGGAAATGAATAAAACCGAGGAAAAGTATACAACGTTTGATTATAAGCCTCTTTTTTCAAGAATCCATAAAGCACTTTTTAAAATTGAATGCAAATTGAAGTTCCTCTACATATACAGTAGTAGATATATCTAATTTTCTTTAATACATCTAGCTTTGTGTATGCCTTTTTATTTTTGCTTGCCCTTTTCCTTTTACTTTAAACCTTAAATTACATTTAAACTCATTCCACTGCATCTTAATTTTCAGAAAACACAACTCAATTTGCTAATTAGCTTTTAATGAAATGTCTTAGCGTGTTCTAGTAGGCATAGGCTTTTTCAGCAGAAATGCACAAGGAAAATTTTATCTGTTTAGGTTGTATAAAAGCATTTATTTTTCCACAAGCGTGGGGAACATGCACGTTTCTGAATTCATATAGAATTAGATTGGCCTGGTCGTATATCAACGTACGTCGGTAACCACAGACAAATGGTATGCACGTGTCAGAAAAAATCAACATTTGTTCTATTTCGTATTCTTTCCGAGATTTTGTTCTACAGTTTCACTAAGTTTACTCAAAGTACAACCTGCTCTTGAAATTCTTGTATCACACAATATATTTAGAAGTTACATACCGGGACACTAATTAACTCCCATTAGTTGGTAAATGAAATTGTTTTGTTTATACAGAATTTTACTCACAGTACCTGGCAGGTACCTAAAAGAATGGAATGAAAAATTAAATTTTAATCTTGAATCACAATATATTATAAAAATATGAGTCTGACGAATTGTTGGTACGAAATAATAGTAAATATAAAAATGTCAATCCTATCAATGCTTTTTAGTAAGATGTCCAAGAATTACTTTAATATAATAATATTATAAAGAGAGACCTTTAAATGGTAGTGTAATATGAATTTTATATTTGTAAGTTATAATTACCGTATAACTATCTATCGTTCATGTTTTTATTAAATCTTGTCACCAACTGAATTATTTAAGCTTGCTATAACTGCTCTTATTCCAAGAACCTCTACTCAGCACATCACGCGATCGACCTACGCTAGAATGCAAATGCTTGCCGCACAAGGAAATAACGGAATACGCGGAACGCCTCGCCTACAGATTCACATTAATTTGCTAATGACTTCCCGCATTATACAGTATATAAACCCGGCTGCTGCAAGTCCATATTCAGTCGTTTCATCGACTTTACCGAACCATGGACTTGGAGCAGACCTGGTAAGAAACCTTTTTATTAATTGATCGTAGGGGATCTCGAATTTGGTGCCCAGAGGCATTGCTTACCTGACTCCCTAATGTGCTTAGTTGTAGTTTACTTAGGAGCCCAGAATCTGGTACTCAGGGGCAATGATTACCGGATTTTCTAACGCTGAGTCTAGGACATAGTACAGGGTGGTTTCGGTCACCCTCATGTTCAATGTTAGTTGTAAGAGGACCTACCCGTCCTCATCCTATGTAAGCTATTGTATTTTGACTTTCTAGTACATTTATTTAGTACATAATTAATTTCTGACCTTTGTTTACTTTCTACCTCTGACTACGACCTCCAGTCACGAAAACCCACGTGACAATTGTCTTGCCGAAAATGCTTTTGATTTTGTGGTAATTTTTTATATTTTGTTGGAATGGCCTTTTGCATTTCCTTAAACAAGTTTACACCTTTCGACAGTAAATAAATCGATATTTTGTTTTCTAACGCAACGCAATATTTGCGGCGACTCGCATTTAATCCCATATGTATCATTCCAAAGTGTGTGTAGTGATTCAGCTTGATTGTAGTCCCTACTTAGAATTCAAGAGGTTCTAGTTGTGCTCGCCAGGTGTGTTATTTCCTGACAAGACTGTGTATGTATGCAGAGTGTGCCATTCTTTCTTTTATTATGCACCTTGGTTTCAAAATCTACTTCGAATTTGAGTTGTTTTGCATAAAAGCATGTCACATAATACTGTTTTGCCTCTTAAAATATAGTTTTTGTCTTTATCTTGGATACATTTTGATTTACCAAGTGTACCACCCTATTTTACATATTGCTACCATTGTGATTACTGTATATAATTAGGATGGCTCGGGGAACAAGTTATTATGATATTGATCAACGTAAATTGATTTATATGAAAGTACAAACAAATTATACAGCAACAGACTTCGGTAGTAGCACAGTCATGATAGGTACAAAAAAACGTGGTGAAAATACAAAAACTCCACTACACTGAGACCTTCAGGCGGCCCGGTAGAATAGGGCGCTAAATAAATATAGATCTAGAAAACAGAAGGTAAGGTACACAATATAACCCAAATAAAAAAAAATGAAGTGATAAAAAGAATTATTTACAAATGAACATAAACAACAAACAACGAAAGAATTAAAGTATAAAAAATAATTTTGAAAACCATGAACAAATGAAAAATCAATCTGAATGCCTTTTATCCGAGGAGTAATATTTTTGGCATCATAATCGTAATTACTAAATTTTTATTTAAAATTAAATAAATGCCTTAAATTTTTAAATCGAACCAATATTTGGCGACAACAGTTTACCAACTGAATTGTTGCAAAACAGCAATACTCTGTTTTCCATATGGTTTGAATATTAATATCAAAATAAATAGTATTAATAAATAAAATTAAAATCCAACTGCTTGTTTTAAATATGGTAAGTCAATTTAATGATTATTTATATTCCTTATATTCCTTCCAACATACAAATTATAACGAAGGTTAAAAGTTCCATTATCCAAATAAAATTTTCTCCTCGTAATTAAATAGTCCACAAATAAATTCACATCACTGATTATTATATTAATTAATTGTAATTATTATTTAAAAAATAGCCAAACTCAAAGATCTTCGATGATTATTTAACACTTTGACATTTCAACAAAATATAACCTAACATTTTTAACGTTTGGTTTGTTTACATTTTTCAAACTCACAACAGAACTTTAATTTTTTGCGCTCAACATGTGTATACTGCTTAAAAGTTCTACAATAACTTTTTTGTTACTAAAATGGCCGCTCTTTTTATATCCTTTTTCAAACAAAAGAAGGCTATAATGATATTTTTGGTTACAAACAAAAGAATTTTTAAAACTAAATACAACATAACCACAACTATTAATTATTCTTTAAATAAATTCAATAAATAGATAGCCAAAGGAATTTCCTTTCTAATGATATACGACACTTGTGCTGACATAGAACAACAGCGTCACTAAAAAGAGTCAACCAAAACATCTTTCCTACACAACTACCAGATAACTAAAATTAACTTGACAAAATCCAACCTTTCATCCTAATTAACATTATTTACTTACTTTTAGATATCAATAACATGAAAATAGTAGCTAAATTATATATTATTTCAAATTGCTATGGCAAAAGATACAAACTTGCATTTTATTTCAACGATATCTTCTACAAAAAACAATCCCAACATTCAAGATTGTTTTAAAATTGTGCTTAAGAAACTGTTTGACAAAATAGCATTAAAGCATTTTACCCACGAACTGTATAATCTATCTAAAGAAGAAAATTTAACGATATAACTATCTCGTTAACTTGAAACAATTTTTTATATTAATAAAGCAGGTAAGGTAGCAATTACTTGCATACATCATCACTACCACGCGTCTTGTCTGTTTTAGGTCAAATCTTGCCTTAATTCGGCCTCAACTTTATTTTAATTGCCTAATTAGGTCACAATTTCACATCGTTAGCTGAATAATGAAAAGTTAGCAAGATTCTAAGAGAATCAACTTTAAAAATTTTTTACTGCCTAGTGTGTTCTAGAGTGCATGTTTATTAAATTAAAACCTTTTCTTTGGCTTCATAAATAATTATGCAACCCATCTAACATCTCGTTGGAAAAATTTTACTTGGGGGTGCATACTTTCTATTGTATGCCAAATATTATGACAATATATATTGCAAATAAATAATATTGTTCTGATTCTGTTGGTGCCTAAGTGGACGTTCAAAGACGTCGCATTAGACATTTTTTGCCACATCTATAATTCGACTTATCTACAGCGAGATTTTATTCCGCAAAGCTAACGATGGCAAATGGTCATAATGCTGTAGATAAATATACACTGGTAGCGAAAATGCATATATCATTGTTATTGTATTCCAGTAATAGAGCACTGCTTTATGAGTATTTTAATGCTATATTATATTTTAAGTAGCATTGCTGGGATCTTATAAATCAAGCATGGACGAGCACTACTTCTCTCCTTGTCAATATATATTACTTGCTGTGTATTGCTGTAAAATCACAAGATTTAACTAGCCAAGGAATATATCATGTGACGCCAGCCTCGGTGGATTAGTGGTTTGCATGCTTGCTTCATAATCGAAGGGTCGCAGATTCGATCCCCGGCCGAACTGATAATTTTGTATAGCGGAGAAAAATTAAAAACACGTCTTCTTCTCAGATAGGAAGTAAAACTGTAGGTCCTGTGTCATTCCAATGTTTGGCACGATAAATATCCCTACTGGGGGTGAAATTCCCCCAGATTTGGGTAAATTCTAGTAGGGTCGCCCAAATGATCATAGCAATTGGTGCCATGAGGTACAAAGGGTGCTTAGCCATTCTGATTCCTTGCCCAAAAATAAATAAATATCATGTGACCACTTAGTCCCGTCACCCTAGTAGGTCATGGAAATGTAAGGGTTATGGGGAAATTATATGTTTTCTTATATTAAATTAACAACTAAAAAATGTTTCAATGTCATTTTGTATGCACGTAAACTTCTGTAATAAATATCCACCACATAATGGATATTTATTAATTTCTGGTTAAAAAAATATGCTTTTGGGAGAGCGGAGAAGCTGAAAGAGGGATTGGGAGGTTGCAGGAGAACATATGGCAGGTGGATGTTGCGCATTTATCAAAAACATTACGAACTGTAATTACTCGACTATAAGATAAATTTCGTCGGGTGAATTCTGCATCAAGATGAAGTGGATAGCTAAGGAAAAGATGTATTACCCAAAGACGACTTCTTACCATAAACGCCAAAGGGAACTCAACGCCTACTGTGACTCAGTTTTGGCTTCCGCCTCATGCAGCTACTGGGGCTGCAGTAACACTAAGAACGGTAAATAATACATGAGATGGAATTGGCACCTCTACGTCCCATGAGAGGTTTCCCCTAACTCGATGACATAAAAATGAAACGACAAAAATGGGTAGGTGAACGAATTCACGGATCCATCCAGTTCCTTAAATACTTTTATATATTATATGATACTCTTCGATTCGAGAAAATCGCACTTGCATAGGTCTCGAAAAACAACATTACAGCCCTATCCAAGAGGTACATCCTTTCCATGGGGGGTCAGTAGTGGAGGGGTGTAAGGTGGCATTGCTTTACGTCTATGGACACCACTGCACGTTTGTGAAAATATCATGACTGGTACGTTACATGCTTACATCTTCATACATGATATTTTAGAAAATATTGTGGCTCCTTTAATGACAAAGGTTGGCCTCTATAATCAGTTGAACGAATTGTCTACGCAGTATTGTAAAGGAAACCATAGACAAACAGCCTGAAATATTTATCATTTGATGTCGTTTTCTGATGGTCAGGAATGTGATTGATTTAGACCAGAAGTCAATCCTTGAAAATATGCTCGAGGAAATTCAACATATAGGATTCAAAATATGACAAACTGGTCATTTGTAAGAGCATAGCGCTAGCAATGTCGTAAATCATTGCTTAACTTCTTAAATTAATACACAAAAACCCTATAACGCCGTCATAGCCGTAGTATGGTATCAAATTATCTAACTAAAAATCCGCGCGGCAACCTTTAAATAAACGACTATGCCCATAAACGAGAATGGACCCCAAAGCTCTAGAACGGCATCAATCAGCTTCAATAAATTCCTACAGTACATGCTGTAAAGTTATTAAGAACAAAAGAATATTGAGGTAGAGGTATAGATCCGTTCTTACTATAAGCTCATTCTCAATAGAATGTTGCCGTTCGTAAAGTGGAGTACAGACTTAGATACCCAATGTAAATACCAACGGAAGGAAACCAAATAAAGGCAATAAATTCGTTCGTATAATTAAATACGGTAATAGGTCAATTTTACAAATAATAAGATAATTTATTACGGCAACAATGTATGGGTGGTTAGTTTTCTAAATAAAATACCATCCACATATTGACTAACATTTCCCATTTTTCAAAGTTTTTCGACTTCGAGAAAATCTACCTCTCGAGAACCTAAACCTTTTTTATAAGTGACCACTGGGCAATAAGCCCCGTCAACTTTGAGGTATTTGGCTTATGAGACAAGCAAGTCAAGGGTATTATGATTGTTTACGAATCTGTTGGGCGTAGAAGAAATACTATAATGGTGGGGGTGGCTAATGAGATGGCAAGGTATTGCAAAAAGGCCCAATAAAGGTGAATAAATGAACATCATAGCTTCTTAGAGTACCCGGATATGGTCTTTTACCTCTGTCTTAGTCAAGTCACATTAAGTCACGTTAACATATATAAGTGTAAGAAGCTGAATCTTAGCTTAACTACTACCCGGATCAATCGATCGTTACTCATTGAATAATAACAAGTAGGTTACATATCATAGTCTCACTATCATAGGCACTGATTAGCAGATGTGGATGATTAAAAAGCGTTTTGTTCTGGATCGCTGGAAGTGTCATTAAGTATGTGTTGGCATCATAACCCCACACACTCACTGCATACGTCATTATTGTTCGAGCGTTCGCCTTGTATAGCCCCATACTAGTTATGGGTTTGTATCGCCTTCGTATAATTTGCGCAGTGCGGAATGTTAGACCCTTATCCAGAATTACTCCAAGATACTTCATTTTGAAGCTTCCATGGAATCTCAAGGCGAAACAGTGCAATTTGGTGACCGGTGTCATGGAGAAGTCCGCACGTACTAAATGCTGTGTAATGGGACCAATGGAGGTCTATTTTCTAGGTTTTATAGCTTTCTCACATCTAGTACCACTAGTGATAATGCCATACCACCGTAAATCAACGCAAAATGTTGAAACTGGAAAAAAGCGATCAAACATTAATATTCTTTTGTTTGGATAAACCATACAATTGTATGTAAGTTTCGAAAGCTCTTGGAGGTGGTTATTAAATGCCTTACGATCCTCATGTCTCATGCCAAAAGAAAATATGCGAAAATATCGAATAGGAATTAATTTTATTGAAGGTTAAAAACAGTCTTTCAGTTTATCAAAATGAGTAGCTGAGCTATTTCCAGGTACCCGTAAATAAAAATTATTATTTGATCTCAAGTAAATAGGTCAAAGTAAATCAACTGGAATGAATTAGTAATTATGGTTTGATGTAAATTCAAATGAGCTGTTATAATAACTATTTATATACATAAAGTTTGGCAACAAAGTACGAATCCTGAAAGCTGGAAAGCAAAACAATACTGGAGTAATTGTTTTTGAAAATAAAAACTAGACGATATTGTTTTTATCGATATTTAATATTCTATAAATGGATAATCTATAAATGTTTTATTTTCTATATTTCAATGCAACTTTTGAAATAAAATCGTAAACCGAAAATTTTACCTTATTCAGCGTATGCTTCTAGGCATGTAAATACATTATTTTACAATACTACAAATGCATGAAATTGCTCTTTTATGTAAAATAGTACAATAGTAAAAATATGCTACATACTGAGTAAGCATTTGGATATTGGCCAAAGATTGTATAAAAGGCCACATTGTTTAGCTTTGATTCTCTTCAGATAAAATCCAATAATAGCACACGTTCAATCAGCAATGCGGGTCCACTTTGCTGCTGCTTTTGTTCATCTCCATCATTCACTATCCCCTTTTGTTTTTCCTTCTCCAACTGAAAAATAGTGAAGTGTTTAAACATTACCCCATCTGTGTAATTTTCAAGCGCGTTTGGAAAATCGATCCAGATAGTAGGAAAATAAAATTATCTAACGTAATGGAAATTTTTATAGCGGAGCAAAAAATCCACAGCCCTTAAAATTGCTGGGAACACCTTGAACGTTGCAAAAACTGACATTTCAATATGGCCCATCTAAAATGTTAACACGTGATGGCAAATGTGCTTCGAGAAATATTCATAACTAGAAGTATTTGAAACCCTAGACATAGTTTTTGCTCATCCCAAGGGTTAGAAGTAATAATAGTTTGGTAGAGTTGAAAGTGGACAACTGTCAGACCCTCGTCCAGGATTCTTAACTTCCATCAAAAGCACTTGCTCCTGATTAATTGTTCTACATTTGTCAACACTATCAAGTAATAGGAGAATATAATGATAAATTATCTAAACTTGGTTTTGCAATCGTCTAAAATATATTATTTAACAGTTTTGATAAATGCCCAATCCAAAATTGTGCTGCACTAAGACATTAAAAGTTTTTCTAACGAATAAAATGAACAATTACAACAGCAGAAACGACTTAACGAAAAAACGGCGAGATTTATAGTTTCTAAACGTTTAAGTACCGCGAACTTATTTAATTTGCGTCACATCGGGTTGACAGATTTTTAATAAAAGCAGACAGATGATGTAAGTAGGGTATAAGTTTAATAAAAATACCAAGTACTTAGCCCTGTCCTGCATTACAACACTGAAAGTGACAGAAACTGGAGGATCTGCTCTAAAATTAAAACTAAGAACGGGCATGGAATCGCCAGACCGTTCCATTAAAATTAAATCTTAACGTAATTATTACATTTACCAATTATTTATTCATTAACAGTCTAAGATTTAAAAATTAAAGATAAATTAGACTGGATAATTGTTTCTTCGCCTAATTTTAATAGAGACAAGTTCGTGATAAACAGACATCTCGTACATTAATCTATATATTTAAAACACAAGGCTTATTTTTGTTCCAGTTCGTTTGAGAAAACCACCAGATCGATTTATATGTTTCTTTTTTTTAAATTAAAACTTTCGCTGTGTAGATTCGTCAACACTACTTAATTTTTATATTTTTTTAATGTTTATATTTTCAATTTGAAAAACTCTAAAATATTTAATTTGGGACGGGCGAATCGGACATTCACTTGGGGCGCCCTCTCACCTTCCACGGTGGTGAGTTTCGTAAGTACTCCCGCTTATAAATATAAAAGGGTGATGCAGTCGTCCACTTCAGTCCATAAGACAGTGTGAATAAGTGTCATATATTTAAACAATCGGATATGGGATATCACAACAGCAACTGTATATCAAACTGTACCTAGACTTAACAAGCAAATGAAAAAGATAGAGCAGGCTTTGGCAAAAGGGGCCCGGCGGGCCACCGCTGGTTATTCTCTCGCCACATAATGAAAACAAAGTTAAAAACAATTCTCGCACCATAACGACTTTGCGTGAGTTGATTTATGGCGGCACAGTTGTTCGTTATTTAATGGTATTATTTATACCAAATGGTCATATGAGCCAGCAGCCAGCATTGTTTGAAACTTACGTACTCTAGAATTAGAAACTATTAAAGAAAATTCTAACAAGAACCCATACTTCACTTAATTCTTGGAAAATAATTTCCTGTCACCAATTGTCTAACTGACGAGAGTTTTATCTGTGATTCCAGAATGGTTAACGAACTGATTGGTTGATATTAGGGTTTCTGACCCGGGAATTCCCGGGACTTGGGTCTATTTTTAGACCATACTTTTTGTTGTCTCGAGTCCCGGGAATAATAACTCGACACACGGGACTTTGTATACAAGGTATTTAATTAAAATTCTTACTTTAGAATTAAGGTTTTATTTGTGTGTTATTTTGTACAGATGGTGTTCTTAACCAGTTTTTTTAAGTACTAAACAGTCTTTGTAAACACATACAAATTATTTACAACCTGTCTATAAACAATCAATAAAGGTAAAGGGATTAGTTTCAGTAGTACTGTTAGTTATGGTGCCTATCCTCAGCATTCTTTATAAGTAAACTAGCAGCTTCTATTCAATTATATTCAAAAAGGGTCTCCATCCGGAATTTCCTCTCTTATTTATAAACAGGTAAGGTGGTCTTCTTAAAGACCTAAACATAATGTTTTTACTTAAAAATTCATATTGAAGTATGGTCTTAATCTCTTTAACTTAGTCGTTTTCACTAGGTAAAGGATTCCAAGAAGATTTAGATAATCTCCACTACTAGTATAATTAATTGCTTATAGTAGGTAGTGTGTATTTGCTAGATTTCTGAATTTGTTTTATCTGGCTTTTATTTACCTATTAAATTTATAAATAGAATGCTTTCTGTTTAGCTTCAAGATGAAAATAAACCAAATCGTAGTGTGAAATAGTTTTAAAAATTTAGAAATGGCCCAATGTAATTATTGCCCCAAACAAATTTCGAATTCTAGCGGGCACATGCGGCATTTAAAATTGATGGACGAATCGCATTTAAAAAAATATTGAAGAAGATATCGCACCTTGTACCTCAAAAAACCGATTTTAAAATTTTGCAAAACAAGGAATTTGAGTGAAATTGTATGTATCTCGATAGGTCACTCGAGATGGAATAACAATTCGAACTATTGCTAATAATATTTATCGAGTTCATATTCAGGAAAAGAATTCCTTAAAAAAGCTACGAATAACTTAAGACTTACCGACAAACAATACAATACTAAACAGGAAAGGTTTTGTCATAAAAGCGAGAAAAATAATTTTATGATCGGATAATTTATTTATGTACTGCTGTGCTTTTCATTAAATAATTGCAAATATTTTCCAATGGGAACTTCTGTGATAAAGTGGTTAGAGGATTAATTAAAGCCATTTTAAAAACAAATATTTAAATTTTTGTGTTAGGTGCCTACTGCCTATGTAAAATTACTATCTGGGATTCCCGGGAATTCCCGAGACTTTCGGAAAAATAGTTTGGAGTCCCGCTAATAGCAAAATCGTCGAGACCCAGAAACCCTAGTTGATATGACCATGATCTATGACTACCATAAGGTAGTAATCCCCATATATACAAAAGTTCATACATCTATTATTTACTATAGAGATAGAGCTCAAGATTTATGTTCAAACAACTCCCAAAAACATAGTGTTATATTCAAAACAAGATAAGGCATTTTTCTCGGAATTAGAAAAACGGTGAGGTAACAATATCAACTACGGCTGACGCAGAAACCTTCTAAACGAAGAGGTACAAACGTTATTGCCGGTCTGTGAAAGTAAACAATGACGTTTTGGTTACATTTGATAATTGATTAGATGTTAATTGGACATTACCACATTATTTTTGTTGTTTTTAAACGGGCAACGATTTGCCGCAGTGTTGTACAGTAGCGGCGCTAGGATTTTCATTCTGGCTGAGTGTCGGTGAGGTGGATGTTATAAGTCCATTTTTAACACCGAGCGTGAAGTTTATTTACATTACATACTAAATAAATAGACGATTAAAACACATACGTTGAAAGTCACTTTAGTCCTATATATACGCTATTTTTTTCACGACCTAAAGTGTCATCCTGAAATTAAACTGCAACATCACCAAAATCACGTAGTTTCAAAATAATTGCTCAGATCTCCTTAGATGTAATGCGATTATTTTACTTTCCCCCAGTGGCGTGCGGTGAGAATTTAGGCTAGGGAAGCAGTCACGATTTTAATTTTAATATACCTAGGTACAATAAAGAACAGTGGTATATTTATTAAGCTTAAAAGTTTTTTTAAAGACGAACTTTTACACTTCAGCAGTATTCTTTTGCTCTATAATGATAATCGGGTTGGTAATTTTTTAGCACATCTCGTTCTTTTGAATACTGATTAACCCCCACCTAGTAAGATATTTTTAGCATGATTGGTAATCGCCTTACCCCTTTGAATCGTAGAAATTCTGTGATTGACATGATTGAATCATAAAAAGTGCTGTGACGAAACTTGTAACTATTGCCAACGTTCTTTTGTGACAAAGCATTTTCAAATTTTTATGATTGTTTAGATTTAATTACAATGTGCAAAAAATACGTCTTTTATACTTATAGAATTTGTTCACTATTATTCTTTATTTAAAAAAAAGTACTACTATTTATTTATAATGCAACTCGATTTTCCGGTCTTTTTAGCAAAATAGCTGGTGCAGGTTTTAATCTTTGTTGTTAAATTTAAAAGTTCTGGTTTTGGTCTGTTTCTCAACAATTTGTAATTCCCTCTGAAACTGTACGAAGAAAGTTCTTTATCTGATAATAATAATACTTTACAAATTGAACAACAAAATCGTCACGATTCGGATGTATCGGAAGTGCTCGAACCTTCCACCGAACCAGCTGAATTTGCAGTCATGACAATAAAGCAAGTTTAAATGTTGCATACAGAACAAATTAAATAGAATTATTTGTTTTTAAAAAATCTCAATGTATATAAATTGAAATAATAAAATGTTCCAAAATACATCTTATTCGGAGATTTACATTGCTTAAGTAACATTTAACAAACACGAAAAATCGAACAAATAACGAAATTATAATAAACATCTGATCACGGAGCACGCTAATAAAAATAACTCGACCTTATACTCTGTTAACTGTAGCCCACAACGCACCCGCGACCCGACTGCTACCGAAAGCAAGAAGTGCAGTAAGCTACGAAATCAGTGCTTATATGCGGTGTAAATAACACATTTGAATCGGTATTACCTTTCCGCGCAAGTTTAATGAGCCTTATTTAAAATAGTACTCTAAATAATTATACTTTTTGCTGTACGGAATTGATATTGAGCTTTAAGTTGATTAAATGTTACAAATTTAAATAAACGATAACCATAATTTTATAAAAATATTTTTATTAGCATTGTTTTTTAATTTTGATAAATTCTTAAGGGAAGCATTGCTTCCCTTGCTTCCATGGACCGCACGCCACTGCTTTCCCCCCTAAGGAGTGAAATAGCTTTTTTACTCCCCGTCTTGAGAGAGTAAAGTATAACTTGTATACATAGATCGGACGAACAATATATTTTTTGCACGTCCTATATATAAGACTCTACTTTAGTCCCCCAAAAGAGGGAGTAAAGTAACACTTTTACTCCCTAAGGGAGTAAAGTATTTCCATGACAACAACAAGTAAACAACAAAAAAAGTAATCGCGGTACATGTTAGGATTTATTATCCTGAAACTATGTGATTTTGGTGTTTGCAGAGTTCAATTGTCCGAATGACATGTAACGAGATTTTCGGAAAAAATTTTCGAAATTTTGAATTTTCGCGATTAAGTCGTTTAGGACGTGCAAAAAATAGCGTACATACCACTGAACTAAAGCGCCTTTTAATCCCTCATGTGTTTATTTTCCTCGCTAACGCTCGTAAAATAAACTCACATTCGGAATTAAAAGATGCACTTTAGTCCCTGGGTATATAATATACTATTGTCCTTTTTACGTAATTACGAAATGGTTGTTTTTTGGCGCGTTCACGTGACTTATTTTCCTTGACCTAAGTGTGTTTTGGTTAAAACTGACTGGGTCAGGGCGAGCGAAGAAATTCTAGGGTCGGTTCCTCTTATCTTGTCCTAGGGACAAATGCCTTTTGGCGACGGACGTGATGCAGTGTTAGCGACAAAAGATAATATTATATCTTCTTTGAAACCCAAAAGCAGAATTCCTTTGGAGCCCAGAATATGGTTGCCATAATCTTACAGACAAATTGAGTGACTTTAAACTTTTTTGGCGGAGCTATACCTTTTCTGTGATACTCCATAGATTCCTGCTTCAGTTTAGGGGCATAATAATGAACCCAAGATTCGTCTTCAGTTACAATTCTGTTGAGAATACTATCTGGATCATCACCATGTAACTTGATAAACTCACGAGAATTTATCCATGTTTAAAAATTACAACTGAAGAGTAACAATTAAATGTAAGTAAACGGAAATTGTTTACCTAAAACAAATTATAGTTCTTATACGTGGTTGATAAAGATTGGGTTATTCGATTACTTAGTAGAAATTTTGTACGTCTCTTATTTCCCCTTCATTCCGCGAACTTATAGACCTCCCCTCGTAACAACACTAAACAATTTTTACTTAATAAAATGCATATACTGATTAATAAAAAACATAAAAATTGTAAAGCACTTACATCGAACTTAATACTAAGAGGACTTGCCGGTAAGCGGCAAGAAAGAGTCTTACATACCAACAGTAGATTTTAATATTATACAAAATATTGATGTGGTTTCAATAATATTGAAAATATCAAAAAAAAGTATTTAACAGATACACAGCTCTATAACTAAATGTAGTAGAAAAACTATAATGCCGAATGTTACAATGAACTGAATTCTTTAACAGTTAACACTACGGACACTTAATATAGGAATTGTCCTTTTTACTACACTATACGGTAGCATGCACAACTTGCTGGTGGTTCTCTCTTGATCAAGTTGCCAGTTGGAGAAGCAAAGAGTTTGGATGCGATGGTAAATCTATAGTTTGTTTTCATTAAGGTTTGTCAGATTAGTGGAAGAAAAACCACAGAGTGACCGGGCTATAATGTCCGGGGGTGAGTGGATTGGCACCGCTGGAAAGAAGTGACAGAGGACGGGAATTTAGTTAGCCCTCTATCTGAATTAATAAGGTTGAAAAGTCCTCTTAATTGTCTTGGCTGCAAGTTTAAAAACGAAGGAGATTACTCCATAATCCATGTGAACTATAATAATAATTAAATGAGATGGTGAGGAAACGAAACCTCCTACCTACCTCCTACTTGATCTGGTCTGAACTCCCAATGACTACAGACTGCTTTATTCTGGCAAAATAAAACGCTGAAAGGTTGCTGAGAGTTAACTCTTTTAGATTTGTGATCTGCAGATTTATTTGTTTTAATGCAACTGTAGCCGCGGAACTGATTTTGTAATCCATCTGAAAATGTCCCAGAACGAATCTGATGGGGGAAATTCCAAAGGCAGCATCACCAAAAATTTGTAACAGCAGAACCTCAGAATAAAAACGAATTGCTTAGTATCTCAAAAAAGTTATTATTAAGAGTTTTGGGAGTTATCATCAGTTTTCTGCGAAAGGTCGTAGTATGGGAATTTCCAATATTTTACTCTCTTTATGCCAAAGTTAGTTTAAGGTAGCGGCAAACTAAATCACAGATTTCATAGGGAAATGCCTGTAATCCAGTTAGAGTATCCTCCCGATCGCTCTCACTAACAAAATTAACAATAGCGAAATGCTTCAGGCAAACACAGAAGGTTTGTAGAGAAACTCGTACAATTGATAAGTCATCTGTAGTTTCCTATATTGTGCAATGGTTTTAACCATCCAAATACGAGCTTCTTGAAGAACTGGATTAATTTCATAATCGATTCAAAAGCGTCCTTATATTTTTAATGTTACAAATGTATGTAGCACGATAAATGCGACAGTTACTTTTGAGTTTGGGATTTCCAATCACAACAGTGATGGTAATTAACCTAGACCAGACCAGTCAATTGCTAAATCCAACAACATAATTGTTTTAAAGGTAAACTAAACTGTAAAATGATTTCAGTTAGTTACTACTAAGTCTCATTTTAATTAATAATTATAAATAATAGGAAAAAAATGGAACTTACCCTTATCATTATCTATGTAAAAGCAGTAGATTATATTCTATGGTATTACAAGATATAAGTCAAAGGTGAAATTGCATTAGATTTAGACTTAAGAGTTATGTGGTAATATTATCTGTTGCCACTAGCCATTAATTTGATTGTACTTCATCCATTTCTCCAATTTCTTGTTCTTTCCGTCTTCCCCTCTCTGAGTGTCTCAAAACCCTAATCAACATGCTATGAAGGTTATTCCCAAAGGACTACCAAAGGAAGTGGGAGGGAAGTCTTGAAATAAAGAAAAATATTGGCAAGGGACATTCTTGAATTTAAATGTTTAATATTTGGAAACAAAAATCTATTCAGTTAGTCAAACACTTTCCTTACCAAAGAAATCAATCGTTCGATGCTAGGATTTAATTAAGGTCCAGAACGAAATCTAATTACTTTTCGTTACAAAACGTTCTTCTTATCCATTTATGATCGAGACTCACTTCGCTTTGTATTTATATAATTATATAAAACCCAACCAATTTAAACTAAAAATAAAAGTTATGAATCCCCGCCGATTAGTTATACGAAACGCAGCAGGTATATGGTAGCTGTAAGTCGTAGAAATGAGCAATAATTTTCCTGTATTGTTGAATTTTCAGTGGCTTAAATTAAACTTTTAACTGGATGGTGAAAGGGGCAGCGCTCCGGTAAAATGAAACTGCCGAAGTTTCCTTTCTCCCAGGCGTATAAACGTCTGATGTTTTTGCTGTCTGCTTGCAGAAAGAGGCTAAGTACATCTGTTGCTACTTTTCTCATTCTAAAACTTTTGTTACATTGTCTTCTTCGTATGCTGCTGCTGCAAACTCTCCGAATCGATGCACATACAGACAGGGAATTTTCCGAGAGATTTTCCATGTAAAAACCTAAATTGCCTCTAAGTTATTTAAAAACCAGGACAAAGTTTCGCTTTTGCTTTCTTATTCATAACTTCTTAACTTTAGATAAACGTTCTGCTCTTATTTTAGACAATTCTGTTATCCAAAATTGAGTTTTGAAGGTTTAATTTGAAATGGGTAATGAATTTTTGCTAATTAAGTTTAAATAATTGCTCAAGCCCAAAAAATGTTTGCTTTGCTTTAATAAACGATGAAATCTCTACGGATGTACTTTTCTGAAACAAAACTGAAGCGTCTGAGATATAAACAACAATAAAAATAATCCTTAATACCCATCATTCTTGAAGGCAATACAGTATAACATTTGATTGTGCACGAGCGAAGTATAAAAGGAGAAAATTGTGCTACAAAAATTTGACTCTTTCTCATTTTATCCTTTATGCCGTTACACGTTTCCTTCTCGTTCTTACGTTATTGTTTCCGTTTCTTCTGTACGCTAGGGTCTTTACGTTCTGTATGACTCGAGCATGAATCGTCTATACGGAAGCGGTGAAGTGGCCATTGTTTAGCACCGTTGCAATCACTGATTGCTAGTGTAGTTGTAGACAGTCCATTTATTTTAGGATTCATTAGCTTTTGTGTGGTGTTAGAATTACACGGAATCATTTATTTATTCGTTTTTTGATTTGGGGATTTCTCTTTTTTTAACAAAAAACAAGCATCAATCGTAAGCAATAAAATTCAAAATAAACCTTTTCTTTCATCCTAGAGCAAAAATAAATAAATTGTAGTATGTAGTTACAATCAATTCATACATTTTGTAGAGTACAGTCAGAAATGATTTTTACCTTGAGAAATTTATTACATTGCTCTTGTAGGTCATATAGTATTCTAGCCTTACCGTTCCTATGACCAATTCTAAGGTGGGCTATGTTTCAATTACTGAATTCGCTACATTTCCATAGTTAACTATTCTCGCAAAAGCATCGTGAACAGTTTGCATAAACAACCGTCTGTCTGGTCAAAATTCAGATCCAAATGAGATTTCAGAGAAACCATAAATGTAACGTATATGCATAATTTAGCACCGAGTATCCAACCGTATAGTAGACTGTCATCTGTCAACGGTCGTAACTCGGTCGTAAATAATAAAAATGTTACAAAACTCTCTGCAACAAAATTGCCAAACAATAATGAGGTGCAAGCGTTCCTGAATGTATTTCATAAAGAGAGTATGGTGTGTTATAATATTTTGTTGGATGTTAGGAAGGTGTTGGTCGTTTTGGTCGTCGGCTCCGCGCCGATGATTAATGTCGGCATAAATCCACGGGTTTTGCACGACAGCTCGCGCGTCCAAACAACATGCTTACTGTGATGAATATTGTTGCAACGTGTGTATGAAGCGACAAAATTTCTCTGTAACTGCATTATTCATAGTTTTTGATTGTTAACGCCTGAACATACATTAAGTTTAACCAATACAATTTGTCTCTTTAGTTTATTAATGTCCTTCCTAACTAAAAGAAGGGACGGTACAACGAGTTACGTGGTAGTTAAAATTATTGATTTGCGCCTGCTGCTTGCTACAGCATTAATCTCTTATAAACTAGTAAACAATGTTTCAAACTTCAGCAAACTGTTTTATTAGTTCTAATTTAGAATTTAGTGATGGCTAGAAAGTGGGCCTTGTGAACTAATGATGACAATAAAAAAACTCCCTTTATACACATTTTGCAATATCCATAGATTAAATCAAGATCATAGTCTAGTTTGAAATTAATTTTACACTGAAAATTTAATAACTACTTAAATCTGGTTACGTTAGAATGCATTTCATATAGAACTTGTAAGGTAGCGAATTTTCTTTGTTGTTGTTCAAAACATCTTCTCTTGCTGCAAATGATACCCGCTACTGGATAACGGGTTGCAGTAATTGTTCCAACAGTTAAATAACAACGCGGTAGAAATGACTTTATAGTATTTGGATCAAACTTCGTATACTTATAGATCTTGACCAACTAAATAATGTTTAAATTATCTTCAAAGCGATATGATGGATCGTTTTACTTTCAGATGTCATCCAAGATCAAGGATATGAAAATATGGAATTTAGTAATTTTTTTCATTAAGTTTCAATTTCTGCATCTATGTAGAATCTGACCTCCTGAACAATGTTGAAATAACCCTGAAAGCGTACCATGGATGTGTTTGTCCTCCATATGTTGTCAAAGATAAGTACATTAAAATATGGAACTATTTTAAGCATGATTTTAAGCATATTAGCATGATTGCTTGACTTTCCACACATTTAAACTTTCAAAACCTTCAAAAAACCGCACATCCATGCAATATATTGTTATCACTACAACTAGTCATCAAACGTCAACTCAATAAAAATACTAAGTTTCATAGAATTGTTTCAAACTTTGGAAACTTTATAGAACCCTCCTTAATAATGTTTAAATTACTCTTAAAACGATTTGATAGATCGCCCGACTCTCAATGTCAGTAACAGTCAAGTCAGAAAACAACCCAAACTTTGTAAACTAATAGTAAGCATTTGCTAGCCACAATTGCTTCAAAATAAGAAAGTCTCGAAACCATTACTTACATTGTGCAGGCTTCTTGTGTTAAATACGGTTCATCCTCAGTAATCGACCATAGAGCACTGTGAGCGTTTGAAGGTTAAACGATCCATCAGATTGCTTTAACCGTAATTATACATTCTTCAAGTCCTATTAAGTCTGCAAAGTTAGGAGAAGTACTGGAAATTTTATATTTTAATATACTTAACGCAAAGATCATCAAATTGACCCCTGGAAGTCAAAAAATTTGTCGAATCGTTTCAAGGGTGGTTGTTTAGAAGGTCGAAATCAAAGATTAGAGAGTTTGTTCCAAATCTTTTAGAGTCCTTTCTGTCATGTTAAATGTGTCTTGTGCTTTGAACTACAACCTTTGTACGTCCTTTGTACGTTCCCTCGTACCCGAGGCTTCACTATATGTAAACCTTGGAGCCTCTTTCAAGAACCCGACCGGATACACCCCGCTTGCCTTATCCTCCGCATACCTTATCGCACCCACACGCTTGGTATGCTATTTGCTACGCTGTATTGCACGTCATCGCAACGATCCGTACAGATTTGGCGCACGAGCAGGAACCCCGCTTACCAACTCAGTGCCCGTGTCAAGGTACTTACAGAATAAGAAATAAATTTCTTTGCAGTTCTTATTGTTTTCTTTATTGTTATCTTATCAAGGTTACATGCTTTATCTTCTGCTTGTTTCGTATGCCTAGGTTCTGTACACAAGCTTACCATCAATTTCTCATTTTCTTCTTGAGGCTATCGCATATCTTTGTTCTTTTTAATATTTAATATTTCATTAGTACTTTTGTAACTGATCTATTTCATTATTTTGGAGTTAGAGAAGCTACATCTAAACAAAAACGATAATATTCAATGGTTCGTTTGTACAATGGTTTTAGCCTAAAATTTAATTACGATTTTTTTTATTTCAGATGCCTAAATGACGATTATGGTATTACAATACTGTTATTCATTTTTACTCTCCAACAAATGGTTTAATATAATCTTGATGTGATGGGCTAACATCATTTCTAAAGATTCTTTAATGTCATTTTCTACTACAAATGTCTCCATAGTCATACAACATTCTATGCTAATGTAAATTCTTCGCTAAGGCGTCGTCCGGTAACTTTCTTATTTGTTCTAAAACATACATTTTTTTGTACTAATTAAACAAATTATTATTTTGTACTTTACGTTCACAATGGGCTCATTGTGACACCGAAAACGATTTCATAATAGAGGCTATTATAACATCGTTTTTGGAGACTATTTGTTTTGTAAGATTGGTAACATTTGTTTTATATTACATATAAACACATTTAATCTTGACACATTCTAACCTCACAAAACGCGAAAAGTCATTTTATAGTGTTACCACATTGTAAAATCTCTTGGTAGATTTTACGTTAAAGCAGATTGGTACTACGACCTTTCTGTGGTCACCACTTCTTCATAAGGGTGACTGTTATTTTTACCTCCTTAGGTAATCAATACCGCTTGGTATCAGATTCTAAAGGAGATAATAATTGATTGATCAGTATACGTTACTAATGATTTATTTGAAAATTCCCTTTGTTTATATACAAATTATAATTATTTTTATAAATCTGTGATGCTAAAACATTTACATTAATTACATTAATTGACAAGAAATTTTTATTCTAACATTTTGTTATTTTCTGGTTTGTCTAGTTAGCTCTTTAAGTAAGTGATTATTTTAGCATAATAGCATTTTATACTAACCTACTATTTTTAACTAGTAAGCATATCTTGCAATTATTAGAAAAAATGTGTTTATATTGCAAGAAAGCATTTGTTCATATTTTGAAATGTGAGTTGGCCTAGAAATTATTAACCTTTTAATGTTACATTATTTTTTGAAAGAAATTAAAAAAAATTAAATTTTATGTTTAGTTTTAAACACACATGTTAAACGCAAAAATCACTAGATTGTAATGCAATGCTTTTAATAGCTTAAATTTACAATTTATATAAAATTAATGGCGCAAAGTACAAAAAATAGTATATTATACTTGTTTTATAAGACGTATTGTAGCACTCGTTCCTTTGGAACACTCCTCGCTTCTCTCGTCGTGTCCCAAACAACTCGTGCTATAATAGACCGTCTTATACAACTCGTATAATAATATACTATTGTATAATCCATCAAAACATTAATATTTTATTTTTAAATGTTTTTGTTGGAGGGGGTAGGGATACAAAATTTTATAAATCTATGGGTGCACTTTGCCTTAAATCGGTCTTTGGATTATTTACAACTCGAGAACTCCATTATAACTTCAGCACATATTGCGAGAGAGCGAAAGGGCAACAGTAATACCATAAAAGTTTTGGTCTCAATTGGCCCGGGCTGTTGTGGACATGATCACACGGCCGCCCTGGCCATAATGGTCAACAGCGCGCGCGCACACAGTCACAACGGCCAATTTGACCATATCATGTGATCATTTTGACCACAACGGCCACCGACGCTTTTGTATTGGCGTCTCTGTCTACAACGGCCAATATGATCACAACTGTGATAAGTAACCACATAGCCAAAATGATCAACGTACAAATGGCCAACTGTATAAATAGTAGAAAAAATTGTGGCCACAACGGACAACAATTGCGCGTTAGATAAGGTTACTGTTGGTCATTGTGGTCAAAATGGCGGATGAGGATGTTTCTAGGTGATCGTTGTGTTCATGGTGGCCGTTATGGTCAAATTATTATGGCCGTTATGGCTGTGGGTGTACTGTTGGCCGTTGTGGTTATGGCCACAACAAAAGTTTCAGATAATTCCATCCGAAACTCATAACTACCTGGGAAAGTATTTTTAAAAAGTCCTGAAAGAAAGAACGAAACCTACACAAATAAAAAACGAACGCACTATAAAGTGCGTGTAAATGAACTTTATTATAAAGATGTATGAACTTTTCGCATATAAAGCGAAACGCCAGAATTACAGTACACACGACTTAAGAATGCTTTGGATGGGCACTCGTAAACATATAGCGGAAGTACCTTTAAAGCAGAAATAGAAAATAAGTAAAAATAGGTAAAAAACCGCCTACCAGCGGTTTTTCAGCTGTATTCTCTTTTACTAATTACGAGTTCGGCATGCGTGAGCCGAGGCATTTTTACGTGTTACTACGTTTTTCGCTATTGCTCAGAGAAATAATTAGTGAACCTATATTTATTGCACTGTTACCGGATACTTTCTGGTGATTTGTTCTCGAAGTAGAAAGTGAGAATCTAGAGATCAAAAGCTGAAAAGAAGGTATCATTTTGGATTTTGAAATCATTATTGAGTACTACTGTAAATCGTAATAAACCGCCTTTATCTGCATTGATTTATATACCATTACCTATAATCTTATGACTTACCATGGCTGAAGATTTTGGCAACTCTTTCCTTTTTTAACTAAAGTAGGGAAAGACAGTTCTTTTATAAGGAAATTGACACTATTGTTACACGTGTGCAGGAAAATTTTCTCACACTCATTTTTGTTACAAGACTGCGGAAATGTGTCACACACTAATAAAATATGTAAAAAATTTTCACTCTCATAAACAGTGCGTTTCAACACTTTCCGAAAGGGCCATTGCAAAACTTTTACGATCGTTTACCAACTTTAATATTCGTTTTACAGCAAAGTCTTTTTCACACTTGTATTGCAATATTGCCATAATAGTTATGTAATGTTTTACTGAAATGGCGTTGTTTTGTTTCAGGTAAGCAAGCGGAGCTGATACATCTCTCTAATTGGATACGTAAGCATACCCAAATATTCCCAACTAATATTCACAATTTCCTTTAGTATTTTTATTCATAGTCACTTTCTACTATTTATCTGAAATTCTAAACCCTAATTTGATGTTATCTTAATAATATTGTTATATAAAAACTGAAAACTGGTCACGAATTCGCGTTTTTTCAAACCGCGCACTGGAAAGAATTAAAACGACATTTCCTTGTTGCTATCTAGAATAATATTTTATAAGTATGTCGAATTACATTAATTTCCATTTTAATCCACCTTAAAACGAATTTTATTTCCGATTAACATCTTCCGGGTTGTGTGTATAGGGGAAAAACGAAAGCCAAGAAAAAATCGAAAATTGTATCGCGTGATCTAAAAAGGAAGATTTTCCCTGATATCTTTTTGCAAGATTTTAAGGGCAGACAGAACATTTGTAGGTAGCAAGATGAAGAGGGGAAACGGATAAGGATGCGAGCCCCTGGTTAAAGAAGGGCCCGGAGGACTCCGGAAAGAGCCGCAACGCCTACTTCATCACCGCTGACACGCTAATCCAATAACGTATCGGCCCCCAGGTCTCCCCACACCTGAACCTTACAATCTTCTATAGTTTAGATGGAAGTTCCAGTCTGTTGCCTTATGTGTCACATCATTTCTGATATGTTCAATGGGAGATTTGACAAGCAATTGACAAATAGTATCCTTTACTTCCTAGATGCACTAATCGATGATGAGTGAAAGGATGAAGTTAAATAAATCACTTTAAACTTTAAATTGTGAAAATTTGTAAATAGAGAGATTTATAGGAATAAATAAAATATTAGGATTTAGTGAATCGTAATTTAGGGCTCACGCGGCTGGTGCAAATCGATAGGCTTAGAAATATCACTTTCTCCCTCATCTGAAGTCGTCTGCGATACGGCCAAACTGGATGTGCATCATCATTTATTAATACGGGATTTGATGCTTCGTCGTGAGATCTGACATTTGACAAGTTTCGCAGTAAAGCGCATTTACTTATTAAACGGCAGACGTTTATGACTTTTAGTTCGTTTGATTACGTATAATATGGAAGCGAGGGCGGATTAGGGAGACTTTCTCGAAAAGTAATGTCGAATGAAATTTAGAATTCCCGGCGACAAGAAAAACCTTCCAACACATAATAGACGAAATTAGGATTAACATGGTTTGACAGTACTTTGGAAGACACTTTAGTTAAATATTAATTAATAAATGTACGAGGTCTGCACAGAAAGTGAATGCTATTATTGAAGATTTTATACATGCAATGTGCTGAAGAGATGACATGTAAAAGAAAGTGTATAGTGAATTTTCTTACATAGTTATACCTACTTTTCAGGCAGAGGTTTATGCCATCGAGATATGTGCAAGGACGTTAATCGACCTGCGTTACGCACTCAAATCGATAAAGATCTTCTCTGACAGTCAGGCTGTTCTCCAAGCCCTGACAAACTGTGGCTGTACATCAGCAACAGTATGGAGCTGTCAGGAAGCACTCTCCAAACTGGGGAAATCCAACAAAGTCACCCTAATTTGGGTTTCCGGTCACTTTGGCATTCAAGGGAATGAGCTAGCTGACCTTCTCGCCAGGAGAGGTGCCAGCTGGAAGTTTATTGGCCCAGAGCCGGCCCTTCGCATTTAAAGGGCCGAGGCCAAAAGTGCCGTAACAAGCTGGATGAGGCACTGTACACAGGAACTGTGGCATAGCCGCCCAGGGATGGCTTATTCCAAGGCAGCAATAAAGGGCCCATCCAAAACCAGACATACCTCACTGTTAGAGCTGAACAGACTAGGATTGCGCAGCGTAACTGCCCTTCTTACTTGGCACTGCCGTCTTAGATACCACATGCATAAGCTCGGTTTCGCAGACGAGACCGTCAGCCGTCTATGCTTAGAGGCAGAAGAAACAGCAAAGCACGTCATATGTACCTGTCCCGCAGGGGACCGCACCAGATTCTCACTGTTTGGCTCAGTGCAACTGAAGCTTGAGGATCTGACCAACCTGTTACCCACCAGATTACTCACCTTCCTTAAGAGAATGGGACTGGAGGGTGAACTCTAACCTAGGTGTGAGCCACAATAGACCCAGGAGGTCGCAGTAGAGGGGCGGACAGGACGCCACACTCACCTTTAACCTAATCTAACCTATACCTACTTACGTGTATTCGTTTATGAAAAAATTAATTTAATATTCACATGAAATCAATATCAGCATATTTAGTAACAAAAATGCCCATTTTTTATCTCTAAAGGTAGACTTCCGATGCACGCGACAGACGACAGCGACAGACGATAGCGACAGAGGACAGATTATTATAATTTGTTTTACGTGGGGTACCCGTATCAACATACCCCCACGTTCCTTCCAGAAGGAAGTGATTGGGATACGCCCAATCAGCGCGCAATTGCGTAGCAATTGCTCCCAGTCTGCTCACTGGTCGGAGCGAGGTTGCCTATCCACCCTCTACTAGCTATCCAGGCTAGTACCGGAGCGATTGACTTAACACGTGCTCACCCGCCGGCACCCTCCCGTCCTATTTCATACGGGGCTAATTACCTCGTCCAGCAATAGGACTATTCCCCCAACTTAACTCAGTTGAATAGAGAGAGCCCTCCAGTCCTCTTTCATACCTTCATAAGCTCCTCCCCGAGACAGGGGTTGGGGCCACTGCCCGATCGAATCCAACCTCAATTGTGGCGGGACTTGGTTTTTAAATGGTTTTGCCACCCCGATCTACCAAATTATAGGCTTGGTGGGCCCTCGACAGAGCTTCGTTTAAGTCTACACGTTATAGACTCCCAGTGTGTACCCGTTAAGGTGAAGTTGTCTTGATTGTGAGAGGCTATGTATTCGCTTCAACTCTCCTTAAGTGTAATGGCTTTCAGAGCTTCTCCCAACCGCTGTACCCGGCTGCAGTCCGGATCATAGGGTGGTCGGGATAGCTCCTAAGCACATTTACCTGGCGGCATGCAGTTTCCCATCTGCCCGGGATAAACCTCACTTCGATTCTCCTCACTTAGGATTCAGTCAAACAGCGGGTTCCTTTGGTGACCATAAATGACCTCGATCAAACAGCGGGTTCCGTTGGAGACCATAAATGACCTCGGTCAAACAGCGGGTTTCATTGGTGACCATAAATGACCTTATCCAAGGCGAGATTCGGATCCGCCCACACCGGTATCATATACCAGGGCTCCCCCTGATCGGTATGAGTAACCGTCGAGAATTCTCACGAATTTCTCTACCACACACTTGACCTGACAGTTTCATCCATTGCCCATTTTCCAAGGAAACAAGGATAGGGTAGAAGACAGCCAGTTTTATGGGTGAACGTCGTGTGGTCTCCCGAACACCCAAAGCGACAGAGGACAGCGACAGCCAACGTCAGCAGCAGCAGACCACACAATTCTGAACTGATATTTATATGGGCACATTTTAGAGGTAACGTTGAAAGTGCGCCCATATAAAAAAATGCGAAATAGCGCGCTTTGGTGCGATAGACCTTAAAGAGATAGACTTCCGATGCACGCTACAGACAGCATGCGACAGCGACAGCCGACGTTGACACCTCTCGTGGCAGCTGACGACGCACTTTTGCACTGTTATTTTATCCATACAAAAGGAAGTGCACCCAAGGTACATCGGAAGTGCGTCCATATAAAATAACCTCCAAAATAATGTCATCTGCTGCCACGACGAGTATCGTCGTCGGCTGTCGCTGTCGCCTGTCGCGTGCATCGGAAGTCTACCTTCAATCAGTAGACGTTTCTCTATAATTATATATTCCCGGTGCCGGCAGATCTGGTTAAGGTTTTCTGCAGTTTTCCTTAGCTGTGACACAAATGTGGGATTTGCGCTGTTCCATCTGTAAGTCGGCTGCAGCTGCACTTAGGGCCTACGTAATAATAATAATCGCCCCCTCGCTCCCGCACAAGCTTATAGCTTCTGGGGTCTGGTTTCCAGGCTATGGGTTGTAGCAATTATTATTATTATTATCATTATATATGGTGCAGATAGTTGTGCAAAATGTGCACGTTTTAAAAATTGAAAACATTAAACACTTTTAAAATTTAAAGGTAATAAGATAAGCAAGATACAAAGAGTGATTTTATACATTTGCTTATAATGAAAAAACCATAGTGCTACGATTTTCCTATATATTTGTCTCCAGTATATGCCTGTTCGCAGTTTGGTAGTTCCTTTGCGATACGTCTTCTTGAATGTCCAATATTTAATATTAGCAAAAATGCACTTTTACAGCAACTTAGCCAAAAGGTTAAAATAATGAATGGGTAAGTGACTAAATAATAGTATACTAGATTTGCGTGCAACTATCCACTGATTTTTATAAATTGTGGCAGGGCCGGTATAAATAGA
This sequence comes from Agrypnus murinus, assembly GCA_929113105.1. Lineage (NCBI taxonomy): Eukaryota > Metazoa > Arthropoda > Insecta > Coleoptera > Elateridae > Agrypnus > Agrypnus murinus. The sequence goes on from OV816025.1 coordinate 197,206,213, forward strand.
ATTCAGAATGTTTCCGCCAACTTCTGAATTGTAACAAATAAACAATATGGACGTCCATAGCAACAAATGGGTTCCAGAAATCCGACCTGGCGAAGTATTTGATTTGGTGCATGCTTAGTCCAACTATATAGGGGTGAGACCTAAACGGGCTGTACAAGTACAAGCATATTGACAAACAAGTCTACCACAACAACCAGGCCCCACCGATTGCACCCGCATGGTAGACGCATATCCAACCATATAGTTGTATTGGGTATGGATTTACAGGAGCAGAATCTAGAAACGAACAAACATACTGACAGAAAAACCTACCACCTTCACTAACAACATAAAGTAACGCCCATTGGACAAATCAAATGCACACCTTTGGTTGATGCTCAGGTCAATCATATAGTCGGTTTGGGTGTGTAACTTTTTGCCAATTATCAACTAGTTACTACATTAATATTGTACTGTTATTTTACATTAAATCAAATTATAAATGCAAATTCGCGTAAAAAAAACTCCTTGATTGACAATCGAACCTAGGTCTTCTGACAATACGCCAATGATCTAACCAAGTGAGATAACAGAGCCAAACGAAAGCAGAATGATAATTGCTCCATACGAATTCAAGTTGATGAACCGACATTTCGTCGGTGACGCATCAATTTTTTAATAATCTTATTATAAGGAAATTAATTTTTTTTAGATAAATATCATCACCATTCATTCATATTTTACATCAAATCATATTATAAATGTAATTCGCCTACAGAAATTAATAACCTGACTTTAAAAACGATATGATTAAAAAATGATCTAGATTAGCTTTATTGGTTTGATGTGTTGCCGACAAAATGCCGATCTATCAATTTGATAAAGCAAATATATCTGGTTCACTTTGTACGAACATTAATTTGTATGACGAGATTGTCATCCTCCTTTTAGGCACAGTTTGTGCACGGACCCCCTCTATTAACTTAATTACATTTGTTAAATCTCTGTATACTAAAGTATAATTTAATGGTCAACTTCCCTGTTGTAAATAATTTGTCTGAAAAACCAACCATTCGTTTAAAAACTTATTTTGGCAATCTAATCTTCTAAATAAATCCTTCGATTCCGGAAAAAATAGAGCAACCCCGGCAAATAGAGCGGTACAAAGATCTGACGAACGTGGCAGACGATCCAACCAAAAATTTATAGCAGGTCGACAAGATTGACTCGTGTCCCTCAGCGGGGATGGTCAGTGCGATGGGGGTGAAGTAAGGGTGGACACGATACGGTCCACGTAGGGAGGAAATGTATTTACCCATCTGCTCGCGGTTTAACAAACATCACTACCGCCCAGTATTTACACTTTAAAACCAGAAGGTTTAACACGAACAAATACAGATTTTATTGACACAATTACGCAAGGGATACCGACAGATTATAAATTATGTTGTTAATTAATTTAATGGGATGAATGGTTTATGTAGTAGCTAGTAGGATAGGTACAGCTTTCCAGTAATAAAAAAGAAGTGAAAAGTTCTAATGGAAAAACCCCGTCATCGTACCTGCTACGATCGTGTAAACGTAAAAGTTGAAAAATAAAGTAAAAAGATTTTAAAAAGGAAATGTATAGCTAGTCTAAATTACTTGGTTTTTTGTTAAGAAAATATACGACCCTCTTTACTTCCATTCTTTAAACAACCACTAAATGTTCACGTTTACAGATAAGATAAAAAAGATAAATAGGTACACGAACTGGGCGCCGTACGGTTTGAAAAATTTAGGGCATTTTTATTCTAACACAAAATCCCTGACAAGACGTTTGCAGTTATTTGACGGGACCATGAAAAATTGTTAGACAAAACATCTAAATTCCTGGGCGATAAAGAAAAACCTTACAGATAAACTTCTTTTACTTTTGTTTCCTGACAAGTAGCATTATTTCGGAGGTTCAATCTGTTTATCTTGATAATGCTTGAAGTATCTAAATATAAAAGTTGGACAACAGGTAAGGGATTTTACTAAAACGAGATCTGTAAATATAGATTATAAAGAAGATTTAAATTCCAAATAGTCTTCGTAAAAAAATTAAATAGACCAAGAGAAAATGAAAGGGGCGCATACGTGAATGTAGTAAATCAATTTTTTTTTAAATATTTTGCAGAAAATGGTGGACTTAATACATATTTTTCACCTTAGACATTTTTATTAGACTTAATCGCGAAGATCAGCCAATGAATGTTGGGTAATTTTGTTTTTGTACTATTTATGGATTAGTTGAAATTAATAATCTACAAAAATTAATACTAATTGAATTAAAAAGTTACCTTATTTTTGCTGTTCAACGTTTCTTCGTGCCCTGCGAAACAAGGCACTGGCCATTATAGGCTATGGTAGCTTCTTCATCCTGTTAGTCGGCTCTGTCGGCAGTACCTTTGGATACTGGTGCTATGGGTTGTTCCAGAATTCGGTTGCAGTTGTAACGGCTGGCCCTTTTTGTGGTTGGAAAAATGAAGATCATCATGGGAGATTGACTAATGGAAAAAATAGTGTTTGGTTGGAAGGGGTAACAGAGAAATATTAGAGATAGAAGGAACATCTTAGGAAAGCTAAAGTTAGTGGTAACAAAACGGTCCACGCCCCGAAGTGCGATCCTTGGGCGGGGGTGTTTTGCTGGTGATGATGATCCATGCTGAAACTGTCATCGTAGTTGTGTGTCCCATTGACATCGACGTCAAACGAGTTAACGCGCTAGAACAGGCGTCTTCGTCGGATGAAGAACCAGATTATCTTCATGTGAAGAAAATCACCTAACGGATAGTTGACTGTCATGGTAGAGATGATATGGTAGCTTTTCGGTTGGTAACGGTACCTCGTACGCTGGTATTCCAAAACCAGAAATAGACCGATGTGCGCCGTGGAAAATTTAGTTTCACTAAGACTGCTGTGTGACGGACTCTTTCTTGAAGTTAGGCTTCTTCAACTTTGCGGCTGAAACGACTTGGAGTTACTTTTCGAGATAACGGCCGTGAGGCGTTATCGTAAGGCCTAAACGTTAAGACCGCAAAAGCCATATGTCTTTTTCTATATGTTCTATGATTTATAATGATAAAGAATATGATACAAGATACATGTGGATGAAGAAAGGATCGTCTAGGATCGAAAACTTTCGCAAGAAGGTTTAAAACTATTTGTTTTAAAGTTTTAAAGCTTCAAAACCAGCATTATAATATGCCAATACCTTGAGCTTAAGAAACCATGGCATCGTTGTTTCTAAAGATTTCCAGATTATTATTTTATTTTATTGTTTGCATTCTTATGCAAAATATTGAATTGAATAATTTTAATTAATTTATTAATTTTATTGATTTTAAGATTTCGACTGTGATCAGTAAAGGTCATCAAACAGGATTTGGAGCTAATATTTGGTACTGTAGTGCCTTTTTCATTTAAATTTTAATGAATTTGTATCGAGAAATGTTGCCTGCAGAAACATGCATGTACCTTTAATATGATATTTATAGATTGTGTTGATCCGTAACTAAACCGTGTGTAACAGTTTAGTCGGTTGGGTATACATGTGCTTGTAAGCTGAAGCAAGATAGTTGCGGACAGTCGTACCTGTCCGCGAGATAAATCCTATTTTCTCTTTTTTTAATTTACCTACTCCCAATTTAGCCAAGCACAATTTTACTAATGTCACGAATTACTTAATGCACAAATTACCTACTGACCAATTTATCTAATGTTACGATTAACTTCTAATTACTATTTACCTACTCACAGCTTTATAAGAAGAACATGTTCTTCATATTAGGGCAATCGTTGTTGGAGGAACGGTATGTGCCATTTTGGAAAGTATGACATTAGGTAAATTAAAATTAGGTAAATTGTGGTACTGGATAAACTTGGAGTAAGTAGATTGGGATGGGTAAATGGAATCATTGGATAAATTGGGATTGGGTAAATTTGAATTAGGTTAATTGGGATGGATTCCTCTTTGCGCTTAGCAACGTTATAGGTATACTAATCAGTATTTCCCAGGCATAAAGTGTTTGCGAAGAAAATTATTGCGATATTTAGGAGCTGTTTGATATTTCTGCTATTGTGCAAATATCTAAAAACTGAGGTTCTTGTAAAACTATCTTCATCTTCAACCATTATATAGTTTCTGCAGAATCTATCAATAATAAACTCCCGACGACGTGGAATGAAAAGTGAACCTTACGTGCCATTAGGTGACCGTGACTTGTTGATGTTGTACGAAAATCGAATTTTATGAATTCCACAAAACTATAATTGAGAGAAAATGGAACATTCTCTAGTTGAAATTTTAACTGTTACATTCTCTTCAAAATGCAGAAAACACACTTACGCCGTCGACTAATATTTACCTACAGTGCATACATACTTACTATGAGAACATGGGAACGGTGATGCTAATGTATCAAAATCCACTGGAATGATAGTATAGAACCTAAATAAATGGACTTTTTTACTTTCAGCCTATCAAGGATGTGTAACAAGACTCTTTCAATAGTGGATACCTACGAGATCATTCAAACTCGAGCTGTTAAATGAAAGTGATTGATAGCCTATTACCTTATGCAAAATTATTTGTTATAATCCTTTCTATATTCTAATATAACCTTTGCGAAATTCACACATGTAAGGATTAAGATTCTTACCATGTTCGTTTAACCAAACTTGGAAGTAAGACTTCAAGGGGCAACACTGTTTAACTATAATTGCTGGGTTCGGTATTTCTAAAATACCGCTGAAATGCGGCATGAACTATGGCAATCTTCGATTGCTATAGTTACAATCATTTACAACAATTGATACCGTGGAAATCGTGCTGCTTGAGTAAAAAGATCTGAAATACTGAGCGCCGCGCTATTGTAGTAAGTTTAGTTTTGTTCTATAAATGTTCGGATGGATGCTAGTTTCCTCTACGATCTTCCTAGTTTTCTTCTATGAGGGAATACTTTCATTCTAAAGTTTGCTTTATTGGTAATATTTTTAAAACGGCACTTTACCCTCACCACACACGCTTTAATCACTCTGGACACGTGTCTCAACTGTTAGACTGTCATCTTCCAGAGACACTGAAAAACTCTTTACCAGTTTTTCAAACCCAGTTTTTCAGTGTCTGTTGAAGATAACAGCCTAGCTGTAGAAAGACGTGTCCAGAGTGATTAAAGTGTGTGTAGTGAGGGTAAAGTCCCGTTTTACTAAGTTTTCGATACAGTTAGTTTTTTCTTCTTGATAATATTTGCTTACAATTGATGTGTGTCAATTTATTATAGTATTTTGCTTTTTCCTTGAAAAACTAAATGTTGAAGCATCAAAATGAATTTTACGATTACTAATAAACCTTGATTTGAAGAGACTATTTATAGGTCTTTACAGTTAGATGCTAAGGAATTCAGGAATTGGCTTATATGAAACCGTATCGACACATTATCGTTTGAGAAAACTGAGCAACATGTAGGTAACTCAACCCACGAATCACATTCAACAACTAATCTTTCGTTTCGAATCTAATCATTTTCCTTGAAATACTCAAGCAATTATGGATTTTGTTATGCAATGTACCAAGTCCTTCACTTTGCTTTTAATTAAGTGTACGCTTTTATCAAAAAACAAAAGTTTTTAAAAACTTCTCAACAAAAGAATAGTTCAATAATTTCTGGTTGTTACATAACATGAAATTTCGTTAAACAAGGAAGAAAGTGGAACACACGAATAAATTCAACTTTGGATTAATGCCAACTGCTTGTAATTTGCAACTGTTTTTAAACGAATTCTACAATGTTCCATTTTCTACATTTGTTCCGAGTTGGAAAACGGCTGTTTATACGCGACAGATATGCGTTTCTCTAAAATTGAGTTAAGAATTGTGTTACTCCTTTCATTCCCATCGACCGACCGTCGACGACTGTTAAAACATTCATCTAGTAATAGAGGGACATCTAGAATGAAATCTAAAGCCATAATTCTTAGAAAACAATCAAAGATAACTCCAAAGACGATTGTAGCCAGTTATAAAGGACCATTCCTTCTGGCAAGCTCAGCTTATTTTGCCAATTTCTTTTCTTAATCTTGATTACATTTTCTATGGAACGAATTTAATAGACTTCCTGATTTGGAAATTTAACTTGGTGTAATTTAACTTATAGATTTATTTTATAGACAGCTTTATTGGTGCATCGAGAATATATGAGCCTGGAAATTCGGTGCAACGTTGGTATAACTACCGAAGTTTCTGCATTCTAGAGGGAACGGGCTTCTTATTAGGTTCACACAGCGAAGTAAATGCATAGTTTAAGGTGTTTGGAATTTTGTGGATTTTGTCAAGTAATGATTATAGTAGAACTCCTCTAGCCAAATTGCTTTAAGGTTACAACTTCAGGACCACAGAAGCTGTTGATAGATAATGGAAATTTGTGTATTAAAAATTACGCTTTTAAGACAATTTTATTTCTTCAATTTTTCTGCAAATAATGGACCTGAAACAGTACTGAAGGTATAACGATGCGTTTTATACCTCTCATTGAAAAATAGTTACTTATACTTAGGTGTAATTAAGTTAGAGTAAATCATTTGTCATGTCTTAAGCGAAACTGATTATCTGGACGTCTTAATATATTTTTATAAGGTACATTCATGAATGCTAAGGTAAGAGTACATAGTAAAAGACCAGACAGAAAAAGAAAAGCGGAATAAAGACCAAAAAAGAATTATCCAATGTCTCTACTTAAAGCAGAAGTGACAAGCTAGCTCGTTGCTACGATCAACTTGTTAGATTGAACTAACAAGCTCTGGATGGATTGATAAAAAAATTATCTATAATTTGATCGTTCAAAACTGGTTATGTATTCATTTCAGCGTAAAAGATGGATTTTCTCGATGCAGAACTGAAAACTACTTTTTCATTTGCAAGATAGTTCTCAGACCAGTGACGCACACAGTATTGGCCTGCGAAGTAAGAGTCTGGAGTAGATTCCGAATTTGAGAGACTTTTTAAGCTGCAACCTGCTGCATCTAAGTGAAAAACGAAAACTATAGCAGAGGCCAAGCAAGATGGACCATCCTGGGTGGACTGCTGTTGGCGGTGGGCTTGGTTAGAGTATATTGGAGTATGTTGATGTTGTGGTCGGCGTTGCTGTTGTGTGATGACGGCTTGTGCTGTTTTTGCAGCAGCTGTATTCGGAACGCTCCGCTATTCAGGCGCCACTTTGGGAGAAGTGTCCAACAACAATTTTAAATGCATAATTTACGCTAGACATCTTGACAGTAATAAATTTGACACTCTAGTCTGGTTTACTGGATTTCAATAATATTATGCAAAGTAGGTTGATGATTGATTGCTATTATAGCTAGTACTGACTTTTACTCACTAGTAAGTAGAAATGGCTATTTATCCACTATAGAGTAAAAAGCAACTTTAATTGCTTAAAAATACCAAGATAGAAAAGCATTTTTACTTAGAAGTGTAGTAGTTGTTTACGTGGCAAGCTTTATAAATTAATATTGACGGGCGAGCTGGAAAGTTTGTGGGGCGAGCCCCCATAATCAATCAATCAATTTTAATCAAAGGTAGTAGGATATTTTATAGCTAAGCGTTGTCGTGGTGTTGTTACTAAACAACATATGCTGTTTATTGGTTTTTTTTGATAAACATTGCAAAATTTTATAGGTTTCTTTTATGAGCCTGTAAAAGTTTTCGGGGTTATGGGTTATGGCTGTAACTGCTCATTTATTTAGTTACCATAAAGGCCTATAAAGTGTCATTTACATAGAACCTACAAAGACAATTATAAAATAGTTTTACGTTGTAATTTACGATAGAGAGACGATGAATCGTTTCACCGTCGCAAGGTCAGAAATATACACCAAATATGTATCGATTAAAAAAGACCTTTAATAATGGTCAACGGCAGATAATATCGTAGTTGAGTGCGCGATTCCGTGCGGTCTGCATATAATAATACATAACGCAAACAAACCAAATAATTCAATGAATGATTTCCGAATAAGTCTCTAGTTTGCTTAAGTGAATACAATTTTTATATAGAAAGATGTTGGCAACTTTCCCATCCAAATCGAATTGAGCCTAAAGCTTGGCACTTTAGCTCCAATGCAGCAGTTTACCAACAGAGTCATTTTTATTTACTCCAAAAAGTACTCATAACTCTTATGTTGAAATTTGCCGGTTCTTGCCGTATTTTACTAATAAGATTAGACGATGAAATTGATCTGATTTAGTTGCAGCCTAGGACCCAAATTGTACATAAATAATATAGAAAATAGCATGATATCCATGCACTAACCTGGAAAACTGAGCAAAAAGGGAGGGAGGGACAAAACCGTTTCCCGCAGAAAAATGGCCCTTAACACCAAGCACCCGAATCCAATACAAAAAAGCGTATCCACATATAACACAGACGTTATGCATAGCGTAGGTAGCTAACTAACCCTGGCTAGTTTCCAACAGTAATGTATAAATAAATTCAATAGTAATTTCAATACATAATGAGTTTAGTAGGCTACCAGTGAAGTTTTGAAACGTATTGGTAATGTACCAACAATATATGCCGGTGAGTTCTGGAACTTATCTCAGCAAAATTTTTATTAAATGAAGAAAGAAGTTCTTTCTAATTATCTTTCTAAAAGTAATCTCTGCAATCAGGAAATGGAATAAGCACCACGCATTAAATTATTTTGTTTCCCCGTCAGATTTGCTGAAAATTCAGTATATTCTAACCTATGTCATGCTGATCAAAAGTATAAATGGCCCCACCCTCCCAAAATATAAGCTGTTTCATGGATAAAACTATACATTAGTTTCATTTTCACGAAAACGATGGAAGTTATTTTTATACATAAATTCATATTTCTGCTTGAAAAAATAAATGAGTTACAACAATTGTAATTAGAATATGACTTTTTTGAGAATATTTCCATTATCATAGTCGTTGCGTTGCTATCAACAATACATTCAATACCCGAGTACAACTCTGTTGGATAATATTCGAGATGCTGTTGACAGACCTAGCAATTAAGGGACAGGCGAAGGGGGGGGCTCCTGTTAAAATAGCACTACGATGGGATCATATTTTCGCCACGTCCACGTCGTGGATTATGCGTAATGTCAAACGCGAAATGTACTTAAAATAGTCGTATTTTAATGAAAATTAATTTAAAAGTCTTTTCTTTTTCAAGCAGAAACACATAAAAGAACTGCTATCATTTTGATAAAAATGAAGCTAAAATCCAGTTTTATTCGCAAAACAACTTATTTTGGAAAGTGCGAGGCATTGACACTATTGATCAGCATGATAGTGTGCCGAATCTTCTGAACGGGGAACCAAAATACATTTAATTATTTAATGCGTTATAAATAAAATTAGTGTAGGGAGTGCTGAAGAAATTATAAAAACAAACGTAAATACCTAAGTAACTGATAGATGAATCCCTCCATGGAATGTAGAGCACACAAATTGAGTCTTTTTCGTATAGATTGATCCTTAATAATAATAATAATAATACAAAATCGGATAAATACAAAATCGTATTTTTAGCTGATAAAGGTATTGGCAATATTATTTCGCCATTCGCAGGCAGTTTTAGTAGTTGACTTCCTAACTGAACGTAGTACTGTATACTCAAACTATTATTCAACTTTTGATATAACACCAACATAAGACAAAAGGAAGGAAAGTTCTGAATATTCTCCAAGTTAATGCTCGGTTTTAATATACAGAATCTGAACAATTTATTTACCTAGGGCACCTGTAATAATTTAATCTCCACGTTCCTTCCAAGAGGAAGTGATCGAGATACGCCTAATCAGCGCGCATATGCATAGCAAATGCTACCAGTTACTCACTGGTCGGAGCGAGGTTGCCTATTAAGCAATTAAGTTAATACGTGCTCACCCGCCGGAACCCTCCCGCTCTCTTTCATGCGGGGCTAAGTTCCTCGTCCAGCATTCGGATTATTCCCCAGGATAAGGACCTCAGAATCCTCCGGTCCTCTTTCATGCCTTCATAAATTCCTTCCCCCAGCCTAAGTTGGGGCCACTGCCCGATCGAATCCAACCTCACATGCGGAGGGACTTGATTTTTGAATGGTTTTGCCACCTCGATCTGCCAGGTATAGGCATGGTATGACCCTGACAGAGCTTCATTTTGAGACTACTTGTAGTCCTACCAAAGTAGCATCCCGGCATGTACCCGTTAGGGTAAAGTTGTCTTGGACGTGAGTGGCTATATATTCGGATCAACACCCCTTAAGCGTAGTCTCTAGACGATCTCTGGGAATCCGACGACTGGAATTGCATAGCCAAAGCCGGACCCCCGTACTGTCACCTCTGAGACACTACCTGGTGGCATGCAATATCCCATATGTCAGTGAGCGCGCTCCCTGACCGGTATAAACCTCACTTTAATTCTCCTCCATTCGTCGAGGTCAGACTGCGGGAAACTAGCATCATATCAGACCCTGACGTCAGGTAAGAATCAAATCCACCCACGCCGGACTCTCATGTTAGCAGAGCTTCCTCCGCAACGTTTTAGAATCATCGTTGAGAAACACTTGCGTGTAACTCTACCACACATTACATTCTGACTGCGTCATCCGCTGCCCAAACAAACCTGGGATTGGGTAGACAACAACCAGTTCTAAGGGTGAACGCCATGTGGGCTGCCCACAAGCTAGTCTAGGATACTAGTGCTCCCCGACACCTCTAACGACTGCTCGGCCTCTTCCTCCTGGGTCTAGTCTCGAATCCTAGTAAGTCCAACAGCTCGAACGACTGCTTGTCCGTTCACCCTGGGACTTAATATACAGCTGTGAAAAACATTTAGATAATAACAAAACAGCTTCAGCAGAGGGACCTTTTCTCATCTTGCGTACATTTTAGAGTTTGTTCCCTCTGATGTGAATTTCTTTCATTTTTTGCGGAAAGATATATAAATCAAATGAGGATGTTATCAAAGCTGTTATGGAGTGAGTGATCATGCAGCCAAGAAATCTCTTCCATCTAGGAAATAGAATTAGAAGCTAGCGATAGGAATTAGAAAAGTTCTAAGCAAGCATAAATTAATGGTTAAATTAAAATTGGTTTGTAAAAAATGAATTAGACAATATTATAATATATTATAACACTATTTTATTGCTATGATTTAGAATATTTTATAAAAATGTGACTTGAAGATTTGCAGAGTTGTTTCTTTTACCCTTTTATCAAATGTTTATAATTATGGTCCTTCATACTTACTAGGTGAGATTAATGGTTCCTTCTCTTTTCATTTCAAAAAGATTTATTTCACAAATGGAACATTGAGAAATAATATAATTTATTAAAATTTTATGTAAAGTAAACACATCCGATGAACAAACATGGATTTCATGTTATCTAAATCAAGGCGTCTAGCCCGCTATGATTGCATTTACTGTACTACCACGGCTATTGTTCCTGTACTAGCATAATTTATAGGCCTATATAAGTACGGTTAGTGTCCGATTCCCCCCTATTGCTGTATCAAACTTTCATGTATCAAGAAAATACCTTTACATCTATCTTTAGTACGCAGGATGTGTGTGTGTCCCTCCTACACCCAATTGTAATTTATTATGCATGGCCAAGGCGCCAACCTATAGTTAAGTCGTCATTCTCTTTCTGAAACTACAGATTGGGTCTCTTGATGTTTTATTTTCACCTTTCATTTTGTATGTGTCAGTTGACTAATCATTTTAATATTATTTATGTTTATTTCTGCGTTTATCGAATGCCTGCATCAAAATATTAATCAGGGAGATAGCAATTACTGGTTTGCCGCTTTGTGGGCCGAAGAAAGACTGCCAATGAGTTATATAATCAACATATGAATAATGGGTGAAACCTGATTAATAAGGATAACAATTCCTTTGAGACTTTTCGCAATAGTATTATCGACATCTCAAAAAGCGATAAGATAATTTTTGATAAGTTTACTATCCAAAGAAATCGCTAAAATGCCTAAAAAGAATAAGGCACTTTTAAATAGCATAAATATTACAACAGTTACTCATACTGAGAGAACAGGGAAACTATGCACAGATTAAAAAATGATTCTAACATCTAAGGTATAATACTTAAGATGAGAATTTATCTGAAACTCAATTCAAAATTTAAAAATTTTGTATACTAGATGCGTACTTCGTTCACGAGTTCGTGAATATCAAGCGTACTCTAATATGTAATAAATAAAATCTATATGTTCAAAACGCAAGGCTCATTTTTGTTCCAGTTCATTTAAGAGTTCTACTGGGCCGCTGTATGCGATTCTTTGTTTTATATTGAAGCTTTCGCTGTGTATATTAGTCAACACTACTTAATATCTGTATTTTTTCAAGTTTTATATTTTTAAATAAATAAATCTATAAAGACTATTTACTTACAGCGCCGTCGCAGTGCCCATCGTTGTTAACTTTTCCAAACTATTCCCGATTATAAAAGTTTTGCTGCAACAAACCTGCATAGATGAAAACCATGGAAAACTGACAAATTATACAAATATTAAGTGATGTGCTGATGGCAAGTGCTTATTTATAGCTATTTTATTTATTGTTTGGTCAAAACAAATTATCGTGAGATACGTTTATTAATACTGCTTTAGATTAGGAAAATCTTATGTCCTTCGAAAGTGAATACATCGACCACATTGAACTTTATTGTATAGTTCAAGTATTATTTACTAATCCATATATGTAAAGCGCGGCTTATTTTTGTTCCACTTCGTCTACGAATAAGACCGATTTGCTTTATTCTTTTTTATATTCAAGTTTTAAATCTGTAGATTAATCAACACTATATTTTATTTTTATTTAATTTTTTATATTTTTAAAACCGTTCTCTTTTGTAGTCTGTGGAGTTTTATTATTGTGATTTTTTAATTATTTATGTTTTTAATTTAAAAGCATTATTTGTAATCGATGCATTAGTTCTACTGTCCGCTTACAGCGCTTGCATCGCGTTTTGGAACTAAACATCCTATACCTGCCTGCTTTAAAGCTATAAAAGCTTTAAGCTATGGTATTTAAAATTTCACAAATGAATGCTCACTATCTCAACCCCGAATCTGTAAAACTTTAATGCACATAAATGAAAGTCAGTTAATAATTTACTCGCGAATAAGGCAGATTCTTGAAAATGATAGAACGGAAAATGCAAGATGCGGTTGCAAGTTTTTTAAATGTGGAGTATAGGGTTGCAGCGTCGTCTAGCGATTTCGTATAACCAGCAGTGCAGTTGTGAGATCAGTCTTTTGATTAACTGGTACTGGAGTTGTAAGATCAGTGGGTGGGCTGGGTTGAGGGTTCTTGTTCTTCACTTGGTGAATTTCCTTGTGCTGCTGGTTCTTATTTCTGGCTTTGTAAATTTGCATGGTCTTGTTCCTGACTTGATAAATTTGCTTGGCCAAAGTTCGAAGAATCGACCTTATTCGCTAGTCTGTTTTCAAATTTTCCTCGCTAGAAATTACTTAACTACTTTTAACTATTGAAACACTCCGTTAATGACCGGAGAAAGATCTAGAAAACTGCGCTTAAAACTTTTAAATTTAACAGTTTTTCTTTAAAATAAAAAAATACCTTTAAACTAAAAAGTTAATTTAGGTATTTATAATGTGGGTCCCTTGTAATACGAACCATGAATTTAAGTACGCTGTTTTCATAGCAAAAGAAAACTGCTTTTATGTCAGGTTTTTCCTTGCTAGATTGCACTTTTTAACTAAAACTCTGCACCGTGCAGTGGCGCCTGCCATGACACCATTATACAGGCCACTAAATTTATACCGCGTAGTTGCGCCTTCTGTTAGTCAATTTCCAAAGTAGGACAGATGCACCGAACAAGCTTGTTATTATTATATATGGATCCTAATCCAAATGAAGCCCTTGCGACCAACTTTGAAGCCTCGTAACTTTGTACTTTGAGCTATGTACTTATACTGGCTGAATTTCTACTTTTGTTTTTGCCTTTAATTGCCTACAATGTACTGGAGAGATTATGCACAATTTTTTTAACAACTGTATGTTGTGGAATTTTAGACAGTTGCAGATGATGGATATGGTAAGGATTGCCTGAGTCCTTCCTAATAATATTCCATTGATTGTTTAAGATTCTGAGTTACACACTCCATTTTATCTTTCTTCAAATAATATATCCACCATTATCGACTCGTATTCACGCAGAATCATGTAACAAAAACGGTCCATACACACGGCGCCGACATACGACGCATGGAAAGGGTGGTTTTTATATAATTTCCTGAGCTTTCCAAGTTATGATTCAAATTTATAGTTACAATGTTTTAAAAATATTGTTCAATTTACTATTATGTATAAGTTAGATCAATGCGCCATGGTTAAGACGATTAAGCACATCGATGAAAGGGGCAATCCTAGAAGATATGTCATTCCAATCCATTCGAAAATGCAACGTTGCTTCTTTATCTTTATAAAACACGGTGTACACCTGGAATCGCTTCTAAAATACACGTATCAAAACCAACAATGCGTATTCAGTCTCTTAGCTTTGGTTTCTAAATAAAAGTTGTTGTATGTGCACTTGATTAGTATAGTATATAATCTTTAACCTTAACTGTTGCCACTTTGGTTCCCTTTAAAGGAATTGAGTTACGCTTGCTTAATTAGCGTGTTACTTATGAAAATGCGGCCAGTTCTGACTGGTGGGAGATTGCTACTGACCCTCGACTAGTTCTCCGGGCTTCTTTTGCGTTTCAAAGTTATCTTCTGTTCGATTTTACCGCAACCGCGTTGGGTGTTGAAGCATAACAGGTTGCTGACGGTATTACTGTACCTTAAATGGTAGTAGATTGCAAAAGCACCCGCTGCATTAAGCACGACAGTGGCAGCAAAGGCGGGTCAAACGACTGTGCATTACTACTGGGATACCGCGAACCGCACGGAACATGACATCTGTAGTACATGTCAAACCACTCGCAACCCGTGCCATTCGACGCGGATGGGTCTGCTGGTACACCTGAAACATCAGCACAAAATATAGTGGTGCATAATACACACTGTAAAAAATGTTTGGGTAATTTTACCCTAATTACTGGAGGCAACTAAGTTTCCTCCAATTTTTAGTGGAAAATTACTGCCCAATGTACTTTTACCTTAGTAATAGTATATTTACATTTTGTGGTTATCCAAGTTATGTAAATTTACTCTTTTGGGGAAAATTACCCAAACTCTTTTCTCTCTCAGTGTAAAATAAGTTTTCACCTGACATGTAATTTTTCTCCCAATTAGGTGTAAAATTAATAGTTTATACAAACATTAGAATTGGAAGAAAAAATGTTTATTCCTTGTAAACTGTATTTTCTTTACACAAAAGTAATAAGCAAAATAATAAAACAGTAATAAGTAAACACAAGCATAATAAATGAACACAATAAGTAATAAGTATATTGCAAACATCTGCTCGGACACCTCTAACATTTATATGTAAATACTGATTACTGTTGTAATCCTTAATAGTAGTTACACGTTTTTTATAAAGGTTCCAATCGTACATTGTTATTTATAGTTAACTGCACAATCAAAACAAGGAATACAGATAACCTACAACTACATACTATATTGTTACATATTTAAAGAAAATGATACTTAACTTACCCAAATATATAATATAATATAATCTTTAACCTCATATACCTTTCGGTGTCGAGGCGTCAGACACACCGAGCCTCAGAGTGGATATGTGCGTGTGAGACGAGGCAGCGGAGCCATATAGGCACGTACACTGCGCTCGTGGTTTACCCATACGAGTCCAGACCGCTGCAAACTCGACTTAACTATGTTAAGCGATAGAAATCCACTATAACCACTCTACCGTACTGCTGACTACCAAATATATACTAAAGATAAAATTATAATAAATGCACAAACCTCAAACGTAATAAAAGACGCATGGATGCCATGGAGAAACCTGTTGCTGATGCCTAATAATGCTCAGAATCTTAGGCAACAACCGTCAATTAGGGAGTTACGTGGTTACGCGGGCAAGCATGCTTCTGGTAAAATACCTCCAACGGGTATTTTGATACTGTATTAAATAAAATTAAACATAACTAGTGGAAAGATACACTAGATACTGAAAAGTTACCACACTATTGTGGCTAATAAAACTCATACAGGTAAAAATACATGACAAAGTGCAATATTACTCTTAATAATAGTGTAAGTTTTCTTTTACCTGAATTTAAGAGTAAAGTTACATTATTAATTCAAGTAATACTTACATTAGTTTTGGATAAAATTACCTATTTTTTACAGTGCAAATGATATAATATGATGATATTACTAGTTCGTAGTCACATAATGATATCAATAATAGAATGTGTGATAGAAAGTGGGAAGTTACTTAAATTACTAATATGAAGTTTTGTGAATGATTGTTGTACTTACTTGAATAAAAACTTACGTGTGGGTGTGTGCGCGCACACAATGTGCGTGTGTTGTGTGTTGTGGTCTAAATTCTAAAAAACATGATACGCCGTGAAACTCGTCGCCGATATCGTTGTGGAATCAGGAAGTGGGTTTATTAATGTAGAGCCAAACATACGGTGGAGAATATTTGGACTTTTTATTTATCCAATGGATTGAAAGATAAGGCGTACGAATGGTAAGAAAAACTGACTCGTTATTTTACTCGGTTGTCCAGTTCAATTTGGTCGCTCTTAGGAATTTTAGTCGCGCATCTACCGGAGGTATTCCGCTAGGTCACACTTCCGTTGAATGGTGGAAGCGATCTAGCCGAGAGTTCTACTGCATATGACCTTCTCTGTCCGATGGAAGTAGTTTTATAGGTGTGTAAAACTACAGGTTAGGCTGGAGTTATTTATGTGCTCATGCGTCTGTCTGTGTCCACCTCGCCTAGAGAGCTTTGTTGCACTTGCGCCATCGAATCCAACTTAAGTGTAAACTGGGCTTGCACAATTTGCCCACCACGATATGCTATCTAAGAGCCTATCTAAGATCTAAAGTAGAAACCCAGCGGTTGCCACCTCTTGGATGTGAGAAGGATCAGCAATGGTCTCGCGAACTTCTTACAATTACCCCGAGGAATATAAGCTAACTAATCATGTCCGGGGGTACAGCTCTACTGTTTTGCCTATTGCGATTAATTACCTGGTCTCTCATGGGTTAGTGATCAGTGACCTGGATTGACCTGACTAGTCTCTTCAGATTTGATCCTGAGATTCCAAATTCTGATACGATTTATTTCATATTGTCACATTGGTATTATAGTAGCCGTAGCCATTAAAATGTGTGCGCTAACATCTATTCGACTGAGGAACAATTGCAAAAGTATTAGAGACAACAGAATAATTAAATACTTATTAATTAAGGTTGTGATAACTTGCATCAGATTAGTGTCAAAGAAGTATATTCTAAAAATAAAGAATGGCTTCCTTTAGACATAAAATAACATTGTTAACAATCAACAGAGACAATAAAGAATATAGTAAATTATTAATTAATAACGCTTTTTTATATTTGACTATTGTTAATATGACATTTTAAATTCTTAGAACAACAGAATTACCAATACTAGAAATTGCATCCGGTTGAAATTATCTGCAGGACGTGTCAAATATCACGTAAAGAAGATAAAACAGAAAATGACTTATCAGAAATTATTATTTCCGCTATAACTTTTCATAGACAATAATATTTTCTGATATACTATATCTTCTGTCTGTTAACATCCACTGACTTTTTGGCGTGGAAAAGTGATTAAGATCAAATTTTGCTAACCAATTACTCCCTATATAAGAGCTAAGGGGATCGATCATTTTAAGCCTGTCAGACCCACTAAAACTTGGAAGAAAAATACGTGTCTTAATGTAATGAGTTTGTTTTATTGCCGTTTCGATCTGAACTTATTTTGTTACCCTACAGATAATGCCATATTCGTCTTCTTCTCTAGTCTTTGAGTTATTTATTCGCCCTTTTTTGTTAACGAAAGTAAATCTTGAATCGCCTTGATTTATTATAATTTTCTGCTCCATTGGTCTTCGTTTCGGATTTTAAAGTTACTCCCTGCTGTGTTTAATGAAAATTAATCACTAAAATTTGAAAATTAAATTTGTAAATAAAATTTTATCATAACATTTTAATAAGCAATAAACTTTTCAATTAGGTTAATGTATGAGTATGTATATATACACCTTATATACAGACAGCGACTAGTTAATTCTGTGGTAGTGATAACGTAAGGATAATTTCATAAATGGGTTGAATGATAAAGTTGAGGAGGGCCTCGACATGAATAGATTTAGTAGTATAAAACAAACTCGCGATCATGATTGATTACAGCACGACGTACCAACAAGTAACGTTATTGTTTTTATATGTTGCTCGCTTCTAGTTCTTTGTTTTTCAGCCCTTTAACTCCTTAACTTAATTGAAAATCGATGTTACCGACATCCAGGCCTGTCATTCTTTATTAATGTGAAAAGAATCACCATTATTACTAGCTCCCGCCAGTTTATACTACGTTAAGTTTGACACTTTTAAACATAGAGGTATTAAAATGAGAAAGCTACAGAAATTCATATTATGTACAAAGTGGTTTATCGATGGTACTCATTTATTTAATGGATGAACTCGATTTAGTCTTGTGTAATAAGAATTAGTTAGTTAATAAAAAAACACTATCTGTAACTATGATTTTACAAATATACATTTTTTTACTAATGCTTAAGCCGTTAATTGTGAACAAAACATACTATTGTATGTAGTATTACGGTGCTGATGTCATCCTCGTGAACTGTAAAAATAATGTACGTTCTGGGATTATATCATTCCATCTAGAATGTAGATCAGTAGGCAACGATATGGTGGCTAATAACACAGATCTACAATACTTCAGCCAGAACAACCAGGCAGCTTAATTTCGATAGTATAACTAAACGTTTCATCCATACTTGTATGGGGCTTCTTCAGGAGATTAATTAGAAGCGAATAAAGGAATATTGGTGTGATGTGGTGTGATGTGATGGGTTTATAAACACAGAGCGTCATAGGTGCAACGTCAAATAAATGTGGATATTAAGTCACTGTTATTATCATTTATTCCTTAAAAAAAGGAATCGTATTAAGCCACTAATATTAAATATACGCGTAAAGGTTATATGACGCCTATGTATTTCTTAGATCGCGTCGACACTATACTCTCGCAAACAAATGAAGGATTTAAGATTACCGATATCACGAGGGCAAAATTGTAAAAAGCATCGCAAATCACGCCGTGTTCACACCACGATCACGTGGTCGACTCGAGTAATTTAACAGATAAGAGAAACAACAGATGAATTCGAATGATTCAGTAGCGCCATAAAATGGGCTTTAAGAAGGCTAACGTTGATGCTTAATGTGTATTCGATTATAATCGAATATACGTACAAAATAGGGAATATGAAATTAATTTATACTATAACGTCCAAGTTAAATTAGTCCATTCCACCTATAATAATAATAAACTTTATTTTCATCCTTATAGGCCACAAAAGTGAATGACATAAGTCAACAAAAACATTAAAGTAAAAAGTTCAATTAAATTAAGAAGATACATATGCACAAATAAAATACTATTTGGTAAATAATACAGATTAAAAAGAAAAACTCACAGTTAGGCATATTTTTGTTTTCCATTATACATTAATTGTTTTATTGAAATTGGTATATTATTATACAACGGTTCCTAATATAAAAAGGATTAGCATCGTTTAGTATCAATTTTACGTACTTAAAAATGTAAATTAACACCAGTTATGATTTTTGTAGTTATGATTATCAATTTGAAAAGAGAAACATTCTTTTTCACAAATTGTAAAACTTCACAATTATTATAGTTATATAGATGAGAATATTAAGAGAATGTTTTATAAATTGATTTTATCTTCTTTATTTTTTACTTCTAACGGGTTATAACTAAAGTTTTTACAATTACTTTTCTTTAAATGTCTTCATTACCCTATGACATTTAAAACGTAATGAAATGTTTAATTATAACTCGTTATTAGGGTGTTATTAGGGTTGAACACATAATTCAACGATGACAAATTTACCTCATGTTAAAAAGTACAATCATAACGTACGCCGCTGACTTTTTTAAATAGCCCTGGTAATACAATATTCTGCCTACATTCTTATCTTATCGTAATGTTCTCACAGCTGATGTGCACGCATTGACCTGGATCCTTCATTTAAATATGTTAGGGTATAGTACACGTTTTCACTGTACACGTACTTACAATGTCATGGAATAAATGTCATGACAATGTCATAACAACATTCTGAAATATCTTAGCCTGAAGATCAGAAACCAACTTTTTCAGGTTTTTAAAGTAAGTAAATACAAGAAAATACATGAATTTAGGTTACGGATTCGTGTTTACTCGTCCTAGCTAGGGTTTGCATATGGGAGAGGATACATCGGGTGACAACGTTCATGTGTTTCTGGGTTTAATTCTTTATTTACCAAACAATTTAAATCAAACATTGATGCTTTATTGAACACTTGATTTCGCATTTTTGGACATGTACTTACTTAATTTTCCTAAGAATTCCGGTTTCGCCCAGAGTGCCCACTAACTTTGGATTCTTAAATGGAACTTATCTTTACACTTCATTTGTTAACTTTTCTTGCCATGACAACGAGAAAATAACTTTTTGAATCTAGAAGGTCGCGGGGCAAGTTACACCATTAAAAGCTAAAAATATTTAGATATTATGAATTGCAAGAAGTTCGAGTAAAATACTTTTATTGTGAAAAATCAAAAATGGATAAGTACGACGCCGAATTATTTACGTTACGTATTGCCTAGTGAAGCAGGCAAAGTCATCTGATGGACGTCAAATCGACTTTGAATACCTAGATTTTTAGCTGTGGTACCGTTTCTGATGTTGTTATCTTTGGTTCTTGGTTACGAGTATATGCACGAGGTGCAGTGCAGAGTGATCCTCAGTGTGACTATACGTTTCTACTTGAGTTCGTGAATTGGAAGGTTAGCTCTTTCCATTTCTGCTTTTAGTGTTACCAGTTTTTTTTAAATTCTTTATACGAGCTGGAATATAATAACCCCAGCATGAGAAATACTACTTTGTTAGTCCCCGTGGCATATTTCCAGGGCAGGTTTCTGTCCACTTCCAGAGTGTATTATGTCCAATTAGCCTTGTTGAAGTTCCTTCTTGGCTTAGTAATGAATTTGACTGGACTTCCAGACCAACGCTAACTACTGTAGAGCAATGTTCACTCCTTGATAAGTGCTTTAGGACTTTACTCGAGTGGCTAGTAATAGTTTGTACTCATCATTGGAGAAAAAGGACACAGTACACAGGTCGTGATTGGTATATGTTTGTCATCTAGCTGATCGGAACGTTTTAATTTCTTTGGTGTCGTAGCAGAGGTAGAGTTCTTGTGCATCGATCCACTCAGCAAATTCCTGTATGTGCACTCTTGGGATGTACCAAGTGTCAAAATACCCAAGAAGGACGCAATATCTTCTCAATGCGGGTAAGGCTAAAGTCGATTACTGACTATTTTGCCAACTTAAGACTGTTAAGCCTTAAATATAATTGATTATAGCAACAGACAGTTTTTCAGTCTATTTTTCAAGAACACCTTGTATATTGATAAATATGTTATTGGGTTATTATTTAGAAGACATCCTCTATATTATATGAAGTAGACTTTCAATGTTTATTTGCCAACTGCCATCTAGGTTAAACATTACTGACTGCAAAATTAGCAATCTTTTCTATGTGATAACTTAATTCTTATTGTATTTTTCTTTTCTGTTAATTAAATTTAACATTTTATTCACGAATTATCGATTTTTCAAATCACCTTGGTTGTCCGTTTTCGTTAATCAATAATAAATTTCTGGCCTGGCATTTTCGCGTCAAGATATGACCAGATTGACGCCTGAATTTAACCAATTAAACTTATAATCAGTGCATAAAATGGTTTTGTGATTTATTAAAAATATAAAATCGTTATTTGAAAGTTGGAATATAATGAAATTAGAGTTTTCTTCGCACTACCAAGTTACTTTTCGAACGTCCATATTGAAACTGCGGTTTTCCCCTTCGTTGGCGTTAAATTTTAAAGAAGATCCGTTAATTATATTGATGCGGAAATTCTAAAGCTGCATTTAGATGTGAGGCCCTAATATTTGTCTTGTAAGCAGCAGTATTTTCAATTCCTACACGCGAGGACTGGAAGTCTTCTCCAAAAGGTTCCTAGTAACCTGGTATCATCTTTAACGAATCATTTGAAGCAGCGTTTGAAAACCAAATTAAGTTTATAGAAATAACCAGGTGGGTTCTTTATATCCTATTTTTTGTGGAAGCGTTAATTAGTTCGTTTTATTAAAATTTAAAAGTGGATTGTTATAATTATATGATAGAAATTTTAAAATTGCAATTTAAAGAATACTTTTGATGAGAATAAGTAATTTTTTATGAGATTCTGAATTTAATTTTTCAGTGTAAAATTGCTACACTTTAAACCTAATAACGATCATAGTACGAATTCTTAAAGTATTTTTTAATTGAGTTGTAATATTATTATAATTCATGTTAACATATTATTTAAATAACAACTGAAGGCCGTCCAGTTCTTTTTTTACTAGCTAATTATTTTTTTATGTGAAATAAATAAGTAAATGGTATTATGTGTGGTATTTCTTGTTTACTTTTTATTACGTGCTATTTTTTGTAATGACAGAGTGCTGGAATTCCGTTCTTGCATAATTGAGATCCATTTTAAAGCTACTCTTTTATTAATTTAAATCAATTATGCTGGCGCATCTATATCCATAGCTCTAGGAATATGATGATGTTAAAATCCACCTAAGACTTAATCTCAAAAGAGGGAGAGAGTTCTGATTTTATGGTATTTAATCTAAGCTGAGGCATAAATAAGTTGTGTAACGTAAGTACTGTTGTTTTTGGTAAAGTATTGTTACATTGTTTTAAAAGCATAATATTTAACTATTATTGGCTACTGGTCAATCGTACCAATAATTTCATTATCGCTAGCCATGAAAATTGTCCTATTAACTACTTAAATTGACATTCAGCATAATAAAGAAGTCGGGAGAATTCTCAAAATAAATTAACTCTGTTTTCAACGTAGAAGATTTTGATATATCAAAGTTAAATTAAAGTTCAAGCAATAAAGGAGAAACCAGCATAAAGTATAAAAATACTCCGTTCGCCTTACCTATTACTACTTGTTTATTTTTCACGTTTTTGTTTTAGTAATCTATACTTCCCTAGAAATATTCGTAATAAAGAATTCATTTGAGAAAAGTTATTGTTCTTTATCCTTCCGCATTTAAGATAATATTTCTAAGGTATTATATAACAAAGAAGCCTAAAGAGCGGCTTAAAATTGGGTTGTAACTAGGTATAATATAGAGGAATTTTCAGCATCCTGCGACTTACACAAAGATCAAAAACTAAAACTAGTGCCTAGCATCTCTAGGTCTAATCGTTACTTTGAAACTCAACTTCTGACGTCAAACGCGTGTTGGAGTTGCTTATATTGTGGTTCACTATATATACGTTGAGTAAACTCCTTTGTTAAAGCTTTGCAGAACACAAAACACTACCATTCCTAGATTATAATTTTACTAATGTTTGTAAGTATTAAAGATCTCATATGAGAAGATGTGGACGTATGTTTCAGTCCATTTCGGTTATGAAGATTCAAATCTTTTATTTCCCTCCATATTGAAAATGAAATTACTTAGACTCGTTATTACATAGAATCTGCACCTGTATAAAGTGTATAACATGAAAGCTAATTCGAAAAACGAAATTACAAGGAAATGGTGTTGAAGTTTTGATCGATTCCTAGAAAGCAATTCCTAGTTAAGACAGGCGTATAATAAGCAAAGTCAATCTAAATCAGATTTTGACGTCACGTGCCTTAACGTAGTGACCTACTTATTTAAATTTAATCCTCAATTACAAACTTCAAATCTCATTTAAATCTTTATTAATTAAGAAAAATTGCGCCCAAGGAAAATTTGGTATTAGGATTTTATAAGAGCAGAAAATTCTCTGTGTTTAGTATTATATGAACAGCGAAAATTATTATATCTTCTCGTGAACAACTTTCAGCGGTACCGTCTCCGTATTTTAGATGCCGCAAACAGGATAATCTCGTTAAGCATAGGGCCGGTCCGCATGCTGCCAGGGATTCATTACAAGGATATTACGGCTATTAGGACTAACGGTACAGGATCCTGGCTCTACATCAGGTGCACCATTTATTGTGCACAATACGATCTACATCATAGCATATTAAAATCATTTATAACGTGGTTATCCCGCTAGTGGTTATCATCCTGAATTTTTTAATATTGGCGCATATTGATTCGATGGGAAAAGATTTTATCTTTTTTAAGTAAACTCAATCTATTCATACTAAAATTTAGCACGAAACGAGTAATCTTATCCTTTCTTAAGTTTTCACGCTGGTGAAAAACCTTTGAAATGCCGTCATATGAAGACATAAAAGCCTAACAAGTGACTAGTACAAGCCTATGTGAATTACAGTTGGGTGATTTACATAACAACATATTTACAGAACATGTGTAACTCAGTATTTCGTTTAACAAATAGCAGTAACAAGTTGCTAGCAGCACGAAATAAACTTTTAATATAATATGTACGTAATATAATGATGTCGTAAAAGCTAAACATGAGTATGAGAAAAGTCGTTGTGTGAGTGTATAAACAGACAGTTAGATAGAAGAGGAAGGGCTACAGGATTAAGACCTCCTACGTCTTGTTTATGTATTTTTATAATTAATAAATGATTATTGAAACCGATTGCCATAAAATGCAATGAGTATTCTTATTAGAGATTGGAAGTAATTCATGATTTAATTTGTTGGTTTCCAAATACCTAAATAAGTTAAAAATAAAACCCGTTGTGAATAATTCTTAACATTTATTTATTTGATGATAAGAAAAATATCATAAGTTTGGTACATTATCATCGTCTTTTGTAGAGCATCTTGTTGCTAATGCTTATTTTGTAACACTATATTATTTGTTCTTCTTTTCTCTTCAGCTATAAAGTTGATCTACAACACTCCAAGGATGCTTGGATTTCTATATAATTCTTAAATGCCGAGTGCATGCATTGGAAGGGTGATAATCATAATTTTATGTGAAAATGTAAAATCAAATAATAAATCTACTAAATCCTTTTAGCTTACATCACTAAGTTACTGGACATGGAGAACACGTATCTTACTTATGTCATTATTGTTATAAACTTGCAGAATTCATAAGAGAAAGTAAAAGAAAGTTAAAATCAGTGTACTCTAACCCCTTATAACCTGCATACTACTTGGATAAGCATCATTTACGCTAAGATATATTCATTTATTCTAAGATATTCCCTTCACCACACTCTGTTTTTAATGATGGCATTGTTTATGTAACAGCTAAAATGTGCATGAATCATCGTTCATGGTAGTAACCTGATTGTATAAATGTTATTTGTATGTGATTGCTGAGACCGACTGCTTTACCTGCCTATCTGACAGCACGGCGAAGTGTACTGAAGCTTTATCGACGAGAAAAGTCCTCTCGCCGGTTCCGGGGATCGAACCCGGGCCGACTGAGTAAGAGTTGGGCTCTTTAGCGCGCGACCACCCACTTCAAATTCATGATCCTTAATTAATTTTATAAAATTCTTGATTTTTCAAATTATTAACAATAACATTTATATGCAACGATTTAAGGAAAATTCATTTCTCTAAGCTAAAACAAAATTCTTAGGAAAAACTGCAGAAGGGAACACAGATTAAGAAGAAGTAAATATTTTTTATCAAACATGATATTCCTCTAAACAATTAATAAGCGTTTTATAATAAACAAAATAAAGAAACGAAGATATTTCTGGTCATAATTTTCTGGAAAATTACAGCAATGTTTGTTGCACCGCGCAGGTATGCTAGCGTAGTAGACTGTGTATTCAGAGTTTTTCTCAATAAGATTTTACTATATTAGTGTGCAAACAGCTGTGTAAAAATGCGTGCAAAAATATTTACTTTTTCTTGATCTTTATCCCTTACACAGAAAATTTCCGATTAATTTTTATTTTAATGTTTTAGTAGGTTAGAAAAATGAATTTTGCTTAAATCGATGCATAAAAATGTTATGGTTAATAACTTTTGAAAAATCAAGAGTTTTATAAAACCAATTAAGGGTCAATTTACTATAATTAATTGACATAGGAAAATTCATATTAATTAATTTTATTTCATTTCATTTCATTTCATTTAATTAATTAATTAAATTTAGATTGTGAAAAAATTTTTAATAGAAATATTCACCACTAAAAGTGTTCTAGTTATTGCTTGTTTGTTAATTCGTTTATTTTTGGGCGAGGAAACGGAATGGCGGAGCATCCTTCGTACCTCATGGCACCGATTACTATGATCATTTGGCCGAACCTACTAGAATTTAACCGAATCTGAGGAATTCCACCCCCAGTAGGGATTTTTATTGTGCCAAACATCATATTGACACGGGACCTACAGTTTTACTTCCTATCCGAAAAGAAGGCATGTTTTTAATTTTTTTCCGCTATGAAAAATTACCAGCTCGGCCGGTGATCGAACCGCGACCCTTGGATTATGAAGCAAACCACTAATCCACCGAGGCTGGCTGTTCCAGTTATTAGATTGCATATTAATAATACATACATGGACATCAAGTCTCGTATATAGGGCTTGCAGAAATCAATTGAAAAGGAAGTTGTAGGTTTTCTCAGTGTTTCTCTCTATCTCGATGGGTAAGCTATAGCCAGCTGTTTTAAATAAAAGGAAGAAATGGAAAGCTTATCTAAACAGTATCAAATTAGAAGCCAGCGTGGTTGTTAGTGCCGAACCAAATTGAGAATTTTACTAGTGAATAGTATCACAAAAAAGAAGAATTAATATTTCTTACCTATAAATAATTGAAACTCCTTTTTATATTTAGCTAAGACCCGGTTTTATAAAGTAAGTTGCAAGCCTACTTAATAAATTGAAATTATTACCTTAAATTAAAATTCAATTAATTCAAAAAGAAATCAGTAAATCTAATAATAAATTTACCTGACAAAATGTGGTTATAATTTTGTTGACATCTTGCTAATTCTTTTTCTTGTTTACCTTAATAGAGGGCGCTCATTTTGGTAGTAATAATCATTTATTTTTAATTGAAAAGTTTGATTTTTTTATGGGGAAACAACCCGGTCTTTTTTAAGAGAAATTCAAACTATATCCTTTAGGCTTCATTTATTTGAATGAGAATTAACAAACAAAGAAAAATGTAAGTTTACTTTATGTAAGATTTAAAACTAGGTTGGAGTCTCTATGTAACTTATGGGATAAATGTCATCATCATATTTGGAAATTCCACTCGTCTATTTGAGACAAGGCGCTTGATTTGTCTTATTATAAATTTGTCTTATTCCAAATTGTAGGGCATTCGCCACAATAAATTTGTTGCATAATTCTTAAGACTAGCTATTATTTGTAACTTGTTGTATAAATATTGTATAACTATTAACATTTGATTTAATACATACTAATGATTTAAATGATTAATAATGATAAAATACACTTTAAGTGATAAATCATAAAATGACAACGACGCAGTTATGACTAGAAATTTTGAAAACATTTAGGTTCCCTGTATAATAGAATGTAAAATATTTACGGAGCGTTATAGGTGTAAGAATTGATTTAATCATACCACAATTGTTTTCGTTAATTTAACATTTTTTATGTGGAACCGTACCTACGCGAAGTAGGATCTTCGCGTAGGTACTACCCCACACAGGTCGCGAACCCCTATGTCGCGGCCGTTACTAAGGACTTAACGGCCTTAAAAGACTTTAACGGATGTTACTCTTAGTAACGTCCTTTAACCTAAACGTCATTTTATTATTTGACACTTTAAAGTTGACATGGCAGATAATAATATGAGAATGACATTGACCTTTCTAAAACATGACAACATATTTCTTGATTTGTAATAAATAAATTCAACAAACATTGTAAAATGAATTAAACTGTCGGTTTTTAAAAGTAATGGAATTTGTAATTACCTATTTTTTATGGTTGCACATAAAGCGTTGTCCGCAAAATTCGTTAGCGTCCTCGAGATTGTCCTGCCTCGGCCGTAAACGGCCCCAGCGACAATTATTCTTTCGGTACGTTAAGTAGACCACACATTAGGCTCCGCGTTCTGGATCCCCGACGTGAACGTAGCTTCTCGCCCGGGATGTGAACCGGGTAATGACTCAATGTTTAAGTTTGCTGTAATTTATTATATAAATAAGTTAAGCTTCGAGGTGGTTTATAAAATAAAATTATAAGTATCGTATTTCGTTAAAGCATTTTTATCACAATGAAAGGCATTATTGACTGTTCAATACTAAATACTTCTAATTAAAGAAAGAGATCTGTGATCTACTTTAACGAGACATTTCACGACCTTGGTATACAAATAACTATTAATAAAATGCAAAAAATTTAAAAATATTACACAGACACAAAAACAATTACTTTATTGCTTTGCCAGTACAATTTAAAGAATGTAATTAAAACCTTTCATTAAAACAATTAAAGACTAATTACAATTTTATAAATGATTAGAACATCGTTATGAAATTCGTATCAATTTTTTCATATTCAATAATGGAAGATTCATAACTTTCTAAATATAGGATTCAGTACTCCTTGTTAGTGGTTACAGCATTAAGGTTGTCTCTTTCATTTTATTTATCATAAAAATTTATTTTGTAAAAAAATCATTTCTCAATAGCAAACTTTCTATTGCAATTAAACGACAAACCTAATGATTTCTTTTGTTTCAGGTAAGGGAAAATGATAATGTACCAAAAAAAGAAAACGTAAGTAAAGTTAGGGGATGTTCTATCTCAGAAAAAATTACGGGAACATTTATCTGATGACCCCCAAATAGGTAAGCGATTTTTTCTTGTTCACCTTATTGATCCTGATCACTTTATCACATTTGCAGTCTTTTTCTTTTTTGTATACGCTCAATTTCCTTCGTATTTGTTTTGTTTTCGAATTCTTCTTTGCCTGAGATTTATTTATGTGATGGCTCATTTTATATTGGCCAAAAGGCTGCGCTTTTATCAATTTAGAACTTTTGTTGCTGAAATTGAAAATCCATATCATAAATTGTCAATTGGTAACACTAACAGTAATAAAGAGTGGGCTACTTTAGTTGAAGCTTTGTAAATATCTGCACTACTGCGATCCAGCGCATTGTACATAATTTAGTGTCAGTATGGAATGACACATTCCAATGACAGATGACAAAAATAGCTTTAGCTGGGTTTAAAAGTTCAAGTTTGTTTTTGCATTCCTTTTTTTCAGCTTTCATAGAAAAATGGATGTAAATGGAAAACTAAAATGCACTGACATTAATCAACGCTTGCTAGTACGCATTTATCAGAAAATAAAGAAATTTTTCATCCTTGTCAATGCACTTTTAAAACGTAGACGTGTTTTTGTTTTATTTTAGTGTGCATCGATTTTATTTAAAGTTTTTATTTTTAGTCTCGTACTAAAGTCTCTTGAAATTTTTATTATTACAGTCTAAGTGTTCCTGTTTATTTGTTGTTCTTTTCTTAAGAATGATGTCTTTCAACAAAACTTAGACGAGTTTACGTCCCTTTTGTTATTTTATCTAAGTTTTTAGTCTTTTCCCTTTTTATATTCTTGTCTTTTTAAAGAAGATTACAACGAGACGATTCGAAAACCTTCTTTTCATCTATTCGTTACGTTTATGTCTAAATGTACCTAGTTCAAGTTAAATGCAAGAAAATATAGGAAAAACTGCGTCGCAAAAGGGTAAATAAAACTTTTGTTTTTAAAGCTCTTATAATTATCTCAATTCATTTAAATGTTAAATAGCTTCAGCAAAAAAAAGCTCCTGATTATAATTTTAGGGCGCCTAAGTTTTTTTTATTGATGGAAAACTTTGCCTGGACGAACAAAAAATGACGCCTGCATTCAGCGTTGTAAAGTGGAGCCATAAATTTTTACGATGCTTTTTCCACTCTTTACTTTCAATATTTTTCACTTTACGTCAAACATTTTTCCTTTTCGCACCTTTCGCTTTAGTGCAGTAATTTTCTTTAAATAGTAGAACAACTTAATGCGTTCGTTGTTTTCAGGAAATGCTTTCTTTATTTGGATTTGTTTAAATTCAATAAAATGAGAGAAAATCAAGAAAGTTTTTGCTGAAGGAAAAAAGTTTCGTTTGGTTGGAATCTATCGGAAATTGAAGGTTCGCTAAAGTTGAGTGTGGGTTTTTTATAGCTTTGAATATCCAAACATATTTATGCCCTTCCGATATAACGCCGCTTTGGTTTTAAATTTGATTTTAGTATTGATATTATGGCTTATGAAACGTAAAATTTTAAGTTTGATTACTGTAATAAAACTATGGTATCCTCGAAAGGGTACAGGATAATTTCAAATAAATAGGCAGTAAAAATATTCAAAACTGGTGGAATATACAGGGTGCATACTAGCAGCGCTGGATTAACGCATAAGCAGACTAAGCACGTGCGTAGCCCCCCCCCATCTAAATGGTATTTGGGGGGACAAAGATCTTTAACAGTTAAATGTAAATATATAACTTTTAAAATCACTTTTTAAAATACAAAACATTATTTTCTAATAATTTTTTTATATTTGCGTGTCCTAATGAAGCCATTAGGGGAAAATTAGAATACTGAAAACAGTAACATTTTATTTTTTTAAAGTTGATATAACTGTTAGACAGCTGTTCTTAGAATGTCAAATTTATCTTATTTATGCAGTGAAGTCTTGTAACTGGAATGCAACGCTCGCTAAACTAAAGCGCATTGCAGGGCGCAGTGCGCCGTCGCACACTGGGGTTTTCTTACCCATTTTGCTGGTCAAAGGTGATTTTAAAAAGTTGTATAATATTTTATTTTCGGCATGTACTTTTTAAAAGGCATCATCAGGCTAACTAAACCTACATAAGAAAAGCTCATAAAACAACAGATGCGTCTTTTTTCTTATTTCGAATCTCAACGTTACCAAATGCGGTTGTGTAATCATTGTCTATTACTTATTATTTAGGTATTGTCAAATAGTGTTTAAAGTTCATTTAGGGGTGTTTTTTAGTATGGATTCTATTCCAAGACGTAAGTAGAAATCAAATTACTTATTATTGTCTTAAAAACTTAGGTTTTCTTTAAAATTTAAAAGGAAATACTTCGAATTTCTGTAAAACTATGAAAGCTTTTTAGTATCGTTGAGCTATAGTTATTGTCCATAGTAGTCCAAAACATAAATCTTGCTTAGAATTATTCTAAATAGCTTTTAACTACTTTACAAGTAAAACACTATTGAGCATTTTTGTGCTTCTTTTTGTAATTACCATTTCAGTTAATGTTAATTAAATTTCCAATATAAAATGTCTACGGTACATTAAGTAGTATGTTTAAGCCTTTTTATTTAAAAACTTATCGTATTTAGAATCATTCATATACATACTAATATTGCAAGAAAATTATTTGTTACTTTTTTACACAGGAATAGTTAATCGTTGCAGAATTTAAAAATGAATCGCTAGCAGTAATATTACCTTTTCTGTGGCAATGTAAAATTTATATACTTTATCTATTTTTTGCTTCTATTATGGTGTATGTGGCCACACATGATAACAAAAATCTTAAAAAGCAAAATAAGCAAAGAAAATATTTTTGACCACCAAAAGGTGCAGGGTGCAGTTTTTGGCCCCAGTGTGCGTCGACCGTAGACAAATTTTTACTTTATTATTAACGACATTGTAAATTTTGATACTGTCGTCATGGGATGCATAAGTGTGTATAAGTGCAATATGCTCACAATAAACTTAACGTAATAAAATCCAGTTTCATAAAATTTTATATCTTTACCTTATAATATCCAAAACATCCAATGAATAATTATTTTTGTTAACAAAAATCATTCTTTGCTGAAAATACTATTGAATTTATATCTCATTAATTTCTTTAACAAATAAGATATTTAAGTATTCTATGAAATGAAATTAATTATTTTTACTTCATCATCATCATCATTATTTTAATTCATTAAGTAGCAATTATCATTTATGTCACAAATATACTGGCATACATTCTACTTTGAATTTATAATAATTTTTAACAGTACGTATAATAATACACCTGGCAAATTTGAACGAGGTCCTGCCGCTTAGCGGGATTTGTGTGTATCAGACAAAGATGGGAATTCGTACCTCGCGTGGATATCCTAAAGTCAGCGAGGCTATGTGAAAAACGACTGCATAATTTCTAGTGTTGCCAACTGTCATGCTACTTACCAAAATATCCCTCACAAATTTTATTTAAAACTAAGTAATGTTTTTAATTATTTAATATTGAACTAACGCAAATAGAAAAAATAGTACAAAGTATTCGTTTCATAAGACGTTTCAGCACACTTGTCCTTTAGAAAACTTCCCGCTACGCTAAACTCGGACGCGTGCGCTAAAAGCGTGTCTTATGAAACTTATACTTTAATATGCTATAGTCAATTTAAATAACATTAGATTTTGAAAAATATAATTGTAAATTATGTAAGCAAATTTTTGTTTTTTATAAATTAATACAACACATTCAGATAAACATTTAAATGCAAAATTTATTAATTTAACGCCATTGTACAAGATGTACCGCCGAAATGGGAACTGTTCTAACCACTGACTGATTGTTTCAATCAGTAGCGCACCCAGAAATTTTCGTTGAGGGGGCTTATGAAATAAACATAGAACAGGCAACTATTATATATTATTATATATAGATATATAATACATTCAGGGGCGGATTAATGGTACATTCGGCTCTAGGCTAATGTTAACTTGGGGTCCACATTTAGCATCAAATCATAATACGTATATTTTGTCGAATTGTGAAAAAAAGTCATGTCTGCCAATCTTAAGCGTATTAAAGACACATGATAGTAATTACGTGGCAAGCTTTGAAAATTCATCTTTACGAGCGAGCTGGAAAATTTGTAGGGCGAATGACCAAGGAGCAAGCCTCCATAATCCAGTGAGCCTAGTAAAGATTAGTTGAAGAGCATGCCACATACAAAAATTCATTTTCATCTTCAACAGCGTTTTTTAATTAATTTATAGTATATTCTGTATAAAAAGACATTTTGTAATCAAAGGCAGTAGGCCAATTTATAGCTAGATGTTGTCATGGTGTTTTGATTTACTTGGTAATATTAGTTTCCTGTTGATGAGCAGTTGAAGCATTGTAGAATTTATCTCTTTTAGGAAGCCGTAAAATTTTACAGCTATAGCTGTAACTACTCATTTACTTATTTACCATAAAATGCCTATAAAGTGTAATTTACATAGAAAAAGAAAATAAATACAGTAAACGATCACCAAACAAAATAAACCAAAACTACTTTAACTAAACGTTCTTTTAGGTGCCCGGAATTGAATTCGGATAGGCGTCCGCAACTAAAGAGCCCCCGAATGTTTAAGGCCCTTAGGCTACAGCCTATTCTGCCTAATGGATATAATCCGCCCCAATTATATTACAATTATAAAGGAGTACATATCTATTATAAAATGAATACTGTATAGTGATTATGATATTGTAATAATCGAATTTATAAAACAAAATTAAGACGTCTTGTTCCTTGTTGTTGCAAAAATGAAATGATATCAGGATCTACAAAAATTTCTTGTTGATTTTTTAATGCATTAACTTAATTATTAATTCAAATACATTTCATACACTAATATTTCGTACCGTGTTAGAAGTAAAATATAAAATGTAAGTTGGTTTGATAATTTCTGGTGGGGGGGGGGGCTTAAGTCTGATTTCAATTACTAAATAAGAGCAAAATTTTAAAATGAAATATACTATTGAATATACAACCATAATTTCGGATTTGATGTAGTATCTATTAGTGTGTTTTTAAAAAAAGGCAACGAAATACAATAAGTATCCGTCACACAATTGCTCAAATTAACCAGATGAACTACGAAAAAGTTGCACAGTATTCTTGTTCTTGTTGTACAATAAATATCATGCTGCAGAGCTTAACTAGATATCGTAGATATACGTATATCCTGTAGATGACGATATTTCAGTACCTGAATTTAATTTAACCATTTAAATATCCATAAAAACTTGTTTTCCAAATTACCAACCACATTTGTTACAAACCTAACCTAAATTTCTTTTAATCGAATTAAATGTTCCCTTAAGGTGTTTAACTTCACTTTAAATTATTTCCGGAATTTTTAAATTTTAATTATAAGAAAGTTATTTTCCAGTTAAATCTGGAAAGGGGTTAATATATTTCCTTAACGCCCCCTGTACGTCTAGTACTTTATCAACTCAACGCCTTATTAAAAGCGGTAAGCAATAAATAAGATTTAATGCTTGTAACTCAAACGAGCATTTAATATAATGGATTCAAAGAACACATAAAAAGCATCCTCGTTTTTTCTTTTGCTTTCAACTAACTAACCACTTTAAAAAAGAAACCGCGATGTTGAGGAGGACCGCACATTTTAAAATAATATCATTTTCTTGACTGACGATAATGGCTTATGATGAGCTTTAGTTGTAATTTTCTCTGTAATTTGTTCGCATATGTTCGGCATGTGTTGTTTAATAAGAAGTCGTACATTTGTATTTTTATATTTTATAAACAAAAGTTGTAATTTATTGCGCTTGTATTTATTCCCATGGGGCGTTCTTTTAATGATGATATGAGTTTCTTATTTAAAATTAATGGATCTTTCAAAATTTGTTTATTAAAAGAGACAAGATATATTTTGTATATAACTGTGGTTAGTTTTGTTTGTAATATCTTTTGCGGCGTTTTTGGTTAATTATGAGAAAATTACTTTACTAAATAAATTACTTATATGTACTGCTGCAAGCCCTTAATCATGACTTTATTATCTTGAACAGGTTGCTTTATTAACTAGTACGTACCTGTGGCAATCTCTCTAATGGGTAAATCCATATAGAGTAGTCCAGCAAGACTATTTCAGAAACCGAAAATTTTATCACCCCTAAGTATTGGTAGTTCCAAACCACTGTTATTTTATTTTTATTCCTTTTGAGTGAAATATGGCAGCCATATTTGTTTTGTGGTGCACAACGTTTTTTTGCGTTTTTTGATGTAAACGTAAATCTTGATAGCTCAAGAACGGTTGATCCTAGACGCAGCGGTTCCCAACCTTTTTCGTTCGCGGACCGCTAAACGACGTAGCATTTGCATGCGGACTGGTAAGGTAAAAAAACATTTCGCAAAATAAATCTTATAATGTTAAATTTACTTTTACAGTGTACAATATATAATAAATAAAATCCATTCTTTATAATAACAAAAGTCGGTTTTGGTACCTCATCCGCTTACCGCATACCAAACCTCGAACGATCAAAACGGGGACCGGCCTAGAATCGGCGGGTACCGAGCAGCCGGAGTTCTTCTCTTATTGCTAAACGTACGTTGAGAAACGATCGCAGGGCGGGGTGCGGGGACGAAGACCATAACCGGGTTCTAGACGTATAGGACGGCCCATCGTTGAAAATCAAAACACGATATCTCGACAGGGAGCGGAAATATAACCGAAATCGCTGGCGAAGTGGCGAGTGGGTTTCGGGAGCGGCGGTCAAAAACGGGAATGGGTACAAACAATCCTGGAGGCAATGATATAAGACCTCCAGAAGTAGTTTCGACTTAGGAGCTTGATTAGGCTGGTGGCGGCGATATTACTTTAGCACGATTCTCGGGTAAAGAATAAATGAAAAATTTCTAGTTTTTCGGCTGTAACTTTTGTCTTATGGTTTTGCACGGCATTTCTTGGGAAAACATTTTGTAATTACCCGTCGTCTGACGCCAAGATAGTCGTTTAGGTTCCTATAGTTTCCGAGATACCGTCTCTCGAAAACTGGCGGAACTCCCTAGAGCGGAGATACGGAAAAACCAACATATGGTGCATCTGCAAACTTTTCCGGTAGAAACGATTAGGGTACTGCGCTGGCAAAGATTCCGCGGTCAATTTGTCGCCTCCGCCTAAACGGTTTACCGGAAACTTTAAATCTGAGACGGGAACTACCCAACATATATAATTAACAATAAGTACTAAATATGTATGAGAAAGAGAGGTTATTTTTGCTAGTAAAGATAGTACTTTGCATCGACACACAAAAAACGGTCCGGATCGAAGCAAGTATTGCGACCCCTCGAAACCGCAAAACCCGGATTTTGATCGTTCGCGTTAATCGGGGTCGCAAGACAAAAATTCTTTCGGTTCTGGTATGACTAGACTCTCATTGCTTCGACTCTCAAGTGTCGCGATACTCGGGTAGTATCGAGATCCCATCACTAGTAGCCACCTTTTTATAATAACATCAGTAAAAGCCAAAATCAACCCTTTTTATAGAATCTGTTACCATTAGACAACAAACACTGTTTTTACTTCTACAGCGACTCTACTACATTCTAGAACTGAAAAAATAGAATAATAACAAAGATTTTGGAGTTGAAAGAATGTAAGGATACAGCGAAATGTAAAAATGTAGAGAATGACGTGAAATTTAAACCTCGCGTTCTTTGACACTTATTCTATTCAGTAACTTTTTTTATAATTTTCTTGTCTACCATTACCGAGAAAAATGGAAAATAAAATCCAGAATTTAACATGGGCTCTTATGGAGATCATCTAACCTTTAGCGGTTTTAACGAAAAATTCTGATGAAGAAATGTAGGGAATCTGATAAAAAACTAAAATGACATACTCTTATATTCGAAGAACAATGCTGCCCAATATTTTTGAAATCTTGTGTCTAGTTAATGCACAATAATAATTTAAAGTAAACAAAACAAGAATTTTTCACGACATATGTGGAAAGACAGCAGAGATGTGACACCTCATAGCGCGCGAATTCAAATAACAGAACAGAATGATGACATATAATGACTGTTATAATAATCTATATTTTATTGTATTAACTAATAATCATATATTTTATTAATCAAATTATGTTGAACAATTCAGTCTTCTGCGTTAATAATATCAGAATACAAATGTTAATTCGACGGAAATATTGCAAAATGTAAAATTACCTTTTGCAATGTGATGAATACAATTTATCATCACAATCAGAATATCCACGAAATCAGTAATACAAACACATCAATTTTAAAAATATATATGTATTAAACCTCAACAACTTTTTATATATTTCTTGTATCTGCTTAGCAGAATGTAATCTTTAGACTATACAAAAGTTAAAAAATAGAATATTCCCATCTGTAATTGCATACAAAATTACAAAACATTCAACATGTTTTCACTTTTATTTTGGGATTGACATTTGGAGGTTAGGATGTCAACTCAATCGAAAGCTTCACTGCTACCAACAAAATCGATTGATTTCTTTGAGGTGTTGCCACAATTCTTAACCTATTTACATTTATATTTACACTTTCAACAATTAAACAAATGCACTCTAATCGACTTAAATTATTTTAATATATACAAATAATTAATAAATGCATTATAGGCATTCATAATAAAATGATTTTGTTCAGTTTTAAGCATGTTAATTTATTTTTTTTATCGATTGGTATTTCTTGTTAGAGCCTATGTAAAAGCATAGGAGATATCCCCTTACCCTTCACCCCACAAAGATCCGCTGTAACCTCCTTAAGATAAAAGTGGCCACTGTACCTTCAGTGATGGTACAGTGGCCATTAGAGTATGGTACTGTGGCCACTACTGTGTAGGAAATGGAAATAGTAAAAACGAGTACATATACAGAATAATGATTTATTTTGTAAAAAAATAATTTGTATTAAAAAAAGGCAACTTAAATATCCAAAAAGCAACTTAAACTTATTCACTAAATTATTTTAACAAACAACATGCTAACTAACATGATACGTAGATAAATTAAAGGAAAAATAAAACAGATTTGCTGTTTTGGAACTTTTGCAATTAGAACTATAGCTGTATCAGGAACATAAATAATACTAAATAATAGTATAGTGGTCACCCGTTATTTATGTAACAAAGAAGTGGCCACTGTACCTATATTTAACATGGCCACTGTACCATGCATTTTAAAAAATAGGCAAAAACAAAAACTACCCAACTCAATCAAAAGATTATTATACCAATAAATACTTACATGTATTAGGTATAAGTGGTCAACGCTAGTTCCTTTCGGCGTTTATTTATTTAGTCACTAACAATTATTTCACTTGCCTGTTGTGTTTTACTTCAAGTGCACAATTTAAGGCTAAGTTGTGTTTAAAAAAAAATCTTGAAATTCAATTGGAAAACTTCGTTAATATACTCAGTGTCCTATCGATACATTCTGTACTAGATAACAGCACCTAAATCTTTATAAATAAGAAAATAGCGAGAAGGTGGCCACTGTTTCAGACTCTCCCCTACTTATAGCTGTAATATAACCCCTAAGTTTAATAACGTTTTCGCAAAATTTCCACTTTTTAGGTGGCCATATTTCCAGATAAAGATAAAGTCTTAGGGCTGATTTTTTGTTAATGGTACACAATTTATGTATAAAATATCTCAAATCTAAAACTACACTATTTTGGTATTTATGAGCTTTTGAAGTTCCTTTTGTTTCTATTTTTGGTCAACTTTGGCCTTCAATATCTCCGATCACAGCCCTGACTTGAATCTTGTTGAGAAGTGTTGGCTCGTAAGGTTAAATAAATACATGAGAGAAACTTTTAACCTCAAAATGCCAAGCATTTGTGACAAGAAATGAAAATTTTTAAAAAAAGTTTGTTTTATTTGCTGGTTTATATTATAAATATTAATTGTTTATATTTAATTTATTTTGAACGTAACGTCGACGTCGATAGCAAAGTTACCCAAGCAGCATTTAAGTAGCAGTAACTGAGATCGGAACTTTGATTGAGTAGTTGTTACGTAACTGCAACTAAATTTATGACTTTATAGGTTTAATTTCTTCAATTCGGAATATTTTAGTAATTGTGTAGTTGTTTCTACTATTTATTGGAACTATGTAGTTTCATTACTTCTGAGTAACTATTAAAGTATGTGGAACCGTATTGCCACTTACTATACTTACTTTAAAGATTTTTTTCGTAAACTACTCCATCTCCATATTTACTTGTAAAATGTTGGATTAATTAATAATCATTAATCAATTTGCAATTTGTTATGATTGTTAATAGATGTTTTACTATATAACCTTCAATAAAAATAATAAATTGGTGCCAAATTGTGCCTTAGTGATTGTTATGTATGTAGCTTGAAGTTGGCAACATTTATTTGTAGTGATGTAACTAAGCAATCCTGGCCCGTCCTCTGGGCGAGCGTCAGTAACACTTGAGTCGGCTTGGAGGATACACGTCTTCTACAGTCTATGCATTGTGTATGTAATTCGCCCTGCTCACTCAATATTAATAAAGTTAATTAATGACAATAATTGAGTATCTTTTCAATAAATAACTTTACGTATGAAAGTAAAATAGAAATCAGGAAAGAAAAGCTCTACGTCAGCAACGTTGGAGTCTAGCTAAGATTAATTGTCTGTACCTTTATGCAATGGTATTGATACGTCAGACAGAGAAAGAAATCAATGCCGCTATTAGTCGCATTTAGACTATCAAATGTCCAATATAGTTACTAAAACGTCATTGAATGCCACAGTTTTCCTTAAGTTTATTCCTTATTCTTATTCTTATCTGTTATTATTATTATTAGTGGTGAAGTCATGAAATTATTTGAATTCGGGAGATTTACCTTATGGTACTAAAATGCCTATTCCAGAAATTATAACTACAAACCTGGTATTGGGGGGGAGGTAAATCTATATAATGATTTAGAACATATGTTTTTCCTTAACAACATGTGATCGCTTCCTGTTAGTTTTCGAGAAAATCGCTTTTTTAATTCGTAAGTATTGTACTCACTGTAAGCACATTGTACTCACATTACATAAAAATACTAAAAAAAATTTTTGTTTTTTATAAAATTTTAAAAATGGCCGTACTTAAAATTAAAACACCCCTGCTGGGAGAAATGGATTTTTATATGCTTGACATTTTTTATGCTTATATTTTTCACCCATTCGCAGTTGCAAACAATTTAGTGATTATAGGTGGTTCAATTCTCTGAATGAAAAACAGTACTATCTAACAGTACAATCTAACCCAGTATCTTTTTTTGTGTCAGCGGTCATGTAATTACGACTTTCTGGTCAGTCGCGCAGGCGAAAATATAGAAAGGTACAACGAATCATGGTATTAAAGGAAATGAAACATTTAGTAACACTAAAACAGAAGAAAATTAATTCTAGTTCAATACGCTCCTATACGAAAATTAATTATCACCACAAAACCAAATAAGCAATAAAATCTGATACTTTATTAGGAAGACAAACTGTTTTCCGTGCTTTTCTTTTGTTATGATAGGTAATATCTGTTTGTGGCGTGCTTCATTTATTTTTGGGCGGTAAGGGTTGCGAAACATCACATCTCTAAAGTATCGATGGCTTTAATCATATGACAGATCCTACTGGAATTTAACTTGGTCCAGCGGAGTACCACGAATAAAGATTTTGAACACGAGCTAAGGTTTTAGTTACTTGCCCAGGAAGGAATACCTTTGAATTTTTCTTCGCTGTGAAAGATCCCACGGTAAAAATAAAATAAAATAAAAGGCTTGAAGCACTGATCAAACCCAAAAATCCATTCCAGACTGCTGTGTTTCATAAACATAAACATTTTTAAATAATAAACATATGATACGACTTAGTTAGTGAAGTTGATAGATTTTAATGCACAAAATCATTTCTGAAAAATCTTTAACGTTTAGGAAGTTTGTGCATAAATTTCATTTAAAACTAACACGCGATCTTATGCAAAATGATAAGTTGTTGATACAGTTATTATAATAGCTTTATAAAAAATGAAGGAAAGAATTTGACACCAAAACGTTTCACGTAAAAAACATTGTAAAATTGTGCCGTTAAAAAGTTTCAAATTTATTAGCAAAATAGTTTTGACAAAAAAAATTAATACGAAGAATTTGTCGATTGAACGCTTGATATAGCTCGATACTTAAATGCTTTCTATAGCTACATGCAGCACCATTGGCCGCTAGTAATTTACATCTCGAAAACAAAATCAGTTGTGTTAAATAAAAAGATACATAATTCGGAAATTTTTACAACTACGTTTTAAATGAATCTGAATGAATAGCGTTTCATCCATCAATTTATAAACATATATGTGTAATATTTGCAAAGATAACCTCAAATCTTGAGTCAAAGTCATTTACTGCATTAATTTGTTTTTATCAGAACAACAAACAAAATCTGGTACCAACTTAAGGCAATATTGTCACTTTTTCACTGCTCTAGAAGCGCATTTATTTGTATTCTAGAAAGATTTCTTTATTTTTCAGTGTTTACCTAGTAATATTATTTTATTTTTATTAATAAAAAAGTATACTTGAATGAAATTTCTGGTTAGAAGAATGGTTTTTTTCGCAATTTTTTCACGTTCTTAAGTTTGGACTAGAGAGTCAAAAGTTAATCTCTGACTGTAAAAAGAATAATAATTAATTAAAAATATTTATATATAATAACTAAACTGCTTTCACATTCATTCTAATAAAACTAGTATCGTTCGAGCCATTATTTGAAGCAAAACTATGTAATTATCTCTATTTGTCAAAACAGCACAGCTCCATAACGTTTTGCTCAGACTATCCCACCAAACTTCCTTAAGAAAAATTTTACTGTATATCTATACTGTAATGGTGGACATTTGGTTTGTTTAGTGCATGGATTCTGTTGGATGCAGAGGATATGGATAAAGATAGTCGTAACCACAATGGTGGGACGGAAAAAGAAAGAGAAAGAACAAATGCATAATGGAAGAATAGGCCAAAAAGTGTACGCCGCTAAATATTATATTTTTTAAATTTTTCATGACGTCGCAAAGAGGTAGTACAGAAGCACACGAAGAGGACAAGATGCCAGTTACTGCTAAGGAACAGCAAGGTCTACTACCGCCAAATCATCCAGTCGCAAATTTTCTGTCTACTAGCATTATCATCGTTACCGATAAATTAGATACAAATGAGCAATTAAAAGAAAATGCCTTAATAATACCATATCAAAAAGAAGTATGTCAGTCGTACAACTTTACGAATAGTTTTCATCATGCAATATAATAATTCTAAAATAAAGAACTACAGTTACACGTACGTTTATATGCTTAACGTGCACCCATAAATTATACTTAGCCGATTTCACCAACACATCTAACCCGAGATTTTCCATAAATCGTTCCATGAATTCAATAAACGTTGGTTAAAGCAAACAATTAACCTATCGCTATAGTTAACTCGAATTGATGAGATTATACTCTATAATACAAAGTGAAGTAGGTGGCCGTGCGATAAAGAGTCTTACACTCTTACTCAGGCGGCCCGACCCGGATTCGATCCCCAAAACCGGCGAGGGGATTTTTACACTTCGCCGTGGTGTCGGATGGGCACGTTAAGCAGTTGGTCCCGGCAACCCAAACACCTACTTATGACTACAGCTGCTGGACTTGTTTTTAGAAATTCTTACAATTATAACTAACGAACTTTTTTTTCTTAACGAACCAATCTCAGTAGTATATATTGAATAAATAAATAATGATTCGCTTTTGTAAATTTAATTAAATGGAATACTAATCTAATAAAAATATCTGTAATAAATACAATGTTACCTCCTTCAGTAAAATTTAATCCAAAAAATATGCATCTCCTGAACTTGGCTGTTTGTTTAACTTAAGAATATTGGATGTTTTTGTTTATATTATGACCTACCATTTTGACTTTACATAATTTTCAGTAAATTATTTACAAGCAGTAAATGTAAAATGCTGAAATTATTCTTTATAAGCTAAACCTTCCTTGCAATTTATGAAAATAATTTGAGGCTAAGTAACATCTGTTTTATCGCAAGCTTGGGTTGCGTTCCTGAAAGTTATCCAG
Organism: Agrypnus murinus; assembly: GCA_929113105.1. Taxonomy (NCBI): domain Eukaryota; kingdom Metazoa; phylum Arthropoda; class Insecta; order Coleoptera; family Elateridae; genus Agrypnus; species Agrypnus murinus. Next base: position 197,249,404 of record OV816025.1, read on the forward strand.
TCATGGTTAAGATCAACGAGAACACTAAAATAAATTCGCGCTTCGCTAATAAAATTGGCCATTACTGTACCAACACAAGAGGGGTAAATTTAAAATTATACTAGAGAGCGCTATACGACGTAGTATAAATGCTCTATTGATGTTAGGAGCCCTCAAAACTTAAGAACTTGGGGTTTGTTGGAACGTTTGGGTTGTTATACCGAGGGAACTGTTTTCATGGCGTTTCTATTCATGGCTACTCAAGTCTGACCCATACAATAGACGAAAGTGAAAAGTACATATTCTTTTTTAAGAAGTTTAATACCATTAGGGGATGTAAAGTGACTTTCTTGTAGAACCTAATGGCATAAAGAAGAGGGTTACATACCTTTTGTGTTTAGGCGTTCTTGAGGTTAGAACCGACAATGGGATTTGTCTAGACAGGACATCTTTAAAACAAAATTATTTGGAAAATTCGATGAATTTAAAACTTGTCTTCAAGCCAAGTGCTCTCGAAAAATATTTCATAACTTCATAAGCTACCCTTTTAAAAATAATGGTTATTACTTTTTGGTGCCAACATATGAAAACGCCAGTTATCTCCATAAACACCAACTGCATTGCAGCCTTCATACACACAAATTTTAACTCTATTTCTGGACATTATAATTTTAAACATTTTGAATTATAAATGAATTACTTTGTCTGAAATATTACTTTATGCTTGGAACGGTAACATTTCAATTCGTTTAATTTCAAATAAACCCGAATGGAGATGAAAATGCAATCTTTACCTGAACTATTTTACTATGAAGTGCTAGCAGTCAATTATGAAAGTAAGTATATAAAGTAAATCTCTTATTGAGTTAAAAAGTTTTAACATTTTCCCCTTGTTTTCAACTTTAATATTTTGACGGCGACTTAACTCGGCTAATTAATTTGTTTAATTCTCCATTAAACTTTACCCCTCTCTCCTTTAAATTATAATTCGTCTGACATCTTTTAAAAATTAATTTCACATTTAACAATTATTCATCTGAACAACCCCTTGTTCCATTTCTGTATGGAGAGCATTGGTCTGTTTGATAATGCGATGTAACAGGTATTTTATAATTATAAGATTTTTAATAAGTTTCACAAATAATTATAATGACTCACTTTTCAGCACTCTCTATGAAGCAACAATTAACAAATTGTTGGGTTAGCAATACGTGACTTGGGGTGTTGCAAGAGGTAAAATAATAAGAAGTCAAACAATAAGAAAATGGACAACTTAGCAATATATTACAAATAAAAACAATATACGTAGAAATTGTTCATGGAAATGGTTCACCTTCGAGACCCGGACTGGCTCCAATAAGCTTAAGTTTGTTGTAACTCGGTTATTTATGCTTTTTATGCGGTTTCATGCTTCAGAGTCAAAAGTTGCTTTTTGAAATGAAACTAAGATGTGCAAAGCTTTGTAAGAAAACGCTTTCATAAAACCTATTTTGGTTCTTATGTTTATTTCCGGCCTCAACAGAAAATGGTTTTTCGGCAAATTTTGCAGTTTCTTGATCAAAAAAGTGGCAAAGCAAAGACAATATATGCCTTTTGATTCGTAAATGTGGATGGATGATGGTACACGTTTATGGATAAACTGTAAACTTTATTTAAAAACGTCGCATAAAATCCTCTATTTTTATCGACCTTAGATAAGCTTTTTACGTATGTGTGCACTCATGGTATCCAGTAAAAGGCCCTAGTGCACAAAAATTCCTATACATATGTTGGTCGATTATGTAACGTTACGTTTCTGTTAGTTTTCAAATAATGCAATTTAGTATACATATTTAACAAAAAAAAACCCTAAGTGCGGTCCTGCGTATTCATATATTTTCTTTCAATGTAAAATCACTGTGGGTATACTGCATAAAATAAACCCCATAAAATATTAAAGGTCATCTCAAAGAAGCACTCAAGACTAATAAAATTGTTTTTATAAGAATTTACGATATAAGATTTTATAATCTCATTTCAAATAAAGGTACTGTTTCCACACGTGTTACTATCTGCCATTTCATATCCTTCGTGGGAAAAATAATATTTTCGAATAGACTAGTCTTTTAAAATTTAAATTGTCAGCTGTTCTTGTCAATGTAAAAGAGAATCTGCAAATATTCCCATTTAAATAAGTTGAAGTTCTATGAAAAAATATCATTAAAATCTCTCCTGCCTTAATTTATGATTTCCTTGTACGTGCTAATTGGTAAATTTCAAATAAACACATTTGCGCTTCGAAAGATATCATGTCTGCAAATCTTGTGAAATCCCGGGCTCTGAATTTTCTTTGTGTATACTAATTTTGGTTGGCTTAAAAAAGTCACGTCATTCCCTTATTGGTCTATTTGAAAGCGTACCCCTCTTAACATTCAGTCTACCGTCAAAATATCTTTAGCTTTTACAGTCAGTTTACAATCAGGTTTTATTAAAGCAAGAAGAGAATACACACAGGGCGAAACGCATTTACGTATCCGGCCGGATTTTCGGTCCCCGTGCCAAGAACTAGTATTTTTAAAGTTAATTGCCGAGGGCATTTTCAGAATATTGTTGCGGCGTTTTAGTTAATGTTAACGTATAGTAAATACAGTGATTGTGGAGAATCAATTTTTACCGAAATCTAAAGTTTAATACCGTACAGTTTCCTGATAAAAAATAATAGACTGTAATAATTGCCTAGTTGAACTCTCGTTGAATTAAGTTTTTATAAAATCTCGTCCGGATATAATTTGAAAATCGGATAATGTTGAATTTAAATAAAACTTAACTCGTTATGTTTTAGCGGATGTGACTGTTAATAATGGCAGTTTCTTCCTTCTACAAGATAATTTAAATAAGTAAATTTCATCTAAATTGTCTGGTTGTATCGGTTACTTGAAAGAGTGAATTTTACTAATGAATATCTCTTTCTACTACAGTATTGTGAATTTTAATTCTCATAGTTTTGGGTTATTAGTGATTGCAGAATTTTATGAAGCTTCCAGTTTCTATAGTTCAGTGATAACTGTTTATACCTGTGTTGGTAAAAGGCAATACAGTGTAAGTTTGTTGTGATTTAGTTTTGTGAATTAAACAATTTGAAAAAGGTATTGTGAGCTATCGACTTTTTGAATCTTGTGAACATTGCATAAGTTGTATGTTGCTGATGTACCGATTATTTTTGTTATTTTGTTGTATGAAAACGTTCCCATTTGATAAGAATTCTTATGCTGGTTATTGTGACTTTACTTAATGATTCTTTATGACTAGTTGTTATTTTTTTTACTTTTGGTTCATGAATAAACATAATTTTTAAACTTAATTAGACTGAATAGTATTGACCCATATAATTATGAAAGTCTTTATTTCTATTTTATCCAACCTAACTTTGACATCACCGAATATGATTAACAAGTTGAATTAAATTTATTAGATCTGACTCCAGTTTCTGGTTAATGGTGCCAGGTCATTATTTTAACTACCATCATTATCAAAGTTTCATAATCAGATGGCGCCCAATTATATGCATTTTATTGTGACTTAAAACATTTATCTATTCTTTTACAATTTGAAGCTATTGGAAATAATACCTACGACCTGAAATTTAACAAATTTGTAAAGATCTCAAGCTGTGGCAATTTTAAGCATTACCTTAACGTAAGTCTAATATTTGGAAGTTTTTATAAGTTTCAGACGTCCATCGTGCGACGTATATTTTTCTTAGGTTTGAGTTTTACAGTTAAAGTAATATTTTTAGTCTAGAAGAATAACGTGTGTTTCAATCACCCACTCTTTCTTGAGCCGAGAGCCAGTGGCGTAACTACGTAAGATTGCGCGCCCCTGCGAAACTTACGTTTGCGCCCCTTAATACATTATCTTTTCATTTGCTTATATCCCATGTAGCGCTGGAATAGAAATTCATATGAAAATTACGTGCCTTCCATTGTTTTTACCTATTACAATTAGTATTCCAAAGTGATGCTCAGTGGCATGCAATAATTACGTGCCCAGTGGCATATATTGCACGTTAAATACGTGAACAATACATCCTTTTCATATCTTCGTCTTTGCCTTGAACACCTGTTAGTTAAGTGGGCTTCCCCTATTTAACAAATTTTACTTTTGTTTATCGATAAATGTGATTAGAATTGTATAGATGTCGCTTCGGATATTGGTTGTAATTACTGTTAATTCCGCGATTGTATTTAAGTCGAGCTTTAACGCAGACTGGCGAATTAAGCTATCAAAATCCATTGTTTTTGCTATTTCCCCTATAAAATATATTTCTCCGAGAATTGTCAATCTGTTGTCGCTGATCACGACGGAAAGGTATTAGTTATACTTAGCGTCGTCATCAAAGCAGATAAATAGTCTTCTAATTGTTTTGAGCAATGTAAAGGGTGACGCACGTTTTGTTTTATAAATTACATATTTATTTTGGAAGAGATTGGTACAGAATTGATAACAAAGTAATCACAACAGCATAGAAAAGTATTCATAAAGGATAACATGTTCCATATGCACACCGCATCGCCTCACATCTTCAAGACGCACACTTACATTGCATCGCATTACACATTTTCGGGATTCCTGTGGTACACCTTTTTTTAAACCCAAAGGAAAAATCACGTAAGTTGATATCCGGGTTATGGGGTGGCATTCGGCGACGGTCTGGAAATCTGTGTGACATTATACGAAAGCCAAAAGTTTCCTGTGAGAAATCAAGGACAACATTCGCAGTGTGGAGGCGCGTTCCATCCTGCATAAACCACAATGTTTGCATTGGTAGATCTCTTGCCATGAATTTGGGGAGAAAAAGATGATAAGATGGCCGGTGATTCCATGACTGGACATTGCCACCCTCACACTCACTTCTTCCATCTAACTTTCTTTCATGTGGATTATTCGCGGGTGTTCCGTTCCCCAGAACCGAATGTTTTGTTTGATTACAACGCCATTCATTGTGTAACACAAACTCTTTGTTTCCGTGAACAGTAGTACAAATTTTGTCTTCTGTGCAATGGTAAACCTTTCCTTTGTCCACCATTAACACAAACTACTGTGCCAATGTCAAATGCATGTGACTTCCAACTCCACTTGGCGTAATTTTCAGGAACTGAATAACTTTCGCCCACAATTTGGAAGGTGATAGCCCAATACTATAGCTTTAAGAACAAAATTAAATTGGGTGACATTTAGTGCGCCACGCTGTATATCCATAATTGCCTTTTATTGTTTCCATAGAATGTTTTTTACCTCCAATGCTTGTTTTAAAACTTCTATTCTCGACGAAATAAAATTTCATGAAAGCATCGCCCTTGGGAGCGTTGCGCCCCTCCGCGTCGCAGGTTCTGCGGGGGCGGTAGTTACGCCACTGCCGAGAGCGTTTCGTAAGCTTTACCAGCCACAAAAATATCGCGGCTCTCTGATCGCACGTTTAAAAAAGTAAAGATAAAAGTAAAAAACAGCTTCATAGTTAACACATTGTGATGGTTGGTAAAAACCATCCAAAGAACGATTGATTGATACGGTAAAAATTACAGACGAGCCCTTTTGCAACGGATTCTTTTGCATAAAACACTTATCTAAAAAGATCATTTTTGGTTTATATGCTCCGAGACAAAATTTTTTTTCGTCGTAGCTTTCTCTATGCGTCACAATTTGCTCTTACTTACGAATTAATTTTTGCAAGTGTAGAAAATCTGAATATCTATAAAATGCTCAGCAAGCTCAGCAAAAGCTTGGACAACCTAAAGTAATATCTTACATCTATTAGGCTTACGTATACACACGTGTCTAAGGGTATACTACATAAATTCATAAGATTTAGTTTTACTGACTGTGGTGAGAATTAGTTATTGGTTTATTATTACATCTATTATTTAATGAAACCTAATAATAATTGGTGATCTAGCTGACTATCAATGAAGATACCCGTCGCTGTACTCTTCACTATATAGTAGCATCACATTTATTGGGCAAAGTTATCCGGAGATTCGGGAGAGATTTTACGTCCCAGGATCGAACTCATAATACGAAACCAAAGCGCTGGCCTACTAACAACAATACAAGAAGTAAAAACACAGACGGCGATTCGTTAATCGTCTATCAAGCTGTAGAAATAGATCTTTTTCCAATGCAGGGCATAAAAAGATAAAATTTTGTTAGAATTTTCAGTCGGTAACTTACTCTAGAGATATCTGATTTTCACAAATAAAAGTTATCCATAAATTACAGCATTTAAAAGATAAAATTAACACCGTGCGACAGTTTGTTTCTTTGAGGCGGTGGACGGCCGGTTGACACACCTCATTGGTAACCACTTACATGCATGCGGTCCGAAAGCATAAAATATCACAGCATCGAATTACAGTTCTTGGTCTATCACATGAAAATGAAAAGTACTTACGGAAGGATTGGAGATATCTCGCGCCATCCACGTTGATTCTGAACGGTCGGAAACGATCATGAGGACCGGAGACATTGAGTGCCTTTCAACGGAACGCTGATGACCGTGTATAAACAACGTCATGTACGCACTTTCCCTGAGAGCGCCCCTCGTTGGGATTGACATACAAAAACCTGGAAGGCAATGAGTACCCATCATGCTGAAGTATTACTGACGGGGACGTGTGCAACGTTACCTAGTCCAAGTCTAGTGACAAGCCACGCTGGACTTGAACAAAGTACATGAACGGTGGTTATCTTGGGAACATGTTATTGTGATACAGGAAGTTCTTTTGCTATGTCCAGCATTAAGTCTTGATGCTATCCAGCAATAAACAAATCAATAATAGATTTACGTTTGCGCATGGTGACAATGCACTCACAGATATTAAGTAAATATAAACCAAAATCCTACAGTACAAACAGTATTCCAATAAAATCTACCTACCCCAGATATTTTTCTTCTTTGAAAGTTTTCAGAAAAATTCTGAAACACGTCAATTTTCCGTGTCTAGCTCCTCTTTCTCTGTGTAACGGTATATTTTCTATCAGCCTTAAGTACGTGAATTTTGCATGTATACTTATTAAAAAAAACTTAAAGTTCGGTCCTGTAAAACTGTATTTTATTCTTAACTAAAATTTTGTCGTATAATCACACTTATGACGAATATCTTAAAGGATTGTTTTCAAACTTCTATAAATTTAATGGACGTGGAGATAATAAATAATATTTTTAGAACTTTGTTTGTCCCCTCATAGTAATGGTTGCGTTGCTGAAAAAATTAAAAGACCTTGATAAAACAGAAAATGTACTCAAGTCATCTCGCTTTATAAAAACATTTTCGTTTGTATTCTGGGAATGCGTTAGTGAGGGATCAATTTCTTCTTTGTTCAAGAGGTAACATCTACACGTGTTCGAGATTCAGCTTGGCTTTTTGCGTATTTGTCTCGAAAATTGCACCATCAGCAAGTCTAGCCAGCACATGTGACGCGGCGGTTCCCGCGTTATTTTTCGATCCCTACTTCTGTTCGTTAGGTCGAGAATTATGCGTGAATGTTAGTAGAAATCTCCTTATTGTATAGAAACATATAGTTACTTCGCGCTAAAATAGGGGTCCAAAATGTTAAAAAAGACTTCTTCACTATCGATCCAGCTTTGAAAAGAGTCAGTTGAATCTGGGGTCGACTCTATCGAATTAAAATTTAGCGTTAATTATTTAGAATTAATGCAATTTCTAAATACAGTTCCCGTACAGTTTAGTTGCTATTTGCTGTGAAGTGAATTTTTTTGAAGTTGTTTAGTTTTTGATAAATCTTGCTTGAGAAGATTTACTAATACAGTATCGTTAATAATCATTTATGGTTTGTTTTATTGTGATGAACCATTAAAAACAATTACGTCTTTCTGTTCGCGCTTTAAAAATAGTGTAGTTTTGTTATTAAAAATTACCTAAATTGGTCAATAATTTAAACTATAAATTCCCGTTTTATCTGCAGACAAAGACAAATAACTATTTTATTACGGGAGGAATTCTAAACAGTGGCAAGTGTTACTTGGGTTAAATCTGTTGAGTTTTTTAAAAGATATTACCATTATCCTTCGTGAATAAATTATAAACAATAACAGAAACAGGATTGTTTAAACTGTGCTTAACAAATATTGGTGGTGAAGTCATATGGATGATTGACTATTTTTATTACAAAAACTATTTCTTTGGACCTGCTACTTTCAAATTACAATTTAAAACCATCTAGAATCAACCACGGGTTTTTTCCAAGAGAGGCTTTTCCAACTTCTAGCTGACCAGCATGACTTGCTTTGTAAGGCAAATAAACAAAGGTTTAATTGGATAAGATTTAAGGTACTGTACTTTAAAAACTATTTATCATTATAATTTTTGTTGACGGATTATTTGAAGAAGTGAATTTTGTTGTTTTCTACAAGAAGAGAGCTCTCTAGTAGTATTTAATTTTAGTTCGTCACCGTTAGTGAAATTTAAATTCATTAACTTTTGTAATATTTAAATAGACTTACTTCAGTAATAAACTATAGATATTTGTTTGTTAAATTTTTCAAAGGATTTCTTATCTAAATAATTTCTTGATCTTAAATAATTTTGGAATACTTTATGTGCAATAAATCTGGATACTCTCTAGATCTTATTGAGTTTTTGCATAATTTATATTCATTAAAATTCAAATACTTTTTTCATTCTGAACAAATTTTAAATTACCTTTTTGAATCGCTTTGTGTTTAATAATTCTGAAGTAGTTGATAATCATTTACTGAATGACTAATCTTAAGTCTAATATAATTATATTGTTTATGTTTTTTTATATATGTATTTAACCATTTTTATTTTCTTACCATCCAATAAATATGTTTTTAGTTTATATCAAGGATCTAAACGTAACCATATAATTATGAATGTTTTGTTCAATTTTTATTTTAGAATTTTCTAAACATATCCAAATTTTTGTTCAAAACCTAATATATTTAATTCATTTTCTGATTAGTGAATTTAATATCTATCCTGGCTTAATTAAACATCATCATTAAGCTTCATAATCAGATGGCGCCCTTTTAGAGTTTTTATTTGAGTTCTAAACCTTTATCTATTCCTTTTCATAAAATAAGACAACTGCAGAACCAATACCTGCGACCTGTAAGATAGAGCTAAATCTCAAGCCGTGGTAATCTTGAGCTTCTTTGCTAACGTAAGTATGATAATTTTATAATTATTATTTATTTTGTGGATTCTGACGTTACAAATTGACGCCCAATCGCGGGGCATTATCGCTTTTACAGATTTTTGATGTTACAAATTGACGGTCCAACGTGGGCCAGATTTTCGTTGCTACATCTGACAGTTGCCTTATAAAAAATTCCCATTGGCACATATAGCCATTTGAAACACCTTTCAATTCTGAGTATCACTATGATACCTTTTTTGTTTTATTCTACTTACTCTAGGTGACTACACTATTAGACTATTCTTTCTTAATGGAAATTCATCTGTAATTAATTGAAATCTTAGTAGATCTACACACATCCCGGATATTAGGGAACGACGAAAATCTACTTAATTTCAACAAGATGATGCGTCTCCGCATTTTCTTGTTCCTGTTTGTCAGTTGCTAGATCAAACCATTTATAGGAAGAACAGGTCCTATGGGGTCGCCATCTAGGTCACCAAATTCAACTTTTTTAGATTCTATTTGAAAACAAGCCTATGCAACTCAACCACATTAAACAGATGATTTACGACATAGAATGTCATAAGTGATTCCACAAATAATATTTCATAATGTTAAACAGTTGTTTGAAAGTAGGCTGTGTCATGATATGGAGGATATTTTAGGACAACATAATATTATAATTATTATACTCAAATCGTTTTGTTACGCTGAAATCTCTGTAATAATAATTATTTCTTGACGTACCAGTTTTATCTTGGATTCTCGCAGTATGCAGAATAAAACAAAAAAATATCATGGGCTGGCACATGACCATATCTGCCATTTGAAGTTCTTTTGGGGGAGCTTTCAACAAAAAAGGAGTTAAGTAAAGTCAATGAGTTTTATGCTGTATTGTAACCCCTCAATAATAAAGTTGTCAGTTTCAGGATTTTTCTGAAAACTTACCAAGTAGAAAAATATTTAGGGTAGTAGATAATATCCGTTGGAACGCACTGTACATTTTTAATTACATTAACATAATTATTCATAATTTTATTTTAATTAAATTATACAATAGCTGTTTTATATTTGATAGTCCTCGAAGGAACGCTTAAGATATCAAGCGCCCTCTTGAACTAAGCGCCTTCTTAACCTAAGCGCCCCTGAGCTATAGCCCCGTTAACTTATAAGTTAGGCTCTCCTGGACTTCCTCCCGATCGTCTCACGCCTGGAACCTACCGTTGAGGTGGACATGTAAAAAGATGTACGTCTAGGCCCTCTTCTTGTGAATATCTAATTATTGGGTAGAGATTACATAAGTGTGCAGACCAGTGTAATCAGTATTTTTTACAGAGCCTGATGAGTATCTGAAAAGCAAGCTCGTATGTTACGCTCATCGGAATAACATCTCCATATTATTATACACAGTATTGATAAAACTTCGCTTTGGACTTGAATTTTCATATGTGAGCAAAGAAAAAATAGCGAATAATAATTTATCCGAGAAAGGTAGATATCATCACATACTTGACAAGCTTTAGTTTTTACCTAGCAAAACTGTTACTATGGCAAGTATGCGATCAATATCTATCTTTCTCAGATGTATTGCTATTCGCTATTTCTCTTTTGCTCACACAGGAAGATTCAAACCCAAAGCGAAGTTTTACTAACAGTGTATGTGATATCAGATTGTTAGATCGTATTTCGTTAAGTTATTGCAGAAAACAGATATAGGCAACCCGAGAAACACCAATGTAGGCATCGCAGCTAGTGTTAAAATGAAATTACGTACCTACTGGTAATTATTTAGAACGATCGGTTCTTCATTTTATAACTAATATTTGGTATTTTTGTTCATCGATATTTGTTATGTTTTCATATTATACTATAACAAAAACTAATAAGTGCAAACTTTTAAGTATTCTTTAATCTTTACATATTATTGAAGCTTTCTTTCAGCTAAACTGCTAAACTACTATTAGGTATCAAATTGCTCATATAAAAATTATTAGGGGTTAAAATGGACCCCTTTTTACAATAAGGAACCAAAACTGACATATTTCGCGTAACCAGTTGGTTCTTTATAGGAACACGGACTCCAAATTATAAAAGCTTTCCTGTATCAAAACTCCAATGCTATTTTTCCCATTTCGTTTCTGGCTGAAATAAATTTGATTCAATCGTCACGGTTAAGTTTGCCCGAATTTGCAGTAAATAAATAGTTGCTTATCTGTTACGATTATACACTTCTCACTTTAATAGGCAGGTAAATAATGTATTTGGGTAAACATAAAAAGTGAATGGCAAAAAATAAATCAAACTGAATAGGATTAGTCGTAAAATAAATACATATAAAACGGATGTAAAAGGAACCTACTTATAGACGTTCATTGCTAAAAAGCACGCTAAAATTTCATTTAACAAATGCGCGCGCGGCGTGGCGTACGGAATGTAAGTCAGGAAATAAACAAATAAAATTAATGGATAGCGCTTACCTTTAACCAATAACTCACCGCGGATTATTTTCGATTTCCATGTGATTTATTGCGGATTATTAACGTTTATCAAAACATTTTAAATACGTAGCATAAACATTTTGATCGGATTTCTTGCTGCTAGGTTGCCGCTGGCTCTTCCACTTGCCTGGTGTTTTTTTCACCGGTGGCGGGCGGGGCGTCGGCATCGGCCGTACGAAAAGCTGGAATTTTAACCATGGATTCCCTTAAAAGGATTACTAAAGTAATGTAAATGCAGACATGTGTGTGGATGTGTGGGATATACATGCTTAATGGAAAACTCTGGCTACTTAGTCCAGAAGCAATGCAAAGGATTTAACGTTAATTAATGTAGCCGAATGCAAATGGACACAAGGCGTTAATTTTCAGAACACACGTAACGGCTGCATTAAATTCTTGATTTGGATAATTTATTATTCAAGCAAGCTTTTTGTACCTTTGTTATTTTATCGGTAGAACATTACAGAACACTACCACTAACCCTGAATTCGCAGCACTTACCTTAAGTTTTTTTTAATGTTAATATCAAGGTTTAGATCTCCAGATGCCTTATTTCGTTAGAAGATTGAACGATCTTATCAATTTATCTTTCTAATTCGTTTTCCAAAACAACTATGACTTGTTACGTGCGTAAGGATACCTACTTACTCTCTTTAACATTCTTCTTAATTCCGTCGAAGCGTAGTTTTACAATTTTTTATGAGATCCCGTAAGCGCATTCATGTGATTCACGTTCAAATTTAACTCAGACGAATTATAAGCAGTTTTGTAGATTTCCAACGGTATTTCTTCTTAAGGCCTCTTTCATCTAAGTGAGATCTATTTGAATAGGTATTCCATATCTGAAGCACATATATTAGGACTCTCTTTTTTTATTTGCATATATGCGTATGCTATGATGGAAGTAGTTTTCTCTTGAAAGTGGTTGTTTCTCTTGAAATTTGATGTTTGGTCTTTCATTCTCGTCTTCGGATGCGGCCATGGGCCGACAGGCCCACTTTGTCCGGGGTAAAGTTAATTGGAAGTAAGTGATCTATTAAATGTTTTGATAAGAAGATTTTTTTTATAACGTAATTTACAGGACTCTGTTCTTGTTTTGTTGTTGTACTAAAAGACTCAGTTTCTTTACTGAGGTGTATTACTGGGATATAAGTGCTTAAAGTCTAATGCTCATTAGTTATTGGGCAATAGTCCATTTGAGGTGACAGTTCTAGGGACCCTAGATTGTTTATATCTTTCTAATCTACTGACTTTTTATCTATCTCTTTTTAGGTTGGTTATGTTTGGAACCTGTATTACCGACTAGATTATGTCTCGCTAAGGAAAAAAAGAATTCTTCGTGCTATTACTCTTAAATAAAACACACAAACATGGTTGACGCGCTTTTTTTAAATTTTATTTAACTATGATACATTGCAGCTTTAAATATAGCAGCTGGTGGCATCATACGAAATATACAGAAGCTGTACAAAATCTGCTAAAAGCTGAACAGGTCTAAAAGCTGTTTCAAGTTCCTAGAACTGTCGTCTCAAGTGGGCCATAACCTACTTATAGGGGCGGCTTAATGCCCGGACGACCCGGGCGACTGCCCAGGTCTGGGGGGGGGGTGGCGCCAAATCGGCGGTGAAGAAATTTAAAGTTTAAACATGAAAAAGTAATTTTCTCATTACAACGATTATTACGTAGTTTTAAGTACTGTTACAGTGTTATGGTGCTCGAAATTAATTACCGTATGGTCGTGCGAAGAGCCACTGTTTTGTTTGGGAATTTCCAATGCGCTCGCGTCATCGCCAGAAATATCTATACTTTAACAGTTTCACGAACAAATGAAGAATCTAGACTACCGAAATCACGAGGGCGAAATTGTAAAAAGCATCGCGAATCACGCAGTGATCACGCGGCTTGAAGCGGCTATAACGTGGTTGACTCGAGTAATTTTACTGATAAGAGAAACAGCAGGTGACCTGGAATGATTCAGTAGCGTCAGAAACTGATTTTATTTAAGAAGATCTAAAGTGATACTTAGCGTATATTTAATTATAATCGAATATACGTACAAAATAGTGAAAATGAAATAAATTTACACTATAATAATAATTATTATTGACGTCGACGTTAAATTATTGTATTTCGCCTAATCATAATAATAAAATTTATTTTCACCCGTATTAATTTGATTTTATCTTCCCTATTTTTTTGCTAATTACTTTTCTTTAAATTACCCAATACCCTATGACACCTAAAACGTAATAGCATAACAATATATAAAAAAGCTTGCAAATCTTTTTTGTAGATAACAATTTTCTGATATATTTTTTTTATTGTTTGTTGTTTTTGGTAATAATGTATGTACCATATAATAATATGTTATGATTTAATTGTTATTTTTTCTAATCTATTCTCCATCGTGGTGATTTTTGGTTTTAAGGGGGGGCGCCAAATTACCCTCTCGCCCTAGTGAAGATTTTACCTTGAGCCGGTCCTGCCTACTTATGCTCTTTCTTGTTTGCTTTTTGTTTCTTTTGCAGCTGAGGAAGTCCTCAGTAGATTAAAATTTATTGTTCGGGGGGTAGACGGGAAATTCCCCGTTAACACACTATAGTTACATGGTTCTGTTAAATTAACAAGTCGCTGAATTAGTTGTGAATTAGTTAGACAACTGGCTAAGCAAAAGATACTGACGGTCCTCTGAGGTGTAGGAAAGTAACTTTTAGACGGCTAGTGTCCTTATGTGTTACAAGAACGCATGTTACTTGCCACCCACCATGCAATCATCATCATCATATGCAACAGTTACATAGTTTGAATTTAACTCTGGTGACTCGCAATATCTCTGGAGGAAAACAGTTTTAGAAACTATATGTATTTCTTCCTTTCTTTGGCCAATGATGTCGTTTGGAGACAACTTCAGTCCCACTTCACTGACCGATCTAGGAATATAACTATGAAATTATGGAATCTCTGGGTCCTTGTGATTTGCTCAGCATCCTGTAAACAAGCAGTCAGTTCAAACGTACTATTTTTATAGCCTTCAGTTGTTGAATACTCAAACTTGATTCCCAAACCGTTTTGTTTTGCGAAGTGAAACAATTTACTGACTGTCCGGATCTGATTGTTGTAGGACGATGCAGGATTACTTTTGTAGCTCATCTTTCTATGGGCCAAGCCCATCACAGGCACTTTTCCCATGGGCAGTAGAAAAAAAGTGCTATTCAGCCTTTAATTGAAAATCAACTTGATGTTCAAGATGGACAAATTCAAGAAGTTATTACAATTCTTATATTGTGCAGCGCTCCCATCAGAAAAGTAACAGATTTTTCTTAGAGCTGAAATCTTTGGCTTTTAGAAATGGAATTAGCTTCTTCATGAATGTGTATACAGCAACAGCGTTGTGTTGCTCACAAACACTCACACTGAAATGAAGACTACATGCATGTGCTGGATTTCTCCATTTTTCCTGATTTATATAAAACAGGGGTGTATTGTGGCTTGTATATTGGTCCAATGACAAGACTGTACTTCGTCTTGCAAAAGAAAGATGTAGTTCTCTGCTCACTCACATGATACAAGTGCTTCCGTTTTTCTTCTTCATCTATTTTCTTGTTGATTTTCATCATAACTTTATTTAGAGGCACCTTTAAATCATGACTTGTGAATACGGCCCAAATGACTTTAGTGATAAGTGCTACCAACTTAAAGTACTACGAAGAATCGTTCAATGTCTAATCTTATACTAAGCATTATAAATATTAATATAATCATATTAATAAGGAAGAAATGACTAGTTTTTATATGTATAGTCAATAATTCATGAATAGGTTAGCTGATAGATGTAATTAGAATCAATATTAAATAGAAGAAGGACAAAGAAGTTTCTGGTAGCACTCCGAAAAATAAGTAGTTTTCATTTTTTGAAAATATGTCCAAAATATGTAGTAGGTATACACATTCTGGCAGCTCATAACTCCCTCAACTTTTTATATTTTTTTTAGTGTTCTAAACCTTTTGTAGTGTTATTATAGTGTGAAATTGTGGTTGAAGCACAAAGTCAGGAAAGAGTTTCAAAAAGAATAATCATTTACACATTGTTTTTCGAAAACATGTTTTTTGATTTGACTTCCCCCTTCATCCATGTAAAACCAAAAATAGGGCAGGTGTGTGTATGTGCTTGTGTATGTAACACATTCGGATGATTTCGTCAAACAATTCCAAACTCTACTTCGTACTCTTGTTTTTTTAAATTATTTTCAATGCTACCAACTTTGAAAAAGTTGTGCTATTAAACCACTCACATGAGCTATAAACGCAACGCACTATTTTAGGTGCTTTAATAGCTTTAAATTATAGACGCAAAATAGAAACAAGTCGGCAAGTTAGAAAATGCCTTATGTAAAGTTTTTCTGAAAATCTGATAATCCAATTTTGACATCTCGGTGCAAAGATTAGTAAATGAATCATTTGATCCTTATCAAAGAGGTGCTTCGTGTATGGATCAACGGGAAATAATTTTTTCTCAGATTGAAAACAAAGTCGGTAAGGCGTATAAAAAGATTTAATTTTATAAAAGCAAAATTAATTGGCGCTTTCTGATATCTTAGAAATTATAATCAATAAGCTAATCCACCTATCTTAATATTAACTCCATCCCCTCACACATTTTGTTCTGCAGTCAATTTGTCGTAAAAACACTGATCTTCAAGAACAAGGAAGATGAAAACCTTTTTTGAAAAATTGTTTGAAATCACTGATTGTACTACATACTGTGCTATTTATTTACCATGCAATATGTGTAAAGCGTATAAAAGAGCGTGCTGTATAATTGGTTGCCTATGTGTGCATAATGCTTTGACTCAATTATTCTCAAATGCAATATAGGAAAATTGCGCATATTAGTGGTGAATGCAATTTTATTTAATAGCGCTGTATATTGCTTACTACTGCTTATTGCTGAACCACCAGTATTAATCAAATTAATGTTATTTTTATAAGTTTACACCTTTAAGTGGAGTACAGTTCTATAAATTATTATTTAAAGGTTATTTAAATGCCAAAGACTTTTAGTAACAATTGAAAAGTAAATTAAAAAATAATGTAAGATCAGCATTCAGCAATCTTCATTTTAACTAAATATATCCATTTACAATAGCTAAACATGTGTGTTTCGTTTTTTTTTTTGGCCAGAGAAATCTATATAAAGATAGACACCTACATTACGAATATTTACAGAATGATTCTATAATATTATGAAGAAAACCTCAGCTTCTAGTAAAGTTATATGTTTTTCCTTTCGACAGTTTATACAAGGGATCTGAAACGCATCTCAATTTATTGCTTTGCACACTTCTGAATAACAAAGTGTGACTAGGGACTTAGACGATCAGAAATGTTTCGAAGAGAACTTTTCCGTCAGTTAATACTAGAATTCAGTATTAGTTTTTATATAAGAAAATGACAAATTTTGTCATGAATGCCTTTATTTTGTCTTCTTATATAAAAATTGTAGCCTACAATATTGTTCAGTATTTTTAGATTTTAATATCATCATCGTTCGAAGAAGAGAAATAAAGGAAAACCGTACTAACCATTAGTGAAAGTAAGGCTGTTATACATTTTATTGTTAAAGATTTTCCAAGGAAGGGAAAAGGTGAAGGTTTAAAATTTGTTGTCCGTGGGGATTTAGCACAGATATTAAATGTGCTATAAGCTTCTCCAGATATGCCTCGCTAATGATTATAAATTAAGCTTAAGGGTTCGCAGATTGCTTAGTAACAAGGTTAGTGGAGGAAAATAGGATGACAGATTGTCCGATATACGCACGGGCAAGTTAAGAAGGCGTCTTTTATTTAATTTGTCAGGGTCACTGGCTTTAGTTTTGCGTGATGGAATGTGGAATCATATTTGGAAGTGGGAAGATTGGAACTAAACAAGATTTATCCACATAAAAAAACCACTAGGCAGAAACTGAAAAGAGAGACACGAAAGAAAAATCGAAAATGGTATAGAAGATGCGATTAAGTTTTTCAATTTACTTGATAAAATCTCACCTACAATCTAATATGGTCCTATTTCTATGCAGTTGTTTTCGTCACAAGGCTATTACAAGAACATTTCGAGTATTTCTCATTCTCAGTTGGCGTTGGTCTATGCTCTAGGGACCGGCCTTTTGCGATCGGGGTGATTTGAATGCAATGCCGTCTTGATAAATGGTTACGTTTGTAAGTTGTTTGAAGAAAACATCGCCAGGGAACGCGGTAATCGAGATTTAAGATGAAAATAAAAGTTGGAGTAAAACTTCTTACTTTAAATTGAATGTGTTTAGATTTGAGTTATATCAGGCCCTACGATCGCATATTTTATACAAAAGTTTTAAGTGAACGCGGGTGTCTTTGATTGATTTAGTTTACGTAAGCCTGCGCCGACTTTGATCAATATTAAATTTTATATTACCAAGCAAAACAAGAAACACGAACTGGGGGTGGCGGAGGTGAATGGATGGATTGCTGGATGGATAGGGACGAAGAGTCTGCTATTGTGAAATTCTCATCCGGCTGATTGCTAGGAACCAGAACGAGAGCTTTGGTTATTTTATTGTTCTTTATCTCGATTGCTTTGTATTTATTTTATTCCATTATTTCTTCCTCTTTTTTCGTTATTCGATCAACTTTACGAGATTTTTACATTTCTCTAAGATCAAAGAGTCTCAAGGAGATTAACCACTAATAAGATAACGAGAAATGTTTACGCTGCATTTTCTCGCTTTCAAAATAAATATAAAACAAAATAAATCCAATGAGTAATATGAGAAGGACTCATTTTCAGTCTATCTTAGTAAAGACTTGGAAACAACAAAATAAAAAGTCAGTAAACAACTACTCAAAGCAAACAGATCGTCGCAAAGATATGTCAGAATTGGGGAAAATAATAGAAAGAGAATTGCATACAAACTCCGGAGCCATCTGATAAAGAATGAAGTAATTTCTTCTAGAATTTGATGTTTTCTTTTAGAGTGGAGGGTATTTATTCTATTTTACTTTGAAAGTTTGTAAAGGAGTAAAAACAAAATTAAACTCCAATGAACAGGTGAATCAATTACGTGGGAAATTGCAGCGGATGCACGTGAAGCATCGACGAGGTTTAGTTGTTTATCTATAAAAAGCAATTTATTTAAACTGAATTTAAAATAAACGAATATTTGAAACGCTTTCAGACATTTTCTGTCTCGAAAAGTATTGATGTTGGTCGGGGAATTCATCAACAATCGCATATATTATACCGAGATGATAAATGGTAAATGTAGATTGTTCTTGGAAGTGGAAACAATGGAATCGCGAACAGTAGCTGGAATCTCCTATTAATTTAGAAATCTTTACTGTCATTTCGATATAGTATACACTTCACTAATAGCTTTTGGAATACAAATACATATCTATTCATGTAATGTGCAACCTCTAAGACATTTGATGTGTATTGGGAGTGATTTATTTTCTCAGTAGTAGATATAAGACTATAAATGCTATGAGTTCTAAGACTATTTGTTACCTTCTGCTGTGTTAAATGATCTCCTCTTATTTATAGGAGATAATCAGTGTCATTTCCTTTGTCATTGTTTCTCAGTGCGGACCTGGCACTAAATCATAGTTGTCTGCACAATTTCCATTTGTTTTTCTTGAACATCGCTAGTTTATATGTTGTATTGTTTATGAAATCATCTTTGTCTTCTGTGCTATAAGAATATGTTATAGCATAAAATCATTCCTCATCATTATTAATGTATTTACGTATTTATTTATGAGGCTGTGCCCAATTTTTCTAAACTTCCCAAGTCCAGAATAAATAGCATTTATCGGTCACTATTAATAAATAGGAAAACAATTCTAGACCTCACTAAATTGAGCCAGTCTGCATCATAAAGTCGTCCCATACGCTCTTTACAAAATGATCTATACACTAACCTGAACTATACTCTATACTATACGTGGGCTTTTTTGTTTGTTTCTTTGTTAAAATACGCGTGTATGAACCACGTATAGCACCTAATTTAATATCTTTACATCTTCAAACTTAATTTATATTAAAAATTAGGCACAGAAGGGGAACTATTCGAGGTTAGATTTAACTATAGAAAGCTCGAATGTGTATGTTATAATATAGGGTCTAACTAATATAACTACAAACCTCGTAATGGGGGGGGGGGGATTTAGAACATATGTTCCTTATTAAGGAAACTATGTTCTAATTCATTCCAGCTACCGTCCACTGCGAAGTTTGTAAGTTATGTTAGTTACACCCTGTATATTTTATGTTAAATGATATACTAGCACGATGTAATATCATGGTTAATAGTATAAGCTTAAACTTAACAATAATAATATTTCGGTCCAGGTTCAGTTAAATTATTTGAAAACAAAAAACCTGTTAAAATCGAAAGAGGCCTAAGACTAGTAACCACCCTTTCTCCTAAGCATTTTACAAACTTGTTAGAAGATGTTTTTAAGACGCTTCATAGGTAAAACTGAGGCATAGATATAAATGGCGAACACCTTGCAAACTTAAGACTCGCTGATGACATCGTGCTGTCTTCCAACATGGCCGAACTCGAAGTTATGATAAGAGACCTATAAGAACAGCAACCCAAAAACATGATTAAATATTCATATCTCGAAAACAAAGATAATGCACAACAGAAGCGATGGAAGAAATATCCACCTCGAAGATAAACGTATAAAATTAACAACGTAATATACAACTGTTTATGACAAAAACATTCACTGAACGTAGTAAGAAGTGAACAAACGAATTGGAAAGCTTTTGGTAAATTAAGGAGAGTATTTAAAAGAGATCATTTACACAATCAAAACGTTTTCTACCGATGTATCCTACCGTACCGTACGTAACATACGCATCTGAATCCTGGGATCTCACAAAAACTAACATCGATAAGTTGAAAGTAACACAAACGAAGATGGAAAGAGTGATGCTAGGAATCCAAATCACGGATAAATAACAAATTAGTAGATACGAATCAAAACCAAAGATAGCAAAACAAAAATGATGGGCAGGTAATCTTAGATGGTAGATGGAGTAAGCAAACAACTGTATGGACACCAAGAACAAGAAAGCGAGGCAGAAGACGATGGAGAAATGACATCACGTAAATAGCCGGAAGTCACAAGGCCGAACAGAGTGGAAAAGTTAGTAGTTAGTAGGAGTATTTTTTATCTCACATTTTATTATTATTAAGCACTTTTCCGTACTTTTTTGTACTCC
This sequence comes from Agrypnus murinus, assembly GCA_929113105.1. Classification (NCBI taxonomy): domain Eukaryota; kingdom Metazoa; phylum Arthropoda; class Insecta; order Coleoptera; family Elateridae; genus Agrypnus; species Agrypnus murinus. The sequence goes on from OV816025.1 coordinate 197,270,310, forward strand.
ACTTTAGGTTATTTTCCAGGTTTTTATATGAAGCTTAGCGTGTTACCCATTCCTGTCCTAACCGTGATTCTAACAATTTTGTAATCGTTCACGTCCTTTCTGTGGAGAGACGCTTTTGTATTTGGGAATACATTTATTTTTAGCTGTACCTAGTTATGTACAGTTAGTTACTTACTATCTTTAGCAAAACTAATAATGAGAACCAAGAATACTTGGATAAGCCAGAGAGAACAAAAGACAAATGGTAAAACATGTTAGAAGCGCACTCATAAATGCAACATAACAAGATGGAAATTTAGAAAATACACGGAACTGTTTAACCAAGTGTAGCGTCATACCTTTAAAAATTTTATATAGTTAAATTATGTATTTTGGCTTTGTTGTGTGTCCGAAAGTTAAGAATTCTACACATTTCACGAAGGTTTATCAACATTTTAAGCCATAAGCGAACGCTATACATAGGCACATATTTTCATTCGATGCTACGTATTTTTTTATCTGTAATCTCTACATAGATGTGTATTGTATACAACAACTTTTAGTGTATATTTAGTCGGTGAACGCGATTTTATAAACCATAATGGACTAATGTTACTCAAACTAATAGCCAGCTTACAAAACTTTAACAAGTTTTTATCTGCATGCTTTCCTTTTTCAACATAAATAAATAGAAAAAAGACGGCTTGCACCAACAGAACTAAGTAGCACATGCTTTCGTTATCATAATATAAAAATCATTGGTTAGAAGGGAGTTTTAGGGAATTTGTACTTTCAGAATTATTCCGCAGGGTTGTAAACAACAATAAACCAAGTATACCATCTATAAAGCGGGATATTTAGTCGTGTGAAGATTCCAAGATTCCGATCTTCAATAGATCACCATGTAACTATAACTTTATGACCTAGATAGAAATAGGGATTTGTGGTCGTTGAACGTTGAAGTGGTGCCATGGGTTATTCAAATGATCTTTCTTTTTTAGCTTCTCGGTATGAACAATCTGTTGCTAAACCAGACTGCTTTCAAAGTGCGACACCTACCATAAGCAGACATTTTTTTCAGTTAGTCAGATTTGAAGAAACTAGTTACATATTTGTCGAATTGTCAAGCACAGTTATGATTTACAATTTACATTCGCAAGTAACGTCATCGTTTTTTGGAACCGGATGATGACAAGTATACCTCGTATGTTATTACGGTATGCGACTTCTCTTCTTCTTCCTGTAACTCCTTAGTGGAGGGTGCTCTCGCGGGTGTTTGTTAGGGTGACCGGGTAGCTAATTCTGCGCACCTCCGATTCTCCCACCTTTTCACCATTTCTACCACCTCCCTTTTTTCCACCAGTTCTTCCATTCTTTCCTATTATTTCTATTTTTTCGTTTTATTCCATGTCAATCCGTTTTGTGTTAGTTCATTTTGTATTCATGTCCTTTTCCATGAATTTATCGATCAACCCACCTCAATTTCAATTTTCTGATTGTTATTTCTATTTTTTCTTCCTTTACGATTTTGTGCATGTAATTTTATTCGGCCAGAATACCCTGCATAAGACGCGCAGGCATTTATTAATAAACGTTGTAGTTGGTTTTTTGGTCTCTTTTTTGATTCAGCTCTCCACAGTAAGACACTTTTTACATTTGTCCTAAATATTTGTATCTTTATTTTTTGGATATATTTGCGAACGATCATATTATATAGAGTAAGTTAAATGCTTTATGTGCTAGTTCAATTCTTCTATTTATATCTTTCTCTGTGCCGCCTTCCAGTTTTATCATGAGACCTAGATAGCATAGTTCCTCCACTCCTAATTTTGTCTCATCTATGTAAATTGCGGCTGGGTTACTTATGTGCTTCTTACTTCCCTCATTCTTCCCAATTAATGCATGTCCTTCTATTTTCCGTATTCCAGATCAACCAGTCTATGACTATTATAAAGATTAGCAGCGGGAGATATTTGTTGAGTTCATCATACATCATTTCTAAGATACACGATATAGTAACTTGAGATATTCCATATCGCTTTGTGCTTTATCGAATCGAAGGCTTTTTCAAAGTCTATAAAATTCATCAGTTTTGCCCATTTCCGCTAATTGTTCCAGTATGATTCTTAAGATATCTAATGATATATGGTCTATGCAGGATCCATTTGGTCAAAAGACCGCTTGGGTTTCTCTTAGTTTTAGATCAATAGAGAACTTTATTCATTCTTTTATTATCCTTATCAGTATTTTGCTAGCCACACATTAGCGTTATTGACCTCCAATTCTTGCACATCATTTATACTTTGGCGGCAGTCTTCGGGACTATTTCCTCCACCTATACGATATGATACTAACTAAATGTTCTGTATTATATTGTTCAGTCTTTTGTGAAATATCTTCAAGATCAAAACTTGTTAAGGTAAATTTGTAAAGGTAACTTCTGAAGCTAATTTTCCATTATTGAGGTCGTCGTAGGGGTTTGCTTTAATAGTCTATGCCATGTAGTATCTTACATTTTTGAATTCTTCCGTATCGACTGTACTGTTAATTCTTGAGTTATTTTGAGTTGCGTCTTTCAAGAATTCAGAGCCCGGCTTTCATGGCTGATTTAAACTAGAGAATCCAAAAATAACAGACATTTGTAATATAAGAATAGTTTTTCTATTAGTTTTTTGGAATCAAAGACGATTAAGGTTTCCAACCGATGAAACTAAATTGCTATGAATCGTCTTTGTTCTGGACGTCTATAATTGTCTATTGTTTTATAATATTAATTTTCATTACACAGTTGCGTGTTCAGAAGTGTTATTACCACCATTACATCTAAATAGGTTGCTGTTTTTTGCTACTAGCATTTACACTTTTTCAACTTTTCCGACGGAATTTAGAAAAATCAATACATCCAGTACATACTGCTAAGAGTACCTCGTGTAAACGTGTTAAATTGTTAAAATTTAGGGGGAGCATATTTTTCACTTCTCCCCTACGTACTTTTAATAGCCACCACTAAATGCTTCATCTCCAGTCAGCAACTCTCCTGTTTGCCAGGAATCCACCACAATACTTTATGACAAGTGAGGCACATTTACATAGAGGGGAAAATATTCTTAAAAAGTGCTTCCCAAGTAAAACGCAATTTCAAAATCCCTTTTAGTTAATATTTACCTTTTTAGATCTTATTAAAAATATTTACAATTTACAAAAAGCCCAATTGAGAAATACCCTCGCGCTATCTTTTTCAATTGTCAACGCTTTGTTATTTACTATTATTAAGAGCATTCTTCAATGTTGTAGATCATTGAAGGATGAAGTTGGATTTAAATGAAATGCTCCTGGCTTGAAGAAAGAATTACGCTGTTTGCGATGCAATTTCTGCAGTCACCTGCAAGCGTATTTATTCAAGGTCACGTAAAATATTTCGATTTCCTTCTACTCCACTCAAGGGGGGTGAATAATAGATGAAAGGGATAGAGGAGGTCGTGTTTATATTCACTCAAGGGGATGAAAATGCCGATACAAGAATGCAGGTTCAGCGTTCACAATGCCTTACACAACACTGATAAATCCTGGTACTTGTTAAAGATCTTTGGCAGAAAACTTTTCAAATTTAATCAATTTTGACAGTTATTAAATTGAAAACAATATCGACAGAATTGTCTATTAAAGATGGTTTCTCATCATTCCTAAGTGAGCAATGAATAAAAACAAAAAATGACAATTATTGACCTGTCGGGAACATACATAGGAGCCTATTTTGATAAAAGACAAAAAAAGGCTTTGGCATATTGTTGGCATATTCCTTGAACATAAAACACACAGTCATACAACAAAACATAGCCCATTTATTAATATACCGGGTTATTTCCCAAGTTGATGTCTGGAACACCCGGTATATTTACCGGGTGTTCCAGATGTGTATATACCTGTCTGACTTGAAGCAGAAGAAGCAAGACTTGACCAACTTTCTTTCTTGGATACATGTTTTCTAATAAAACTAGTAATATGCAGGATGCAACATTTTCCCATTTTCTGCTCGCATAAAAAATATTATTAATGGTTTTGTGCAACTATTAAAATTGATATTCTTGTTTATTATTTTTATTAGAAATTGTACATTGCATTAGCATAACAACAATGAAAAATATCGGTTACAACGTAACGGTTTTTTTTTTTAATTGAATTATGCTAAAGTTATTGCCCGAGAAATGATACAACGCCTGGACATTTTCAGATTTCCTTATTTTGTAGCAGAATTGTCTCGGGTAGATTGATTTATTTATATCGCCCCCTGCTGTCCGCCTCCATGCGGGAAATCTTTATATCCAGACAGGGCACGCTGCAATGATCACTGAAGACATTACTGGAGATGTGCATTCGACTGTACATTTTTTATTTCCTTTTTTCAGGTGGTTTTTGCTTACAGAATAAATAAAGCACAGGATGATAAAAAAGAAACTGGAATTTTAAACAAAAGCATTTTCCGTGCAAAAAATTCACACTGGTCACTAAATCATAAACCTTAAAGTTTAAAAATAAAAACGACACCAAGATAAAACCTTCGACATAAAAAAATTGGAAAAACAACAAAAAATACCTATGGACGTTCTGTCAGAGCTATCTAGTACACCTGAATTTATACCAAAAGCGAATGAGTGGAGATCAATACCCGATTCCGCTGTAAACTAGGCACTGTCATCCCTAAACATGATTTGCCATCCACAACTCCCGGTTTACCGCTGCAATATGGAACAGAAATCACGTTCAAACTCTCTTCCCTCTTTCGTTTCTTCCTAGCGTTCGGCACATTCGTAAATCACGTCACATTTTGAAATTTTCTATAGCGATTCACGTCATTACCGTTTTCCTTGATTGACTAGCGTGCTGAATTCAAAAGAATCTCAAATATTTTCTTTGTGTATGATTGTACAGGATGTAAACGAAGCTAAGGACATTTCCATTTTTTCTATCGATTTTTTAAATTCAGTAAACGGAAAAGAAGGGTTGTGTACTTAAGAATTTTCTAATCATCTGCTTAATTTAACAACTTTGTTGATTTAAGAAATTATAATTATTTTTATTAACGACAAGAAAAGTTTGCTTCTCTTTGAAGTTGGCTTTCACACTCTTTCATTTGTTAAGCGTAGCTAGCAATTTCAAAATTGTTTAATGTTTATGTTATAAAATTAATGGTATTGACATTTACAAAATTGCCAATTGTACAGTTTATGATTCCTAAAATAATTTGCAGAAATATTGACTAAATCAGTACGATAAAATATTAAAATTGTAAATGATATATACATAGAGTGTACCGAGTGAACTGCATGTCATGTGATTAACAGATTGGACACAGTAATATCAAAACTAATTTTTCAACCTGTGGATATCGAAGGGATTTTTGACATTTTACTTCCTTCTAAATATTTATAAATCTACTATGTTTGAATTAAGTAAATTAAAATTTTATAATAACATCAATTTACTTTGATCGGTACTAATGCAATTTATTGATGTTGTTGCTACTAATTGAAACAAGTACACTGTACAGTATGGATATTGGATAATCTACTGAAGAAAACATTATAATACTTCCGATAAAATACTTACCAGAACAGCGACTTAATAGTTTGAAAAAATTATAAACACATAAAAACCAACATACTCACAACTGAAAAAAGACTTCTATTTATACTTTAAATCGGCGGTAGCTCGTACGAACCCTTTAGATTAACCGGTTGCTTCGCGGCCAGTTAGGAGGATACAACGTTTGCCGTTAGCTAATTGACCCTCCTAAGGTATACGTACGATCCGTCGTTGCTTCAAACACAAAGTCTAGAAAACGTTACGTAAACAATGTATTACATGTTTATTAGTTAATGGTACTGCCATGAAATACTAGCTAAACTTCTTGCTAGATCTAACGAGCAGGTAGTCTGCCACTGCATTTTAATCTAACTATAACAGCAAACAAACCAGTTTATAGTATACAGCTTTCAAAGAAGAAACCATAAGAAAGAGCTTAGACTTGAAAAAGCTGTATAACAATTACAAAACTTAAAAAGGATACTAGAGTTTAATATAATTAGCCAATAAGGAACAACAATGGAAAAAATTCGCGAGCACGCGAGCGACGTTCGCAGAATATTTTGTTGTAAGAAAAATATAAAATATCCGAAGAAAAAAGAAAGAAAACGAAAAAGTTTCTAAGTAACATAAAATACACAAAGTAACGTTTATTTTCGAAAAAAATAAGGAAATTTTTGAAGTCGAGTTTGTGCTTGCAAGAAATATATATTAGATTAAGTATCTAAATATTCCGGTGAAGTTCTTTCGTCCTTTAAGAGTTCACAAAAAACAGTCTAAGTACCATATCGAATTTCTCACATTATTCAATAAACGAATCTGGAAATGACTTCAAAAGGGGATTTTAAATTACAGATTGCAGTGTATAACGATGAAAATCTGAAGCCCTAACTTAAGCTAACGTCTCACGACGGACGTCACTGTAACATCGATAAAATTCAAAATACCGAGTACTTACTGCAGTTGCTTACGTCACGCTAAAAACGATACTTACTGTATTTTAGTGCAGCAGCTTAAGATCTCTTAATGACTTAAATTATTTCTCACAGGTGTAGGTACTGGTCTCTATAGCTTATAGATTGTAAAGAAAAACGAGGTTTGTAGAAATAATAAGGATATGGGTGCCATTTGCTTACAAGTCATTGGAATATTCTCAGAATTCGCAAGCAAAAAGTTATTCTGATTATATTGATTTAATTCAATAACTAATCATAATTAGTCAAGTCAATATTAGGCAGGTTACTGTATTTCAATAACTTATGCAAGTGAAAGGTCTAATATTATTACAATAATATTTAATTAAATACTAATTTATTCGTAGTTAAGGTAATCTTTTGTCTAAAATGACAATAGCAAGAACAATTGTAATAATGTTTTAATTAAGTTCCTTATTGAGGAAAAAAGGTCTGCATAATTTACAAAAAATATTCATAGGACTGCTACAAATGAATTTTAAACACAGAACTTACTTCCATTATAAGTTTATCCATTAATCCTTAATAAAGCGGCAGAATTTTATAATCCTTGAAATTTCACCAATATTACTTGCACAATAATACCCTTAAATTCACTTAACACTAGGTACAAAGTACCTCACAAGTTATCCATGATGAACTGCGAACTATTGTTGTCGATGCTGAAATTATAACAATAGTTTATTACCTAAAGTTTATGATAGTTTATGCGTAGTTAAGTTTGCAATATCCTTTCCTTAATAAAGAATTAAACCATGTAATTTAAAAAGAAACTTTCATCATTTAAAAAGTTACCGCGTTAGCACAACTTTATTATTTCTCAAATGATTGCATTACCCCCAATACCATATTATTGTTAATCCGGCACGAATTTATGCAATTCCCAAGATTAGCGCTGCAATACGGAACAAGACGTAATTTCGTTATATTTAGGATTCAATTAACTATTGAATTCACTTCACAACTCATAAGCTAACAGCACAGTGGATTAATTTTTATTGTTACTACAACAAAATATTAAGCTCTAATTTTAAGCTTTCAAATTTCTGATCGGTAAAACAGAACGGGAAACTCAAAACGGTATTCATACTTTTCAAACCGTAACTTTGTTTTATACATAAAACTGTAATTTTGGGAACACTAACTAACATAAAACTCCAACTGGAACTTTTGGGGGCGAACCGCCCACAGCACAGGCACGACGCCTCTCTGTGTGACCCGTCCGTCACTTCTATATTAGACTGACTTGGGGATGCAAAAATATCTTTACGCTAATAATTTTCAGAGAGAGAACATAACCACCCTATCAAAAACTAGACTAACACACATTACACAAATAGAAAAATTGTTCTAGAAACTCCTACGGGCATTTACAGGGTCATCAGTCTTGCTTCGTAGCATGAAACCAGATATTTACAGAATATTCCAGACTGTTTTTTTGTATGTTTAATCTTAGAGAATCTATTCATCCGAAATGAAAATAAACAGGTAGAAAACACATAAAGTTGAATTTAATGCATGTTTAGACATTATTTCGTCGAAAACTCATTTTATCTCGTATTTTCCTTACAAAAACAAATTTCATCTGTGTGAGAACGCTTTGGGATGACCTTTCTCATTAACGAGAACACCATTTGATTTAAAATAAAATCTGTAATTTTAAAACAAGGAAAATATACTGAATTGTACAGGGCCGTCCTAAGATTATTTGCAATAAATGCATTTTCAATTACATTAAAATTGAATCGAGATTTTAACACGTTACAGTGTAACGGAGCAAATTCTATAATTATTCTTTTGTATATTATACACTATTCAGGGTTGAGTTTTTATAAAATTATTTTTGCACTAATGAAAATTGTATACAATATTTCACCTAAGTTGGTGGCATATTATACCGCGTTTAGATTGTTATTCGTAATAATTTTTAATCGCAACTCGTATATATCTCATGTCATGTCTTCTATTTCCTTTTTTTTGATCTACTTCGAGTATTATTGCTAAATCAATATTTTTCCCCGTTTGGAGAAATACAAATTTCAATACAGGGCTCTCTAGTTTGAGTATACGAATTAAAAGACATTAAATTTCAATATTCCCTATGAGACAAAATTCGTGAAGTGAACCACGCATTTATCATTGGTACGATATTCAATGTTAATATGAAGTTTCCTATGTGTATTAATGGTAGTAACTTGATCCTTAGTTGACTTTCTAAAATCCTTGATTTTTCAAAAGTTATTAACAATAACTTTTTTATGCAACGATTTAAGAAAAATTTATTTTTCTAAGATATTACAAAAAATCAAAATTCTTCGGCAAATCTATGTATAAGGGAATAGAAACTAAGACGAAGTAAATTTTTATATCGAACATGATATTCTTATAAAAAAATAAGCAGTTTATAATAAACAAATGAAATTATTTGACTTGTATATCTAGTTGAAACGATTTTCTAACAGAATTATATTCTGTGTACATTTACCAAACCATTACTGAAAGAAATTTTTAAAATCAAAGGACCCCGCACCAAATACATGGGAAAATGGATCTCGGTGAAAATCTTTCTAACTCGGGGAATGAATCCGTCATTTGATGCTGAAAAAAGTTTCCAATACAACTTGGGTCTAAAAATCCCGGTGTCCAAAGTTACAAGCTTATCAAAAACGGCTGTTTTGTGGCCATTAACGTGCAATATATATATATATATATATATATATATATATATATATATATATATATATATATATATATATATATATATATATATATATATATATATATATAATATATATATATATAAAATCAATAATATAAAAATACAAAAACGTTTTTGTCCCATAAAAATAAGTCAGTACTCTCTTCTTACAACTCGCCGATACATACATCGAAAACACCTCGGTACCGCCGGCATTAGCATTACCCAATGTGCACCACGAGGAGGTTGCGCGGTCGGATTTCGCACATCTTGTGGCCCTGAAAAGGGCCGTTTAAGGGTTGATAATATACTGCTTCCTATTCAGCATCGAGGACATTATCCAGTAGAACATTGTTCGGCCATTTAATATGCTGTTGATGTCTGGCATATCCCAAAAACCAGATAACACTTGCAACATGACTGCAGCATCCCAGAGTTCGTGCTCCAGCAGGGCAAGTACAATAATATCCCAAGATTATGTCATATATATCGTATTCTTGGTCAGCTCCGGGGCGATATTCGGGATCAAAAGCTATGAATATCACGTGCTTCCGCCTGTTCTGATATCGAGAGTAGACGCATACTCTGATAAAGCCATTATCATGCAAGAGCCTATCTAACTGGAACTCATCCTCTCTATCTCGAGACATTTTATCTTGGACATAACTTCGAGCTAGTTTGATCTGATACGTCCCGTAAGTCAACTCTCGTAACTGTTCTTCGGATAGTTGAGGAAACTCAGGAACATGCTCGGCATTCAATGGTACCCAGTCCCCTCTTCTTCTCTCTAGATTTTCCACTTCCACTCTGGCCTGGATGACATTTGGTTCCTCAGATCTTTCCAACATGCTTCTAGCTAAGTCTTCATCAGCTCCCTGCATCAGAAGTTGAGGGTGAAACCTCTTTAGAATAGCAGCGCTGATCAAAAAGAATTCCCGGAGATGGACAACGTGAGCTTGTTCTACTGTATGATCCAAGAATTTGAAGATGCTTTTAAAATGTCCATTTCGACTCTCAACGACCCAACGACATTTGGTTATAAGTCGGGAAGCATTAGCGTTCTCTGTCGATAGTTGGGCTTCACCACGTCCTCTCACTGGTGGCATGAGCCCTCGAATACCTAAACGGGCTAACAAAGGTTGAGCATCTCGATACCCTCTATCTACCAGGAATATATCATTGTCTCGGAAGAATTTTCGCATCATTGTTGTAAAAATTAGAGAAGTATGGACCCTGCACATCAAGAATATAACCATCAGGAGCCACGATGACGATTGGTTTCACTAGATGACGATGTTTATGCATACAAAATGATTTTCTCAGCCCTTGATAATTCGAACTTTTGTCAATATAAGCGTATGTTCCATCTATTACTGCTATAGCTCGCGGAATGTCAGGATTCGGGTTGTATAGAACGTTGGCAAAAGCCGGTACGTGTTGATCTATGTATGCTTCTCTTGTAATCGCTGCCGTGCCAACATTTCTAGGAACAAATCCTATCATTAACGAACTTCTTACAGTACTCACCGCTAAACTCACAGCTTGCCGACTACTATATGAGAATACGACCTTGAGGAAATCATCAGATAATCCCTGCTTCATTTTGCACAAGAAGGTTAATAAATCTTTCCTAGACACATATCTAAAGCCGGTATCATTACGTTCCACGGCTCCACAGATTGCACACATCTCATCAAACTGTTCTTTATTCACTTTAGTCACTATACGAAAATCTTCGGTGGAAAGAGTGGTTTCATCTTGTAAGCCCCAAGGATTACAAGCTTTTTCACGGAGTTGGTCGAGAAAATGAAGAAGCTCATTTCCGCCCAGAATGTAAGGTCGATTTATATACAGCAATTGGTCGATCAAGTCGGGCAATATGTGTCCATATTTATTGAGATGACGTCTGCAGGATTTTACATGATCAGGTATATATATCTTCCGTTTCATGTAAACATACACGCGCGCATCTAAGGACAGTCTCATTAATTCAGCACGACGATTACAAAAGAGACATATCTGATTTGAGGTTTGATGTAATACATTGAGCCGCAGATGATGAGGGTCTTCCTGTAGTATTCGAATCTCTTCCAGAATCATTCTATTGCAATTGATACAAAGTCGCGTCCACTCGTTTATTGGTTGAGGAGCCCGTCCAAATCCATCTCGACGAGCAATAGCCACTGCCCGCCTCTCGTCATTATCATCCAAATCAATTCGGGACAACTGATTTCGCAAGAATCTTCTATCGCACACAAAACAGCCCAATCGTTGCTGGTTAGCCATGATAATGAGAAATCAACTAACAAGATTCACACAATATTCACTAGTCTCAATATTTGACCTCACTGTCAAAAATGTATACTAAATTCAATTACATGCGTCTCATTTTGATTATATAGTAAGTTCCTATATAAATAAATATGGACACATATTGCCCGACTGGATCGACCAATTGCTGTATATAAATCGACCTTACATTCTGGGCGGAAATGAGCTTCTTCATTTTCTCGACCAACTCCGTGAAAAAGCTTGTAATCCTTGGGGCTTACAAGATGAAACCGCTCTTTCCACCGAAGATTTTCGTATAGTGACTCCAGTGAATAAAGAACAGTTTGATGAGATGTGTGCAATCTGTGGACCCGTGGAACGTAATGATACCGGCTTTAGATATGTGTCTAGGAAAGATTTATTAACCTTCTTGTGCAAAATGAAGCAGGGATTATCTGATGATTTCCTCAAGGTCGTATTCTCATATAGTAGTCGGCAAGCTGTGAGTTTAGCGGTGAGTACTGTAAGAAGTTCGTTAATGATAGGATTTGTTCCTAGAAATGTTGGCACGGCAGCGATTACAAGAGAAGCATACATAGATCAACACGTACCGGCTTTTGCCAACGTTCTATACAACCCGAATCCTGACATTCCGCGAGCTATAGCAGTAATAGATGGAACATACGCTTATATTGACAAGAGTTCGAATTATCAAGGGCTGAGAAAATCATTTTGTATGCATAAACATCGTCATCTAGTGAAACCAATCGTCATCGTGGCTCCTGATGGTTATATTCTTGATGTGCAGGGTCCATACTTCGCTAATTTTTACAACAATGATGCGAAAATTCTTATTGATCAATTGGAACAGAATCTGGATAATATTGCTAATTGGTTCCGAGACAATGATATATTCCTGGTAGATAGAGGGTATCGAGATGCTCAACCTTTGTTAGCCCGTTTAGGTGTTCGAGGGCTCATGCCACCAGTGAGAGGACGTGGTGAAGCCCAACTATCGACAGAGAACGCTAATGCTTCCCGACTTATAACCAAATGTCGTTGGGTCGTTGAGAGTCGAAATGGACATTTTAAAAGCATCTTCAAATTCTTGGATCATACAGTAGAACAAGCTCACGTTGTCCATCTCCGGGAATTCTTTTTGATCAGCGCTGCTATTCTAAATAGGTTTCACCCTCAACTTCTGATGCAGGGAGCTGATGAAGACTTAGCTAGAAGCATGTTGGAAAGATCTGAGGAACCAAATGTCATCCAGGCCAGAGTGGAAGTGGAAAATCTAGAGAGAAGAAGAGGGGACTGGGTACCATTGAATGCCGAGCATGTTCCCGAGTTTCCTCAACTATCCGAAGAACAGTTACGGGAGTTGACTTACGGGACGTATCAGATCAAACTAGCTCGAAGTTATGTCCAAGATAAAATGTCTCGAGATAGAGAGGATGAGTTCCAGTTAGATAGGCTCTTGCATGATAATGGCTTTATCAGAGTATGCGTCTACTCTCGATATCAGAACAGGCGGAAGCACGTGATATTCATAGCTTTTGATCCCGAATATCGCCGCGGAGCTGACCAAGAATACGATATATATGACATAATCTTGGGATATTATTGTACTTGCCCTGCTGGAGTACGAACTCTTGGATGCTGCAGTCATGTTGCAAGTGTTATCTGGTTTTTGGGATATGCCAGACATCAACAGCATATTAAATGGCCGAACAATGTTCTACTGGATAATGTCCTCGATGCTGAATAGGAAGCAGTATATTATCAACCCTTAAACGGCCCTTTTCAGGGCCACAAGATGTGCGAAATCCGACCGCGCAACCTCCTCGTGGTGCACATTGGGTAATGCTAATGCCGGCGGTACCGAGGTGTTTTCGATGTATGTATCGGCGAGTTGTAAGAAGAGAGTACTAACTTATTTTTATGGGACAAAAACGTTTTTGTATTTTTATATTATTGATTTTATATATTGTTGTATTATTTTGTCGTAAATGGGATTTAGTCAAAATTAATGAACATTATATAATCAAACTGTATCATATTGCTTTATTTTAAATTAATTGCAGCGAGTAATTTCGTTTCTAGCTACATAAAGTAAGAAAATATTTTGAGTGCCAATTATTTATTGAACGGTCCTCGTATAACGCATAAATTTTATTTAAATACATGTTTCGAATTTAAAGGTGAATAAGGCTAAGCTATTTAAGCAAGAAACTTTTATTTTTGTTTAAAATATTATCACTTTGTTGATAAAGAAAATACTAAGCTCTGCAGGACATTTGTTTTAAAGTAATTAATGCTAAATTTAATAAGAAATTCGTATAAGAGTGGATTTGATGATGATATTTTATGTTAAGGAAAAATGTGTTTAGAATTGTTAAGAATTTAAAAGAGTGCCTTTACCTAGAAATAAAATAAAAATTGTTAGTCAGTTGTTTTCGAGCGGTACTGGTCTGCAGATGTACAGCAAGGAGAGTACACTAGTGCAGCCATGCATTTGGAAATGTATTTTCTATCGTTAAATGAATGAAAAAGTATAAATTATGATTTTAAAGTATGTAGAGGAGATTGTTGTAGTAAAAATAGTTAATTAAAAAGGAAAATTATTAGTGAAGATAGCAAGAAGGATATTCAGTTTATTGTTTAAAGGAAAGTGTTTGAAGAAAGATAAAGTGCGGAGTTGTTTGTTTTTTTTGTATTAAAGGAAAAGGTTCCGGGGATATATTTTTTAAAATAATCAAAAACTGATTATGTTGGACATTTTTTTGTATGCTCAAGTTAAGAAGAATCACACTGGTTTAAGAAATTTATTGTTTTGAAAATTGTAAAAAGGTCATTTACAAATGTGTGTATAATAAATGTTAATTTGGTTCTAACAGTAGTGCATTATTTACATCAAGAAATATAAAAATCCTGAGAAGTAATTATTGTTCCTACCTGAAACAAAAGAAAAGAATTATTTATAAAATAATAAAAACACAGTTTTATAAAAACAGTTTATCCAAGTACACTTACTATTGGATTATTAGCTTCTCGTTCAACATCTTTGGCGTGCTTCTCGACACCCAGGGGAAAGGAGTCAATCATCTACCTGCATCCAACAGCAACCGCATGGGGGAACGTGATTACAACAGTTCAGCGCTTTGGGTGGCGGTAAGAAATAAATTGTGAACATTTGCAATCAAAATTTGAACATTCTTTTATCCGCAATAAACAGTAACCATAGATAATTATTTTGTTATAATACTTACTCCATTAAAATTCATGTAAAGGCAAGGCAGATATTTTGTAAAACAAAACTGCACCATATACGAATCTCTTTGTTTCATTTGTTATTTGATCAAAAATTTAGTTCTGAATTTTGAGGTGTTGCAGAGTTGCGTATTTTTGAACCTCGATAATTTTAAAAGACCCTGTGTGTATCAGTCTCGTGCTAAGATGAGCTTAGCTGGCGCCCAACATTGTTTTTTTTTAGTATTTCATAATTTTTAATATACAGGGGATATCAGAGTATTAGTCTTACTTTGTGTAATATTCTGTTTTTATTGATAATTATGTTTTTTTCATCATTATTAATCTAATGATAATAGTTGGTTTGATTGTATAATCAAATAATTCAACATTTTGGCGTCCCAACGTGGTAGGGCATGTTAATTAGGGATATATTACAACATTTTTGACTCCAACGTGGTTGGGCAATGTAACATTTTTGGGCATTAAACATTTTTGACTCCAACGTGCTAGGGTTAGTAAATTTAAATAAAATTTTTGGTGAATGCAACGTGGTAGGGGCAAGTTAGTTGAGGTTGCAACATTTATCTACCAGTAATTTGGGGCTTATTATTTAATACTACATTTTTTTTGGTCACTAGTAATTTTGTTGTGTTGTTTAATTAATGCAAAATTTATTGGAAAGAGAGGATTTAATAATTAGGAACAAAGTTAACTTTATAATGTTTTAGGAATTTCTGGTCTGGTAGATAAGAGTTTAAAGGAATTTGTTTGTTGAATTTAAAATAAATTTTGGCATTTATAGGACAAATGATAAAATATTTACATTTCTTTTGTTGAGAATATAAAATATTTATGTAGAATTTACAAAAGGAAAAGGAGTGTTTTTGTTGATAAAGGATAGATACGATAGGAAAACAGGTAAGGGTTAGGTTATATGACGTCACCCAAGAATATATGCAATATTTTTGAAGAAAAGAAAAGAAGATAATAAATCGGTGCAGAAAGAAGCTAGAGAGAGAAGCAAAAATGGCAGAAGAATTTCCATTCGCGGATATGATCGTAGAAGGATTCGAAGACAAAGAAGGGGATAAAACGCTGATTTTAGAGCAGAAATTATCAATGGAAGATAAAATGATGTTAATGTTCAAAGAAATGATGGAAGATATGAAAAAAGGTTTTAAAAGAATTGATGAAAATTTTAAACGAATGGAAGAAAGTTTCGAACGAATGGATGAGAAAAGTGATTTGGTGATAAATGAACTGGAGGAAGTTACGATGGAAATTAAAGAAAATAATATGGAAACCCAGGGAAATTTTGAAAGAGCTAGAGAGGATTTTAAAAAAAGTAATAATATAAAGATTCAAGAGAATAAGAAAGAAGTAAATCAAGTTTTAGAACAAGCAGAAAAAGTTAATGAAGATGTAGAAGATAATAAAATATTAGAAATGACGAAGATAGAAATGAAGGAGGATGGAAATAATGAAATGAGAAAGAAACAGAGCGAGATGAGAAACAATATGGAAGAAGAAATAAAACAAAGAATTGGAACGGTTAAGGGAGAATTAGTACCGGGCATAGAAGCAAACAATAAAAAATTTACGAATATAAACAAGGTAGTAGAAGCAGAAACAAGAATAGGGGATCGAGGAATGGATGTATTAGAAGCGTTTAAGATGAAACTAGATTTCGAAAAGAAAGTGATTAGGGTAAGAGGAAAAATATTGAACTGGATATTGCAAGAGACTGAAGGGGAAGTTAGAGGGTTGAACATGATAATTAGAAATGGACGGTTTGAGAATGAAACGAAAGAAGAATTACAAGATATGGAGAAAAAAATAAGTAAGAAGCTGGAAGAACAAAAACGATACAAGCAAGAGATTTGCGACATGTTAAAAGAATATAAAAATGTAGTTATTGATGAAGCCTTGATAGCAAGAAATTTTGTACTCAAGATAGGGAATTTGTTAGGTAGAGTTAAGAAAAAATTAAATAAGAATAGAAACAATAAATAATTATAACATATCAAGTAGGGAACTTGTTAATTATTTTCCGTATTTAATAATATGTAAATAGGTGTGTATAAAAAAGGGAATAATCAAATTAAATAAGTTTGAAAATTTTTAATTATCATATATCAAATGGTAAACTTTTCAATTTATTTCCATATTAAAATCTGTAAATAAGTGTAAAAAGTTGAAGGGGAAAATGTTGTATTATTTTGTCGTAAATGGGATTTAGTCAAAATTAATGAACATTATATAATCAAACTGTATCATATTGCTTTATTTTAAATTAATTGCAGCGAGTAATTTCGTTTCTAGCTACATAAAGTAAGAAAATATTTTGAGTGCCAATTATTTATTGAACGTTCCTCGTATAACGCATAAATTTTATTTAAATACATGTTTCGAATTTAAAGGTGAATAAGGCTAAGCTATTTAAGCAAGAAACTTTTATTTTTGTTTAAAATATTATCACTTTGTTGATAAAGAAAATACTAAGCTCTGCAGGACATTTGTTTTAAAGTAATTAATGCTAAATTTAATAAGAAATTCGTATAAGAGTGGATTTGATGATGATATTTTATGTTAAGGAAAAATGTGTTTAGAATTGTTAAGAATTTAAAAGAGTGCCTTTACCTAGAAATAAAATAAAAATTGTTAGTCAGTTGTTTTCGAGCGGTACTGGTCTGCAGATGTACAGCAAGGAGAGTACACTAGTGCAGCCATGCATTTGGAAATGTATTTTCTATCGTTAAATGAATGAAAAAGTATAAATTATGATTTTAAAGTATGTAGAGGAGATTGTTGTAGTAAAAATAGTTAATTAAAATGGAAAATTATTAGTGAAGATAGCAAGAAGGATATTCAGTTTATTGTTTAAAGGAAAGTGTTTGAAGAAAGATAAAGTGCGGAGTTGTTTGTTTTTTTTGTATTAAAGGAAAAGGTTCCGGGGATATATTTTTTAAAATAATCAAAAACTGATTATGTTGGACATTTTTTTGTATGCTCAAGTTAAGAAGAATCACACTGGTTTAAGAAATTTATTGTTTTGAAAATTGTAAAAAGGTCATTTACAAATGTGTGTATAATAAATGTTAATTTGGTTCTAACAGTAGTGCATTATTTACATCAAGAAATATAAAAATCCTGAGAAGTAATTATTGTTCCTACCTGAAACAAAAGAAAAGAATTATTTATAAAATAATAAAAACACAGTTTTATAAAAACAGTTTATCCAAGTACACTTACTATTGGATTATTAGCTTCTCGTTCAACATCTTTGGCGTGCTTCTCGACACCCAGGAGAAAGGAGTCAATCATCTACCTGCATCCAACAGCAACCGCATGGGGGAACGTGATTACAACAGTTCAGCGCTTTGGGTGGCGGTAAGAAATAAATTGTGAACATTTGCAATCAAAATTTGAACATTCTTTTATCCGCAATAAACAGTAACCATAGATAATTATTTTGTTATAATACTTACTCCATTAAAATTCATGTAAAGGCAAGGCAGATATTTTGTAAAACAAAACTGCACCATATACGAATCTCTTTGTTTCATTTGTTATTTGATTAAAAATTTAGTTCTGAATTTTGAGGTGTTGCAGAGTTGCGTATTTTTGAACCTCGATAATTTTAAAAGACCCTGTGTGTATCAGTCTCGTGCTAAGATGAGCTTAGCTGGCGCCCAACATTGTTTTTTTTTAGTATTTCATAATTTTTAATATACAGGGGATATCAGAGTATTAGTCTTACTTTGTGTAATATTCTGTTTTTATTGATAATTATGTTTTTTTCATCATTATTAATCTAATGATAATAGTTGGTTTGATTGTATAATCAAATAATTCAACAATATATATATATATATATATATATATATATATATATATATATATATATATATATATATATATATATATATATATATATATATATATATATATATATATATATATATATATTGCACGTTAATGGCCACAAAACAGCCGTTTTTGATAAGCTTGTAACTTTGGACACCGGGATTTTTAGACCCAAGTTGTATTGGAAACTTTTTTCAGCATCAAATGACGGATTCATTCCCCGAGTTAGAAAGATTTTCACCGAGATCCATTTTCCCATGTATTTGGTGCGGGGTCCTTTGCTAATTACAGCAAGTTTGTAGCGTCATGTCCATGAATTTTAGCAACAATAAGCATAAATGCATGAGCGTCACAACTGTTTGGACGCTAATTAGTAGAATCCTCTGAATACGCAGTCTACCATGGCGTACTTATATATTTATACTCCATGATCCCTTCTGAAAATTCAATATCTTAATCAATCTTAATCTCTACATAAACATTTCTAAAATAACATAATACTTATGTTATTTAGAACACGAGATGAAAGTTTTGACGAGAAGTAGGACATGGGGTAACATTCAAAAGAGGTTGAAGTCTAATCCATTGGATCTATTATAATCTATGTGCCATTTGACAGAAAACCATATATCTGCTGTTTGTAGCTCTGAGAGTGAACGCGTAAAGAATTTTGAAGATTAATCAAACTCGGTAAAAGGCATTATGACTAAAGAATGTCAACATAAAAACAGTTTCTATATTAAAAAAAAACAAATGAAATGAATATATAGCCTTGATGTGCAAGTTAGTTCATAATTCTGGAAATTCATATTTTAAAATATAAAACTTTTTGTGTTTTCTCGAAACTATTTCTGTTTTTATGGTTCGTAATGCTACAGACAGCTCCATTGTTGTATTGTTCTGGGTATTTTGTTTAAACTTTTTGGGTTCAATCATCCAATAACTTTACATAGTAAACACGAAGATAATATCTCAATAAAAATATACATAAATTCTTAATGAACTAAGTATATATCACGTTATTTCCTAAAATTAAACAACAACATCATCAGATTAAAAATACGACGACCACCTTACTGAAAAAGCTTTACAGTCAATATGCTGCGAACGCTTGGGTGTTTGCTGGTAATCAGCATTGAAGTTTTATGTATAATATGTAACCATAATATGTAACCATAATATGTAAACATAAAACGTATTTGATTTGAAAATAATTTATGGAAACATTTAAAAGTAAAATTTAATTAAAAAATATTTTTTAACAATAATTAAATTATATTGAAATTATAATGTAGATTAAAGCTAAACAAATCTTATAATATTTGAGACCTTCTTTTATTAACATATCTTGAAAATAACAATTCAACTCTATACCTACAACTAAATTGCATAAAGAACAAGGTAAAATTTTTCTGTGTGGTTAGAAAAAGGTAATGTTTTTGGAACAATTTGAGTTATTTAACAGAAATATTAATTTGTTGTTATCTTTTAAATTCTCAAGTAACTTTATTGATAATTAGTATAGTGTTAATTATATGATTACTGTAGCAAGGTAAACTTGAATTGTGAACCATACAAAGGCCTTCTATAATCAGCTAATGAATTTATTGAGTATTGCCACTATTTTTACTTTTCAATTTTTTTTATTTTATGTAATAAATAATTAAAATACCTGATGTTAATGATTTTATTTTTGTACTGTTTAACTAGTGGCTATTCGGCGTTTGCTTATTTAGGTCGAATGATTTCACTGTAGTTCAACTCCAATACCGAGAAGACACACAGAGAGAAATACTTCATAAGAGCTTTGCACAAGATTGTTCAAAACGGTGTTGGAGAAGTTTATATTATAATTGTAGAATCGTATTGTACTGCGTTGTGTAGGTTTTCGTTAATGAATTGTCTAACCGGAACGTACGACAATTATTTAACACAGTCAGATTTAGTTTTTCATTCATTGGAACAATGTTGTTGAGGAAGAGCTAGCATATTATGTTGTACAAGTATAATTGTAAAAAAATGTTTAGAAAAATACAATATTTTGTTTGAATGAAATCATAATCCAGTGTTCAAACTGCTTACTACTAATTATTGTGTTTCGCAAAGTTTATGGATGACATCTTATAGATGTCGCCACTTGTATTTGTCGCTATTATAGTAAATTCGAGATTTATATATAAACAGGCGACAGCAAAAGAAAATTTTAGTGTTATATTTGTATATATTACACATTGTATAGTTATATACATATTAGTTACATTTTCTACAATAAAGATATGTATATGTAAAAATGTATATTTTATTTTGTGATACTTATTAACCTCTTGTACAGAATATTTGTGCCAGAGTATTCCACAATTTGTATAAATGTGATGAAAAAGTTCTTGAGTTAAATACTATTAAGCAATTGTGGCACAACTAGTACAACAATTGGACAATTTTGTATAAAATTGTATGCAACAACATTACACATTCTGTTTTAATGAGTAACACTATTTGTTATGAAAACTTATAGACAACTATTCATTTGATTCTACAAAATTACTATTGACTTCCTATACACATCCTTACAAAAAATTGAAAACATTATTTAAAAAATCTTGACAAACTAAATGACACAATCTTGTTTTATAATTCTACACAAATTGTCCCTGTCACTTTTTTAAGACCAATTTGTTTTACAATATCACACAATTGTTGATGAAATTTAAATACATTTTTTTCTGTGCAACGTTAATAAATTGTTTATTATTTAACCTATTAAACCAAATGTGCTGTCGCCCATTTCCATTGATCTTCAGCCAATTTACTGATGCATCAGTTCACTCACGTCCTAATATAATTTGAGTCGCTGCCGCAGTTATATTAGTTAAACCTAATAATTAATTGTTTATAACAGTAACTTCCTAACCAGCTAGCTAGCGGTGTTAATAATAAGTCCAGCTATATTAAAATTTATTACACAAAACATTAACGTTAAACTGACTGAATGTTTGGGTCCAGCACAAGCAATGATATAAATAAAAGACAGAATACAAAAGAAACAGAAAGAGATTTATTCAAAAGTACGCAAATATGAACAGTAAGAATTTATTTCAAAGTCAATATTCAGAATAAAACAAAAGGTAATTGCAGATTACACAAAAATTAATTTGCAACTAACCCCTATCAGTATAAAATAATTTGCTTTTATACAGTTCTTACATACAATAATTATACATGATCAAAGTAACAAATTATTTACAAATCTTAACAGAAATGAATATTAGTACATCACTTACGATCTCTGCAGAAAAGGTAATTTGTTTACAAGTGGCAACTGCGCCTTTAATATATTTGAAGCGACAAAAGAATAATGAAGTTACTCTAACACAGCAACTAACGAAATTCTCTTGAGAAAGGTCTAATAACCGAAACACGTGTAGAGAACATAATTTATAGAAACATTTAAATACAACAGTTTTTCTTAAAACTATTCTATTTTCTGTTTATTAAATATGTCAATACTTCATTATTTACAATTACAAGATTTTTTTTGGTTGCAGGTAAGCAGGCATCGGGGTTTCTTTTGAGCATTTTATCAAAATTTGTAAGTATTATTGATATGAGTAATTGCTAAAAGTCGTCTAACTATATATATTTGAGGTAAGAACATCCTCGAAATATTATTATTCGCCAATTTAAAATGTGGATTTGTTTAACGACAAAGAAAAACGTACTTATGTACGGCAATGGTCTTCTGACCATACACACGTGCATAAATGTTTGAAACTCATGTTGAAGAATTTTATTTTATTTATTTAATGGTTTAATAACAAGTTGCATAATATTGTTATATACATTCCATGAGTTTAAACTAAGATTTTAAAATTTTAAAATGTTCGTACAAATGTATTTTATTTTATTTATGATCATCCAAGAAAGCATAGTGCATTAGCTGTAACAACGAGAAAAATCTTGCAAGCTATTGTGACGTTCCCAATTTTTATTTTTTCCTCTTGATTCTTTGGAGTCAAGTTTCCTAAAAAAAAGAAAAGAAAAGGAATTGTCTTTATTGTATGATGTGCTTACCTAACTAACTTTAATTATTTTTATTCTTTAAATTACTATTCGGATTTTTCCTTTAGGGGTGTTTTCTGATATTTCCCCTGTGTATTTTTGGTTATCTTATTATAAATAATTGTCAGCCATTTTTACTTTCTTTTTATCTCTTGGTGTGAAAGTTTTACCAACTATGTGTAGGAGGAATTCTAATCTCCTTTTGATAATGAGAAGACATTTTAAATTTTTCAAGCTCTTTTCCTATTGAACTTTTGGCCCAAGAACATCTAGGTTTGCTAATTTTTGAATTTTTCTAATTCTCTTTGATTTTCATTTGAGATTTATACCTACTTTTGCTTGGGGGTAATTTATTATTTTATTTTTAGGCCTCTCTTATATACCCCACATTTTTCACCTTAATGGATGAGGGTTTTTCTAATTTTATTGAGATCTATTTGGCTAATCTTAGTGGCTTGCATCATGGAAATGGTTGCTTTGGTTTAAGCAAGTTCTAAAAGAATAGTATTTTTTATCCTGCTAGTTGGAATTTCCATGTGAGAATCTTACCCTCCGGTGATGGTGGTTTAAATCATTGAAGACACCTGTAGGCCACAGTCTCGCAACCAGGAGTTGGTTGTTGTCAACTTATTTTATCCTGCTATTTGGGATTTGGATGTGATAATCTTACTCTCCGGTAATGGTGGTTTTAACTCTATGAAGACACCCGTAGACCACATTGTCTCACAGCCAGGTGTTAAGTGTTCCTGCCGTTTTATTATAGTAGCTGGTTTGTCAGCATTCGACATCTTTGGTACTGTTATATTTTGGTAAATTTTGAGAGTTGTAACTGTAAGTATTACAGAAGTGTTTTCCCTTCTTCTTATCCTTATTCATAATTAAAGTTAATTACTTACCTTCGTTGTGTTCAAATCTTTAATAAGTTGTACTGGTGGTACTTGTAAATTTTTGCTTCGGTATTTAATATTGCTGGTACGGCGCCTTATTAAGCAAGCTTGCCTGAAACTATTACAGGTTATTTTTTTATGATCTTTTTACATTTATTATTACTTGTTGTTTGGTAAAGATTTAAGGTTAGGAATTGAGTTTAAGAGTTCTTACCTGTTATATTGCTTCCTACCCACTTTTACTGCTCCCAGTTTTTTTTCAACTTTAATTCTTTACACCTCTGTTCACTACTGTTGCATTAAAATTTTTATATGTATTTTGTAATGTTATTATTGTTTTGTTTAAAAGGCATGTCATATTATTGATGCTTCAAATTGATTATTTATCAAGTTTAAATACTCTAATGGCTGTTAGTCATATCTGTGGTCATTTTTCATACCATATTGTGGCCATTTATTCTTATTATTATAGTAGGGTGTTTGTTTAGCCCTTGGTGACTATTGTTGTTTATTAAATTTTTGTACCTTTTGTTATTACTTATTTGTATATTTGTTATTACTACTGTTACTATTTACATTTATATTACATTATTAAATCTTAATGTTAATTATACGTATTACATGATCGTGTTGTGTTTTTGTTATGATTGTGTGTATTTGGTCATTCCCCTTCTTTCTAGGTTTCTAGAATGGCGCCCAGGCAGCAAATCGTTATTTTTTAGTAGCTATCATCGACGAACCAACCTACCAGCTCTTCTTTTAACCTTGAGCACCGTGAGCATTAATATTGTACATCCTGGCTACTAGGAGGTCACACTATACATAATATTATGATATAGATGCCTTTTGTTAAAGGAAATAACACTGTTACAGTTAATTATTTAAATTTACCTAAAAGGTTCAATATAGACAATGTAAAGCCAATCAATTAGACGATAAAAGAGGGACAGGTAAAGGAAGTGTAGCCTCGAAACAATAATAGAAATGGTTCAATATAAAAATAATAAGAAAGTGTTTGTAAAGTTTATAAAAAGTTGTTATTAAAATTGGATGAAAAATGGGAAAATTGTTAATTTTCTACCATAAAAAAATATAGAAGTATTGAAAGAGTATCACAAAAGAATTATCGGAAAGAGGTATCGCATAGTGTTATTGCGTTTATGTCATTTGGTTAAACTCATGAGAAAGGAAAATGCTACTAAGAATTAAAGAACATATCCGACCGACAGATTTTGGATAAAAGCTAGGGGGATATTACAGAAAGGAAGTATTATAATATCCTTTTTACTAAATAAATTGACTATTAGTGTTTACTCACAGGTTAGTTTTGGTATTGTCTGGTAAAGCAAATCTTAGCCCTTTTAATTATTTGGATGATTTTAAAATATAATTACCAAAATTAATATAATCAGTAAATTTGGTGTTTGGTAATAGATATTTAAGATACAAGTGTAAAAAGCCATTCTTTATTGCACGAACGGTTTAACACACGAGCAAGTGTCTTAAAGGATGTGAGTGCAATGAAGAGACTTTTTACACGTGTATAAAATATTTATTGTAATTGATAGTCTTTTAAATTTGTGACTTATGTCATGTATATTTAGTATCACATATGTATTAGCGTGCTTAGATTTATGTATGCTAAGTTGTTTAGCAACCAGTTTGTAAAATATTCAAAAATCATTTATAATACATCTCTTGTTGACATTAGTAGCGTTCAATAAAAATTTTATAACACTAGTTCAATAAACGTTAACATTTTACACGAAAATCAGTGTAAATACTGGTCACTTTTGTATGATCGTAGATAAAAATTTAATTGATATTCTAAATTATTCAAAAGGCAATAATTGTGTTTTAAAATATAAAATACATAAATTTTAATAAAATAGGACTGAGCAATTGTGGCAATTGTGAGCAAATAAAACAACGTCTCGGAAAACAATATTATTTTATTTAAAGTCTGTTATATTCGCAAAATATTCAATATAAATTATTAATAATAATAATAAAAGAGTCTCAATGTGATGGATACAAAACCATATTGTACAAAAAAAATTGTTCTAGTAAGAATTACCTAATAACTCAACCTCAAGCCAGAACTTAAGAAACTTGTACGGGTGGGAGAGGCAATTAATCATTATCTTAATCAATGATAATCTCAATTAAATCTGAACATTTCTAAAATAAAACTGTTATTCGCAATCAATAATAAGCATACTTTTTATAATTAAAATGTCGATGAATGTATAGGTTCTTCAGATTAACCCAAGTTGCAATTTAGCAATATTAAGGTCATTTAGAAAATGAGATCAGTCTTTCAAGTTATATATCCAAGCTTTGTAAAAACTGGGATATGGGGTAATATTCGAAAGCCCAAGGCATTGGCTCTGTTATAATCTAAGTATGTTATGTGCCATTTGACAGAAAGTCGTATATCTTCTGTTCGTAGCTGAGAGTAATGAACTATTAAGGAATTCTGAATATTAATCAAATTCAGCAAATAAAGCCATTGTGACTAAAGGATTAAAATATATCATTCAAAATATAAAAGTTTTTGTACTTTCTCGAACCTATTCTGTTTTTATTGTTCGTGATATTACAGATAGTTACGTAGCTCTATTGTTGTATTGCTCTGAGTATTTTATTTAAGCTTTTTAGGTATAATCATCTAATATCCTTACAAAATCAACAGGAAGATAATATACAATAAAAATATATATATGTCCATTTTTTCTTCTTAATGATTCATTAATATTATAAATTATATCTCATGCTATTTATCCACAACCTTCATCATACAAACAACATCATCATACAAACAACATCATCATCAGACCAGAAATACGACGATCACCCTACTGAAAAGACTACAGTCAGTATGCTGCGAACGCTTGGGTGTTTGCTAGTAATCAGCATAGGGGTGTTAATGGTATTTTTTAGTTACCTGGGACAATTCTAAATATTCTAATTTGATATTTTAGTACCATCAGAGCGACTACCACGTGATATCAGAAAGATTCATGTTTTTCGAGAACAAAGAGTATTTCGGCAATTTAAAATACATAAATTATAAATATAATCGTACTTTCCACGTACTCAACGTATCTGCATACTTCCGAGTTGACTTTGGTAACGATTTAATTGTAAGTACCTACAGTAATTACCAGATAATTTATTTTTACTATTTTTGGAATTGTTTTCAGAGTGTTGTACAGGCTTATAAGTTTGCTAGTAATGAGTACCGCTTATTTCCTCTACAATTTGATTCAAACGTATGCCACATGTTACAGGACAACACTTTTGGAATTAGAACTATATATAAATGCGGCAATGCGCCGTATTGTCCAATGAGGAAAGTGAGTAACTATAAAGTACCTACCTGACTGTAACGTAGCGTTCCAAAAGTAGATTAAAACTTGTACGTCCACTACTTTGACACTTGTGATGATAACGTTAGACTATACCAGAAATATATTTTAACACTTTTTCTGACGTTTATGATAAGTACACATTTTTACATGCCTTTGGTTACGTTACGGTTATTTGCGTAAGTAAGTTACGTAAATTTTGTTTTTCGTACATCACAAATTCAGGTGCTTTTAGAATGCACTGTTCTATTTATTGCACCCTTTGAGGTACATAACGCGATTAGCGAACAGCTACATTTCTATATATGCTACTATATTTATCCCAAGCAGCATCTAAGTAGCAGTAACTGAGATCGGAACTTTGATTGAGTAGTTGTTATGTATCCACAACTAAATTTATGTCTTTATAGATTTAATTACTTCAGTTTGGAATAGTTTAGTAATTATGTAGTTGTTTCTACTATTATTAGAACTATGTAGTTCCATTACTTCTGAGTAACTCTTAAAGTATGTGGAGCGGTATTACTACTTAGTATAATTACTTTAAAGTTGTTGCAACTTCAAAGTGGTATAATAATTGTTACAGTAACTTACCCGAAGTTGCTTTAAGCTTTTTAAAACTTTAAAGTAGCACTGAAAGTTCCTGCCACTTGCTTGAAACCATTGCGTAACCTTTAAAGTAACGGACCTTGACAGTAGTATTGAAAGTAAAACTTACGTTTTTTACTACCCAGGAGAATCACTTTAAAGTTATTATTACTACTTGTTTTACAGCAAAATTACTACAAAGTTCCAGTTACTATTAAAAATTGCAATGAAGTGACAGTAACTTCTATTAGGCAATCTAAACCAATTTGGTTACTGTGGGCCAACATTCCGATCGGCGCTATAAAATCACCATTTGACAGACTATTGGATTACCTAATAATTTGCCTAATCTATCCAAATAATGTTGGTCCCTGTGGGCAAACATTTCCGTCGGCCCCACAAAGATTCCGTTTGATTGATAGTTAGATTAGAGGCATATCTGATGTAGGTTAGTTTGAAGTTTGCAGGTTCATTGTGTTTTTACACTGCTAATAGTTGGGGCCAGTACAAAATATTTTTGTATTAACTTGATTTTTAGCTTTATTATCATTGTATGTTTGCTTTATTAATATTTTATTTCCACTTTCTACGTAAATGACATTTTAAGGGATTTATGGTAACTAAGTAAATGAGTAGTTACGACTACAACAGCCCTGTAAAGCTTTACGGGTTCCTAAAAGAGACCTGTAAAATTTTACAATCAACATCAACAAAAAGCTATGGAAACTACTATTGCTTAACCACAACACCATGTCAACGCCTAATTGTAAACTGTGCTACCGCCTTTAATTACAAAATGTCTTTTTATAAAAAATATACAATTTATAAAAAACGCTGGTGAAGGTGAAAATAAAACTTTGTACACGACACGCTTTGCAATTAATCTTTACTGGGCTCACTGGATTATGGAGGCTCGCTCCTTCGTCGCTCGCCCCACAAACTTTCTAACTCACCCGTAAAGATTCATTTACAAAGCTTGGCACGCAAATGACAAAGCAAATAACCATTTATAAAAACAAAATAAACCGATGTGTTGCATGTCAACTACGAGTGTTTTTTAGCAATTACGTGCTTGTTTGTGATTAGTGGCAAAATCTTTCCAAAAAGTTCCGGTAGTTGCTGGTACGTAGCGATGACAAAAAATGCTGCTTGGGATACGGAATGTGGAACAATTAACGGTATATAATAGTATAATTTTGCATGCTTTATGCTTTTGCATAATAGTATATATAGATCTATACTTACTGCTTGCTCCAAATCAGTATGTAGTTTCAACTCTTTCAAATGCAAATAACTAGTATAACTACACCATACGCATGCAATAGTTACAAATGATTATATGTGCATTATATATTCTTGTTAACTGTATATTGTTATTGAACAGGGAAACTACAGCACGTGTAAATGGCAGTTTGATTTTTCCCTATTTCCTCCTTACATACCAAGCGGAAGATATCGTGTGGATATAAACTTTACGTACAGAAAAGAGTCAACTCTGCAAGTACAATGGTATTTTGAGATAAAACGCGATCCTTTGAAATCACGTTAACTAATTCAACTGTTAAGTAACGGAAAGTACTAAAATAAAAATTGTTCATATTTATAGTTATTTTCTTTATAATGTATATCTTAATACCTTTCTTTAGAGAACTAGTCCAGTCGGCAGGGAACCAAAAGTATATGTTTTTGGTTCTTTCGTGTTAACAGCTATTTTATTGCACAAACCTATTCAGAATAGTGGGTAGAGCGATATATGTAGTTGCGTACTAAATTGTAGTGACAGCAGAAAAGTTATTAACAATTTAAGACGCCATCAACCGTTTTCGAGGAGTTTTTATTCCGTAGCTCATCAGGATGATTTCCTACGAAAAAATATTCAGTATATGATTTGTTTATAATAAAAATAGCTACAAAATGGCACCAGTTGAATTGTTATAACTGAAATAATTAAGTTGCAAAATCGAAGAAACTGCCAAGATCGCGTATGTTTTTTAAGTTGTCATAAAAATTTAAATAGTCAACCAATATCGATGAAACTTACGTTAAGTATAGATTAAATTATGTACAATGAGCACTCAAAACCCCTATGTCAGGTATGCAAAACTTTTTGTTAAACAAGGTTTTATAAATCTACTGCGCCTAAAACTTAAGAAGTTTGCAAAAGCTGTTTGAAGCTTTGCATACTATTGCAAATGTGCATATATGTAGCTTACGTCATTAGCAATCGAACGCAATTTGTAAAATTCAATTGCGTTTATTTTTGCAATTTTGGTGACGTTTTACATCTCTTCATAGTTTTGTTACGTTTATAAATAATTAGTTTTTTGGTTCGTATACGTGGTCATTTATGAAATATTCCATCGGGTTCGAATGGACGGCAAACAAACACGCAATTTAAAAAAAAGAAATTCACGTTTCGATGCTTGGATCCTGAGATATTAAACATTTTGCGTAAGTATGCACTACTCGTATATTATTTACCATATTGAAATGAATGTATATAGAGTGAACCTTGTAGAATAAGTATGCAATTGCCCAAAATTATTAGTTGCATATTTCTAATAAAAATTATTGCAGTAGAGTGAGACGCGCGCTCAAAAATCGGACAATCGCCTACTTAGTCTAATGCATAAAAACTCGCAGGATCCAAGCATCGAAACTTGAACTTTTTTAAATTGCGTATTTTTTGCCGTGTATTCGAACCCAATGGAATATTTCATAAATGACTACGTATACGAACCAAAAAACTAATTATTTATTAGTATGCAAAGCTTCAAACAGCTTTTGCAAACTTTCTAAGTTTTATGCGCAGTAGATTTATAAAACCTTGTTAAAAAAAAAGTTTTGCATGCCTGGCATACAAGTTTTGGGTGCTTTATTGTACATAATCTAAACTATACTTAACGTAAGTGTCATCAATATTGGTTGACTATCTAAATTTTTATGGCAACTTAAAAAACATACGCGGTTTTGGCAGTTTCTTCATTTTGCAACTTAATTATTTCAGTTATAACAATCAGACTGGTACCATTTTGTAGCTATTTTTATTATAAACAAATCATATACTGAACTTTTTTCGTAGTAAGCCATCCTGATCCACGCCATCCACGGAAGAAAACTCCTCAAAAACGGTTGATGGCGTCTTAAGTTGTTAATAACTTTTCTGTTATCACTACTATTTAGTAGGCATTACATATTTTATACTACCCACTGTTCTGAATAGGTTTGTGCAATGAAATAGCTGTTAACACGAAAATACACTCTTCACATCTCTATTGACTGGACTAAATATAGTTACTTAGATTACTTAGACAATGTTTGAATCGCTGTTGAATCGAGAACTACATTTTTCTGGAACGTATCTTATTAAGTGTCACTTAAATACAAAGAATGAAATCCACACTTTGTAGTTCACACTAGCTAGCCTGGTGTATCTGTTCTTTATCGTTGAGCCAATCTTGTTGTTGCTCTACAGCTTAAGCATATTTTAGTAATGTGAATTCACGTTAGTTGTTTCCAACATAACGATATGTCAATAGTATATTGTACAACTAGCTATGAAAGTCATACTTTTTTTCACGAATTTGCAGTTTTGATTAACGAGGACGACGTCCGAGTTTATCAAGCAAATGAGTGAAGAAAAGGAGACTGCATAATGTGTTGTACACGACATTTTTTTGCATATTGTAATAAGTTGAGAAATTTATCCTAAAATTTATGAAGTTATGCAGAATTTTAGAAAAATCAGAAACATATGTGTTTCTGGTATACTATGGTATTCTTTGACAATAATCTCCGAGGAGATTGAAGTTTGTTTTTTTACAAACATTAATAAAGAAATAATTTTAAAAAGTGCTACTTTCATTACGATTTTTCGTTAAAAAACGTCAACTTTCATAATCACTACGCAAAAAAATAAATTAAATCTGATTTACAATTTAATTATTGTAATAACTAATGTTATAGTAATGATATAGAAGAAAATCATTATTGATAAAATACAAAATTATATATGTAATAGGTATTTATGGTACAAGTGAGTTAAGTAAGATATTATCCACGAACGAAAAATTTATCCTCGAGGGTCGGTAGGCTCGAGTGGGTTAATTTTTCTGAGTGGATAATATCCTTAACTCACGTGTGCCATACAAAATTTTATCCAACACCTCTTTATTTAAGTTTAATATCGAATTTGCAATGTATAGTTAGTCTGTAGTTTTTGACAGTTATAAATTTAATACTCTAGCGCGATGACTGGATTTTAATAATATTATGCAATGTAAGCTGGTGATTGGTTGCTACCTATAATAGCAGCCAATCACCATTCTAATGCAAGTACAACAATGTTTTTCTACCCACAAGTGAGTAAACATCGACTTTAATTGCTTGCAAACATCAAGTTTTAGCCCTCTTTATTTAGAGGTGTTGGATAAAGATTTTTAATGGTTTATTGCAAATGATGCTGAATTTTAAGAATGAATACGATGCTTGAAGCGTACGCGCGTACTATCACAAGCGAATGTCTAATAAAAAGCAAAAGATAAATGATGTATTTCATTTAACTTTTGAGGAATCTTTGCAAACCCAAAACTTTGTATTAGAATTTCAAGAAAAATAGATTATGATGTTTAATAGGTTAAAAATAAAATAGGTTATTATTATTATGTCTGTTAATATTAAAAGTTAGGTTATGTAACATTATTAAAATTTAAATAATGTTTTAATAAGAAAATATTTAAGGTAGGTACATATATGCCAATTTGTTGCACAATGCTATTACTTGCTTGCTTGAAAAATGTATTGCTTATAAAAATGATACTCAGCCTTGGTAGTGTATTGTCTAGCGTGCTGGATTTTCATCCAAGCAACCCAGTTCGACTCCTGGTACCGGCAGATCTGGTTAAGGTTTTCTGCAGTTTTTCCTTAGCTGTGACACAAAGGTTGGATTTGCACGGTTCCATTTGTCTCTAAGCCGCACGTTGGGCCTACGTAATAATAATCGCCCCCTCCCTATCGCATAAGCTTCATAGCTTCTGGGACCTATTGTGTATAGCTAGAGTAAACAATTTAATTAATCTTCTTGACTATTCAGACATAGATAAAATGTAACTAAAAAGGTATTTTCCAATAATTGTTACTAAAGTAAACACAATATCCGAAAGAAGAATTTGTAAATAAATGGACGATTAATAACATTTTTTTAAATGTAAATGATTCATCAATATTCTTGTATAACAAAATTGGAAGAAATATAAAAGTCGATGATCTTACTTGATTGTTCAGAAATTACCGAATTTTATTATTTGCAGCCAGTATATATAGCACAATTATAGGGGTATTATAATTCTTGGTATCCATCTCTGAAAATAGAAGAATTGTATCCTCCAAAATAATACCGAGTCATGAAAAAATAATAGTATTGGAACCGTAATAGTTCTAAAAATGTTTTTACCAGTTTAAAATCGAATCTAAAGCATTAACATCCTGAAATTCTTGGTATGTCTAATAATAAAAATGAATTTCTATTATTGAGTTAAATAATGTATAACAGGTAATAAACATTTGCTTACCAGGGAAGCATTCACTTACAATTTAATTGGTTTATAGAAGAAGCTTACTTGTGAAGGGTTTTGCAATGCACCATTGTTAAAAATGGAATAAATAAAAGCAAATAATTTGTATAAGCTACTAAAGCTTTAAAATTAATTCGAAAAGCTTTTTAAGTTTAGTAAAACATAAAAGAGATCTTAGTTTGTTTTGGCTAAAAATATGAGGTTATGCTTTCATTTATGATATGTTCCTGTTATATCATCAAAATTGTTTAAATATCACTTTTAATTTAAAAGGTACTAAATTTGAATTCATAGAACAAAATTCAATTTATGGATTCAAGAATTAAATTAACAACAAATAAAGGGAATTTAATAAAGCACATAAACAAAATTTATTCAATAAATAAGAATTTATTAATTTTGAGAAGCTTAAATAAAAAACCTGAGATGCACCTTTTTATATTTTTGAAATATTCTTTCATAATCACTGTGAAGAATCTCTTTTATACCTTTACATGTAAATAAAAACAATTCTAAGAATGTGGTAGAACCATACCATTACAATATGTAATATAGGATAGTATTGGATTTTTTTTGTTAACGTTGAAAGAATTCTTATCACAGAAAGATTTCCCATTCTCCTGTATGAATTCAGATTTTTAATATAAGATTCATCCTACAGTAGTTTACCGATTCATTGGATTATTTATATTATGGCAGCTAAAAAATGTTAAATCTCGTTTGTGGTTGCAGGAAATTTTGAATACTCGTGTGATGTTTTGTCGTTCTTTAAGAGATCCACGTTCACAAACAACAGTCTAAGTATCATGTCAAATTTCCCACATTATTCAATAAATTAACTGGAAATGACTCCAAAAGAAGATATTAAAAAACGGATTGAGTAGTATAACGAGGTAAATTTTATAATTGTCTTTTTTTTAATATTCTAGACCTAGACGATGCAAGGTTGGATTTTTATAATAAAGTCTTTTTTGCGCTAATAGAAATTGCACACAAAATTTTACCCCACTTCGCAATTTATCGCAATTCATATATATATTAGGAAGATGTACTTAGATTATGATTATATAAAATTATAGGCTCTATTACATCATGGCTTTTATTTTTTTCTTTGTCTGCTTCGAGTCTTATTGCTAAATTAATACTTTTTCCCTTTTGGTGAAATTTAACTTGCAATAAAGCGCTCCGAATTTGAGTATACGAATTAAAAGATATCAAATTTCAATATTCCATATATGGTGCTAATGATTTTCCGTATCTAAGGTTTTAAATTAATCAAGTGTCAATTTATTTTGGGATGGAGGTTTTATAATTTGATAATAAAGAAATAATTATCAATTTTTTATGACTGGATTTTATAAATGGATTAACTCTAATTATAAAATTACACAACCACTATTACACGAATAATTGGATTTGGAATTCAACTTAGTAAAGCCATTTATAGGGAAATATTTGAAAGAGATCAGTGACACGCTTTCATTTCCGAGACGAATGAAAGAGCAGATATTTGTATAATAATACAGTTGGCAAGCTTGTGACGGCAAATTTAAATAAAAATAAGATTTAAATGTAAATAAACGTGATTTTTTTAATAGTAAGAAATATGATGATAAAAAGTATTAATCCCCCAAATAAAGTAGATTAAACTATTTTGGGACTAACAGAAAGAAGATTTTGGTATCTGAGTTGAATTTTGTTTTGTTATTTGTTAAATTATAAAATAGATTTGTGCTGTAATTATTGAAAGATTGCTTTGTATATCTGTTTTATATTATTGTGTTCCTATATATATAATAATCTAGTGCCCTATTGAAGCAACCCGCCTGAGGGTCTCAATTTGTGAAGTGTTAGACTTTGCACAACAATTTTATTTAGCACGAACAATTATTTTAATTTAAGGTACGAAAGTAGTGCGTTGTGTGTTTTATGCCACCCTTTACTACACGTCACAAAAATATTACAAACAATAAGTATTAATTTAGTTTTAAAAGAGTTTTTGGGAAATGGATAATTTTACATTGAAATAAGTAAAAAGACTTTGCATGTTTTCCGATCAGAATTCAATTTTTTTTACTACCACGGGTAATCCAAAAATCACGGATAATCGCAAGTTTACTGTATCTTAAGTAATTTTTAATAACATCAAAATTAGGTTATATCACGATAATATTAAAGCTAATGGAAAAATAGAAGTCAAATAAAAACTGCTCACTCCAAACTCCAAACTCTTGTTACGGCATTGCAATGAAATAATCGAACTTTTAAAGCTATAGTGATACTAAAGAAGAATAAATTAGAAAATACACTTTTGTTTATACTATAAGTATATAAATCATATTACTTAAATACATGTATAATTATCCTTGTTTATAACAAACTAAATTGTTGATAGCGTGTTATTAATTAATTAATAAATGAATAAATATTCTAAATATTTTTTATCGATAAATAATGTTTATAGAATGAAAACGCCGAAGAAGACAAGTAATCAATTTTTTATTACTGCAATATGGAAATTTGCTGGATTGTTATAAAAACTCTATATCGACTTTTATAGCACAATATCCTGAGCTTACAAAAAAAGCGATAACTTTTTATATAAATAAATATAAAAATAAATAATACCTAACCTCATTACCTTAAAATGATCCATTACTCATTCTAAAGTTCAGCTAAAAAAAGGCGAACCCTTATTAAAAATTCATTTTTATTCTCAACAAAGGTTAGTAGGTGATACTAAATAAGTAACCTTTTCTTGATTTTCTTTTCAAGTAATCCTTTTTATTTAAAAGAATACCTAGTTAAATACCTTCTATCAAAACTTTCCATAAATCAAAACCACAATTTACAATGCGATTTTCAATCAGAAAAGTTATTTTCCATTGCAAATTGGTTTTTAACACCTCAAAGTCAAGTGCAAAACTTCTCCTCTGTTGAGAGAGCGAGCTATTAACCAGGACCAAATGTGCGATGCTAATTGTGTGTAATTGCATTAAACGCTTGTGTGAACAATATTCTTTATGTAGTGGCATAAAGGTGAGCAAAAGGGGAAAGATCGAGGTGGTATAGTTGAACGTATTAAACTAATTTAATAAACATCACATGAACGGTTAACGTTATTATCAGGCCTAAGATAGATAATTGATAGGTTGCCTTTATTAGTAATGCATAATGGTGACTTCGTTGTTCCTACTAAAGTTACACAATAATATCTGTTTAATAGAAATGTTAGATGACAGCTTGTCAATCAAATCGGTTGGTTGCTGTTACTTTATGTAAAATTAGATATCTTCTGTTGTGTTCTTTGGTCGTCCACTGTGTTTTTCATAGCGATATACTATGTGCCAGGTGTAACAGCATTTTTGTTCCAGACGTTCCAGTACTGTATATTCCTTAAGTATTAAGAATTCATAGTAATTAAGTCCAATGATAGGTATTATATAGTAGTTTATGATAATAACGTTTGCGGGTTATCCATATAATACGTCACATTGAGAAAGTAAGATCGTTTAAGTGCCCGTAAAACAATTAGTCGGCAAAATAAATACTCAAAGAATAAACAATGTCACTATAACAATATGACACCACAAGTACATGGCCTACCAGATTGATTTCCTGTTCAATGTTACATTGCCCATAACTCCTTAACGATTAAATTTTGGACAAAAGCGTGTAAGGCACTTTCGACTTAAAATTGTCCAAAGAATACGCTCTTAAGCTATGGCCATCGAGTCACGGGACACCTTGTATATATAGAATAGTTTTTGATTATGCAACATCGGCTATCGGTTCGACATCACCTTAATGTATATCTGAACTTGAAATACATTTTTTACTATTAGATATGCATTGCACCCGCATTCCACTTGGAATCCGGATTTCATTTGAAATCCGGATTCCATTTAGAATCCGGATTCCATTTAGAATCCGGAAACCCGAACTTGAAATGTCATATTATCCACGAATCCTGATTTTGGATATCCGAATTTAACTTGCAGCCCTAATTTGTACTACTGCTGTTCTTAATTGACTCTATGAATTGTATTTAAATAAAGTATCTCAGGTGGACGTATATCTAAAATTCTTTTTTTTTCTTATTTCATTTGCCTTTGACATTTTTATTAAAAACTTGCAAAACTACTACCACTGCGAAAACACAATTAACCTCCAAATTCCAAACTAAAATTACTTTCAAGTGATTCTCCTGGGTAGCATAAACGTAAGTTTTACTTTCAATGCTACTGTATAGTTCAGTTACTTTAAAGGTTAAGCAATGGTTTCAGACCAGTGACAGGAACTTTCGGTGCTACTTTAAAGTTTTAAAAACTTAAAAGTAGCTTCGGGCAAGTTACTACTATAATCATAATATCACTTGAAGTTGCAACAACATTAAGGTAATTATACTAAGTAGCAATACCGTTCCACATACTTTAAAAAGCTACTTAGAAGTAATGTAACTACATAGTTCTAATAAATAGTAGAAGTAACTACATAATTACTAAAATATTCCAAATTGAAGTAATTAAACCTATAAAGTCATAAATTTAGTTGTAGTTACGTAATAGCTACTCAATCAAAGTTCCGATCTCAGTTACCGCTACTTAGATGCTGCTTGGGAAATCAAGATGATCTAGCAATACAGAAGCGGTGTGTTAAATTCCACTACTAAATCTAATATATTTTTAACAATTTTATAATCTTTTCAAAATTGTAAGTACTATGAGTAAATAAAAAAAAATTCTCACGTACCTAAACTATTATAATTAAATGTCATAATTTTTATCGCAGATAAGTTATTTTTCTAAAACATTTTATCTACTAAAGAAGAATAACTACTAAATATGTCCGAAATGATGATTTTGAAAAGAAATTGATTTTTATTTAATTAAAATTTATGCAACTCTTTAAAAGAAAATTCGTACATCGTTAAGTAAACGAAATAATAATCCATTGATTTGCTTTACCGTTTAAGTAAAAGTCCCAACGTCCAGAAATACAATACTGATTGTGGTGGTTAGAATTAGAATTAATTAGAGGAATAATTATTTTTTGTGTGCAATTTAGTTATTGCATAATATATTACAATAATATAAACAATACTACCGCTATGAATTAACCTATATACATCACATTTTACT
This sequence comes from Agrypnus murinus, assembly GCA_929113105.1. Classification (NCBI taxonomy): domain Eukaryota; kingdom Metazoa; phylum Arthropoda; class Insecta; order Coleoptera; family Elateridae; genus Agrypnus; species Agrypnus murinus. The sequence continues at coordinate 197,308,553 of OV816025.1, forward strand.
ATAACTAGTACTTATCTACCTGCATACTGCAAAGTCTAATATAATTATCGATTCAATGCAGATGCAATAAATTGTTACAATCACTAGCAAATCTTTAATCACTACAATTTACAATATGCAATATCGCACTTGAATAATATTTTGGGAATTCAAGTATCACTTTAGTTACAAACAATACGGATTTTCAGTTAAGACAATTTTTGGCTGCGCCAGTCAACCAAGTCAAACCAATGAAAGTGAAGTATTTTCAGATTTAGACTGGGTTATTAAGTTTTCCATTTTTGAAAAACCAATTATTTACGTTTTTAGCATGCAACATCAATTGCCAAACATATATCTAAGCAATAATGCACTCAAGAACATAAAAAAGAAGGGGGAAAGCTGTTGAGGATACAAATAGCTAACACGTGCTCAGAGAAATGTTCAGATTCACTGCCTACTATGTTTTAGCAGTTTACAGAACGGTAAGAACGTGGATTACTAAAACAACTACCGTCATGGGAGTAATTCCGGCACAACAACACTCACGAACATATCTAGTGTTTGCTGTTTACTGTGATATGTTTTAAATAAACCTGGATTTGTTGATTGCAATATGAGTTGTAGGCGTAGGGCAATTAGAATCTGAATCGAAACCTAACCTCAATGATTTATATCTTTGGTGGTGTAGAAAAGGATTTAAAATGTATTATGTGTGCCGTGTTTGCATTTTAGATAATAAAAGTTTTCCTATTAAACTACAAAGTGTAGCAGTTTGTAAAAGTTAAAGCCTCTCCTTTTTACATGCAAAAAAGTTTCAAACATTTTTTAAATTTTTTCTAACGTTGATGAATTACCTTATTTCTTAGAAATACGACTGAATTTTCCATTAGTCTTTTCTACAATCGATTTATCACTCTTTTCTATATATATTCTTTCTGAGTTTTACCCCAATTCGTAAGAATTTTAGGTGGGATATAAGAAGAGGTGCCAAAATAAAGGATTTAGGATATCCTTGGAGGATTTTGCCGAGTTGTAAGCAGATAAAAGTAAAGAACGAAAGGGTTCAAAAGATTATAGGTTTAGGGCTCTCTTTGCAACTTCGTTTTAATAATGCATCATTCCGAGGGTTATGATCCATAATTTAGGGAGAAAACTTTACTTAGTTTTTAACTTCTATATTCTCTAATGTCGCCGGGATTCTATTCCATGCGTTATTTATGTCACTTCCTTTAGTAACGCTAAAGCTTTTTCATGAAAATTTAATACAAGCTGGAATACATTTAGTTTCTATGAAGTCTAGTAAATTTTCAGCTCAATGCGCCTACTATACACACATACTATATCGCACATACTAAAAAAGCTTAGAAGGTTCACACGTTATCGCTTTATGTGATCTTAAGTGATAAGTGCCTTCATAAAAGCTCACCTTCCGCAAGGCCAATTTTATCGATGAGATAATGTTTAATATGCAATGAAATATCTTATGGATTTATTTGTATTTAGAATAGTTAAATTATGCATAAGGTGTTCGTTGTTAAGATAAAAACAAATTTTAATTGGGGTTTAGTAAAATAAGAGGAAGTTTTAGAAATTTGTAAACATTATTACAATAGACACAAGTCTACAAGGAATATGACAATAAGCTAAAGGGTTTAGAAGTGTAGAAACAAGCGCTTATGCAAATAACCCAAGAGATTTGGTTCAAACTGTAGAATTAACAGAGATGGAAATTAAGGAATAACCTAAGGAATGGGAAATATTCATCTTGGAACATACTGCAGTTTCTTTTTATTTGTGCATTTTATTCTTAATTAAGAATTAGGAAACACTTTATTATTAGTTTTCAAGATAATCTCGTATCGTTTTGGTATGTAATCGGCTTATGAACATGAAACGAAGGGATTATAGTAACCATTAGGTTGGATGTATTATACACAGAACGTGCAAAATATGCATTCACATTGAAATGGGCGCGTCATCTGAATAATAGAATTGGCAATGAAAATGTATAAATTGCTTAATAGAGGCAATTTTTCTAGGTGGTACGAGATCTCCAGATTGCGCCTCTGCAATGACTGCTAGTATGACTAATATTTTGGTTAGAAAAAACCAATTTTATTTGTAGGTATTTCTCGCCTTAACACTGGCATATTTATTAATTAAATCATAATAATTCGGGACGCATCTTGTTTAAAATTTTGCACGCGGGATATTTAAATATTTTTTTATTTTGGGGTCCCTCTCCCCAAGATCGCTCTCGCTTGGGTTTCATCATCCTAACGTCGTCTCTGCTTAATAGACTGCAACATCCTAACTACAGTTTTGGTTATATATATAATTTTGATTAAAGAACAACTAATACTAGTCATTTTGGCCCTTTAATGTTAAAATTATCAGTTCCAGTAGTAATTAACTATTGTTAAGTCCAATCAGCAATCAAATAAAGATTAGTAAAAGTTTCACAGTTTTATTAAAATATAACCTGACAATATTGTTTCGACAGATATGCTGTCATTATCAAAGGTAATAAACAAACACATTTCATCCTTTATGATTCTTTCTTATATCTATAACATTTACAAATTATAATCGCGTGATGCAATTATCTTTTTCTTTAATTAACGACCAGTAGTTATTAACATATACGAACTATTAGGTTATTAAATAGTAAGTTTTATAAGATATGCAAGAGGTCTCCTCTCATTTAAGATCACTAAACGGCTATAATAGATGCAGTTATTTAGCAGTCAATTGACAACAACGATGCATTTTCTGTTTTAAATTTTCCACTTAATTGACATGAAATTGATTAATATTGTCATAAATGTATAATACAATAAGTGCTCTGAGTTGTAAATTTGTCATTCTGAATACGAGTTGCTACTGTAACGAAGAATGAATGGAACGCGAGTGATTGTTTTCAATAACAACATCAACGAGTAGTGAATGAATGACAAATTGACAATTCACAATCCATTGATTGTTTTACGGTCACTGTTTAAAACCAAGCTTCTCCGTTAGTTTTGGTTGTCGCTGATTTCCCTCTCCCTCTCTTTATCGTAAATTTGCGCTAGCGCGGTCAAGCGCATTCACAATGGTGCAGTTGGCATAACAAAATGGCAGGCTTTCATTAGAGGATGGTTGAATGTGAGATAAAATAGGAAGTTGGTTTGGTATAATTCGCTTTAGCGGAGAAAATCTCGCGTCCGTCAAATCGATCACTTGAATGGTTATATTTGATCGATCGTCGACCAGACGGAATAGACTCTGGTGTTTACCACTTAGGTAAACCTTTTTTTATTTTTCACCATGTGCTAAAATCTCATTAAAATCGTATTCTATTTTAGGTAACAAGTCTATATCATTTACCTAGAAGAAATGATTTAATAAAAGACGTTTCGATTGATCGAAAGGTAAAATTCTTTTCAAATATTTAAAATTAATATCACATACAGAGTATTTTATTTTTAGGTCTTTTGTTTTTCTTTCTTGCTCGTCTTTTTTTTCTCTTCTTGCCCTTTTGACCTCGGGTTTGGTTTAACTTGAAGACCTTCCCTTTTGGGTTAGTACCTGCATACATACATACAGGGTTGTTGTATGTAACACAAGATTATTCCGGAAGAAGTGAAACAAAAATCCCTAAGCAAGGCTTTTAAACCGTATCATTCGTGGGTCATCGAATGGTGGGATGTTTGTTTGAAACTGTATGTATTTATATATATTGTGTCATTTTATCTATGTGTCCATGTATTTTTGAAACGTTTATACAATTTATTTACTCATGCATGTTAGTGTTTAAGTATCATATATGATACTATGATAGTGTTAATTATATATCATAGGGTAGTTTTTAAGATTTATAACCAGCTGTGATACAAATCACTATTCTGTCGATTTTACCAGACTTATTAAAATCCTTAATCAGTATAATTAAGAACCTTTACCGTTTACAATAAAGCCCTACTTAGAAAGTTTACATTTCACTACATATTTGTGTTTTATTTATTACTATTTATTTTGTAGTTTTAATATTTGCTTTCCAGCTTGTAACCTGTAAGTGTATATGTAAGTTGTCTATATGTTACTAAAAAATCTATTTCTTCGTTTATCTAATAAGTAGCAAATATTCTATCATTTTCTATACTAATGCTGGGATCGTGTCACAAAATGGATTACTATTTTATTAGTAATACGTACTTAATAATACAAATAGCGATGAAATGTTTAATTATTTGGTCATTCCAGTATACCAAAATTATAAAATATTGCAACTTTTCTGTTAAACGTGATGATGATAGATCGAAAAATAACAACGCGCCTTCTTTAAAAATATTTTTTAATAAAAAAGTGTCTTTAATAAAATATGACAAAATTGTTTATAACTTGGTACACATGATATAAATCATTGTTATATTATTCTTTAGGCACAATTTGGCACCAATTTTTTATTACTATTCAAGGTTCTATAGTAAAACATCTATTAACAATCGTAACAAGCTGCAAATTGATTATTGGCCTCCTACATTTTACAAGTAAATATGGAGATGGAGTAGTTTACGAAAAATCACTTTAAAGTGATTCTCCTGGGTAGCAAAAACGTAAGTTTTACTTTCAATACTACTGTAAGGTTCAGTAACTTTAAAGGGCTAAGCAATGGTTTCAGACTAGTTGCAGGAACTTTCAGTACGACTCTAAAGTAATTATACTAACAATGGAAGCTTACAGCTAACGTGTCGTTCATTTCAAAAATTATTTGTTTAAATGGAAGTAAATCGTAAGTAAATCAATAGTTAATCAAAAGTAAAAAAAATAAGTAAATTAGTGTTTCTGCATTTAATCTCATACAGCTTATTTAAAAAAAATAGCAAATTAACACAAACAAGACGCAACGTATTTACTTGGAATAAAAACGTTACTCGCAACAGGCAAGATTCCCGCGTGGTTAACGTAGTAGCTTTATAAACGGTCGGACTAGTGTTCAATTCCCACTATCTCCGATACTTTTTTTAAATTATTTTTTAGTAAAAATGCATTCCTGTTTACGGTTGGGCTTTTAAGTAATTTAATAAAGATTATTACAATTATAAGTCGTGTATTGCCTAGATCGTAATTGTAACTTTCTCTAATTGTTATGCAGAAAATGGGAACAAGAACCTACGAATAATATATAGTTAAGGGTTACCAATAATTTAATAATTGACATAAAGTTTAGTATTTATTTATTTTTAAATTATTCCTAAAAATGAATCAAAAACTATAAACCTGCAAATTTAATATCGAGTTAACTGTAAGGTTCCCTTGTAAGTGGCAATACTGTTCCACATACTTAGGGTTACTCAGAAGTAATGTTACTACATAGTTCCAATAAATAATAAAAACAACTACATAATTACTAAAACAATCCGAACTGAAGTAATTAAACCTATAAAGTCATTAGTTTAGTTGTAGTTACGTTTACGTAACAACTACTCAATCAAAGTTCCAATCTCAGTTAGTGCTACTTAAATGCTGCTTGGGAACTCTCACGCCAGCAACAATAATTTGGTTGAACAGACCACTTTTACGAAAGAAACGTCAAAAAAAGAAAGCGATAACAAAAGTGAAGTAATAATCATCGCCAATGATGAGGGAGTATCCCATAACTGGGGTGCCGAATGGGAGGAAGACAACATTCGAGAAAACGAAGAACCACACTTAGCAGTCGAGTTTCTTGGCCACCGTGTTAGTCTTCGTATTGAAATTTGACAATGGTTAACTACGTATGGAATTAGTCATATAACTTTGAAGAACTGATTTTGAATCATCATCTGCCGAACAAGCTCCTATCGTCAGTTCCTAGGACACTACTATAAATACCCCAAGAAATATTATTCTAGGCAGTGTTGGTAATAACGGTCATATTTGGTATCAATGTTGCAATTATGTTTAAAAAGGCTTTAGCTAGTGTGACGGATAACATAACATCAACATAACTTTAATAGAAATAGTTAGTTTGCGGAATAAACTAGTACTATTATAGTATATTAAAGTATTAGTTTCATAAGACACGTTTCTAGCGCACGCGTCCGAGTTTAGAAAACGACCCGCGTAGCGGGGAGTTTTCTAAAGAGGACAAGTGCGCTAAAACGTCTTATGAAACGAATACTTTATACTATTTTTTCTATTTGCGTTAATTTGTTATTAAATAATTAAAAGAATTACTTAGTTTTAAATAAAATTTGTTAGGGATATTTTGGTAAGTAGCATATCAGTTGGCAACACTAGAATTATTGAATTGTTTTTTACATAACCTCGCTTAATCCGCGCGACGTAGAAATTCTTATCTCATATACACAAAGCTCGCTAGTAGTGGGCCGCTAAATAATTGCTACTTAATGAATTAAAAACTTGGATGAAATCAGAATAATTATATTTCATTTCATAGAATAAATACATTATTTGTCAAAGAAATTAATGAGGTATAAATTTATTAGTATATTCAGCAAAGAATGATTTTTGTTAACAAAAATAATTATTCATTGGATCTTTTGGATATTATAACTTAAATTATAAGGTAAAGATATATAATTTTATAAAACTGAATTTTATTACGTTAAGTTCGTTAATAAAAAAGTAAAAACCGTTACGCCCTTGACATAGCTATTTATTATCCGGCGCATTTATGTGGCCTGCAAAACTAGTTTTGCAAGCGTTACATTCCAGTTATAAGAGTTCACTGCGTAAATAAAATAAGTTTGAGATTCTAAGAACAGCTGTCTAACAGTGATATCAACAAAAAAATTCATTAGAACACGCAAAATGCGTATCCTAATGAAGCCATTAGGACACGCAAATATAAAAAAGTTATTTTGATGAATTACCAATTTATATAAGCTCAAGGAAGAGATTTTGATCCATTTTATTCAATATAGCTGAACAAACACAAAGTTGTTATTTTGAATCTGCCACTTACACTGTAATACAGGTGCTTTATAATTGTAACCTGTAACACACATTTAAAGCAATTCTTTACATTCAATACAGCTGTTAGGAAGTTGTTGCTGCAACTTCTTAGAAGCTGTTTAGCATGGCGTATAAAATCTGGTAAAAGAAGACGAAGAGGTTTCCATAATGCTACATAAGTATTTATGATGAGCTTACCCAGATATGATTATATCAACTACAGATATCATAAGATCACCTATCACCTCACAAAAAAATGATTGTTTTATCTCTTGCTATAAAATATACTATTATACGGATATAAAACGTATTAAATTCATATAAAACATAAAATACGTAAACATGTATGTACAATGTACATGTATGTTACATGTAAAGCAAAATTTGTTTTGGAGAATTATACGTACTATTGAACGGCATCAACACCAACATTATAATTTTTGACTAGCATATAAAAGTCAGCAAATTAAATCTATCTCTCTTCTCTATTAGTCCAGTCAGTAGGTAGTTTTGTCTTGCAAAAGGCCAGGAAAAGCTAGGCAATTTGGTTATTTCTGGGGTCTTAATGAAATTCTGAAATTTGTAAACACTAGAAATCGCCGCCGGCACCGCCGTGTGTATCTGTGAAATGATCTTATAATCAATCAATGATCAATAATCTTTAAAATTTACAGGAAGAATTGCAAAACATCTTTCACAGCAATAATTGATGTGAGAAAAATTTGTTCCATACAAAAGATGTAGAAAATTTTATTCTTTACAACTTTGTAAATAATTACTTTTACTCTCAATTGCAGCGGAAACCAGATATTCTCAGAAAACCAGATTTCGGCGGCGCCAGCGGCGACTTTTCGTGTTTACAAAATGCAGGATTTCATTATGATTTCCCAGAATTAACAAAATTTCCAAGTATAAACTTTTCCCGATCATTTGCAAAACAAAGCCTTTTTTGGCTCTACTGACTGGGCTATACTCTGAACTAATTTTGCAAAATTTGTCATTTCTAATAATTTCCTGTTTTTTGTTACAGGTACGTGTCTTGCTTAGTATTTCTTTCAAACATTACGTAAGTACAATTTTTAATCTTTATTGTTACTATTATAAAACCAAACGAATTGGTTCTCATTAACATAATTATGTTTAAGTATTAACTCTTAATTTTTTTTCTAATTCCAATCCTTCAGGTTTTTGTAATTCGTATGCATAGTAAGGGCTCTATACATTTGAAACGGATAATAGACGTCAATTTAGTGATAAATAGTAGTATTCCATAATTTCTGATGCGGAATTTTCTTTTTCTATTTTATTTCCTTATTAAACAAAACTTAATATAACCACCAAAAGCTTATAATAACAATCAGCACCAATTCACTAATTAGTGGCCAAAAATCGGTAATTGTAACAAAACCACAGAAAATCCTTGTTTTTACTATTTTGCTTTTTCTCCACTTATTTTGTATTCTTTTTCCTTGGTATATCCGAATAAAAACAATGGCTGTTAGTCGGAAGCTTCCATTAGCGGTTTAGTTAATTACAGCAATAATCGCTGTTCGCCATGGAGAACTTGAACGGCGAGTCGCAGGTGGCACTGGCGGAACTAGCGATCACTTAGAGCTCGATTAAGGGATGCTCATTAGCTTAATATGAAAGTCGGTTTGTGTAACTTACAAAGTTCACTTTAGTTAGGTCTGAAAATCTTCATTTAAAAGTACACAGATCAAAATTGATATGCTGCTAAAACCTAAAATGACAAAAAGTTTTTAATTGTTTTAAGATTTTAGATTACATTAAGATTTTTAATTTTTATTTTTATTTCGTTATAAATTTAATTGTAATTAGAATTATTTATATTCTACAAATAATTCAAATGCCATTTTGTGTTAAGATTAATATTTGGACGTGTTATGTCCAACATAAAGTAGCAGCCACTCACATGACTATTTTCAACTATAGAAGATTTCTTTTATTTTTAAGGATCAATTGTTAATTTAAACGGTATTTAATTTTCTAGCTGTGTACATAACTCAACCTGAATTTCTTAATGAAAGTTAGTTGGCGCTGTTATTTCAAAAAATAACGATTTAACGATTATTTAGGAAATGCAACCTATAGTTACCCAACGTAGCCCTATGAAATGGAAGCTAACCTTACCTAGCCTAACTTTATCACGAATACACTTTCTACATTACTGGAAGACTGTCCTTGAAAATCAATAAACTTTTCTTTAATAATAATTGCTTTAATAACATGATAATGTTGTGAACAGGTACGTTTATTTTTCTAATTTACCTTCAGTTAAATTAAATTAGATTCGGTTGTGATACATTTCCGATACTGCATACCGTCGTTTCATATGAAAAGTGCGTAAGTAAATTGAGGCACAAGTGCAATATAGTTATTTACGTTATATCCTGCAAATGGAATTTTACAGTCGAGTAAGATGTTACGGACAAGGCGACGAAGGAGCCGAATCTGCAATTTCATTCACTCTGCATATTTCCTTCTGCAGTTATTGAAATAAGAGAAATAAATTCCCGAATTCAAAATATGGACATCTATGAAAAACGAGTGTTCATAGTAACTGAACACTAAATCATTGGTCAGTTGATTTATTATATTTAAATCCGGTAATAGTTATTTACGTGGCAAGCTTTGTAAATAAATATATGGGCGAGCTGGAAAGTTTGTGTGGCGAACGACGAAGGAGGTAGCCTCCATAATCCAGTGAGCACTGTAAAGGTTAATTGCAAAGCGTGCAGTGTACAAAGTTTTATTTCCATCTTCACTTGCATTTTTTATTAATTTATTGTAGATTTTTTATAAACAGACATTTTATAATCAAAGGCAGTAGGACAATTTATAGCTAGACGTTACCATGGTGTTGTGATTAAGCAGCAAATAAGTTTTTATTACCTTTTTGTTGATGAGCATTGTAGAACTTTACACGTCTCTTTTAGGAGCCTCTAAAATCTATAGGGTTATAGCTAATTTAGAATTTACTTAGTTACCATAAATGACACTTTATAGGCATTCATGGTAACTAAGTAAATAAGTAGTTACAACTACAGCCTGTAAAACTGTATAGGCTCCTAAAAGGAAACGTGTAAAATTCTATAATGCTCATGAACAAAAAGTCAATGAAAACTACTTAACCACAACACCATGACAACGTCTAACTATAAATTCCTACCGCCTTTCATTACAAAATGTCTTTTTATAAAAAATATACAATAAATTAATAAAAAAGAAACGCTGGTGAAGGTGGAAATAAAACTTTCTACGCAGCACGCTTTGCAATTAATCTTTACTGGGCTCACTGGATTATTGAGGCTCAAGCTTGGCACGTAAATAACTATTACAGTCATACTCGACTGCAATTTCCGGATGGTAATCGCTAATGTAAACATGGATAATACGACGGTATGAACTAAAAGTATTGACAGCAACATGAAAAGTGTTACATTTTTTGCAAACGGTCTATTCGGACTTATGCACTTTTTATGCGAAGCCGATGATATTATGTAGTGCTCAGTAAACCAATCCTACTTTTGTGTTTCCGCTATACAAATTTTACAGCCCGAACGGCCGCGGATAAGATAAAGCGTTGTATGCTGTACATGATACCAATAATAATAAAGATACTTTAGGCTATGTTAGGTTACACGTCTTCATCTAAATAATTGAAGCTCAACCTAGTTGGCTCATGTCATTTGTGGCGTTACGAACGCCATCTGTTAACATTAGTAGCTTCGAAATTTAAATTTCAGACAAAATATTATAACAAAGCGTGAACTTGCATATGATGGTGAGATAATTTTTCAAAATTCTTATGCAGTTCTTTAGCAAATTGATTTTCATCTCTATAAACTATGCAAGGTGTATATCTCTAAAGATCTGATGATGCTAAATGGCTTTTGAGCTGGGTGGTGTGCACTACATTCTATGTGCTCAGAAGGAGATTAAAGCATGACTCAAATTCTAATTTAGCATTCTTTGATTTTGAGTGTTTAATATTCAATGAGTTCTAATTATTAGTCGTTAACTAACATTAAGAGTAATTAACTTTAGTCGTCCATAGTTTAAATTATGATGGCTGAATTCACTAAAGTAATGGCCCCCAGTCCCCAGCATGCCTTAAATGGCTAGAGGGTGCTAAGAATCTCAGGATCAGCTATGAGAATTGCGACATGGAATGTATTCATCAGAAAAACTCGATAATGTTGTAGCCGAAACGACTGGACTAAAATAAATATACTAAGAACAAATGAAAACAATGACCAGGATCAGGCAAATGCGCAACAAAGAATGGCATAATATACTATTCTAGGAACAATCATCCAAAAAATATGTAGAGTAGCAATTATTTTAGACAAATACACCAGCAAAACAGTAAATGTTATCTATTATTCAAACTGTGTTATAAAGGTACAGATAAACTCAAAAAGTGGAAAACTGATCAATTTCATTCAAGTATATGCACCGACAGGAGACAAAAACGAAGAAGAAATTGAGAGTTTGTATGAACAACTTCTAAAAGCCACAAAAAACATGATATCACGATTGTGGTGGGCGACTTTAACGCCAAAGTAGGTCGAGGCAAAGTGGACGAATACTGGGTGAATATAGCCTTGAAGTACGAAACGAAAGAGGAGATTTACTTATAGAGTTCTGTCAGAACGAAGAGTTTGTAATAGCAAATTGTCTGTTTCGACTTCACCCACGACAACTGTAGGTATATATGGAAATCTCCTATGGATTGTAAAGAAAGGATTATCAAAAATCAGATCGATTTTATTTTAATAAGGCATCGATATAAAAATGCAATAAAATCTGCAAAAACATATTGCGATGAAATTCAACAACAATGAAAAATTAAAAATTACACAGTAAATTTCGTTTACCCTTTTAAGCTGACTCAGGTTTATATTAATATAGCATGAGATAAAAATATTTAATTCAACTTTAATAATTCCTGTACCTGGAACGAGACTTACTACCAAAGCATTTGGACTTCTGCAGCTAAACAACAGGAACATAAACTCTGTATGAAGATAACAATGGATACTTGCATGAACATAAAATAAAAACATGAATAAATTCAAACACAGATTTTTATTTTTATTGTGGTTAAAACGAAAATCAAAATTTAAAATAAACACAAACGTTTAACCAAAGAAATTCAATGAAATAAATAAAGATTAGTAAAAGTTTCACAGTTTTATTAAAATACAACCTGACAATATTGTTTCGACAGCTATGCTGTCATTATCAAAGGTAATATAATTATAAACAAACACGTCGCTAAGGTAGATACAAAATAGGTAACTAGATAAAATAATAATAATAATCATAATTAAATATCTAATACTTCCAGTAACGGAGAATTACTGAGCTCAAGTTGTTCATTCATTAAAGGTACTCTGAGTTTGTGTTTGTATATCTCAAAGGCTTCTAAAATGTCTAATTTGCGTTGGTTATTACAAAAATGTAGGAATTTAATATTATTTTGAGGAGTCATTGTGTGATTTTGTTCTAAAAGGTGTTTGGCGTAATTCGATTTTTCAGGATATTTATTTTTGTAATGACGTACGTGTTCTTTATATCTTATGTCAAAATTTCGAAGTGTTTGTCCAATATATACCGAACTACAAAAAGAACAATTTAAACGGTAAATGCCCGATTTCATGGTATCATGTGTTCTGTCTTTAGCATTAAATAAAAATGAAAAAGTGTTAGTGTTGGTTAGAATGTTATTTTATAATTGTTGGTTTTTCTTAGTATATGTGCAATTTTCTGATATTTTGCCAAAATATGGTATAGATATGTAATTTGTGTCTTCTGTTTGATTGTCAATGGGATATATTATTTTGATAGCTAACCTATAATCTTTTTGTTTAATTAAAGTGTCAATCATGTTCGGATTGTAATGATTTGCATGTGCTAGTTGTTTAATGGTTGATATCTCTTTGCTAAAATCTGATTTTGTTAGTGGAATAGTTAAAGCCCTGTGTACTAATGATTTGTAGGCTGCTATTTTATGTGTATTATGGTGACAAGATTCATTTGGTATTGTTATGTCTGTTTGTGTTGGTTTTCTGTATATGGAAAATTCAAATAGATTGTCTGTGTTAATCTTGATATTTAAGTCTAGGAAGTTTATAGCCCTGTTTTGTTCTGTTTCTAGTGTAAATTTTATGTTAGGGTGGATACTGTTAATAAGAATTAAAAATTCATTGATAACCTCAAAAGACCTGTCAAAACAAGCTAAAATGTTATCAACATAACGAAACCAGAAGATAATGTGTTTAGAGAGATTTAATTCAAATATTCGATCTTCAAACTTGTCCATAAATATGTTAGCTAATAGAGGACTTAGAGAATTACCCATTGGTAAACCATCCTTTTGTAATAATAATAATAATAATATTTAGCTCAGTAATTCTCCGTTACTGGAAGTATTAGATATTTAATTCTGATTATTATTATTATTTTATCTAGTTACCTATTTTTGTATCTACCTTAGCGACGTGTTTGTTTATAATTCTATTACCTTTGATAATGACAGCATAGCTGTCGAAACAATATTGTCAAGTTGTATTTTAATAAAACTGTGAAACTTTTACTAATCTTTATTTATTTCATGATTATGGAGTTCCACAAAGTAAGGCTGGAAACAATAAACAAAAAGAAATTCAAAATTAGGTAAATCTTTCTAGAGTTTGCTTAAGTGTTTTAGGTCTTAGTTACAACCTGACAATGGGGGTTGAAGCTGGTATCCACTTCAACAAACTAACATAAAATAAATTTATCAGTTAATAAAATAATTATTTACAAATACTAAATTTAATTTATTAAACTACATTGAATTATCTTTGATAATAAACAAATTCAAAATTGTTTAATCGTTATATCTTTGTTATATAAAAACAATCCAAAATGATCAAAATCAAATTCTAAATTTAAATAAAAATTGTCTTTATAACTTTATAGTTCTTTATGTGAACAAAATCTTTCACTTTCGAAATACCTTGTATATGATCGTCCGAATCCTTTTAAAATCTTTTATTAAATTACTCCAATTGCATTGTTGGTAATACAGACTGCTTCCAATAGTCAGCTGATCGATCTTCCAAATAAATCGATTTTTCAAACCAATAAATAAATATTCTTTATATTGTTTATAATAATATTTACAATCCCATATAATTGTTCTAAATGTGGAAATATTTCTTCTTTATTTTATAAACAGGTAACTATTCCATAAATACTTTGTTTACATTTGACGTATGTTTATCAAAACATATGGTTATAACTTAACCTTACTTTATTTTTTTAGAAAATCTTATACGAGTCGACGTGCACTTTTCAAATACGTTTTGTCGACTGACTTTGTTAATTTTTCCTGGACTTTTTATATGTTTTCTCAAAACAATTGACGACTAGGACACAATTCCACAAACAAAATCTACTAGCTACATTCGTGAAGTAACAGGACAAAAACATACGTTCATATTTAGCACTAAACTTAAATATAAAAAGACAGAAATGTAGCTGGTAAAATAACGATTAAAACAACATAATACACTTATAGTCTAAAATCAACATTAACTGAAAGAATTAACAAAAACGATTAACGATGAAAACTTCATTAAAACTCAAATTACAATAGAAACACATTATCTCCAGCTATATCTTTACAAGAAATGATCACATAACTACACTAGGTAAGTCATACATATAAAATTTACATAGGAAAACATTTACAATAAAAGAAAAACTCAAATGAAAAATCTTTTACACGTTTTAGGAGTTCAACGATGCTATACAAGATCCTACACAAATATCAACATAAATGAAATCAAATTATACTCAAACTTGTTCAGCATACAGTTCTCCGAGTGCTTGTATTCAAACAACAATGAAAAAAAGTCTATTAAAATCAAAATTTGAAAAACCTCCAACATATCTAAAACAGCTGATTTTCCTTAATAGTTAATACAAATCCTTTAATTACCGGAAATATAATCCCGAAACTGGTTCAGCTTACAAGGATAATGAAAATACTATCTGCGGTCCCATCATCGGCACATCAAATTTAAGAAAAGATAAAAATCTTCTAAAGAAATGGACATGCTATCCTAAACATGTAACATGGGTTACATACATCATGTTTTAGTACAAAACAATCAAATTAAATGATATTCCTTTTTATAAAATATCCTTTTTAATAAAATTAGGTTAAATATTATCGACACCTATCATGGTCCTATTTTTACTATTTTTACTTGATAAAACTATCTATAATCAAGCATGTAGTCTTTAGCATGAAAAAACTGTCCTAGAATGTACATCCTTTCATTTGTTGCATGAATAATTATATAAATGGTATCTGGCTAAACCCGATACCTATCGTAGTCTATTGATTATTTTTAATATGTCGTAAACTACTGAAATTTTCAAATAGATGATCCATATCCATCGCAATATCCTGGAGCTGTTATTGCCTCAAACCATAACACAGTGGTCGCTAAACTGCAAATTAAACTAAGAAAACTAAACTCTGAAACTAAGACAATATGATAGATATACTGGTTGATCTTTTCAATATAATATATAGTAGTGGCAATATCTCTAATGAGTGGCTAGGAACAAAACACTTCCAAAGGAATATAATGCCTATTATGAACTGACTTCCGAACCACTAAGGTTTGCTTAGTAAAGAGGATATAAGCCACAGATATTTTTTTAACTAGATATAAAACCATTCAGTATTGACTACAACTTTACCAAAAATATTAAAGATTGAATAGTCATAGAAAATAACCTCGACATGCGTGATAGTACTCGTCAATAGGAACAAAATTCTTATGCCATTTTTGATTTTACGCACATCGAAAAACATTTTCTAAAAAAGTCAACTTTTGGGAACTGCTGGAAATAAAAGTCAAAACAAACTGTAACATCACCTAGCACCTAGCATCAGCTGTATGAATGTAGCAGATATCACGTTGAAAATGCAGTTAGGTGCTATTGATTTCATAATGATCTAGGACAGCAAGGCTAACATGTTGCTTTTTTTCCAGTGTATTATTTATTATGATCTAGGACAGCAAGGCTAACAAGCCAACTGCGATTCATAAACCAGTAACCACCAATCCACTTTTCAAAAATATATTTTTTTTTCGGTTATTATGAAAGATAAACACTAATCATATTAAGCTATTTTTGTTGCATTGTATGTGTATTACCACCTGTTCATGTCATTAGAAAATTCATCTCTCCCTCTCCCGGCGTCCGATTACAGACGCCTGTTAATACAAATTAATAATCCAAGCATTTTTAAATGGAATTTTCTAAGTGCCTTAGAGCGCCAAGTCCTAGCTGAATTTTCAGTGGAGCATCCATGATTGCGAATGTTTTCCATTTGAATCTAATCTGAAGCACTTTGAAATGAACAAGTTAACTAATTGATTTCCATATATTAGTTCAATTGAGCGTATACTCCAACGTAGAATGGGGCAGATTATTTAAGAGTTTAAGTAATATCGATTTGGTCTTTCACAACTGGAAAATGACCATTTCTAACTATGTAACTGACTGATAATCGCCAGCTTCTTTGTTACGGAAAATGCTAGGAAAAGTAGACAGTAGGTATAGAAAGAATAGATAGTAGATTTTCAAACTGAAAGTTGAAAATTTGATACTCTAATTAACAACTGTTACAATGTTACAATATTATATAAGAACATAGCAATGGTGACCAAGAATGACAGAATTTGCGTTAAAAGTGTTAGTGCTGGTAAGCAAAGAATTCAGACATTTGTTCAGAAGTTTGCTGAAATACAAGCTTGTTTATGAAGTTACGAAGTTACCCCACCAGCACAGAAGCTTCAAACCAGATAAACAGATAATTGTTATTAAAGCGTGTGCTTTAAACGTTAAAGGTATCTGAGCTAATGTTTACACCATTACATATCTTGGAATTTCGCAAAAACGAATAGGTGATTTATTACATTTGGGCCCTTCCCATGAAAACAGTTTAAAACTCTGCAAACAATAAATTCTAGAAATTTCCCGATTTACTTAATTTAGCTTTTTTCATGAAAAATTGTTGTGTAGCCTTCTGTTTCGAACGGGGAAACCTGTGAGTGTGAGAATTCTTAAGATCGTGCCTGTGCGGGGTCGTAAAGAAAAACTGCGTAGGGGTGGTTAAGACGTGCTGTAGCAGATGTGAGCAGACTGCACAGGGGTGGCGGGCTTTTTATTAGTTCAGAAACTTAGGGCCGATTGGTAATTTAGTTAACGATTGACAACGGATACTAGTTCTAATGATGAATTGTGCAACGGACGATCTCTCTAAGGGGAGTTTAAACACTCTCTCTTCGCGCTCAGCAACAACCGTTTCTTGCTGATTTGCAAATTATCTATTGAATTTAGCTCATATTCCATTAGGCGATTGGATTTTACCCCCTCGACATATGGTGCTCATGATTTAGTTCTTCTCTTCCTAAATTTTTCTTTTC
Organism: Agrypnus murinus; assembly: GCA_929113105.1. Lineage (NCBI taxonomy): Eukaryota > Metazoa > Arthropoda > Insecta > Coleoptera > Elateridae > Agrypnus > Agrypnus murinus. The sequence continues at coordinate 197,326,000 of OV816025.1, forward strand.
GAGACCGCTATTAAAAAGTTGTTTCGATATTTTTTCTTGCGCGCGTAACACAAGCTGCGCGTGATATTTGATAACTTCTTCGATTTTCGCTTTCTTAACTTCTTTCACTTAAAACTTTTTTTGGAAATAATTTCATTAACAAAAGTTTTTCTTTATGAAATTCTTGACTTACAAGCAACTAGTAAACGTATACAATAACAACAAAAAATTCGATCCATCACTCCAAAAACCCAAACTTCTTATACGTAACAACTCAACGTGCACACCCTCCTCAGATCAATTCACCCTCGATGTGAGACGCAAGCAGATCCTTCTTTATATTATAATCCTGCTGAAGCATTCTTCAAGACGTTCCCTCCTCCTTGTCTATGTTTCATTATCCTTCAGGTTCACTACCGCGTCTAATATTGTCGGATGTTCAAGAACGCAAAGGATGGCTATAGTAGGAACTATATAGGATAAAACACCAAAGGGAATGTTCATGAATGCACCGAGAAAGGCATTCTTATATAAAACATTCTTATTCTTATTATATTAGACTTAAAGCGCAAAGTATAATCAAATGATTCTAAAGAAAAACGATGCTTATATTGAAATCTTTTACAAAAGGCTGTACATAGAGAAAGGGAATTTCTTAAAAAGGATGAACGCTGTTTGTTTTTTAGGAGGAAAATTTGATCTTTTTATGGAAATAGAAGCTTTTCGGGGTATTAACCCTTAAGAGAGGAAAAGTTAAACTTGAAGTTTGAATTTATACAAAGTGATTTAAAGCAAACTTATGCTTGCTTAAAATGAAAAACTACGAAAAAAAGGTGTACTTTAAATTAATTTTTAATTAGTTCGATTAGCGAAAGATCTAATGAAAAACCGCAACATGTTGTTACTTGTTTCAACTTCCACTAGCCCAACAAAGTATTACCACACAAGGTATGTTATTAACTATTGACATAATGATATTTGATTTAATTTCTCAGTTCTAATCATTCATAAAGTAATACTTAAGCGTGATACTTATCAATGTATAAATCATGTATAGTCGCCCCACTAAAATATGAAAATAAAAACTTTGATAGTGTGCTTTAAATGGTGCATTTTGCAACTTAACAATCGAATTTTATTGATGTTAGCTAATAAAAAAGATTTAAATTTTGTATGTAATTAAAAAATGGAAATTAATCAGTCAACAAGTTCTTGAAAATTAGTTTTAGTGCATTGTGACATTTATCACTCAAAAAACACGTACGAAAAAAATTTTAGATTACTTTCAATTTCACATCTTTCTTTTTGTAAAAGTGTGACACCACTCAGGCACATGACAAAATAAGAATAACTGCTCTAGCTCATCCAGAAGCAAGTGTTGGACATGAGTCACTAATTTTGTTATACTTACACAGCTTTTGGAAAAATGTAAAAAATAAAGAAAGTGCTAATACACAAAAATACATAATAATACTTAAAAAAATATTTTTATTGAATTGCGATAATAATTAATCAATAACACGACGTAGCATCTCCAAAGTATTTCCAACTGTTGCAGCCAAACCATCAAACAATATTTAATGAGATCAACACCAACTTCGATTTAGACGAAAAACAAAAAAAGTCTTTTTCGTGCAGAGAAGATAAATCGGCACCATCGGCGTAAATTTTGTCAATGGCCGATGCCGATGTTTGAATGTTGGAACATCGGCATTACCATCGGCCTAAGATTAGCAAAATCTTGCCATTGGTCGAGCCCTAATATGAAAGGGAACTTAAATAATGTAAAACGGAAACAATAAACTTATCAACCACTAGGCAAATACAGTCAAATTCCACCAACAACCAAATATAGAACAAGCCTGATAATATTGCTGTTATCGAAAATAACGTTGTGGTTATCAAACAATATAGCAAAGGGAAAATTAAATGAACTAAAGAAAATATAACTTTAACGGCTAGCCCCCCCTACTTATCCTCCAGTTACATTTATAATAGAGATCTGTAACAATATACAGGGTGTATAAGCCAATAGTTTTCTTTCCACGTTCCTAATGTGAACCAACAAGGTTGTCTAAGCGTTTAACTTTACCCTCACCTGAGAAAACCACTTTAACAGAGGTAACAAAACCTCACACAGATATGCTTGACATGTAGTACATAAAAACATTTTATAAATCTACAAAGGATCAGTTAGGGTTATTAGAGTTACAATAATGAGAGAGTGTACTATAGTAATTACGGTCGCCTGCCAATGGAAGAACTGTCTCGTCCATTAATGCTCACCTATAGACCACCACACATGACGATGCATATCAAGGGCTCCAGGCTGCTGCAACAACAAACCTGATTACCAAAGAAGGGTAGTAACTATAAACCCACCCTAAGAATAAAACCCTTCATCGGTGAATAAGGCACCACGGAGCCAAAAACCACAAATCCATCGATCCTTTTAATTTGGGCTATCCTTTAGCAACATAGTCTAGAAAAATACTAGCAACACTGATCTCACCTCCGAGAGACCTTATGTTACATGGTTGGAGTGCGAGTTCATTCTCCCCAGTTAACAGCGCTAAATGAGGTGTTTTTTTGGTAGACATTGATGCGAGTCAAAGTCAATCTACCTCCGCTAGGAGTTATTTTGTATAAACTTTAGGCATATGTTTTACAGTTGGAAAGATAAGCGCGTGTTTGATCATAATACATCTTAGACAAAGACAAGTATTTCTTTCTTTAAAGACCACCACAAAATCATGCCGTCATTCCATAATGACGTCATATATGTGAGGTTTGCGATTTGGAGTGCATCCAATAGTGAAAACTGAATGCACTCTAAAGTGCGTCAGTATAGAAATCGTTGCATTTGACATAGTGGCGACCCCGCTTCTTACCGTTTTATAAAAAGACTAGAATTCTTGGCAAGATTTGTAATTTTTGTAAGCATTTCATTATAATCTGTGATTTAAGAATATGACTGCAGAAGAAAGCCGCTCGTTGTATGTACGTATTGAACACTTTAGGATCCGGATGTTTATCCTAATATGATAGCAGCAGTTAGCACTGTTCTTTTTCATCACCATCTAGAAACCAAAAGGGATGTGTTACCATACATGTGATAATATGGGTTATAGAATTATATAGAAAGAAAGAACTGTTTTTAAGAATTTAACACCAGAGTAGACACAAACAAAACTACATCAATGTGAGTCATCTAGACCAGATCTCTACACGTTGCGGCTTCTGGTAGCGAAATTGCTCATCTCAGGAAATCTTAGAACTTTCACATTCAATTAGTAGTATTCGAGAAATGGGTTTCATAATTATTTTTTTATAGATATCTCTATATAAGTAGCTCGTGGTTTTCATCGATGAATATTAAATACAAAAATATTTTACTTTGTACGTAAGCAACCAATAACAATCATGAAATGAATTTTCTTTATCGGTAATTATAGGGGAAGGCATTAAATAAAGTCGTATGAAAGGGCAACTCGACGAACATATCTGACGAAAATACACCTTGATCATTTGAAGTCAATGTTGGTATGAATCTACATACCTATACGGGATTTTATTGAATTTATTTTCTTACATGTATTTATTTGCATGCATTTTCTTTGCCTCTATTTATTTTATTTGCATATATTTTATTTTGCGTGCATTTATTTATTGTAAGTCTGATGTAAGGGGTGGTTATATACCATTATTACTATATACCAGAGATCTATTTCCAAAAACAAAACATTTGCGGTTTTCAACCATTTTTTGCATTTATTTATTGTCACCATACGTCAGAAGTGTTTTACTCCATTTGGGAGTTGTCACATGCATTCTAATAAAATTAGTATCTTTTGAGCCATTATTTGAAGCTAAACTATGTAATTATTTCTATTTCTCAAAATAGCTCCATTTCTTTGTTACAAATCGAACTCCAAATTAAAATCTACAATGCAGGTCATTTAATATTACGAGGCTGGTTTGATAAGTAAAGTAAACGAGGAGGAAAAAACAATTTATCTGATTAAAATGTTTTTATTTTTCAACATAGTCCCCATTTAGCTCGACACACCTGGTCTATCGATGTTCCAGAGCGCTTATGCCATTTTCATGTTTTATAAAAGTCTTTATCGAGATCTGAAAAATAGCGATTTACAACGTCAATAACTTCATTATCGGTTAAAAATTTTCTTCCGCCAAGCCATTTTTTAGATTTGGAAATAGGTGAAAGTCAGATGGGGCTATTTCTGGCGAGTAAGGTAGATGTGACAACAATTCAAATCCCAACTCGTGAATTTTTGCCATCGCAATCACACTGGTGTGAACTGCTGTGTTATCCTCATGGAACAACACCTTCTTCTTTGTCAAATGAGGCTGAGCCTTCTTGATTTCTTCATTCAGTCGCTGCAATAAGCTAGCATAATCAATCAAGGTAGTCGACGAATATTATTCATCGCGCGTCTCAAAAGACGGTCGCCATCACTTTGCCAGCCCATGAGGTCATTTTTGGCCTTCTTTGGTGTCGTTTTTCTCTTCTCACAATACATCGTTTCGACTGCTCCTTGGAATCCTATTATATTCCTCTCAGGAATATAATGAGGGACCCAAGTTTCATCGACTGTTATGAACCGACGGAAGAATTCGTTGATATTACGCTTGAAACGATTCAAACACTCAAGCATCCTTTCGATGTCGTTTCTGTTCCAACGTGAGCAATCGCGGCACTCATCGCGCACACAGCTTTTACATTTCTAATTTTTTGTGCAAGATATTATGCACGCGTTCAGTTGAGATGCCCACCATGTCTGCTATCTGACGTACCTTGAGCATGCGATCCTCCAGTACGATCTTGTGGATTTTATCGGCCATTTCTGAGGTCGTCACTTCATTTGGACGTCCCCTGCGAGGTGCGTCTTCACAGCTCGTTCTACCACGCTTGAATCCGGCCATTCATATGTGCACAGTCTTAAATAACGGAGAAGACTCCCCAAAAGCACTGCATCCAATCGGCCTTTAATCTCCTTAGTCTTTTTACCTTCCAAATCGAAGAATTTTATCACCGCACGAATCTCCTTTTTTCCGTAATGACAAAAGAGCACCGACAACACTTTCTTTAACAAACTGCCAGACAAAAACTAGCACGAGTATTGAAATAAAAATTCACATGTAAGCTTCTAAAGATTGACACTTGTCAAATATCATTTGTTTTTGGGATTTGTGTCGTCATCTGTCTGCCGTTTACCTTAATTATCAAACCAGCCACGTATACTTTCATATAGAATTTAATAAAGAAATTGTGGAACATTTCCAGGTCCAGGTAAAGAAGGGGATGGGGATTACAGGATTTTAAATTAAGAAAAAGCGTGCAGTAATCTTACGAAATATATGTTTGGTCTTATCGCTTTTTAGTTTGTACAGGGTGATTCAAAACATGTTGATGTTAATACCTAGGTACACGATAATCTAGAGTAAATTGGTGTACTAAAAACGCAGGTTCTGTAATTACACTTTTAGAGAAATTGAGGAAATTTAGTTATTGGGTTTGTTTATCGCAAGTTGTTATGCGAATGAAAATTTATTAGACGATTCGATCGTAAACATAAAAATAATTATTTCATGCAATAAAATAAAATAAAGGATAGACATGCTAGGATGATAGATTTATTAAATCTAAAGGCTACATGTTAGGTCACAGATAGATTTATCAATTTTTAAAATAGAAATCAAGCAGGATAAATTTTATGAAGACGTAACCTCAATTTTTATATATAAAGAGTCTGATTTATAAAAAGGATATCAATCATTTAGATTGTTTTATGATAATACATGTTTTATGCAACCCAAGTCACATATTAGGATAGTTTTTTCCATTTGTCTGGAAGATTTAATTTTCCTGATTGAATTTAAGGTCAACGATCGATAACGTAGGAAGATTTTTTTCTGTTTTCCATGAGATTGACTCAGTTTCGGGCTAATATTTAACTAAAAACATGTAAATTAGGTCAATTTGGTAATGACTAATCTAGCACAATAAACTTACAATATCTTGTATAATAATAAAGAGCATTTATTCTAATGAAGGTTTCGGCTTTGCTGATATGCTTCGATTTTTCCAAATATTGATTCTTATATAACATTTTACACTATTGTTTCAATACTAACACTTGGAGCACTGTATGCTGGATAAGTTGACTATAATTTGACTTTATTTAAGTTGATTTTGAAGATGGATCTTGTATAAGCATCGTTGGGTCTATCAAAACGTAATAATGGATCTTAATTTGAGTTTTTCTTCTATTGTAAGGGTGTTCTTGTGTAAATTTTATATGTATCAGTTACGTAGTGTAGCTATGTATTCATTTTGTAAAGGATAAAGCTGGATTTAATGAGTTGTGTGTATAATTAAGTCCTAATGAGATTTGTTCATCGTCAATCGTTTTTGTTAATTATTTCAGTTAGGGTAGATGTTAGAATATAGGTGTCTGATATTGTTTTCATCGTTGTTTTGCCGGCTACATTCATGTCTTTTTAGAATTAAAATTAGGGTTAATTGTCATCAGCTGTGTTTGTAAAGTGACGTCATGGAAAACATTCGAGAGGCGGATGTTTCGAAAAATTGGCATAATCTTCATTTGTTTTGCCAAATCATATATAAAGCCCAGCAAAAATTAACAAATTCAGTCGATAAAACGCACTTGGAGAATCCACGCTCGACTCGAGACCAAAAATCTGTAAATTAAGTGAGGTTAAAAGTGTTGTGTTGTCAACAAAAGTTGGATGTCAACAAAAGAAAATTCAACAAAGTTTAGGGAATAATTACCTGAACACTTTAAATTAAAGAAGATTATAGTTAATCAACAATTGTATGGAATTGTGAACGAGTTGTTTATTAAATAAATTCAAGAAGATTTATATTTCCATTATTGATTTAAATAATCGATGGATTTACATTTATAAAGTCAGCTGACAGAAATCAAAGCAGTACTACCAATTTTAAATAAGACTGAAGTGGATGTCGACGTACTTTATATACAAGTTTGGTCAAAATAAAAGGTTTTGATTGAATTTTTCAATAACAAAATTATAAAGACAATCTAAATAATTTCAGAATTCATTTTTCTCACCTTAAAAGTTTTTAAATAATAAAATTCTTACGAATAAAACAATTTAAATTTCTTTATTAAAATTTAATTATCATAAATTAAATTTATTTTAACATTTGTAAATATTTTAATTAATAACATTGATTGATGTCAGTTTGCTCAAATGGAGAACTGTTATAGCCCTATGTCAGGTTCTTAACGACTAATTAACACATTTGAGCAAGCTCAGGAAAGAATTTCCTATTTTACTTTACTGTTCTGTTCAAAATAATTTTTCTTTTATTTTTCTTTGAATTATATTTTCATTTATTTTCATTAATAAAATAAAGACTGTGTTTTCAATTTATCTATGTGTTTATTTGATGTGAATACAAGCATCCATTTCTTTTTTTTTCACACACAGAGTTTAGTTTGCTGTTGTCCAGTTGCGAAAGTCCAAGTGTCTTGATTGTAAGTTCTTTTCTTCCAGGTATAAGAATTAATAAGATTTTATTATTTCATTTATTTCATGCTGTATCGAATTAAACCTGAGTTAGCCAATTGGGAAAAAAGAAAAATATTGGGGTATTATTTTATTTTATTTTTTATCATTTATATCACCTCAATATGCATCCTGGGAAGAAATATATTAGGTAATGTACTTCAATGTTTACCGTTATGAAAACCCAGAGAAGATGGTTTTAATAAATAACCAACATTGTTATGTACATAGCTTGAGTAACTTCTGTTATAATTTGGCAAGCCTTTTATCTACACCGCTTCTTAGATTTGCTATCAATCATTACAGAAATGCGAAAACAGTTATTTGCAGGTAGGTAACCCACACCGCGCAAATTAAGTTATTTTGTACCTAGTTCTGAAATACTTAATACATGTGTGCATGTGAGCTCGAAAACACGATTTCAATTTTAAATGCAATGGAGGTGTTAAAGAAGCATTCCAAACGCTTTGGTGCTTTTCTAAACCTTTTCATTTAAATAATCACGGCAATATAGACGTCTGTATTTTTTAGCAAGAAAATATATGTATATACTTCAAAATGTATTTTTAAATGAAACTTTGTTTCAAGAGGGTTTTTCTTATAAATCTCGCAGGATTGAATTGTAATCCAATATTTCTGAACGATTTTCCATATATATCTTTCAGTGCACGTTTGAAAACTCTCATAGTTATTCCATTTCATAAATTTATGTTTTCGAACATTTGTTTTCTTCGTACGAAAAATTGTAGAAACAACGAAGCTGTTTCTTTTAAACGTAATTAATTTCAAAACAACTTTAGTCCTAAATCTTTCAAGCTGACAGGAAAAATTTTAACAGAGAAAAAAAAGTATATATAAAGCTGTTGTTAAGAGCGTGTTGTTGCTGCAACACCAAGGGAAACGTGTTAAAAATAAAGTTGCAAAAAAGAAAATCTTCCAGTCTTACTACACAGAAGAAAAACAATAAAGCATGCCGGTCATGGCTCGCTTTGATCCCTAAGTGTGATCAAGGGGTCTAATCTGGAAACTTTCAGTTCACCTGCGCCTGGTTTTTATCACTAAACTTTTCTTGTAATTGTCGCCCGTGCGCACGTTTCTTATAGTCCTTCTAATCTGATGCTGAAGACTCGTGCGTAGCGACGACCCAATCTACCGAGAATTATTGTACTTTCGAAGAAAACTTATTAAAGATATTGATGGGTTTTGTTCAATTTAATCTGCAGGATTTTGGTTAAGCACTTTGTGCTTTCTTTCTCTTTCTTTACAGCTTTCCTTTATGCATTTTAAATGCTCCTTTAAAACCAATTTCTGCTAGTTTTCTCTTGATTTCCACCTGGTGGTATTTATCTTCTATTATAAATGCAAAATGCGTTTTCTAGTTACATAAAAGGTAAGAATGATTTTTGTTAAATGCACTGATGTGAATATAAAGATCTGAAAGCTATTAAAATTGTTGCTGCGAGATTATTCTACAACATGTAGTAGGAGTGATAACATGTACTATGAGTAGTTGTATAAATGTCAGTTCTGGACCATCCCATCTAAATGTGCTGACTTTTCAAGAACGATTCCATTTTTCTAGATGCTTTAATACAAAAGTTAACCTTTTTTAATTTGCATAATGTAGTAGAAAATAACTATATGTACCAGAATAGGGTTTCAAGGGACAATCTGCACCAAATTACGAATTACGGATCATACTATAGGTATAGGTATATCAAATTCAGCATTTTTCAAAAATTCATTGTTACCTCGTACATACAAATAACAAGCATTTTTCACGCCTTCGGTATGCTCTCTACACGCATCGCAAATACAGGTTTATCTAAACTTACGTTTAATTTAATTACAGTTTGTGGTGATTAAAACCGAAAACCGTATCACATTCCATCACACATACATGTGATGCAGTCCAAAGACAAAAGGCTTTAAATCTCGCATATTTGTAATATCGAAATGTACTCTATCCAAACTGGAAAATCTAAAGAATGTTTTAATCAAATATTTCTTTGCTCTCCTCCCTTAAAAAATCCATATCCAGGTATCGAGAAAATATGCGGGAATTTTTACTCGTATATTCCAGAAAAAAAGAATTACAAATTTTTATTTGCGTTGTTACTCTTTTTTACCTAGCAAGCGATATTGGATTTTTAAAAATAACCAACATGACATAGAACAAGGGATTTAAAAAAGGTTATGAAATTATTTTAACCTGAAACAAAAACAAGATAGGTGCACCGGGACGAGAAAACTAAACAAAAGAAATCAAACCAATACTCCAAAACCAAAAGCAAGAGTGAGGAAATAAATCTCCCTTGCTTTAACACGAGAGCGATTATTGGAATGTCCACGAGCTATGACAAATGTATCCCAGATATTGAGGGAGGTGATTGAGAAATAAACACCAAACCCGAAACGCGTTCGAGGAGAACAATATCGTTGCACGGTGTCGCCTCTTTTGCCTCCTTCACAACACTTCATCATTTGATGTAATAAAGGAAAAATATATAAAGAAATTGGTGGAACGTTCTCTCCAAATGCTTTTACCAATAAAAACCGAGAAAAGATGACGATCAGATGGTCCAAGAGTTCGACGAAAAAGTTAAGTTTTCTTTTCCTCCGGTTTTTATTGCACAAGGAAAATATTGTTTTATCAATTTGTCGATTTGGGGAAATATTTCGCGAAAGTTTTTATATGTTACATCAACATTTCGTGAAGTTATTAAAAATTATTAGAAATCTCGCGAGGGTTAGGTTATTGGTCTTGTTGCAAAAACAGTCTTGATCGTCTATATTAATTTTTGTTTAGCTACCTTAAGAGCAGTATTTTAACAGAAACAATAAATTGCTCGTGGTTATTGGTTAAGAACAATTATGGTTCTTCTGGGAATCTTAACTTCTACCTCAATCGTTACAAAACTTTTATTATGGTCTGAACAACACTACTGAATCCTCCTAGGTCTTGAATACTGTACTTTATAACTATTTTTGATTGACTCGTTTTAGTTGTGAGATTGGTTTAGGAAGTACTATTTGTGAAGTAGTTTACAATAATAAGCAAAGAGATTTTAGAGTTCTAAGTTAAGAAATTAAAGGGGTTTCTCATCTGACAAATCTGTCTTTCTAGAATGGAGGTATGATACGCCATGCTATGGAGGTATCTTTAATGGTTAAACCGTATCGCAGCAATTACATTCCAAAAATATTGATCACAAAATTGGAAATATGACCTAATTAATAACACAAACATAATTATTGGATGCTCTTCAAAAATATTTCGGAGAAATATATCACCCAAACATCCTGTATTTGGACTCATTGTGTTTATATACTATTTTGTGTAGTGGCAGATTTTATAAAATGAAGCAGAGCTTTCTTTTTATTGGGGAGCTACAAACAACGGATAGGTATTTCAAACCTTCTAAGGAGTACATTATTAGCAATAACACAAAATGCTGCTGGAAACCAGGAAATCATTTCACATTGATGCAGATGCACGAGAAGATAGGTCCAGGAACGGTACTGTCACATGAAAAATTAAAAATAAGTAAAAACACGAAAAGTATTCAAAATAAATAGTGTTTCAACAATAGGTGAATAAAGAAATTGATAAACCAAATCCACAAACCTCTGACTTCTGGAACCAAAAATTTTGCACGAGACTATCGAAAGCCGTTTAATGCGCAGGATGATCGAATTCTAGATATTATCCATATAAACCCATAAATATACTTAAATAGTTAAGTAGGGTTTCACTTTTAAGTATTGTTTGTAAAACCAGAATGGTCTCGCGAGGAAACATTGTGCCAATGATTTGCCAACTTTGATTGTTTGTAGACTTGCATAGTTAAGACATGTTTATCAGACAAAAGTGTACGCAACTAACATCCAAGGTTAATTGATTGAGTAGTTGATCAAATTGATTTTGAAAAATTCTGAAATGTACGTAATTTAAATCGGTCTCTTTCATGAAAAGGCTTAAATTATAAGACTTACATAAAAGATATAGATAAGAAAAACAAACAGAAACCGTAGTTTCCAGTTTCCGTAGTTTAAATGTTCATAATTTAAAAGGTGTTGATTAGAAGATGGTGTGATTTCTTAGTGCATAGGGGCGACTTGAAAACTCATTAACTTATTCGTCGACTCAATGGACAGAAACATCATCAAGAGAATACTTTACCTTTGAGTGCAAATTTAACGTTGCTTTCTATACACATATTGCAAGGAGCTGAAATTTGAAATTGTTTAGTTCATTTCTTTTTAATTCTTAACTTACGTACAAAAATGAATTACACCGCTTTGCTTAAAATCGTTGATGCATAAAGCGTAAAAGACTATTTTTGTGTGCGATAAGCATTTAGACAGACATTTAAGAATGTTGAGAGTATCATTTAATGTGAATCGTGGTATTCGGTTGAAATAAAATCAAAACTTTCATGAATAAAATTTATTTCTCTCGGTTGAATCTTGCTTTAGACACGTATTCTTCAAAATTCTTCTCTTTATTTAAAAAATTAACGAAATGTTGGCTTGCAGGCAATAAAATTGGGTACAAACGAAACCTAATCTGTTTTATGATTTTATTTTGTGTAAATAATTCGTTATATAGTATTGAGCTTCTTAAAATGTCAAAAAACAGAGTGATCTTAGGTCATTATTCTTATTTGGGTTGACAATTTTCATCGCTACGAATATTGAGTTTTCTAGCTCCATTTTGTTAAAATAACAAAGATAAATTTGTTCGATTTTATTATTGGCAATTCATGTTGTTATATTATTTAAACTTGAGTGATTGGATTCATATAAAAACTTAAGAGCCCTTCTTAAAACTTGAAGAGAAGAATAGCTAGTTTATTCTTCTTGGTAGAATTTTACATAGGCTAACCTTGCCTATCAAAGCGAACCGTTCAGGGAACGCCTTGCGCGATTTGCGATTGCTGCAAATTGCAAAGCGAAAGTTTTTGTGAAGTTCCGTGTCGTATTCTAGGTCTAGATAGAAAGAAGTTTTTGTAAAGACATCCTGTATGATAATCTGCCGCGGGTCTCCCTTGGTATAGCAGTTGAATTTAACGAAGCGAATTAATTGTGCGACCTGGTGCACATCGAGGCTATGAAGAATTTGTACTGGCTCAGTTGAACCGATTAATGAGAGTGTTTTGGAAGAGAAACTATTTAAATTATTAGATATTGTGAATACCCAGAAAGTTAAACGTTTTAGTATTAACGAGTTAACATCAATCCTGTTCTTTCAAGGATGACTAGTAAAAGTTTAAACTGCATTTTAAATCATTATTTAGGCCGCAAGTCAAGTTTAATACAAATCAACAGAAATAAAATCAAAGATAATAATGGGAATTATTGCAACGGTCGAAGATTCAGCTTTCATGGCAAACCGTTCAGAATTCAAGTCCCCGCAACAATATTTGATATTGTGTTGTTAATGGTATTTTGTTTGTGTGATCATTGGACTTTTAGTTTAGTGAGTTATGCATCTATTTGTGAGGTTAAAGTGAAATAAAGAATTTGCAAAGAATGCTAGTATAAAAGGATTAATGTCACACATATGTTATGTAAGTTACATATAACTGTTTTTTATGAATTTATTTCTTAATAAATTATGCTTTTGTTGGTGTTCCATTCTAAAAATAAACTTCAAAATAAAAGAAAAATTAGTCAAAATGAATTAAACGTAAATTAATGGGTAATATTTTCTAATCTTTTTATTCGATTTTTTAATTTATTAGTTTATTGATTATGAGTTCGACTATTACATGCGACTATTACAAGATGCAGTGCCGATTTAAACTTTTATTTAGGTTTGAAGATATTTTAAGGGTCTTGAACAGATCATCTCGGCTGAATACTATTTATTATATCCATTTATAAAGGCTTTACAAAATTGTACAAATTTATAATCAGAAAATTATTTTTGTTAATAGATTAATGAACCAGGATCGGAATAATAAAACATGTAATGAAATACAAAACACACTTTTATGGTTAAACCATTGGTAAAGTGAATAAAACACTTCAATAGGCAAGTATTGTTTTTATAATAACTTTAAAATATAATAGGACAAATAAGTTAATTTAAATGTTTCAAAATATCTAACAATTCAATAAACACACATTGTTATTTTAAGAAATTGAAATAAAAGGGGTTCTAAGATAAAAGACTTTAAATCGGTTTACGGTTTACTTTAAGGTAGACAAAAAGTTCACTAGCAAAGCACTTATATTTCATCGGTATCATAGACACATCAATAATAAATTACAAATAAAACACTACCTTCTTAAAGGAAAGCCCTTACAAAAAATTATTATAAAAGATATTTCTTTTAAGCTCCCAATTATGGTTTTAATTGTTAATTTATGAAATTTATTAAATAAATTGAAATAAGTTGGGTTCTAAGACAAAAAGGTTTTAAGCTGGTTTATTTTAAGGCAGTTACAAAACCTAACCTGAAACACACGTATTTCATTGGTATCATAGACACATCAATAATAAATTACAAATAAAACACTACGTACTTAAAGGAAAGCCCTTACAAAAAATTATTATAAAAGATATTTCTTTTAAGCTTCCAGAAAATTATTGTTTTAATTGTTAATTTATGAAATTTATTAAATAAATTGAAATAAGACGGGTTCTAAAACAAAAAACTTTAAGTCGGTTTACTTAAAGGCTGTTACAAAACTTTACCTGAAACACATGTATTTCATTGGTATCATAGACACATCAGTAATAAATTACAAATAAAACCCTATGTACTTAAAGTAAAACCCTTACAAAAAATATTATAAAAGATAATTCTTTTAAACTCCCGGAAAGTTATTGTTTTAATTGCTAATTTATGAAATTAATTAAATAGATTGAAATAAGATGGGAGTAATAAATTACAAATAAAACTCTACGTATATAAAGGAAAATCCCTAGAAAAAGTTATTATTACAAAGACTATTGTCTTTTAAACAGTTAAAAAATAGTGTTTTAATTGGTTATTTATGTAAATGTTGCTTTGTTATAAATGCTTGGTTCAAACTTCGGAGTTTACATTTACAAAATTATACGGGATTTACAAAAAACGTATGAAAATATGAAATAACATTCGAAACTGCTTCTAAGTTAACCATAGAAACCTGCGCAGACACTCATTTCGCACATCATTTTGACAAGTTAAAGTGAACCAATAAAGATTTTCTTATCAGGTCATAGACATGTAACTATGAGTACCTGAAAGTTTTGGAGGGTGTTTTGCCTTTGAAACGATATTTATCTATCTCTGAAAGGGCGCCCACAATACAAATGTCAGGCTGTTTGACCACGCGTATTGTTTGACACACTATCCATAACTACATAAATTATATTGGCCTTTGGATAACTTGAATAACTCATTAGACTGTAACCTGTAACGATTGAAATTACTTGGCTGATGTAACACAATAGCTGATAAACATATGGGATTATTCTCCTCGGTGATAACCTTTGTTATTTTTAAAAATTACTAGGAAAATCTTTATTTCAGTAAAATCCTTCGAGAGAGTTTTAAAGCATTTATTTGTGTAAGGAGTTCTTCTATTTTGCCAACAATTTATTTCTAAAAGCATATAAAAGTTCAACACTCATATATTTTTCATATTTCACAAAATGCATTGGCTGAGACGACACATAGTATTCAAAAAGGAAAGTAGGTACTACATAATCCAGTCTAAAACTTGGAGCCGCAAAATGCACCGGTAATGTTTTTTACGAGCTTTAGGGTTTGAAGTTGGATTTCGTGTGTGGAATCTGCTTGAACTTTTAGGGATTTTCAGATTGTTTTTACTACTATTGACTTTCGCTTACGGGCTAAAGACAACCAGCGAGATTTACATATTACATTTTTGAAACAACACACATACACGCACACAAATAGAGAGAACAAAAAAACGAACGAGTAAAAACTTACTGTGAATATGAAATTTTGTAACAAATAACAGAAGAAAAAGTGCCGAAACGAGGTCGACGACGGCGTTGGTTGTGGGTTTGTGTGTATATTATGTGTGTGTAATATCAGAAATTTTACATTGTATATAAAGTTTAATATGCATAAAGTTAAAATTACCTTTTGTGTTGTTGAGAAAAAAAGGAGAGGATGCTGAAAATTTGATATTCTTTTACTGGAAGCCAAGTGTTATTTAATATGTGAAAAGATCTTTGAGGGTTCCTTATTAAAATTTATACGGTAAAAGTACATTATCACAGTCTCAATGAGTGACGTCTCAACCACAATTAACAATTTTCAGTCAACTCTGTAGCAATTGAACTATTATTCCTAACAATTTAAGTACAATCAGGGGTATAGTTAGTACAACTGCCATTTGTGAGACAATGAAATAAATTAGCATTCGAGCAGCGGGAAATTTTAAATATTCACTAAGCACTCTTTGTCGTAGTTATCGAATTTGAATCTATTGAGGGAATTTCCTTCTAGATGTAAAATAAAAGCAGTATTGTAAAACGACATAATAGCCACTGTTTCTATTACGAGATTAAAAATGGAGACAAATGTAGCTTGGAAAATTTTACTTTTTTAAAAAAGCATAAAACACATTAGAGTAAAGCTTTTAGGTTGAATGTCTGAAATACCCACTATAAAACAAGGAAATCTCTTACAAAAGACACATTACTCACAACTAGAATGTAAGACACGTCGGACGAGAGCGAACAAAAAAGTTTAACCCCCCAGATTTCGTATAAAAACCGCGTCTAGGTTTTACGTTTTTGTTCCAAATCGCAAATCTGTTCGTATATCTTAGAAATCCCGGCGAAAGTGGCTATAAGTTATGCCACCTTTGCAAATAAAACTCAGAAAACGCAGAGCGCATGAAAAATATCGCATATTAAGATGATATCGTAGGGAACCAATACAGATAGGGGACGCTGGGGATTCCAGAGCACTGCATGAATGCAAAATAGACCGATGGATGACGGTTCAGATGGATATCAACGCCTTTGAGGTCAAAAATCCCTTAAAGCCCCTTAGGCTGGTCGTTGGAAGTAATTTTTCTTTTTCTAGATATCTCGATACAATTTCCATTTGTAATTTCTTTATACAAACAAGGAAACAGGTGGGTTTAGGATCTGTACTTCAAATCTCTTCCATTTTCTACTCCGCTTACCTTATATATCTCAGCAGCACCTTTAAGACTGGCCAACGCTAATTTCTTGTTCCTTCCTAATAAGCGCGTCTTTTACATATATTGGACATTTGATATTTATTCCATACGTATTTCAGTTTTCTGGATGAGATTTTTGTAGATATTTCTTAACTCTAAAGAAAATGTATATTTAACAAAGCAACGTATCTACAATATCCTCCTTCTTTAATACGTAGTATATCTCAGGAAAAGAAAAATAATTTATTTTAAATGCTATACAGATAAAACATTAAAACCTTTATAGGTTAAAAGTTGACAATCATAGTTAACTACTAATGAAGATGGTCATATACTAAAAATACATAGTTTATCACTAGAACGTATTATAGTCATAAACAAGTTTTATTTACAGATTTCAACTCAGTATAAATCTGTCCACATGCTAATATCAAAATTAAGATTCTACGACAGTTTGTCCACATATATTGCTTCATTTGCCCTGACTATAAAAAAATCCATGCATGCCCATCAGAGATATTGAGATCCAAACTTGCCCAAAAATAAAGAAGTCAAGAATTTCAAAAGCTCATAAGTACCAAAATAGTGAAGTTTCAGACTTCAAATATTTTAAACATAAACTATTTCTAATTGTGTACCTTCTTAGAAATATATATAACCCCGAAACCTCACCTTTTCTTGGAAATGTGGCACTCTAAAAAGCGGAAATTTTCCAAAAAAAAGGTGTTCAACTTCAGGTTTAAATTGCACCCATAAAGAAGTATGTTGCAAAACTTTTGTTTATAACAAATATAGTTCGAAGTGTGAACAATAAAAGGTTTTTACAATACGTCTTTACGACTAACCGTTCTTGACATATCGTGATTTTCGTTTACATAGAAAACTGCAAGAAACGTTGTGCACCACGAAACAGATATGGCTACAATATTTACACCAAAAGTAACAAAATTAATTAAAAGTGGTTTCGAACTACCAATACATATGTGTATGATAACACATAATAAATTATGTTGTTCTGAGATAGTCGAGCAAGCAGTACTGCACCACTTCGAAAATTTTTAGGTTTTCGAGTTTCACCGAATTTCCCAATCTGAGCGTCAATTTCTATTTTATAAAGGTTTTAGTATTTTATATTTAAAAGATTTCAAAAAAAGAATCATTGAAATCTGAGTAATTTCAACCGGTCCCGAGATAAAAACGTAAGGTTACTCCACTAATACTAAAGCTGTCAAAACAAAAATCTTCCAACGTGACTGGCCTGTCCGTCTAAAGACGTTTGTCTCTCAAATCGAAGAGACCGCGAGACGCCACAGAGTCAACCATGTATAAGTACCCTAAAGGCGCAATTCCACTGAGGCAACATTTGAGCAACATGTGGCATGCGGCAATGACGCATGCTACACACTGATTGTTGTTGTCCGTCACATGCGTCATTTTTTGTCAGAATTCAGCGCCTCGAATATACGATTGGTACGGCTTGTATCCTACGACATGGAGTGGAATATAAAAAAACTACTTTATTGAAGATTATCACAAATCTCCGGAATTGGGGAACAATAAAAGCACCATTTATAAAGATAACAAATCAAAAAATGACAAGCTGAAGCAGCTTCCGAGTAAATACGACTCTACTATTATTAAGGTGGAAAAGAAAATCAAGCATTTGGGGTCAGCTTTACTCATCCGAGTAAATTACTAAAAACTCATTACTTCCATGGCGAACGAAAAAACTACAAAAAACGAAGAGTGGTACATCTCCTTCCCAGAAAAAAAATTGTTTGCGTATATACCATCGAGATTTTTCTGGATGTTGATATACCAAGGCTAATCACGTAAACTACCAGCTTCATCGTCAGCAACCAATTTATTGAAAAAGTCATTTCGAGATAATCTTGATCATCAACATATGATTCTCTTCTCCACCACCTAGGCTTCGTTTTTTTCTTCTATTACCTTAAGGTTATTCCTAAACACCCAGCCGCCGCGGCCGTTTTCAAAAACATACCTAATTAAAGTGACTTCACTGATTTTATCATAAATCTTAATATTCTAAACAGAAACTAAATCTTACTCGTAATAACGCAAAATACTGATGTTGCTTCAATGGAATTGTTTAGCCGCATGCTACAAACACAGACGACAACGCGCACAGGATACTAAGCGACAAGTTTCACATGCATCATAAAAGTTTGTGGCACGATGTAGGTCGCACAATAAGAACAGACAGACAGCACTAGACAACATGTAGCATGTTACATGTCGTTTAGTGTTGCATCAGTGGAATTGAGCCTTAAGATAAATCATGCGACTCATTTCTTAATTATAATATAACCTCCAAACTCCAAATAAAATATAACAATCTCATTCCAAAGTTGGCTTTGATTTGTACAGTACCACAAACTTGTTAATGTAAATTTTCCTTTTAACGCACAAATGAATATTATTTCAAAAAAGGTTAGTTGACCAGGTTTTTTATTGAATACGGTGTACATTTTTCGCTAGATCGGATGTCAATCTTTCGCTTATATCAATTATGGATATCTGAAGAGGAATTGCATTGAAAATGGGGGAAAGTTGGATTAAAACACGATAAATAAAATTCTTCAAGCTCTTGAGCGGTTTTCTCCACTTATGTGGTGTTGCAATATTATTCTTTTATCTATCTACATACTATATTTATTTTTATTATTTATTTATTTATTTACTTTTGGGCAAGGAATCAGGATGGCGGAGCATCCTTCGTACCTCATGGCACCAATTACTATGATCGTTTGGCCGACCCGACTAGAATTTAGCCGAATTTGGGAGGATTCCATCCCCAGTATGGATTTTTATCGTGTCAAACATTGCATTGACACAGGACCTACAGTTTTACTTCCTATCCGAGAAGAAGGCATGTTTTTAATTTTTCTCCGCTATGAAGAATTACCAGCTAGGCCGGAGATCGAACCTGCGACCCTTCGATTATGAAGTAAACATGCAAACCACTAATCCACCGAGGCTGGCATATTTACTTTTAAGATCAAATTTGGTGTTTTCAGGTAATATTCTATTAATATTCTTGAACGATATTGAATTGATCTGTCTCTCCAAATCGCTCTTAGTCATTTTATATTAAAGACCCCCTTCAATGTTCTGGTTCATAGAGATTGACACATTCAACATTTATCAATTTTATTATCATTTACTATATTAAAATTATTGTTCTCCAAGGACCTTTACAAAACTCCAACAAACAAAACTAAACTTTTTAACATAATCGGCACTTGTCGCCGAACACACTTAAATTAAATGCCAGCACTTACAATTTGCATCCCTTATGGAGAAGACTATGATTTATTTATTATGTGTAAGGGCACTTGCACTTTACTACTCTTCTAGTTGAATACAGCAAATAGTTAATGAATCAGTAAAAGTTACTTGAATTGTTATTTTCTAACCGAAAAAGAAAAAAACTCTTAATAAGATCCTTTTGGTTCCATGGCATATGTCCGTTCTAAGATCATCCTTGCACAGCAATTTTTATTAATTTCTCTTTGTGATTCGATTAAGTTTGTGTATTGGATGCGGTATGAAGTCTACATCTAAAAAAGAAAATTAGATTAATTCATAATTCAATTTAGAATATTCACTGTTTGGATTGTTATTCTCAAAGACAGCAACGTAAACCTATTATACGTACTATGTAGCTAATCATCTTCATATTCAGTTTTTTACGTGAGGTCTTTTCTGTCAAAATAGTACTTATTTTCTATATGGAAAAGTGTGCTCCTTACTTCAAATGAAATTAACTCATTTGTAAAAATATGTGTTCTATCGCTTTAACCGTGATCATTTTGCGTCTTTCTATGTGTACTAGACAATGCCAGAGAACACCACACAACAGTATACTAGAAAACTTCTAGATATATGGAATCTCTGGATTACAATTAGTTTATAATAAATAATCATATTAATTGATTATTTTACATTTATAAAAACTGTTTTTTATCATTTTCCGTCGAATCCAGTTGTACCCTTATCAATCGGAGATCTAACTATCTGTGTTGCGATAGTCAACTGCCATTTTATCTTGGTCAGAAGGTCACTTCCAATGGCGATCTTGGTTTGACAATGTTTTCTAAAAATAGAACGTATTTTATACAGATAATTTTAAAAACTTACGTATCCGTAGTTATCTAACTTTAAACCTTATAACAGACCGAGCGGTAGCCATGGTAGCTCAGTGGGTATGGAACTTGACTACCATTCTTGAGGTCCTGAGTTCGAATCCCAGGAATGATACATTGGGATTTTTAAATATCTAAGGCTTCCAGGTCGACTCACCCTGTGAAAATGAGTACCTGGGAAATCATTTCCTGGGGTAATAATAGGCGGTAGGTGCATAAAGCTAGCCACTTTACCACCCTTGAGTACCGTACGGCTCGAGTAATAGCAGCCTACCCTGCTATACCCCAATGGGCCTCCATGGCCTGTGAAAGGGGACTATTATTATTAATAGACCGAGCGACATTAGAATACGTAATAAATACTCAAAGTAGAAGTTTTGAGTCGCAAGAAAAAGTTCTTCATTAAATATATATATATTACAGCACTACAGGCCTTCTAGGCCCATGGCTTAGTCTTATTACATTTCATTTTATATTCCATCATTCACTTTTACATTTTTAAATTTTACATTTCGTTTTACATTTCACAATTCACATTTCACGTCTTGAGTTTTAAGTTTTACCTTGTACATTTAAACCTGATATTTGACATTTTATATTTGAAATTGACATTTGGTATTTTATTTCACAATTCGCATTCGACATTTAGCATTTTACCTTTCATATTTCCCTTTTCACATCTCACATTCACCTTTTACCTTTCACATTTCACATTTTTGCGTTTTACATTTCGTTAACTTTACTAACAACTCTTCTCCATCTGACTCTGTCTCTTGCACTGTTTTTCCAATCTTCCACTCCTGCCCTTTTCACATCCGCTACCACAGCGTCCAGCCACCTCTTTTTTGGGCGTCCTTTTTTCTTTTTTCCACCGGTCCCTTCTTCCAGTATCCTCTTCGCATGTCTGTTTTCCGGCATGCGGCTAATATGACCTAGCCATCTTACCCTCTGGGCTCTTATGAACGCCGTTATGGATCGGTCACCATAAATTTCCTGTACCTCTTTATTAGTTCTTCGTCTCCACTCGCCGTCCTCTGTTTTCACTCCTCCCAGTATTTTTCTTAAAACCCTCCTCTCCCATACTTCCAGTTTTGCTTCCATCTGTTTTGTCATTGCCCATAATTCGCTTGCGTATGTTACGGATGGTCGTACTATTGTTTTGTATATTCTTAATTTCGCTGCCCTAGAGATTTCTTTTGTCTTAAATATATTACTGATAGCACCTACCGCCTTACTACCCCTTGAAATTCGTTTTTGTATTTCTACACTCTCATCTACGCTACTTGTTAGTGTTACTCCCAGATAATCGAAGCTATTTACTTTCTCGAATTTATATTCCCTTCCTTCCACCTTGAAACTGACCTCCGTTTCTCTCCCACTGTTTTGCCGCATCTCCATATACTTCGTTTTCTTCTCATTTACTGCTAATCCATATGTTCTTGCCGTGCTTTCCAGTTTACCAAATACTGTTCCTAACTCCTTTCTTGATCTTGTAATTATAGCTAGGTCATCTGCATATGCAACAATCTGGTGTCTTTTCTGGTAAATTATTCCACCTGTTTCAACACCACTTTCCCTCAATATTGCTTCTAGGACAAAGTTGAACAGTACCGTTGAGATAGGATCCCCTTGTCTCACACCTTTACTTCCGATGACACTCTCTGTTAACCGGCCATCTATCAGAATTTTGCTGCTTGTCCTCATTAATGTCATTTTTACTAGATTTATAAGTTTCGCTGGAATCCCCAGTTTTTTAAGTGCCTCGTATAATTTTCTTCTGATGATCGTATCATACGCTTGGCGAAAATCGATAAACAGTATATGCAGCCCTAAATTTTGTTCATAGCTACTGCATTGGATCATCTTTACTGTAAAGATTTGGTCCGTAGTGCCCCGTCCTTTCTTGAATCCTCCTTGATACTCGCCTATGACTCGCTCTTGGTACTCACTCAGTCTGTTACGGATCAATCGCGCCAATATCTTATATGCTACGTCCAGCAGTGATATTCCCCGGTAATTTTCACAATGACATCTATCACCCTTCTTATGAATGAGGCAGACTATCGCATCATGCCATGCCAGTGGCATTTCTTCCTTTTCCCACACCTTTGTGATCAGGTTGACTATCTTCTGCTGCAGCATATCTCCCCCCCATTTATATACTTCCGCTGGTATTCCGTTTTCTCCAGCACTTTTATTATTTTTTAATTTATTTATCTCCTCCAGTATCTCCTCTTTTGTTGGCTCCTTTGTTACAGGTCGGTTTCTGTCTTCCTCTGCCTCCTCTTCCACTCCCTTCCCTTCCTCCTGTTCATTATCATCACTAATCAGTTTCTCATAATACTCCTTAAATATCTTAAGCTTTTCTTGCGTATTTCCTATCATTTCCCCACTCTTGTTTTTTAGATATGCAATATCATTGGGCCTCGAGTCTTCACGGTTTTTCTTCGTTTCTTGATAGAAATTTCTTAGTTCCTTATTTGCATAATTTTGCTCGATTTTGTCTAGTCTTGCTTCCAAATATATTCTCTTTTTCTGTCTGCATATTTGTTTGGACCTTCTCCTTGCCTCTTCGTATTCCCGCTTATTTTCTTCCGTACATTGTCTTAGCAGTTTCATTCTAACCTCGTTCCTCACTTGTAAAACCGCCTTACATTGTTCGTCGAACCAAAACTTTTGTTTCCCTTTGATTTTCCTCCCTAAGCATGTTTTCATCGTTCTTTGCACCGCTGTCTCGATTTGTTTCCACTCATCCTCAGTGTTATCTGGTTCCTGTAATTCTTGTAACCTACTATCTATTTCCGCTTTTATTTCGACTAGTACGTCGTTCTCTTGCATTTTTTCCACATTATATTTTGTTAGGGGGCTATTTGTTGGTTTTGTATTCTTTGGCAGTTCTTGTTTTAATGTAGTAATCACCAGGAAATGGTCTGAGTCCATATCTGCTCCTCTGTAGCTTCTTACGTCTGTTACCATTCTTTGATGTTTACGCTCGATTAGCACGTGGTCAATCTGATTTTTGGTTTTAGCGTCCGGTGATATCCAAGTTGCTTGGTGTATTTCTTTATGTTTGAAATTTGTACTCATTACTTTTAACTTATTTTCCAGGGCAAATTCTATTACCATTTTTCCGTTTTCGTTCGATATCGGGTGTTTACCCTTACCCCCTGTTACTTTCTTAAATGCCTCCTCCCTACCTATTTTGGCATTTAGATCCCCCAATAGTATTTTGACATCATACTTGGGAATTTTCTCTAGTATCTTCTCCACCTCTTCATAAAATTCATTCTTTACTGTCAGGTCCTTGTCCTCAGTGGGGGCGTGTATATTCAATATGGTTATCTTTCTGTACCTTCCTCTTAGCCTTAGTCGACAAACTCTTTCGTTCACCGCCTCAAAGTCTACTACTGCATCTGTAATTGAAAATGTGAAAATGAGTACCTGGGAAATCATTTCCTGGGGTAATAATAGGCGGTAGGTGCATAAAGCTAGCCACTTTACCACCCTTGAGTACCGTACGGCTCGAGTAATAGCAGCCTACCCTGCTATACCCCAATGGGCCTCCATGGCCTGTGAAAGGGGACTATTATTATTAATAGACCGAGCGACATTAGAATACGTAATAAATACTCAAAGTAGAAGTTTTGAGTCGCAAGAAAAAGTTCTTCATTAAATAGATGCGAGATTAATTCAAGAGAGATTTAATCGAGACTATTTTATTTTCTTGTTTCCATGGTTATAGAGTTTTTGATTCCACGGAATTTTGGTCCAAAGAACTTTGATCCCCGTACTTCTTTTGAAGGGATTATTTAAAGATGACGTAGTTTCCACTTGCGAGGGGTTGTTGGATATCTAGTATTGCATTAATCACAAGGACATTGACAAGTAGAAGACATCAATCAATAGGAAGTAAATTTCGGGTATTAAAGAAAGGGAGTCAAATCCTGGGGTGGAGATTATGGGATCAAAATTCTAGGATCAAAATGCCACGATCCATATCCAAAAATCCGTGTGGTCGAAGATCTGAGTTCATATTTTCGAAGAGCAATTTAACTGGAACCATTTCTCCGAAAACGGTTTATATTGGACTGATCTTTGAATTGTATGGAACTACCGATTGACTCCACTACCACATATGTGTTTTTAATTCAAGACTAAAATTTCTAGCGTCTCTTTTGATCAAATAAAAAGCACGCTTTGGGGCGCGATGTACTGAAAATCTAAAAGTTGCATTGATGTCCAATATTTATTTGTAGAGGAACATCTATTAATAAGGAATTGTTGTCTATTAGAACATCTTGAATGCTTGTGGTCGGTCTGGGCTCAAGAACCTCCTGGATTGGACGTGAGTTTTGGGCTAGCCTCACTAAACTAGGCGAATAGAGAGGTTGGATGGCGTCGGAGGACGAGCTCAATCAATAGATTTTCTCTTTTCAAACATATTTTGCAACCTTGTAACTAGAAACTCAAGTTATAATTAGATCGGTAGATGGTAAGGAGATGAATCTTTCAAGCTACAAATTTAAGGGAAGGGAGACATGAATAACTTAATTTGAAAATGACTGTGTCTTCGGTATTTGATAGCCAACCAATTGGAGGGAGATATCTATTTGTCTGTCAGTTTCTTTAAGAAGGTTCAAGTATCAATGTTCGTACGTTTTGATGTTTTGCATTCAAGTGCTACCCTTTCGATAATTTTCCAACAGCCGTTGCTAATCTTGTGGCAGTTCTAGGCACTGTTCTAAATTGTAAGAACAATCCGTTATATTAGGAAACTCAGGTATACGATTGATATTAATAGACTTAGATAACAACAGTCTCTATTATTAGTTTGAGCTTGATTAATGTAACGCAAATACACACAAAATAACCTAGATTTAGAAAATCCAAAAACCCTTCTACCTACATGAATATTAGAGTTAATAATGTAAATGCATCTAATGTTCTAAGTGCATAAAAGCGTTTTCCTTTTCACTTAACAGCCTGCAGTCATAGACAAAAGTAGCTTGCCTAGTATTTAATTAATAACAATATATTACAAAGGGGACATTAAATAATGCTTTTATACACATGTACACAGTGCATACGACTATGCACAGACACATACTATATAGTAGCGAAACCTTTTGTAAAGACAATCCGTAATTCTCCCGGTCTAGGTAATTAATATTGCAATGCAAACCTCCATGTTTCCCGTGTTACCTGTACATCAGGTAGTAGTGGAGTATGGGAGAGTTGTCTGCTAGTACGATTTTGGTGGTTGGTTTGGATGAAGAGTTGTGCAGGGTTTAGCGGTGGGGGATAAAGGCGAAAGCTCTAATTAAGCCGACGCTCTCTATTATGCGCGGACGTTTAATGAACTACGAGGATTGCATTTCAAAATATTCATTGATCTATTCGTATATTTTATTAAAAAGTTTGTCCCGGATAATACCGATGATAAAAATTTAATTTAAAACGTTATTAACGGAAGAAGAAAAAATTGACAACTACATTTTTAATTGGGAATTTTGTAGTTGGTGATTAAATTCTACGAACAGCACTAGTCAGAAGGTAATAAAACATTCTTTTTTTATTACTATAATAAAATATTTCGATGAAAAGCGGACCCATGTGGAAACAATGAGATTTTACGAACACTTATTGAAATATTCATCAGCAATATACAATAACGACTTAGTTATCCATAGATTTTCTTCGTAGACGTTTTCTCCGCATTGCGCCCGTTTAAATATGGGGGTAGGTATCTTCCAGCACTTAAGAAAAATTTTATGATAGTACGCATAAGCGTTGATGTTTCGGCTCAAAAGGATATCTAAGAAAATCCATCGATATGAGAGAAGCGACTGGGGAAAGTTGGTACCGCAGTTGAATGCAAATCAGCACCGGTGCAAATCCAGACTTATAGCAGTGCTTCTTCGGGTAATGGGTTTAATATGATTGTAAGTTGATCCTGGACATTAGAAGGGGGCGAACGTGCTTTGAATATGTGAAGAAGTAGCGAAGATGACGCTCATTCATTCTGTGACGATCGATAAACCCTTACTTTTATTGCATTGTTGTTGCCTCTTTGTTGGATATCAATTCCAACTTTATTTATGGCCCCGATAATGGAATTATCTTTGTGTTACTTTATAGTTCCTATCATTTTTCTTATACTTTCCAGATTACTTGTAATAATCGTATATACGCCCAAGGGTGGGAAAGCCTATACTTTTTAAATAAGTTTTGTATATATTCAGTGAAATGAACTACGTAACGAGTTAGTTTTCGCTACTTAATTTTATAGAGCTTTTGTTATTTTATGGCTGGCGTTGTGCCCAACACTGCACCTCTTTCCTTTATGTGCCACTTTTATGGTGAATCTTTTTATTTGAAGTTTGTCGAAGCAAGTTTATATTATAAAGAACTAGTTTTCACTATCGAATTGCATTTACAAATCCACACATCATAAGATATATGCGCTAGCACATCCATAAACATAAAAATATTATTTGAAATTTACTTTCCCTTACTTCAATATACTTATAGCAAAAGTATTGATTTCATGCAAAAATTTTATTTTCATATTTTAAAGAAATTGTATGTTTTTTGGGGAGGATCAGGGAAAAGCACTCCCTGTATCCAATCTAGAAAAACGTGCTTGTGTGATATCTGCAGACTGGAGGATAATCGACTGCACTGGAAAGTGTCAATAAGCAGACATCATTATTAGAATATGAATATAATTTAGAAATAATTTATTAGAGTTTCAAAATTCATAAGTATGCCAAATTAAGACTTGCACATGTTCGGTAGTAATAGTTAGATATTAAACTGTATAAATTGACGAACACGCAAGACAATAATACAAATCGATTGGTGATGCCAAGCGCTTCAGTGTAGGAGCTCTAGTTAGTGCAACATTAAAATAACTAAGATAAACTTAAAATACCAATCATTAAAAAGAAGATAGACTTAAATGCATATATAAATAGTTAATAAAGTATTTTTTATACTAAATTAAAATTTTATATGTAAATCATCGTTTACTTCACGTTCCACTCAACTGAAAAGTTGGTAATTCCAGTTTCAAGCAGTACGGATATAATTTCATATCCACAAGTGTATGAATATGAAAATAACCAATTATTGAAATTCAAGTTAGTAGTACAATCTACTTTTAACATAAATGTAGTATTGTAACGAACGGAAAAACCACGCGAGAGTTCTCGCCGTATCGACAGCTTTTTACAGCATTCCAGAACTCTCGGCAGAATGTATGACGCGCAATGCACGAGAATAATTCTAGCGCGTTCCAGCAGTCCTGCATACAGTATTATAAAGCACCGCGCAGGGAGAGCAGTTATTAGTCAACGAGTTAAATGAATACGCGCATCGTGAATTAGTAGATATAAATGTGTATATAAAATAATACAAGATAAATGTTGGAAATACATATTGTAAATAAATAGTCTGTAAATAATCTAGTTTAAGTTCTTTAACAGTTTATAATTATAGTGTTTGTAATTAGTGTTAGTGTAAATATTTGCCTTTGTTAATAAACGACTACAACAGCACCTTTAGTATTATTTAAAAATAAACGTTACAGTATAGATAGACAATCGTCAAAGTGGTTTAGTAGCTTAGTCAGTAGGGGCGAGGTGATAGCTCTGCGAAATAAAGCTTTTTTAAAATTTTTTTTATAAATTTAAAACAGCAATTTTCTCTTCGAAAACGTTTAATTTCTGCAAGTTAGTAAATATCTTCAAAATTGTACAATTGCAGTTAGATTTTATAGATCATGCTTTAAAAGCACGAGTTAATCTCTATATTCGATTCATTGTCTTGCTTAATCGAAGAAAAAATATACTATCCATATGTATTAATGGATTAATTCAGGATGTTAAAGTAAGGCTATTGTTTCAACGATATTTTCAATGTTCGTCAGTTCTCTGTGGGAGTGCATTTTTACTTTCATTTTTTTGACTTTCAAGCGACTAAATCACAATTATAACTGTTGACTAACAAAATGAAGATATACTAAAATACGGTTTTCTAATTATTTTTTTGTTAGAAAGATACTAGTGACGACTTGATTTCTTCTCGATTCTTGATTTCTTCTTCTCTTTGAAGTTTAGGAAAAATCATTGTCATTTGGTGAAAAAATTCTGATTCTAAACGATTAGCAATAAGAACACTGTAGTACAGTAATTATACTCTCTATAGGTAGTAATGAATTTTATCCTTCCACCAGAAGTTTTTAAGAGTTGCTGTAACAACTTCTACGAAATACGTACGTAAAGAAGAATGTTTGAAGACCAACACTACCGATAGTAAAGTTGTCTACGCGTTGACTCTGGTCTAGGTTAGTTAGGTTAGGTTCCGGTTTGATTTTGTTGCAAAATGGGGCCATATCACAGATACTACAAATCTTGTTTTTCTTCATTGAAAACTTCTCCATGTTCTTAATTTGCAACTTATGAAAAATTAGCAAAAAAAGTAGCATTTACAGCAGCAATATCCATTGTAAGGCCCTGTACTGTTATGTGATTATATGTTTTAAGTACATTATAAAAGATTGGTAATATCCTTTCCTATACGTTTTACATGTGAAGGGACGAAATCTATTACAATGAATTGTTGATCCTAATTACAATCAATAAACTGACAAATTATTCCATAATATGATTGCTTAAATATAGATTGCTAACCGCCGATAGTAAAAGAAAACTTATTATCGTTTAAAATCCTCATCACCCCTCTTATTGCAAATCTTGGCTCTTCCCCAGTTCGATTTTATTTTATTGTTTAACTTAAAAGTCCCTTCTTAGTAGTCTTTTCTCCCATTGTGTTATTATTTAACCTTGTCACTCTTAACTTGACCATACTGTTAACTGGACATTTTTATTGGTTAGTACATATTAGGTAATGCTTAGATTTGAGATTTTAAAAGATAACTCTTTTAATTATTTTATTCGATTTAGTTCTATAAATTCTTTACTTTTATAGGTAAACCCATAGCTAAAACAAAAGAGCAGCATCTAACAACATCGGATGTTTTTTTAACTATTCCAAGATAACATCAGAAGAAGGGCGGGCTATATCCTTTTTTAAACCAGAGTACTGTTAATCTTTAACTATAAAATCTTTTCTCATAACTTTTAGATTACGTGTTAAATATACAAACTTTGTTATTGTTGTTGGTTTGGTATAACTGCGCGTTTACACAGTTGCAAGATTTAATTTAAATATTAGTTTTTCTGCAAAAATCGCATCGCTCTGAAATAGGTTTCCGTGATTGGTACTGATTTTATTAATTTAAGAACTGTCTAATTATTGTTATGAAATACGGATTGATTTGAATTTAGTTGATTAAATGACTTAAAGTATTGATTTTATAAATATACGAACTGATCAATTATTTCTTATACTGATATATTATTAAGGGAGATAGATATTAATGTACTCATCATGTTAATGTAATGTACAGTACCTCGTTTAGTACGCACAACTGTGTTGTAGATTTCCTGACAGCAAAAGTTGCTGCCAGGGAATCTACTGTCTTCAGCAATTATGACTGACAACTATTTGACATATATTATGAGACATTGTACTGTTGCTATCTTAACCTATCTTTGAGCTATTATAAAATGTGTGGATTACTGCATGTAAAATATTGTCTTAAAGAAATAACTCTTTGTACACGTTTGTCAAAACATTCCTACTCTTACTATCGCGGTATTCACTATAACTGAAATATCTGTATAACATATTACAAAGATTGGCAGAAGTAATGCTACATAACTGTTACCGCTTAGTTTAAGGTAAGCCTTTGCTGAGTAAATTATGGGTAACCATCATTTTTAGGTAAGCAGATATATAGCTTATCGTTCCTTATCCAAGTTACTATCCTCGGTTATGCAGGCAAGAGTAAGCATAACAGGACTAAAAGAGTAGTATATTATAAGAGGCGAAACTTCGCGCGGCGTCTTTGATCTCTCGTCATCAGTTTCAATGACCTTGGAACGCTTGGCCCTTTAACTTGGATCAGCAGAAATGCGTACCAAATTTAAATATTTACCACGCCTGAACTCAACCAGCTAACGTCCAGGGTTGTTAATTTCGTATGTATACTAGTTGGGCAGTATATAAGGGATGATTTTAATAAAACGATACACCTATTGTTGTCTTTATTCAATTTAACTCAAATCTTTATTGTACATAAAGTTTTACAAACATAAAAAGCTTATTACAAGTGATTGGTAGATACCTATATGGTATTTTCTCTCAACAATATAAAATATTTAATAATCAACTAATGATAACATTTCGCATGAATTGCAGTTCATTATAGAACGATATTTAGTATACAAACTATAAATTACTTATTGAATTGTTTTTCACCAGTGTGAGTTAACATGTCTTTTAAACAGTAAACATTAGTAAACATTTATAATCACATAGATTACACTCAAATGGTTCTCACCAACACATGTGTGTTTTAAGACTAACACTTTGAGTAACTTTTGAAAACATTTGTAGTCACACAAATTACCTCAAATGGTTTCTCGTCACTATGAGTTAACAGGTGTGTTTTAAGATTAGATTACATATTTTCGAGGTTAAAGAATTTAAAAAATAATCTTAAACTAATACGGTACTTAAATAACACAATACTTCGTCTTTTGGAAATCGAAAGAAGTGAATGTCGTTGTTATCTAAATAAAATGTATTCCTGCAGTTCTTGTAAACCCGTGGTGTTTACGTTTTTCTCCATTCATGTTTTGGTTCAACTATAAATGTTCAATTGTTTGTTTATTTAACTCTCATAATCACCAAAAAACACACTACACATTAACTGTTTGTCGCAATATGGGTACACTTTCACGGAACACATACAGAATAATGAATTGACTTGATAGGTATAAAAGAATGAAAATAAGCATCCATCTTTGGCATTTCTGTGCTCCCGTCCAATGGAATCGCAACAAATTAAGAGCGAGCCGAAAGTAACCGAGAATCGGCGATGGGCCCTTTAAAGTGGTTTTGATATTCTATCTCTCTCGGAATCGAGGTTTCTCTACCAACTTTTGCCTCTTATAATATCTACTCTTTGGCATTAGTGATAAAACATGTAATCATTAAGCAGGCCAATCGCTTAACTTCTGCCAGTCTCCAGAATTCAGTAAAGCAATCCAAACTATTGAACTATAGAATCAAATTGGATTTCGAGTCTGATTACGGTTGTGTATATTCAAGGAAGAATGTTGGAAGTACTTCTATTACCCATTATTGCACACTGTTTGTATCAGTGTGCAATGGGTTGACTTTTGGTCAACCTAGCCTATAATCTAACAAGTCTTTACATCCAGTTTTGTAACTAAATGCAACAATTCTAGCTTAAAAATACATTCGTATTAAGCAACAGAAAGATAATAAACAAAGTAAATACAATAGTTTCATTGAATTTCTCTAAATTAGATTTTACTGGAAGCGTATAAATAATTCTACTGGAAACACACACAGAAAAACAGATAAAAAATCCATCAGGTTTGATTTTCAACTTTCCACTGTTATCCAGTAAAATTAGCCAACGGGAACAATACAAACACACCAATAAAATAAAACAATAAAACAGCTGGAGAGTGAAGTGAAATCTGTGAAACAGACAAATAAATTAAATTCGGTAGGAATTAATTTATATCTGTGCAACCAACCGAGATTCTAATTGATGCAAAAGGCGAGTTGGGAAAAGCTGGGAAATCAGGGAAATGCAAGGAAAGGGTTGGCCGTACGGGAGCTACTAATCCCTATGCGTCCCTTCATTAGTTGTTTGCAAGGTTCGCTACCGAAATGGAAAAAGTAGAGATAGCGAGAAGAAAAGGTTAAGAATTAATGGTTGATTTCTTTTGTTTTTCTGATTTATACCTAGGTATAAAAAATGCTTAAAAACAAAAGCAGTGACTTTAAATGTTTTTTTTTTGAGGAAAGACTTCATAATGTATTATTGGAGGCAGGAAAAGAAATTTTATTTTGTATGGTATGCTTTAAGGTAATTTTGTTGCTCTTGTTTCGTCTGTGCTTTTCTACAAAAAGAAACCGACAGATAATTAGGTAACTTTTTATGTCTAAATAATCCACTTTATATGCTTTAACGTGTAGAAGACGTCTATTTGAGTTGATCTACATATAATGAGATTTTAATAAACGTCGTTTTTGATGTTTTGTGGAATGGAAAATTGAATTGTTCAGATGCTTCGTTATTTACGTATATTCTGCAACAACTGAAAGAATATTAAAGGAATACGTTACAATCATGTAATAGCAAACGATTCACAGTAGTATACAGTGCACACAGAAAAACCTATACTTTATTTGATTACATTTAATTAATCAAAATATAAACTAGGAACAATAGTACACTCTTCTCCATTTGATTAAATATTCTTAAAATGATTAAACAAAAATAATCAATTCAGTAACAAAAATTACTTGTCAGAATCACTTGAAATGAGTACAATTCTTGTTAACTTGAGCATAACGCAACTCAAAAGAAACAAATAAGTATTTTCAAAATGATTATCTCGGATAATTCGATAATATATTATACTCAATTTTAAAAAATAGCGATAATGATGAATAAGTAGTATCCTTATTTGAATGCTTCGTTCTTATCTGAGCAATAAAATCAATATAAATTATCAAAACAACTACACGAAAGTATATTTTAAAAATCATGATAAGTTTAAATTGAGCATAGGAACTAATTATTTCCTCAAACAAGAGTTGGAGTTCAAACGTGTTTTTATTGATCAAACACAGATGATCAAGCTTGCAGCAGAAGGTTGCATTTGCACACCTAGTTTTAAGTTTTTATTATAATAAAATGACAAGAAAAGGCTTAGAGGAATGGGGGTGCCCAGAAAATATTGTAGAAACATTTGTCAGTACTCAGTAAATATGTATACAATAAATTAATACACTGATTTGTTCAAAGAAAGGAACTATTTCATTCCATCCAAGTGAAGAATAGATCAAACATTTTGCTATTCTCATTTTAAAGTTCTCTTAAGTTTCGTTTGTAAAATGCCAGCTAATGTTTGTGTAATTGCCAATTGGTTGTGTAATTGTAGTTGCCAGTGTAATGTAAAGAAAATAAGAGATATACAATGTATACTATTGTATATCTCTTATTTTGTGTTTGTAGAAGTGTCCCACCAAACGTTAGCTAGCATTTTATAAAAACTTAAAGAGAAACTTAAGAGAACTTTAAAATGAGAAGAGCAAAATGTTTGATCCATTCTTCACTTGGATGGAATGGAATAGTTCCTTTCTTTGAACAAATCAGTCCAATAATTTATTTCAATAAGTTCTTATGCTCATTTTGAATGCAAAATTCAATAAATATATCTTTTTATAGAGTGTTACAAGTACTTATTTCAAGTTGGTATTGTACTCAAATTGATTCTTAAATCTTCTCAAAATGATAAAGACTGTTTTTTTGTTTTAAGAATATGTATAAGGTCAGAGAGGAATAAAAGCAATGTTCATTATGAATATTAGGAAGTTTTCTTATATGAATATATTAACTATTCCTGTCAAGAAGAACTTATTATCGTTTATATAGGAGTTTACTATATAATCAAAATGAGACGCATGTAATTGAATTTAGTATACATTTTTCTGTATTTCGACAAAAAAACACGTCGATTGATTTTTCTACGGGGACATTTAACTGCAGTATTGTCGAAATTTGCATCTCACCCTCTCACCTCCCACCAACTCCAATTTTAAATTGTTAAATAGTTGACCACCTTTGTGACACCATATTTTAAAGTATATAAAAAAAGATAATTATAGTGATGTCCTTTAACATACCTTTAATATCTCTTAAAAATGGCCGGTATTATAAAACTTTTTACTTCCTAAATAAAATTTACTTTGAGAATAAATTAATTTATTCTATCAATTTAATACGCAAATTGATAAAATAAATTAATTTATTTTAACTATTTAATTTATTAACTACCGACCATTAACTATTTCAGATTAACAGCAGACTATTATCAAATGTGTTTTATTTTTTTTAATTTTTTAACTTTTTCGTAAAAATGTATTGTTTATATCCATTAAAACAAGGTATCTCGCAAACGGGATTGATGTTTTTGCACAAACAGTTCTGCTCGAATAAAATAAGAAAAGAAAGTTGCAGTGCATAAAGGGGCGAGTAAAAAAGATTTGATAACTGAGATGTCTAACTGATATTAGTTAGATGTTAATATCTCAAGTAGTTTAAGAGATAATATAGAAGGGTTGTTAATGAACGTTCCCCTTATCTTATGGCCCAACCCATGACCCGCTTTTTTTTTTGTTTTTTTTATGATATTGGACTTTTTGTTTGTGATTGAATTTTTCATAGTTGAATACTGCTTTTAGAAAGATCAAAGTAGATAAAAATCTGCCTTAGATTTTTTTTTTGAAATTGGTTTGTTGAACGCTAAAAACAGCAAAACTAATTAGGCTTGTATTTGTATGCAAATGCGATAGAAAAGGTAAAATAAGTAAAACCTAAATTTGGCAAGTCTTATGTCTAGTCCACACGTTGGGGCCTCGGTGGACAAGGGTCCTTGCCCTAGTCTCTCGATAAGACATTTGTGCACCATCCACACGTTAGTAGGACCAAACTGACGAGGGACCTTGCTAAGCCCCTGTCAAGACATTTGTACGCCATCCACACGTTGGTTATATATTATATATTTAGATATATATTTGGATATAATCGGTTATTTAAAGTATAGATTTAAAATAATAAGTACGCAGAAGGATATTTTATGATTCGGTTCCCATACAATTGATTCCGTATAATTATAATTCCATTATTGTTGTAAAAAGTCTAAACATACTGCTATAATCTAGTACCGAGTTCAGGCATAATCAGTTATAACGCTTGATACTGATAACAATAAATTGATTTATATGAGAGTACAAACAAATTATACAGCAATAGATTTCGGTAGAAGCACAGTGATGATATCTACAAAATATAAACCACCTACCTTTACCATAAAAAAGAAATTTGGTCCGGATAATTACAAACGTCGTGAAGCATCAAAATCTCCACCAAACTGAAACCTTCAGGCGGGTTGCTTGAATAGGACACTGAATAAATATAGATCTAGGAAAAATAATTAAAGTACACAAAAGAAATATAAACCAAATTCTCTTTAAATTTGAAATGACAAAAATGTATTTAACATTGAACACAAACAACAAATTAAAAAAGCAAATTATAAAAGAAAGTGAAATTTGGATACCATAAACAAATGAAAAATCAATCCCAAGAAAGTTAAATGCCTTTAAGAGGAGTAATATTTCTGGCATCATCATAATTACTAAATTTTTATTTAAAATTAAATAAATACCTAAAATTCTTCAATCAAACCAATATTTGCCAACTATCTTAATTACAAAACACCAAACCTCTATTTTTCATATGGTTTAAATACTAAAATGGTGGAATAACATCCATCTACCCCTCTTTTAAATAATGTCCAAATAAATAGTATTAATAAATAAAATTAAAATCTAACTGCTTGCTTGAAATATGGTAAGTTCATTTAATGATTTAGTTTTTTCCGTTACAACATTCAAATTATAACGAAGGTTAAAAGTTACTTTATCCATATAAAGTTTTCTTCTCGTAATTGAATATTATTCCACAAATAAATTCACAACACTGATTATTATATTAATTTAAATGTAATTGTTATCAAAAATAAAAGTCAAATTGATAGATCTTCTATGATTAATGAGCACTTTGACAGTTCAACAAAATATAACCTAACATTTTTTTACGTTTAGTTTGTTTCCAAATTATCGAATCCCTACATAACCTTAAAATATTAAAATTTTGCTCTCAACATGTGTGCACTGTTTGAAAGATCTAAAATAAAAGCGAGTTTGTTATTAAATTGGTAGCTCGTTTTATATCCTTTTTGAAACAATAGAAGGTTATAGTGATATTTTTGATGGAAAACAAAAGAATTCTTAAAACTAAATACATCATAACTACATAATTATTTATAACTATTAATTTTTCTTTAAACAAATTTAATAAACAGATAGTTAAAGAAATTCCCTTTTTAATGATATATGACGCTTGTATTGACATAAAAAATAAGGTTAAAAGAAAAAGTCAACCAAAACACATTTCCTACACAACTTTCAGATAACTAAAATTAACTTAATTACCTAATTACACCTTTTTATTGTGACAAAATCCAATCTTACATCCTAACAAACATTATTTACTTGCTTTTAGATATCAAAAATAGTAACTGTATTACCTAGTTTCAGATTACTATGGCAAACACGTACAAACTTGCATTTAATTTCAATGATATCTTCTACAAAAAAACAACCTCAACATTCAAAATTGTGCTTAAGAAACTACTTGACAAATCAGCATTAAAGCATTTTAGCCGCAAACTATATAATCTAACTGATGAAGAAAATCTAACGATATAATTATCCCGTTGGCTTAAAACATACATTTTTTTATACAAATAAATCAGGTAAGGTAGTAAATACTTGCATACATCATCACTACAATGCACGTTGTCTGTCTTAGGTCGAAACTTGCCTTCAAATGACCTCAACTTTATTTTACTTACTTATTTATGTAACGATTTCACATTGTTAGCTGAATAATGAAAAATTGCCGATATTCTAAGATAGATCAACTTTAAAATTTATCCTTTTACAACACACACTAGGCAGGTGTTCTAGAGTGTTTATTTATTATAGTAAAACGTTTTCTTTGACTTCATTAAAAAAATTATTAAAATTAAATATTTTTCTTCTTGAGGTTATGCACCTATCTAACATCTTGTTAAAAAAAATTACCTCAGGGTGCATACTTTCTATTGTATGTCAAAAAGCATAACAGTACGTACAACTTGGTATAACAGCCTTGGTAGTGTAATGCCTGGCGTGCCGGACTTTCACCCAGGCGGCCCGGCTCGACTCCCGGTGCCGGCAAATCTGGTTAAGGTTTTCTGCAGTTTTCCTTAGCTGTGACACAAATGTGGGATTTGCGCTGTTCCATCTGTAACTCGGCTGCAGCCGCACGTAGGGCCTACGTAATAATAATAATCGCTCCCTCCCTCCCGCAGAAGCTTATAGCTTCTGGGGCCTGGTTACCAAGTTATGGGTTGTAGCAATTACTAATTATTATTAATAACTGAATTGAAGCGATTGACTTAACGGGTCCGCTCTTTGCTTATTATTTAAAACTTTAGAAATATCATTTCATAGTTTATAGACTAGGTTGACCTCCAAAACTCTACTATCTACCGCTCCGCTATATCTTCAGCTTATTTTGTTGAATTGATTATTCAGCATTGCAAACCCTTTTCTGAAGGTATAACTGTTTAAAGCTTGGTCTTATTATGCTGCACAATACAAATATTTCCTGTAAGATTATTGTGAAGGAATTAGAGATTAATTCTTGTTACTCAGCCCCAAATTGATATTCTATACAGCCTACTACGGCGATATCTAGATAATTCCAATCTTCAACACTTATTGTAGTATTGCAAAATTACTTTGATTAACTGCGTCGTTATTAACTACTTGAATCAGTCAGTCAACAGTAAGCTAATTAGCTTAATTTAGTTAAAGTTAAAATAAAATTAGTTATCAACACAGCCTATGTTCAACATGTTACCTTTTATACGCAAGTTTATCATTACCAATACGACTTATCTAACTATTAATTGATTATTTCTTACCTATTTAATGATAGGTTGATATTATCATTTTGGATTATTAATGGTTATTCGACCTTTGCATGTTAGTTAATTATGTAAACTCATTCATTTAAATCTACAAATTTTATAATTATATTTTACTTTTGTATGTTAATTGCTTGTTTTTCGTTGTCTTTAGTAGCTTTTTTTGTCGAACCAAATCCGTCTACCTTAATTAATTGGATTACGAGTTAAGAGGGTAGTTAAGGAGTGTAGTCGTTATCTTTCGTTCTTAGCTAGGTTTGGTTGGAGGCTGAAACATGTAACTATTATATTACGAATTACATATATGTATTGCCACGAATGAAATAATTCAAATTAGATTATTCAAGTATTTTATTAACAAACTTTTCATCAGCAAATAAACATCTGGCACAAATGAACACTTGCATCTAGTATGCTTTCAGGAATGGATCACGTCCACTTCACTCCTAACACCGTACTAGCATAGGCATATCTTCACGTATTCTGCCCATGGTACTGAATTTAGTCTACATGCAAGAAAAAGACAGAAGACCTTATATGGATATGCGAGACCCTGGCCCGTCTAGCTGAATTGCTTTCTCAAGTTGCAGTTATGCAAGAAATCTTGAGATCTATCTATGGATTGCTCACCTCAGCATACTATAAACATGGAAACCATATTTAAACAGACTTGCTCTAACTGACTGTTAGTCCGGTTACAGAACCCATCCAAGATTGGTTTAGTGGCCAGCTTCATAAACATCTTGGACATTATTTGCTTGCGGTAGAGTCAGCCTTTAGGGGAATTTCACCTCTGACATGGTTGACATGCTGAGTTACTCTGCTAACTAGATTATAACAATTTGTTATTAAATTATGATTAATAATTATAAAATAAATGATAGCAACACACCTACTAAAAGAATGAGTGTGTAAAATCCTCGAACAGCACTTCAGAACCTATTCGGTTCACTTTTTTCTTGTTGCTAGCTATAGATTTCGCCAGATTAGTTAAAAGTATAAAACGAAATACAAAATAAATTCAAACCAAGACGCATCATGTTAATTAAACGTCTGATAATGTAGGAGTTACGCGGTTGACTTCTATTCTTCTAGGAGTGAAAGGATGTTCCCAAAATGCTGTTTAGATATTTGTGAATGTGGGTTTTGATTAGAGATGTTTATGAACCTTTTTCCACACGTTGCTATTTTATTACGCAACGTTTCGGAAACTAATTCTGCTTCCGTCTTCAGGCACTCGCCCTAAGAAAGGCGGTTTCTGCTTTGCAATTTAATTTTATCGAATTGCCCTTTATTTGATTTTACTTCACCACGGTTCGAACTAGAGACAATAATCGCTTTCTGATTATGATACTGAAACTGAGTTACGAAGCGCAATAAAATATCACCAGAGTGTAGAGAAAGTCCAATTGGAATTTCTAATATGCCGGAATTGCGAGAAATGAAAATTAAACTTCTCAACTTATCAAAAACTGTTTTCTAACAACAGAAAGAATTTTTCTACCATTAATACAGATCTCGCTAAAAATATAAATATGTACTTAATAATACTCAAGGTTTGAAAATAATTTAACTATTCAAAAAAATAACAATTATAAGTGCAAGCATACAAGAGGTTCAAAGAAAATTCTAGACACTTTTCATAGCAGACATATTTTGAAATACTGTGTCTGAGTCATTAGGAGCAACAGCATTTGCACTGTTTCGTTTTCAAAAGTTTCTTACAAGACTTTTTTGATAATTAGGCTCTTCTGGACACCTTGATATACGTAACCTCCGAGAAAAGAGAGGCCACGAACAAGGCTTCTGTCACGTGATCTGACGTCACGAATGCTGGCTATTGCAGTTTAGATTTGCCGTGATCGTAGTCGTGTGAACAGACTCTTTTTCGGAAGTTTTTCTTTCAAAAACTCTCATAAATAAGTTCAAATAAGTTAAAGTGTTAAATTAAAGGTGTAGAATTTCAGATTTACCTGATTTATGTGAAGACAATTTATAAAATCAGTGAAAAGAGACTGTTTCTCTTCCGTATCGAGTGTGGGCGTTAGCAGAAATGGCCGCTGATAAATTTTGTATCTGAAAGTTGTTTTATTACTTATAAAATAACTTTCGGTTGGTGTCGTTCATAATATGATTGTGTATTGTGCCGTTTACCTATATAAAATACAATTTCATAAATATTTTGATTAGTTAATCAAAAAAGCCAACAATTTGACGAGATACTTGGGTTAGTCTTGTTTATTTCATTAAAAATGCCTGATAAATGTTACGAAGAATGAAGATATTGTGGCTCTATTTCCTGTAAAACTTCTGCCGTTGATTTAAAAGAAATGATTTTAGAAGTAATTAAGATTCTAACCAAAATTGGTTTTCGGGTAATTTCTTTAATTTGTGATAATTACAGAATGAATCGAACTTGTTATCGACTTTTAAGTAGTACAAGCATTAAGGAAGAGTTACCTTGCTTTATCCAAAATGTTTCTGATCCGCAACAACAAATTTATTTACTTTTTGATACTGTTCATTTATTAAAATCTATTCGAAATAATTGGTTAAATCAAAAAAATAAAGAACGATCACTTGTTTTTTGCCATTTCGATAATTATAATTTAATTCTATTTGCAAATTTGTCTGACCTGGAAAAAATACATTCTATCGAATGTAATAGCATCATTAAATTAAATTGTTTAACATCCATTACTACCAATTCAGATTTTGTTATAAATTTTACCAACTGTGGTGAAAATGACTGCAGATATTAGCAAATATTTAAAAAATTTAACAAGAGGTGCTCTAAAACAACCATCTGAATTATTCTTTGAAGTCTCTATTCAGGCGTATCAGATATTCAGTGAGCTTATTTCAGATAAATATGAAACTGAATTTCTAAAGAGAGGTAAACAAAGGATTATTTTACGGGAATTGACAATGTTAAAATTGGAAAAATATGTACACGAAATCAATGAGAAATGTATTTTATGTAGCAAAACGTTGAAGTCGATATTGTTAAAAAATTGTTATATTCTTGCCAATATATTTCTCAATAACTATTCAAAAATAATCAACGACAAAATTAACACCCAAAACATGGATCTATCAAAGAGAAAACTGATTAAATTTAATGGTTAAGAAGTTATAAAACACATTAACGCATGGAGATGGGGCTATTGGCGAGGCCTCCATAAGAGCCAACGCGTCTATCATGGGTACCTCAACGGTGACGTGGAAAACCCTATTCATTGTTTATCATAATATAAGTGCTTTTTTTGAAATGATATTCAGTTTTACTCAGAAATATACAAGTGTCTTTATGTTGGGTATTTTACGTTTCGCAATTGTTAGCCGGTTTTCGTGACGTCACGATTGCTTGGTCGCGGCCTCTTGACTATCTCGGAGGTTACGGTATATACATACATATACCGATTGGTAAAATATTACAAATACATGAAAACTGCCTACAATCTAGGGAGGGTCCAGCCCCCCCCTAGAATGGCCATGGCCCACCCAGGAAAAAGCCAATTGAGCGCCTGGATGTTTAAGGCTCCGTTGTCGCGTAGGTAAAGTACCGCTTAAACAGCACTGAAGAATTTCATTACAATTTTTAAAAATTACACTTAGTTTACGTTTATTATGCAGGAGATCTTTTCTTAAGAGTGTTATCTAGTTTATATTATGCTTTATAGCAAATACAAAATTACAAAAGCTATTTCCTTAACGAATAAAAAAGCGTAAATTTATAAAAACGAAACTATAGCTAGAGATCTTTTAAAACTGGTAAGGTGTACTTCCTAAATTATCGTTCAAGTGTTATTTGAGATAAAAATGCCCGAATATACAACAGTATAAAAGAACTTTATGAACTAAAAAACTAAGGTCATATCCCGCGTTTATTCATACATTTTGGTAAATGACAACTATCATTCTTAGTTCAGGGTTTTGCTCACGTAACGCGCTGTAGGTAGATCGAGGTAAAAAAGCGGGAAGTTTCAACGAGTTTGATTTGACTGTTAATACATTTAACGCATTTTCGTTATTGTTACATATATTTTTGTGATTGTCGATGTAAAGTAACAGATTATTGTGTATATCCCTTCCCATACTTTAACTGTCCTAATCTTTAGACTATTATTTGATAAATTCCCGAAAAAAAAAGTTGTTTTAATGTAAGACCATGTGACGGTTAATTTTTGAATAAACTATTTCATTCTTAATTAGTCCTGATTCATTTCTTAAAATGAATATATATTTTCAATATTTTAATATAGTAATACTTTTTTTTTCTTAAAACCAGCAAGAACAACTGTTATTTCTAAAGATATTTAGCAGTTTTATATTCCCCTTTTTAATTTCAACTACCTTAAATTATTCCTTGGCATTTAAAAATTAAAAATTTCAGTTAAACTTAAAATATTTTGAAAGTTCACGCTTGTCTGGAAACACTGTGAGCAGAGACTGCGATGCGATCAAATCATGTTTCTATTTACATTTTCAAATTTTAGTTTTAAAGAAATTAACTCGCTTTTACCGACCGTAGCGCCATCTTTAAATGTTTATAGTTTCTGAAGCTTCCTATTATTAACACTGGCGGCGATAACGGGCCCTTAAAACTAGAGTCACTGCATCTAGTTACCTAGGCCAGCTGGTCGCTCAGAGTACCGCAAAACGCCGCCATATTGGGGCAGAGAAGGGTGATCTTTAATATTGAACAAATTAAAACCACTTTTTACGTATTTGACAACATAGAGGTTTGAACTTTCAGAATAAGAAGAACCTTTTAAACCAGTCGTGGATTTGATTAAATTTAATACAGATAAAAATAATGAGCAATTTCGTGCTTCTTTTGCCCCAATATGGCGGTGTTTTGCGTTACTCTGATCGACCAGCTGACCTAGGTAACTAGATGAAGTGACTCTACTTAAAACTCACCGCGCTCCATAAACCTGGGGCCTGGCTCCCCTAGAGAAATTTTCTAGTTACGCCCATGCATATACGGATGTTTTCTAATTCCGAACTAACTACGGCTACGCGCTAATTAATTACGCATCTGAAATAACGAGATCTCCAGATTAAGCAGGGTACTCTTATACAAATGTTTGACGGCCTCTATGATTAAATATGCTTGAAATTTTATTCATAAATATTATTAAAAAATTCTTTAAACAGCTGAAATAACGAAACTTCCAAATTAAACACACACTCTTACACAAATGTCTGACGACCTCTATGATTAAATATGTTTGAGATGATTGTTCTACTTTAGCTTATCAAACTACTAATATAATAGAGAATATAAAAGTGTGTAAAATAGAAATATGTTATTTGTGGAAAATCTTGCTTCAATGAAGTATAGTTATGCATTTTTGTATAGTCATGTACTCCAAAAACGTTCATTTACATATGAACTGCGTTTATTGTGAGAAGAGAAAAAGTTTACTAAGTAAATTTGATCTAAAATACATACAGGATTTTATTCATAAATATTATTAATAAATCCTTTGAGCTATTGTTTAAACAGCTGAAATAACGGAATTTTCAAATTAAGCACACACTCTTACACAAATGTTTTGGCGGCCTCTATGATTAAATATGTTTAAGATGATTGTTGAGTTGATAGAAATATGTTATTTGTAGAAAATTTTGCTTCAATTAAGTATAGTTATGTATTCTTGTAGTCATGCAGTCCAAAAATGCTCATTTACATATGAACTGCGCTTATAGTGAGAAGAGAAAAAGTTTACTAACTAAATTTGAATTTTTATTTTGAATACAGAGTGTCGGATCGAAAA
The DNA here is from genome assembly GCA_929113105.1 of Agrypnus murinus. Taxonomy (NCBI): domain Eukaryota; kingdom Metazoa; phylum Arthropoda; class Insecta; order Coleoptera; family Elateridae; genus Agrypnus; species Agrypnus murinus. Next base: position 197,370,454 of record OV816025.1, read on the forward strand.
AAACAAAAAGGTCCCTGTAAAAATCTAAAAAGAAAATGCAGAAACGAAAGCACGCTTAATGTTTATCTAATGCAAATAGTGTAAGCCGAATGTCAACCCATTGCGCATTTACTGTTTTTATGTTCTTAGCTATTGATTTTTCATGTTGATTTTTCATCCAATTGCTAGGAATTAAGTTGAAAACATACAATTATTACGTATGATAGTTACTGATTGAGATCAGTCTGTTAAGTACGTCATATAACGACGTTGAGCCTCTTATACGGCCAACTAACTTAACTAATCGGCTGCTAGTCTTGATAGTCCTGCTGATCCTACTCGTCGCTCGACCTTCTAGGATTATGTCTGCAGTTTATTTCACGGGATTAGCTAATAACGTAATATGTGAAGCTCTAGAAGTTCTACTAGTATATTTAGTTTAAATTCTATGAAAGGACATCTTTAAACATTTATAACCTTAGTACAGTTTCAACAAAACCAATAACTTTTTATTTTCTTATAAAATAAATATTTTTAAAATATCCATAAACGTTTGCTGAAACTCTAAATTTCAGCTATAAAAAAGCATAAGGCATTTCTTATCTGTACATATTTTTTCCATTTCATGTGCCATCTTTTCTTTAAAATATTATAAAACTAATCGTCCATGCAAAAATACCAAACCAACCACCCACCTATCTCCTCCCCAGTACACATTTTTAAGCGGCGCCGTGCAGTTTAATAAAATAACAGATAAAGGGCGGTGTGTACTGAAGCGAATGCAAGTGTCCACTATTTTTAGTGATAAGCCCCTTGTTTTATAGCCTTGTCGTCGGTTGATATCGAGCGGAAACAGACCGACTATTTGTCATACCTTTTTACCTTACCCTTTTTTATTATTATCACAAAAATTATTTTTTCGTCCCTCTTCCTTCGTTTCTCCTTCATCATCGAGTGTTCGTGTTTTAATGATAAAAAATGGTTTTCGTGTAGTGTGTGTGTGCGGTAGCGTTGTTTGGAAAATATACATGGGCTGGTTTGCCCTTGCTGCTGCTTATCGTTGAATCCTGGTACGAAGTTTAATTCCTACGTCGGTTGCAGTGTCGCGAGGGTCAGCGCAATGCGATCCTGATGCTAATCCTACGGGATTAATTCCTTTTGTGTCCTGTACCTTTGCTGGTTAAGTGCATGTACTATATAAAGGATTCGGGTGCAGGATTGATATTCAAAGACGGTATAAATCAAGCCCGATAACGGCAAATTAAATTAAGCTAATTCTCTGGTTCCCTACTACGAAGTTCGTTTCAGTGTAGGGTACATGGTTTATGTTATGTTTGTTAATGTAGAAATGAATCTTATTCAATAATATTAGACTTTGTGAAGTTTAGAGAGTGCATAAATATTGTCTATCTATATTCAAATATTTCTTTCTGTTGGTCGTTTATGTCCTTTTAAGATAGGACAATACTGTAGAAATTGCAATACATGAAGCAGCAACTAAACCAACAATTACTATTTCTAACAACAGTGCTCTAAGGAATGCATTATGTTTTTTCAAATGTTTCCATATTAAATCGTACTTCTTTTATCTCTCCCCACAGACTGCACATTTAAAATGAAATGCTAGTCCAGTGTAACCACCGCGGTACTTGAAGTAGAGTACCAAGCCAGTAAATTACAAAAAGCAGGAGGTACTCAGGTAACAGTGCCAAGTAGAAGCAATTGTAACGAAACACAGAGATCGTGCTTTTACACAGCAGGCCCTTGTAGTCGGCTTTACTCTTTTTTGTGTTACATTTGCAGCTGATGAAATACACAAGAAACGAAAGTTTCTGTTGGGAAATAGGATTTAGAGTAATTCGTGCACGAATAAGAAGTTAATTAGGTTAGGTTCGTAAACCTTAGAATTAGGGTGTATTTTTTCAATTTTTAACAGGTAAGTAAGTCTCTCAAGAAGTGACAGAATTCCTGCAACTTGTAGGTTGCTGCTGCGATTCTAAATTATTTTTTGATAACTTGTAGTTAGGATTACTTTGGGAGAACAGCTGATTTGGCCAGATCGACCAAAATAAAAATTATAATAAAGTATTTTTATTTGGAAAAATACAAATTTATCAAAAACACTAGTCTACAGATACATTTTACAATTGACAAGTTGCTTTACTTGTAACAAGCTCATTATTTTGTTTATAATTCAAATATCATATAAAAGAGAAAAGATTTCTACATTGATATCTGCATCCAAGTTTAAATATTGAATAATTTTAGTCTATTTACGACCCAAAATACCTAAATAAGATATTTATTTCATTTATATATTTAAACAATGTTTATCTTGGACTTGAGAGTCAAATAACAGTTAATTCAGGTAATACAAAAAGGACCATACTTTCTTACATTACGGGCCTTAGATACCTTAGATACTTCTACAGCGTGTACCGATTCTTTGCTATTTTATTAGGGGTTATTTAGCAATTTCTATCCATTTGAAGTTAAAGTTAAGTTAAAGAAATGAGCTTTAAATTTGTACTTGACTATAAACAAAATTGCATTTCACACTTCTATCAAATTCCCCTATTGGTCATGTATTTAAATCATTTTTGTTTATCGTATTGGAACAAGACTAGCTAAATAAAAATTATTTATTTGAAGCACGCTAATAAATTTGTTGTATCAAAACATACAGCATTTTATGATTACATCTATCCAGCAAAATAGATTGTTTAACCACGTTGAATTTTAATTTTCCAAAATGTATACAGGATTTTATTCATAAATATTATTAATAAATCTTTTGGGCTATTGGGAATTACATAATGAGTAATTCAATGATTTTTTTTACTTTCAAAGTAAATTACTAAACAATGACGTCACTTAAGAATATTCAAATTATAACCATACACAAACTACGATCTTCATTTGTTATGTACGTAATTAACTAAAATTCTTATGTTTCTAGTTTGTAAATGTGTTATTTATTTTATTTAATGAGCATCCCAGAGACATCTTTTATAACTAATTTAAATACATATAAACGTTTATCAACTTCCCTTGACACTTATTCCAGGCTTAGGACTGGCAGCAGAGTTGCTGGCATGTTTATTAGTTTTTTTTTTATTTTTTTTTCTTTTTAATTTTTTGACACTTTTGTAAGTTGGGCAACTTTTTTTGAACATATTCCAATTTTCGTCGCTTTCACTATAATCATGAGCATTATCTTCGGATTCGCCGGTGTTTGCGGTTATTATTACGAGCATTAGTTGTTCAGTAACAGATTCCTACTTGAAAGCATATTTTATTAGATCTTCCGTATGACGAATACAATTCTTCAAACTTCGGGGATTATTTTGTTTAACCCCTCTTTCCAAATTCTTTAAGCTTCCTCCTCCGTAGATTTCGTTTTTACTATATTTAAATATATCGTAGTCGTGCTTTGTTATGTCCCATATCATTTCAATTGGATTGAAATGGCAGTGATACGAAGAAATGAGCTAACATGTGATAAAAATGGCGAAATTTTAGAAAGTGACAAAGTTGAAACTATTTAGAACAAAATGCAAGTGAGCAACCACGAAAGATTGATTACTAATTTAAGAAAAACACATAACAATAACGCCGTTATCATCCCTAAACCCTGATAATTTAACGTTTAGATTTTTAGAAGTTTTGAAGAACACATATCCCTCATAAGTTTGCCACACAAATAATTGGAAGATTTCCAAGTCGTATACCATTGGCCTCTGGAGAACGAGTTAATTACGTTTATGAAAGCCGCGTACCGCCGGAATTTATACATTCCATATATGTATTTGGCACCTAGGTCTCTTCTATTGGTCAATTTAATATATCCAGCCAATGAACGACGGAGTGCTAAAATAGTAAACGGAATGTTATTCGGTGCCAAGTGCAGATACGGAATGTCTTATTGGTTTTAAAGAATTACCTTAAGAATATACTTAATGTACATGCAATTATCTGCTATAATAAAGTTACGAAATTTATTTGTAAAATTAAAAAATAAATTTGTCATGTTTATGGATAATTTAGATTAACTGTTTGCATTAAACCTTTTTAAACGTTCTTCTTTCTAATTCTTTTGAGGTTTTCAATGAATTTTTAACTCTTATTACTAGTCTCTACCAAAACATAAACGGTACATTAGAAACAGAACAAAACAAGCCTTATTTGCGTTTTAGGCAACTATTAAGATTAACTCACACAGTCTATTTGAATTTTGCTTCTACAGAAAACCTACACATACAGACAATACTATCCCAAATGGATCATGTCACCACAAAGCACATAAACGAACAACTTTTAACAAAGAGATTGTAACTATAAACAACTAAATATCACACGTAAATCATTATAATGCAAACATGGTTGATTCTTTAATTAAATAAATAGATTATAGGTTCGATATCCAATGAATATATCACATTGACAATCAAACAAAAAACAAATTACAGGTCTAGACCATATTTTAGCAAAATATCAGAAAAAGTTGCAAATAGTATAGACAGAAATGCATTTAGAACAGAATCGCACACTAACACCCCAAAATAACATCAAATTCCTACACACGTAATAACAAACGCAAACACATTCTAGAATGTTTCGAAATATACGAACACAAACTCCCTTTGATGAACAAACATATTGAGCTCAGCAATTCTTCGTTACTGGATGTGTTAGATATTCAATTTATACTGTTGTTATCTAGTTTTCTATTTATTGTGTTTACCTTAGCGACGTGTCTGTTTATATTTATATTATGCCGTTGATTACGACAGCGGTAAAATAAAATTAATTTTTAAACCTTTTATAATCCTCTTTATTTTTTTCATTATTTTGGAGTTTCACCAAATAAGACTCCAACCAATAAACAATAGTACCCGTTAGGTCTGTAATTAGATTTCGTAAAATTGATTCGCGAATGCTTAGAGATAAGGATAATGATCTTTTGAGAGTTTTAGAGATCTTCAGCATGGTGAAGATTAGATTTGATGCTGACAGTTTGGCTCTTATCGTTTAGAGTTTAGAAAGATTTAGAGTTTAGAGATTTGCTTATGGAAAAAACTAATGTATTAAATATAGGTATTGTATGTATGTAAGTATGCAAAATTGAGCATCAACATGGATCAGAGAGTTAAATCGACCGCTTAGTAATTCGAGATGAGTTAGTGTCTTTCCAGAATGTGCAACTATGATGATATTTTCAATATTAGAATGGAAAGTATTTTAATAATAAAGTAATTTATATTTCTGTATTATCTCTACAGCGTTACATAAAACTCTTGAATGTAAACAATTGAACTAATTTCATCATATGTTTTACTACAGAAAATTCTATTGGGTTCTATCTTAATTTTGTACATAAAATATGTTCTCTACAAGATATAATTTAAAATGTAACCAATTCTAAACTGTTATCTAGCAAATGGGGATAAGAATTCATTTAACCTATACCTACATCGCTTTAATTTTGTCATTTATATTTAAAACAGTCCTTAAGATTAAAAAGGAATTACTTATGGAGATAACTGAATTTATTAAGACATGTTCGATACATTTTATTTTTTTTGAAAACTATCATAGAAAAGATAAACCAGTTATCTAAATTGAATTAAATTAATACTCTTAGGCTATTTAGATTATCTAAAATCGAATCTAGGGAGAAATTTAGATTTTCCAATGGTCATTTAGAAATTTTAAATTGCCGAGACCGCAATAACAATCAATGTGTATGGTAATGTTTAGATAAAAAGAAGAAACACAAACGATATCTTACTTTTCTCTTTTTCTGTAATATCGTGCAAGAAGGCTGAAACATTATCACGGTAACAGGCAACTTAACCACATTGTACAGTAGTTTTCGTCTGGTATCAGATATTGTATCTGGTGGAATGTGTGTATATATATATCTAAGGTTGTTTCCAGCGCAATAACCGACAGGAGGGTTGTTAGTGCTGCACTGTTTCATGGCAGTCCCGGCGCCAAGTACTCTCCACCGACGCCTAAGGACGCCGTCGCTTCGCTCGCTGCTCTTACGTTCACGATAATGAACAATTATTGCACGGAATTGTCCAAAAAAACTATAAATTAAGAAGAAAATATAAAAATAAAATACAATGAAAAAAGTGTTTTATGATCGTTAACAAAAGAAATACCTCTCACAAGTTTTGAAGAGGAAAAGTTCTCGTGTTTGTCAATTCTACTATTAATAGAACAATAATAATCACCCATAAGATCCATTTATTAATTTAATTTAACAACGTAATGGGCATTCCGGGGAAGGCAATCTCAAGTGGCTCTGGGATGCTGTCTCGGTATAGTAAGAAGGGGGTGTAGAAACTACGGAGCACAGCCGGTTCGTCGCCGTTTTATTGGACATGGATGGATACTTAACTAAATTAAATTATGCATATATTACATGCGACCTTATCTAATCTCCAGTAGGAGGAGGATCTTGTGTCTTTCAGCTGTAAATCTTGATCGCTTTACTGCGGTGTTAACGCCGCCGTCTACCATTAAAATGGTGACCGTTAAAGTAGAACGTTCGACGTACTATACGTTTTTATGGACACGAAATGTTTTAGTGGCTTTTAGTGCCCTACCAGACAAATTGTTAAATATATATTCTCACATCTGAATTTCAAGAAAGTGCATCTCAATAAAAATAAATCTTTTCCCTGGAATGTACTTCAGGAAAAAAGTTTAGAGTTTATATGTTACTTCCTTTTCTTCAAAAGAAGTTGCGAATGTATTACTCATCACCAAAGAGAGAATTAAAAGCTGATAAAGAAATGAATGTAAAATATTGCAATATGTGTTCAAAGCAGCGATTTATTTATAAATGGAATAAACACGTAAATAATAATTTAAATGTGAAATTTTATACACCCCTAACCTTGTTTCGTAAATAAAGTGGCAAATATCAAGAAATGATACATTTAGATAATCATCCAAACAATTTTATATGTTCATGTTCATTTAATTTATAAAGAAATCGAATGACTTATCAGGTGCTCCACTGCAGCACCTGTTTGTTTTGAATTTCTCATTATCAGCTAAAGTATATAATAAAAATAAGACGTGATGTGGAGCTTTTATATGACATTCTTATTCCATGTAAATCACATAAAGAAACATCACACTAGACAAGATTATTGGTACGCCAATGATCCGACATATTGCACAGGCTTATCAGCAAATCTTTCTCTGCTCATCAAATTACTCTTTACTCTTAATCTAACCAAGTTAGGTGTGACACCGTAGAGAATTTCTCAATGATTCTGTGCAAAGCTACTGGTGTAACAAAATGCACCGAACCCCGTGCCTTCAAATATGTAAAATGTGTTAATCAGCAGAATAAAAAATAAAAGGATGAAGTGGTGAAGCATGAAATGAATCTTTGTCAATCAGGAATAACCTATCTGCTTGTTCTATCAACTGCAATGAGCAGTAATTCTATGTAGAAGTATATGGACAAAAATAATGCTACATGACTATAAAAAAATAGAAGATTTTTCAATATTTGCAATATTTTTGTAAAACATAAGAACAGTCACGTTCAAAACATAAAGAAAAGTATGGGAAAAGGAAAACAACATTATTAGCCTTGGTAGTGTAATGTCTGGCGTGCCGGACTTTCACCCAAGCGGCCCGGGTTCGACTCCCGGCGCTGGCAGATCTGGTTAAGGTTTTCTGCAGTTTCCCTTAGCTGTAACACAAATGTGGGATTTGCGCTGTTCCATCTATAAGTCGGCTGCATCCGCACATTGGGCCTACATAATAATAATAATCGCCCCCTCCCTCCCGCACAAGCTTATAACTTCTGGGGCCTTGGTTTAGGTTATGGGTTGTAGTAATTATTATTATTATTATTATGTAATCAAAATGAAGATTCCTGAGATCCTTTGAAATATCGCATTTTATCAGAGCAAACTATAGTTTATGAGCCTACCATTATAATTTTTGACGTCACGATAGTCGCCGTGAGAATGAATTGAGAACGTATGGCATTTAGGCTCAGCACTCAATATTTACCTTATAAATACTCTCGTATGTACTTACCAGTGCCGAATTTGTGTAAAAATACTAAGTAACAGTCAGATATGCAATAGCATTGCTAAATTTGTACAAAATCAAGGTTTTATTCACACAGTTTAAAAACTAAACTAATACAGTTAACATACCTTTATGTGCAAAATAAAACAAGAGCTTCTCAAACAACATACATTATAATAGACTAGAAAGGCATTGATAAACGCATACATCGTATCTTACAGAGGTGCTTTCCAATGGACTGATCTACTGATCCGTTCGTTTGGTTCACTTATGATGTCCCATTGACCCTGTAGCTTGATGATCCAATCATCTGTATTACCTCCCCCATTTCCCTTCAAGCATCTAGTTTTTGAAGTGTGTTTATGATCCGGGGGGGAATAATATCAGCTGGTTTTAATAAAAAGTGAGTAATCTGACAATATTTAGTTTCAAAGCAATGCAAGCAAATAATCATCTCTTTAGCATTTGCTAGATACCTAATTTCTGATTTAAGAAATTAATTTTTGTATATTTACTTATTTCCCAAACTATTTCTAATCCAACAACTACTACTAATAATAAATGTACCACTGCACTGGCGACATAAAAATATACAGACGCCTGAAATGTTCTATTATGAATGAGGATTTTAAGAAAGTGTTGCTAAATATGATACGGAAATTTAATCTAATTTTAATTTGATTGTTAATCTGATCGTCTAACATTGCTATAGAAATGAATACCCAAAACTGCGTTTAAACTAATAAAATAACGTTAAAATCGCTACCAAGACTTGTGCGCATTTTTTATGTTGCATGTGATACATATAGGAAAAGCTACAAAGATACTATCTTCTTATAATTTTTGTTTAAAAATATCATAATTTAAAGAAACAAGCTAGCTGAAGCCAATAAACAATGGAAGTGTTGGCTACATTGCAGAAAACTACGTAAATCTTGAAGGGACTATGTAAATTGTTACTGGAAATTTGCGATAAAATATACATCCCACTAACATATATAATAATTAATATTGTAAATCATATTAAGATGCTATAATTATATAGAAAAGTTATTACCCAGATTGGGAATCGAACCCAGTACCCTCAGCTTTCCGGGCAAAAGCTCGACCGCTGAGCTATCTTAGATGATTACCAAAGAAAATGATATAAGTTGGAAGTATATATGTTACGGTCAAAGAAGTAAATACGGACGATCACGTAAATGGCCGGCTGCTTTGGTCATTTACGTCAATGGCCGGCCAATGACGTTAATTCCCAGCTGGTTGGTTAAAGATGTCGTTTCATACGATTTATTACGACATTGGCCGGGCCGGATAGTGTTACATTAACCTTAAAATTGTATAGAAACATATTTACCAAATATCTAATAACCTTCAACTAACACATAACCTAACAACTAATCTGTAGTCTGCAGCTTAATTATTAATTGAGCGGTCTTAATTATTAATGGTCATGCCGCAGGTGAGGTTAGGTTAGCGTTAGTTAGAAGTTTTAGGTTATGAGACTGGGCGACCAGTAACGACATTGGCCGGTTTACTACATTGACCGTAACATTTATGTCTTTATTTTCAACATTTTCTACTTAATCTGATCTGTCTGGAAAGCAGAGGATCCTGAATTCGATTCCCAGTCGGAGTGATAATTACTCTATACAGGGTGTAACTAATACAACTAGAAACCTCGTAATGGAGGGTAGCTGTAATGATTTAAAATATATTTTCCTTATCAACCGGTGGTCGCTTCCTTCTAGTTTTCGAGAAGATTGCATTTTAAATTTTAAGTAATCCCATTGCACTCACATTTCATTAAAAATACTAAATAAACAAAAAGATTTTTAGAATTTCTCGAAAACATTACAGCTACTTCCTAGGTTTCTAGTTATATTAGTTACACCCTGTATAATTATAGTATCTTAATATGATTTACAATATGGATTTCTGTTATTAAAATCTACGAATTTTCATTTTTACATCATTAATATTTCTTAAAATTTGGGCATTTCTCGAACTGTCTGAAATCAGCTGAAAAATGGTGCCTATTTTTATTAAAAAAGGGGTAAAAATCCCTTTTTTGTAATTATAGACCTGTTTCTTTGATGTCAGTCTTCTCAAAAATATTTGAGAAAGTCTTTTACAATATATTGATTGCCTTTATTAATAAACACACGATTCTATCGCCCTAACAGTTTGATTTTTGACATAACTATTCCACTGAGAAAACGTTGATATCATTTTATGATCATGTTCTCCATAATTTCAATAAATGTGCTGGGTAATTTTTTGAGTGTATCGTATTTTCGATACTGTTAAGCAGGAACTATTTATTAAAAACCATTTAATTATGGAATTCGAGTACCCGCCATAGAATGGATTAAGTCATATGTATTTAATAAATCAATCACAGGTGACTAAGATTTCAAGAAATCATTCCACAGTTATTTCTGACAGCATTACAGTTGCTTTGGGGTGCCTCAGGGAGGAATCCTTGCACCGGTACTTTTTATATTATTTATAAATGATGACCCTCTAAATATTTCGCAAGATAGTACAACCTTTACTTGAGATTTAGGAATTATTTCCAGAGTAATAAAAAATGGTTTGTTACTTTAATCTTAATTTTTTTTATTACTTTAATCGACTATTGGCTCGTTGACTTGATCATTGCGGAACAAAATATATCATACAATGCAAAATATACAATTACCTGTAAAAAATCAATAACTATAGTCTATACACGGATTGCCCCACTTTGTAGCTTTGTAGAAACTCACAAAATTCGCAACACGTTCTTTTGAAGATCAGCATTAAACCAAAATGTGCACTCGACATAGAAAGAGGGGACCAATGAAACCGTTTCAACGTAGGTGTTGTTTGTCGTGTATGTAGAGTTGTATATAGTCCGTGGTAAGAATGAATAAATTTTAAGACTGCAAAAAAATACTTTAAAAACTAGATAATTTTAAATTTAAAGAAATCAGTTTCTGTAAACTGAAATATCTAAAATGTTGGACTTTAAAATAGGAGCTGAAACATCAGAGTTCTAGAATTTTGTATTTCTTTCACCAAAGAAACCATTAGAATGTTGTTGGTTGGAGTTTTTTCGTTTAGAAGAGAGCGACAGAATTCAAGAATTACGAAAATTCGAAAAGCTGTTTTTGATATAACTTCAAAACTATTGATCCAATCTCGATGAACTTGTTGTAAACAGCTTTTATTTCACTGGTTATTCAATTTGTCCTCAAGAGTAATTCTTTTTTATTTGAAATCAAAGGTCACCGCTGTGTGGCCTTTTTTCAGAGAATTTTTGCACTACTTTGATAAGTCATGCAAATGTTCCAAAGTAAAATAACAATTATTAAATCCAAGATCAATGGTCATTAATGGAACCTGATTATGTCGTAGTTTGTGTAGACTACCATTAAAAGCTAAACTTCAGAATTCAATCGATAGAAAATTCAATTACTTTGACTAATGCAATGACCTTTAACTAAAAAATGTTATTTTATTTTTCTTTATTAGTACTGTGATGATCACCGTTGCCTTGGATACTACAAACTATCCAGAAAAAAATACATAGTCATAAACCATAGTCAAAGCATTCATTCTCTCACCATTAAAAGTACAAGAATAAAGCTTATTAACCACAAAACCTCTTTTACTTCCGCCAAATACAGAAGATATTACAGTGCACTATAATCTCAAATCAGAATAAAAAATGTTCTTCTAGATAATCAAGTGAACTTTAATTTGCACCAAGTCCGATCAAGATTGGGTCAACATTTTGTCCTCCTGTTTAATACTTTCACTGGCTTCAACTCAGAATTTCTGCTCGGTCAAGTAGTTTGGCATTGGTTCTTCAGATTCAAGATTTAGATACCATCGACAATCTTGAACAATGTTCAAAAGGACATTAAAGTAGCATATTGGGTTTTCTGACTTCCAGATGCTATCAAAGGTACAGAATACGAAAATTACGAATATGGGGGATATGTCGTCAATTTTCTGAAAACTCATTATTTAGATACCTTGAGACATCATAAATAATGTTTAAATAGACATTAACTTCGTGTTTCTCTCAATATATCAATCTCAAATATAAGAGAAAAGCTAAGATTTTTAAAAAGTATTAGAAAAACAAAGGTAATGTTATATGCCAATTTAAGTTAATACCACAATTTCCAATCTAAAAGTAGCCATCTATTAATACCTGTATATAGCTCTTTGTTCTTGCTCCGTTACAGTTTTGAAAATATATGTATAAGGTATTAGATATATATCTTGGATTTTCTTTCATATGAAAAATCAAATCATATTAGCTAAACAACAACGGAAAGTACATCGTATTTTAACATTGAAAAACTAAATATCCATGTAAATCCCAATACCCAAAAGAATTTCCCTCAATGGAAACGCAATGCAAACATCGATGCGAATAGCGTAAAAGTAATTTAAAACCTTTAACCCTGGGTAATGTATAGATAAACATAAAATGAACAAATATACTCTTTTGATATATCCACCTATTCAAAGCTAGTATTTCTAACTTTTCAACATTTTCATTTTGTTACTGTATGTAACACACCATCCAGACAGATTTATCCAAATATTTTGGCACATAAAGGCTCTTGGTACGTATTTATTACATTTTTATGAAAGTGTAAGATGAATTTTCTCACAACATTCAAAATTTATGATCTTTTTATTCATCTTTGAACTTACAAATTCAATTCGAGCTATTTGAACAAACCAAATAAATTCTGTAAGTGTGAAAATGCTTCAATGAATATCTATTTAGAAGAATGATTTAGAAAGTGAACCTAAACTCTTTGATTCAATATGTACACTTTGCAAACTATTGCAACTCGATATTCGAAGGCATTATTTCCAACCAATCTTTCAGAATGTTAACAAATACAAGTGTTGACTAGGGTGTTAATAAAAAGTTCATAAAGGAGATGAACAGTAGTTACACTACGATCAACTTGGCCTGTTAAGGATGGGCTCGTGAATGGACCAGCAAAGTTTATTAAATTAACTTGAGATGCCAGAGCTAACAAAAACAAACTTTAACGATCTTCTTACACGAAGCTGAATTGTATCATTAAATCCTGGAGATTCCGAAATAACACTGAAAAACACTAACTAGTTAATAGATTATATTCAATAGAAAAAGAAAACTCTCGGCTAAGTTATTTCTTTCTACTGCTCTTTTCATTTTCTCTACTGTTGCAAATTAAGCGAGTGCAGTTAACTTAAATCAAGAGTTAAAAGAGGTACATACTGTTGGTTCTCATTCTCGTACTATACTAAATTGTCTCCGATTGTGAGATTTTAGCGTTGTACATTTTGTTCGTCCAGATTAAACTTCATACCAGCGCAATTCTAAATGCAAGCAGGTCGTAGAATTTACTTATATAACTATAAATGTTTGTAGGAACTACTTCAAGGTTATTTTAACTTGTCTAGCCGTTTTATAAATATTTGCAAAACGAAGTTTGCTCTCTCTGGCAGAAAATGTGCAATGATAAAATGATTAAAGGCAGGGATACGTTTTATCATCTTACACTTTAGGATTTTACCGACTAGTTGAATCACATCTTTTTTTAATTTCAACCCAAAGGTAGCGTATAAAAGAAAAAACAAAACCCGAACATAGAAGTGTAATCTAATGAAATAAGTTATAAGGGCACCAGATATTTCCGTCAATCTAATTAGCTAAGACCCCGCTTAATTAAGATTTATCTTGAACAGAACTCGAAAAGAAGAAAACAGTTCATATTAAAAGAATAAAACAAGTCACTTTGTTAATAATTCTTATAATTATTAAATTAAATGTATGTGCTACTACGTATACAGGTTGGAGACGCATGGGCTTGATTTAGGAATATAAAAACGTTAATAAAAGTGGTAGTGGGTCAGAAACAACTGATAAAAGCTTGCAAATGGATGTGATATTCTGACAAGATATGCATGCACTTGGTATTAATAAGAGAAGTAGTACAGTAGAACAAAACTTTTCCTCCTATCGCAATTTTCACTATCCCACTACCACTTTTATGAACTCTTTTATATTCTTATCTCAAACTCATACGTTTACAATCTGTATAACTACAAGATTGCACCGTACGCGCAACGCGTGTTGTACCTGGACAGAGGTATGTGGGTAGCTCGATTTAGTGGAGAAACTAGAACCCTCCCGCCTTCGCGGGCAACGGGTCGGACGGCATCCCTAAATGGTTATTCAAACGGATTTGAGCAGGTTTCAGATCATAAATACTGAGTTGGACACGACTTTGGGTTGCAATGCCTGTGGCGCCCGTTGCTTATTAATACGATACTTACTCAATCTTTGTAGCTAAATAAATCTCTCGGGAGAGTGATTCAGTTTACTGATTGCTTAATTAGGTTTTTATGCGATTAATTATGCGGCACCACTGTCCATGACTGTGGTATGCCTGCAACCAGCTGTTAAATAAAAATTATAAAACAATTGCTGAAACGAGCTTCCCGGTTGTAGCCCTTGCTCGCATGTACTCGCGGACTTTCGGAAGTGCAAATTAAATATCTTTCTTCACGGACACGGATAGATATTTTTGTGTTTGGGCGAAGAATTGGGTTAAGTAAACACCCTTCGCACATCTTGTCACTTTTAACCGAATTTAACCAAATTTGTGGGAACCCACTTCCTAATAAAAGTTTATACCTGACAAACATTACATTGACCCCGGACCTACGGTTTACTTCGTTAGCCTAGAAGAAGGCACCTTATTCTTGATGAAAATGGTGAAAAAGTAGGTAACCACATAAACTGTACCACATACAACAAAGATGATAATAACGCTTTTAAATTAAATTGCAATATGTTCAACTTCCCTATGTTGCATTTGAAAATAATCGAGTCAAAACATTATGCACACATAGGCAACCAATTATACGCTTTTTTAGTTATACGCTTTACATATATTACATGGTAAATAAATAGTACTGTATGTCTAGAACGTCAGGGTGAACGGTCAAGCAGTCGCTAGATAGAGACCTACACTTAAAGGGCGTTGATGTGAAGATACATAGCCTCTCACGTTCAAGACAACTTCACCTTAACGGGTACACACCGGGATGCTACTTTGATGGGCCCTTACAGTAGCCTCGAAACGAAGCTCTGTCGAGGGCGCATCAGGCCTATAACTGGGTGATCGGGGTGGCGAACCCATTTAAAAACCAAGTCCCGCCACATTTGAGGTTGGATTCGATCGGGCAGTGGCCCCAACTAAGGCTACCTAACCTAGGTTAGGGATAGTCCTAATGCTGGACGAGGTACTTAGCCCCGTATGAAAGAGGACGGGAGGGTGCAGGCGGGTGAGCACGTGTTAAGTCAATCGCTCCGGTACTAACCTGGTTAGATAGTAGAGGGTGGATAGGTAAACTCGCTCCGACCAGTGAATAACTGGGAGCAATTGCTGTGCAATTGCGCGCTGATTGAGCGTATCTCAATTACTTCCTCCTTTGGAAGGAACGTGGGGATATGTTAACACGGGAACCCCACGTAAAACATACATGTAATGTATGTCTAGAAGGGACAAAAATATTTTTGGAAATTTTACAAAACTCAAAAAGTATTGTTTAAAATGTTACTGTTAAAGTACACTTTCAATCTCTCAAGCTAAAAATGAGCGTAACTGATTTAATGCATGTTTACTCACGAAGTCTTTAAGAGTACGTATGAAGTTGTTTGAAAATTAATCTCATATTTAATTATTTTGCATTTATTTCTTCTATATTAATTTCTGATTAATTCTTAGCATCGATGGGCAATGTAAGAAACTCTAAAGACTTTTGTTAATTAAATAAAACCAAATTAATTCCTAATATAATCTTTAAATTAATGTATTAGTTTATTTTGGGGTAAATGGATAATTTGATTATCTAATTTATAAATTTCTAAAAATCGTTATTATTGCATAACTTTATGAATAATTGTTTACTAAACTATTTTTATAATCAGTATTATGTTGTATTTAAGCTAGTTACAGTAAATTGGGATTTCGTGTAATTGTTATATATTAAGAAAATTATGCAAATACTAGTAAATGAGCTTAGGAAACACTAGAACGAGAGCAGCCCTCCTTTAAAAATATAAAATGTAAGATATAATCCAGGCGACAGGTAAATTGGTATATGGGAAAAGTCACAAGACTTGATAACAGCAATTTTTTTTTAGTATGTAGGGGGGTGTGTGGTAAGTCTACATTCAAGTTTTCGTATTAATCGGAGGCTGCCAAGTGTCCGCCATCTTGGAAAAAGAGGTTAAAGTGTTTTTTCAATTTATTACGGTAACCGTAGCTCTGAGGAAAGAAGTAATTCATAACGTTTTTGTCGGAAATTCGATTCTCTATAACTTCCTCAATACACTTCTTTGAGAAATGTTTGTAATAAAAAAGTTATAAACAAATAACCGTAAAAATTTAGGGGTTGCAAATCTTTGGGGTGAAATAACCATTTCATTTTTGGTCGTACGAGCAAAATTGTCCTTACCTTGCTTGTAGGCAATCTAAAAACGAACAATTTAGTACACTTACATTTTTGGTTCCGTTCTTTGGTATAGTGGAAGGCAGCGGTCGAATGGAGGTAAGTCGAAAACAAGGCAGTAAGCGCGTATAACGTTCTTCCTACTGGTAAGTTATTTATCTCCTTAACCATACGTCTAAATAATTAATTTAAATTAGCATTTTGGTCAAGTGAATTTATTTATTACTTTCAATTTAATAGTAATTTAATCTTATATTTATTTTTACCTCGCAACCTAAACAATTCAACGTCACCCAAGTTTTTCTCACGAATATTGTTATAAGTGTTAATTTTAATTTTATATGGCGACCAACTTAATTACGTAATCTTAAAGTTAGATAAAGATTTACATAAACTATTATGAATTCCGCTTTATTAACCTCTGTAAGAGTATTCCTAAGTCGTGTAAATAAAGAAAAGCAGAAATTGAGGTTTATTTCCAAAGACAATTAAATTCATTAATATTTGGAAAATCTAACTTAACTTAAATTTTATAAAAATGTGTTTAGCAAAATGTTTAAAATTATTTAGAGCTATTTTCTGAGTGCGATCTCATCGCAATATGTATTTCTACATTCGTTGCCACTGTAGATAACAGCTATTTGCTCTTGTGGTTAGCGTTTTAAAAATTTCAGCCACCATTTTGTTGCGGAATTTTAATGCACTCCCTACACTGAGATAGTCTTGCAGTTATATCACGCAAGCATGTCTAACCGCTTTCAGTAACAATTTTCCCACTTTTTTCCAAACCTTAATTATAATGTTTCCTCAGCTCCATAAATGAAGTTTAATCTAACACAAATTGAAATAAATACTTTTCATATTTTATGTATTTCATATTTCATATTTTTGTTTTTGATAAATCAAAATGAATTGTTTTAAGTTTTATTTTTATTATAGGTATTGCACTTACTAATTTTTATATTATGGATTAACTAACTGAACAAAGAGGTACAGAACATTGAAATGAAAGAATTGCTCTTGAAAAATTGAATTCTTTAACAAACGTCGGAATAAAGGACGCGTATATTTATTAGTATCTGTACTTGTAGTTTTTTATTGTTAGAACCTGAAAAAGAGGTTTTTATTATCTTTTGTTTGTGTTATATTTTCTAAGACTTTCTTTCTATAATTTCAGAGATCAAAGCCCTTTTTAGAGTAAAGTTTATTAAAGGATACTCGAATAGTGAATTTCAACATTGTTAACTTTTGATTGGATATTAAAATTCTAGCGACATGAAAAATAATATTTAAAAGAAATACCTCGTTTTATAAAATAGTGTAAATCTATTAATATTTGAATATCTGGATAAAATGTAATCAGTCCGCCAATACATGATTTCATGATAAAAACCACTACAGTAGAAAAGTCAGGTAACCACCATGTCAGCCATGGCAGATTCTTACCGACTTACCGAGGCACGCTCTAAGGTGGTGGTCGATGAGCTTCCGAAGGAAACTCATTTTCTTTATTGTAAGCCTCGTATATATACATAGAGTTTTTAAATGCAGGATCAGCAGTTTATTAAGTAGAAAAGGCGCGAAAAGGCGGAAATAGTAGAATTGGCGATTTCGTGGCGCGTGATAAGGTTGCACGTGTTGCAAGGAGCTGTCTCTCTACAAGCAAGCAGGGTGCAGGTGTTCAGAGCAAGATCCATGTGATAGACTTTTTTATCAATGGCTCTGATAGCAAATAATTAAGTACGTTGCAGCACAGTTAGTTAAATTTTTGAAATATTCCATTTGAGACACTACCTAAAATGAAAGTGTCTATACATGAAATTATATTGTATTATCGATATATTTAATGTGTCCCATGCTAGTGTTGGTAAAACATGAAATAAAGGTCGTTAAAAAGTATGGAACCGGTTAGATATTTTGGAAACTGTTTACTGGAGCCTCTTGGGGCCGGCATTAATTACTGCTGCACTATGACTGGGCTGGTTTTAGGACTCTGCCCCTTAGTTTGTGGGCAGTCCCAGAACAAAGCTGGACTCCAGTATGAGAGTGATACTAGCACGATTTATCGCGACAACGGCCCTCTGACTGCTGTTTAGTGAAAACCGTTTCGTCAGCTACTTCACCTTGGTGTAGTTGCTTCGGCACTGTGAATTGAATAACAAGTAGGCAACTCTGCGATGGAACAGTCATTTGAGTCACTTCGATCACTTGAGCTCTACAGCTATGGCTGATCCCAAGAAGGCTACTCTGAGGGATCACTTTATAAGGGATATTGATACGAATACAGCGCGAATACGACCATTAGCCTCCCACATCTAAGACAACCCCACTTCCTAGTTGGTATAGGTCGGGCCTCTACTTTTAGGTAGTGTCGTGTGGAGCTCTGTCGCAGTCTTCCCAAACCTAATTATCATAGGGGTGTCTCAATTCTGGGATATCCTAGGCAAACCCAGTTTCCAAGTTCCAGCTACACTTGCGGTTGGACTCCGGGTCCGGGCAGTGAAAGTCCGCACGCTGGAATAGGGAAGATGGGACTTGCTCGGAGACGAACTCCGACGGGTGAGTACGTAGATAGCTACGGCACTAGCCTGGAGAGGTAGTTAGAATACAACCTCGATCCCATCAGTGCGTTACTGGTAGCTTTTATAAAAGTAAATGAAGGGCTAATTGAGCATAACTGAATTCGTTAACCCCTAAAGTGGCCATGGTCATTAAGCTTAACCCAGGTGGGCTACGTTAAACAAAACTTCGGACTGATGTAGGAATTTTACTTAACCTTTGGGGAACTTTATGTAGTTTCTCAACTTTCTATTGTCGTTAGCTTTTCAGATATTGGGCTAACGATTGTTCAAATGGCTATAAGGATCGTATTATCGGTATTATTATTAGTATTGCAAGTGTAAAGGGTGTATTTTTTAAATACGGCACTAAATCGCATTCATACGTCACATTTTTGCAGAACG
The DNA here is from genome assembly GCA_929113105.1 of Agrypnus murinus. Taxonomy (NCBI): domain Eukaryota; kingdom Metazoa; phylum Arthropoda; class Insecta; order Coleoptera; family Elateridae; genus Agrypnus; species Agrypnus murinus. Next base: position 197,389,992 of record OV816025.1, read on the forward strand.
AAGGAAAACACATATATTTAAAAATAATAAAAAAAGAGTACTGCGAGTTGGCTTTGAGAAAATTACTTAAGCTAGATGGTAAAGGAACTTCAAGATATAAAGTCGGATCAGTCGTGAAAATATAAAAACGAAATCAAAATTCCACCAAATTCAGGTTTACGATTAAATCAAAGTTTTTAAGTAGAATCCAGTTTTATTTACATCATAACTTAAAAGACTATGCTCAGTTATAAGACACCTGTGGTTTCAAGTTGTAGTCAAACGATCAAATACATTTACATTTACAAACATTTAAAAACATAAATAACCCTTATATCTATCTCTCTTTAATAAAGGGCACCTTTTTAAGTATGTTATAAAAAACATATCCAGGATTGTATTTAAAAAATACAATAAGATAGTCAGAAGAAATAAATTATATATGTAAATAATATTTTGTTCTGAAACTTTTGTGTTCGAAAAAGTGTCTGCAATATCGACTTTTGGTCCGTAAAAAAATTATTTTTACATTTTATCTTTTTGCCATCTGTCTAAAATATTTTCTCGTTGCATTTTCTAAATTCTTGGTTTTATCTTCGGAAGTAAGGCGCATTAGATTAAATGCCCAGATACATATTTTCTTATTTTGGTTCTATTCTCACTAAAAGAAATCGACCACCCTCAGTTATAAGGTCGTTTAGTTAGCTACATAACTGCGAATGATGAATGGAATTTTGAAGCAAGAACTGTAAAGAATCAATTACCAAACGTATAAATAATGTAACGTTATTATTAAAATAATAACAAAAATGCTGTTTAATCGTCTATTAACAAGAGATATATTATTTACATACACTAATTGAATCTTAACTAATTATTAACCACTATAATTATAAACTGTTAACAAGCTTAAATTTAGAAACTTATTTAAGGACTATTGATTTATTTTTTTAATTTATTTTTGGGCGAGGATTCAGGATGGCGGAGCATCCTTCGTACCTCATGGCACCGAGTGCTATGATCATTTGGCTGACCCTACTAGAATTAGCTACTAGATTTAGCCGAATCTGGGGGAATTCCACCCCCAATAGGGATTTTTATCGCCCCAAACATTCCATTGACACGGGACCTACAGTTTTACTTCCTATCCGAGAAGAAGGCATGTTTTTAATTTTTCTCCGCTATGAAAAATTACCAGCTCGGCCGGGGATCGAACCTGCGATCCTTGGATTATGAAGCAAACATGCAAACCACTAATCCACCGAGACTGGCACTATTTATTTATTATTACAACATTTATTTATTCACTAATACTTGACTACTAATTACACAAAGCACATTTATTGAATTCCCCGGTCGAACACTAATTGATCCTCTTTTATCCGCGACGACGATTTATATCCCCCATATAAAGTTCTAGAAAACGTTGGAACATACTCGTGTATTGTGGCTCGTCTAGCCGCCAGCCGATGTGTCATATAACAGGTGTTTTTTTTTAGAGGCGGAGAACTTTAAATTGAAATAAAACACAGAAAAATGTTTTTAATATCCATGAAATTGGCTTTATTTAAAAGATAATTTTCTGGCATTAATGTTTGAATATGATTTCGGGCATGTGGCCTCTTCGCAGTAAATCAGGCTGTATTTCGGTAATAACGCGTCGAATGTTGGCTTCCAAGTGCTCAATTGTTTCTGGTTTATCGGCGTAGACATGCGATTTTACATACCCCCAGAGAAAATAATCTAATGGCGTCAAATCGCACGAACGAGGTGGCCAGTTAACAGGTCAATTTTGTGAAATTAATCGTTCGCCAAATGTTTCTCTCAGTAAATTAATTGTATCGCGCGCTGTGTGGCATGTGGCGCCGTCCTGCTGAAATCACATGTTTGCAACATTAATGGCTGCCAATTGAGGCACGAAAAAGTTAGCAATCATGTCTTTGTACCGCTCACCGTTGACTGTAACGTTCTGACCATCATCATTTTTGAAGACATATGGACCAATGATTCCACCGGTCCATAAAGCGCACCAAACGTTGACTTTTTCTGGATGTAATGGTGTTTCGACAATGGCTTGTGTTTGATGGCTGTTTATTGACATAGCCATTTAACCAAAAGTGTGCTTCATCACTAAACAAAATTTTCAAATGAAATTGTGGATCAATAGCAATGTTTCCTTCGGCCCATTCACCAAATGTACGGCGCGAACGATGATCGTGTGGCTTCAATTCCTGTACAAGTTGAATCTTGTAAGCATGTAAACCAAGATCTTTACGCAAGATTTTCCATAAAGTGGATGGACCCAAGTTTAATTGTTCAGCACGATGACGAATTGATGAATTTGGATCATCATCAACACTACACTGCACACCATCAATCGCTTGTTGTGTGTACGACGTCTTACGGGACTGTACGACGTCTTACGGGAAGCGTATTGCGAAAACAATACACAGTTTCTCGAATTAATCGCTCTGATGGACGATTATGAGCACCATAAAATGCACGTAATGCTCGATTTAAAGTTCTCCGCCTCAAAAAAAAAACACCCTTTATATCTCGAATCTTCATTCGTTACAATAACTTTATTATTCCAAGATACTATTTCACATTGTATTCATGATATCAGTCCGGTAAAACTACATTACAGTAATAAGTCGAGTAAGCTGCTTTTAAGTAACCTTTTACTTAATACGATGATATATCTATAATCAGCGATATACTTAATTTTATCCTCAATTTAGTAAACCACGTCAACTACGGATCAGTATAAGTAACGCATGAGTACTATAATCTTTTAAATAGATACTGAAGGTGTTAATAATTTCTTTATATTTGTCCTGACTGGAAACGATTAATGGCCAAAACATGTAATTATTTCTAAAGTTTGCTTTTTCCGTTTATACTAATCAAGTTTAGCAGCCGAAAAAAGCAGAAAGATTTGAAAATTAATTTTCTTAATAATCTTTTTCAATTATGGTAGGCATTCTTTAAATTTCTTGCTTCTGAAAACAGTAAAAAGAAAGATTTGAATATTTAATTTGATAGACGCACATATATTTGTATTAAATATTTATATACGTGCGTATGTTTGATGTAATTTTTTTAGAATTCTTTGATTTCATTTTTTTCTGATTTTGTGAATAATAAAATTTATTTTTGTAAATTTTTTATAAACCAACAACGTCTATCTTGTTTAAGATGTTTTTTGTTGGTTCCTTCTGGAATGTTTTTTCTTTTTTATTGATATTTAATTTGCTTTATAACATTATAAAATAACTCGAATTTTCTTATATACCTACATATATAAATTATTTACATATTTTGCTTGAGGGACTAAAATTTCTAGTTAGGCCGCTGCTTGCAACAAGTTTTCAATAATATAAATTATATTGTTTATTTATTTATTATTTCTCTATACACCCCATGTTAAATTCCAGACTTAACAATTAACTTTTATGTACTATGCGATGGATCTTATTGAGAAAGAGTTGGCTCTGTAGCATTTCATTTTAAATTTAATTAAGATTGTTGATAAATGTCTAATATATCGTACTGTAATGGATTCATAGTTGCGTTGATGTTTCATTCATTTAACATACAATTTTATAAAATATATATAGGAATCTATTTAACTTTAAAGGGTATATTGTCAATTTATAGGAATGCTTTATTTATTGTAGTTTTCTGGTTTTTCATCAATGTTAAAAGGTAAAATTTGCATAATGAGTCTTTTGTTCGAATGTATGTACATATATGTATTAATAAAGTCAAAGTTTTGCAAATAATGTTGTCTTTTAAGTGCAGAAGAATTGCCTTTAAAACTGCTGATTATTTTCGTAATTTTATTTAATTAAATCGTTTACCTGTTAACTATAATAAGATAATGTATACAACATAGTTCTGGAAATCAAATTTTTAAGTTGTCTCGTATGTGTTTAGTTGTATATCATGTAACCTAACAATTATAAACAAACCACTGCTGAGTACCATTTGAGTTTCATATGTCTTATTTCACATTTTCAATTATTGATCTGATTAATAAATAAACTTTTGTTGTTTCTTTGTATAACTGCTTATTTATTTATTGTGTTTAAATATTTTACTATTGCTAGTATATTTGTATGAGTAGAAATTATCTAAACAGTTCTCTAAATACTTCAATCCAGGCGATTTTGGGATTAAGATAGTTAACGGTAAAAAATTAGGTAAAATTAAAAACATTTGTTTCATGTTCGAACAAAAAGATGAGATTGGGTTTGTTTTTTGGGAAAATAAATGTTGGGGTGTTTTATTTTAGATAGCCAATTTCAATTCATCAATTCAATTTTTTTTATTTATCAAATATCATCTCAATTAATTTGTCTGTAGCAACGTGGGGCAAATTAAATTTATTATTTGTCAACATAACACCGCAATGTATTTATTACAATTTATTTATTTTTCAAAATACAGACTGTTGAGATGATAACTTAAGTGTCAAATATCTAATTATTATTGACAGTTTAATATTAAATCTTACATTTATCTTAATTTATCTTGTAAATGAATATTACCATATTATTCATTTACAACCCTTGACTTAATAATGACATCTGTCATAAATTACAAGATTACTTAATTTTGCTTAATTTTCCTTACGCTAAGAGCCAATTCGTTGTCATACAATGTAGATATATAATTCTTTCTTATATTACATTTTTTTTCTTGCAGCATTAAGTATACTCTATTTTTCGTAATTCAGTTTTAACATTCTATCATTTTCAAAAAAGATGTTCTCTGCAAAATAGGACGTCGCAGAACTATACCTCCAACGTAATTTAAAAATCAATCTGTTGTAAAACGCGTTTGATTTATATAAAATTTGCATAACCATAAACCCGTAACTCGGAAAATAAAATATACATAAACGTTTATTCAACCGCACAAAGTTATACATAACATATACTAGATTTAGTTTTGGTTGCAGAAAACTTTTTCTTGATAAAACTTTACCGAATATGTGGAGATAGCGTCGTATATCACAAAACTAATCTAGGAATGTAGACGAAAAAGAAAATGAAGACAGTAAATGGTTTTGTTTTTATGTTTCTTTCTCGTTTTTAATGTCTATTGCATCTGCAGTAATAACCGACAATCGGAGTCAGTATTACTATTTTGATATATTAGTATCACTTTTTTTCTGTTTTGACAAAAAAAGTAAAAGAAAAAAATTAAAAATTTCTGTTTTATCGTAAAAAGTACTTTCAAATTAAGGGTGGCAATTATGCAACAAACTACTTAAAAGCCAAAAAACTTTCGGTAATTTATTTTCACTTGTACTAAAGCAAACTTTAAAGTAAATAAAGTTGCGCTTTAATTATTTAAAGCGAACTCTATCTCGAGAAAGTTTAAACTTTAATACGTTTTTGTTTACTTTTTATTTCCTTCTTTTAAGTGATTAGCATCGTTATCCATTTACCGTACAAAATACCAAAGCAATTAATCAAAATTAGCTGCTTAAGGAAGTTAAGACCTGTTTTGTTTAGATAAGCTACGAAATTATATAGACAGATTCTTCGTATATATCAGATTCAACCCTTGTTCTTTTAAGCAGAGCGCAATTTAAGCTTCTAAAATCCTTTTAGGGAAATTTTCTTCAATCCCAAGTTTGAAAATAAACCATTTTATGGCTTTAACGAGAGATATTGTTATGTCATTATTGCAGTTAGAGAAGTTTCCCTGTGGTAATTCTATTTTAAACAGTCGCTGTTCCGGACTCATACCTATGTCGTCACAATCATTAAAGTGAGGCAATAATAATATTATTAAGGCTACTAAACGTTTCCGAGATATTTATACAAACCATTATGGTTTGGTATCTTAAATAGTTTATTACGGGGTGTTTAGTTTTATATGCGTTTAGGAATGCTTTCTTGTAAAAGTTACGTTAATTTTATGATGCCTCGTCAATGGAATGGGGTTATAGGAAACGTTGATTTATAACTTGATTTTTATTGACGGGAAAATTGGATGAAATAAAATAAGGAAAAATAAAATTTCACTATAACTATACTTTATTATGCCGCCTTCGAAGTATTCAGACATTTAAGACATCTCAATAAGCCAACTAAATTTATTTAATAATACAAGAATAACTAATTAACTAATAGCAAATTCGGATTTCCTTCCAGAATTAACACTTGTATAAAAAGAGAATTTGCAAGCAAGAAGGATGGTAACTAGCAAGAGAAAACATTTGCAAGATAACATGCTGCAGTGCCTATTGCCTATATTTTATATAGTTGCTTCCGTTGTGTAAGTTAAAATACCTTAATTTTAATGAGATTTCTAGTAGTCTCCGAAAAACTGCACAAACTTGAATACAGAAAAAAATGTCACCCAATTTGCTTCAAACTTTGATGGATGATTCTTTAGCCCATAAAGGTCGTACTGACCCAAGAAAGCATCATTTTGATAAGCTGGGCATAGCAGTACGGTAAAGGTCAAAATGCTAACTTTTCGTAGAAGCATCGTATACTCACATGCTATAGCTCATTTTGACGGGCTCGGGAAGTAGAACAACATCAATTGGTGCATCCGAAAATTCCTACTCTGCCCAAAGTTATGCCAAGAAAACTACTAAAAAATGAAACCCCCTGGTGGCTTTAACATTTTTTTTATGGATTCAGAATGTTTCCCATCATATGCTGTCTATCTTCAGAATCTACGATAAATGGTACTTCAGTTACACTTACAGCTATGCATTGCGGCCGGGTCGCCTGGGAGGCTAGTCCAAAATTTATAGTACAAAACTACAACAAAAATTTCTTTCTTGCCTATTTCGAGGAGTATCGCTCCTAACTAGGCAGTGTTATATGTTATTCGAAGCGCCCTAACGATAGCTACACCATGGCATATGTAGTTTTTAGTCTTTTACATAATACTAGTGGTGAGAAGTGTGTGTTTTAGGAAATGACCAGTAGCTACCTGAATCCTAAGTATAACCATAACATATTATACATTTTCAGAACCTACTAGCCTAGAAGAATAACTTTCTTTTATGCACCACCTTAATCCAAGCACTTCCTAAAAGATTAGGTTAAATGATCTTCCTTTACAGAAGCAACTTTAAATTAAAATTTGATTTTAAGTTAGTTAATTTAGTTTTGTGGTTTTTGATCTTAGGCACCGTAATCTTGTAGCCCTTATTTAGATTCCTAGTGTCATGATATTTAATGAATGATTAGAAAATATAGTCATCACTATGCACAACAATATTAGTTGGGTTGCATAACTTCCAAGGGAATTAATTTGTGTTAATCTTGTTTATTGTTTCCAGCCTTATTTTGTGGAACTCCATAATCATGAAATAAATAAAGATTATTAAAAGTTTCACAGTTTTATTAAAATATACCTGACAATATTGTTTCGACAGCTATGCTGTCATTATCAAAGGTAATATAATTATAAACAAACACGTCGCTAAGGTAGATACAAAATAGGTAACTAGATAAAATAATAATAATAATCAGAATTAAATATCTAATACTTCCAGTAACGGAGAATTACTGAGCTCAAGTTGTTCATTCATTAAAGGTACCCTGAGTTTGTGTTTGTATATCTCAAAGGCTTCTAAAATGTCTAATTTGCGTTTGTTATTACAAAAATGTAGGAATTTAATATTATTTTGAGGAGTCATTGTGTGATTTTGTTCTAAAAGGTGTCTGGCGTAATTCGATTTTTCAGGATGTTTATTTTTGTAATGACGTACGTGTTCTTTATATCTTATGTCAAAATTTCGAAGTGTTTGTCCAATATATACCGAACTACAAAAAGAACAACTACAAACACGTCGCTAAGGTAGATACAAAATAGGTAACTAGATAAAATAATAATAATAATAATAAAAATTAATAATAAAAATCATAATTAAACATCTAATACTTCCAGTAACGGAGAATTACTGAGCTCAAGTTGTTCATTCATTAAAGGTACCCTGAGTTTGTGTTTGTATATCTCAAAGGCTTCTAAAATGTCTAATTTGCGTTTGTTATTACAAAAATGTAGGAATTTAATATTATTTTGAGGAGTCATTGTGTGATTTTGTTCTAAAAGGTGTTTGGCGTAATTCGATTTTTCAGGATGTTTATTTTTGTAATGACGTACGTGTTCTTTATATCTTATGTCAAAATTTCGAAGTGTTTGTCCAATATATACCGAACTACAAAAAGAACAATTTAAACGGTAAATGCCCGATTTCATGATATCATGTGTTCTGTCTTTAGCATTAAATAAAAATGAAAAGTGTTAGTGTTGGTTTTAAATGTTATTTTATAATTGTTGGTTTTTCTTAGTATATGTGCAATTTTTTCTGATATTTTGCCAAAATATGGTATAGATATGTAATTTGTGTCTTCTGTTTGATTGTCAATGGGATATATTCTTTTGATAGCTAACCTATAATCTTTTTGTTTAATTAAAATTAGACATTTTAGAAGCCTTTGAGATATACAAACACAAACTCAGGGTACCTTTAATGAATGAACAACTTGAGCTCAGTAATTCTCCGTTACTGGAAGTATTAGATGTTTAATTATGATTTTTATTATTAATTTTTATTATTATTATTATTTTATCTAGTTACCTATTTTGTATCTACCTTAGCGACGTGTTTGTAGTTGTTCTTTTTGTAGTTCGGTATATATTGGACAAACACTTCGAAATTTTGACATAAGATATAAAGAACACGTACGTCATTACAAAAATAAACATCCTGAAAAATCGAATTACGCCAGACACCTTTTAGAACAAAATCACACAATGACTCCTCAAAATAATATTAAATTCCTACATTTTTGTAATAACAAACGCAAATTAGACATTTTAGAAGCCTTTGAGATATACAAACACAAACTCAGGGTACCTTTAATGAATGAACAACTTGAGCTCAGTAATTCTCCGTTACTGGAAGTATTAGATATTTAATTCTGATTATTATTATTATTTTATCTAGTTACCTATTTTGTATCTACCTTAGCGACGTGTTTGTTTATAATTATATTACCTTTGATAATGACAGCATAGCTGTCGAAACAATATTGTCAGGTATATTTTAATAAAACTGTGAAACTTTTAATAATCTTTATTTATTTCATAATTTGTGTTAAGACAAATTTTAATTAATATAATTTAAATAAGTTTCATTTTCTTAAAGAAACACTTTATAACACACTAAACAGAAAAAGGATAAATTTTAAACTTGAATTTTTTCTTAATTTTAGTAGATTTTCTTAGTTAGCTGACGATTAGCTATCGTTACAAGTTTCTTGTAGATAAATAAGTATTAAAACAATCTCAAGGTTGGTTTTGGCCTGAAACAAACTAGGTGCATGTTAGTGAAGATGTATGCAAAGATTTATTACCTTACCTAGAAATCTAATTTGTAAAGTAATACAAAAATTTCGTGAGGCCTAACGATATAAATAGTTTCATAATAATTTTGTTATTTTTCAATATTAAAAAGTATGTGGGCTTATATATTTCATTACATTGTCAAGTAGTTCCTTCGACATTACTGAGACATTTAGGTAAATGTGGGGGTTAATTTCTAATAGAAGATCTATGGATTTAAAAAACACATGTCTAGGTCGTACTTTGATGATCTGAAAGCATGTCATTTAGTAGTTATTTAATATTTTGGATGTCTAAAAAGTTGTAATTATTGTTCAATATGATATAAGGATAGAATTTGTAACAATAAAAGGAGCTAACAAAGTGATTCAAGCAATTATTTAAAATTTTAATAAGATTTCAATGCATTGTAAATTTGATTTGATTGATTTTCATTCCTGAGTTTATTTTTAAGTGTATGTTTAAGTGTTGTGTTAAGTGTTTTTGAATATCATTAAATAGAGGACTTTTTTTATCTATTTATTTATAATATTTGTTTAAACAATTAAGTTAATTATAAATAACAATATGGTTATGTAGATTTAGTTACATTTTTATTCAATTGTTTTGCACTAAAATTTATTAAGTAACATTGCATTAGTTATTGCATTAAAAAGTAACTAAGTTTTCTTTTGTTTCCTGAAAACATATAAATTGAAATTGAAAAAAAGCTGGAAATCTGGTGACGCTCTCTTTGAAAAATGTAGTTGTCCAAACCACACGTTTATGTGCAGAGCAATTAAGGTTATGTAGTGAGTAGAAATGTCAAAGTTAATGAAACGTCAGCAATTTGATGTTATATTTTGATGATACGTGAAAATGTTTTGTATAATTATAGTTCTTGAATTTAAGTAGTGCAAGTAATAATAAACAATTTCAATTAAATAAATAAACAGTGCTGTGTAGTTAATTAGTGAATTATTTTTTTTGTGGAAAGACTGATATAATGGTCCTTGGGATTGGGATGGAACTTGGAATCATTTTATAAATTTAAATGGATTTACCTTATGTCCGAAATACAGATGATTTATATAATTTCAACTTTAGTTAAGAATACAAGACTTTTTCATGAAGAAAGGTGGATTTTTGTGGCATTTTAACCATTTTGATATTGAATCATATGGAAGCAGGAAATTTTACAGATTACTACTAATTTCAGTCGGTAATTTTTTAAGGGCGCCAATAATTTGATTTTTGTAACTAGTGTAAGGTATTTATTCAAATTTAATAATACAAATAGTAGACATATTAATTAAGACTTTTTAAAGATAAAAAGAATTATACTGTCTTAGAATTAATTTTTCTTTTAGTGGGGATATCCAAACATACTTTTAATTTTTCTTTATAATTGATAGCATTTCAATTCTAATTTTGTTTGTTTATTTTTTGTGTTGTGTTAAATAAATTTTGTCATTTTAATAATTTAAAAATTATCTTTGGTTTATTTATTTTATTGGTGTGTGTAGTTAATAAAATGGTTTAAACATCCATATTTATTCATAGCCCTATTGAAGCGACCCAACTGCTAGAGTCTCAATTGTGACCAGAGAGTAGGTTCACAATTAATTTAATTTAACAATAGCCGGAGCATTTTTCTTTTATGGTAAAGGTAATATTTATGGTAATATTTTGCATATATCTTCACTGTGCTTTTGCCCAAGTGTGTTTGATATCTGTGTGAACTCTCAAACGTTAAAACAATTTTAATAATTTATCAATTGTTCATCGATCCACGCGGGGCTTTTCCCAAATCGTAATAAAATAAAATATAGTGATAGGTTGATTTTCATGGCTTTCTAAATTATAGCACTGTATCAAGACCCAAACAGCATCTAAGTAGCAGTGACTGAGATCGTAACTTTGATTGAGTAGTTGTTACGCAACTACAACTAAGTTTATAACTTTATAGGTTTAATTACTTCAGTTCGGAATATTTCAGTAATAATGTAGTCGTTTCCACTATTTATTGGAACTATTTACTTCTGAGTAACTTTTAAAGTATGTGGAACGGCATTGACACTTAGTATAATTACTTTAAAGTTGTTGCAACTGCAAAGTGGTATTAGGATTGTAACAGTAACTTGCTCGAAGCTACTTTAAAGTTTTTAAAACTTTAAAGTAGTACTGAAAGTTCCTGCCACCTGTCTGAAATCATTGCTTAACTTTTTAAAGTAACGGAACCTTGCAGTAGCATTGAAAGTAAAACTTACGTTTTTGCTACCCAGGAGAATCACTTTAAAGTAATTTTTCGAAAACTACTCCTCCACATTTACTTGTAAAATGTTGGAAGCTTTTAATCGTAGTTCATCTCTGTATTATTGACTACGTATTACAAATAAAATAGTAATCCATTTTGTGACACGATCGCAGCATTAGTATAGAAAATGATAGAATATTTGATAAGTTGCAAGAGTAAGAGCGAGCAACCACGCGATACGATGTGTCAAAGGGAAAAGAAGTTCCACGAAAGTAGCAATTACTACGCCGCCACGTTTCAGCACATAATAAAACCGTAGCAATTACGTGCTTGTGACTAGTGTCAAAAACTTAATAGTTCCACCGGTAGTTGCTGGTAGGTAGCGATGTTTATTGTTTTGGTGCACCAGGACAGGGTAGCTGCGTATCTTCTCGTTTGTTACTTTTAGGTTATAGTTTCCATTTGTGAAAAGTGTTTTGACATTATAGTTTATATTTGAATAGCATCTTTAAATTAAAGTGTAATATTTCTAACTACGAGTACCTCCTTATAATATTAAGGACATCATACTGTTGTTGAATCTTTTTTTTAGTACTTTTATTTTGGTGCAGTAATACAGAGGAATATTTATTACAGCCTTCCTCTATCAATTGTATGAAAACTGGAATAAAGTAATTTATGGAACAAGGACTCCGTTGTTAGACGTGGAGGACGTTGGATTGAGTTCACGTTCTCGGAATACAAGAATTTCTTACCTGGAAAGGCTGGTGTTGGAAATTATGAAACATATTTTGTTAAAGGTTTGTCTGTAAACAGATTTTTTTAAAAGCTCAGATTGCAAGCACAACTAAATAACGACCCACGACCAAGGCTTCCGGTTGAATGAGCCGGAGCAGCTATTCTTAATTTACTTGTGCCTGGGTGGGTGCCACAACTTGTTAAGCCACGCGAAACAATAATTTATAGTAGATTTTGAATATTGATTTATACACGGCTAAGAGCTTTCACTTATATTAGTCTATTACTCAAGATTATTTAATTTAACTGAATCTAATATAGACTTGATTTCTTTAACTGTTTTTTTATTCCCGCGAGTTTAGTTATGTTAACTAATAAAAATCCTGTCAGGCCATACCGGCCAAAAATGTTAAATAAAACATCTAATACTTCGAAAACAACAGTCAATTAAAAAGAGAAAATATCTGCAATTATAGAAAGCCTGAAGGTAGTGTTAGAAAATGCTCGAGCATTTATTTTTGGAGAATATTTCCGGAGCACAAACGAGAAAAAAACAGAAGAAACCCTCAAAACTGAGCAGGACTGGAGAATATACTTTTAACTTGCAAAGATATACCCAAAATAGCGATAATTTCAAAAGTTCTTGAAATATTCTCAAAATGTTGAAAATGATCGAATGTTCTCCAATTTTCCTCTTCTCATTTATAATGCTAGTTGTAGTTAATTTGACTGTTGGAAGGTAAGATAGTCTAAATTCTGATCTTTTTCCACCTATTAGAATGAGATAAAGCTATCTTTTTTCTTCTTGATTTTAATTAGAACTTTAGTTACAGACATCTTTAATCATGGTATGTGAATACGTCCTATTATGTTTAGATTAGAAGCTGAGATATGCACCTTTACGCCTACTGAACACAACGGTGACAGCGGACACTTCACCGACCGCGGACACTACGCCGACCCTTAAAATAAATTTTGCTACTAGATACTTTGCCGATCGTGGTGAATACGCTGACCGCGGACTCGGTCGGCAAAGGTTCACCGCTTGCAGTCGGCGTAGTGTCCCACAAGTGTGCACAAGCACTACATTTTAAAAACTTTACAAACATTTGTCACATTTTGTATAAACAAAACTTAAAAAATTTAAATATAAAGTTCATATATAACTAGAACAAAAACGCATAAATTATACAAACTAAAATTGTCTGTCTTTGAAACACCCGACGCCGGCAGCAGCTGCAACTTTTGTGATACTCCCTTATGCAAACAAAACATAACTCACGATGAAAGCGTCATTCTGCCTATGTAGCGTTTTTTTTCGAATCTCAGGGTAACTACCGAAGAATAAAATATATATGTTCAGAATACCTAAGGCGGTATTCTTTTTAACAGTTTTCATTGACATACTGTTGATATGTAAAACCATTAGTACAGCATTCTAATAAACTCATTTTAATTCTAGGTTACCATTATACCAATCAGCAGCCTCCAAGAATCACCGAACACCCTGTAGATACAACAGTAGCGCGACACGAGCCTGCGACATTGAACTGCCATGCAACGGGCGAACCAGAACCGACAATAGCATGGTACAAAGATGGCGCCATGGTTAGAACTGTACAACATCGAGTACTACTTCCAGCCGGCAACCTGTTCTTCCTTAGAGTTGTACAAAGTAGAAAAGAATCGGATGGTGGAGTTTATTGGTGCGAAGCAACCAATGCCTTAGGAAAAGCCAGAAGTCGAAATGCTACTCTTACTGTCGCTGGTAAGTCAAGTTTATTTTTCTTACGTTAAATTTATTTGTTATTACAAATGAAGCAATTAATATAGAGCCTCTATATGAATAGTTTTTACGTAATAAGGTAGGAAAGTAGTACTTTACAGGGTGATTTGGTATGTTGGAGGATCTTGAAGCCTGCAAGTAACGTAAAGACCCTTTGCTGACGTATTTTTTTATATAATCTTTTTTTATTTAAAAACAAAATTGGGAAACGTAATAAATTTTTGAAAAGTCAATAAAATAAGATTGGAGGCAATATCACGGCATTCTAACTTTCATGATTCTGTTGAGACAGGAAAATAAATCATTACCGAAACAGTCAGATAAATAGTATAAAACAGTCATTTTACCGGACTAGTCCAGGAATTACTAACTTTCCTGCCTCAACAGATTCATCATAGCTTAACGGTTAAACATATTCGTTCTAATAACGATTTTGATGGTGCGCTTTTATGTGTTAAATGTATATCCAATATTCACGAGATCTGGAAAATGTAGACTTATAGATCGTCTCATAGAATATTTTATCATTTTTGTCTGTCAGAATAAAAAGATATAGTTTTATCAATTATTCATGATAACATAAATTTCTAAAAGGGTACTTAGTAGGTGTTCAGGTTAGAGTTAGAATCTATAATTCTCATCAATTTCTAATGCCGAGCTTGCCTTTTAAGTTTATAGTAACCAATCTGTTCTGCAAACAATCCTTTCCTCTTGGGTTAGAAACCGAGAACTTTTTGGCCGAAGGGTTTCTGTTATCAGTATTAAATATTATAACATAAACTGCAAATATCAATAATTGCCGTAAGTAAAGTCTATTTTGCTGACTGATATTAACAAAAGAGATCATCTGAGAAGATATTAATTTTAGAGCCAAACATTCATTAATATGCCGTGTCACTTCCGCTAACTAAGGAAAAATTTTATACCTTCAACTATAAAAATTTTATTATTATTAAACCTTGGAGATACGAGATAATAAAATTCTATTTTATTCATAAACCTTACAGTTTGCTAAAATTTCGCTAAAAATAAGAAATTGAGGTCTAGAAGAAAAAGAAATTAGGTTTACTGGAATTCTTAGAAGCAATCTGTTTGGAAATTTACAACTAAAGATGCCCCTCTAATCCGGAATTCTGAATTAATTTTAAGTCCTTAACGTTGCACTCACAGTAAAACTTCGCATTTAACAAAATCAAAAGCTGTCGGCTTATAGCAGATGATAAAACAAGTGGAGCATGTTTATGTGGAGCCTAGGATGAGTGCGCCCCCACTTAGTCAGCTCCTAAACCAACACAAAAGTCCTTACCGGGCAAATCCTACCCGCGCTGCCGTTTAGATGTAAGCCACTCGAGCATGAACGGCATCGGAGATCCCGTAGGTATTCACTAAATACTTCCCGATTTTTCATTACATCTAATCGGGAAAACAATAGGAGATTCAAAAGCCAGCAGTTTTAATTCCGAACTTTCCCCTCTAGTAAATTGCCTACTATGAGGTTTTGATGTGATAGGGAAAATAATGCTCGTTTTAGTTATTCGGTCTACTCTGGGAATGATGATGATATTTAATGATTTTTTCAAGAATGAAGGAATAAATAGGAACATACGAATTGATATTTGAAGCAAGTATGTACTTAAAGTGCTTACAGTTACTGCCTTTCGAATGGAATTCCATTTTTAACTAAATAGATTTATGAGGAAATTCAGAAAGGATAAAAGATAATCTTAGCATTGTTGCAATTGAAAACGCTAGCAATGCACAATGGAAATGTAGAAAATGCAAATCCTGAATATACAATGGAAGTGTTTCTATTTTGAATGTCGACCTTTCTTATACTCCAGAAAGGAAATCACATGTGTGACTAAAATTTAATTTTTTTTTCTTTTTCGCACAATAAAATAAATTCCATTTCCTTGTGACATACATATGCCCAAGTATAAATTAGAATCCTTTACATGGACTTCCTACACATCTTTGTATGTAGATAGAATACAAAAGTTTAGTTTCAGAAAAGTCAGTTTGTCTATAAACTATACGAGGAAGATCAGCGTCCTTTTTGTTTATGTAATATATATCCATATTAAATATCCACATTATATATCCATTTGATTATTTATTTATTAATCATAGGCCTTATATATGTAAAATGTCTCTTTTAACCAGAATTTCCAACTAACTTCTAACCAGTAAAAAATGCTGCACTGCAGTTGTAGAATGGCTCTATACCTTCTTGGGTAACTATTCAATAATGAAGAGAGGTTGTTTTCGTAACACAAAACTAATATAATTTGACCATTCAGATCAGAATATAATTTCGATGGAATTATTCTGATACACCGTATCTATTTTACTTCTATATTTACTTAACAAGTGACGAGCGATCCTTAGAAAAGTTTATAATTCCTAATCACAAAATATTTGAGATAAACAAATCAACGAGAGATCAAAGAGATGAGCAAATCGCCGAAAGTGATCAAAACGCAGAAACACAGCAGTGGACCAATCGCCGACAGTGGTCAAAACCCCGAAATACATTGGACAAATCGCCGAAAGTGGTTAAAACGCCGAAACTCATCTGTGGATAAATCGCCGAAAGTGGCCGAAACGTCAGAACGTATACAGTGAAGCCTCGCTAATTCGGACTAATTAAACAGGGGCAATCGGAATCGTCGCGGTTTTCGGATTACTGCGTCTGTAGAGTTACAATGATTTATTTGTAAATAAATGCAATTAAAACATTCTACAAAAACATTTATTTAAAAATAAATAAAACTACAAAAATATTTACGCAAAAACTGTTTTCACAACACAAGAAATAATATTCCGCATTAATATGTCGTTAACCAAAAAAAGGCGGTGATTTTTACTTGTTTACTGTTTTTTGAACTTAATACGCTAGATATGATTTTTCTTTTAAATCTTCCGGCATCGGAATTGTTTCAAATCTTGTACCGCCCATTGCAAAGCCACCGCTTTGCAACTGTTTCTTAAAGGGAATCACTACGTCCAAATCATTGAACAGCGTTTCTCCCGCAATTTTTAACACACGCAAATTGTGTTTTTAAAATTAAGTATCCAACCTTTACTTGCCCTGACGTCATCGTTTTGAAAACATCTTTAATAAAGTAAGAGCAGCGTGCAGAGAATCAGTGGAACCATAGCGTACAAGCATGATAGCGAATACGTCGTATTGCGACTGCTTCTACTGTTTCGTATGCACCGCACACTGTGCTGGATAGTAATGCTTTGTCTTTTTGTCCAAAATTTCGGAGGATATCGGTGACATATAAAAAACCATGCAAACAACTTTTCTTCCATATCCGAATATTTCGCGGTCTTAAAGTTTCGGATTTTGTAACAAATCCGGAAATGTATAATATTTAAAGTTACAATGCGGTCTTTTTACATTTAACAATTTTTAGATTTAGCACAAAATCTTTTTATATATGGAGGAAATAGGTAAAGTCGTAATTCGTAAAAGTAGTATCAATTCTGTTTTAACTTATAAACCTTTGTAACTAATATGAATTGTGAAGTTGCAATGTAATCACTTCTAAAAAATATACGTAACTTTTTATAATAAGAATTTGTCAGACATAAATATAACGTAAACATAAATAGAATAAAATCTTATTTATCTTATCTTCAACGATGGTTTTGTATCAAATTACGCATCTGAATATCCGTTGCATTTGTTACTATAAACAAAACTTGAGAAATAAAAACAATTAATTCTAAAGTTCGGATTATCAAAACCTTTAAATCCGGATTACAATGAAACCAATGTAAATAAATTGCTGATCCAGATTATAGTGATATTCGGATCAACGAGTCTTCGCTGTATTTGAACAAATCGCCAAACGCGAGCGAAACATCTTGCCTCAAATTTCCAATTATCTCACAGGTTTTATTTTAATACTACTGCATTTTTTTAATAATGTCGATATAACCATCCGGACTTAAAGTTTTTCTTACTACCTTTTCAATATTACCAAACACTCTGTATGGTTAAATGTAGAAACCAACAGAAAAATAATTTCTAGTTTAACTACAACAACCAATTGCACTACCTACCCATAAGTATAGGGTTTTTAATTTTAACTTATAGCTCCATCACAAAATAATCGAATGGTGTGAATAGCAGCACTTATTGGACCATTTGTTAACACGATGCAAAGGTTCTCATATTTTTTTGTTTGCCGTAGTTTCTGTCTTTTATACGGTCGCCTCCTCTTGTTTCTCCCGATTGCTTAGTATATTTACATTTTTTAGTGTTCTAAAAACACGATCTATTTGAATACTGGGAATTCCCTAAAATATTTCTTTGCATACTGGTACCACCCTCCCATTTGCACGTTGACTGTGTATTTAATTGTTGGTAATTTTAACTTATGCTTCAGACTACCAGTTCGCTCTGTTTTGGCTTACTAATTTTACATTACATAATAAAAAAAGTAAAGACTACACACATGCTAGACACTACACTACCGAGGCTATTACAATGCACTATAGAATTATTTAACGTCTCTCATTGGGCGCATTCAGCAGACTTACCGGTGATAAACCGGTGCTGCTCACCGGTAGAATTTAACTGAATGATGAAAAATTGGTAACCGGTTGATATATTTAAATTTACTTGTCAAATATAGAGTGGCATAACCTAATTCGACGTTTGTAATAATAATAATGGAGCAGCTAATATTAGATGAGGATAATTTAAATCTAAATTGTAAATATCAACAGTTTTTTCGGGAGTGATCGTAAAAATATGTATTAAGCACAACAAAATATACGTCAAGGGGCGCTGTTATAACCTCACTTTAATTGTACCGGTACGGTATATAAACAGACCCTATATTTAAAATGTGTGAGCAAAACAACTACCGGTAACTCTGCTGAATGCGTTCATTGTTAAATGTGACTCGCACTGTTATGGCGGGTAGGGTCTACCTACGGGGGACTCAACTGAGGAGACGAAACGAGTCAAATAAAGCGTCCCCGACCTTGAACGTTAATTCAAGTTTGAACGTTACTTCTAGATGGCGCTACGATTCTGGACAACGCTGACAGTGTTGACAGATTATGCGATTTATCGCAAATTTTATCGCAAATCTGGCTAATTTTTATGAAACATTGCGACCCATATGGCACTCCAGCGAACTGTCAACAATGGCCAGCGTGGTCTGAGCGTTGTCAAGGACCGAAGCGCCCTCTAACGAAAATTTTTTAAAATACAGGCCGATTCGTCTCCTCAGTTGAGTCCCCCGTAGGTCTACCTTTATGCCCACAATTATAAAAGTTAGGTGATAACTTTGGCGATTACCTGTCAAAATTATTATTATTATTGACAGTTATATTAATAAAATTACGATTAGAAAGTACGATAAACTTACCTAGCAGTTTTTGCTATAACCCCTTTCCACCTTTATGGCTACATTTTGATCGAGCTTTATTTCTAGGATATGGTTTAATGAGTTTTGCATCCACTGAATTGCTCAACATTATTTCAAATCAGTTTTTATTAATTTTTTTAGTAAAGTTAACTACAATTGCAAACTAAATATTTGTATATACGAAGGCGAATTCATAAATGCAACATGCATACATGCAAAAAGTATTAAAACAAAACTTTTCTTCAAAATTTCCTTTTTCTTTTTCAACATAGTCCCCTTTTAACTCGATACATTTATTTCAACGATATTCACTTAATTTAATAATGTGTTCAGTATAGAACGTTGTGTCTTTGTCTTCAAAATAAACTTTAGTTTCTGCTAAAACTTCAGAGTCTTGCGATTTTTCTCCAGCGAGGTACTTTTTTAAATTTGGAAACAGAAAAGTCACACCAAGCCAAATCTGGCGAATAAGGAGCATGTGGAAGTAATTCGTAGCGCAGTTGATGTAATTTTGCGGAGGCAACCCCGGATGTGCGCATTGTCTTGATGAAAGAGTACTTTCTTCTTAGCTAAGTGTGGACGTTTCTTTTTGATTTCTGCATCCAAATGGTCCAAAAGTGATGCATAGTATTCTCCAGTTATTGTTCTTCCTTTTTTCATAATCAATTAATATTATACCATGCGCATCCCAAAAAACTTGCTAAGACTTTTCCAGCCGATGAACTGGTTTTTGCTTTCACTTAAAACCCATTGATTTCATTGTTCTTTAGTTTCTGGTGTATAGTGATGTAGCCATGTTTCATCAACCGTTATTAGTCTACGAAGAAACTCACTTGTATTGTGTTTATACATGCTCAAACAATACTTTGAAATGTCAACACGAGCTCGCTTTTGATCAGTGGTTAGCAACCGCGGCACCTATCTCGCAGAAAGCTTTTTTTATGCGTAAATGTTCATGCACTTTACTGTGTAAATGTTCATGTACTATATAGTAGTAGTAAAATAAAATATCTAATTTTCAGCACTATATCTCGAGAACGGTTGATCATACGACAAAATGACTCAAATAAAAATTGTCGATAATTTTATGATCTGCAAGTTTTATACTAACCTTAATGACGCATAGAAAACGAGATAATTGCGAAAAAACGATTTTCGTGACGTTTGACCTTTAATATCTTGTGACGCAGACACCAGATTATATGAGACTTTTCAGCCAGTCTTCAGAACGTCAAAAAAAAAGGTTCATGCAAATATATAGCTTTCTTACTTTCATTCCGAGGTTGAATCCTTATTTTACTGGACTATACAGGGTGGGATTAAAGTATGGAATATTAAAAAAAAAGCTAACTCAACCGGTTTTTTTAAAAACGCTGAAACACGTCGATTTTGTTGTTTAAAAATTAACATTAATATGTGCGATTCATTTCCCGACTTTCATTTGTTTCTAAGTTATGACGTCATCACAAAAAAATTTAAATGACAATATACATTTTTTGTGGTGGAATCCGATAGTGATTTTTCTTCTCTTTATGATCATGCAAATAAATCATAAGGTTGCATAACAAAAATTCTGGCAAAAATCGATCTGAACATTGTAAATGTTTGTTAGTTATGACGTCATCACAAAAAGTTTAAATGACAATATAGATTTTTAGTAGTGGAATCCGATAGTGATTTCTCTTCTCTTTATGATCATGCAAATAAATCATAAGGTTGCATAACAAAAATTCTGAGAAAAATCGATCTTATATCATTTAGGTGTTATTTAAGTTCATATTGTACTCTTGAACAGTTTGTTTAATATTGACTATTATTGCAAAGCATTTTATAGATTGATTATAATGATTTTTCTTTACATTTAGATATTACATTTTCTTTGAGATGTTGGTTAAAGTTGAGTTTAAGTTGAGAAGTAGTTTAATCAGAAGAACGTAAGCAGAAATAAACTTAATTAACTAATCTGCACTACAAAGAGAAATATTAACAACTTAGGATAATTTCGATTTCCATCGTGAAATGTAAGCATTACCGCGAGTTTTTAGGTTTATATTAATTTTACCTTATTCTAACCTATTCGTTACCCTATGCTAGGTTGGTCTAGGACAGTTTGGCGCGGCACAGTTCGGCGCAGGGACACTTCGACGCAGGCAAACTTCAGCGCCAGGACGCTTGGGCGCAGGTACTAGTTGACGAAAAGATAGTTCGGTGCATGTACATTTTTGACAAACAAAATAAATAAAATTTTTGATTTTTAGTTATTAGCAATAACATTTTTGCGTAACGATTTAAGAAAAATTCATTTTTCTAAACTAGTAAAACATTAAAATCAAGATTTTTCGGCAAATCTCTGCATAAACCGCATAAGGGAATAAAGATCAAGAAGAAGTAAATATTTTTATCAAACATGATATTCTTATTAACAATAAGGGATTTATAATAAACAAATTTAATTTTTAACTAAATTTAATTTGCTTCAAACTTAAGTTGACAATTAAACTATGTATTTACGATGAGATATTACAAGAATCTGTAAGTGACAAGAACTCGAAATCATTAAAGTGAGTAAAAATTGCTTTTCTTTAACATTTTGTTAAAATTTACTTTAATTAACCTCACTTTTACTTCAACTATGAATTTCAATAATAATAAGTCAAATTCACCTCATGTACCTCTGGTTAGTTTCATGAACACTTGACAGTATAATTTTATTTATCAGAAAACTCCCCGCAATAGAATTAACTTTCTTTTGATCCAAAATATTTCCTTGATGTAGGTTCGGGTTGAAGCTACTTACATACGGTTTAGGATATCTGGCTTATGATGGTCCCTTATCAAGAGAATCTTTGTAGTTCTTGTAGATCTAATATGATTGAAAACACTTGCTAAGATTGTATTTTAAGATAAATGAGCTGAAAACAATTTTACCACCTGCTTTAAACAATGATAAAACTTCAATCCTAGATGATAATGCAATTTGCAAATTATATCAGTTGATGAGAATTAGAAAGTATAGTGTTGAATGTATTTATTTTCTTCTGTTATCTTCTTAAATATTAAAAAGTCTTGTTTTATTTAAAGATAAAATTATTTCAACACGGAAGGCAAAATTATTATTTTTATATTCAACTCAACTTAACAATATTAATTATTACAAAATTTAAAATCGTCAAAGGAACCAAACTACCATTGTTAATAAAATAAGTTAAATTTAAATCAGTTGGGTTTGTATAAAACCTAGCAATAGATTTTTATGTAACAAAGTTCTTCTAAATGAACAATACAAAATATTGTTATTTTACCATTGTGAAACCTTCGAAAGCGTCTGATAGTATTGGAACTTTTAAAAGAATGAATGAGGGAAACCAAATTGTACTCAAACCTCAACGAAACTCAAAAATGATAAAGAAAATTGATAAATTGTTTATTTTATAATAAGTATCAACTTGTACACAAATTAAATAATAGTATATTAAAGAACGAGTTTCATAAGACAAGATTTATTGCACGAGTCCAAATTTATAGGACGAGTGCAATAATGACTTATGAAACGAGTTTTTCGTGCTATTTTTTCTATTTTGCGCCTTTTATTCCATTTTTAAATATAAAAAATCGCAATTTTAAAATTTAGGAAATTTTGTGGTAGTTGACAACACTGATGTGACATTTGAAAATTCAAATTTTTAGAGTGAAGTTTTTATCAACTTTCTGCTTTTTTCAATTTTTTTTCAATGCTACCAACTTTGAAAAAGTTGGGTTATTAAAGCACTCAAATGAGCTATTAACGCACTGTTTTGGGTGCTTGAACAGCTTTATTATAGACGCAAAATAGAAAAATCCCTTTTATGAATAAATAGTGTATAATCAAATAAACATCATCAAGTTCTGATGTAATAATAATGTTTTCAAACATTTTAACAGTCATAAATTACACAAAAAGATAAAATCATGCGTGTCGTATTATGATAATCGCAATATCATATAGGGTCAGTTGAATTGCTTTTTTATTATGAAAGATACCGCGGACAATTAAAGTTACATAGTGTATAAATTTCAATTTCTCGGACTGATAAGTTTTTAGTCCAGTTCGAATTACCGAACAATGTGCGGAAATACCCGACATATAGTACGAAAACATTAAAAGTTAGGTCGTCTCCGAGCTACCGGTATCATAGCAATATATGTATAAAATATCAATTGATGATAAATTGAAAAATGTTCCAATTCGATTAAGAAGTCATAAGTAATTCGATTTGTTTATTATAAATCGCTTATTGTTAAAAATATTACGTTGAAAAAACTTTTTACCTCTTCTTATTCTATATTGCCTTATGCGAAGATTTGCCGAAGAAGTTTTATTTTAATGTTTCAGTACCTTAGAAAACTATTTTTTCTTAAACCGTTGCATAAAAGTATTGTTGTTAATAACTTTTGAACAATCAAGAATTTTATAAAATCAATTAGGGTTACTACCATTAAATGACAAGAAAATTTATATTAACCTTAAATATCGCACCATCGATAAAATGCGTGGTTCGTTTCAGTAATTTTGTCACTAAATTCAATATGAATTCCGTTAGTATAATTTCGTTTTTTTGTCTTAAAAATTTAAATTTTTGATCTGTATAAGTAATAAAATTGCAGTACTATATTTTTAGGCGGTATTTTTTATTGGTTGGTATTCTTTGTCCGATTAACAATCTTTTCTTATCATAAAATGGGAGAAAATGTGAATATATGTTTAACAAAAAAATGGTTTATTGTAAAAAAATATAAAAATTCAAAAATTGTATTAAATTTTTATTATTCGACTAAAGCTTGTATTACATTACACTTCTTTTATCTAGAAGACTGACAAGTTCTTATACTAGATGAACTTGTAAAAAGTTTGCTAGTATAAATCAAAACCTTGAAGACAAGTTTTCAAGTTTGAAACTAGTTTGAAAACCAGAAACAAATCTATTTTTTCATCCACGTTTGATACTAGATCTGCGCACGGAACGAATTTCGGATCTATCAATTATGGTCAGTTTATTTTTTTACATCAATTTATTTTCTATGTCGATATATCTGAACAGGCTGTCAAACACAATTGTTTGATATGACGCAAATGTGCAATACCAATACCACTGATTACAACAGATCGAGCTAGCAAAATAATTAAAAAATACATGGTGTTCTATAACAAAGATTAAAACAGAAATACATACAGTTTGAACCAGAAGTCAAGTATTTTATTTAGTTCACTTTAAGTATTTGTCACATATATATATTTTTTTCATAGATATATTTTTCTTCTATCTCTCATAATAAAGATGCAACACACATAGTTGAGGTGACCGAAAAGTATATAATGTATAATATGAGCAAAAAGTAACTCCATCAAAGATGTTTTTGGAATTCGGAACTCATGTGTATTATAACACCAAAAGAATATACAAAATAATCAGACTCCTTTGACAGTGACAGTTGTTATTAATATGATATCATTTTCTGGTGTTATAATACACATGAGTTCAAACTTCCAATGGCACCTTTGATTGGCACCACCGATTTATATTTTATTAGCGTTTAGTTTTTAATTAAAACGTTAGTTATTGTTAATATTATTCTGTAATCAAACAATTCATACAAAATCCTAGTTTTAATTATAATATTGCTACAATATGTTAGAACAACAAAATGAGAAATTAGATTTTGAAAGAATGTAAGAAAAAAAGAGAAATGATTTTTTAAAGGATTTTCTCAGGTTTCTAAAAGCTATTATGTACTAAACTGTCGCTATAGGTTTTAGGAGTTGGTTTAATTTGCTCTTTATAGGAGGGACCAACTTCCAATCTTAGGAACACCATCAATAATTATTTCCCAATTTCGTTTTCGTCTATGACGAGTACGTAGGACTTCTCACCCGTCGGTTTATGAGTTCAAAAGATTATTTTATTTTTGTTTACAAAAAATGCGCTCAAAGTAGAATTATTATAATTATTGAACTCGTAAACATAGCAAATACTAATCAAGCAGCTTTATTTCGGCATGTTAAGGAAGTTGTAGCTGTGGAGAAAATGATTAAAATGTAAAAGAAATTAGTGCATTTGATTGATTTTAATACACAAAATTATTTCCTGAAAAATCTTTAATGTTTAGGAAGTTTGTTTATGCACGTCATTTTTTCACGTTTGGACTAGACAGTCAAAAGTCAATCTTTGCCTTTAAAAAGACTAATAATTAATTAAAAGCCTATATGAATAATAACGAAACTGCTTTCACATGCATTCTGATAAAACTAGTATCATTAGAGCCATTATTTGAAGCAAAACCATATAATTATTACTAGTTGTCAAAATAACGAAGCTCCATAACTTTTGGCTCAGACTGTCCCACCAATAATAATAGGGATTATAATGACACAGCCCCACAAAAAAAATGTTCTGTTCTGGGATCGAGACTATGGTATTCGGATGGGTCAAAACCACTACTTAGATCAAAATACAATAAATATATGCAAAAGATGATTGAAAACCGCAAATGTTTTGTTTTTGGAAATAGACCTCTGGTATATGACTAACACCACCCCTCTTTAAAGGATACCCCTTTAAACCACACCAAAATGGGATATAACCACCCCTTACATCAGGGTTACAATAAATAGATGAAGTACATAAGAGGCAGTCAGTACGCCAATCATTTAGAAATAAAAGGAAGAGATATCATAAATCGAGAGACTAGAGGATTAACGGGGTTTTATTGAATTTATTTTTTAGCATGTATTTATTTGCATGTATTTTTGCGTGCGTTTATTTATTGTAACTCTGATGTAAGGGGGGTTGGTTATACCCCATTGGGGTGATTTTACCCTTTCAAGGGGGCTGTTGGTCATATACCAGAGTCTATTTCCAAAAACAACACATTTGCGGTTTTCAATCATCTTTTGCATGTATTTATTGTATTTTGATCTAAGGGGTGGTTTTGACCCATTTTCGGGTGATTTAAACCCCTCAGGGAGGAGGGTTCTTAGCCATATACCAGAAGTCTATTTCCAAATACAAAACATTTGCGGTTTTCAATCATTTTTTGCATGTATTTATTGTATTTAGATCTAAGGGGTGGCTTTGACCTATTTTGGGGTGGTTTAACCCCCTCATGAAGGAGGGTTGTTGGCCATATACCAACGGTCTATTTCCAGAAACAAAACATTTGCGGTTTTCAACCATTTTTTGCATGTATTTATTGTATTTTGATCTAAGGGGTGGTTTTGCCCCATTTTGGGGTGGTTTAACCCCCTCACGGATGGGGGTTCTTGGCCATATACCAGAGGTTTATTTTCAAATACAAGACATTTGCGGTTTTCAACCATTTTTTGCATGTATTTATTGTCATCATATGTCAGGAGTGTTTTACTCCATTTGGGGGTTGTTTTTGGCTCTAGCGCAAGATTTTGAGGGTGTATTTGCTTTTTTGAGGTATGATTCGGATTCAGCGTCGATAATTGCATCCGAATACCATAGTCTCGATCCCAGAACAGAACATTTTTTTGTGGGGCTGTGTAATCGAAAAAGAATAGGGATAATAATAATAAAAGAGTAGAAAATTGTAAGGTAGGCTATAGTAGATGTTATGATCATTTATATCATATTGAACTTTTACTAATTATAGCGTGAGCTTTAATATCTCTTTTAAGAATCTACATAAACATATATACACGATAATAAATATGTTAATGCCACTTAAGATTTTCACGCCTCACAGTGAAGTACCAAGAAGAATTTAAAATATTTTCCCCAAAATAATAAAACTCCATATCAAAGCGATATTGCCCAGTTGGTATGTATGGTGGGAATTTGGTGTAATCTGGTTGCCAATTACAAGTGCTGAAATTTCCCTGAAAATTAAATAAGCTTTTAATCAAAGTAATTAATCTTTTTATATTACCAACCTTAGTCATAGGACAGCGTGGTGCATTTCCACAATTATAAAAGTTTTGAATGCCAAAGGAATTCTTCGTTAGGCATTCACATAAGTTTGCATCAAATCGGAGAGGAAATGATCGATACTCATTACTTGCAAATTTATTAGCTTCAACCACAAACTATCAACATAAGGTTCTGTTACCGACTGTTATATTATTAAAATAAATAATTTTACTTACATTTATATTATTGCCAAAACTTATTGGGAAAGTAGCTGTCATATTCAGAGCATGAAAAGTACGATTGAGTTTGAAATTAACATATTTCAGATTGTAAATATATTTTGGGTTAAAAGTCAATTCGAATCTTTCCGATACAACTTGGTAATCATTTTGGCGATATTGATGATGCCCTACTGCCAATACAGTTGAAATTACAGCTAACAATATGGTTGCTTGCATTAACATTTTCTGTGCTTTGTCAAACTTCAACAGATAGACTCAATAGAGAACTATTTAGTAAGCATTAACTGTTACAGAACATGACTTTGCAAATGAGTTAAAATGACATAGCCTACAAAAACAACTTTGTTTTCGAAAACAAGTACAGATAATTCTCTTTTTAGATCTATTTATGCAAATGACTTGTACATTTAGTAAAACGAAGGTATTCAGTTAAAGTACCACCATTTGTATATAATTTTGCATCACGAGTAATATAGATGTGAGGTAAGATATGATAGAATTGAACTGTAGTAACTACAGGGTGCCCATTATGTATGGAATATAGTATATATCGGTAAATATCGACTTTATAAAAAAGTTTGTTATATAAAAGTTGTTTAACATTTTATTTTCCATACTAAGATAGCATTCAATTGTTTTTATTTCAGAAAACAAATGAGTAATGAATAACACTTTAATTTTTTTAAATAGCAATGTACCCTTTCATTAGGCTCATTTGATAGACATTTTTTTTTCTCTTTTCGATGGCCTAAAATCTTAGTAGCCTTATATCAGAAAATTTTTGAAAAAAACGTAAGAAATGTTTATTAAGTTAATTTCACCAATAACATGAATCTAGATATCCGAGATCTCTTTCATTTGTCTTAACAATTGATTGTAGGCTTTTATTGTGACAGAAGTTTGTTTATTTAATTAACTTGTTAGTACATGGAAAAATAAAAATGGTTCATTTAACAGAAACTGGACGTATAGAAATTTTAATTATGGTCGGTTATGGGGATCGCAAACGAACACAATTAGAAGTATGTGAAATTTTTAATGAGCGTTATCCACATCGAGAACCAATCACCCAGTCAGTAGTTAGCAAAACCTTGAAACAGTTTAGGGAAACTGGCAATGTTAAAGATCGGGTGAAGACTGGTCCGCAGAGGTCTGCGACAAATGAAGATAAAAAGCTCGATGTTTTAATAGAAATCGAAGAAAATCCAAACATTTCAACTCGTCAGTTAAGTTGAAACCATGTCGTAAGTAAAGGTTCAATCAGAAAATATTACATTCAGAAAAATTTCATCCGTACAAACCGACTTTATTGCAAGAATTATCCGAAGATGACTACGATCGACGTGTTGAATTTTGTGAATTTATGATGGAGCGAATCAACAACAATCCAAATTTTTTTAATAATATTGTTTTTTCTGACGAGGCTACGTTTTGTTTAAATGGAAATGTAAATAGGCATAATTGTCGATATTGGGCCGCTGAAAATCCCCATTGGATGATCCAAAATCATACCCAAACACCACAAAAATTAAACGTATGGGTGGGAATTGGTGCAGATCACATAATTGGACCTTTCTTTATTCGTGGTACTCTAACTGGTGACCGTTATTTGCAATTATTGCAACAGCAAATTATTCCAGCTTGCCAAGCAAATCTTGATGATCTTTGTTTTCAACAAGATGGAGCACCGCCCCACTATCATTTAGATGTACGCCGATATTTAAATACACCTTGCGATTTCTTCTTCTGGGGATATTTAAAATCAAAAGTGTATACAAACCGACCCCAGAATCTGGCCGAATTAGAGCAACGAATACAAAATGAAGCTGCAGCAATTTCTCCCAGAGCGCTCAGAAATTCTTTTCAAGCTTTTCGTGATAGGTTGGGCCACTGCCTTGCAGCTAATGGTGAACATTTTGAACACTTATTGCCATGAAAACCATTTTATTGCTAATTTCGTTTTGTCTTCAAGCTTTATAAGAGACGTACATAATTTTCTGTTCATTTGTTGTATTTTGTTTTTTGTTCATTTGTTTTGTTTTGTACATTATGTAGATGCACATCTGTTTATTTTAGGGTAATAATTCGAGATACTTTACGATCTCAGATATCTAGATTCATGTTATTGGTGAAATTAACTTAATAAACATTTTTTACGTTTTCTCAAGAATTTTCTGATATAAGGGTACTAAGATTTTAGGTCATCGAAAAGAGAAAAAAAATCTCTATCAAATGAGGCTAATGAAAGGGTACATTGCTATTTAAAAGAATTAAAGTGTTATTCATTACTCATTTGTTTTCTGAAATAAAAACAATTGAATGCTATCTTATTATAGAAAATAAAATGTTAGACAACTTTTATATAACAAATTTTTTTATAAAGTCGATATTTACCGAGATATATACTATATTCCATACATAATGGGCACCCTGTATAGAAAACAAAGTTATTACTTTGAACATTTTATATGGTATAGTCTAGATAGATTTGTTTGTGAAAAAAATCGTGGTATTATTATTTTATGATATGGTCTTATTTACGTTGTTCCGGTGATGTAACCAAATCGGCATCACCTCGGGATATGGTGCTTTATTTAAAGTTTGAAAAATCCGGTGAAGGTCACCGCCGCTATTTTAAAATTTTGTAAATAAAAGAATTAAAAAGTAACGGATATAGGTATATATTTAATTAGATATTTCTTCTTTTTTCTTTTTATTTCTTGTTTAGATTTTTTGTTTAGTTATTTAATGTCACATATTTAATTTATTATTATCATGGTTAGAATTAGAACTTCATTAATTAATTGATCTTTATAATAAAAGAATATTCAATTTTAGAAAAATATGTCAAGCCTAATAATTGCTCATATCAATACCAGATAGATTCTATAGGACTATATATGTTTTAAAGATTTCTTGAGAATTTCAAGATTGAAATAACAATATTTGAATGTTTATTCTGAAAAGATTTTAAACAATAAGGAGCAATTATTGATTGTTGTTACATATGGAGCGCCATTATAGTGCATTTTTGACAGAATTTGAAATGTTATATGTAATAATGTTAGGTATGTGTAGTAAAATAATTGGTTTAGGTAACTTTAATTTTCATTTATTAAACTTGAGAAAATCAAGTGTAGAAGAATATTTAGATATGTTACATTCATTCAATATTGTACAACTGATAAATGAACCAACAAGAATTACTAATTCACCTGATCGCTATTCTTCATCATATACTTAATTACTTCAGATGTCAGTATTATTACATCAAATTCTACATTTTAGGCCATAGTATTATTATTTGTGATATACAAGTTAAAACTGTAATTATTAATCCAAAAATTACTTGATATGGGGAGCACAATAAAATTGATTTAATAACATTTAATGGAGAACCTTAATAGAAATGATTGGTATCTGCTGTATAGAACGACTAATATAGAAGTTAATAAGATTACTTTACTTAAGAATGATATGTAGTTTACACTTATTAGATAAATATACTCTATTAATATCCGTAAATTTATAAAACAACCTGCTTACTGGATTTCTGAAGATTTAAAAATGTGGATGAAATTGCGCGATCAATTTAGGAGAACCAATACTGAGTCGGATTATTGGAATAATTTTAAAACTCTTAGAAAAGACCCCGCATTTTTCTTACGGAAATTGGATCCCGGTCAGATTGTCTGAAATTTTGATATGTTGTAGTTTATATCATCCTGATCAAAAATCTCTAGGGCCCCTCGAAGCTCTAAAATTAATAGTTTCGAAGTTACAGAGCACCAAAGGCAGGGAAAATTCATACTTCGGTTTATGGATTATGGTTTATGGATATGGAATTTGTGTATATTTTTTGTTTTTGCTTTGATTAACACAGGTAATTATGTTTTTTTGCATTCATGTGGAATTATACAGGGTGACCAATTATATTTTGACTATTTATAAACCCATATAACTTTTGAACCAATTGTGATAATGAAATGCAGCGTTCACTAGTCTTATTTTTTAGTTTTTAAGTTTTTTCTGAGTATCCGCATATGTTCGAGTAATTTTGCAGGTAAAAACTACTGGTACCTAAACTTATAGCTAGAAGTTAAACCTGATAATTAAGTCCTTAATTTTATATGAATTTTTAAAAATTACGTTACTACAAAAAAATTAAATCTTTGAGTGCGAATATCTCAAAAGTTATAACCTACTAGTCAATAGTAACAAGTGATTAAAATCTGAGCACTGAGACTTAACCAGTTTGTAAGTTACACGCCCTTAAAGTAGCGCTAAAATCACGTTAGTCGACAAGAGCTTTGTGTCGACCAGTTAGAAATTTTATTGTTTATAAAATTATAACTAAAGAAGTACTACAATATTACTATAGAAACCATATAATTAGCACACTCTATTATTTATACAGGATGGCATGGGTTAGAACGCATTAATTTTAAGGGGTGATAGAAGACATCAAAACGAACAAAAAAGTCTGAATAAATTTTTTTCTATGTTAATTAGCTCTTGGGGTAATTTAGAAAAATCCATTGGCATATCTGGCAACCTTGCTTAAGTATACTCGCAGTCTACAGCTGGGTCTTGACCTTGTTTTAGAAAATGAAACAAACAAACTGATGATGACAGCCGTTGTTTAACAATAATAAACATCCGAAGCAAATTAGTCGGGTGACTAATTCTACGAAAATTGTAATCAATGTTTTTCCGTAAACAAAATTTGTAAACAAAAATCCAACTGTAAAAATAAGACAATAATTGACCAACATTTTATATTTCTTAATTTCCGGAATATTTTCAAAATTTCTTGACGTATTTGTTTTTTTATTAAAAAATACTATCTTTTGTAAACAAAATTTGATTAAGGCACCTAATTACAAGAAAATTAAAGATTTTATTAATGTAGCCAAAACAAGGCTTCATCAAAAACCCTTAAGCTAATTACATTATTTAAATTAGATAAATCTTTTCTTCAAAATATATTCTCTTATAACATCATTAAAAACTGTTATTAAATAAACAAAGTCTTGCTACAAATTATTTTCACCTATAATATACCAAGTGCATTGATTATTGCCGGAAATTTTTTGAGTGACATTTCTGGAACGTCTTAATTGCACGACACGGAGTGGAGTGCAATTACGTTGCAGAAATGCACGAAATCAAAATTTCCATGCAGAATCAATGCACGAGGCTATATTCGGTAAGAGAATCGCACGACGCACAGAAAAAAATGCATTATGATTAACGGGTTTGTATTTATTTATTCTAAAATCAGTGTTTTATGTTCAGAGACTCCATGTTTTATGTAGCTATATATGTTAGAAGTATAATTTCCAAAAAATTTCTAAAAAGTTACTCCTTGGTAGCATATAACGGGTGTTCATTTAAATTCGTAATCTAGCAACCTTTGGATTATTGCCTGTCTCTATCTGCGACGTATTATATCTGTCGCTCTGTCTTCTTTCATTAAAATTCCAAAGGTTGCTAGATTACGAATTTAAATGAACATGCGTTATATATAAATTTCCGGAAAATTGTGTGATTGTCATGGATACAATTCAAATTTGAATTTTTCTATTGGTTCTCGGCATCGGCGATTATACAGGGTGTCCTGAGTTAGAACGCATTAATGGGGTGATAGAAGACATCAAAAGGAACAAAAAAGTCTGAATAAATTTTTTTCTATGTTAATAGGCTTTCGAATAATTTAGAAAAAACCATCGCCATATCTGGCAACCTTGCTTAAGTATAATCGCAGCTGGGTCTTGACCTTGTTTTAGAAAATCAAACAAACAAACTGATGATGACAGTCGTCATTTAAAAATAATAAACATCCAAAGCAGATTAGTCGGGGTCTAGTTCTATGAAAATTGTAATCCGAACTGTTTCCGTAAACAAAATTTGTAGGTTATACGTTAATTAAAAACACGCTGATTCATAACAAACCAACTGTAAAAATAAAACAATAACCGACCTACATTTTATATTTATTAGTTTCCGAAATATTTTTAAAATGTTTTGACGTATTTGTTTTTTTTTATTAAAGAATACTATCTTATGTAAAAAACTTGATTAAGGCACCTAATTACCATAAAATTAAAGATTTTTTTAATGTAGCCAAAACAAGGTGTCAACAAAATCCCTTAACCTAATTACCTAATTTAAATTAGATAAATCTTCTCTTTAAAAGATATTCTCTTGTAAAATCATTAAAAACTGTTATTAAATAAACAGCAAGTTGCGAATTGCGTTATTGACAAATTATTATTTCAAAGTTCAACGAACTACAAACGCAGTATTTTCTCAAGGGTACGTATTATTTACAATTTTATTATTTTAACATAGCTGTGATCAGGCATTGACCCAAATATTCTTAAATTGTATATAAGGCGTGCTTTATTCTCATTGTCAAGATGTCCAGATCAGCATTTTGTGCGGATGTCTACAGACTTGATTACAAACTTTACAGGGTTGCCACGTTTCTAAATTGAGTAAAATGAATTTTTAATTGTAAAAAGAATTCAATTTTACGCCGAAACGATATACGATACGATAAAATGTCATTAAGGTTTGTTGTTGTGATAGATGAGATGGATCTGCCGACAAAGCCCCATACTTAAAGTACTACTATTAAATGATGAAAATGATGAAACGGCAAAATGATGTTAAAGTTTCCAACTTTTTTTTTCTGAAAAAGTGGTACGTTCTAGAACAAAGTTGTATAAGACTTTTTTGTTCCTTTTGGTGTCTTCTATCACCTCTTAAAATTAATGCGTTCTATCTCCGGACACGCTGTATACACAGCTATGATCAGGCATTGACCCAAATATACTTCATTAAATTGTAAGGTTGTAAACAAAACGTGCTTTATTCCAAGGTCAACAAAATTAAGTACTATTATTAACGCGGCAAGATGATGTTAAAGTTTGCGACTTTATTATTTGTTTCTGAAAATGTAGTACGTTCTAGAACAAAGTCGTATTTAATAAATATATAAAGTCGAGACTTTTTCTTCCTTTTAATGTCTTCTATCACCCCTTAAAATTAATACCTTCTAACCCCTGCCACCCTTTATACACATTAGAACATTTTCCAAATTGAGGTGAGATCTTAACATCGTCAAACTTCTCGGAGATTGATGTTTTAAAAGATCGGATTTTGGTTGGTAGTGGATAAAGCTAATATTTAATTGATGGTATTTTCGAGTTTCGAGTATTATGCACTTTTAATGCCATTTATAATATAATTAATACCAATAAGTAGAAAAAAATACTGAATACTAAACGTTAAAAAATTAATTGTTTACTAGTAAAGTACATAAAGCCTAGATAGTAGTGCAAATGAAATCTACTCGTGCCATTTATTATTAACTGTTCAAACCAGTTACAGGTAAATTGTGGCGTACCACAGACCTCTATTCTAGAACCCATTCTATTTAACATTTACACACGTTAAGCCTTTTTACTAGAATAGAATTTTATTATTATCATTTATATGCAGATGATACATAACTTTACAATGGAGAAGCTAATCGAAACTTAAATAAAAGTTAACTGTGTAAGTACACACTCATTAGATGTCTATTCTAAGAAATCCAAAATAGGACTATTTACTACATGTCTAAATGCAAGAGAAGTAATACAGAAGTATTAAAATATGAAATGATGAACTGAATTTCGTAAACTCAGTTAGGATTTTTGGTTTCATTGTTGATGTAGATTTACTTCTCAGGTAACACATATTGCCTTAAATATTTTAACATGTAACGATACGATTCTCTATAAACAGTAACAATTGTAACATTTAAGTAATTACTCAACAAGAAACATACGCCGCGCGATAGACGTCAATTTCTAAATACTTACTGTAAAGCTCATAAATACCTTACTTACGTTACTGGTTTATAATGCCACGGCTGGAGACATCTTAAAGACAAATTACAGCTCAGGAAGTAGGTACTGGTTTTCATAGCTTATTAATTATAAAGAAGAATAAGGTTTTATAGACATAATAGAAATAAATATGGGCGCCATCTGATTGCAAGTCCTTGAAGTTCAATATTCGCAAGCAGAAAAGAATATTGGCTTTATTGATTAAATTTAATTAATAATCATGTTTGATTACATTAACAATAAGCTGGTTTAAATATTTTAAAGACTTTTGCAAGCGAATGGTCCAGTATTATCACAGTAGGGTTTAATTTAAATATTTATTTATTTAAAAATAAAGTATTTACTTGTCTTTAATAGCCGCACATTGGGCCTACATAATAATAATAATCGCCCCCTCCCTCCCGCACAAGCTTATAGCTTCTGGGGCCTTGGTTTAGGTTATGGGTTGTAGTAATTATTAATGACAATAGTAAAAAGTTTGATGGTAATGCCCTTATAAGAATTCTTATTAAAGGAAAATATAGACATAAATTTCTAAAACATAATTGTTTAAGGAAAATGGTACAAATAGCTTTTACATAAAACTTACTTTATTCGAACAAGTATCCATTAGTCCTGATACTCTGGTAAAATGTTACAGTTCGTTCAACTTAAAAAAAACAGCACTGTCACAATAATGACCTTGTTTCACTTATCACTAAATACAAGAACTTCATAAATTGTTGATATGAAGCAAGAAGAAATTGGAAAGTATAATCGCTGATACCGCTTTTCCATCCAAGATCAACGAACGAAAGTTCACAACAATCGTCACTTAATTGCAATTTCCTTAAGAATCTCATTATGAATAACCACAACCATATAAGTTCGACAACCACTTTTGTTAGTTATAAAATAAAGATTACCAAAAAACACACGGTTATCTGGGCACGATCCCCATTTTAAATATATTACATTTTATATTGGTTCAGTACTAAAGGTATTACAAAAGATTTCAGGTCTATATTTAGATAGTAAAAAAATAAGAACGTAGGCTTGGTTTTTGCAAAAATTGACTCTACTATTATGAAAATCTGTTCATCCCAATTAAGATGCAATGCCTAAATTTATGCATCCTGCACGTGCTGTACAGGATGCATAAATTTAGGGTTTAATGCGTTGTCAGATAAATTATTCTCTTGTTAAAAAGCCGAAATTATTTTTCTACCTATATACCTTATAATCTCAATTTTTGTCTGTATTTTCGTTACTAGAAACGATTTTTTACCGTGGGAAGGCTTTGCAATAAACTTTGGTATTTACAAAGACGTCAGTATGTTTATTCTAGAAGCAATGTTATCTGTCATTTTATTCTAGAAGGAATCTTATCCTATACGAAAGCATTTTAGGATGACCCTCGGCGTTAAAAGGACACCATTTGATTCGAAATATCGTCAGCATTTTTAATCCAACTGAAATATGATAAACTACACAGGACCGTACTAAGATTTATTTACCATTTATGCATATAAAATTGCATTTCTATAAAGTTGAGAATTTGAACATGTTACAAACAATGACATTTAACTTCTCCGCATTTTGAAGTAAATAAGTAAGCTTTATAAAAGGAAATTTTAGTATTATGATAGAAAAGCAGTATTATGAAATTGAGGTAAATTTAATCCCAGATGATTACGTTTTTTAAATAATAGTGCCCATTGATATGTAAACGTCATGTCGATGTTAACTAAGTAAAATCGAATGTAACAAAATAAATATTTGTAAAGATATATCTATGAGTTTAGTATTTCTTCATACTGTAAAAGTTAAGTAAGAAATGTTTTATCACATTTTTTAAATGAAACAAACAGTAAACATCTTAACATTTTATTTATGTATATGTAACTAGTGCATAACGTAGAGCTTTATCGGACGAACCGAGGGAGCTTGACTGCACTGTAGCACCTTTTCTAATTACTATATATTAAGATTTTGGGAAAGCTGTATATGTCTCAAAGTATGCTTTTGTGTTTGCTATTTGTTACCGATGTTATTTAAATGGAGTCTAATTTACTTTTTGGATTAACAAAATATCATTTTTACTAGGTTAATAATGTTTAATTATATCCGTCGAGATAACCTAATACTCATCAACGCTTCATTATTTCCACAATGCATCCATCAATAATTAATAACCAATTAAACATATTATTATTATATAAACAACGCGGTTTTAGTATTTCCATCAAGAGAATCTCACATAATAGCGACACAGTTTAAATAGGGATAGAAGTGTGGGAGATGAAAAGGGACAAGAGAAAAGAGAGGGGGTGTTGGGTGGGATAAATTATTTACTCAATGAAATATCTTGAAAATCGGCATTATTGTGCAAACAAAGCAACATAGCAGTGCTATAAGCGGGTATTATTAAATTCAACGAAGTCCTTAGAGGAAGTGCTTGTTTATTCAGCATAAATCAATTTATCCCCTAGCAATAATTTGGTTGAATAATTTACTGTGTGATTTCATAATTGCTAATTAAGGTCTTGTACGCGCAAAATCAAAAGCTTGTATTTGCTTTTACTTGTAATTGTTTACAAATGGTAAATAAACATTAAAAAGCGGAAATGAAAAAGACAAACATGGTATGGTGTTGACGTATGTATGAACTCGGAAAAAGATTAGTAAACGATTGTTCCAGTGACCAAATTTTAATTTTATTTTTTTTATTGATGATTTAAAAAAATATATTTACAAAGAAATAAAGAAGATTAAAAACGTAACCTCTTTCAGAAGGCTATCCAGTAGAGCAGTGACCACCCGCGATAATTATTTTTGAGTGTGATTATTAGTTACTGTATAAAGACGTAGTTATCTATTTTGTTTTACCTGTTTATTTTGTCAAATAAAGCGAATTTTATTCCATTGCTAATATACGTTTTAAAGTTTTCGTGGTTTTTAATTTTTACACATGAATGTACCAGATCTCTTTGGGACATGTAATTTGGGGAACTTCTCACTAAAATTAAACAGAACGTCCATTTTCGAAATTTGTATATAGAATTTAAAATAAGGGTGGGATTTAAGCACACATTATTGTAAAGGTGTTGAGCATACTGCGCAATAAATAAAATATATCTATACATATTTAAAACACAAGGCTTATTTTTGCTTCAGTTCGTTTGAGAGTTCCACTGGGCCGATTTACGTGATTATCTTTTTATATTGAAGCTTTCGCTGTGTAGATAATTCAACGCTACTTCATTTTTATATTTTTAAATGAAATAAATGTAAAATGACTAATTCAAGACGCATGAGATCCGACATCCACTTGGGGCGCCATCTGAAAATCCATCGCGTCAACTTCTGGAACTACTTTTATAAACAGACCATCACTATATTCGATATGTGCTGCGGTTATTATCTCATTATCTTAATCTCTCATCTTGATATTTTAGTCATTCAGTGGTTATATTTTATAGTATTCAAAAAAATATAAAAATCTTAAAACAGTAGACAAAAATCAATTTAAAATAGGAAATATATGTAGTTATTTCTATATTAAGACACCAAAGTTTGAGTTTTTATCGTTTTTATATAGTGTTGGCAAATATTTCCATGAGGAAACATTGATAAATTTCCGATACAATAAATTCCGCCTTAACCTTGAATTAATGTATGCGTTTCAATTTTTTAAGTTTACAGCCTCATTTTTAAACGTTGTACATCGTTTTTTGATTTTTAATTTTTACTTTAAAACACCAAAATTATTAAAATTAAATATTAAAAAAAATAAATAAATAATCATGCATCCATCATCAGTGATAACCATAAATTTCATGAGAAGTGTCCCACATTAAGTTTTATAATTATTAAGTTATTTTTCCTTGGAATGACAAAATGGAGACATGAAATACCAGGTAATTATAAGTTTTGCAATAGTTCTGCGAAATATTCATAAAAAAACTTACAAGTTGATTATTTACGTATTTAATATTAGAGAAATCACCAAAAATGATGCCATATCTATGGTTTTGTTTTAAGATCTTATCAATTTAGATCTTGAAGGCGTTACGTATAATGTCACATGTGTTACATACTGTGACATACCAAAAATTGCATATTTCATTTAATGTTATTATTGAAGTTCAGGCACAATCTCTTTTAATTTAATCGATTTTTAGTTGTCTAACACTTTTTTTATTATTCAATAGCAATTTAACCGCAATTTAAATCTAAACTCACTGATATTCTTGTGCTTAACCACCACTGTAACTGGAACTGTAATTACATGCACCGAATGACAGTTTTCATTCTACTGCACAAATTTTTGCATAAAGGTCTAACTTATAACCCATTATCATCGTAGTTTGGCTGCGGCAATTGTAATTTGTGTTATAACATGAATTTGACATCTGCTAGAATGCATTGGTTTAAGTCTTTTTAAGCATTATTGAACATTGAATTTTATCTGTCGAGGTTGACCTTTTCGCGGAATGGGCGATATAATTAATAACTTTATTAATTATTTTGTATTTTGGTTAGTAATTATTAGTCGCATAGCAAAATGTAAGTGATAAAATCGTTTTTCACAAACTCCCTAAAGAAGGAGTAGTCGGGGGTGTTTGTTAAATAACACGTCCAGTTCTTCTGCCAATGCGTTAACATTTTCAACGTGTAGTATTTTAAGATATATATGTAATTTTGTTTTACTTTTAATGTGTTAATCTAGCCTTATGAGTTTTATTTATAAAATCTTTATTTATAAATAAAATAAAATATTTATTTATTAAAGTTTTTCCAATATCAAAGTTTTTTTATAAACGCCAGTTTATAAAACGACTAAAAAACACTAACCAAGCCCTAAGATAATGGAAGCCGAACGACAATTTTAGAATATGGCCATGATTTGTAAAATGACAATCCGGTTTATAAAACGGCAGATTTTGTAATCTGGCTACGACAAATTCATATCAACATCATCATCTATCCTTATGGTAATTTCATATTCATAACATCATAACAAAAACTCTGTGGAATGAACTAATAACACGGGTATAATTCTTATCATGGATGACACAGTAATTTATTACTTTGATATCAATTTTATAAACATTAAAAAGCGGAAATAAATACACAAAAATGGTGTTTTGATATATGTATAAATATGTAGAACTCCGGAAAAATAACAGATATATAGCTTTTTAGTATTGTTTTTAATATACTATTAACAATAGTATTCACAAAGAGATAAAAATAGTATCAGCACAAACTATCTTTCAAGATTGCCTAGCCAGTACAATTTATAGAATTAAAAAATTTATACATTGTGTAATATCGGGGTAATTTTGAAGGAATACAAAAAATTTTATGATAATGGTCCCGCAAAGTTCTATTATACTATCCTTCATTCCTTCTTCCGTTTTTCACTGATGGTGAAAACGGGAGATAGAACGATGTCGTTCTTTTATTCCCTTTCTTAGTTTTACGGCGCATTGAGATTACGGTAACAATAGCGAGCAGAAAGCATGAAATTGGGTATTTTATATTCAGAGTAGGTGTCTCTCATAATGAATGTTGTTTATTTTTCTTACTTTATGTAATAGATCGTTACTTATTCACATGCATACGTTTTAATACACCTGTGTATAATTTCGTTGCCACGCGTTATTATTATGTATAAAATCGTCGACACAGGAATTACCGGACGATTATATAAAAGGAAGGTTTCGAAATTCTTTCAAGTATCTTTAAGGAAGGTTCTCTTGTTGGTGTCTACTTAGATACTATTTCAATCGCGGTAATATATATCAGTGGCGTGCGGTGAGAATTTAGGTTAGGGAAGCAACTGATTTTAAATTTAATATACCTAGGTACAGGCGCGGATCCACGGCGGGGGGGAGCCCCCAAAATTTTTGATATATACTTTAGTACTATAGTTAAATAAGTTTTGAATGTAAAAGTAGAAATCTTTAAATATTCGGTTGTATCGGAAGTACTCCTTCCACCGAAGCAGTTGAATTAGTGGTCTTGACGATAATGCAATTTTAAATTTGCATACGGAGTATTGTATTTAAAAAAATTCCAACTTATATCAATTCAAATAATAAAATGTTTCAAAATACAGTTTCATTCGCAGATTTACATTACTTAAGTAACATTTAACAAACACTAAATCGAACAAATAACCAATAATAAACAAACATTTGTATGTATGTAACACATTTTAATCGGTATTACCTTTCCGCGCAAGTTTAATGAGCCTAATTTAAAATAGTATTCTAAATAATTATACTTTTTTCTGTACGGAATTGATTCATTCCGTACAGCAAACGTACGATAAACATAATTTTATAAAAATATTTTTGTTAGTATTGGTTTTTAGTTTTAATAAATTCTTAAGGGAAGCATTGCTTCCATTGCTTCTATGGACCGCACGCCACTGATATATATGTATTTTATGCTAGCGATCTTCTTTCTAATAATACTTTTTATAAATATATAAAATTATAAATTACTATTTAATAGGTAATAATAATTAAATTTTACTCTCATACCACTCCTATACTCTTAATTCTAAAAACTAATATACCGTGCGACGAGTAATGCCCAATACTATAAGAGATTAAAAATCTGGCGCAAATTAATGTTCTGGGCGCCACTGGACACAAATAAATGTTACTAATAAAAGTTAATGTAGCTCATCAACCATTTGATTATGTAATCCGTTTGGAGAAATTTTCGACTACTCTGCGGCAAAAATCAGGTTCTGTGCCGATTATTTCGCGTCTGATCTCCTGTTTCAGATCTGCAATGATGTTCGTGTTATTCTTGTAGACTCTGCTCTTCAGATACCCCCAAAGAAAAAAAATCTGAGGGAGTTAATCTTAGGGAGAAATAATGCGACCTGGAAGCTTGCCGCGCGGTAATTGTATCGTTTCTCCTGCTGTGTGGCAGGTAGCACCGTCCTGTTGAAACTAGAGATCTTCGATGTCCGTATCTTCCAGCTGCTCCTAGAAAAAATCCTCGAAAAATATGGACCAATTACGCCTCCGGACCAAAAGGCACACCAAACAGTCACCTTTTGAGGATGCATTTTCG
The DNA here is from genome assembly GCA_929113105.1 of Agrypnus murinus. Lineage (NCBI taxonomy): Eukaryota > Metazoa > Arthropoda > Insecta > Coleoptera > Elateridae > Agrypnus > Agrypnus murinus. The sequence continues at coordinate 197,432,647 of OV816025.1, forward strand.
TTTCCACAATCTGTCTTGGATTTTTCTAATCCCTACGGCAATTGTGTGTGTTTAAAAACCCCCAACGTGAAAATGTGCCTCATCGCTAAAGATGATTTTCATTGAAAAATGTACCCCTTATTCTTGTATCCATTCGGCAAACACACGGCGCTGTTGATGGTCTCTAGGCTTCGATTTCTGTGTCATTTGAAGTGTGTATGGGTGTAACTGCAAATCTTTTGTTAAGATTAGCTGTGTAGTGGAATACCTAAGGCCCACTTGCTGCGATCGATGACGAATCGATGTTCTTGGATTTTCGGCCACACTTTCTCGAACAATGGCAATATTGTGTTCAGAACGACCTCTACGAGCATGTCGAAGGGTTTTGATGTTAGCTACGGATCCAGTTTGCTCGGATTTTTGGACCAAATTTCAAATTGTCCGATTTTGAACGCCAAAAACTTGCCGAACGAAATGCCAAGTTGCCTCGATCGGCCGTTTTCATAATAAGTTTGGATAATTATAACACGTTGTTCCGTCATATACTGCTCCATGACTGTTATTGTTTATGTTTTGAGGTTAGAAATCTCAGGTTGTCGTTGACAAATCCAGTGGCGTTTCAAAGATATTTCAAATTGTAATGTGGAAACTCAATTTGAATCACCCTTTATATAAAAAGATTGTTCCAGTATGTTGATTAATTCAACCATTATGGCAAAAAGGGGTATTATTTTAAATTTTTTTTAGCGTATCGTAAGAAAGCTCTTTACGTCTCCCATTCGTTCGGATTGTTTCTAACAAATGCAGAAAATCAACGATATTTTTCTAACGGCAAATAAATTAAAACTTTCTACTAAGTATTTCGTCGGATTTTGCTAGTTGCACATATTAGGTATAACGTTTTTCTCCATATCTGGGTGGTTTGGTTTGCCTTAAACATCAATTAACTTTTAAGTATTTAAATCTCGGTTCGTTAAAGTACTCGTTCATGAAAACGCTTATTGCACGAATACAGTAAAAAAGATATATTACCTCTGAAAGTCACACGAATTTCTAGATATGTTCGTATAATATTTGTAATCGCGACACAACCAATAATAATAATATGATATAGAAGCACTACAGCCTAAAGTTGACCGATGGCTTGTTTGACAATATTTCGTCGTTCCTTCTTTGATTCGCGTCGTCTTGCCTTGTCTTCGGCCTTCCTAGCACCTTCTACCTTCTATAATGCAGTCTAATACTTCTCTAACCATTCTTTCTTACGACATCCTTCCTATATGATAGGATTGATCAGCGAATTATTTGTGCTTTAATCATATTAACAGATCTTTTGCAAAGGTTGCTTTTAAGAATTTCCTATCATTTTTTGCTTAGACATGTGGTTGTGCAGTGATTTGTTAATTTTTCTTAAAATTTATAATAACATATTTTATTGCATGCTGTATGCTCTCTGATTTTCACTAATAATTTTACAAATGCAATTCTGTAAGTTTAACAATTTTGAAAGCGTTCCACTCAAAATGAAATATGTTTATGTTAATGTTAAATCAATGATGAGAGGTGGTGTAATTCGATAAAATTCGATACATTCAAAACAAGTTGACAGTTAATTTGCAACGTTTTACAATTTGTAATTTTTTAGCTAATACATTCCAGATCGTGAATAACTTAAAACAGAGAATAACAATTGCCAACAAAAGTACAAACAACTAAATTGTAGTTACTTCTAAAATTATTAAACTTTCCGTACAGCATCATACAATTGAGAGAAACTTTTGTTCTAACAGAATAATCGCGAAAGTCGAAGAAATATAATTTATAATCTACCACAGGAATTACTTCTCCTTTATAATAAAACGTAACTTTCTTAATTGTTATAGAATTTAATTCATTTTTGAGATATCAACACAGACAGCTGGTGACAGGCAAAGACATATCAAATTTATTGGGCGTTTGTTTTCAAGGAGGTTAGTTTCAGGCGTACCAACCAACGGAAGAGGGAAGTGCAAAATGATTCACTGACAAGTTTTGCTCAGAATGAGAATTGTCAGGACGAGTTTGTTATTGGTTTTTATTAGCTAAACGCCGAGTCTGTTCTATGTACATCAGACATTTAAAGACAAATTAATTAATATTTGTAAAGATTAAAAAGACTCCACTAGAATATTAGGAATAACTTAAAAAAGACTAATTAATACGATAAATGTTAAATGCATTTAATTAATTTGATTTTTGATAATTCAGTTATGGCCTCTAGGGTTCCACAGGGTTCCCATTTGACACCCACACTGCTCATTTTCATATTTAATGATATCTAGAGGTTTTGAAGGCACGTACTTCTAAGAAGTGAATTTAATTTATGTATATTAAGTTTTATGCACAAGCCAAGTAATGTTAGAAATCTGGAGTTCTAGAAGTCTTTTTAAACTTTTTGGTATGCTCTTGTGATATTTAGTTTTTTAGTTTCATCTAGTACTCCTTTAATGATACGCCAGTCATAAACTTTCTCGAATGTACAACTTCTATTTTAAAATCGTAAAACGAGAAAGGAATTTTTACAGTTCCTCCAGAACAAACATTATCATTTAAGTTCGTAAAGTGAACTTTATATCAGTAGATTGCAAACAAGAATGACGCGAACTGCATTCGGAATCTTCTTATTAGACGTTTTAATTGTGAAAGAGGGCACGATTTAAAACGGGATGAGTCACAAAGACAGCCTAATTTAACTGTAATTGCATCTCTTCTTAATTGTGATTCTTTCATTAGTTTTATTTTATTTGACAAAGAACTGCCTCATCTCATCCCCAACCTTTATCATCTCTTTCAAGTCTTATTTTAAGAAAACATTCAACGCCTAAATGCTGTATAAACCAAACAACCGAGAATTATAAAAATAAGTAGAAAAAAAATTGCCTTGCAAAATTAATAAGGCTCGTTATCTGGAGAAATGTGATCGAAATTGCAATGTCTCATAAATTTTGTTCTCAGTAGGACGATATTCCGGAATCCGGGGGTGCTTACTTTTTCTTTCCTTTTTTAGATTGGTCGCTTCCCCTGCTCAGCTTATACTTCTGGATATTATTAGGGTGTATAATCATCTTTGGACACCACATAAATTTGGATTTTCCACTTTGTATTACGGTTTCAATGATATATTGGCATCTAATGACTATAAATTTCGGGTATCTTATTATACAAAAATGAATCCTTAACAAAAACCGTACACCGGAATTGGTTTAAATCAGGAAATTATATCATGCTCAGCAGTTTCAATTTATTCAATAATAATTTTGAAGATATTTATGATAGTTTATTTTAATCACGTATTGTTGGTAACATATTTATAAGTAAGGGAACTTATATAATAATGCTGGTACCTGTAAGGTACGCAGCTTAAGTACTGCATTTTGAATTATGTATTTTGTTTTATATTATAACACATTGGATGCCAAATTATTATGTATTGGAAAAATTATGTATTGATGCAATGATATAATTTTGTATTCTATAAAATTAAATAATGTACCTTGTTTATTAACATATTATTTCAAAATTGCTTTGTAATTAGACTCTAACATGCTCAGGATTCTACGTTAAAAACATTATAATTATTTGATCTTTATTAAGTAGTTGTTAATGATCTTTATGAAAGAAAAGAATAATCCATATTTGGATTACAAATGAGAGTTCTTTCTTCACAATCCCATACGTATGAAATTTTGAATATTATCGCTTATAACAAATGTCACAAATATCTTTGACGTAGTATATTTTTACAACATAGATCTACTTTATCTCTCACAAGAAAGAATATAACATACCCTCTAAATTTAATAACATGCAACTTTTCAATTTTTGTTAATTTTTATTGTGATATTGGAATGTAATTTTTACAATTTGTATATTTTTAAATGCATATTTATTAGAAGTTTTAGTTATAATTTAAGATAAATTTCAAATTTAATAATTAAAGATTTCCTTTAAATCACAATTTGTATGCAAATTGATGCAAATAGCACATATATTTAGTACTCCTTATATATTTGCAAACATCTAGTTCATATGGAGAAGTTGTCATTCCGCTGATAGTCTCTTGGGTAGCTCGGTAGTAGAGTAACTGCCCGGAAAGCTGGAGGTTCTGGGTTTGAGTCCCAGTCGGGGTGATAAAATCTTTTTATATGAGTTTGCATACAAATTGTGATTTATGTATTAGAAGGTAAATTGTCTTTTATTTTTATAAATAACTATATTAGATTGACTTGATTGAATTGATAAATTATTATTTACAAATACAAATATTTATACGATTCATGGAGATATCTGAAGGCCGTATTTAAGGTGTGGTTTAGGGGTTCTGAACCCCCTCCGAAACTAAACTTAATACTAATAAATGACAACAAAATAAAATTATTAACATTTTAACAAAAGTAAAACAATAAGATGGACTTGAATGCATGGTCTGGATTTTGAATTTTTCTATAATCCTTCAGAACCCCCCCCCCCTCCGGAAATAAATTTCTGGCTACGGCCCAGAGCTACCTTCATAAATCATATATAAAAGTGTCAAAGGTGAATTATCAGGGAAATTGGTATGATAAGCTATAACATAAAATTGTCATTCTTCATTTTCTTTATCACCAAACCTCTAGCATTAGGATAAGTATAACTTTCGTTACCTGGTGACTGCTACAACGCAGTATCAAGAAGTTTTGGTGACAACACCTAAACTTTACAACGAAGACTTTGCCTCGTCCGGTGACGTCAATTTTAGAAAGTTAATTTGTCGATTCAAGATAAAAATGCGTTCATCAAGCGTTCTATTATCAGTTACCATTTTCGTGTATTCCGAAGCAGAATTTAAGGTATGATTAGGACGCAATGGATCTTTTGGAAAATTTATAAATAACAATTTTGCAGCTACTTTAAGGTACGACTTTGCATAGCTGTTGTTGTTTCCGAATATTCGAGCTTGTAGTCCTGGGTTCGAATCCCAGAGATGATGCATTGGAATTTTTTTAAATATCTAAGCTTCCAGGACGACTCAGCCTGTGAAAATGAGTACCTGGAAAATCATTTCCTGGGGAATAATAGGCGGTCGGTTCTAGTTCTAGAAATGGTACTACCACCCTAGTTTTCGAATCAGCTATTACTGTTGAGAATCTTCTTCTGCGTGTGCCGTGCTCTGTTGCAGAGCGTTGAGAATAGTAATTATTTGCAATACGTATTTGTATAGTACATCTTAATTTCCAGAATAAAGATCTGCAAACCTTCTTATCTGGTGCTGATGTTATAGTAAAGTTTTAGCATGTAACTTCAAAAATTAATTCGGTTTAATAACTTTATTGGCCTTATAAAATACATAAACGCTAGGAAGATGAGCTGTTCTTCTAGTGACCTTTTATGCCATGCACATTTGTTACATAAAAATAAACTGCGATAGCCTATTGCACAATATAGCTTTTACAGGCAGGAGGTAAGCCGGACGTAAGCTGTAGAACGAAACAACAGGTTTTTTAATGGGCAGATTACAAACAAGCTCGTTATGAAACTATGAAATTATGAGCAGCACTAAAAATTCTGATAGGTCCACGGAGCTCAGTTTAGTCCCTCCCAAATAGCCCATCTGATCTATATATAAATCTAAATTAGGTTCCCGCTAAACTACAACTTAACCAAAACTTAAAACACTGACGTACCATTTGACCAGAATTCGCTCAATTCAAAAGATAGATTGATTCTCAAATCGTAAGAAATTCTTTCAGATTCGCAAATTTCTAAAGGACAAGTCCTGCTGAACATTATGTGTATTATAAAATTGTCCTGTATAAAATAAAATTGTTTTATACCGGCCATTAAACACTCGAAATTAATATAGGAGGATAATAATTATCCTTCTTGTTAGAACTGAACTGACCTTTAAATTCTTTGCCACATTCGCTTTTCATGTCTAATGTTTCGTAGTGTTAGATTACTTAGTTGTACTGAGAGGAATGTACGATCATCTCTACATTCACAAAATGTTTTCTGTGGAATAATCTGCGGTTGTGAAGGATTTTAAGATTGAAGAGAGGATGCTGGATCACTAATAAAACTAAATGTTTGAAAATTCCATTACTACTTTATTATTCATCAGCAGACATGCTCTTAAAGTACACTTTATTAAGTAGCGAAAGCGATACTTTGTGTTTTCGATTTCCTGTCAATCTGTCTGTCTAAGGACTAGAACTTAGAATTCGAAAGCTAACTGTTCGATTTAAAATCTAATTTAACAGGTTTGTATGTAGGGTGCTACACGGCTTCAAGTTTATCAGCACCTCAGAACTTGTGTCATGTGGGGTCATCATTGAAGAGCCCATTTAAAGGGAAATTTGTCCTTACATATAGTGACTCTCGGACTGAAAATAGGACTTTAGTGCATTCCAGTAAATGTAATGCTTTAAGTGTCGAAACACTTTTTGTCATCACTGTTAATTTCTGGGACTCTAAATTCCTCTTCTTGAGTTCATTTGTGAAGATTACTTTACAAAACACACTGTTAACATGCAAACATTTCAGGTGTTGCTAAATATTCTAACAAAACATCGCCGTCTTAGAAAGTTTAGTTGAAGATGTTATCATCTAAATAAATATATATTTCACAAAGGAACATGTCAATAATTCAAAATTAAAAAGTGAAACAAGACAAAAATCGATTAAAAATGTTGGATAACCTGTATACATTTATAAGGGACCGCAAGGCAGTGTAAGGTCTCCGGAGATGAAATGACAACATCGTTCAGCTGGTATTTACCTTTAGTGTTGATTCAGCCACCGAGAAAAGACCAAGGCATGCCTCAGAATGCAAACACTTACGCCCTTACCTACCCTTGAACTATTCAAAGAGCCTTATCTGTTATTAATAAGTAAATTCTCTTACTTTATTCTGTGTAAACTCGAGACGTTCATGTTTACTTTCGAGTTTGTCTTACATTTCCACATCGTTCTACTTTGTGTAAAATAAACCTGCTTGCTCTGCTGATTTCAGTTGGTTGACTGAATGGGAAAAGGAAAATTTTTTGATATTGAACAGCGTTAAGTTTTTCAAGGAGTGGAAGGAGCTTTTTAACTCGTGAAACAATGACGCATCGATTTTTAATTCGTGTTGAAGATCGGAAAGTACTTCAATTAAGATTAAGAGTGCCGGTGTCTCTAATTTTATCCGGCTTAATGAATCACGAGATATTATTTGCAGGGAATTATAGCGACCTATTTTCATAATTCACGATGATACATACTGTACGTAGCGCATTAACTAAAAATAATTAGTATGAGTTAGAGCAAAGCACAAATGTTATTAATTACACCAATTTCGTTATTAAAATGCAAATAAAGCGAGAAAATGAAGAGCTTTATAATTTGTAGAATGTTGAGAGGGTAAAATAAATATAATATATCGTTATAACCTAGAATGAGGTTTCTGTGAATAAATGAAAGACTGTAATTGAATAATATTTTATCGCCATTTTTGAATTTTTTATTCTGTAATTTAATTGGCTATACAATGATTTGCTTCCGACTTCAATTGATTTTAAAATTAAAACTTTTGCGTTAACAATTAGATGTTATCAAATGAACGAATCAGCTTTTATAATCTAACTATTAACAAGTAACGGTTGAATTGGCATGCAACATTGATGTGAGTCCTTCAACTAACAGCATCTAGTATTGTAAACTATTAACTAAAGCTTATTATTTTGTGAGATAGCTATTTAAAGTAGGCTCTTATTTCTTCTTCATTTTCTTTCGGTTTTAGGCAGAGGTGCCACAGCCTTTTTAAACTAGAATTTTATTTCTTTTATAAGGTAATACAAATGAGGTAATAGACATAATAAAAAATATGGGCGCCATCTAGTTAGTCCAAGTCTTTAAACCTCAGTATTTGCAAGCAGAAAAGAATACTGGCTATATTGATTAAATTCAATTAATAATCATGTTTAATTACGTTAGTATTAAGCTGGTTAAAAGATTTTAAAGACTTTCCCAAGTGAATGGTCCAATGTCAAATGTTCATTATTTGTAAATAAAATATTTACTTGTCTCCAAGGACAATAGTAATTGTTTGAATAGCAATACCCTAATAAGAATTCTTATTAAAGGATAATATAGACATACATTCATAAATCACAATCATTAGGGAAAATGGTACAAATAAGTTTTATCTAAGACTTACTCTAATCAAACAAGTATCATTTAGTCCTTATACATTGGTAGAATCTTACAATTCTTTAAACTTACCACTTACTTAATTCTTTAAACTAGACCAAAAAAACAACACTTGCACAATAATGCCCTTGTTTCCTTAACACTAAGTACAAAGCACTTCACAAATTGTTATATAAAGCAGGAAGAAATTGGAGAGTATAATCGCTCCTACCGCTTTTCCACCAACGAGCAAGGAACGAAAGTTCACAATAATTGTCACTTAATTGCAATTTCATTAGCAATCTCTTTATGAATAACTAAAACCATATAAGTTCAGCAACCACTTCCGCTGATTATAAAAGAAAGATTACCAAAAACACGAGATTATATCTGTTGATATGGTAATATTATTTTCTTATTGATTTTTATTAACTACTACGACACCCAAATAAACAGTGTTCTAAATTATTACGGCACAACAAAGCCGGAAAGGTTAATTTTTTATTTTCAAAATTAGCTAACCATTGTATTATCTTATATATTTTAAATTATAAATCCTCGGAATAATGTTATTGGTTATTAAAACATTTCGTTACGCGTTTTAAGGTTAAACTTCCTCTCAAATTTCTATAATTTACTAATTAAATCAACTTGAATAATTAAGACATTGCAGTTAAGTTGCACTTAATGGTAAATTCATGGGCCTTATCAGATTATTGATTCGAATTCATTTTAAATCTCACACACAATTTGTTTATAAAATTCTCACAAAGTTCTCTTTATCACTTGTCTAATCAATTTATTAGATCACGGTATGATACTGAATCAACAAAACTGCGTACTGTATTTAAACTAATACCTCTAACTGACACCCGTACTGTATTCAATTGCCTTTGGCTAACTCCTGTACCGTATTCGAATGCCTGTAGCTAACTAACTCCTTGAGGGTACGGACTTTTCGTGGCGTCATATTTTTTAAGAAAGGGGAAATTTAAACCAACCAATCCAAAGGAAGCCCATACTTCTTAAGCCAATCAGAAAATATCCGCGTAAAAACCTTCTAGAATATTTCGTTTAAATTCGCGGGATATTACCGCCTAAAATCTGCTTCTTAGGATGAAACTCGATATTTTGCAGGTGGCTTCAAGCTTTGTTTCTTATTTGTCTGCGTGCAGAAAAATCTATTCATATAAATTGAAAGTAGGCACGTCCAGAATCTATAAATATAATATATTTTTCTAAACTCAATTTTTATCTTTATTTTATTCTAGAAGCAATTTCATCTTGTGTAAACACTTCGGGGTAACCTTTGGTATTAAAGAAAACACCCTTTTAATTCGAAATACCGTCTGCATTTTTAAGCCAACTAAAATATGTTGAACTAGACAGGACCGTACTAAGATTCCTTTACTATTTATGTATCTAAAATTGCATTATTATAAAATTGGGAATTTGAACATGTTACAACGGTCTTTGGAGCGAAGCTGTCCTAGTTTACTGTGAATGCTGTTTGTTTAGTAACGGTCGGGCTGAATGAAGCAGCAAGCAGGTTTGTTTGTTTGTTTGTTTTTTGGGCGTGGAATCAGGATGGCGGAGCATCCTTCGTACCTCATGGCACCGATTACTATGATCATTTGGCAGACCCTACTAGAATTTAGCCGAATCTGGGGGAATTCCACCCCCAGTAGGGATTTTTAACGTGCCAAACATCATATTGACACAGGACCTACAGTTTTACTTCATATCCGAAAAGAAGGCATGTTTTTATTTTTTCCGCAGTATGGTATTCCAAAAACGACATTGTCTCGACACATCAACGGGAAAAACAAAAACCGTACCTCTGGTAAATCTTTCGGTCCACCGCGCATCTTCACTGGGACACACATTCTCAAGTTTCGAGAAAAAATGTTTCTTGGTAAACTAGCTTTTGACGTCGCTAACATGCATGATCTTGGACATTACTAAAACGAAAAAGAAGGCTGAGCAGGTAAGAAATGGCTCTATAAGTTCATAAACAGCGACCCGAGATGGTCGTTCAGGTACAGTTCCTGTATATGTGGATTCATTGTCAAAACCATTTGATCTTTTGTCAAAGGTTTTTCACCTTTCAGCTTTAATGCTTTTTTGGCAGAATATATGTCAATAAATTAAAAAAAATTGCTCGAGTTTTGCACGACAAATTAATTGCTAAACAGCCTGTTACAATGATAGCAAATACAGTCAGAGATTTTGTTAATCAATTTAAAAAACGAATTGTCAGATTATTTAGAACATATACTCCATGAGATTGGATCCAACCAACTAAAAGCAAGCATCGCACATGTCCCAATTCTCTATATTATTATTATTTATTATTATTATACAGGAACTGTAGTTGAGGCAGCCAGAAGCGACACCTCTTACCAGGAGTTTTAGATTTTCACGAGGATTAGAGAATGAGCAGAAACTGAGTGGTACGATGTGGATGAAAGTGGTTTCACTACTGTCTAAAAGAAGTCAAAAAAGATAGTTGGCCTAAAAGGAAAACAACGATTTTTAAAAGAAAACCGAACGCATCGGAGTTAGAATCAAAATGAAGTGAAGTGAAATAACAATTTTAGATTCTGTGTATACGTCAGAACTCTTCATTTAGTGGTTCTGTCACTTCAGGAATACTTCAGTTTGTTCGAAGAAATTCCTGTAGTGCTCCTTCTAGATGGACACTCATCCCACAACAAAACTCTTTCGACATCGCCTTTTTTTCATTCATTTTGTTCATACAGTACGTACAGCGTTTACCGCCGCGCCAATTTTAATTCGTTGCACTAACAGTAAGAGCAAGGCATGACAATTGTTTTGATAATATCATAGAGTGTCTATGTGTAAAACAATCAAAAATTCACCCTCATGAAAGAAAAGCTTTAAGTGCTTTGAGAAAGAAGGACTAAGCCTGTGGATGACTATGGGGTATCTACAATGTTGAAATTATTATCACTACCATTCGCCCACGGAGCTATCGAAGAAACCAAATTTGTGTTTTGAACCCCGTCTTTAAAGCGGGCGCTTCACGTTTTGATTCTACTATATGAAAGCACAAGGAACATTGTTATGACACAGCGTGGGAAAGCCAATCATCCGATACGACGTTATTGCCTTACTTCCGGTAGAGCAACCGCAGTGGGCATTGCTCAAAGTGTAGATGCTACAGTCACTTTATTAAAAACCTTGAAGAAAAATATTACTACACTAGAAACTCATTCTTATTCTTAATTTTAAATACCCAATAAATCCTAGATGCTAACATTTAAATGTTATTTATGTTTTTTAATGCGGAATTCACTTGGGATAATTATTTTACTTACTCGCGTTTTATCCACCCGTTTTATCAGATATAAACTCTCTATCGGAAAATTAATTAATTATAGAAGAGCGCCCTTCCCTGACAGAGAACCAGGGGGGTCAGTTCCGTGACCTGTGATCAAATAAAAAGTCATTTTATTTGATTTACATGAAATTTTGTATAAAAGGGTTTTTCGACGTCCAAATTTGAAAATTCAAAATGGTGATTTGCGTGCGATCATAATGACTAAACGTCGACTTATTTGCATAAAACTTGACATCTGCAGTTAGCTGCAATAACAGTAGTTTCTAGAGTCTATTACAAGGAGATTGCAGTGCGAGTTTAGACCCTACTTTTTTGAGGTGGTTTCTGAGTTTTTTAGTTTCTTAGGGTATTGTCACGTGGGGGTTTTCGTGACTGGAGAACGTAGTCAGAGGTATAGGGAAAATAAACACAAGTCGTAGAAAACAACTATATTCGAATAACAATAAGAGAGTACAAAGGTTCACATACATAGAGAGTATACATCCTGAGGACGTACATGTCCTCCTAAACTAATACAATCAAGAGGGTGGTCGGAACCAACCCTGTTCTAGCACTAGGTCTATAAACTAAGCGCAGGAGTTAAACTCCTAGTGATCTACAACTAAGCGTGGGAGGCTGGACACAACTCCCATAACCAAAGCAGAGAGTGGGCGTTTAGCGCAATCCACTCATACTAGGCACTAAGCATTAGATAATTTAAAACGTACTCACCAGCTTGCTTGTAGATGTAGTGTTCGAGCCATCTTCACTGACTGGCTTTAATAGCTCAAGCAAGCTGGTTATATACTGCTGAACGCGGAAGGAATTAGCATCCTAGTGGGAATCAGTGGGTTGGAGTTCCTCGTATGAAACTAAGGAAGTTCACGCTTCCTGGTTGCAGGCTTGTGGGTAGTTTGCATTCGAGCTGCTGGTGCCTGGCACCAATCTGTAGGTTGTGCGGAAGTGTGGTAAATCTTCTTAAGGAATGTGCACCTGATTGTAAACCGTGTAGGTTGCCTCGCATATACGGAGTAAGTAGGCGGATATGTTGCATGCCAACTAATGCAGTTGTGGGCGAAGCGAGAGCGCTTCTACGAAGAATGCACAGCTGTCCGCACAGATGGCTCTAAGTCGTGGCGTTGCTGCAGACGGAAACGTAACCTTGGCGTAACATATGCACTAACGAAATAATATATGAATTATTGAATGCGAAGTAATTTCCCTTTGTGACAGTTTCTTAGCCTCTCAGGTTTCTGGGTGCTTTTTGAGAGAGTTTCCCTAGTCTGTCGCTTGTCAAGTCATGATTGCTACTTCTATAAATTAACGACTTTAAAACTCTTTTGTAAAAGAATTTTATACAAACTCAATAAAATTTTGACTTTTAGACTCATCATTCTGATATAACTAGAATGTTCTCATTATGGGGAAAATCTCAAGACTCTCAACTGGTGGGACGTTGCAATTGGTGTTTCTTTGTTAAATTGAAACATTGCCGACTCTGTCTCCTTCCTGCAGTATAATTACGAAACTAGTCTGATTTTATGTTGTTTTTGATACAATTGTTTTTCGAACAACTCTGAACAGTTGGTTCAGTTGAATTGCAGTAGATTGGCAGACGCTAAAATATCCGTATAGTTATTAAAACAGTGACGGTACTTTCTTATCTGTATACAGTAACCCTGCCACAGGTACGCTATGTGAAAAACTGACGTTTTCTTTTAATATCGCAAAACGATGTAGCTTCAATAGTATAGATTCTATACAGCTCACGAGTTTTGTTTAACTATCTGAACAGGTACCATTGAAGGTGTCTACACCCGTTTACATAGTTCTTTATTTGTTCGACGTGTCAAGTTGTCACAACTTGTCTCTGTATCATTTTCATATGCCGAGATATCCAAATCCGAATTTGAATGGTTTGACAGGGAGACGTTTCCGTACGCATGCGCTAACTTCTAACACACGCTAAGTTAAATAAAATAAAATTTAAATTAATAGCATCGTTGGTAAATTGAGCAAATAATGTGAAAGTGGCTACTTGTAGACCTGTCTAAGCTTCGGATGCATGTCGTTTTTATAATCTCTCGAGTACTGTAGTTGAAGTTTAAACTAACTGAGAATACTTTAGTGTCATTAAGGACTGAATTACTACCTGAGATATAAAAGGAGTAGTGTTAATAAATAACAGTAATAGCTTATACCTGTGTACGTAAATACACTTCTGTAACACTCAGAATTTAACAGGTCTAGGTTACATGCAAGCAAATGTAGATGATAGGCACGACTTTCTGTATTATTCCTACTCAAAGTAAGTAGATTGAAATTGAAGTTTAATTCAAATAAAAGCATTTTGTATGCAGACAGAATCATTTTAAAGTGTTTCATACTTTAGAAACCTGGCATCTCGTTACTTTGATCATCTCTGTCGTAACTTTATGATCAGTGGAAAGTATTCCTTTTAGTATTTGAAACTTTTCACTTAAAATAAATATGACGATAACTACAGACTACTACCATCTTATATTTCCTCCCATTAATAAAAGTCGAATAGTGGACTAAAAAACTTAAAAAAAACCCCTACTGTTGTCTTTTTTTTCTGAACTATACTTGGGAAATATTTAATAACAAAATCTACTCAGGTTTTTGCAATAGACAAAAACAAAACATTTTCCTCCCAATACAGCCCATAAAAGTGTGTACTTGTGAGAAGCGTGGAGTTTTTCCTTTAAGCACGTACGTTGTTAGTGTTACACACAAGATGGGACCATAGTCGTGCGAAGGACATTCATTTTGATTTATTAAAGTGCGTGTGTGTTACACGTTGAGTGTTGTCTAAACCCGCAAGCCATTAATAACGCCAAAAGAACCCATCACAGCATCTGACGCATCTAGTTTTTATTATATGGCGACGGTGACGGGCTTGACTTAAAATATGCAAAGTGTCAATCCGGTTACAATTTCGCGCTTCATCCACCAGGTGCTACACCCATCAATCCCCTCTCGACGTAAGGCCCAACTCCTAGTTATTCCCCGGGTCTCTTTCTTTGATGCGATTGCTGTCATCTCACGGCTTGCTATGACATCTGCCTTTTCCCTCAAGAATACTCTCATTTTCTGCTCGCTTAGTTTGCAAGATGATCTTCACAGGGTTGTACTTTGTTATTGTATTCAAATTTGAATAGGTCTGTTTTTCTACTAACCCCCCGGAACGAACAACTTTCACGAAATTACTATTGCACGTACTTGGTTGGATTTCTTCTTCTAGCCCTTCTTGGTAGGAACTTTATATTTGAATACATTTTAAAATGAGTATAACTGGGGAAAGTTTAGTTCGAGATGAAAATGTTGACATTTCTTATAATTTCAAAAACAAATATAATAAAGATTTCCATTAATTCTTCTAGAGTCTTTTTAATAAGATATATTTAATACCTAGAGTAAATGCGTGTGGAAGTAGCGGACCAGACGACTAAATCCCTCTCTGCTTTTAAAACAGCTACTATTCCTTATCTTTGTCAGAACTGCATTAAGCCAGAGGACACTTGACCACCTGAGACTTACAAATGATTCTGAAAAAGTTAAAAATTGTCTAGAGGGAGATTGGAATGGAAAGAATTGAAGTCCTAATGTAATAAATTCGCATTTCACTTTCTTCCCCTTTCCCTCTTCGAAGGAAGGTCCATAATTTTTTTATTGCATAAAATTTCTACTCTTCTATTTAATAGAATGGAAAACTTTATAAAGTTTTCTTTTATTTTCTGTGTCTAATTAAAAGGGGTTGCATACGTCTCATTAATCATGACATTCATAAAGCTCCTACCTTGAGGTTAATGCATTTCTTGATTGAGGTTAGGTAAGCAGTAATTTGGGGGAAGCCTGATCTCATGTATTCTAAAAACCCAATTATAAATGATTATATAACTGCCATAGATTCTTCCAAAGTGCTGCTTCAATTAATTTAGTGTCGGAAGTATAAATCACCGTCTATTGATTTTGCACCTGATACTCATGAAAATTCCAGCAGTGCAGGGGTGAGCACACATGGTGCATTATAATCTACAACACTATCTATAACAGGGTTGTTTAAAATCGGAGTGTTTGAAATATTGGATATTTAAGGTAATTCTAAAATAGTTTTTTTCTATTTTGCGTTTAGAATAAGTCGATTCTAGCACCCAAATGACGTCATTTGAGTGTTAGAATAATCGGTTGGTGTGCTAGAATAGGCTAGTAAAATTTACTGCATTGATGTTGGTAGCGTTGGTTGAACTGTCAACTGACATACGTCAAAAAAATTTTCTAACGTTTTTAGTGCAATTTGCCTAATTTTCGGCGGCGTTAGTGATAAATTTCCTTCACTATTCATTTTCAAACAACGCCAAATTGCGAAAATAAAATCTGACGTTTCAAATTTATTTTTTTCCACAGCCGCCTAAATTTACGTCACATAAATGTCACCAACCACCTAAAAAATCCCTAGATTTAAAATTTTTATTTTTTAATTTATAAAATGGTATAACGCGGCAAAATAGAAAAAATAGTATAAAACACCCGTTGCAGAAGGTCCTTCAAGCACTCATTTGTTCCTCAACTCGCCGCTACGCGGCTCGTTTCGGAATTTCAAATTCGTACTTGAATAGATCCCTTCTGCAACTTGTATTTTAATATACTATTTTTATATTTTATGTATGCTTCTATTCTTTTAACATATTTTGCTTGCACAGATTTTTGGTATTGACTTTAATGATAAGATGCATGGTTATGAACGCAACTTATGAACTAAATATTCTACTTAATTTCTGATTTATAATCGGAATACCTACTTGCATAGGTGAATAGCTTACCTTAACACGCCCAGATTTAGTTTTACTGTCGCGCTTCCTCGAACAGGGAATGCAGATATACCCAATTAATGCGTCCGTGTTTTTGACTCTGAAAACGTCTTCCTGGAGTGGATATTCACTTATTTACTGTAGGTACTGACACATTAAGCATAACATACCATGGAAATGAAAGGTTGCAAGGATTTGCACCATATTATAAGATTTTTACATTCTGACTTCGCGCAATAGCAAGAAGTTAGAATGCAAAAATCCTTCATCGCGTTTTGAAAAAGCTAAGATTGTGGTTACTTCGCATCAATTTGGTATATAAAAATGCTATATGAGTCCCTTTGAACAGGAACCGTATTAATGGGGAACATCTTTACACAGTACAATTACTAACCGTTAAAGAGACTATTCTTGCAGTTAACTAAGGCAATAACGACTATGTTGTAAATAATATCCCAGGCTAAGCGATATTTTGGAACGATGATGTTCCGTGTCTTACAAGCTCTTCCATTTGAAGCAGGTGACTATATTCTATCTTTGTTTGCGAATTTACATACTTCATATTCCTGCCGTACAACCGAGCATACGACTTACCGCAACGGTCCCCTTAAGGGCGAGAAATTGATATACGCTCAATTAGCGCATTACTTACTTATGCGAATGCTACCAAATCTCATGGGTGCTATTACCCACCCTCTACTAGCTCACAAAACTAGTGACTGAGCTATTTACCTTCTAACCCGTCAAGTTCCAGAAACTTTTGTTCAACATACTGTTGTTTCACTGCCAAATAAAATGTTACCTTAGTGTGGGTTGCCCACCCGTTGTCCCAGTTAATGTGCTTCGTTAACCTGTACTGAACCCTAGTCGAATTTCCAAAGAGGTACCACGTTAAGTTGAGATTATCCCGGACGTGAGAGGTTATTGAGTATTAACTGCCTTGTTTAAAGTATCGGTCAGTTATGGGCATTCGGGTGAACCACCCGGAGTGCCACTTCCCTACAGGGAGGACTGAGCAATCCCAGTATTATTAGGGAAACCATATAAGTAAGTACATACACAACCTTCCACATGGTGCCACGGTTTTCCATAGGTGCAGTGGAGCAGGGGACCACCGAACGGAATAAACCTAACTATAGTCCAATAAGAAACTAAACACCCCCGTGATCAACACTTGTAAAACAATACGGACCAGATACGAGTTTAGATTGCACGTTGTTGAAACTATCCGCGGTGCACAACGATGTATACTCTATTTTAGATATTAACTCTTCATTAAATGGTGTAAAAGAGAATCAGAGTTGCATCTGGCTGATGTCTCATCACTGAATTACCCACACGCAGTGAGTTATAAACATAAGAGTGAGAGATTGCGGATACTTACGGCCGTCTCCGGCACATGCCTTGTGATAACCAAGTTGTTTGATTTTTGTCAGACTTTGGACTCTCTGTACTGGTACCTAAACAATATTCAATAAGCAAAGCCCCATATAAGTCCAATCCCGAGAATAACAGAAGTCATAGTCATCGTTACCCCCAAGTATCTTCCTCGGGTGAGGGGGAGTTTCTACGAACTTCTCGACTAACATAAGTAAAGTTTAATGTGACTAAGTTTATTAACACAAACAACAGAGGTAAAGAATAAAAGGCAGAGTTTTATCAACGATCCAGAAACGACAAAAAGATTAGAGTGTTTGAAGAATAATTCAAGACATCCCAGTAATGGGAAATATTTAATATATGCATTTTTTAATGATATTAACTATTAACTGGAAAATTTGACTTTTTTGGACTATTTGGGGTTCTGTAAAGTTTCAGCCCGTGTTATAATACAGGTTGGAAACTTTTCATAAAGTCACTTTTGCATTCTTCCATGTTTTTATAGTTAAGATTATTAAGAACGAAAAACTTTCAACAAAACTCCGTGGTATTAGAAAGGAACCCGTTCAAGTGATCCACAGCATGGTGCATGTTAATGTTCGAAGAACTTTTTGTATAAAATTAACCCGCCGCTTTCCTCTTCACTTTTAAACTCGTTGTTGTTTTGAAATTTATAATATCATCTTAAGATATTGATGACCTATCACTAGGAGTAGATACTAATCAAACGACATTAAGAGTTCAGTAACTTTGACTAGGGTCAGAAGTTGACTACTTACTAGTACTAGCACGACCTGAAAATTTTGGCAATCAGGCTTCACGACGCCCCTCCAATATACATACACACATTGCACGATTGTTTGTGAGATGAAATGAAACACAAACGAAAAAGAGGGGAGTCAAAATCTCATTTCAGTAAATGAAAATCAAACTCAATCAGTTTTAGTACAAACCGCAATTATTATTGTCATACATCATACATATTGCGAAATCTTTTTAACTTTCAACCTGTTCAGTTTTCGGCAGAATAATAATCGCCCGAAAGTAATTACAAACAAATAATTAAATAAAGAAAAATTTCGAAACCATTTCCCAAATACAAAATCCTGTACTAGCTTGCTCACAATGCTCTGTACATTCTGAAAAAGTACTTTTAACTATTCTTCGGTTGTAGATCTACAGGAACCTACAAAACTGCCGTACTAAGCTAGAACACCGTACTTGCAAAACAGCAGTTTAGAAATATACTATGTGAAATATTAATCCAAGCTAAGAAAAAATAGGGTAAAATGTTTTTTTTATTTAGAAGCGTAAATGAGAGCGCATTAATATACGATTTTAGTTAAGACATGACCGCCTCTGTAGTTGAAGTTAAGGACTCTGCACATTGCACCACGGTTTGACAACATTTTAAGCTATAAACGAGTGCTTAACGTGGACAAATATTTTCATTCGATTCTATGTAATCTTTTTTATTTCTTTGCAAGTTGTTTTATCCGTTTACGTTCTGTCATTTTCTGGGTGTTCGAGAGACCACACGACGTTTACCCATAAAACTGGCTGTCTTCTACCCTCTCCTTGTTTCCTTGGAAACTGGGCAATGGATGAAGCAGTCAGCTTAAGTGTGTGCTAGAGAAATTCCTGAGAATTCTCGACGGTTACTCATACCGATCAGGGGGAGCCCTGGAAATATGATACCGGTGTGGGCGGATTCGAATCTCGCCTTGGATAAGGTCATTTATGGTCACCGACGGAACCCGCTGTTTGACTGAGGTAATTTATGGTCACCAAAGGAACCCGCTGTTTGACTGAATTTTAAGTGAGGAGAATCGAAGTGAGGTTTATCCCGCTTTTTGGCATATGGGAAACTGCATGCCGCCAGGTAAATGTGCTTAGGAGCTATCCCGACCACCCTATGATCCAGACTGCAGCCGGGTACAGTGATTGGGAGAAGCTCTGAAAACCATTACACTTAAGGAGAGTTGAAGCGAATACATAGCCTCTCACAATCAAGACAACTTCACCTTAACGGGTACACACTGGGAGTCTATAACGTGTAGACTTACGAACGAAGCTTTGTCGAGGGCCCACCAAGCCTATATATAGGTAGATCGGGGTCTCAAAACCATTAAAAACCAAGTCCCGCCACAATTGAGGTTGGATTCGATCGGGCAGTGGCCCCAACCCCTGTCTCGGGGAGGAGCTTGTGAAGGTATGAAATTGGACTTGAGGGCTCTCTTTATTCAACTGAGTTAAGTTGGGGGAATAGTCCTATTGCTGGACGAGGTACTTCACCCCGTATGAAAGAGGACGGGAGGGTACCGGCGGGTGAGCACGTCGATCGCTCCGGTACTAGCCTGGATAGCTAGTAGAGGATGGATAGGCAACCTCGCTCCGACCAATGAGCTGACTGGAAGCAATTGCTATGCAATTCGCGCGCTGATTGAGCGTATCTCAATTACTTCTTCATGGAAGGAACGTGGAGGTATGTTCACACGGGGACTCCACGTAAAACATTCAGATAATCTCTGTCATTTTCCCCAATTTGTTTCTCAAAACTCAATAAACATTTATAAAAATGTTTATATTTTTTTCATTTTTAATGCTGGGTAGATATAACATTAATATGCATATTGTTGATTAATCTAACATTAAATTATTTATAGTATTTAAGAAGAAACTTATTTATTCATTAATGTGAAATGTGTTATAGTAGAAATACAATTGCTGATTTTAGAAAAAATGTTTTTTAAGAGGTAAAAATCATTGGTAACCTGAATAACCTTAAATTAAAAATTATAAGTTCAATATTAAATGTTCAATAAAAGATGTTAATAAGAATTTAATATCCATGCGCATATATACGTGTGTATTGTATGCAACAACTTTTAGTGTATATTTAGTCGATGAACGTGATTTTATAAACCATGGAGAATTAGCATTTCACAATCAGTAGCTGCCTTACAAAAAGGATGGCGTGCACCAACAGAACTAAGAAGCATACGCTTGTGTTGGCATAATATAAAGAGTTTGAGTTAAAGGGAAATAGATGATTTCAACTTTTAGGACATTTGTGCATTCAAAATAAACCCTTACGGTTCTAAACAGAAAAAAAGTATATTATATTTCTAAGTTGCTGTTAACTACTAACTTGCAGAAAATAACACCACGTAGAACTCAGAAACTTTTTCAGAATTCTTTTAGTAAGTTGATCTCTTAAGAAGACTCCAATTTCTCAACAGTAATTATTAATTTTCTGTACAATTACATAATACTTACCCCTATGTTGGTTATTTAGCTACCAGGAAAGAGCATAAAAGCAAGTGATAACTAAATAAAGCAAACATTCTATAACATAAAATATCCCTTTAACATTATAACTCAGCGGCGGTTAGTGGGTGAAAGATGGCAGGGAAAAGTGGGTGGTTGCGTGGGGTTAAAGAGGGGTAAACAAATGGCGCCATTAAACTGCGTCCGAGAAATAATGAGACCGCGCTGTGATCGGATGTGCCCTGCTAAAAACAAACCACTTTTGGCTTCATCCGATTTGTGCTATTAGTTGCATCGCTTCCCTAGAATTTTCAATCCGCCGTGATTCTTATTTAATGCCAGTTAAAAAATGTATATATAAACCTTTACATCTTTTATTAATGTTGCTCGACATTGTAAAACTTTCTTTTTTAAGTATCTGCAAGGAAAAAAGGGATGCAATTAAAATGAAATTGAAACGAATCTGAGTGAGTAACGAGAGGAATGTATAAAGATAAAATTAACGAATTTAGGAAAAACCCTTATCAAGAATGAAAATAAAAGTACTACACGCTTTACCCTAACGCAATTTATCAGCTATCCAGTGTTTAGTTGGAGTGGAGTATATGTTATTTATCTTTGCAGGTCCCCCTTCATTATTTAATGCCCTGAACATAAATAGCGGTTTGTTGATTCTAGTTAGCTTTAATCTTCGGTATTGAGTGTCTTGGTGAATGTTTGACAAACATTGTGACCTAACGGTTTGCTGAAAAGCCGAATTTCCGATTTTGACAGTCACGTAAAATCTAAAGGGAACGGTGCTGATTGTATTACCGTCGTAACAAAACTTTCTATAAGGCATCCTTCACCTTTATATGTGAAATAGTTTGTTATGTAACAGAGCTTCGGCATTACGAAACCTATCTAATGAATATATTACATGCAGTGACCGTTAATTAATTTCAATTTGAAAATTAAAATAAGTAATACAGTAAAAGTAGAGCTGTCTTGTTAGTTAATTTTCTTTAAAAAGGTACAGATAAAGTAGAGTAGATCATCGTTATCAGCTACGTAGCATGCTAGAATGCTTTATTCTACTACCTTAATAGAAAGTTCGATTTTGCCCCACCCCCCTCCTAGATAAGGGGCAGAATGGTCCACTTTGTCTTCCTAGGAAGGATGACTATCCATTTTGCCTTTCTAGGAAAGAGAACTATCCACTATCCACCAGGAAAGGTACCAGAGCAGGAAAAAATACATACGAGGCTAGTATAAAAAGCAGAGATGAAACAGTTACTAAAATCTTACGTTTTTATAAAATTAATGAAAATTTTAGATATTCTTTTTATTAAAATTTAGTTTCATTTCCACTTTCTAAAGATGATAGAGAGTCATATGTAAAACTCAGCAAAAAAGTACCAACTTTATATTCTGTCCTAGTGGCATATATTAGTTTGTCGCTTTCCTGTAAGATACTGTGATTTTCAACATTGAGCATTCGGACCAACATGAAGTTGTATTCATTGTATTAATTTACTATATTTATTATTTCTGAGATATACACATGAACCCTATTTTTAGTGATATTCTTAACATTCTTAGATTTAGAGGACAATAAATTCAATGCAACAGCAGTAGGTTGTTCCGTAGCTCAGGTGGTGTAAAACTAAATTCTTGCCTTTCAATATCATTATCCGTATCAATTATTGTAAAATTAATTTTGTCCACGACTGTGTTATAATATACTCATTATACTTGTCTATGTTCAATTATAATTATATACATTATGCACGGAGCATACATGATTGGCTACCAGCGGTGAATAATGATAAATCACTACTTGCCTAAATTCGATATGGTTTTTCGAACTCAATGACACACGTGTTTTCAAAACTGTTTATTATATAAATTTTCCTGCTGAATCCAAATCCGGAGAGCGCCCGTCGATTTGGAATGGCCTTGACTCTTAAGAAGCTATTCTTACAAACAAAAATCTGGGAAAATTGCCATTTTGTTATACTATGTCATATATTTGTGCACTAACATTTTCGTCATGCGAAAAACTTTTTTATAACGAGAATATATTTAGTAAAAAGTCCAAAGAAATTTTTGGTTAAAAGTTCATATCGCTATCTGTAACAAAACCAAAATTATTGCAAATTATGCAAATTACAAAATCTGCTATGCGGGTGACTGTGACTCTTGCACTACAATAAACGTCGAAATGGTCAACTTCGTTCACACATTTCTAGAAGTATTTTGAAGGTTTTTAACATTAATAATTAATAGTCGTGGGCAAGCTATAGTATTCTACTGGCATATAATGGCTATTATTCACTCGGATGATTTACGACACTCGCCTAAACGGCTTTTGTCGTAATTTTCACAAGAATGAAGTTTACGACAAGAGCCGTTTTAATGCTTAAGAATTGTAATATCTAGTAGTAGAGTGTATATTATTTATTGTACGGGGACAGGAAAAACTTTGACATAAGAGGAAAAAAGAGAAACCAATTTTGTCCTCAAAGAAAGAAACATTAATAAAACACTGTTCAAGTAAACTTCTGAAATAGGATTGGGTCTCGTTGAGTTACTACACAGCTATCGAATAGAAGTATGGTAACTTTCACGTGAATTGTTGAGCAAGGTCACTTAGATCGCGGATGATTGTGAACGTGATTTATTAAAAAAAATCTAATTTTGAACTACAAATCCGTGGGTAATATAATACACCCGATTAGTCACGTATGAGCTTTTTCATACATCGTTCGTGTTCACACGTGAATCACTAGGCTGCTAGAGTGCATACAATACGGGACTCACGCGTGATTTCATGAGAAGATTTCATTTAAATTACGAATTTTATAATAAATTATACCATTTAAATAAAGTTCACAGTGTACAGCTCCCGATAATGCAATTTCTAGAAGACTAATTAAGACGTTCACCTATTTATATTTACAATTCAGATTATTATCAATCATACACATTTATATGTGAGGAGTTGTAGTTGTTCGTGACTCACAACATGATCCGGAGAATTCTTCTGTTTTGTACTATAGAAAATAATGTTGCTGCATTATGTCTTCTTTTTCTTTCTACATTTTTTCTGCCTTTCTGCCGATCTTTGCTGGTAGTGTGATCTGCAGTAATTCGCATTCTTTGTAAAATTACACGACTTAGTACATTAGATAACCCAGGTATATGATGATGTTTTTCACGTTTTTGTTATTTTTATTAGTACTTAGGTTCATAATCTATAAAATATTAATAAGTATTACGTATACGAATACAGAAGTACCCGCGAATAAATATGGGTGAATATCTGCTATTTGTGTACTGGCTACCCATTTTTGTGACCAAAAAAAATATAAGAATAAGTTTGTGTGTTTTATTATCTAAAAAGTAATTCCTATTTTCACACTAATTTAAAGTGGGCCAGTAAACATTACGTATTTTAGGAGGTTCATGGTGACCAAGGGAAAATTGCAACCAAAGGGGGTTGCGCAAGAACCAGGGTAGTGACAATTTGATCAGAGATATAAAAAAGCAGGGTAGGAGACACTAAATTTATGGGCAATGAAGAAAATTTCAATAATTTAACTTTGTATTAATTTTTACTATTTCTTACCTGCTAGTGATACTAAGAAACTTTCTGGTTTAATAATACCAACGATTGAATATTGGAAAGTTAGTAATTAACATATAAATCAAACTTTTATACATGAAAAGATATGCCAGGGTAGAGACATTTTCGACATTCAAATATGTTTTCTAGAAAATTGTAAATACTTTTCCTCTTAAATTCCAACGGTCCTAATAGTGCAAAATTATTGCTACCTTACGAATATTTTATATTTATAATATAAATTACAGTGCATTAAATATTTGCAGAGACACACTAAAATAAAATAGCAGATATTCACACATATCCAGAAAATATTAAAAAAAAAACATTACAAGCTTCGATGAATAAAATATCATGTATTAAACAATGTCATACGCTTTCATACAACGACTACAATTTTTTTTTTATTTTCATGAT
The DNA here is from genome assembly GCA_929113105.1 of Agrypnus murinus. NCBI lineage: Eukaryota > Metazoa > Arthropoda > Insecta > Coleoptera > Elateridae > Agrypnus > Agrypnus murinus. The sequence continues at coordinate 197,457,662 of OV816025.1, forward strand.
TGCCTTCTAAAAAATTGCAAGATTCTGGAAGTTAAGTAGACTTCGTTATATCTTCTAAAGGTACTCTTTTGAGCTGTTTATCTCCGTTTTAAATGGTCTGATCTACAACATCCATATTTTGCAGCTTATGTAAACGTTCCTAAAACAAAGCCATACTTCACCACGCGTACTGCACAATGCGCTCCCCTTATTATGCAATATTTATGTACCATCGGCCGCGCTTGACTCAGTCTTTCTCGGCAACCGTGAGTGCATCACGATAGTAACGTTTTTAAATCTCTCGATCGTTATAAAGCTCTTTAAAATGATACCAATAAATCAATCAAAACGATACCGATAACATCCACGACTATACCTTGTCTCAAAATTAGGAAGAGTAACTGAGACAGACAGGTTTAACATAGCTTAATAGAAAACATTTTAGCGGCAAACTTGATCATTTACGTACAATACACGTTACATACAGTACAGATTACATACAGTTAGGTCAGAGTTAAGATTTGCCGCCATAAATTTAGAGCCCTTCAAAAAAGTGATCAATAAAAATTCATTGGCGTCATTAAGTATAAATCATTTATTTGAAAAACACAAAACAAAGAGCCAGCCTCGGTGGATTAGTGGTTTGCATGTTTGCTTCATAATCCAAGGGTCGCAGATTCGATCCCTGCCGAACTGGTAATTTTTCATAGAGGAAAAAAAATAAAAACATGCCTTCTTTTCGGATATGAAGTAAAACTGTAGGTCCTGTGTCAATATGATGTTTGGTACGATTAAAATCCCTACTGGTGGTGGAATTCCCCCAGATTCGGCTAAGTTCTAGTAGGGTCGGCCAAATGATCATAGTAATCGGTGCCATGAGGTACGAAGAATGCTCCGCCATCTCGATTCCTCGCCCAAAAATAAACAAACAAACAAAACAAAGAAGTATAATCTCAAAAATGTCACAGGATGTCAAAATAAGCGAATCACAGTGGTACAGGAAGTATAAAAACCTGGCAAAACTGTTCCAAGTGCCTAGATTAATACGGATTGTATGAAATAGTTATTTACGTTATAAGTCCTGGAAATGGGATTTTACAATCGAATAAGATGTTACGGACAAGGCGACGAAGGAGCCGATGCGTATTTTCTATATATTTTATACTTTGTTCTGATGATTATATTATAAAAAAGACATTATTTATGCACTAAATGGGACATAATCTGTAGACTCTTTTCTGGCTTTGTCTTCTTAGAATGTATTGTCTGATAGCTTTTGCATTCCAACTTATTTCTAAATTACCCTTTTGCGCTGATATTGATAAGACGTTAAAAATCCAATTCAACCATAAGTAAATGGCTTAGTTTTTTATCTTTCAAATTTCACAGGGATTTGAGCTTCTCAATTAACCAATCTAATGAGCAAGCAATCTGGCATAACTATGAGATTAGCACAGACCTTTAGATATCTGCATCAAATCGAAAACTGTGAAATATATTTTAAAATTGATCTCAAAAGCCTTACTGTAAAACTTTAGTTTTCCTCGCAGAAAATAAAATGTAATACATTTTAAGGTTCTTATTCAAAACAGTAGAAAATATTAGATTTTATTATTAAAGGGTCAGTAGATTTAAGGAACCTTATGTTTCAGAATTTATATGAAAAGTTTAAGTTTTATAGCCTTCACTGTGCAACATAGAAATAACACAGCGAGGTAAGATTTGAAGAGGACTTGCTTCCCCTCCAACACATAGATATTTCCCTTTTATGAGGGCTTCAGGCTTGCGTTGTTTTCCTTTCGGCTTATATTATACGTCTGACTACTTTTCTAAAGGAGCAACTTCTTTAAGAAGGTATTTAGGTAAGGTTTATGTAAATAACAGTTTATTAACAAGTTTGGCTCTCTTTGAATTTCAAAATACTCTTTACATGATTATATTTACTAAAGGTTCATCGAGGTAAAATTCCAAGAACTCCTGAATCAAAAATGAATTTAAAATTAAAAAATAACAAAATAAATTTAATTAATGGTAATCTCACTAATTATATTATATGTGTCGCAGAAACCTACCTCTGTCAAGAAATTTTAGCAAGCCCTTAATTTTCATATTTAATAAGGACAATACATTAAACTATAATATCGTGGGTTCTCGAATTCTCTAACAACTTGCGTTTCAAAATATATTTTCGCTTTGACATAAAGTTAGGAAACTGGCATATTATCTTAATATTTTATTATATCAACCCTTTAGCTGGTTTTGCAAACTGTCACGAGCATGACTTATTAAGCATTTATAAATATCATAAGTCATTATCATACAGTTTACGATCCCTTCCTAATTTTAGAAATTTATTGTTTAAGCCAGAATTCTACTTAGAAAAGATAATCAGCTTATTAGTATACATTTCCACAGTGAATAATTCAACAAAAGTACTTCCAGTTTAAAATTAAACAAGTAGAACTTTAACCTTATATCGTGTGTTGATATTCTTTACATTAACTCTAATGGATTCTATGTACTTATATTCACGGTACTTTTAGGTAGAGTTTATATTCAATTCAATTTCATTTGTGAACGTATGCTTAACAATCAATGTAAATAGAACATCCACTCTCAATCAGACCAATCACATTACGCTTTAATTGATATTTCTGCGCTTCTGAAAAATCTAAAGTGATATTGTTGAACAACAGTATATTATTCTGGAACGAATATTTCGTTTCTGAAATAAATCCCTTGTTGTCGAATTTACATTTATGCGTAATGTAGAAAGATCGTCATTTCGTTCTTTACAGATTACTTTTAATTTTAAATGATCCTAGATAACATTACCCCTTCAGTGGAAGGGATACCAGACACAAACTATTATGTCTGGTTTATTGCTTCATTATTAGTATCGGCGGCGCTAATAACTAAAGCCTGATTTGAGAAACGATTACTTGCTTGCCAATAATTAACTTTAACATCTACTTCATCTTGGACATCTATGTAGTATATATCTCGAAGTGTTGCCATATTCCAAGGTGTTCTTTTGTTCCAAGGGCTACAATGAAGTTTACTCTTTGCTCTTTTTCTTTTCAAGGATAATTTTCTGTAATTATATTTATTTTTTTTTGGGCGAGGAATCGGGATGGTGGAGTATCCCTCGTACCTCATGGCACCGATTACTATGATCATTCGGCCATAATCATTCCACTCCAGTAGGGATTTTTATCGTGCCAAGCATCGCATTTACATGGGGCCTACAGCTTTACTTCCTATTCGAAAAGAATGCATGTTTGCATCAGCACGGTCGAGAATCGAACTTGCGACCCTTGAATTATAAAGCAAACATAAAAACCACTAATTCACCGAATTTGGCTATTTTCTGTAATTACAAATTTTGGTACACATTTTGACGTAAAACCTATGAAATTGCATGGAACTTTGTAGGTTAGTTCCTAAATCTAGAAACTAACCTACCAAGTTCTACCAAAATTGGACCCTACCTCGATTCTCTCTATAACATAAGATATCAATACTTGTGCTTTTCATTCCACAGAATCATCTCTTTGCTCTTTTTATGTTTCTACTGGTGTTTCTTGGTTTGTCTAACTTTTCTTGTAAAATCTCTTTCTTGCTGAGAACCGCTGATTATGCTGCTGATCGACTTTTTCGCCATTAGTGAGTAAGAATATACTAAAATCATTTTATAAAAAAACTTTAAAAAGGGTGATAGTTGTAACACAGGAGCAATGTCAAAATTTGTAAAAACACTAACGTTTGCCTTCGGAGCCTGATACTTTTCTACTGTGCAATAACTTTGCACGTTTCTTGATATGCTATGAAAGATCCAAGAACTAGCTTTAATCTGACACCTGTATGAGCTACTACTCAAAAAATAAGGACGTTTTGGCAAGTTTAGTTAGATGATGTAGAGCGTCGGGTAGCAGAATTTGCAAAAAATCGAGATTTTCAAAAACTTTTACTTCGGCCATTTTTAATCGAAAAAATCTGAAAAAGATAATTTAATGTCATTTCATATGTATCTATCTATGCAAGGAAAGAATTTGAACAAAATCTGAGACATTGAAGCACATGGCTCTTGTTGATTTTGCAAGAAATTAGCCGTTTGTCGGCACCGGCAGAAAATAGTTATTTACGTTATAAGTCCAACAAATGGAATTTTACAGTCGAGTGAGATGTTACGGACAAGGCGATGGAGGATCCGAGTCCGGGACATCGAAACAAGACTGCAAGAACGTTTATTTCATACTGTATCGTATTATTCATTTTTACACTAACGATTACTATCCGGGAAATGCGGTTTTACAGTCAGGTATGACTGTAAGATGTTTTACACCTATTAGAGCAAAGAGAGTTGAAATACCGAAACCATCAATACACATGTATGAAGAACGAGTGTCCGTGGTAACTGAATACTAAATCATTGTTCAGTTGATTTATTTTATTTAAGTCCGGTACAAAGATTTTACAGTCATACTCGACTGTAAAACCGCATTTTCCGGACTGTAATCGCTAACGTAAACATTGATAATACGATACAGTATGAAATACTAGTTATTTACGTTATTAAGTCCTGGAAATGGAATGAAAATGGAAAGTCGACTAAGATGTTACGGACAAGGAGACGAAGGTGCAGAGTCTGAAACATCGCAACGAGTCTCTAAGAATTTCCAGGACGTTTAGCGTAATGTGTTATATTTCATTCTGCAATTATTGGACTATTGGTTTAATTTAAAAAAATATATAAATAAAAATTTCCGAATTTCCAAAATATGGATGTCTATGAAAAACGAGTATATATGGCAACTATTAGTCGAATTCAAAATATGGAGATCTATGAAGAACGAGTGTTCATGGTAGCTGAATACTAAATCATTGTTTAGTTGATTTATTTTATTTAAATCCGGTAAAATCTTTTACAGTCATATTCGACTGTAAAACCGCATTTTCCGGCTTGTAATTGCTAACGTAAACATGGATAATACGATATAGTATAGTATGAATAAAATATTTTGCATGCCACTGGTGATGAGTCAGGGTCAAGTTATACCAAAATAAAGAAATTAAGTTTGTCAAAATTCTATTTTTCTAACGTTAAAAACATTACATTTTGAGAAAATTTACCTTTCTCTTTATTCTTTACGTTTAAAGATAAAATAACATTTTATGCGGAGCTAAAGTGGCAGTCAAAATAACAACCAAGCAGAGAAAAAGCTTCACTTTAGCTCCTTATAAAATAATATACTAATTTTACTTTAAACATTTTATGTACATTTTATAAATAATTATTGTGTACTTAATTAACCATTAACCTTTAAGTGTTAATTATTGTTGAATTTAGCTAAATGACAAGTTATATACAATTCACTCCATTTACCAGTGGCGGCTCGTCTAGGTAGGCAGGGTAGGCAGTGCCTACCCTGGGAAAATTGAGTGCAAATAAATCAAAAATGGTTTCAATTTCTTCAAAAAACTTTGTAAATTTTTTTAATAGTAAACCAAAATAGAAAAGTTATTGTCTTTATTTTATTTAATAATAATAATAATAATAATAATATATATTTATTCTGCAATTCTTACATAAATGTACATCAAGAAAAAAAAAGTAAGTAGTACAATAATCAAAATAACTAAATGCAATAACACTGTATACTATATAATAACAACAAAGAATGCAGAACCTCAAGGTGAGGGTTCAGTTTATTACTGGTCTTCCACCCACACCTTGCATTACAATTAAAAAAAAATCTTTTGTCTGCGGCTGTAGATCTATATTAAATTAGAAAAACGGATATCTAGGTATACATACATCGCAGGAAGGATAATAAAAAAAAATAAACAAGAAATAAGTAATAAGTAATAAAAAAGTCGAAGAAGAGGATAGCATTAAAATCTCCAGATTGCTTAATCGATACCAGTATGTATTTACATACATAATACGTGCCGTACCCAACTTATTGTTGTGTTTGCAATAATGACAAAAAAAGTCTCCTTTTGAAAGAATTAACTGAAAGTGATTTTAAAGATGGGGAGATACCATTATAAATCTTCGAAATATTATAAGTGAAAGACCTTTCGAAAAGAGTCGTTCTGTGCTTTGGTATAGTCAATAAACCCCGATGGCGAAGGTTTAGGCTATGAACATCGGTCCTGAATCTGATCTTGTTATATAAGTAGGGTGGTTGCTTTTCGACAATTAATTTATGAAAGATTGTGGCACTTTGTAGGTGACGTCTATTTTTCATAGAAAGCCATTTTGCATCTGATAACTTGTGTGAAACATGATCATATTTAGGGATATTATAAATAAATCTCAAGCAAGCATTTTGGATTCTTTGTATACGTTCAGATGTTTCATAATCTAGGCAAAAGTGATATACTGGAGCACAATAATTAAAATGTGAAAGTACTAGCGTTTCACACAGCATTATTTTTGTTTTCTCAGTTAGATACAGCCTGTGAGGATATAATAATTTTAAATTCATGAAAGCTTTTTGAACACATTTAACAATATGATCTTTAAATCGTAGGGTTTTATCGAAAACCAAGCCTAAATTTTTTGCTTTATCAACAATAGGTATGGGGACATTGTTTATTTTGATTTCTGGCAGTTGTATGTATCTAAATTATTATTAATAAAAAGCAGTACACAAGACTTTGAAGGGTTTAGTTGCAAGGCATGATTTGTAGACAAGCGAAATAAACTATCCAAATCATTGTTTATATCCTTGACGGCTTGGTGAATATCATTCCATTTAAAACAGTGGTAGATTTGGGTATCATCTGCGTACATATGCATCTTGCAGGTCTTAATCTCTGTGCAGAATTTACTCGTATATATAGTAAAAAGCAGGGGGCCTAGTATGGAGCCTTGAGGAACCCCTCTTGTTATACTCGCCGCCATTGACACCTTGTCCCCAGCTTTAACTCTCTGAACCCTTCCAGTCAGATAACTTTCAACAAACTTGACTGCAACCCCATCCAAACCCACATAATGCAATATAGCGAGAAGCAGATTATGATCAAGAGTGTCAAAAGCCTTACTGAAATCCAGAAGTGTTAAAGCAGTACATCTACCCATGTCTGATGCTCTTAAAATATCATCAGATATATGTAGCAGCGCAGTTGCACAGCTATGTAAGGGTCGAAATCCTGATTGAACCTCCGGCAATAGATTGTTATTTAGCAGATGAGTTCTGACTTGAGAGTTAATAACTTTTTCCAATATCTTCGACAGGGTAGGAAGTATACTTATAGGCCTGAAATCTTTTAAGTTAAGAGGCTGTGCAACTTTTGGCAGCGGTAGAACAAGAGAGTGTTTCCAATTATCTGGAAATGTTCCTTCCAAAAGGCAGCTATTTACTATATGTACGATAAACGATATTAAATAGGGACAGCATAGTTTTATCATTCTAGCGTTTAATCCATCCATTCCAATTGCGTTTGTTTTGGACTTGACTATTTTAAGAATGTCGTTATGTTCGATCAATTTAAAACTTAGTTTATTACCGACTAAAGTGTTAGTTTGATAGTAGTTTAAGGTTGTACCATCAATTGGAATATTTGGAGCACTATTAACGAAGTAGTTGTTAACGTCGTCAACATTATTTGTAAAATCATTGTTCAATGGTAATTTACAGCTTGATATGTTTAATCGTTTTAATTCTGACCACGTTTGTCTACCTGTTGTGTTACATAATTTAAATTCTAAATATGCCCTTTTTTCACGTGCAACAGCATTGTTTGTGAAATTGCGTAATAATTTATAGTAATCCCAATGACCTACTGTAGGGTTTTTCTTATGTCTATCTTTAGCTTTATCTCTCAACTTCATAAGATGTTTTATATTATCTGTTAACCAAGGCGATGGGTTTCTAGTAAATGTAGCTGTAGTAAAAGGGGCATGCTTATCAAATAAATTTATTAAATGGTTATTTAAAAAAGCGACCTTGTTATTAATCTCAGTTATATGATATATTTGTTGCAGAGGAAGAGATTGTAATTCTTCATAGAACGAGTCCAAATTAAAATTTTTATAATTTCTAAATGCTCGCATAACAGGTAAACGTTTAAAAGAAAAACCTGCAAGTGTACAGTATACCAGATCATGATCACTTAAATTATAGTTAACTACCCCAGAATTACTAAGCAACTCCTTGTCAGCTACAATTATAATATCCAACAGGGAAGCTTTTTGTAATCCTATTCTAGTAGGTTCGTTAATAACTTGAGCTAAATTAAAAGAATTCAACATGTTTTGAAAATATCTGGTACCACAATCTTCTGAGTCCAAGAAATCTACATTCGCATCCCCTAAACATATAACATTAGATGAAACAGATGAGCACAACATAAACGAGTTCTCCAATTCATCAATAAAAAATTTATAGTTACAACTATGAGGTCTATAAACTACACCTAACACGAGCTTTTCGTTATTTCTAAAACTCACCGATATCCATAACTGTTCAATAGTGTTTGTCGTGCGTATTAGTGAAAATTTTAATGACTGTATTCCTCCTATTCCATTTCCTCGGTCTTGGCGAACTATATTATAGTTTGTAATTCCTAACTGATTAGAATCTATGTCTTCTGAAAGCCATGACTCTGAAACAGCTAAGATGCTAATTTTTTGATTAAGTAAAATTGTTTCAACCTCTTGTAATTTAGGAATAAGTGATCTGACATTAAGATGTGCTATTTTAATATCTTCCAGCGACATGAGATACCTAGATAAAACAAAATATATTTATATTAATAAATAAAATAGTATAGTAGTAAACTAAAAGTAAACTACTTCTGTAGATATCAGGTTATAAGAAATAAATCTGCACTAGGCAGATAAAATATTTGTATGTTATTGAAAGAGATAGTAAACTCGCAAGCGCTCCTCGACGAGGTGAATTCACTACGTACTATTGAACTACTGCGGTTTCAGTAACAATATCTAAGTCAGCTACTGAACTAATTATTTTGACCAAATTTCCAAGTTTTATAAATATCTTTCCATCGTTACTCCATGCATTCTTGACTCCGACTTTGTTACTAGCTTGTTGTAGCAGCTGCACTCGTTTCCGGGTTAGATCCTCTCTAATAAAGATTTTTGTTCCTTTTAAAGATTTCTTTTTGGCACAAACTGATTGTTTAGTTAATCTACTAATAAATTTTACGATTACCGGCCTGTGTTTTCCTTCTCTACCCTTTAAACGATGACAAGCATCTATGTGCTGTGGCGCTACATCAACAGCTAACTTGTCTTTTATAAAAGAACATACCAACCCTGTTGTGTCTTCATTCTTGGATTCTGGTAACCCGAATATCCGTATACTGTTTTTCCGGGTATACTGTTCTAATGTATCATTAGCACTTTTTAAATTATCGATCTTGGATTCAAGTAACTTCACCTGTTCCATGTAATCCTTGATTTCTTCTTTTAAACTACTTATTAATGCATCTTTGATACTGTTGACCAAAGTATTAATGATTTGTGGTGAAGCTAACACCTTCTCCACAAGTCTATCCACCATAGTTTCTTCTCGGGTACCAGGCATTGTAACTATGATTTTTGTAACTAGGTATAACAGATAAACGTACCGCAGCTAGTAGAATACGTCTACACTACTACACCGCACATTTCAATCTGATATTACTTATACTTATTACTGATTTACTTATTTGCTTTATATTGAGCCTGCTATATTAAACATTCCGTCGAGTTTGTTTGCTTGAGAAAGATGCAAGTGAGCGTACGTATCACTGACGCAGGTCAGGCTAGCCGAGTTTGAGACGCTGAAAGCTCCTGTCGTAGTCACGAGCTCAGCGATGTTAGTGGACGTTTTCTCCTGGGCTCCAGACTCGGCTAGACTAGGTTGGAACTATTCACTGATGTTATTTCTCCCATATTTACGTTATCGTGTCATCCTATTTTTTTACGAAACTCTTTTATAATTTTATATTCATATCAGATAATTATTATAAACTATGTATTACTTGGAATAAAAATATTTTAGAATCATTCAAAGTATCTGGTTATAATTCGGTTTTTACAGTTTTAATGTGTTGAGAAAAATATTAAATTCATTTTCTTTATGATAGAAAATAATGGTAGTTTACAGTTAATAAAACAAAGTCGGATAGAAAATGCAACCTAATTATGTATATTCTTTAAAAAAGAAAACATCTAATGCTATATAATAACGCTAATTACAAGAAATATAATCGTAAGTCAATATTCAACACAACGTTTATTCAAATATCTTTATTATTTTATTTTGTTAAATAATTTTTAATAAAATAAGAATTACTTACATTTAGTTAGAAATCTTTCATAATCTTTAAAATTCATGTGTTATTAAAAACTATTAAATAATTATTTTATTATTGAAGTTGGATTGCAGCGGCAATTTGCACAGACCCGGCATACCTGCGGCGTCCAAGATTCAATTCTATATACTGTCGGCATTATTATTGTCTGCTGGAGTGCTCCATTAAAACATACAGATTAATTTTTAACATATTTTCGTTACTGAAATCCATAAGTGTCCGTTAATCAATCAGAGTGGATTTTTGGAATTTTAAAATTTTTATTTTATATTCAGATAGAGCACCAAAATGTAGAAAAAGATCTATGACACACACACTAGTTTCCTTCCTTTTAGCAAAAAGTAATAATTAACAACTTTAAAATTTATTTTCTCATGCTCATGCTTTTAAGTTGGTTCTGGCATTGCAGCTTACTCACTTTTGATTTATTTGTTATGAGATGTATTGTTTATTAGTACTACGTCTTTCGTTTTTTTCAGCATTTTTTTATTTCTTGATGCATATAATACATAATTATTTTTGAGAAAAATTGTTCTTATTTTGCATTTGTAATTTGTAATTCTGCCTACCCAGAGAAAATGGCCACGAGCCGCCCCTGCCATTTACGTTTCCTTCGTATAATTAAAAGATAACTTTTTGTATAGACTTGTAACTAGTATATACTGTAACCTAGTTCATTAAATTCTACATAATTGTTTAACGATAACCAACTTAGGTATTCCCTTTTTTTCGCAACTCTTTTGCCGCTATCTCACATAAATTGGACCAAGGAATAAATTTTGTTTTTAATTTGTGTTTGACATTTTATATTTTATCTCGAATTAAAGTGATGTATTTGTTGCTAATAGCATGCACAATACATTAATTACAGACACATACAGCGGACCAATTCATGTGAGACAGGGCTCGTACCTACACCTGCAGAAAGTTATACAAACTTTGTTATACTAACTTAAAATATTAATTCTCTATTTGATGTGTTTTGCTAAAGTAATCAAAAATTAATCACTAGGTTTCTTCGCTGCTTTAATTAACCTTGAGTTATCACTGAAGGAAAGACTTCAAGAATATGCCTGAAAGACGATCAGCTTCACTGATTTATTTATAATTCAGAAAGAATCTTCAAAGTTTTTCAATATGAAAAATACCACAACGTTGGCGGCGGCCGCCGGGGCGTGTCGTATCGATATTAGTAGCTGAATGTACGGATTTTCTACCCTCTAAGATAAAAAAAAACAAACGTTTTCATTTAAGTGACTTAAAGTCTAAATAAGTATCCTTTAATATGATTTCGTAAATTGGTTCTTGTCGTTCGTTGAAATGATCAATTTCACAAAGCAGCTTAGCCTCGCTACTTTCATAAATATTAAAAGACCCATTCATAGAGTACCAACTACGACTTCTTAATACTTTGCTAAAACATTTCTATCAATATTCATTCATAAACTCGCGCTATACTTTATAATTCGACTTTAGCAGGGGTTCTGTTTGTTTCTTGTTCTCGTTAACACAATCATGATAATAATAATGGTAATTCTAAAGCAAAATAGATTTCCACGAAAACGTGTTACGTAAAATTAATATAGAGCAAAACTAAATTTAGCTCCCTTTTCCTTCTTGGGACTTCAAATAATCCCTCATCCAACAACCGTCACCGTTAAGGTTTCCTGTATTCAGGGTATGTCAAGAGGTCGTGAGTTTCTAAAGGGATCACATTCAAAATGGAAAGGGAGAAATTCACCTAGTTGCTCCTTCAGGTGGATAGATAAACAGAAGAGGTCCAATTAACTACCTATCTCATCTGAATTCCACTTGAAGCCTATGAGATCCTTAAGAGCTCCCACTAAAGAGACCCGATATTGCACCGATTAAGTAGATTTATATTCATTGATATTGTGAATCGGTTGGTTAGGGCGTATTTACATCATGTATTGAATGTAGTTCGTGTAGAGAGATAATAATGGGTGGTTTCCTTTATGCTATAGCTGCTGTTGTTTGTTGTTGTTAAAAGCCAAATTCCGAACGATAAAAGAGATAAGTGGAGCAGTTTTTTCCATTTTACAACCACAAAAACGCTATTGAAATAATAAACGAACGATGTTTTATCCAATTTGTGTAACGAGGAAATGTGCACAGTCGAAAAAGTTAATTTTTGGAATGAATTTAGTGCCTTAATTGGATCGGATCAACCTGAAACGTAATAATTAAATATTTTGAATTAATAATGACTTATTATTATTATTATCAACATTGCATCAATAATCGTTCATGAATAATAAGCAAAGCTTTGAGAGTTAAATGGAGTGTGACAGAAACAGGATCTTTGTTGTTAAAGCATCTAATTAGTAACTGATTACACCTAAATTAGTAACAGAGTGATTCGATTAAATGTTCATAGAAACCAGCTGCTATGCCGATGTTAAGTACTAGTAGGTTAATCAAAATAGCAACTGTGTGGCATTTTCAATTCATTTTGTTATATGTTATTCGACATGTTAGATATCCTACAATATCAATGGTTAAAGTACTGAAGCACGAATATAATGGAGACTAATTTTAAGCCATTTAAACCCATACAAAAAAAAACGTTACTTATAATTCTGATATGAAGAAACATAAAGATGTATCTGTGCTATATCGTGAATTAATCGTTTCTGATACTTACTTTCTGATTGATTGAACTGATACTTTCAGGGGCTTGGTAGAAAATGAACAGTACAAAACGAAGAACAATGCATATCACACGTATAGTTGTAAGAAAGAATGGGGAATTGGTTAATATCAACGACACTTTTATAAATGTAGTTAAAACTTTCATACAGTTAGTATTGTCACGAATGAATACTTGAATTATTTTAAACCGTAATTTATCAGTTTCAAGTGAACTCGAACCAGTGAATCATCTCTCAGAAGCTCGGTCCAAATGTAAAAGTCTTCTAATTACAATATTATAAACTCGGCAACAAAAAAAACGCACCACTTGAAAATACCCAAAAAAACCGATTTTTCAAACCGTCGTAACTTGGTTCAGTTTTGACGAAAATCGATGAATTTTTGAGTTCTGAAAAGCTTAAAGTCTTATCTTTAACGGCATGCAATTCATTGTGACCCCAAGTCCAACCCAAGTTTCACCGCAAAGGCGAAAAAATTCAATCGATTTCCTTTAAATTTCGCAAAAATTCAAGTCATTTGGATGATTTGGAGCAAAGTTATGAATTTTCGAAAAAAAAAGTTAAAGGAAAATGAATGAATTTTGTCGGCCTGTGGGTCGATTTAGTCTACGATTTTTTTGCGCACGGTACAAGTTGTCAAAGTTTAACATTTATTGTCAATCCAAAACATTTTTTTGTAAGGATTTTAAGGGGGTTACGAGAGACGAAATCTTTTTAGATCGCAAAATTCCATCGATTTTCGTGCAAAATTCGCCGATTTATGGCGAATGTAAAAATGTAAAAGGAGCAAAATGTAATTTTTTTGTCAAAAGTGCATAACTTCGCGCCAAATCATCTCAATGACTTGAATTTTGGTGGAATTTGGAGGAAAATGATTATTGAACTTTATTTTTCTGCTGACCGATTGAGTCCACGATTTTTTTTGCACGCGGTACAAGTGACCAAATTTGCACATTTAAACATCAAAAACATTTTTTTTTCTTTAGGGGGTGACAGGGGGTGGAATGGTTTTAACAACAAAACAATTTGCATGAGCTTGAAGAGGAAATTTAAAGCTGTTCAGATCGCAAAAGTTCATCGATCTTGGTGCAAAATTACCCGAGTTATGGCCAAAGAAGTGAAAAATGTAACTTTTTTTTTCGAAAATTCATAACTTTGCTCCAAATCATCCAAATGACTTGAATTTTTGCGAAATTTAAAGGAAATCGATTGAATTTTTCCGCCTTTGCGGTGAAACTTCCTCCCGATTTTTTTTGCGCACGGTACAAGTTGTCAAAGATGGACAATTTTTCACATCGAAAACATTTTTTTCCATCGCGTTGTTGCGGGGGGTGGGTTGGACTTGGGGTCACAATGAATTACATGCCCTTAAAGAAAAGACTTTAAGCTTTTCAGAACTCAAAAATTCATCGATTTTCGTCAGAACTGAACCAAGTTACTACGGTTTGAAAAATCGGTTTTTTCGGGTATTTTCAAGTGGTGCGTTTTTTTTGTTGCCGAATTTATTACAGGCTATTTATTTATTATAACGTGTGAGCAACAAAATTTTGATTGAGAGTTGGCCTTGAAAGAAAGAGAAAGACATATCGTTCATGTGCAATTTTGAATCGTATGAATTAGTTTATTTAAACATTTTAAACTATCACTTTTTGAAAAGAGCTGTCAGATTAAGAGTTTTTGAAAAAAAAATTTAAAAAATCAATTTTTAATAATGACATTCATATTTAATGAAGTACCAAAGATAAATATGGTAGAAATTTATCTAACACAGAATCAGCAACAAAATTGAAGAAATTAATAACACACCTTGTATCCTCCATAATGTTATCGATTCCGTTAAAAGGAGAGTTGCATTGTGTACAGATGTAGGTGGGGGGCCATATAACTCATCATCTTTAATAAATTTTTAATTTAATTGTATTATTTAAAAATTTATTGATTAAAGATTGTTGAGAGCTCCGAAATCAGAACCAAAATGCTAAAATGCATTTAAAGTAGGTCTGTCAGTTAGTGACTGAGAGTAGTTATCAATGATCTGTGGTAGTTCTAAATAATCTGTAGTAGTTCTACTACCTACTTAGAATTAATATAAGATGTAACCTAAAACTTCCAAGGCCTTCTCTGAATCAAAATTCCGTTGCTCACACCTTACGTAATGTCTATTTTGTAACTGTCTTGTCTATTATCATGCTCTTTGAAACCCTCTAATCGCTTTATTTACAAGACAATATAAATAGGTAATAAATATATAGAAAAATATATAATATATCTTTTATAGGTAAACTAATTAGTAATGTAATCTTTCTGAATTTCTAACCATTTTCATAATATTTTAGTGATAAGTATATTACCTTATTTTTCTCTAGAGACCACCTCCTAGTCCTAATAAAGCGTTTGGTGTGGAGTATAGTCCATAATGTGCCTATCGGAGCCGGACATTTGGGCGCGGCCGTTTCGGCACGGGCCACTTCGGCGCGAGGTCACTTCGGCGCAGGGACACTTCGGCGCGAAAAATTGTCTAGTATTATTGTAATGAATAAAATCTGTAGGTAGTTACTTACAGCTGTAGTAAATACAGTATGATCGATGAAATACAGTATTCGATAAATACGGTATGATGAGGAAAAAAACTCAATATTTGCCAATCACAAAAGCTCGTATGTACTGCCATATTTAAGAGAAAACTATTGTTCTAAGCCGCTAAAGTATTAAAATCAAAATTCTTCCGCAAATCTCTGCATAAGGGAATAATTTGTAATAAGAATTTAATTTGTTTATTATAAATCACTTATTGTTTATAATAATATACCATGTTTGATAATCATGTTAATATAAATTTTAAAAAAATCAAAAATTCTATAAAATCAATTAAATGAAATAGGAAAGTTGACATTAACATTGAATATCCTACCACTGACAAATATGTGTCCCACTTCACGATTTTTGTCTCAGTAGGTAACACTTATAAATGGCTACTGCTTAGTGCTTATAATCCAGTGCTTAAAGAGAAAAAGCACTGGAATAACGGAATTTAACCAATCCAAGCGAAATTCTGGAATTAAGAAGGTGTACGTGTGCACATAAAAATAAAAAAAGTTACTCTGATAATAGGGAGGTCCCAAAAAATTAGACTAATGGTCCAAAAAACGTTATATTTAAAGATCTCCGAAAGTTTTACCCTAATTTGCAGCGGAAAAATGTACATGCCCCGAACTGCTTTTAGTCGAAATGTGCTTGCACCTAAGTGTCCCGGCGCCGAAGTGTCCTTGCGCCGAACTGTCCAGCACCAAACTGTTCTTGCGCCGCAACAGCCGCGCCCAAATGTCCTAGACCGTGTGCCTATGCATGAACTATGGACACTCATAAAGGTTTTGATACAAGTAAGTACGAGGGTCACTGCTAAAATTCGAAGAATCTAATACTCCTAGTACTGCCAACGTTCTGCAACTATCATATTTGTAAGATTTGACATTTTTCACCTATAAAAATGGAAATTTCGAATCGTGATTTTCGGGTGATGATTTTTTATAATTTTCGATACGGTTTAACAAACAACCACAGTAATGTGTGGAAAGACTTAGTTCGTTATTTGGGGATGAAGCACCATCCAAAACTGTGGTCCATACAAATGATTCGCAGAATTCAAGCGTGGAAGACCAACGTTTGATGGCGATGAATACACAGCCCCACAAAAAATAATGTTCTGGCCTGGGAACGTGACTATGGTATTCCAATGTATTTTTCTACGCTGAAATCGAATTTTGTTTTGTAGTTGTAAATATACCCTTTTAAAATATTATGTAGAGATCTAGACCACAATCTATGTTTTATAAAGAAAAAAAAATTAGGTATCTAAATTAAATTAAATTAAACTTTGATTCAATAACTCACATGTTTTAAACTTGGCGTCACATATATCCCATTTCTATTTAGGTTCGTGTTGCTTGAAAAACTCGTTAATCTGCTCCCATCTCTGTTCCAAACAATTCTGTCAAAAATTATTCTGATACTCCATACATCAATCGAATTAATAATCGAATAATTTCCAGACCAATTGAAAACCAAATTATCGTTGTTTATTAAAAAGGCATCTTTCAATTAAACAGGTAAGTATAAAATTAGATACTTCCTTTTAATATTTCCAAAATTAATTTAACATTGACAAGGTTAAACAAAATTATGAATGTTACTATTTTTAAAATGATTTTTAAAGTTTAAATAATAAAGTTAATAATTATAATAAAGTTTAAAAAACTTCAAACAAAATTATCGATTATTAATGTTTCACATAACTTTACTTCTTTATTTTCAAAATTAAATTCTAACCTTAAAATTTTAAATTTTGGAGCAGCTAGAAACACACCTTGCTCCTCTGATAGAATATTGCTACTTAATTGTTAAAAAATGGATTTTATAATCTTTTTGGAAACAAATTATTTAAAAAAATCTAGAAATCTCCGAATTTACATAACCCAATTGTAATTTATTAACTTTTCTTAAACGCAAAAACTAAGTATATAAACTTATAGAAAAGAAAATACTGAATTCAATGATATACAACAGTTGGGTTGAAAAATAGAATAATACCATTAATTCTAATGTCGACGAAAGAAAAATTTTCTATTCTAAATCGGGTAGGTATAGAATTGCATAAAATCTGGTTATTAAATATTATCGTGAAAGTAAATTCTCCCTAGTATGAGCAAATGCCATTATATTATGTATATAGGAATAATTGAGGTCATAAGAACGACTATAGTGTCCGTTTAATCAGATGAACTACTCCAAGGTCACTAATTGAGGTCAAAGTCAAATCTCAGAAGAAGAATTCTCAGTTAGAATAGTAAATAATTAATAGTAAAGCTTTAAACGGGTATAAGATTCATGCTGATAGTGCAAAGTGATGTGAAGTGCATTTATTGAAAGTCTTAGTTGTTGCTTTAATGCTAGCAGCTCCTTCAGCAGCTACTTCAGATCTCCTCATTATTATCCTGTTGATTTCCTTGACCCATGATGATCCGTCCATCCGTACATTCGATCTAATCAAGCAATCCACAATAGAATTATACTTTACAATAGTATTGAAAGCCTTAAGGTAAAATAAGGTGCAGAATGCATTACCATATTGTTTAACAACTTTGTACAGAAATGTGTACGCATGTTTTCCAGAGGGGTAACTACAGCTACAGGCAGAACACCGCGCATCGTTGCGATACAAACGCCTCCGCCTTGTTTTCATTGAATTAATTACTTGTTTAGACAACTGTAACGAAACAAGCAAGCCATGCAGAATAATGCGTGGTTTGCGGCGTAAGAACTTTCCCAGCTTCTACCGAATGCTCTGCTTGACTGTATTGATGCATCCTTCCTCCTTTCTACTAACGGACAACGGGACAGCATTCTTTCAGAAGGTGGGAAAGATTTATTAAATAATTTATTTCTGTAGGTCCTATTGTTTTTGACTTTTTTATATATAATAGATAAAAATAAATGTTTTGCATTTTATGTGAAACGTAAGGTATGCGGATGTAATTTTCATCTGTGTTGTACATACATATGTCATTCCACCTACATATACACATATACACTCAATAATTTATTACGAAATACATGTACTATGTGACATTAAAATAGATAAAAATTGTCTAAAACTAAATAACATAAAAGCGAGTTTAAACTTTATGTGTCATCAAAGTACGCTATTTTAAGGCCACTTAGTTCCAAAAGTAAAAATATCACGAACAATGGTTGGTAAGAATTCTTCCTACTGCTAAGAGAAAACAAATAACTTTCGTAACAATAGCATTAAGGATTATTTAAGATATATGTTAAGCACTTAAAATAGAGCTAAACGGGTACAAATTGATATTTACGCTTTTAAAGTGTCACATTTATTTTTATGTATACGAATTGTAAATTAAAAAGGAAATGAGTCGGGCATGCGAGTTAATTTATTTTATTGGGGATCGTAAAGTACAACACCCTGAATTGATTAACTCTAACCACATACAAAACCACCAACACTTATAGAAGTTTTTCCAGAGTAAAAATGGCAGGTATTTGTTTGAACTCGAAGATTGATAAAAATCAGCTTCAGCATCATTAAAATTAATATTTATTATATCTGATAGACTTTACAATTTTAAAGATTTTTATTTTTATTGGCCTCTTAAGGGTCTTATCTTATACTTGCAGTAGTTATCGCTATCTTAGAACATCTTTTATGAGCAAATACGATTGAGAAAAGTTCTGTAATCATACGTATACATACTGCTACGATATATAAACACATAGTTGTTCTAAATGTATGTGTATAGGGTTATACAAATAAATACTTGGGAACATCCCATTTACATCGATGAAGAAATTTCAAATTTGATTTATCATTATTGATAATCAATAACACATAAAATAGATTCTGGCAAAAGTAACGTGAAAACATACACAAAATACAAACCACTTACCTTTATCAACGAATAAAAATGCACCATCTACAATTACAATTTGGAAAGCACGCTCCAAGGATAAAAGAGACTTACTAGCAGGTCGCTCTAATTAGGGCACCAACTAAATTATATCTATGAAACATAGTTAAAATCCACACACAAAGGAAATCAATGAACTAAAATTTGATTTATTTTAAACAAAATTCAAATGAACAATTTATTCAACAACCTAAAAATAAAAAAAAATCAAAAAGAAAACAAGTTCTGAAAATTATTTACACAAGTAATAAAAGAAATTGAAATTATAAGACAGTATAATTCCCTTTATCTTGTTAATTAATACTTCTTTCAATAAATAAATTAAAACAAGAAAAATTAACTCACATTAATTTAAAGAAATTTTCCAAGATATTGGCGCCATAAAAAAATACTAACTTGGATTGGCAGTTGACTGTAAATGTCGTATGATTGTCTGCTTAAATATCAAGATGGTCGAAATGTTCCCAAATGCCATCTTTTGTGAAAGAAGCAATTTATAATACAGGATAATATTTATAAATATAAACAATAGCTGTTTTCTTCTATAATGTAAGTCCATTTTAATTTTTATTCATGAATGAATCTTTAATTTCCATTCCCAACACCAATAAGATTTAATAAGAATTTATTGGGTTGGTTATGATTCCGATAAGATCCAAAATTTATCCAATAATAAAATACTTCTTTCCCCAAATAAAATCCAAACGATTAAATTTCACTGCACTGTTATTTCATTATTTATTTTATTTCATTATTTATTATTTTATTCAAATTAATTTAATTATTATTAAATGCGCCACTTAAATTCTAAACACTTTATCATCATATAAAAAAAAATTCTGTGACAGTTGACATAACCTCACGTTTTTGACAGGAGAATGACGTTTCTACTCAAAACATAACCTGAAAATTTTCTAAATTTTGCTCTCCGACGAAACGCATGTTCTGCACAAATACAAAAATTCAAGAGAGTGTCACTCGTGTTTCTCATGGTTACAACTAGCGTGTTTTCTAGTTCCCAACTAAATTTTAAACTATAAACAAAAGACCATCTATAAACTAAATTTACATAACCAAATTGTTAATAAAAATTAAATTAATTATGAATAATAATATTATAAAAACATAGAGCGGAGTTTTTCTGCAGGAACCAGACACTTATAAAAAAATGTTAAATTGACCTTCAATGGCAACCATATCGGTTTTTCCCCAAATTAATACATTTTTAAAAATTTGAAATAAATGTATTTAACACATTGATACTTCCTTTTCTTATCATACAATTAATCCTAACATCCTATGGAACAATTCTTACATAAATTTATGTACTCAAATCATAAATAAAGACTAATTGTTAGTCTTTTAGCAAACTATGCCAAACCTCAACAATATTTGGTTTTTAATTGCTCAGATCTTCTATAATAAAAGACCCAACTTTGGCATATAAGTCTCAATTGTACTCAAGAACTCACTTGACCACCTTACAACAAAATATTTCAGTTCAAAATCTGAATAATATTGAACACCTCATATTTACTATGAAAATACACAAATCGTTAAATATGAAGAACATTTTCTTCAATTTGACCAATAAAAACAATAAGCACAGTGATAAGTACTTGTGTACACGAAAACAAGTCTTGAAATGGCTTCATTATCTATTTATGGGCAAATTCCACACATCGACAGAAGATCGTTGACATTACCAAACAAAATTACAAAAATTAAAATAAAAATTAAGTTAAAATTTATCATTTTTCTATTTATTATGTTTTAGAGTGTTTCTTCATCATGATAGAAACATATTTAAATTAAATTAAATTGAACTTAAATAGATTTAAATATGTCGCCTGGAAGTTAGACAACCCAAATCACACGTTTTTAATTATTGATGTCTGAAGTATGTCCTGTCATGACAATACAACTAATCCAATTTGAAATAAGAAATATGAGGTGATATTCATTTACATGCAAAAGATTTCACAATTGCCCCATAAGTGATGCTAAAAGGTAAACTTAATTACTTGCTCGTCTGCGTGGTTATTATTGCGACTCTTTTATAATCTTTAATATTTAATATAGTTAATAACTTTACCATAAACATGTTTTAGAAATCGCTAACCAGATATAGAGGTAGTAACTATTCTGAGACGGAACTATTTGGTAATATTATCAGGTGGAGACATCGGTAACGCCAAAGTTAGCTTTTGCGAAGCCAAGTTCAAATATAACGCATAGTTGTTTGTCGTTATGGACGCTCGTAACTTTCATTTGTCATAGTCCTTTTAGAACCCGGATACGGGTTTGAGAAAGCACTTCTTATAGACTACTCATATGGAAGTTTTGAATTGACAAACTATATGAATGTGAAACTATCGATATGTATGGTACTACAGATCATATATTGATTTATGCTAGGTTTCAAGATACAATACCTTCTAGACCAAATAAACTGAGTTGCTATAGGAATTATAGCAACATGAACTTAGACGCTTTTGCAGCTGATGCATCCAAACTGGAATACAAGCAATAATGTAATTAATCTTAATGATAGGGTTAACTTGCTAAATCAAAATATACTGTACTTATTTGATACCCACTCTCCTCTAATTCTCTATAGACAAACTAAGCGTAAAGCATTGCCTTACATTACCTATACTCTTAAAAAGATGATTAATTTAAAAAACAAAGCACATAGGTATCTTAATAATAAATCTGATACAAGTAGAAATTATTATATTCAACTAACAAATTATGTTAACCAATCAATAAAAAGAGAAGAGAGCTCTACTGTGAAGAAATATGGTATCGCATACTTACGCATTACGGCATTGCATTGAAGTGTTTGTAGATATTATTAATAATTCATTTGAAACTGGCAAATTTCTTGTTGCATAGAAAGCAGCTATTATCAAGCCTCTTCCAAAAATTTTCATCGCCACAGAACTAACACAACTTAGGCCCTTGAGCATTCTTCCCATGATGTCTAAGATCATTGAAAAATATGTAGTACAACAAGTAATCGAATATCCAGATACGTATTCGCTTTTACCTACTTTCCAGTCAGGTTTTAGAAAAAATATAGTACACAAACGCCATTACTGAAAGTAACGAACGATTTACACCTAGCACTTGATAATTCATTGATTACTTTTCTAGTGCTTCTAGATCAAAGCATTTGACCTAGTTGACTTCGATTTACTCTTAGCCACATTACAGTTTCTTGGTTTTGAACACTCTGTTTTAGTTTGTTTTCAAGGTTATTTAATAGACAGATCCCAGGCTGCATCCCTTAATAATTTAAATTCTGATTTTCTTAACATTATTCGTGGTGTTCCGCAAGAAAGCATCCTAGGGCCTATTATCTTTTCCATTTATACCGCGATCTTCCTAACGCGTTAAAAAACTGTCAGTGCCATTTATATGCCGATGACGTTCAATTATACATTTCTTGCACCATAGATAAAATAAAAGATACAATAAATAAGTTAAATACTGATTTAGAAAATCTTAATCAATGGTGCACAAATGGGTTAAGATTTAATCCTAATAAAACTGTAAATCAATATTAAACTGAAACTCATACAGACTTTAATCTATCCTATTGTTGAATATTGCAGTACCGTTTATTACCCTTCGTTAACGAATCAATGTAAGTCTAAATTATAAATATTACAGAACGCATGTTTACGGTATGCATTAAACATTCCCTTCAGAGCACATATTACTCCCTATTTAAATAGGTTTCAATTGCTCAATATTGAGAACGGATTGTTTTACTTGGTGTGTACTTTTATATCACAGCCTTGGTAGTGTACTGTCTAGAGTGCTGGACTTTCACCCAAGCGGCTCGCGGTCGATTCCCGGTGCCGGCAGATCTGGTTAAGGTTTTCTGCAGTTTTCCTTAGCTGTGACACAAATGTGGGATTTGCGCTGTTCCATCTGTAAGTCGGCTGCAGCCGCATTTAGGGCCTACGTAATAATAATAATCGCCCCCTCCCTCCCGCACAAGCTTATAGCTTCTGGGGCCTGGTTTCCAGGCTATGGGTTGTAGCAATTATTATTATTATTATTATTATATTATAAATTAAGTTTTTTTTTCAGTAATTACATACCCAGATTTCCTCCCAAATGCAGAAACTGGCGTTAATTGGAAAACAACAAAAATTTATATTTCAAAAACGAACAACTTAACTTAACATAACTCAAAAACGAACAGTTTCTGGATTTTTCTGTTCCACACATCCTAGCACTATCATTTTATATTACTATCTTTCTTGTATTACTCTTTATCTTGTTTATTATTTTTTATTTTTTACTTAATATTTACAGTTTTAGCTATAAAGATACTTATCCAAATGTTTGTAAGTCTTCTAGTTTTATTTTGACAATCCAAGCTCGTTTAAGACTTTGCCTAATCTAAAAAGACCAAAGTAGCTACGTAGGTCAGTTTCATTCGTTTTAGTTACAAACTCGTTCGAATAAGGTAACATACCCTACATGAGGTTTTCAAGTTCTTAAATAAGCAATAATTTAATATTTTCTATGTACTTTATACTGACTATTTATTATATTATTTATTATTTACTTAATTTGTTTGAATTCAATTTGTTTAAATTTATCTTTTCTTGCGGCTGTTTAATAGACCTTTCTCTTACTGTTATTTTTTATAGGATTGACATAAGGGTAGTTCAGGGTACATAACTAGAACATAAAGAATACTCTGTGGATCTCCATATCGCAAAACATTCTTAGAAGGAAGATATCATTTATGAATCTCCGCCTTGTAGGAGATTATGTGAAATGCGTGCAGTTGCATGGTTTTGTACCTTTCACTTAGATTTTATTCGAAGAATGCCGAGGCAAGCATCAGGCCATTTCTGATTCCTCCTACCATCAGTTGCTTCACGACAAACCTTGATAGCGAACATTTCTAAATGATACATTTCCAATAGTTTCCATCTGCGCACAGAAGATTCAGAAATATAAATTCAAATAATGCTTTGCAAGAATTTTGAACTAATCAATCTACAGGTTTTTATTCTGCTTGCTTTTGAACCATGATAATATAATGAATTACAAGTTAATTTTTTTTCTGCTCATTTTCTATTATGCTTAAGATCAATATCAAAAAAGGGAAAAATATTTCTGTGTGAAGTTTCCCTAAAATTACTAAAGAAATTAAATAACCAACATTTTGTTATCATGTGTACCTAATATTTCAACATAAAATCTAATCAATGGTATTATCCAACGAACTACAAAACCAAGTTCGCGTGATGCTTTTGATTTATGTTGTCATTTTATAAAACAATCTCGCTTATTGTCTGCTGCCGTTTACTTCAAGAATAGTTCAGATAGTATCGCAAAACCTAAAACGACATAACGTCGCATAAATCTTTCCTTTATTAACAAACAACAATAGACTGAAACAAAAAGTCAAAATATTGCTAACGATTAAAAGGGATGATATACAATATGTGGAAATAAGGGTGCACAAGGTTCGAAATTACATTAAATTTTGATTTATTGACTAGTAATTTTCTAAAGGCTATATAGCTTCGTGCTGATATTAAATTGTGTATACATCAGAATATAAGAACTATTATTATCCTATTTTTTTAGAATTTTTAGTGAGCGCTAAAATTTTACTTTCAACAAATTAAAAAAAGTAGTAGAGAGGGAAAAAATTAAATTTTAGTCACGTACCCTTTTATATTTTTAATAGCATCACGTAGTCGTAGCACCCCCAGAAGGGTTGAGCGGTAACTTTTAATGGACCTCCGGTCTTGTACTAGAGGTGTTTGGAGTTGATTGTTGTCTAGCCCACTATTAAAATTAAACATTACAACAATTTAAACTCATTGTTCCAGGAGAGAAAGCGGAAGGGGTTGTTTCTTTTATTTATTTCTCTTCCTTTTGTAAGGGCTTATTAAAAACAACCCCCATCGTGCTTGTATTGTGTTAATAAAACGGCGCCTTTGATACTCTTAAAGGTGTTCTGTAGTTCTTTACAGACTGGCGCCTTTAGTATGTATACTTTTTGTCTAAATAATATTATTCTTTTTTTTGTAAACAGCTGATTGTGAATTCATAATTAAGAACGTAACGCAGGTAACCTTTTAGATTATTATTATTATTAAAGCGAATAATTTAAAGATAAGCTATGCTATCCTATGTAGCTATCTTGTTGTAATTCTCAAAGTCTATCTAATTTATTTTGTTGGAATAAATAAGGAAAGTTTTATTCATACAACTCAATATTTGATGATGGTGCGAATATGAATTTTCGACTCAAATTAGTTGAGCTTTTTTCTGCTGAGTTCTATTAAAGGGGCATCACTTCAAATAACCGAAATAATGATTTCGGTAGTAATTGGAACGGTAACAAATCGGTAGCTCTGATATCTGTCATAAGCAAACTTCGAAACTATTATGGTATGAATGATGTTTGTAGTACAACACGTAAGCAAGACTTTTTTAATGTGTCTTTTATTTATTGTATAAACTATTGTATTTAAAGAACCATTTTAAGAATTAACAAGTCGCGAACATTGCACAAATCTGAGAAATCATGAATTATCGAAAAACTAAAATAAAATTTACATCCGAAATCATGTGGAGTTGGCCAGAATGCATTACATTTTAATTGAAAATACAATATCTTGTGTACCTTAAATTAAAACTCATTTGCACTTACAATTTAATTCAAAGGATATTTATTTCCAAACCATGATTAAAGTACCTACTTTTAGTTTTTTTGGAGCAAATTCAATATAATAAAAAACCGAACATTGACAATTTGAAACTAAAGACAAATCAAAAGAATGTAAATTGAAAATTGAACATGTTCATTTAAAACGATTCGATCGAGCGAGATGGAACTGCATAGGAAAGTGAGATGCACGATAGTGACACGCGGACTAGCCAAACGGTAGCGTGTTTGTTGATTAGTAATATTTGGAACATCTAATTGAATATTTTCTTGACAATTACTCGTAAAAATATAATTCACTCTTTACTATCTTCTACATCCATAGGCCACAATTACTTTTTTTCAATTTCAGCTGTAAACTTCAGATCTATTAAAATTGTTCTAACCGAAATATGCACTTGTTGATATGCATAATTATAAATTAACACAAAATTATTAACACTGCTTTTTTAGTTTGGTTTAGTGCCGTTTTCCATGGTTCGATTTGTAACAAATTTCGGATTTAGAACCATTAAGACCTAAGCTCATTCGCATCATTTTCAGATTGTGACCCCGAAACCCCCACGGATGTTAAAATAAGTTCCGCCGAGCACCCTACTGAAAAAGCATATTGCCTATTTATTCCTTAAACCACAATGCCTATGGATTGGCAAATTAAAATGAGAATTCTGACCGAGCCCGTCTACTTTAACTAAAAGTCCAACGTAAAGAACGAAACCATATATTTATATTTATTTATTTGCACAGCCAACATCATTTATGTGTGTTAAAACAATGCTGGTTTATATTATTGCTCATTTATTTGTACAAAAATATTTTTGCAAATTTAAAAACACCATTTCCAATATATATAATATAAATTTAATGAAAGCCCCACTTTGAAACGTCAGTTTGTGCAAAAGATTTACCAACTATTACCACGACTTATTGTTAGTCAGCTTCCGCAAAAGATAACTTTTCTCACTGAAAATCATTTTAAGCATAAGAAAGTTGAAAGGTTGACTGTTTAGGAGAGAACTACAATTTTTCTTTATGAGCGCCACCTAGATTTGTTCATTATATCTATGTAAATAAAGTCTCTTGAATAAATATTTGGTTCTTTTGAAATTCGGTTGCAATTATTGAAGTTATCCGTTCAGAGTAGCCACTTACCAATTAAACAAACCGTATAAAATTATAAACAGACAACAAGCTCAACCATATGCAATTAATGAAACATTTATTAATACATAGCTACAAAGTTTTTTAGAAAATAATATATAAAAAGAAAAATAAGTTGAAGAAGCCAATAGTTAACGTCGATTAAAACATATTTGCTTTTGTTAATTTTAACTTAGTCAGTTATAAATAGTTTTGTTTATAATGTTTTACTTCGGTAAACATAAGCTCTAATTTAAATAAATCTGACATGAATAATACAAACCTGACGAATTATTCAATATTAGATTGAATATGATTAAAATTAAATTGTTTACAGTTAACTAGTGGAAGATTTTGCAGTAGTTTGAATTACCTTTAACCTGTAAATTTACTTTTTCACATTCGTTATAGTGTAAATCACGTAATTTCGAATCAAATACAAAACAAACAGTAAGTCATTATCCAAGGGCTCCTAGTTGATTTAATGAATTCGGTATTAATAATCTGAATTTCCTATACAGTGTGTTTTTTGTAAACGATAATATAGGAAATCCAATGGAATTTTATCATTTTCCTCGTAAGTTTGTACCCTTGCAAATGTAATTAGAAATCTTTGTATCAATCGAAAGAAGAATTCATTCTACGTCAAAAAAATATTAAACTTTATGAAGAAAACCAAAATCGATTTAGAAAAAGACTTAAAAAGCTTATTGATTTACTGCTTTTGGTAATAAGTTATTAAAAAATCTGGAAGCTGAACGCCGATTGGTGTAGCGGTTAACGCTTCAGATTCCTAATCAAAAATCGCTTGTTCAAACCCCGTCATATCGTATACTTTTTTTTTAATTGTATTGCTTACTAATTATTATTCTTAGAACTTTATTACAAGGATTTTTAGTTTTATGCCCTTTTTCATTTGCCTTTCTGAGAGGTAGTTACAATTGTACAAAAAGTAACGGTAAACCCCCGTAGCAAAAATATCTAACAATAAAAAAAATTAATAATCGTTGTAATAAAGTTCTAAAAATAATAATTAGTAAGCAATACAATTTAAAAAAAGGATACAATGACGGGGTTTGAACTCGCAATTTTTGATTAGGAATCTGAAGCGTTAACCGCTAGTAGGTAATTCAATGAATTAAAAGGAATCCATACAGATATGACACAACTTGAAATGTTCGATCGTTTAAAAAGTTACTAATCCACTTTAGTAAATTTCCACGCATACCATAATGCTCCAGTTTGTACGTTAGTTGATAAATTGGGACTCTATCGAATGCTTTTTACTAAAATCTAAATCGATGGCGTCTAAAGGAATGTTGGTGTAGAGACCCTTCAATTAGAGTCTGGCCAAGGCAGCCATTTTATATCACAACACGTGACGCCAAATTTGAAAAATACAGAAATGGTTACACGGTCAAATATTGGCACGCTTGTAAACGGTATTTGACTCAATTAAAACTCACGAAATAGTGAGTTGTATATATAAAACATAATTTAGCAGTAAAATTACATTAAACTAAGGCTGTCAAAATCAAAATAATATATCAAAAATGTTGTGATATAAAATGACGGGCACCGTGGCAACGCATTCGACGGACTCTAATTGTAGGATCTCTGTGTTGGTGTAGAGACCCTTAAATTAGAGTCTGGCCAAAGTAGCCATTTTATATCTCAACACGTGGCGCCAAATTCGAAAAGTACAGAAATGGTTACACAGCCAAATATTGGCACGCATGTGAACAGTATTTGACTCAATTAAAAAACACGAAATAGTGGGTTGTGTATATAAAACACTATTTAGCATTAAAATTAAGATGTCAAAATCAAAATATTATATCAAAGATATTGTGATATGAAATGGCGGGCAGCGTGGCAACGCATTGGCCAGACTCTAATTGAAGGGTCTCTATGTTGGTGTCAAGGTCCGTAAATGTCTAAGCAAGCTTAGAAAGATAGGTACTCATACTAGATACATTACATACTAGATACGGAACATGTCGCTTAACAAGAAGCAGGAATAATCAACAACTCTACTTGTTTGCAGTTATGTACTTTTTGGTACTAAGCGTTAATTCAACGTTTTACAATGTCACGCCCCTCATATGACAATCGTCTCGACTTTGATAGCAGTCGTATGGCAAGTGTTAACTAGCGCAAAAATGGCGGCATTGCGACGACCTATATTTTTAAGCTTGCTTATACATTTACGAGAGCTAATCTTCTAGGCGTAAAGCCGCGTTGGCAATCATGAATGACTTTGTTTTCAACTAAAAACGCCATTAGTTGTTTCGCAATTACTCACTCCATGCATTTACAGATGGTAGAAGTTAAACTTACAGGTCTGTAATTTCTTTTATTTCATCCTGTATCGTATTATCCATGTTTACGTTAGCGATTACAATCCGGAAGATTCGGTTTACAGTCTAGTATGACTGTAATAGTTATTTACGTTATAAGTCATGCAAATGGAATTTTACAGTTAAGTAAAATATTACTCGGAGCATCGAAACGAGGACGAGGACATTTCCAGGACGTTTAGCGTAATGTGTTTTATTTTATTCTGCAATTATTGGATTATTGGTTTAATTAAAACAATTATATAAAATAAATTTCCGAATTCAAAATATGGGCATCTATGAAAAACGATCATCTATGGCAACTATTCGTCGAATTCAAAACATAGATATCTATAAAGAATGAGTGTCCACGATAACTGAATATTAAATCATTGTTCAGTTGATTTACGTTATTTATGTCCGGTCTGGAGATCTTGACCCGTCTATGGGACTGTTCTTAGAGCGTAAGTTTCTAAATTAGATCTCTAGGGCTGTAAAACTCTTTAGAGCCCGCTAGAAAAATAGCTACCTTTGTTTACGCAGTCTTCATAGTAACAGTAATTAAAGATCACTGCACCAACCTACTTGAAGTTTTACACTGCACCTACCTACCTGAAGTCTTGCACTTTTCAAATTACTTTTATTTTAAAATTAAATATTAATTTAAACCTAGACCAGACATAAACTAACGTATGCATTTCGGACTTAATTAGTATTTTAGAGTCCTTTTATCGTCGAACTGACTAGGCGGATTCTGAAACACTCAATTAAGCTCTTAATACATAATATACTATTGAATCCGGAAAAATTGATTACAGTCATACTAGACTGTAAAACCGCATTCTCCGGACTGTAATCGTTAACGTAAACGTGGATAATACGATACAGTATGAAATAAATTTTTTTACCGGATTTAAATAAAATAAATCAACTAAACAATGATTTAGTTCAGTTACCATGGACACTCGTTCTTCATAGATGTTGTTACCCACAAAATGAGGGCTGCTTATTGGGAAACGGTAACAACCTTTAACCGCAGTTAAATCTGTCGGCTGCCAGCTAACTAGTGTGAGGTCGTGGGTCTCACTAAAGGTCTTCTGTAATGGGCGCCAAGAATCGTCTAAAATAGCTACAGCATTGGCCGACAAAATCTGAAAAGAACAACACATTTGCGACTACTACCAATGTGGTCAACTTCTCCCAATAGTGGCTTCTCGATAGCTGAAAATATAAACCCCAAATACCAAACATATAAATAATAAGTCGTCAAGTAAGGGATGTACAGTGCTTTATTAACAACTAAACAAATTATCAATTAAAACAAATTAACCAATGTGAAATAGCCTTGGCAAAAATTGAATGTAAGTTATTGATTTCTATTTACAAATTTGATCTGGGTGAGGATTGATGCGAGCGTTTTATTTACTCTAACCCTGACTTCACTTAAAGTCTCAAAACGCAACTGACACGGTAAATTAACGCGAATACCTGTGATGTAGATTGCGCAATCATTAACCGTCAGATTTTTAATTTTTTAACCAATTCATTACGTAGCAAAGTCGTACGTATTCACTCGCAAATATTCCTAACAAAGTAAGGTGATAAAATATTATATATCAAATAGATACGTGAATATAAGTGCTACACGCACACTAGAGAAAAACCATTTAACACATAAAATTATAATTTACAAATATACAGTAGTGCTTTATATACAATAAGAGTTGTCGGACGTTGTTGATGTTGTAAATAGTTGCTACAATATAACTAACTCACGATACAGATGTATGTTCTTCGAGCTGAAGAGGAATGTCACCAACCAGGTCGAACGTAGCGTGATCCAACGAGACAACAGGAACTAAGTGTGCGTAATGATCTTTTAACAACCTAAATATACAACGTATTATATGTAATTATTGTAAGACAACCAGGAAGTTATAAAATGAGTAAAGGTAAACCCAAAAGAAAAAAAAGGTCTGTAATAAATAGAATCAAATTACCAGAATGCACTAAACAAGCACTTTATAACTACCGGTGTAATGTGACCTTAAGAGATAATTATATCGCCTCCATATGCGGCTAACGACGATTATACATCGAAACCTATCAAAAGAATTAAGTATAAGAGACTGAATTATAGAAAAGTTAACCTATAAACACTTACGAGAATATGTGCTTCTAACCTCTAACAAGAACCAGCGAAAAAATCGCTATACGGCTTCCAACATAACAATTGGAAAAACTAACGCCACAAATTAATTACAGATCTGCACCAATGCAATTCCCAATTCACAACATAAGGGAAGAGATTAATTAAACGGCGATGTCCACTAAAATATTCTTTAAAGAAGTTGACTCACGAACGGATCGAACAAAGTGAAAGTCTCTTATCAACACAGGAAATTAGTTCCACACAAAATGGCAACCAAAAGGAGAGAGAATGCGAAAATCTCTAAACGCTATACAAACTAACACAAAAGCATAGCTATACAGGGTGCTACGGAATTAGCACGTAACAATGTTTATGTTTTGAATTCAACTAATGCTTTCCATAGATAAACCAATAATCCAATAATTGCAGAATAAAATAAAACACATCTCGTTTCGATGTTCCGGACTCTGCTCCTTCGTCGCATTGCCCGTAACATCTTACTCGGCTGTAAAATTCCATTTCCAGGACTTACAACGTAAATAACTATTATCTAATTTGTCATCTTTTTGTATATTGAAACTACAGTTGCTGATTTCCATGCCACCGGCATCTCACTTGTGCTAAGAGATGTTTCCATAAGTTTTCTTATA
This sequence comes from Agrypnus murinus, assembly GCA_929113105.1. Taxonomy (NCBI): domain Eukaryota; kingdom Metazoa; phylum Arthropoda; class Insecta; order Coleoptera; family Elateridae; genus Agrypnus; species Agrypnus murinus. The sequence goes on from OV816025.1 coordinate 197,490,126, forward strand.
TCTTCAGCTAATGATGTTGCTATATTTTTCAACAATATTCCAGGGATATGTGCACCTGTACTGGAACTGACTTTTAAGGATTGTAATTGTAAAAGTACACTTGGAATGGAAATTCTATACTTTCTAAAGAATTATAGATTCTTGAAGTACTCATTTCTGGCAGTGGACCTAACTTTTGAAAGACGTATTGATTGTAAAGCTATTCAGCAAAACAGTTGGCAATCACTCGAGGATTTGAAGTTGCTACACCGTTTTGGCCTCGCAGATTTACGTTACCATCTTTAGTTATTAATAGAAATCTGAGTTCCATATGGTTGTAATTGTAAAAGGCTTTATCTCCTTCTTGAACAATTCCATTTTCGTATTGTACCCTATCACTATCAGTTATAATTCTATTCAGATTGAATGCAGGATATGTGACCAAAATTATTATCCTTAAATTGTACTGCAGTAAAAGGAAGTAATCATTTTTATTTGAAATTTATTCGAGATCGGGGATATTAAAATAAAATTTACAACTTGTAAATTTTCTTCCCCTTCAATTCTTATGTTTGATCACATAATAAAATGTATAATAAAAATTTATTTCGAGGATGTTTAACCAACAATAAAGCCCGCTAATAACATAACATAAAATCATATGTCGTGCGTACAGAAAATAAGATAAATGTAAAAGCTAAATAATAATAATGTAAAAGACTCAAGTCAGCAAGTTTATTGTGGAAACACATGCAAAATAGGAATATTACCATCTACTACGTGAAGCCAGTTAGGAAGAACTTAAATTCAGTTGCAGGTTATGAATACACAAGCGAGTTTATGCAGATGGGGAGGGAGGAGACAAAAAATGCTTACCTTTCGTAAACGAGAAAATGAGGTAAACAGTGAAACATTTTATATTTCTGCGACCATCGCCACCAAAATGTCTCTTGGGATTGACAAAGTTAATTAAGGTTGTTTGTTTACCGGTTTGGAAAATATTCAAATTTTCAAAAATCAGCTTATGTATATACTCTAGGTAAACTCGGTTAGCGAATACCAGTTAATTATAATAATAAATGCTTTGAGTCTGCAGAAATAAACAGGAAATAAAAGGAGGAAAAGAAATCCAAACCATCCTAATGAATCAACAACAAATGTTTAAAGATTCATTTATGTAAAAGAACACACACAAATTTAATATTCAAATTCCGGTTTCGTTGATGTTATATCTGTACAATTAAATCATACTTTCATTTCCATAACAGTTGCCCAAAATAAATTTGTAAACGTCAACGAGAAATCTACCAACGGTAAAATTTATATGTATTACAGAAAAGTAATAAATTTGGAAAAGTTAACCAGATTTACGACCGGCCACGCTGTTTTAATCTGTGAATGGGTAATCTATCATTTTGTGAATCTGCTTATCGTTTTCTAAATTGCAGTCGTTACTATTATGGGGATAGTGTAGCTCTAAAAATACGTTTAACTGATAGCTTTCGGGATTTTTTCCAGTGTAATCTTATTTATGGTTTGTTAACGTTTCAATTTTTTATTTGTTAAAATAATCGCAAAGCTGACAACAAATAGAAATAATACATGGTATTACTATAAAACTATTGATATCATTGAAAAAAAACTAGAAAACATAGATTGATAGAAAAACTGGAAGCACAATAGTACATTAAAGTATTAGTTTCATAAGACGCGTTTTTAGCGCACGCGTCCGAGTTTAGAAAACGACCCGCGAAGCGGGAACAAGTGCGGACTAGTGCGCTAAAACGCCTTATGAAACGAATACTTTATACTATTTTTTATACTTGCGTCGTTATTTCGTTAATTATTAAAAAATAAATTCGTTTTAAATAAGATTTGCTAGTGAAATTTTGTTAAGTACTTTTGACAGTTGGCTACACTGAAAATTCAACTTCAGCATTTGTTATTTAAATTGTTTTGTGTTTATAAAATTAATTTAGTTTCTGTGACAAGAAGGTAAAGTGGTCAGATATTGTCTCCCTCCATCTTATTAAAAAGAATTAACTTATCTTAATTAATCTTAATCTTATTAAAATATTGGAATTTAACCATATTGATAGATTTATAACAACTGCAGAAAATAACCAACATTTAGCTATGAAAGTAAGTAAAATTTTGTGCTAAATACTTTCAATTTTGAATATATTTCAATTATTTAAGGTTGCGTTAATAATGGGATTCTGTGGTGCCTGCGGAAGAGATGAATTGACCAACATGTTATTAGACGATATTGTGGTCAAAGATGATGTGTTCACTGTGACTGTAACAAAAACAAAAAATAAAGTTCGAAGAGAATTCTTAATTACAGAGAAACTGTGGATTGATTTAATTAAGCAATATTTGAGCCTAAGGCCTAAGAAAATAAACCACAGGCGGTTTTTTATAACCTACCGCAATGGAAAATGTATTTCTACTCCTATCGGTATAAACACCATGGGAAAAGTTCCTTTTATTATTGCCACTTATTTGCATTTAGCCAACCCGAAGCTTTTTACAGGTCATTGCTTTCGACGTGCTTCCCAATTGGCAAACAAAGGTGGCGATTTAATAACTATAAAACGGCATGGAGGTTGGAAGTCTTCAGCTGTGGCTGAAGGCTGTATTGATGCTTCAGTTAAAAAAAATGGAGGTAGCTGAATTGCTATCTAATAAGCCATGTACTTCCACTTCAACGCTTCAAGTGGTAATTGACCAGTCTTCCACTGCTTCATTTTTACATGAAGAATCACACACTTTTAGCAGCAACCCAATAACGAGTCAACAAAACATTGTTGAGGGGCAAAATTTACCTTCATTTAAGATTAATGCCCAGGACACTTCTGCTGTTACAATCAAAGTGTATAATAACTGTACTTTTAATACAAAAGATGTATAAAGAATAATTTGTGAATTTATTAAATAATTTTTAATTTAATTAATTTATTTTGTGTATGTTTATTTTATATTTTAAAAGTTTGGCATTTTATCACATAACAACATAACCGCACTTTTAAATATAATAAGTTTGACATTTAAGAACAGCTGTTAGGTGCTACCAACTTTAAAAAACAAAATTTTACTGTTTCCAGTATTCTAATAAATCTCATTAGGACACGCAAATGCGTGTCCTAATGGAGTTCAACACGCAAGTATAAAAAAACTATTTAATATTTATTCAAATGCTTAAAAATCATGTGTTTTCAATATAAATCCCAGTAGATACAATTAATATTTACATTAGTAGCAATGATAAAGAGTCAATACATGAAATTTACTTGTTTAGAAATAATATAACCAGAATTACATCTCTGATATTTAAAACTAAATTCTATAATATGCAACAAAAATTTATCTTGGTTGCATACTGTCACGTTCTCACCTCAAGCGTAAATAAGATGCTATAGTGAAGTGTCTCGTAAGTTGTGATGTAAATAAAACTGGATAAAATTGGAAAAGTTCTTGTAATCCATGCCTCGGTTTAATTAGATTTAGTGTAAGTCGCTATTGTCAATAAAATCCATGTTAATCGATAAAATTTGACAACTGGATAATGAATTCTAGTTTTTATGAGCGCCACCTAGATCTGCTTAAAAAGTAAAATAAATATATATTCAATGACAATCGTCAAGTTTTTTTTTGGTGTAGTGACAGTGGCGTAACTACGGCCCCCGCAGACCTTGCTACGCGGGGGGCGCAACCCTCCGAAAGGCGCCGCTTTCGTGAAGTTTTATTTCGTTGGGAATAGACATTTTAAACAAACATAGGCGGTAAAAAGATATATGAAAACAATAAAAGGGAATATGCATTATGCTACATTGCTCCAAACAAGTAGAGGATATTGTGTTACAATAATATTAAGTGTTTAAATAAGATAATTAAATTATTAAGTAGTGATTATTTATCTGCTTTGACGACGGCGCTAACAATAACCGAAACACTTTCGTCGTACGTACTTTGTGCTGTGTTTGTAAATTGTAATGAAAGTTGTAATGAAATTGTTTAAGAACTTCAAATGTGCTGACTTGTTGGGTCAACAGATTGATAATTTTTAAAGAAATGTATGGCTGCTCTCCAGTCTAGGTCCGCCACCCGCACTCGCACATGCTATATACCATTCGAAGCATCTCATCGAGCTGAACAATAGTGAAGTTTGGGGGGGGTAGTTTTAATTGAATTAAATTAAAGCTTAAATTAAGCGGTATATTAAAAGCTTTCAAAAGAAAACAACAATGATTCAAACTGGATTACACTCCAATAAGTTACTGCTAATCATTATAATTTGTTTTTGTCTTTTTTATTATTTTTTCTGTCGATATTTTGCATCGATTTTGTCTAACAGAACATATGTATTTTAAGATTTTAGATCGTTACTCTCCAAGAGCACATTGTGTCGTGTTAATACTAAAAAAGATGTTAATCTAGGGCTTAGGAGAGACCAAAATCAATTCAATACTTTCTCCTAATTTCTTTAACATTGTTTCCTGAGTGAGATTGATATTTTCTCCAAATTGCTGATGCTAGACTCTGATTGTTGTTACACATAAACTATTGCACCCCTTCTAATTACGTAACTTTCTATTGTTATGTAAAAAAGATTCTTCTTCTAATTGGATGGTTAGTTTGTAACGTTACGTTTTTATTAGTTTTCAAATAATGCAATTTAGTATGCATATTTAACAAAAAACTCTAAATGCGGTCCTGCATATTCATATATTTTCGTTCAATGTAAGATTACCGTTGGTATACTGCATAAAATAAATCCCATAAAATATTAAAGGTCATCTCAAAGAAGCACTCCAGACTAATAAAATTGTTCTTATTTCAAATAAAGGTATTGTTTTCACACGTGTTAGCATTTACCATTTCATATTGTTCTTGGGAAAAAGAATATTTTCGAATGAAATCTAAATTGTCAGCAATTTCCGTCGATGTGAACGAGTATTTGCGAATATTCCCATCTAAATCAGTTGAGCTTCTACGAAAAACATACTAATAAAACCTATTTGGTTCAAATTTATGATTTCCGGTACGTGCTTGTCAAACAATTCTAGACAAACAAATTTTCGTTTACCGAGTGTCTGATTTTTTTCGCATATGGTGCAGATTTCAGCTACGAGTAAAGTCCGTAAAGTCCCGCGTCGAGCTCTTTTTGTGTAAAATAATCAATTGTTATTGGCTTATTCAAGCCGCGCTACCTTCTTATTGCGATATTTAAAATTGTACCCTTCCTAAAACTAATTTCGCTGTCGAGATATCTTGAGTTTTTACAGTCAGTTTACAGTCAGGGTTTAAGAAAGCAAGAAGAGAACACACACAGGACGAGACGCCTTCATGTGTTAGGCTGCGCTGCGGATTCCGTGCCACGAACTAGTATTTTTAAAGTTAATTGGCGAGGGCATTTTCAGAATACTTTTCCGGCGTTTTAGTTAATGTTAAAGTACAGTAAATACAGTGATTGTGGAGAATCAATTTTTACCGAAACCTAAAGTTTAATACCGTACAGTTTCCCGATAAAAATATTAGAGTGTAATCAGTGTTTTGGTGGTCGCAATTTAGTTTTGCAATATCGCCGCCTAGTTGAATTCTCAATGAATTAAGTTTTTATAAAATCTTGTTCGGATATAATTTGAAATCGGATAACGTTAAAACTAAGTAAAACTTAAATCGTACGTTTTAGCAGATGTGACTGTTAATAAAGGCAGTCTCTTCTTCCTACAAGATAATTTAAATAAGTAAATTCATCTAAGTTGTCTGGTTGTATCGGTTATATGAAAGAGTGGATTTTACCAATAAATACCTCTTTGTAGTACAATACTGTGAATTTTAATTTTCGCAGTTTTGGGTTATTAGTGATTGCAGAATTTTACGAAGTTTTCCAGTTTCTATAGTTCAGTGACAATTGTTTATATCTATGTTTGTAAAAGGCAATATAGTGTAAGTTTGTTTTGATCTAGTTTTGTGAATTAAACAATTTGAACAAGGTATTATGAACTATCGATTCTTTGAATTTTGTGAACATTGTGTAAGTTGCTTATTGTTTATGTACCGATTATTTTTGTTATTTTGTTGTATGAAAACGTTCCCATTTGATAAAAGCTCTTATGCAGGGTATTGTGACTTTACTTAATGATCTCTTTGACTAGTTGTTATCGTTTCTAACTCTTTGGTTCATGCATAAACATAATTTTTATACTTAATTAGACTGAATAATATTGACCCATATAATTATGAAAGTCTTTATTTATATTTTATCCAACCTAACTTTGACATCACCGAATATGACTAACAAGTTGAATTAAATTTATCAGATCTTACTCCAGTTTCTGGTTAATGGTATCAGGTCATTATGAACTTTCATAATCAGATGGCGACCAAATATACGCATTTTCTTGTGTTCTAATCCTTTATCTATTCTATTACAATTTGTAAAGATAAGATCTCAAGCTGTGGCAATTTTGAGCATTACCGTAACGTAAGTATAAATATTTTGAAAATTTTAAATGTAATTTAGTCTGGGAAAATAACGTTTGTTTCACTGCCGCGCAATTGCGGGGCTTTGTTTTTGTTCCGCGTTAAAAGCTTTGTTTCACAGGCGGTCCAACGTGAGCCTAGCTTTTAGTTTGTTTCAAGTTTGCAATTGAGATAACTTGCTTTCTCAAGTTATCGATGGGAATACCATTCAGAAATCAATTATCCGGCTTCAATCATCATTCATTCAGTTATAACTAAACTATTTAAGGAAAAAATCACATCTAACACAAAAGTAATTTTTAATCAAGCATGTGTTTAAGCACATAGAATGATAACCTGCATTAAGATTAATCAGATAAAAACGAGAATTATTTACCATTAAGTTCGGATTAACTTCTTCAGATAACTAATTATGAAATATAATTACTTTGATAATTTCGGATAAAAATCATGTTAACCTTTACTTTCTAACCAGCATATATATTTAATTTATTTTGCACAATAGTAACATAATGATTTGTTCTGCCAATGCTTCTGACACGCAGGAAGTGTGCTCAACTTGATGAAGTAGATAGAAACCATCAACCACCAAAACAAGGACCGATCTGGGCCGGTGGGAGTAAAAATTGTAACAAAATTCGATCAAAATCGCCTGATATCCGTTTTAAAGAATTGGCATGATGCGTTGTTCATTTTAACAGAGACAAACGGTACTAACAGATTGCAATAGTTGTGGTCTATTAAAACACTTTTTCATGTCTTGTTACCAACCTTGTTACCGAGATACATATATTGGCATAAGTTAAATACAAAATTTGTAGTTTTGTAGGTACACTGTTTAAAATAGTGTAGAGGCAAACGGAGGGCAAACCAGACTGTGTTTCTAAAACATTTATAGTTTATGGTTCTACTGAAACTAATAATATGAAAGTAGGTATTGGGCCACCTGAGACCAGCCCCACTCCTTTTTTCCTGGCCACGCCTACTGCGCTCTGATTGGTTACCCCCACTCCTGTAGCTCCCCCCCTGCTTCTGATTGGCTACCCCCACTCCTGTAGCTCCTCCCCTTGCTTCTGATTGGTCGCCGCCATCTTGGATGACACGCCTACTATATTCAAATAACCCGCGATCTAATTAATATTTAAATGACCCGCGATCTAATTAATATGCAAATGAGGCGTGGTCTAATTAAATGCGCGAGCGCGAATTAAATGCGCGAATTAAATTAATTGATCTAATTAAATTAATTCACGGTATCAATTACATATCTCCTCTCTCATTTACATATATGATTTCTCATATGCATGGGCGAATTAAATTAATTGATCTAATTAAATTAATTCACGGTATCAATTACATATCTCCTCTCTCATTTACATATATGATTTCTCATATGCATGGGCGAATTAAATTAATTGATCTAATTAAATTAATTCACGGTATCAATTACATATCTCTTCTCTCATTTACATATATAATTTCTCATATGCATGCGTGAACATATCTGCCATTTTGTATCTTTCATTTTCAATTTATCATCTAGGATTTCCCGCCCTTAGATTCAAATTTTTAGTACTACTACTGCCATCTATCGGTGACGTCATATGATCGGTATAGTAGATTTCTATGCGCCTGTTGATAGGCAACCCGCTATATTTTTTATAAAAAACCAATGGAGCCAACAGGATTTGAACCGGGGACCGGTCGAATGGTAGTCAGCCAATGCATCCACTACACCAACGAGGTAATCTATTAAAAGACTGTAAAAGTTGTATTTATTAAATAGATACGCGTCACCGTTAATCTTATACGAACTAAAATTCATATTAAGCATAATTAATCTATATGATTATTTGACAGTTACATCATTAAATGCGCGAATTAATATTCAAATGAGGCGTGGTCTAATTAAATGCGCGAATTAAATTAATTGATCTAATTAAATTAATTCACGGTAACAATTACATATCTCCTCTCTCATTTACATATATGATTTCTCATGGTATCATTAGTGTATCTCCTCTCTCATTTACATAACTGATATCTCATTCTGTACATCTCATTTTTATATATTATTTGCCATCTCTCATCTCTCTCTCATAAATTTATTTTAAAATAAATCAGTCCTATTTGATATTTATCTTCAGGTCATCATGTAATTCTGTGAAAATAATTTAATATGTAGAAACGTAATAATAAAAAATTTATTTTCAACTATACAAAAGTAACTCTTAAGCTACTGTCAATCAACTGTCGGATTAGCTCTGGTGCATTAGACTTGTTTAAATATACGGCATAAACATTTAGTTTGAAAGGAAACAATTAGGGTCGTTATGATTTCATAAAATTTTATTCAAGTGAATCTTCTTAAGAATATAGAACACTGTGAAGCATTATTTTTAAAATTCAAAAAACATTATCTATAGCTAAAACTGTTTAAGAAATAACTTTCAAACTAAATGTTTTGCATGAAAATACGTACAAACTAATTAGCCATGTTTCGACATTCTTTAAAACTGCTTTCAAACCATAAATAAACAAACGTTCTTACGAATGACTGACTGAAAGGAATTTAGATTTTCTAAATAATTTGTTAAGAGATTATCATCTTAAAAGCGGCATAAATTATTATTTTAAATAACAATTACTCACCCTTGTGTTAACCCGTATGCTAAGTATGTCCTAATGGTAAAACTGTAATCAACGAGCTCTAATATCATAGTAATATTATATAACAGATTAGGTGACCTAACAAACTCTTTAAAGAAATGTTTATTTACATGTATGAGATAGTATTTAACATAATGTCCTTACATACTGGGTTACGATAGAGACGGGTAATCATACGATCTGTTGAAATGTATGATATATTATAAAATAACGTTTAAATAAGAGTTTACTTTAGATGCTTTCGTATAAATAAACAAACGTTCTTACGAATGACTGAAAGGAATTTAGATTTTCTAAATAATTTGTTAAGAGATTATCATCTTAAAAGAGGCATAAATTATTGTTTTAAATGACAATTACTCACCCTTGTGTTAACATGTATGCTAAGTATGTACTAATGGTAAAACTGTAATCGACGAGATCTAACATCATAGTAATATTATAACAGATTAGGTGACCTAACAAACTCTTTAAAGAAATGTTTATTTACATGTATGAGATAGTATTTAACATAATGTCCTTACATACTGGGTTACGATAGAGACGGATAATCATACGAGCTGCTGAAATGTATGATATATTATAAAATAACGTTTAAATAAGAGTTTACTTTAGATGCTACGAATATCTATATGGTGTATAAACAATAAGAACACATATTTAGAAACTGTTTACAAGGTAGTAGATATAACGAAAAAAGGCTAGCATTTGTTCAAAATTACATTACGTCTAGAGGGCGATATGAATATAACTTATAGGATTTAATCAAACTAGAAAAATACCGATATATATTCAGCGTTGAGAAATAATTATACTATGCGTTTAAATGTTTAAGTTCATCATAGCCTGCATCTCCTAAAATATGAGCGTTATACACATGTTTGAAATTCAATTCATCTTGCTTAAAGAGAATAAGTAAGTTAGCGTTGTCCCTAATCATATGTTTCGGTATCTTTGCATATGTCTGACCTAAATAAAATGAATCAACATCCTTTATGTCTACTCATGCTAAAATATTCTCTAAGTTTTTCCTGTTTGTCACAGATAATATCATCGAAAATGAATACTGAATTAGGTTTCACATCATTAGGGGTGATTACATCATCGCTTTCGCCATATTTAGGTTGAAATAAAGACTTGGCGTATAGGTAGATATTTTCAAATTTTAATTCGTTTTCATTGTTAGTAGACCTAACAAGACATTAGTTTTACTACAAGAAGAAGGTACATTCAAAATTGCTCTATAGGAAACATATAAAAGCTTATCACTTATCACCATCGGAATATTTTCGAGAAACACGATCGTCTAAGTTAAAATTATTGATTTAAAAAGTAATGACCATTACTCATCCTTTGTGTTTCGCCATATTTAAACGTTATTTCACAATACATCATACATTTTCAATAGCTTCGAAATACGCAGATATGTAATAATATACTATATACTCTTGTAGGTTATTCAAAGTATCTATAGTAAACTCTTATGACTAATAATAATCTGTAACCTTATTGTCTTTTATTACATCACAGGTTAGAACATACGAATATAATTCAGGTTAGATTAGGTTAGAGCCTACGAATACATTTTAGGGCAGAACGTAGGGAGCAGAGTAAGTACAAAACAACATTCTTTCATACAAGAACGTTTATTGATACGAGTAGTTTCGACGCTACTTAAAACATAATACATAACTTATATATATAATATCTATTAAAATAGTACATTTCGTATACACTAATAATGGTACTACATACTCGACTATAAAGTAAACATGCTAAGTATAACAACAGTTTAAAAGAATAGATAGTAAATATAACTATATCTAATTATTTTATATAATACTATGTTAACTAAGAGGTTATATACAGAATATATACACCTGTATTCGACCTCTAGAGGGTTCATAAGACTACAGTAGACCAGACCAGACCAGACTAGACTATAGATGATAGACAGTAAAATCATGAACAATTATACGGCCTGTAATATAATAGAGCTTACTTGATATTTTAAAATTAGTGGCTGAATCTAATTATTACAGAAATTCAATTGTAGAAACTGAAGTAGGTAGATTTAGGTCGCGCGACCTAAATCTAACCTAAAATATATTCGTAGACTGTAACCCAACTAATATAATATGTAAGTTTTTTCGAATGTTAATGACGATTTCGTAAGTTGCTATAATGGTCTAACGTAATAAATATTTTATGAACTAATCTTAATAGAGATTTTTTTTGTAAGTAGCTACATGCTCTAACCTAATAAATGTTTTATGAACTAATCTTAATAGAGATTCTTGAATCTTTGCAACAACCGGAGTCTAAAATCTATAACCTTAATATAATTTTTGGGGGTCTAACCTAGATTGCTTCATTTAATTTAATCATTTATATTAATATTATATCGATTTATCATGCAATTTTGGGTTTTAAAGTAAAGTTTAGAAGTTTAGAATCCTTAAAACTCTCTACCTTCCTTTAACAATCAATTACAAAAACTGGATGAGTTTCTGGCGTATAGGTAGATATTTTCAAATTTTAATTCGTTTTTCATTAATTAGTAGACCTAACAAGGCATTAGTTTTACCATAAGAAGCAGGTACACTCAAAATTGCTCTACAGGAAACAGATAAAAGCTTACAATGCTTCTTATCACCATCGGAATATTATCGAGAAACATGATCGTCTAAGTTAAATATATTTAGCGACTTCTTTTGCTTAATAATTTTCATTACGGTATATGTATATGTCTAGTCACAGTTTCAGCAAACGCATTGTATTCTATCAACGAATCATGTAAATATCAAAAATTCGTAACGGTTATGCATAGGTTTAATACCATCATCAGCTCATTTAAAGGAAATGTTAGATTTTTAACAGTTTACGAGCAATAATCAAAGACTATTCTATAATGATGTATTATTTATTTATAAACGTTACATAGTATAGTAGCTAAATACATGACTGACTGAAAAAGTTACTTTTATTAATGATGACTATTGAATTCGATCTGTCACTAGCTTAACCTTTTAATTTCCACTTTTGACCAAATTATAGTTGATCTGATCAAATATTGCTTACAAATCGGAGCTCTAATCTAATGTCTACAGTAGAATCCTTAAAACTCTCTATGAAGTTTTAGAGTTGTCGATTACTAAGACACCCGTTTCTTCTGCCTCCCTTAGTAAATTCATATTGTTAGCTTCTACTTTGTCAACTGTTACTAGAATGCTGTTCTTTAGATCCTTTACCTCGCTCTATGTATCTGTAGTCATTACAATGAAAGTTTGTACTGTTGTGTCGAATTGACGATTTGATTTGAAAATTTAATAATGTAATTTATCGTTTAAACTAACCCTTGTTTACTTCTATATATGTTTAATTAATATGTAATTAGTACATCAAAATATGTTCTTAATATGTTTTCAATTTCCTTATAAAATATAACTATATATCATTGAAATAAAACATTATTAAAATATTAAAAAATAATTTTATTTTATCACGTCCTAAGTATTTACACGACTGATCACGTTTCTCGTCAGCTTCTTTTCAAACAATTGCAGTCGTTTATCATAAACCTAATGGTGAGCCTGTATTATTCGTATTACGATATGGATATATTATTCAATTTTCATATCTTTTGCTAACCCTACATAACCTAAGCTTTACATAGCTTTAGGCATGTTTTATATTTCGTATTTAAACACATAAGACGACATATCTGAATGATATATTAAATAAAAATAAATTGCTACTAAACGTAAGCTAGACTTGAATGATATCGATCGATATGCTATAATATGTATAGCTTAAATGCTAGATTAGTGAAGGAACATACAGTGAAGAGTGTTTTGGGAAAACCTTAATGTAGCTGCTGAGCTCTGCTAACCAGCTTCACTTATAGGTACACTATCTATTTAGCTGATTCAATAAAAATTTCGTTATTTAAAAATTCCTAACATTTATCTGTTTTAGAATATTCAAAGGCAGTATATGACAATAAATTATCGTGAGACTCCTGATCTATACAAAACGTCTTATATAAAATTAGAGATAAAAAAAAATTAAACCTATGACATATGGTGAAAATGCAAATATTCAATAATTCTAACCCCAATTTTTCTACTTTTCTAGACGTAATGTAATTTTGAACAGATTTTAACCCTTTTCGTTATATCTACTACCATTGTAAGCGATTTCTACATATACGTTCTTATTGTTTATACACCATATAGATATTCGTAGCATCTAAAGTAAACTCTTATTTAAACGTTATTTTATAATATATCATACATTTCAGCAGCTCGTATGATTACCCGTCTCTATCGTAACCCAGTATGTAAGGACATTATGTTAAATACTATCTCATACATGTAAATAGTTACAACAACAAAATAGAAAAGTATACTTGAGGGTAAGAAAGAAGTCCTGGACGCGGCTATCTATAACATATGTCATATGTTTGTAATACGTCTTTATAACTTTGAAACTTTACGTGATTTCCTCTTATAATATCTCTAGTTATGAGAACCTTGAAGACTTAACCTGGAGAAATAAAACAGATAAATATTTTACTTTTTATTGAAACTAGTTAACTTATATTCTAACATACATATTTGAAACTAGACAACTTATATTCTAACACAAATATACAACAACAAAATAGAAAAGTATACTTGAGGGTAACATTTTATATAACCATTATCTTTTATTCTATAATACCTTCTTCTTTAAGCTCAGAAATAATTGAAATAATCTCATCCTAGTTTTCTAAACTACTGCTACCCCTCTGTTTTAAGGTATACAGTAGACGAAGCTTATCGACAACTTGATTCCAATACGGCGTTTTGTTTTTGGAAATTGAAATTGGTAGCTTGAGGTTAGAGCCTACGAATACATTTTTAGGATAGAACGTAGGGAGCAGAGTAAGTATAAAACAACATACTTTCATACAAGAACGTTTATTAATACGAGTAGTTTCGATGCTACTTAAAACATAATACATAACTTAAATATATAATATCTATTAAAATAGACCAGACCAGACCAGACCAGACCAGACTAGACTAGACTATAGATGATAGACAGTAAAATCATGAACAATTATACCGTCTGTAATATAATAGAGCTTACTTGATATTTTAAAATTAGCGGCTGAATCTAATTATTATAGAAATTCAATTGTAGAAACTGAAGATGTAATCTTTAAAACATCTAAAGTTAGAAGTTTTTAGTAGTCAGGTCAGATTAATAGAGGGTGTTATAATCAAATCGTTTTAGAAACTATTTGTTTGTAAGATTGGCGCCGTAAAGAAAAACAGCATAGCTGTAGTCTTGATTTTGAAATTGAGATAGCTCGGAACAAAACGATGAATACAAAGTTTAGAAGTTTATTTCAAAATTCTGTGATAAAAAACATTAATTCTTCTTTACTTTACTTTAAAACCCAAAATTGCATGATAAATCAATATAATATTAATATAAATGATTAAATTAAATGAAGCAATCTAGGTTAGACCCCTAAAAATTATATTAAGGTTATAGATTTTAGACCCCGGTTGTTGCAAAGATTCAAGAATCTCTATTAAGATTAGTTCATAAAGCATTTATTAGGTTAGAGCATGTAGCTACTTACAAAAAATCTCTATTAAGATTAGTTCATAAAATATTTATTAGGTTAGACCATTGTAGCTACTTACAAAATCGTCATTAACATTCGAAAAACTTCACGTTCTGACCGAAGGGTTAAGGTTGAAGGGAGAAGGGAGAAGGGAGAAGGGAGAAGGGAGAAGGGAGAAGGGTGAAGGGAGAAGGGAGAAGGGTGAAGGGAGAAGGGTGAAGTTTTTCGAATGTTAATGACGATTTTGTAAGTAGCTACAATGGTCTAACCTAATAAATATTTTATGAACTAATCTTAATAGAGATTTTTTGTAAGTAGCTACATGCTCTAACCTAATAAATGCTTTATGAACTAATCTTAATAGAGATTCTTGAATCTTTGCAACAACCGGGGTCTAAAATCTATAACCTTAATATAATTTTTTAGGGGTCTAACCTAGATTGCTTCATTTAATTTAATCATTTATATTAATATTATATTGATTTATCATGCAATTTTGGGTTTTAAAGTAAAGTAAAGAAGAATTAATGTTTTTTATCACAGAATTTTGAAATAAACTTCTAAACTTTGTATTCATCGTTTTGTTCCGAGCTATCTCAATTTCAAAATCAAGACTACAGCTATGCTGTTTTTCTTTACGGCGCCAATCTTACAAACAAATAGTTTCTAAAACGATTTGATTATAACACCCTCTATTAATCTGACCTGACTACTAAAAACTTCTAACTTTAGATGTTTTAAAGATTACATCTTCAGTTTCTACAATTGAATTTCTATAATAATTAGATTCAGCCGCTAATTTTAAAATATCAAGTAAGCTCTATTATATTACAGACGGTATAATTGTTCATGATTTTACTGTCTATCATCTATAGTCTAGTCTAGTCTGGTCTGGTCTGGTCTGGTCTATTTTAATAGATATTATATATTTAAGTTATGTATTATGTTTTAAGTAGCATCGAAACTACTCGTATTAATAAACGTTCTTGTATGAAAGTATGTTGTTTTATACTTACTCTGCTCCCTACGTTCTATCCTAAAAATGTATTCGTAGGCTCTAACCTCAAGCTACCAATTTCAATTTCCAAAAACAAAACGCCGTATTGGAATCAAGTTGTCGATAAGCTTCGTCTACTGTATACCTTAAAACAGAGGGGTAGCAGTAGTTTAGAAAACTAGGATGAGATTATTTCAATTATTTCTGAGCTTAAAGAAGAAGGTATTATAGAATAAAAGATAATGGTTATACAAAATGTTACCCTCAAGTATACTTTTCTATTTTGTTGTTGTATATTTGTGTTAGAATATAAGTTGTCTAGTTTCAAATATGTATGTTAGAATATAAGTTAACTAGTTTCAATAAAAAGTAAAATACTTATCTGTTTTATTTCTCCAGGTTAAGTCTTCAAGGTTCTCATAACTAGAGATATTATAAGAGGAAATCACGTAAAGTTTCAAAGTTATAAAGACGTATTACAAACATATGACATATGTTATAGATAGCCGCGTCCAGGACTTCTTTCTTACCCTCAAGTATACTTTTCTATTTTGTTGTTGTAACTATTTACATGTATGAGATAGTATTTAACATAATGTCCTTACATACTGGGTTACGATAGAGACGGGTAATCATACGAGCTGCTGAAATGTATGATATATTATAAAATAACGTTTAAATAAGAGTTTACTTTAGATGCTACGAATATCTATATGGTGTATAAACAATAAGAACGTATATGTAGAAATCGCTTACAATGGTAGTAGATATAACGAAAAGGGTTAAAATCTGTTCAAAATTACATTACGTCTAGAAAAGTAGAAAAATTGGGGTTAGAATTATTGAATATTTGCATTTTCACCATATGTCATAGGTTTAATTTTTTTTTTATCTCTAATTTTATATAAGACGTTTTGTATAGATCAGGAGTCTCACGATAATTTATTGTCATATACTGCCTTTGAATATTCTAAAACAGATAAATGTTAGGAATTTTTAAATAACGAAATTTTTATTGAATCAGCTAAATAGATAGTGTACCTATAAGTGAAGCTGGTTAGCAGAGCTCAGCAGCTACATTAAGGTTTTCCCAAAACACTCTTCACTGTATGTTCCTTCACTAATCTAGCATTTAAGCTATACATATTATAGCATATCGATCGATATCATTCAAGTCTAGCTTACGTTTAGTAGCAATTTATTTTTATTTAATATATCATTCAGATATGTCGTCTTATGTGTTTAAATACGAAATATAAAACATGCCTAAAGCTATGTAAAGCTTAGGTTATGTAGGGTTAGCAAAAGATATGAAAATTGAATAATATATCCATATCGTAATACGAATAATACAGGCTCACCATTAGGTTTATGATAAACGACTGCAATTGTTTGAAAAGAAGCTGACGAGAAACGTGATCAGTCGTGTAAATATTTAGGACGTGATAAAATAAAATTATTTTTTAATATTTTAATAATGTTTTATTTCAATGATATATAGTTATATTTTATAAGGAAATTGAAAACATATTAAGAACATATTTTGATGTACTAATTACATATTAATTAAACATATATAGAAGTAAACAAGGGTTAGTTTAAACGATAAATTACATTATTAAATTTTCAAATCAAATCGTCAATTCGACACAACAGTACAAACTTTCATTGTAATGACTACAGATACATAGAGCGAGGTAAAGGATCTAAAGAACAGCATTCTAGTAACAGTTGACAAAGTAGAAGCTAACAATATGAATTTACTAAGGGAGGCAGAAGAAACGGGTGTCTTAGTAATCGACAACTCTAAAACTTCATAGAGAGTTTTAAGGATTCTACTGTAGACATTAGATTAGAGCTCCGATTTGTAAGCAATATTTGATCAGATCAACTATAATTTGGTCAAAAGTGGAAATTAAAAGGTTAAGCTAGTGACAGATCGAATTCAATAGTCATCATTAATAAAAGTAACTTTTTCAGTCAGTCATGTATTTAGCTACTATACTATGTAACGTTTATAAATAAATAATACATCATTATAGAATAGTCTTTGATTATTGCTCGTAAACTGTTAAAAATCTAACATTTCCTTTAAATGAGCTGATGATGGTATTAAACCTATGCATAACCGTTACGAATTTTTGATATTTACATGATTCGTTGATAGAATACAATGCGTTTGCTGAAACTGTGACTAGACATATACATATACCGTAATGAAAATTATTAAGCAAAAGAAGTCGCTAAATATATTTAACTTAGACGATCATGTTTCTCGATAATATTCCGATGGTGATAAGAAGCATTGTAAGCTTTTATCTGTTTCCTGTAGAGCAATTTTGAGTGTACCTGCTTCTTATGGTAAAACTAATGCCTTGTTAGGTCTACTAATTAATGAAAAACGAATTAAAATTTGAAAATATCTACCTATACGCCAGAAACTCATCCAGTTTTTGTAATTGATTGTTAAAGGAAGGTAGAGAGTTTTAAGGATTCTAAACTTCTAAACTTTACTTTAAAACCCAAAATTGCATGATAAATCGATATAATATTAATATAAATGATTAAATTAAATGAAGCAATCTAGGTTAGACCCCCAAAAATTATATTAAGGTTATAGATTTTAGACTCCGGTTGTTGCAAAGATTCAAGAATCTCTATTAAGATTAGTTCATAAAACATTTATTAGGTTAGAGCATGTAGCTACTTACAAAAAAAATCTCTATTAAGATTAGTTCATAAAATATTTATTACGTTAGACCATTATAGCAACTTACGAAATCGTCATTAACATTCGAAAAAACTTACATATTATATTAGTTGGGTTACAGTCTACGAATATATTTTAGGTTAGATTTAGGTCGCGCGACCTAAATCTACCTACTTCAGTTTCTACAATTGAATTTCTGTAATAATTTTAAAATATCAAGTAAGCTCTATTATATTACAGGCCGTATAATTGTTCATGATTTTACTGTCTATCATCTATAGTCTAGTCTGGTCTGGTCTGGTCTACTGTAGTCTTATGAACCCTCTAGAGGTCGAATACAGGTGTATATATTCTGTATATAACCTCTTAGTTAACATAGTATTATATAAAATAATTAGATATAGTTATATTTACTATCTATTCTTTTAAACTGTTGTTATACTTAGCATGTTTACTTTATAGTCGAGTATGTAGTACCATTATTAGTGTATACGAAATGTACTATTTTAATAGATATTATATATATAAGTTATGTATTATGTTTTAAGTAGCGTCGAAACTACTCGTATCAATAAACGTTCTTGTATGAAAGAATGTTGTTTTGTACTTACTCTGCTCCCTACGTTCTGCCCTAAAATGTATTCGTAGGCTCTAACCTAATCTAACCTGAATTATATTCGTATGTTCTAACCTGTGATGTAATAAAAGACAATAAGGTTACAGATTATTATTAGTCATAAGAGTTTACTATAGATACGTTGAATAACCTACAAGAGTATATAGTATATTATTACATATCTGCGTATTTCGAAGCTATTGAAAATGTATGATGTATTGTAAAATAACGTTTAAATATGGCGAAACACAAAGGATGAGTAATGGTCATTACTTTTTAAATCAATAATTTTAACTTAGACGATCGTGTTTCTCGAAAATATTCCGATGGTGATAAGTGATAAGCTTTTATATGTTTCCTATAGAGCAATTTTGAATGTACCTTCTTCTTGTAGTAAAACTAATGTCTTGTTAGGTCTACTAACAATGAAAACGAATTAAAATTTGAAAATATCTACCTATACGCCAAGTCTTTATTTCAACCTAAATATGGCGAAAGCGATGATGTAATCACCCCTAATGATGTGAAACCTAATTCAGTATTCATTTTCGATGATATTATCTGTGACAAACAGGAAAAACTTAGAGAATATTTTAGCATGAGTAGACATAAAGGATGTTGATTCATTTTATTTAGGTCAGACATATGCAAAGATACCGAAACATCTGATTAGGGACAACGCTAACTTACTTATTCTCTTTAAGCAAGATGAATTGAATTTCAAACATGTGTATAACGCTCATATTTTAGGAGATGCAGGCTATGATGAACTTAAACATTTAAACGCATAGTATAATTATTTCTCAACGCTGAATATATATCGGTATTTTTCTAGTTTGATTAAATCCTATAAGTTATATTCATATCGCCCTCTAGACGTAATGTAATTTTGAACAAATGCTAGCCTTTTTTCGTTATATCTACTACCTTGTAAACAGTTTCTAAATATGTGTTCTTATTGTTTATACACCATATAGATATTCGTAGCATCTAAAGTAAACTCTTATTTAAACGTTATTTTATAATATATCATACATTTCAGCAGCTCGTATGATTACCCGTCTCTATCGTAACCCAGTATGTAAGGACATTATGTTAAATACTATCTCATACATGTAAATAAACATTTCTTTAAAGAGTTTGTTAGGTCACCTAATCTGTTATATAATATTACTATGATATTAGAGCTCGAGTTTAATTATATTCTGTGGCCGAAGCTTTTTTTTTAAACTTTATTTATTGAATATAATAAAACACATTTATATATTTCGTTTGCAGTCGTAGAATATATTTTATTAATTTTTTATTAGTAGAAAACTATAATGATACAAATGTATTAATATTACTTTGTCTGTAATTATTTTAACGAAGTTTTAAGACGAGCTTAAAATAATTAAATTTGAATTAACACACTTAACAGAACAATTTTAAAATTCACATTTAAATGACATTAAGCAAAATAATTAATTAAAACTCGAATGAGCCTTTATGTTTTTACTAGCAGGACAATGTAAAAATCCACACCTAGTTTTATACTCACACAGGATAAACACTTGTTGAATATTTAATAACGACTTGTGAGTTGGATGATGATTTATAAAGACTAAAGACTTAATATTAAAACAGAGGTATTTATACCTTATCGCCTACACAGTTTTCATGGTCATGAGAGAATAAATGCTACACAGGTTTCTCATAGAGATAACGCTCATTTATCAGAAGGCTGGTAATTTGATTATCGTGAGTTTTATTATCTTAAGCAATTCTCATGTAACATGATCTTATCTATAGTGCGATTCTACGTACGTTACTCCTCCACCCTTAGTATTTTCAATGTTATTAAAATAATTTGAAAATAAAATTTGAAATAATATTTATATATTATAAAAATTTTCAAAGAAATCTAAATTGGTATTTCTTCGTTATTTTTGTTATTTATAAAATCTTTATTTAGAAAATCTATAAATTTGATTTTGAAGGAGTTACGTTTACAATAAATATACAATAATAAACTTATAACTATTACAATGATAAATATAATTATAATGATACTTAATAAGCTCAGATGATCGAGGGTTGTAGTACTATTCATCTTTAGAAGATGATTTTGGTTTGTGATCTTCAGTTGATATTTGTTCAATTTCTGTGTATCGATTGTAGTTAAATCGATTTTAGTTATATTTACATGTTCGAATTAAGGGATTGTTAATTTTGCAATATCTATGATATTAAATTCCATTACTTTATTAGAAATACTTTTGGCTGTAGATAACATATTTTTGTGATTGATCATGACAATACAGTCAGGACTAAGATGTATAAGTTTTGAACCAACAAGTTCTTTTGGATACATTTAATGTCTAAAACGATAATTGTTTCATATAAATGTAGGTATTTTGGGTCAGCAGGATAAGGGATGGTTAAAACGTCTTGATCTGTGAGGTATGAAGAAATTTAATTTCAAATAGTATTATTAAAAATATTAACTTGTTCGATTAGGATGAGGAGCATTGTTGTCTTGAAAAAGGTAACATTTCGTTAGCATGTCTTTGAAGTGGTGGTCTACCATCAGGGGGTGTTAGTTCGTAAACGTCATGTTCTAAAATTTTTGAGATAATATAAGGTCCGTCAAATCTTGGATCCTTTTTATTTCTTAGATTGGTTTTTATAAATACTTTGCTATTCAAATTAAATTGTTTATTTGTTTTGGATTTGCTTAATTTGGAATTTCGATTTTCGTTAGTTTCCATCTGAGTTTTTTGTAGGGATTCATATAAATATTTCATTTTAGTTTTATGTGTAGATAAGTAATCATGATAATATGATCTGTTATAGTCAAGGTCAAAGGGGTTTTTACTTACAGTGTGTCCAAAAATGACTTCAACAGGGGTTAAATGAAGATTTGAATGTATCGTGTCAATATAAGAATTTTGATCATTATTTTCTTCGTTGTTCGGGTTTTCAATGTTTTCAGTAGCGTCAGTTTGAGGGGGATTATAAGTTGAAATGTCAAATAAGTCTGTAATATCGGGAGTACTTGCTCTGCTAGCTAGTCTGCTGTCATAATTAGTTTGTTCTGGTTCAGGGGTTGATAACGATGCAGGTCTAATATTTAATGGGTGAATTTGAATTCTGGATAATGCATCTGCAACTTTATTTATTTTTCCGGGGATATAATTTACAGTAAAGTCAAATTCTTCTAATTTCATTGCCCAACGAGTTAATTTTGAATTTGGTTCTTTTAAATTCTTGAGCCATACTAATGGTCTATGATCTGTAAATAAGGTAAATTTCTTTCCATAAAGATAGGGTCTAAATTGTTTTGTTGCCCAAATAACTGCTAATAATTCTCTTTCGATAGTACTATAATTTTGTTCAGAATTATTTAAAGTCCTAGAAGCATAACAAACAGGTTTTCCTTTTTGAGATAATACTGCGCCTAAAGCGAATTTGCTAGCGTCTGTGGTTAGTTCAAAAGGTTCATCAAAATTGGGGTATTGTAGAATTGGTTCGTTAGTCAAAATGTTTTTACAATGTTCGAATTTAGATAAAAACTCTGTTGTATGAATAATTTTGTTACCTTTCTTTAAACATATGGTTAAGAATTTTGTTATTTTCGCGAAATCTTTTATAAATTTTCGATAATATCCAAATAGTCCTAAGAATGATTTAATTTCGGTTCTTGTTTTGGGTGCTGGAAAGTTTTTGATTGCTAAGATCTTGTTTGGATCTGGTTTAATTCCTTCTGGAGTTACAATATGTCCTAAATATTTAATGGATTTATGTAGAAATTCTGATTTGTCTAATTGAATTTTGATATTATGTTGTCTACATCTTTGGAATATATTTTTTAGTCTAAACATGTGATCTTGAAGAGAAGCGGAATAAATTATGATGTCGTCTAAGTAGACTAGACATTGTTGGGGTGTTAAACCTATAAGGGCGTTATTGATTGCACGCTGGAATGTAGCTGGTGCATTTTTTAAACCAAAAGGCATTCTTTTAAATTGGAAATGACCTTCTTCTGTCGAGAAAGCTGTTTTCTCTCTATCCTTTTTCTCAATTTCTATTTGCCAGAAACCGGATGCGAGGTCAAGAGTACTAAAATACTTTGATCTGCCTAAATTATCTAAAACGGTTTCTATTCGGGGTAATGGGAATTTGTCCTCGATAGTCTGTTCGTTCAGTTTCCTGTAATCTATGACGATCCTCCACTTCTGTTTTTGGGATGCGTCTAATTTCTTTTTTACTACCCAAATTGGAAAATTAAATAGGGATTCTGATGGTTCAATAATTTGGTCCTTTAACATTTTATGAATTTGGTTTTTGACTTCTTCACGGTGAATCTGGGGGTATCTATATGTCTTAGTGTAAATAGGGGCATCTGTTTTTGTCCTAATATGGTGTTTTGCTAAATTTGTTGCTGAAAGGGGTATGTCTGGGGTGTAGAATACGTCTTTGTATTCATAGCAAAGGTTTGTCAAGAGGGTTTCTTCTTCCTCATTAAGATGTTCTAATCTTAAATTATTTTTTAAATTTTCGTTCAAAATTTTTCTTACGTTGGAAGAGGATTTTACATTGAAATTATTAATTTGGATTAAATCATCTGAATTGTTATAATCTTCTAAAATTAAAGGGTCATAAATACTGATAACTTGAGGTTCATTGGAAGTATTGATAAGGCTTATTTGAAAATAATTGTTGTATAATCTGACAATAGCTGAAGGCATAATGACGTGGGCGTTAAACTTAAGTTTGGGGGTTAATTTTGTTCCATTAATTCCAACTGCTGGAAGTGTTGTAAAAATTTCGGTTCGAGCTGGTATATGGATCTTTTTTATTGGTTCCTGATTTGATTTTAAATTTGAAAAATTACAATGATTTCGTTGTTGCATTTCTTGCTTTAATTTGGAAGGGTTATAATAAAAAGGTACGGTTGTTTTTTCCGTTTGGATATGCATCCATTTATAATCGATTGATGCGGATAAGTCCATCAAAAGATCTGATCCTATAAGTCCTACATAGTCGGGATGAAAGTCAAATAAGTAACATGTATGAAGTCCTTCTTCGTCAAAAAGATTAGGTATAGGGATGTCTGCTACGTAATTATGTTGAGTAGTTCCATGGGAAGTTGTAATTTCAAAATTATATTTATAAATAGATTCTGGGAAGTTTTCTTGCACGAATTTGGGAGAAATGATAGTTTTTGAACTCCCTGTATCGATCAATAATTTTTCATTCGATCCTGGGATGATTAAATAGGGTAAGTTTGCTTTGGGGTTTATGTTAAAATGTAATAGGGGTTCCGAGGCTCTTAATGAAAATTTACATTAGAGTCCATGTTTTCGTATTCTTCTTCTGGTTGATTGTAATATTGATTCTCTTGGACATATTCGTCTTGGGGATGTTCATCTTGAGGATAATTAGGATTTTCATTAGAAGTATTATCAAAATATACGAGATCTGGTTCGTCATATTCAATATTATTGAAAGATGTTGATGGTAAATTATCGTCGTGATAATTTATTTCTTCTGGAATTGCATTTGGAAAGCGTCTAAAGCGTTGTGAGTTCGTTCTGAATTTATTTTGATTTCCTAATTGTCTGGTAGCGGGTCTTTTAATTATGCTAACCTCCATAGGTTCTGGAGTATATGTGGGTTGATGGTTCGGTTTGAAAGAACTAAAATTTCTAGATTGATTTGATCTAATGTTGCTACTTGAAGCATTATTCGACGTGAAATTTGGGAAATTATTTTGTCTATTAGGAAAATTACTTGGTCTTGAATTAGTATTTGAGAAATTAGGGAAATTATTTGAAAAATTATTTGGTCTTGAGAAATTGGGGAAATTATTCGGATTTCCAAATTTTTCAGTTGTAGGTTGAGTAGTACATAGGTTTTGGGATGGTTTAGGATAGTTATTTTTAGATGTTAAATGTATTTGATTATTTTTTGTAAAATTTTGGTTCATTTTAAAATTTTGGTTTTGTGAATAACGAATATCTAGTTCTTCTTTAATAATTTTTAGGGCTGATTCTAAAGAATTTGGATTTCTAGATCTGACGAATGTTCCTAAATTTTCGTTTAGTCCACTGACAAATGTTCGTAAAGCTAATTTTGAATTTTCTTCTAATTTGTGGGTTTTAATTACTACTGGATCCGGTCCTAATGAAACTTTTGCATTTAGGGTCGCTAAATGCGTCCTAATTTTATTATAAAATTCAATAGGGTTATCTTTGCCTTGTCGAATTCTAGTTAAGTCAATTAATAAATTTGTTTCTGATCTTTGATCGCCAAAACTTTCTATTAAAACAGTTTTTATTTCATTCCAGGTATTGTAGTTATATCCTGTTATAATTTCAAGGGCTTGTCCTTTTAATCTATTTCTAATTGAAGAAATAATTAATTTATTTATAAATTCTTCGGGATTTGCTGTACAAAATTGTGTGGTGATAGTTTCTGTAGCTCTAACAAATTCTGATAAAGTGGCTGTGTTGCCATCATAAATGGGAATTTCATTTAAAAGTGTTGGATTGAAAACTGCCATATTATTGTTGTTGTTATTTAAGAATAATAAAGGGGATGTATTTGAATTTGAGCTTGGGTTTACTGTGCGTTCAGCACTTCTACAACGTCTCGGAGATCGAGATCGATTTCTAAGCATTTAAAATTAAACAAAAATTGTATAATCTTTACCTTAAAAACTAATTTGTTAAAAAAAAGAATAATTAGAATAACACAATTATTTTTAAAATTATTTTTATTGTTAGTAAACAGTTTCGGGGTTCCTACCCATACATGGCAAGCATGAAAGGCTTTACAATGTCACTAGCTGACAATACCTATTCGGTCTGGCGTCTACCATGTACGTAATCAATAATTAATTAAAAATGTTAAAACTAAGTTAGTATGGTTTTAAAAATGATTTAATAAATTCGCTGGTTTCTTCTTGAAACACTTTTCACTTTGAAAAAGAAAAAAAACACTTACTTTGTTGCGTAGAATTAAAATTGATTGCAATAATCAGCTGGAAACAACGTCCCAAGGTTGCAATAACCATACGATGTGCTGTCTGTTGTGTACCTCGAACTGGAGACTTCCGCGGGGCCAATGTTAGAAGCGTGCGTTGGAAGCCTGGACGGTCGATGGTGCTGTTGGGATGTCGCGCCTTGATTCTCGAAGCCTCGTGCCAATTTTAAAAGCGATGAAACTCCAATTCTCTTGACGTCGACACGTTGTTGGGAACGGTTTTCCTTTGGATCAAGTGTTAAAACACAAAATCGATATTTATTGTCGATTTTCCAAAATCCGTTACGAAATCTGCGCCAGTTTAATTATATTCTGTGGCCGAAGCTTTTTTTTAAAACTTTATTTATTGAATATAATAAAACACATTTATATATTTCGTTTGCAGTCGTAGAATATATTTTATTAATTTTTTATTAGTAGAAAACTATAATGATACAAATGTATTAATATTACTTTGTCTGTAATTATTTTAACGAAGTTTTAAGACGAGCTTAAAATAATTAAATTTGAATTAACACACTTAACAGAACAATTTTAAAATTCACATTTAAATGACATTAAGCAAAATAATTAATTAAAACTCGAATGAGCCTTTATGTTTTTACTAGCAGGACAATGTAAAAATCCACACCTAGTTTTATACTCACACAGGATAAACACTTGTTGAATATTTAATAACGACTTGTGAGTTGGATGATGATTTATAAAGACTAAAGACTTAATATTAAAACAGAGGTATTTATACCTTATCGCCTACACAGTTTTCATGGTCATGAGAGAATAAATGCTACACAGGTTTCTCATAGAGATAACGCTCATTTATCAGAAGGCTGGTAATTTGATTATCGTGAGTTTTATTATCTTAAGCAATTCTCATGTAACATGATCTTATCTATAGTGCGATTCTACGTACGTTACTCTCGTTGATTACAGTTTTACCATTAGGACATACTTAGCATACGGGTTAACACAAGGGTGAGTAATTGTTATTTAAAACAATAATTTATGCCGCTTTTAAGATGATAATCTCTTAATAAATTATTTAGAAAATCTAAATTCCTTTCAGTCAGTCATTCGTAAGAACGTTTGTTTATTTATGGTTTGAAAGCAGTTTTAAAGAATGTCGAAACATGGCTAATTAGTTTGTACGTATTTTCATGCAAAACATTTAGTTTGAAAGTTATTTCTTAAACAGTTTTAGCTATAGATAATGTTTTTTGAATTTTAAAAATAATGCTTCACAGTGTTCTATATTCTTAAGAAGATTCACTTGAATAAAATTTTATGAAATCATAACGACCCTAATTGTTTCCTTTCAAACTAAATGTTTATGCCGTATATTTAAACAAGTCTAATGCACCAGAGCTAATCCGACAGTTGATTGACAGTAGCTTAAGAGTTACTTTTGTATAGTTGAAAATAAATTTTTTATTATTACGTTTCTACATATTAAATTATTTTCACAGAATTACATGATGACCTGAAGATAAATATCAAATAGGACTGATTTATTTTAAAATAAATTTATGAGAGAGAGATGAGAGATGGCAAATAATATATAAAAATGAGATGTACAGAATGAGATATCAGTTATGTAAATGAGAGAGGAGATACACTAATGATACCATGAGAAATCATATATGTAAATGAGAGAGGAGATATGTAATTGTTACCGTGAATTAATTTAATTAGATCAATTAATTTAATTCGCGCATTTAATTAGACCACGCCTCATTTGAATATTAATTCGCGCATTTAATGATGTAACTGTCAAATAATCATATAGATTAATTATGCTTAATATGAATTTTAGTTCGTATAAGATTAACGGTGACGCGTATCTATTTAATAAATACAACTTTTACAGTCTTTTAATAGATTACCTCGTTGGTGTAGTGGATGCATTGGCTGACTACCATTCGACCGGTCCCCGGTTCAAATCCTGTTGGCTCCATTGGTTTTTTATAAAAAATATAGCGGGTTGCCTATCAACAGGCGCATAGAAATCTACTATACCGATCATATGACGTCACCGATAGATGGCAGTAGTAGTACTAAAAATTTGAATCTAAGGGCGGGAAATCCTAGATGATAAATTGAAAATGAAAGATACAAAATGGCAGATATGTTCACGCATGCATATGAGAAATTATATATGTAAATGAGAGAGGAGATATGTAATTGATACCGTGAATTAATTTAATTAGATCAATTAATTTAATTCGCCCATGCATATGAGAAATCATATATGTAAATGAGAGAGGAGATATGTAATTGACACCGTGAATTAATTTAATTAGATCAATTAATTTAATTCGCCCATGCATATGAGAAATCATATATGTAAATGAGAGAGGAGATATGTAATTGATACCGTGAATTAATTTAATTAGATCAATTAATTTAATTCGCGCATTTAATTCGCGCATTTAATTCGCGCTCGCGCATTTAATTAGACCACGCCTCATTTGCATATTAATTAGATCGCGGGTCATTTGAATATTAATTAGATCGCGGGTTATTTGAATATAGTAGGCGTGTCATCCAAGATGGCGGCGACCAATCAGAAGCAAGGGGAGGAGCTACAGGAGTGGGGGTAGCCAATCAGAAGCAGGGGGGGAGCTACAGGAGTGGGGGTAACCAATCAGAGCGCAGTAGGCGTGGCCAGGAAAAAAGGAGTGGGGTTGGTCTCAGGTGGCCCAATACCTACTTATGAATATGTATCTGGTTAGGATCTGAAAGGATCTCTTTTAATTGTCTTGTCATAAATATCTTTATTTACCTACCTTTTAGAGCTACTTATATTTCCGGTACATTTTCGTTGTAGATCTTCATTTTTTGTCTTTTATGTTTTTTATTGGTTGGATCTTGAAGCATATTTCATTTCTTCTTTTGTTGAACTATAAATAAACTGAATTCTATTTTACATTTATTTTTTCTGGCAATCGTAATCTGTATCCTTATTCTAAAGTTTCGTTATTATTTTTCCAGATTGGAAACAATTACTAATCTTAGGTATATGTACGAGGGCGTATTTTTATGTTATCTACCTAGCCATAGAAACAAAAAAGTGACGATGTCAAACAAATTATTAAAAAATTGCTGTCACTGTTAGAAGTACACGTGCTAAGTTGTGTTTAGTTTGTGCCGTTTATAGAGATTTGAGACGGTCTATTTGTTGATAAAATGAGTGAAATTAAGGTTGAACATCGCAGCGTAATAAAGTTCCTGACAAAAGAAAGCAATGGTCCAAAAGCAATTCATGAAAGAATGGTTGCAGTGTATGGGGAAGATGCACCATCTTATTTTCAAGTAAAATTTTGGTCTAAACTCTTTCGATGGGGTCGAGAATCAATCAATGATGACCCAAAGTCCGGACGATCCGTTGAAGCTCGAACTGAAGACATTGTGCGAAAAGTCGAAAAATTTGGTACTGCAAGATCGGCGTGTAAAGATCTCTGTCATTGCCAATGAAGTCGGTATATCCGAAACAAGTGTCCTCAAATTTATGCATGACGATTTGGGTATGAAGAAGGTGTCTGCACGGTGAATTCCCAGATTGCTTACACCTGAACAAAAACTGTACAGAAAAGAAGTTGCCCAAGAAAATTTGGCCGAGTTGGAGAGGTACAAACATTTTTTTCTCGAATTATCACCGGGGATGAGACTTGGGTACATTACTGGGACCCTCCTACTAAACAAGAATCCATGCAGTGGGTTCATAAGGGCTCTCCGCCACCAAAAAAGGCCAAAACACAATTTTCTGGTAAAAACTGATGGCAACTGTTTTCTGGGATGCTAAAGGAGTCTTGCTAATTGAATATATGCCGAGGGGGTCTACCATAAATGGAGAGGCCTACGGAAACACAATTAAAAATTTAAAAACCGCTCTGGAGGAAAAACGCCCGCATTCTTATCCACAAAAAAACTTGTTGCTGCACGACAATTGTCGGGTTCATAAGGCAAACCAAGTTCAGCAGATAATCAATGACTGTGGGTTTATAGAGTTAAGGCATCCACCTTATAGCCCTGACCTAGCTCCGTCAGACTTCTTTTTATTCAAAAATTTAAATAAGCATCTCAGGGGAAAGCGTTTTGCTTCTGATGAAGAACTCAAAGAAGCTGTTGAAGAATATTTTGCAGGGTTACCGAAGGGATTTTTTCTGAGGGTATGGGGCAATTGCAAAAAGATGGAATAAGTGTATTAGTGTTGAAGGGAGTTATGTAGAAAAATAATTTTTTTTTATTCTCCTATGTGCCATAACATATATTAACATAAAAATACGCCCTCGTATTTAGTGCAACATACATAGCTTTTTATTTTGTTATCATTAAAACTAGTGTACAGTTTTTGTAATTGGCAAATCAATATATTTTTACATTTATTTATTAGAGAGCGTATTAAAGCGTCCTTTCTAGCATAATTAAAATTATATAGAAAAAAAGCAAGCAACTTAAGCTCAAAGAGGTTAATTATAACTATTAAATACAAATAACCTAAAAATGTTTCAGTACATAGCTAATGATAATATAATTACTATAGATTAGAATATAAACAAGAAAAATGATAAGTTCAAATATCATGTTAAAAATTACAAAGGCAATATTAATGATAAAATATAATTGGAAAATATTAATAGTAGATTTAATTAATTAAGGAATAAGTTTAGAAAAGTAAAATTTCTAAAAAATTTAGATAAGATGGTTTAGGTTCTACATTAAAGCAATGTAAGGTTTAATTTTAGTTTAGTTTAGGTTTTTTTGAGTCTTGCCTGTTAAATATTATTGATGTCAGATCAGACATTTTATAAAGCGATGTTATGAAATTATCCGTTTGTGATTGCAATGCATGTGATTGTTCGCTTTTACAATAATTTAATCAGAAAACATACTTCTGATACGTCCAAGTCCCGGGATGTTGTTGTAGTGATCTTAGGGTTGCCTAAGATCACTTTTGAAAGTAGGAAGTAAGGACAGTCAAGAATTTCCAGAAACATTATTTATTATATACATTTACAATAATAAAAATTTTCGAATGTTACCGTCGCGAAGCGGTTCTTTCCATATACATACGAGTTTACCTCTAGTAATAAATTCAAGGGATATAGTTTATAGAAACCAAAGTTTTTCCGAAGTATTTATAGAACCGTGCTACATCGAGTTTTGTTAATTATTGTAAATAATATTATCAAAATAATTTAAAAGCCAATACTACGCTGAAAAAAAGTTTAGTTGACCCAGTTGAAATTTATTTAATTCAACTAAATATTTAGTTAATGAAATACAATTTAATTTTGCTAACTGAATGTTTCGTTGAGTTAAATAAAATTTAGTTTCCCTAACTATATTTTTTCTCTTAGCAGATTTTCCAGGCAACTTGCTTTGTAGCATCATTGTAAATATACTTACTATTTTAAGCACTGTAATCAATTAATACGTACTGTCAGTAGTCATTACTGTAATTGCAAAAAATCACCAAAAAGTAATTCATCATAAAAAACAAACAAATAAGGATTACAAATGAAAAACGCAATTAAAGCAAAAAAGTATTAAAGAAACAAAAGACATGAACAGACAGCATAACCGATTTACGATTTAAGAACCCCGTTCTATTCCCAGTTCGGGTATTTTTTTGTAATAAAGTATTATCTATAAAGATTCTATGGACAGGATGTCCCACAATGCTGTTTACACACAATATCTCCGTTATTTGAAAAGATAAAGACATCAACCAAAAACTATTGTGAATGACTCAAAATGGACCTTTAGAAAACATCCTTAAACGCTGGTTGCATAGCAACGTTTAAGAGATCATGCCAACTCGGAATGGGACGTTTCGGCGCGGCCCATTCGGCGCGAACGTTTCGGCGCAGGCGGTTCGGCGCAAGGATGTTTCGTCGCGGGACGATTCGGCGCGAGGACGTTTCGGCGCGAAATACCCAATCATAAATTTGACGTTGCTCTAACATACACCCTTGGGAAGAAACTATAACTTTTTAAATTTTATAGATTATTTTGTCCGGACGAAAGAGCATTATTTAATTTATGCATGAACGGATTTCGAACAACACTGTAATTAGGTTTATGATATGTGAAAATACGGATTTAAAAAGTGGTTAAGGCAACAATTATAATTGTTTTAATGTTTTTCTGCAAATTATAATCTTGGTTTCATTAACTCAAATCCGTTTAGAAATACATAACGACTAAAACAAGATTTTACTAAGGATTTTATTGCCCGGACATAATCTGACAGATAATTCATTTGATCACACAAACAGACGTCTTTGGAAATTTGAACAATTCTGTATATTTTTGTGCATGATAAGATACCAGAAAAAAATTAAATCAACTCCTACTTATAAGAGGCAACAAATAAACAAATAAACAATTATGCCTTGTGGGAAGGGATTACTGATTTACAGAGAAATATTCCAATATTTTAATAGTAGATTTTCTAGTAAACACCTGTGTGAATGTAATTATTATTTTCGCATTTTTTCTAACTAATATTAATTAACTTTCCGATATTTTTAGTCGTATTAAAATTTTTGTTTACAAGCTAAAATACCCCAGATTTTGCTGTTATGTTCTGAGGCACAGGTTAAAGTTTTCTAATTACTTCATCAATATGTATAATCGCGTCGAAAAGTCCTCGCGCCGAAACCGTCTCCGCGCCGAAACGTCTTCGCGCCGAAAGGGTCGCGGCGAATCGGCTGCGCCGAAATGTCCTAGACCGATTAAAACTTGATTAATTTTTCAAATTGCACCCTATGTTTTTTTTCACGGAAATGTATTTTTCACTTCATTCTGCATACGGTAGTATGCCTGACTTAATTATCTAATGTGCATTTAGGGGTTGAAAAAATAGTTTTTATAAATTATACACTTCATATTCACTAACTAAATTATTTATTCAAAAAAATATGATTAGAGCCTTGTCTACAAGGGAACTACTGAGGCACTTTAAAGCCCGTGTAGAGCTCACAGGAGAGCATTTTGAGCATTTGCTTTAAGAGCGCGCTTCATTACGTGCAGAAAGTGTCGTTTCGGACCAATTTTCGTTAGAGTTCACACACCTTCAGGAATGAGATGAAGATTTGCTCGAGGTCTTAAATTGTAGATAAAGGATAAACCTAGGGCTTGACATATTTTTCAAGGGTGGATATTTTGTAATAATTGATACAGAGCTCTTCAAACTTCGGCAACTTTAGGTTGTTATTTTCTACAAGTTTAAAAGTTCTTCGAAAATTAAAAATATGTCATCCCCTTGGAAATTCAATGTAGAATGTGTTTATGAAAACTGCATGTCGCTATCAGCTTTGAATTTTGTGATGAACTCTAACAAAGTGCGCCATGTTCCTGACAGCGATTTATACAGGTACTCCTAATTTTAGGCTACCCAACTGACAATTGCTGTAAAAAAACATCCAAGAGGCGATAAGAAGTTGAGGTATTTTCCCACTAGGGGCGCTTCATTCGTATTTGTGATTCGAGCAGTTGTGATGTTTATATAAAAAAATTCTGACATAGAAAAAAATATTGGAGATAAATGTACATGGTTTATTAGAACTCTATTTATAAGTGTATAATATTTCGTTCATTCTTTTTCTTCTTAGAAATAAATTTAGAATTAAAATATTTTTATGGGAATTTTAATTATTAAATATCCTTTTGAGAGCACATACGTAACGTATTTTGTAAGAAGTAAGTTTTAATTAGCAATTAGTAAATAGTTAAAAAATACAACAAAAATAAATGTACGGTATAATTAAATAAATGGATTTATTTATCCGTCGCAAATTTCGCTACGGCATAAAAAATTAGATAGAATAAGTGAATAACCATGCAAGGTCTTTGTTTCAGTAGTTAAATTTGTCTACGAGGATAGATTAATTTCAGTGCTTGAACACTTTTATTTATGCGAGAGGCGAGACTTTATATGTATTTTTCATATAGGAAGGTAGGTATTATCTAGTATTACTGAAACTGACTTAATAAAAAATTATTAAAATTATCCGTTATTTTCTTCTAAATTGGAAAATCGTCCAGAAAGTTCCATTTCATATTTTGATATTATTAGCAAAATCTGCTATGCTATTACACTTTAGACACGACTGTAAAAAGTAAATTCAATAAATAAATGACCACAACAACAATTGTTGTTGTAATAACAGCAATGGTTGTTCTGATAGACGTTCGTTCGTAATTATTAGCCATTCGGTCTTTGCATTACAATTTTGTATTTTTATCATTTTTTAACCCCTTTAATAGGGTTTGTAGAAAAAATAATGTATGAAATATGTGTTAAAAGTGAAATTATTTTGTTCGAAGAGATGACTAACTCTGCTGGCGCGTCGTGGTCAACATTCACTTTTGACGCTTTGCTATCATCATGATTTCAAAATAGACAGTTAGGGGGTGTGAAAATGTTAAAAAACAAAATTTTCCTTATAATAATAATAATAACTACTACAACCCATAACCTGGAAACTAGGCCCCTGAAGCTATGAAGCTTGTGCGGTAGGGAGGGGGCGATTATTATTATTATGTAGACCCATGTGCGGCTGCAGCCGACTTACAGATGGAACAGCGAAAATCCCACATTTGTGTCACAGCTAAGGAAAACTGCAGAAAACCTTAACCAGATCTGCCGGCACCGGGAGTCGATCGCGGGCCGCTTGGGTGAAAGTCCGGCACTCCAGACATTACACTACCAAGGCTGTTTGTTGTTATGTTGGGATATCTTGTTCAAACTAGATATGTGAACGTAAAATGTCGTTAGAAACATTTTTTCTTAATAAAATATTTTCCATATTTTAACAAATAAAGTCATTTTTCGTTGATTTAAAAAAATGCGAATTTAACAGATACCTACCCATAATGCCACATGTCACCTTTGACAAGGCGTATTTTATATTATTGGAAGCAGAGGTTGTTGCCATGCATAGTTGTTTCCAATCAGAATATTAAAGAATTTTCTCATGTGGAATGTGGATCCAACTTTACGACACACACTATAAACTAAAATCTAAATTTTTAGCTTCTTTTTTGATAGGAATAGGGATCCCACCAATCGCTACGTTAATATTGTCAGTTAAGATGTATTAGTCTTTATTCGCAAAGAAGATAACAACTGGTTTTTGAGGATTGATAATTAAAGAGTGCTGTTGTGACACCATGTTTATAGCATTGAGATCGACGTTAATATCACGTATAGCATTTCGATGTACTTACTTTTACGATACGATTACGAATTACTTTGACAAAAGGAATATAGAAATTAAGAATCGTCAGCGAACATTTTCAACTTACGTTTTAACATATGTATGTGTGAAAAGTGGAAGTATAAATTATAAAGAGAATGGGTCCCAATATAAAACCATCAGGTACTCCTCTTACTACTGGTGAAAAGCTAGAAATTCCATTGTTTATTGCTTGCATTGCATTGTTATACACTGTGCACGATTGCCTAATTGTTTATTGCATATAATGTTAAATACAATAACGCAATAAAATACTATTAAAATATTCACTAAAATATTTAATTATAAATTATAACTGTCGTTTCGCTAGTACAGTAGCTTCTTCAGATAAAGACTGGTTATAACTAAAACTAAAACCACCCTTTATCTGAAAAAGCTACCGTGTAGCGAAAGGCCAGTTATAATTTTTAAATAAATATTGTAACGTTCTTTTTCAAATAATAATACAAGTGCTGTTTAAATCGTCTATTCACAAACAAATATTTATTTCTATACACTAATGAATACACTATAAATTAACTCTATGATTATAAACCATTAAAAACTATTATTTACAGACTATGAATTTCTAATACAACATTTATATTCACAATTTATTTTGTAATACACAGTTAATGACTTGCTGTTGACTGCTCCTTTTCTCCGCGACGTCGACTTTATACCATCCTATAAACGTTCCAGAAATCGCCCGAACATACCATGTATTTCTAGAATACACCAGAATAAACCGCGTCTGATTTACATGCTTGTGCGATGCGTCATTCTCTCGAAGGCGGCAGAACACACCACCTGTCGCTCGAAAAGAGGTTCGTTCCTTTTCTCTCTTGTTACACTGCCCCCCTATTCAAGTCTGCTCTGTCCCAGAACAGGTTTTATGCTCTGGTTCCTGTAGAACGGGTCATGACGATATCGACAGTCTTCACCTCGACTACACGTTCCATTACGGTAGAAATAACAGTCTACACTCTTCGTTGGCCTTAATGCGGGTTGTGGGTCAAAATTGCAGACGAAGATCTTGACGTCCGTACCTCTAAAGACAACTTCCAGCATGTTTCTAACGATTCTCCAATCCAGCTGGTCCCGCCCACAGCCGAGTTTGGGAACTGCCAATTTGTTAATTCCCCTGGTAAGCAACTCGATCCTCAAATTCCATAGTGCCCTCCACAAGTCGGCGTAACTCGGTTTCTGGTAGTAAAACTGCTTGGTTACCAAGTAGTAAATGGATCGTCATGGTCAGGCAAGCGTAAGGATTTACCAACAGAGGGATTTTGTTCTCGAAGTTCATTCAGCCGTCCAAATTTATTTCTAAACACTACTGCGATCCCCCTGGACATACGGAGATCCGCGGAGACACAGTGGGCAATGGAATAATTACCAGGGACCCGGAAGAGATCTTGTTGCATCTCAGTCGTGACTCCGAATCGCGCTTTTCTAGTTCCAGAGAACGCAGCCATAAATTCTCTAAAGGTTGGTTGATCATCTTCAGGCCTTACGGTATTAATAGTCACCTCAGCCTCATCTTTCCGATCCGGGACTGCGTCATTATTTCCCTCATAGTGCGCCAGACGATTGGAGTGTACCACCTTTGGTTTCCCCCTTGGCAATTTCTGGATGCGATAAATCAAGTCATTTATTCGTTTCTTCACCTGGTATGGACCCTCCCAATTTCGCTGTAACTTTGGAGAATAGCCACGACGCCTTTGCGGGTTGTATAACCAGACAAGCTCTCCAGGTTGAAACCCTCCTTCTTGGGCTCTCACATCGTACGTAGCCTTCATCCGGTCACTCGCGATTCGACTATTATTTCGGGTTCGGTCGTGAATATCCTCCAACTTCTTCTTTAAGTTGATGACATAATCATTCCCGGCTACCTCCTGCTCTATAGGTGGAGACCCAAATTCCAGATCACACGGTAACCGTAACTCGCGTCCAAACATTACAGACGCTGGTGACTGACCGGTTGTTTCGTGGACCGATGCACGATAAGCCATCAGGAACAGATGCAGGTATTGGTCCCAGTCTCGTTGATGATCGGAGACGACCTTGGCCAAATATTTGCCCATTGTTCGATTCATGCGTTCTACCATTCCATCGGACTGCGGATGTAACGGTGTGGTCCGAGTCTTGCGAATGCCCAACAATCGACAGACTTCTCCAAAGAGTACAGACTCGAAATTGCGGCCTTGATCCGAATGCAGCTCCATGGGCACTCCGAAGCGGCTGAAAAACTCTTTGACTAGTACGTCAGCAACAGTCGCAGCTTCCTGGTTTGGTAGGGCATATGCTTCTGGCCATTTGGTAAAATAGTCCATTGCCACTAATATGTATTTATTCCCATCGTCGGTTTCGGGAAATGGTCCGGCAATATCTATGGCTATTCTTTCCAGAGGACTACCCACATTGTACTGCCTCATAGGTGCTCTTCGTTTCCCCAAGGGTCCGTTACCAGTGGCACATAGTTCACATTTCCGGCACCACTCCTTCACGTCTTCTTTACAGTTGACCCAATAAAAACGCTCCCTAACTTTCTCCAAAGTCTTTTTCACACCGAAGTGTCCTCCTGAGGCACCGTCATGGAGATGTCGCAATACTGTAGCCACTCGGCTTCTTGGAACCACGAACTGAGACCTAATGGTGGTGCCATCTTCACTCTCCAGTACTCGCTTCAGGAGATCGTCTTCCACCTTCAAGGACTCCCATTGGGCCCAATATGCTTTGAGCGTTCTGTTGAAAGGGCTGACGGCCTCCCAGGCAGGCCTTTCTCCCACGCGCTTCCATTCCAGTACCATTTTTAGTTCGGGATCAGCCTCCTGCTGTCGTTGCAATTCCTCCGGCAACCAATTGTCGTTGACGATGGTAGTCCTTAATACTTGGCAAACCCTCTCTTCCAAACGAGAGCAATGACGGCAATCCGTTGGACAGGGTCTTCTTGAAAGAGCATCGGCATTTCGATGACTAGTGCCCGCTCGATGTTCGGTGTCAAAGTCGTATCCTTGTAATCGTTCGATCCACCTTGCGACCTGGCCTTCAGGATTACGGAATTGTAGAAGCCATTTCAACGCTGCATGGTCCGTCCTCAATAAAAACTTCCGTCCGTACAAATATTTGTAAAAGTGCTCAACGGACTTCACGACGGCCAATAGTTCTTTTCTGGTCACACAATAATTCCTTTCGGCTTTAGACAAAACCTTACTAAAATAGCCAATGACCTTTTCTTGTCCATCCTGTATCTGAGAAAGTACACCCCCAATGGCCAGATTACTTGCATCTGTGTCAAGTATGAATTTCCCTTCTGTCCGTGGATAGCTCAATATTGGTGCGGTTGTCAGGGCACGCTTCAGCTGTTGGAAAGCTGTTGCACACTCTCCGCTCCAAACATACTCACGTCCATCTTCAGTTAGCCTTGTCAGAGGCTTCGCTATATTGGCAAACCCAGGAACGAAACGCCTATAGTAGGTACATAACCCAAGAAAACTACGAACTTGGTGTTTATCTTTCGGTGTTGGCCACTCTTGAACTGCACGAATCTTATCGGGGTCGGCTGCCACTCCATTTTGTGATACGACGTGCCCGAGATATTTCACTTCCCTTCTGAATATGTGGCACTTTTTCGGACTCAGTTTCAGATTGGCTCCACGTAGGGCTTCGGAACACTTCCTCTAGGTTTTTCAAA
Source organism: Agrypnus murinus (assembly GCA_929113105.1). Taxonomy (NCBI): domain Eukaryota; kingdom Metazoa; phylum Arthropoda; class Insecta; order Coleoptera; family Elateridae; genus Agrypnus; species Agrypnus murinus. The sequence continues at coordinate 197,529,178 of OV816025.1, forward strand.
TGTTCGTTGAATGATTTTCCGACTACAATCACATCATCTAGGTATACCAGGCAGGTCTTCCACGACAACCCTCTCAGGATGGTCTCCATTAGACGCTCAAAGGTGGCCGGAGCGTTACATAGACCAAAAGGCATAACTGTAAACTGCCATAGTCCAGAACCAATAGTGAACGCGGTCTTCTCCCGGTCTTCAGGTTCCATTTCAACTTGCCAATAACCGCTCTTCAAGTCCAAAGTCGAAAACCATCGTGAACCAGACAGGGTATCTAACGTGTCGTCGATGCGTGGTAAGGGATAGCTGTCTTTCTTGGTCACGTCATTAAGCTGCCGATAGTCCACACAAAATCTCGTTGACCCGTCCTTCTTACTGACCAGGACCACCGGTGATGCCCATGGACTGCTGGATGGCTCGATGACCCCTTGTTCTTCCATATCAGTAATAATCTTTTCGGCTTCTGCTCGCCTTGCTAGAGGTAGACGCCTCGGCTGCTGACGGACAGGCATAGAGTTGCCTGTATTGATTTTATGTTTTACTATATTTGTTCGTCCCTTCTGGCTATCGTCAAGAGCGAAGATATCTTGGTATCGGTGAACTAAACCCTGTACCTCTTTCACTTCCGTTCTGTTAAGGTCTTCGCACGAACTAGTAACCATACCCACTAATTTTCCACCATGGTCTTTGGGCACTGATTTTGGAACATCAGCCATACACCTGGCTACTCGAAATACTGGCACACACTGTCCCACAAGGGTACTCTTCTTCAATGTCACCGGATCCACATTAATATTCATAATTCTCACCGGTACTCTCTTTCCAACCTTGATCAGCGCTTTTCCCACCAGTATACCACTATGGATCTTCTTATCACAAACAGGCTCCATCATTCGCACACATCCTACCCGAAGATCTCCATCCAAACCCGCCTCGACAACCATCTCACTTTGACCCGGCAATATCACATCTTCAGTCAGCAAAACCCTTACAACCGGATCTTCTCGTGGGTGCAACGGAAGTTCTTCGTTACCGACCTTCAAAACACCCTCTTTCAAATCCAACGTAAAACCAAATTTTCTCAGGAGGTCCATTCCCAAGATGAAGTCATCAGTGATATCGGCTACCAGCACCTCATGATCACGTTCTTCACTTCCAATGCCAATCTTCATCTTCACCACTCCGCGTGTTGGTATCACTTCACCTGTTGCTGTACGGAGTTGAGTAGTTGTTGGTAACAGCTTCATACTTGTTCGTAGAACGTTAGGGCGTATGATGGACTTTGTCGCCCCCGTATCAATGAGTAGTGGAACAGTACGATTAGCAATTTTCCCATCTACGAACAAACTGCTGGTACTATTGTTTGATGTTACGGCATGGATGGTGATCTTCGGGGCATCTCTACTCAAGGTCAACGTTCGCCCCCACTCGTCGACCTTCTTTAGTTTTCCGACTGCTGAACCTGTTTTGGTTTAGGGCAACGACGTCGTATGTGACCTTGTTCGCCGCAATTCCAACAACGAGGCCCTCGAACTTCTTGATGATTCTTCTTACGGCTTTCTTCCTTCCGAAGAACTCTCAGTACTAACTCCTCTAGGTGATCTTTAGAACCTTCTTCTTCCTCCACAACGGCCCGAACACGCCCGTGACCTCGGGACGCTTGTTTTGCAGCTTCAAATTCTAAGGCGTGAGCAAGCGCATCATCAGTTGTTCTTGGTCGTGCTAGCCTCAATGATTGTTGTGTTTCCCCGTCTCTTAACCCATCAATGAAGGTCTGCACAGCGAGCTGTCCCAGAAATGAATCGGGTGCCGTAGGGTACGCCAATCGGACAAGCCGCGCAACATCGGCTTCAAACTCCTGCAGGCTTTCTCCACTCTTCTGAATACGATTCTTCACTTGCGCGTGATACACTTGTTGAAGATGCGCGTCTCCATATCTCATCTCCAATCTAGACACTAACAATTGATAATCATTTTCCTGTCCTGCTGGGATTGTTTGCAGGACGTTCAACGCGTCTCCACGCAAAGCCACAGTTAAAGAAACGGCCTTTTCCTTGCCTGTCCATCCGTTGGCCCCAGCGGCCGCCTCAAATTGTTTGTAGTAGGTGGACCAAGGTATCTTTCCATCGAACGTGGGTGGTTTTACTTTTATCCCTACGGCAGGAACCTTTTCTTCTTTAAATTGTTTCTTTACTTCATTAAACGGCCACTCAGAAGTTGAGGGAAACCGTAGTTGCCTCATTCTATCTTCCAGCATTTCGGCCATATCGTCTTTCTTAGTTGTTGGTGGTAATTGCATTTGGGCTATTTTCTCTTCTACCATCTTTATTACCCTATCTTGTTCCGCCAATCTACCTTCCAATAGTCCTAACGCACTGGCATTCTCCAAAAATTCTTCGAAAACTTTATCTTCCAACGCTTTGACATTTTCCAACAATTCTCCTTTAAGCCTTTTAACATTTTCTTCCAGTGCTTTAGTATTTTCAAGTAAATCTTCTTTAAGCGTTCTAGAGTTTTCCAGTAATTCCTCTTTTAACATTCTAGAATTCTCTTCCGACTTTCTAGAACTCTCTTCGTGCTTTTCCAATAATTCCTCTTTTAACATTCTAGAATTCTCTTCGGTTTTTCTAGAACTTTCTTCCATTTTACTTAACAACAAACTAGTATCAATTGCGGGTCCAGGTATTTCGAAGAGGAAACTTTCAGGATCTTCTTGCTGTTCTAAAAGCCATTCTTTTAGCCGATTTATTAACACGTTTTTAAGGCCCGTTGTTTCCAAATCTCGTTCTTCCAGTTCATGTTTCAAGTCTATTACTTTGAGATCTTTTAGCAGTTTCATCACCATTTTAATTGTTTGTTGAAATTATTTTAACACTAAAAATTTATTCTCACAGCACTTTATTTAATTATTACGCGATTTTATTTATTTTAAAACGCCACACCTGACATCACTGTAACGTTCTTTTTCAAATAATAATACAAGTGCTGTTTAAATCGTCTATTCACAAACAAATATTTATTTCTATACACTAATGAATACACTATAAATTAACTCTATGATTATAAACCATTAAAAACTATTATTTACAGACTATGAATTTCTAATACAACATTTATATTCACAATTTATTTTGTAATACACAGTTAATGACTTGCTGTTGACTGCTCCTTTTCTCCGCGACGTCGACTTTATACCATCCTATAAACGTTCCAGAAATCGCCCGAACATACCATGTATTTCTAGAATACACCAGAATAAACCGCGTCTGATTTACATGCTTGTGCGATGCGTCATTCTCTCGAAGGCGGCAGAACACACCACCTGTCGCTCGAAAAGAGGTTCGTTCCTTTTCTCTCTTGTTACAATATTTTAGTGAAGATTAATAGTATTTTATGGTGTTATTGTGTTTAATATGGATCTTCGTCAAGTACAGGCCGAATCAATGCAATTGATATTATGTTACTTTTTTTGCATGTCGCAAAGGTTTAAAATAATCTTTTCTTGCTCCTGAACATGAGTCGCCACCTAAAAGTTTAAACTACCAAGGTATTTTATGTTATACACTTCTCCAAGAAATTAACGCACCACCAAAAAATAACTAAAAGTTTGAAGTTAATTTGTGTCTGGACCATGCGTCCGATTTCAATGATTCTTTTTTTGTATGATACGTTTTTTATTCAAAAACATCAATGTACAATTGTTTTGTCAAAGAAATTATTTTTTTATGAATACAGTGTGTACCAATTGCGACGTGTTTTTTTTATAAAATTTATAACACCCTGTAACGTTTAACAGTTACACCAGCAAGTTAGAAATCATATCGTACACTAGCCTTATCGTTTCTTAACAGTTTCGTTTTTTGATTCACTTTATTATCCTATTAGTACCGGAAAACATAATTTTATAGCATAACAGGATTTACGTAAAGTTAATATCAACATGTCCATTGTCCATTCTTTTATTAGATATTTTGTATAACATATTATGCATCCGTATATGCCAAGGGATGCTGCGTAATCGTATACATTTAAAATACATAGGTACTGTTTTAGAAGTTTGAAACCCCACTCCCAGCGTTTTAAGGTATCAAAAATTCGAAATTTATAATTCCCATACTGTGTAATTTCAAAGATAAAGAGCTTTACAGCCCAGAGATGCGGCTTTGAAGTCTCAAACAGAAATCTTTCAGAGGTTCACAATTACAAGTTCAGAATTGCAACAGTTTTTAAAGCATTGATTATAGAACTTCGTCTATGTTTTAAAATCTCAAAAATTATAAATTTCGGAGATATAATATTCGAAAACTTTAAAAATTGCAGAATGTTACAATAAATAACAATTCCGTTGGCTGAAGATTCTTGAAACGAAACGTCATCTGTCACGTAGTGAAAGGTATTCCTAGAATACTACATTCGGGTGTTTTAAAGTCCAAAAATGAAGATTAAATCTAAAACCGACATAGTTTTAAAATGTAGTTTAAGAAGTTTAAATTGTAAAGTCTCAATCTTAAGGTTTATTACATGCAAGATTTAATTCGCAGTAATAGCAGTGCTCGGCCGGCATCAGTGGAGACGGCGTTGCAGTTCTTTGAAATACAAAAGATAAAATCAATAATAAAGCTCGGGGCGCCAGGGAATTTAAATAAGACCCGTAGCACTGCAAACATTAAGAGTGAACCACAACAAATTCCCAAAGGTTCCAAAGCAACCCATCGAATAAATTACTAAATAATATATCAATGTATCTACCAGATAAATCATTCACAAAAATTATGATACCAGTTTGGAGCTTGGAAACAGTATTTAACACAAACCTCAAAACTTACCTATAAATCTCTACTTAGCACATAATTATATAAGATTTGCAAATAAAACAAATACGCTGGAAGTTAAATCATACTCACAACAACAAAGTTGTAGATCACTTTAATGTATTACCAAAAGTAAATTAATTATTTCAACAAACTTATTGTATATCATATACACAGAGGAAAAATTTCATGCGTTTCGTTGCAAAGTAATATTACAGATATATCAAAAATTCGGTTATCGATTCGAATCCATTACCTTTACACCTCTTATTATTATTTAATCAGTTATTTTTTCAATGCAAAGAAATTTTATATATTGTTACTAAATTATATAAATTCGTATAGAAATGTAATTTTTCCCTAATACTAGTATAAGTATACAACAGATTAAAAATAATATATATATAGTTGTAGAAATTAACTAGTAATAATTGAATCTAAGATTACGTTATCTAAATATTCCTTTCTTTTAAATATTAACATTTATATAGAACCATTTATATATTTATTGTACGTTTATAAGAATTAAAGTAATATTATACTTTACGCTTCCAGTGTACTGTTCTTAAAGTTGTAATTGCAGAGATGCTTATCGAAAGAATGTTCCAGATGGATAAATTCTAGCTCAAAATTTGATCCCTGAATAGTTGAACCACAATAGTTGATCCCTCAATAATAGTATAGTAGTATTTGTTTTGCAGTAATCATTAATTAAAAGTAATCAGTACTTGGTTGATTGCTAACTGCTAATTGGTAATTGCCCTGCAAAAATATAAAGAAAGGACACCGTAAAGAAATAGTCCTTAACCAACAAACAAAAATAAACCATATAAAATTAGAATAACATATTACCTGTGAACCAGTCCACAGAGCGCTCGACAATTTTTCAAAAGAAAAACTCAAAAATTAATGGAATATAGTTCCATATATAGGAAAAGAATCTAAAAACAAATTAAACCATAAACAATATAAGATATGTACAACGCATAAGAGGATATCAGCATCATACCTGCATAAAGTTGAATACAAACTACGTCTTCAAATAAGCCGACATAAGTCGAAAACTATAATGTATACGAAACCAATATATAACCAAAATGTATACAATTATAAATATTATGATAAGTGAAAATTAATCCATCAATTAATAATGTATCATCAAATCCAACAAAATTCACCTATCAACCGAACACGCAGAGAGTCTACAACAAAACGCCCAAAACCTCCTAATCCGAATCGGTATCGCTAACATTCCAAACTCAACGGCCTTGCAAAATTTATCAAAAATAAACAACTTTCACGAAGAAAATACAATAACCAATAAATTAAATCGAATAAATATACCGGATAAATTGAAATTTGGATTATATAAATAAAATACAGGATAAAGCGAAATAAAACCGTAACAATTCCCCCCCCACTAAACATAAACGTCTCGAAACAAGATTCCGAAAAATCCGGCCCTAAAGACCAACATAGCGAAAAGGCAAAAAAAAAAAAAAAAAAATATATATAACCCAAATGGATGAAAACCCAAAGCATCCAAAGATACACAACAACTCAAACATTACAATGAAATCCAAAAATTCGACTGCCCGAGACTAAAGCACCCGGAGACTAACAACCACAACCAACCCACAACAACCGATTTACTACATGACAAAACATATAACAAATCTACCAAGATTGTCAGGAGAGTGTTGTTTAGGTAACAGCAATCAAAGAGTACATTCAATACTGGCCACGGTCGCAGCAGAAGGTATTGCACGCGTCGCCCGTTATGACCTAAGGCCCAAAACACAACCAGTAGCAACATACCTTTAAAGACTGTAGCCAAAGCAACCCTGATCACCAACAATCCTAAGCAAGTTGACCCACCCCAAAGAAAACCCCACCTAAAACTAATAAAAACCAACCCCCCCCCACACACTAAACAAACGGACCCAACCCTACATCCCAAACACAAACGACAAGACAAGCTATACCATAGGTAGTCCCACCTGCGGCACAGGGGTACGCCAATCGACTATAGCCACATCACGATACAGTTGTTAAAAGAAGCACGATAGAACGGATGAGTAGCACAGCCACCCTTGCTTCGAGAGGAATGCCCGAAAGTAAACCTCCCTCGGCAAGAAGCATGAACCACCCCCCAAACTAACGGCCAGGTGTCAATCTAATACAAAAGCATTAGACTAACGAAATGAAAAAGAAGAATATAGGAAAGTAGATAGAATAGCGGAAAAGTAGTAGGCGAAAATAGACATTCACACACAATTGCGCAACAAGACACAAAAGATTACTAACACAGATAGGAAGAGTACAGGACAGAGAAGGAACACAAGATCTAGATGGAAAGATCGGAAATATGTCCGGAAGGAGAAAAGTGGACATACCCCACAAACAAGAGTCGCCAACCAGACGCCCAACCAACCACCCTAATCAAAAAGAAAATATATAAGTCTAGCCGGAACCTAACTATTATCATCATCCAAACTCCCACACGCTTCCTTCAAATCTTTCACATGCCAAACACCTTTAAAGTTCCCAGAAACATCTTCCAATTCATACGTACAAGACGAGGTACATTTCTTTATCCTAAACGGACCTACATATTTAGGGCCTAATTTGGAAGCATAATAGTCTGCGGCACTAGATAAAGCGTAATTCTTTCTCCAAACAAACTGTCCTACCTTGAAGGTTACTGCACGACGACGTAAATTATAATAACGAGCTGAGCGCTTATGAGCAGTATCTAATTTCTGCCTAACCAAATTATAAACCTGACACAAATTCTTAACCCTTTCCGAATGATTAATTCTATCATCAAATTGTATATTATCGGTATTTATATCGGAACGATAAGAATCACCAGACAAAACATGTTCATGCCCAAAATTCAAGTAATAAGGCGTAAAACCTGTAGCTTCATGGGTGTTAGTTCTTACAGCACATTCAACCTTTGGCAACAATACATCCCATTTCCAATGCTCACCCTTAACATACGCCGATAAAATACACTTCATAGTTCTGTTCACTCTTTCCGTAGGATTAGCTTGTGGGTGGTAATGTGCATTATATAATATTTTAACTTTATAGTCATTCTCACAAAGCTTAACAAACTCACGGGATTTAAACTGAGAACCGTTATCACAAATTATATATTCAGGCACACCATATACTAAAAAAATTTCATTCTCCAATTTTGAAATAACATTCGCGGTATTAGCAACCCTAATAGGAAAGAAACGTGCGTATTTCGTAAAAGTATCCGCCACAACGAAGATGTACAAATTCCCTAATTTTCCTCTAGGAAGTGGACCTACTATATCACAACATATCATCTGCCATGGTTTATCTACTTTGGGACGCGATCCCATAAGACCAGAAGAACAAAACTGTACAGGCTTAGTTTCGGCACAAATACTACATTTCCTTACATAGGCAATAACATCAAATTTCAATTTCGGCCAAGTGTATTTTCTAGCTATACGCTCATAAGTTTTATAAACACCACAATGCCCTGAAGTAGGCGGATCATGACATGATCTAATTATAGAAATACGGTCGTATTTTGGGACAACTATTTTCCAATGCTCGCAATCATCAAAACTAAAATTTTCCTTAGAGGGTAAAAATTTATAAATGACATCCCCTTCAACTCTATATTTACGATATTTTAAAGGATGTTCCAAAATTTTGAGCCGTAAATTGTCGTACCACTTATCAACTTTAGCCAAGATTTTAGAATTAACAGAAATTTCCTCTATAGTATCCACAATTGGGACAGCACGTGACAGAGTATCTGGAACAACGTGCTCTTTACCCTTACGATGCTCAATGTTGAAGTTATAACCTTGTAATCTCAAAGCCCACCGCTGTAATCTACCGCTAGGAGAGTTCAAATTATGAAGCCAGATCAGACTATAATGGTCAGTGATTACAGTAAATTGTGACCCTTCCAAATAAGGTCTAAGTTTTTCAATTGACCAGATGACGGCCAAGCATTCTCTTTCCGTAGTAGAGTATTTTCGTTCCTGTTTAGTCAAAGACCTACTAACGTAACATATCACCTTTTCTTCAGGTTGTTTTTGTGTTAAAACGGCCGCGATTCCGTAGGCTGAGGCATCGGTTTGGACATAAAAAGGCAAGTCAAAATTAGGACAAGATAAAACAGGAGCGCTAACAAGGCGTTCTTTTATCACTCGAAAAGAATTCTTACATTCATCACTCCAGACAAACGAACTATCTTTCTTAAGCAATTCAGTCATGGGAGCTATAATAGATGAAAAATTTTCAATAAACCTTCTATACCAAGAAGCCATTCCAATAATTCTTCTAACTTCAGCAACATTTTTAGGAATAGGAATTTCCAATATAGCCTTAACTTTATCTTGACTGACATGCAAACCAGCTTTGTTGACCGTATATCCCAAATAATTCAATTCCGGACGGCAGAATTCACATTTCTCACGACTTAAAGTAAGACCAGCGTTGTTTAAACGATCAAAAATCAATTTTAATATGCGGACATGTTCCTCAAAAGTTTTGGAAACAATAATGATATCGTCGAGATAACAAAATACATTCGGTTCCAAATCAGATCCTAAAACTCTGTCTATTACTCTTTGCCAACAAGCACCAGAGTTAACTAGCCCCATAGGTAAACGTTTAAAATGATAAAGTCCGCGTCCAGGCACGGTAAACGCGGTATACTCCTTGCTAGAATCAGCTAAGGGTATTTGCCAAAAGGCACATTTCAAGTCCAAAGAGCTGAGATACTTAGCGTTACGAAGTCGATCCAATATAGAAGATACATAGGGTATAGGATATGCATCCTTTTTAGTTACCTGATTAAGTTTTCTAAAATCAACAACAAATCGATAGGTGCCATCTTTTTTTGGCACTAAAATAACAGGTGAAGACCAACCACTACTAGACTCTTCTATAATATCATCTTTTAACATTTTGTCAAGTTCCATATTAAGATTTTTTTGCATATAGGGAGATACAGGATAATATCTCTGTTTGATAGGAGATGAATCCGTGATTATTTCATGCTCTACGATTTTACAACATCCTAACTTATTTCCCATACGCTCGAAACCATCTTCAACAATCTCGTTTAAAGTAGCCCTCTGTATTTCAGAAAGGTCATCCCGAGATTTGATAAAATCTAAAGTACTAATATGAATGTCGGAAGAAGATTTTGAAAATTGCCAACATTTTTTTTTAAGATTAGGGACGATTTCCATTTTCAACCAAAAATCCATACCCAATATGAATCTATGCTGCAGTTCAGGTAATATCACAACATCAATAAGTCTAACTTTGTCTATCAACTGTATAGGCACACTATAGACCCCTATACTATCACATGACTGACCATTGGCTACTGTACAATTTATTCGCTGGGTAGTGTCTATTGAAAAACCTAATTTGTGAAAAATATTCCCTACATCAGAACCAGCAACGGTTCGACTAGCACCAGAATCCAACATTCCTTTCATTCTATAATCGAGCACACTAATTTCCAAATATGGACGACAATCATCCTTCTCACTAGCAAAAATATAATCTAAAATAGTTTTAATTTTTATTTGGTTTTCATAAGAGTTTGTGTTGTTTTTGTCGGCCGAAATATGCCTAGAACCTACTAAACGGCCTCTTAGTGGTTCTTCCTTAAGTTTCCCTGACACTTATGACATTCAGTTTTAATAATACCAGGAGCTCCACATCCGTAACAATGCTTACGCCTCGGTTCTTTACACTGACGTGCCCTATGACCACTACGAGAACAATTCCAACATATGAGAGTCGAAGTCGCATCAACCTTTGACTCAGATTGGTTTACGCCCATCACTAAAGATGCAAGCTTAGAATTGGAGGATTCAATGTAAGCCAAGTCAGGTTCAAGATCACATTTTCGACGAGCTGGGCGCGAAAAATTTGCCATAGCTAAACGTTTCTGTTCCATAACCTTACTCAACTTTAATAAGTCAGGAATAGAAGTGACTTCAGTTAATCCTAATTGCATTTGATAATCAGGAGATAAATTTCGTAGAATTATCTTAAGTTGCGCATCAATATATAAAGGATTGGATAATCGCGAACACATATTCTCGATACTAGCCACAAATATACCAATTGATTCATCAACACCTTGAGTTCTCCTTTTAATCTCTTCCAACATTCGCTCATCATAATCCACGGGTTGAAACGCTTCGCGAAGCATAACTTTCAATTCATTCCAATCCCTAGCATTCTTTCTTGCACTACGATACCATATTAAAGCTTTACCTTCGAATAAATCAAAAGCTGAGTTAAAAAGCTCATAATCGGAAACATGGCGAGCTAAACTAAGTTCAGACACTCGTTCTAGAAAAGCATTCACAGAAAGACCTTTAGTATCCCCTGAAAATTTCAAATTCCATTTATCTACAGGAATAGGTTTAGATTGAGTAATAGGAAAATTCCGTACAAGATTCTCATTACCTCGCACAGGAGTAGATGTGGTACGAGGAGGATCGATAACTTCATTTCCATTATCTTCATCTTCATTACCTAACAAATCCTCTAAATCATCAGCTAAAGCTAAAATTCTACTCATAAGTTGCGATTTTTGCCACTTAATATCGGCCGACTCCACAGGTACCCTATCTAATCGTTTAATCGTATGAGCAATTTTTGTCATGATCTTTATAACTTCCCCAGATTTTGGATCTATAAGTTCGGGTTTTTCTTTCAAATCTGCTAATATTTTACTAATCTCCTCCATCTTAGCTAATACAATTTTAAATTCATCATCCACTTTAAAGTCATACTCCGGTATTGATATAGAATCACCACATTTCTCCATTCTCAACAAAGTTCTCAAACCTTTTCTCAACTCATCAACATTCTTATCTTTATAATCAACGATACCCCTAACTTTCAATTCATACTCCAGTTCATCTCTAGCTAACCTAGTTACCTCTATTCTGTAAGACATCCTGGCAATAGTAAACTAAAACTGTTTTAAATCAAAATACGCACAACAGTGCCACCTCCAAATTATATAAATCTTAACAACTGTACAATAACAGTAAAAAAAAAAAAATATATATATATCCAAATTGAAATATATTCAAATAGTAATCATCGGTCAAATCCTAACAATATCTTTTACAACGGGATTGAGTAATTGCAACAATCAAAATCATCCAAATATTGATTCAATTCTCCCCTCCCACCAAAATAAATACTTAGAGAGAAAACAACTATGCACGAGAATCATAAATATCAAAGTATTTAAACACGTTGGGCGCCAATTTTATTACATGCATGATTTAATTCGCAGTAATAGCAGTGCTCGGCCGGCATCAGTGGAGACGGCGTTGCAGTTCTTTGAAATACAAAAGATAAAATCAATAATAAAGCTCGGGGCGCCAGGGAATTTAAATAAGACCCGTAGCACTGCAAACATTAAGAGTGAACCACAACAAATTCCCAAAGGTTCCAAAGCAACCCATCGAATAAATTACTAAATAATATATCAATGTATCTACCAGATAAATCATTCACAAAAATTATGATACCAGTTTGGAGCTTGGAAACAGTATTTAACACAAACCTCAAAACTTACCTATAAATCTCTACTTAGCACATAATTATATAAGATTTGCAAATAAAACATATACGCTGGAAGTTAAATCATACTCACAACAACAAAGTTGTAGATCACTTTAATGTATTACCAAAAGTAAATTAATTATTTCAACAAACTTATTGTATATCATATACACAGAGGAAAAATTTCATGCGTTTCGTTGCAAAGTAATATTACAGATATATCAAAAATTCGGTTATCGATTCGAATCCATTACCTTTACACCTCTTATTATTATTTAATCAGTTATTTTTTTCAATGCAAAGAAATTTTATATATTGTTACTAAATTATATAAATTCGTATAGAAATGTAATTTTTCCCTAATACTAGTATAAGTATACAACAGATTAAAAATAATATATATATAGTTGTAGAAATTAACTAGTAATAATTGAATCTAAGATTACGTTATCTAAATATTCCTTTCTTTTAAATATTAACATTTATATAGAACCATTTATATATTTATTGTACGTTTATAAGAATTAAAGTAATATTATACTTTACGCTTCCAGTGTACTGTTCTTAAAGTTGTAATTGCAGAGATGCTTATCGAAAGAATGTTCCAGATGGATAAATTCTAGCTCAAAATTTGATCCCTGAATAGTTGAACCACAATAGTTGATCCCTCAATAATAGTATAGTAGTATTTGTTTTGCAGTAATCATTAATTAAAAGTAATCAGTACTTGGTTGATTGCTAACTGCTAATTGGTAATTGCCCTGCAAAAATATAAAGAAAGGACACCGTAAAGAAATAGTCCTTAACCAACAAACAAAAATAAACCATATAAAATTAGAATAACATATTACCTGTGAACCAGTCCACAGAGCGCTCGACAATTTTTCAAAAGAAAAACTCAAAAATTAATGGAATATAGTTCCATATATAGGAAAAGAATCTAAAAACAAATTAAACCATAAACAATATAAGATATGTACAACGCATAAGAGGATATCAGCATCATACCTGCATAAAGTTGAATACAAACTACGTCTTCAAATAAGCCGACATAAGTCGAAAACTATAATGTATACGAAACCAATATATAACCAAAATGTATACAATTATAAATATTATGATAAGTGAAAATTAATCCATCAATTAATAATGTATCATCAAATCCAACAAAATTCACCTATCAACCGAACACGCAGAGAGTCTACAACAAAACGCCCAAAACCTCCTAATCCGAATCGGTATCGCTAACATTCCAAACTCAACGGCCTTGCAAAATTTATCAAAAATAAACAACTTTCACGAAGAAAATACAATAACCAATAAATTAAATCGAATAAATATACCGGATAAATTGAAATTTGGATTATATAAATAAAATACAGGATAAAGCGAAATAAAACCGTAACAGGTTCTAAAATTCGAAATTTCAGAAATTTAAAATTCAAGTCACAGATATCACGTTTTAGCTTTCAACTCTAGAGTCACTGCATCTAGTCACCTAGGCCAGCTGGCCGACAAGCTGGCCTAGGTAACTAGATGCAGTGACTCTATTCAACTCATATCCGTAGTTTACATTGATATGTTCTGGGCGTCATTATATTGGAAACATCCAAACATTCCATTATTGTTACCATGTTTTCCGCGGAATAACGCATTACACCAAAACCTACGACATACAATTACGAGGGTGGTCCCAGAAGTACCCGACCCAACAAAGAAAACACAAAAATTTTGAAAAAAGATTTATTTATTTTTCAACGTAATCTCCTTTCAGCTCTATACACTTTTCCCAGCGGTGTTCAAAAAGTTCTATACCCTTTTTATAATAAGAACTGTCTTGCTCCTCAAAATAGCCATTAACTGCTGACATCACTTCTTCATCGTTGGAAAATCTTTGACCACTGAGCCATTTTTTCAAGTTTGGGAACAGAAAATAATCCGAGGGGGCTAAATCTGGCGAATATGGTGCATGAGGTAGCAATTCAAACTTTAATTGATTAATTTTGGCCATTGCAATAACGGATTTGTGACCTGGCGCGTTGTCGTGATGAAACAACACTTTCTTTTTAGCCAAATGCGGCCGTTTTTGCTTGATTTCTTCGCTCAAACGTTGCAATAAGTTTGCATAATACTGGCCGTTGATAGTTTTTCCTTTTTCGAGATAGTCAATAAAAATTATTCCACGCGCATCCCAAAAAACCGACGCCATAACCTTGCCTGCAGATGAAACGGTCTTCGCCTTCTTTGGAGCCGGTTCTCCCTTTTGAGTCCATTGTTTCGATTGTTCTTTTGTCTCGGGTGTGAAATGATGGACCCATGTTTCATCCATTGTTACGAAACGGCTCAAAAATTCTGCTTTGTTGCTGTGAAACTTCGCTAAACACTCAATTGAAACATTTTCACGACACTGTTTTTGCTCGAGTGTGAACAAACGCGGCACCCATCTTGCACGCAGCTTTCTCATGTCCAAATTTTCAGATAATATGCGATGTACCGCACTTTTTGAAATGCCCGTAATGTCTGCTAGCACGCGCACTTTCAGTCGACGATCATCAAGTACCGCTTTGTGGATTTTCTTCGCCATTTCTGGAGTCGTCACCTCATTTGGTCGACCACTGCGATGCTCGTCTTGGCAGCTCGTACGGCCTCGTTTAAACTCAGCTACCCAAAATTTAACTGTTGTAAACGAAGGAGCAGACTCACCCAGAGTAGAATCCAGTTCAGCTTTTATATTGGTTGGGCTGAGGCCTTTCAAATAAAAGTATTGTATCACATAACGATGACCAATTTTCTCCATTTTCACAAATTCACTGACAACGTTCACTATTGATGGCTGCAAAACAAATACTGAACAACGTGGCTCTTTCAAACTTGAAACATATGCTTTATAGACTGCGTACTTTCCAATACAGTGATATTTTAAAACAACTACCGCCACCTCTTGGTCAGGTCGGGTACTTCTGGGACCACCCTCGTATGTTTAATAAATATTTTCTCTTAATTGTTTGATTTTCTTGTTTAGAAAAATAAATACGTATGTATTTCTTAGGCCACCCTGTATAGTAACCTCTAACTGTGTCTTTTAACAAAATGTAACTCTTGCATTCTATGCTTTTTTTAATTGAAACTTCCACATACTGAAAAATTGATTTCCACTAGAAATCTTTTATTTTAATAATAGCTAGAAGTATGTATTTTAAATAGCTTACGCTATTATAACTTAATAGTTGATAAGCATAATAGCAATAACCTTGACATCCATAGGTGGAATTAAACGTAAACCCTTTAATAATATGAAACTAAATTAATATTATTAATTTATTTCGTAAAACTTAATAATATAATAATAAATACTTTTAATTTAAGGAAAGAGATTTCAGTAGACATTCAATAATGTCTTTCATTTTGATAAACAGAAAAATGAACAATTATAACTGACGCTTATAAAAATGAAAATGAAACCTAATATGTTTAGTGTTGTTTACTATAACACAGTAATTTACGAGCGGCCTGGTCGGAATATTTGGGAATTCCAATGTTGAATCAGTTATATCTTCTGTCTGTAAGGAAAGAACCAGTGTAAGATGGGTTATCTAATTAATTTTCTTTTAAGTCGCAATGGAATTTGTAGTTTCGCGTTATCAAGCGCGCTCTTAAGTTTAAGATAAATTCAGTTTATAAAAAATATTTTTTTCAACCCCTAAATGCACATTAGATAATTAAGTAAGGCACAGTACGGTATGTAGAATGAAGTTAAGAATACATTTCCGTGAAAAAAACAGAGGGTGCAATTTGAAAAAATAATCAAGTTAGCATGATCTCTTAAACGTTGCTATGCAACCATCGTTTAAGGGTGTTTTCTGAAGGTCCATTTTGAGTCATTCACACTAGTTTTTGGTTGATTTCTTTATCTTTTCAAATAAGGGAGATATTGCGTGTAAACAGCATTGTGGGACACCCTGTATATGAGGGGCGCAAACAAGTCTTGCGGCAACACGCAGCCTTACGTAGTTACGCTACTGTACAATGCATATTAGAATCTCAAAACAATGACAATTTTTGTGACTAATAAACTGCAAATAGTTGAGACATTAAATTAAATTTGATTTGCATTATTACATTCAAAGCTATACGAAATAACATGATTATGCACTTTGTTCGGCATTAATTACAACGACTATCCCTTTTAAATAAAAAGACCAAATCAAACAGCCGCTTTCTAATAACAAAACAGCTTTTTAATATGGAAAACTCTTTATTCAAACAAATTTATTTCCAATTACGTGATTTGCATTGATCACAATAAAGTTGTAGTGTTTTATCCGGCGGCTTGAATGTAATGTGGTCATTTTAGAGTAGCTTGTTAGTTAAACTAAAACAAATTTTCGCATTCCGTTCAAAATGAGAACTCGATCGATCGCATTTTGTCTGCATTTTAAAGGAGGGGTTCGAAGTGCATCCTATTACATATAAAATGCTGTTATAAAATTACGTTTTATTGATCAAGGCGCCTGAAATAGACAATTAAATTTCTGCATCGAGCAAAAAATTGAACGAACATTTAAGTGAAATCGGTTATGAATTTATTTCCCATTCCGGTTGTCAAATTTCCTATTTGTGCTGCATAACAAGAAGAAGAACCAAGTGTAAAGAAAGTGGTTCGAATAATAATTTTTAATTTAATTTCGATTGAACAACTGGATGTTAGCTAAATCATTTTCTTTGGGTTATTTCCCTTTATTATTCGTGCCGCTTTATGAATGGATTGAGAAATGGGACGTTCTCTTAGGTTATTTGTTTTATTTTCTGTTTTTGGGTTAATAAATGGAATGTAGTTGAATTCTTCTTTCAAGTTGTTCCAGTTTTGTTCATTTTTGTTCAATAAAAAACGAATATTTGAAATTTAACAAGGAGAAAAAGCGTCTATAAGAAATGGTCCTAATAAATCAAATCCTCGTTTATTATTATTTTTCTCTTTCTAGACACAATGCGAAATCCATCATATACACTGAGCAGATATCGGTGCCAATAAGATTCATATCAAATCTAATATTGTTAATATGAAACATAACAAAGCCGAACAATAGCTGACATCCATACGAAAAATGAGAGAGCTGGAACTCCCTCGAGAAGAAAGGAAAAATAGATAAAGTATAAGACTTTCAAAAAGCTTAACAAGATTATATTAGTGTACAGTATAAACGATACAGTATAACAATACCTTTTAAGAAGTCTATGTATTTCTGGTTATATTCGAAATAATAACGTTGTAAAACACAATTTTAAAAGAAATGAATTGTAATTTAAGGTTAATTTTTAATTAATGTTTTACATTAAATCACATTCTAAATGCAAATCCATATAGAAAAATTATCACTCTGACTGAGGATCGAACCTAGGCCTGCCGCTCTCCGAGCATATGAATTTCCATTTAGAATATGATTTAATGTAAAGTATTAATTGAAAATTAACCTTTACATTAAATTAATTCCCTTATAGAATTATTAAAGAATTCTAAATTAGCTTTCATAGTTGATGTGTTATCGACGAACTACCGATCCATTAAACTTGATAAAGTAATTATATTTAATTCACTTTGTATATTTGCAACTATATGATACGTACAGAAAGTTTATCATTCTCGTGTAGGTCGACTGATAGCTCACTTGGTATAGTGTCCGCCCGGAGAACAGGAGACTGGGGTTCGATCCGCAGTCAAGGTGATAATTTTTCTATATGGATTTGCATTTAGAATATGATTTAACAAACAGAGTTTTAATTTGTAATAACTGATTTAATTGAATTAGGCGTTTAGCAAGTTGTTTTTGTAACAAGTGTTCTATTTACTTTCGTTTACTTTTTGTGTGTTGGGTTGAACATGCCTTCGGATGAATGTTACTCCCTTCAAAGTTTCTAAAACTGAAAACTCTTCTTTTATCTCGCCACTTTTTTACCTAGACGGCTACTGAGGAAGTTATTTTGTTGGGAAACTATAAATCATGCCAATCACTATATTTTAGTATTGCAACTAATTGAATTTCCAGTGTACTTATAGTAACTGATTTATTTTAATGATAATTAATATTTCTAACAGGAGTAAGTTTTAGATTTATGAGGATTAACTTTCGTTATTTGTCAGAACTCTTATTTAAACTTGAGCATAGAATAAAGGGAATAAACCAAAATAATTTTTTTAATACAAATTCGAAGTATTTAATTATAACAGTTCTTGATGGACTATTGATTCCTGTATTCATTAAATCGTTGAAAGAGATTTAGTATTTAGTGTTTCGTAACTTCTAACTTGTGTTATCCTAATATAGAAAGGAAGATTTTCCTAAAACTCAGCAATATTAACAGTCAAATTAAAGGGTTACCTATGGACATAATTTTCACCGGTTCTATTGAAAGTCTCAAGATTTGCATCACGTTCCACCGCTATCTTCGATCTTTTAGCAGACGGTATGGAAGGAGGGTCCATATTAACGACAAATTAAACTATAACGCTAGGCGCTTTATGCAGTAATTAACTTGGGACGCGTGTAACAGATAAAATTAACATCCCCTCTCTCCCTCTCCCAACTCTCGGTTGGGAAACCTTTCAAAACGTTTATACTACATGTTTTGTTTGTATTCCAAACGTTTTTGATAAATGAAGATAAAGAGAATTGAATATGAGACTCTCAATTAATATTCTATGAATGTGTCGAAGTTTATGTTTGCTTATGTAAATATATTAGAGGGTTTATTTTAAATAATTTATAGAATAAATAAATTTAAATGTGGCCATTGGGTCGTGTGTTGAGTTCTGTTTCCATTCAATTTAATTTTAACGTTTACATTTTACAGAACAAAAATATTGAAAGGGGAAAAGGTATTCAAAATATTAGCATTAATTGTTTAAATATCTTGAAATTACTGTAGTTTATAATAAATTAATGACATAAAATTAATGTTTGAGAAGTAAAATTTATAAACACAAAATGGAAATATCGAGAAAAGAAGCCGACAAAACTTTTTTATAATGCTTCACATTTCGTGATAATTTATTACTGTATTCATTCTGGTTTAATTAGTGATAACTGCATTCAATGTTTTAAAGATTTAAAAAGATTTACTTACAATTTTCAAAAATTGCGTCTAGAGTAGAAATTGCATTAATGAAAATTTTATCTGTAGCGATCGTAGTCCACGATTTATACATAGGAGTAGTAATAAAGTAATAAAATGTCATATATGTATTTGATCTGATAGATACTGTTTAAGGCAACTGTAGCAACTTTATTTTCAGTCAGAAATGGTATAAACCGTATATACTATTAAAAAATGGCAAGAAATTCTCTATATTTTGGTTCAGAAGATTTTGTATTTACTAAATCGGCTTGAGCGTGATGACGTCATCAAACTTTTTAAATTACTTGATAGGTATTTTTTACTGAAATTGATATGATAAATTGATACAATATCTATATAAATTGAGTATTGTGTTCTCTTTTCAATCATATTAAGTATTCATACTCTTACATAAGATTTTCAAAAAAAAACGTAAAAAATGATTTACAACTAGTAGGCTTTGATTTCTTGTTCTCCAATTAATAAAGCAGAATTATCTAGCAAGCTTAGGTAAATAACGAAACTTTAGTACTGTACTGGGAGGGTACACTATAAAAATTCCGAATCAAAATACTTAGATTTTCACATAACATAGATTTTGACATAAATGACCTGGACTATTAAAAAATCGGGTCTGGCGCCCACACACAATTATGGTTTGGTATTCTTTGCTATCCTTGGTATCATTTATTCATGTATGTTAAATAATACACTTCAAAAATAAATAGCAGCACTTTCACAGTAGCTCTCGTGGCCAAAGCAAACACATGATACATGAGATGGTAAAGTTTTATTTCGCTGGTTTATCTTATTATATCGAAAACGAGGAACAAGAATATGACCATATGAAATTTGCATTTCAGTCGCCCTGCAGAGGACGCCGTCTAAAGTTTTTCGGGCGGTGTGGCACCTACGCGCTACTTTCCAATGTTACTGAAAATCATGGTTTGGTATCTCTTATGATGCAAAAGGTTATTAGAAAAAAGAATCAAGTAGTAAAAAGTATGTCACGTGACCCTTAGCGGAATTCTATAAAACTTGATCTGGTACAAATTCCTCTATCCGTGCATTTACGAACAACCTGACATCCCGATTGTACTCGAAGAAGTGAAGGTTGATAATCGAACAGCTTCCACATTATTTCATAAACCTGAAGATTGCCTAGATTTAATTTTGTTAATTGTGCTTATGTCTATGTCATTGTACATATAAGTCACAATAAGTAACTCATATTGTATTTTGAATTTGGTTAAACTAGTATTTTGAATAAACTAGTTGGCATAGTAACATTAATTTGTTTGTTTACTTTTAATCTCTCCAGAAACGTTAATTGTGAACATGCCGCAAACACACCTAACCTTACTTTTGTAATTTTGTAGCAAATGTGTGACAGCTGATTACGCTTTGACATTACAAAAGTAAGGTTAGCATGTTTTGCGGTATGTTCACAATGACTGTTTCACCGCCATTAATTGTTAACATTTGTTTGTTTTACTTTTAATCCCCCCGGGATTAAAAGTATTTTTAATCCCTCCGGGACTAAAAGTGACACTTTAGTCTTTCAAACGGAAGATTAAAATGGCACTTTTAGTCTACGGAGTGCAAAAACTATTTTTCCTGCCTTTCTGTTGTTAAACGATTTCTACTGTCCGTATGAATTCGGCTATATGCACTAAAACTTCTCTCGGTAGCTGCTGATGTTATAGCCATCGACAAAATAGCAGAAGCAACTTTAGATAGAGCAGATGTAGAACACAAGCTATTCCACCATACAATAGGATCCATTTTGTGAGCACACTTCCAAACATATTCTTTCCAATGGGTTCTAGCAGATCTCGGGTATTTTCAAGCCTCACCCAAAAAATATCATCATCCAACAGGAAGTTTTTGGTCTCTTTTTGAAGATTTTTTTCAATTCCTTCATTCACTGCCAAAGCTTTCAAGCAAAACTTGTTGTCGATCAAACTGTTGAAACAACGTACAAGTGATGCCCACCTGGTTTTAACTGGCAACTTCAAAGTCACCTTAACATCTTTCTCTTTCTTATAGTGATTAATGTGATTGCAACTGTTTTTTCTAATTATTTCTATAAATAATAAAAATGCCAAAATTGTGTTTAGCAATTATTATTTTTAGATTTACATCATTTACACCTTAATGACAAAAAAAAGTAACTTTTCCAACTTTTCCACCTTTCCGAACTTTTCGCGAACTTTTCCAACTTTTCAATGAAATGTTAGAATTTTTCAACCGAACTTTTCTTTGCTTGCAACACTAATGCTTTTACTTGCACATTGCACATATTGCATTTTAATTTAATAGCACTTAACTTAATAGATTGCAATAGATGTAGAAGTCATTTAATAACAAGTAACGTCTGACAAAATACTTACTTGTTCTTATGCAAGATATTTATATACGAATTAATCCTGCTTGAGATCAAGCTAGGAAAAATTACCAATCAGAACGTTCTGAATGTGAACTTGAAATATGCATTTTTGTAAAGGGACAGAACTCAATTAACTGCAGTAGCATCAGAAATATATATGCAACTCTACTTCGTAAAGATTATTAATTCATTTTAGATAAATAATACCCAAGAGAAAAACCACATCGCTATAAATGTGGTAAAATTGATATACCTACTAGTTCTTTTGTCTTTACTAATATAATTTTCTTTGCTATTAGTTACCTGCAACTTCTAAACTTTTTCATCTGATTCGGATCTTCCTGGTCTTGTCTGGCCTGAACTCGACTTTTCTGTAAGTTTCATGGAACGCTTTTCTCATTTAATGGATCTCATTTTAACATTTATAAATGGACTGTATATTATTTTAAAGTATCAGGCATCACTATGTACATGAGAAAGAGTGGAATTTCAGTTTATGTAGAATCAATTAATCATTTCTCTCTATGGCTTTGTATGTTTAGTTTATAATTAATAAATAGATTTAATAAACATCTACCCTTTGCTGTACAAATAGAAGCGCGTTTATGATATTCTATGTGTTAGCTAATTTTCATTCATTAATTCATATACACTTTGTACATTTAGCTTTAAAATATTTTATAACCCTTTGGTTTTGATGATTTAATAAAATACTACGTAAAACCGTCTAAACATTTAGTATTTAATATGACATTAATTGGAAAAGCAATTTCGTGTAATTATAAAACGAAACAATCTGTTGTTGTGTCCATCATTTATTATATTCGTTTTAGTGTTCAGTAATGATGTTACATACGCGTCACGATCTCTGTTTATGCCCTAATAACATTGTATGCATGTTTACAATATTAGTCTGGCCACTATAGCGGCAAGGGTTAGTGCAGTAGTATGTATTAATATGATGCTTCCTGCATGGATTAAAGCCATATCAATCAAAATGCATTGTATCTGCACATGGGGTAATATTAAGTTTATTTTAGTATACCAATACACAGTATACTATAAGTAATTGGATTCCAGTATGTAACATTGATGTGAAACTGCTAATTTCATTGAAAGGGTTCGCTGCTGTTATGTGTACCTACCATTTTTGCTTTTCAGCAAGTTTTTGTTTCGTGGATTAAATTTCACGTGTACCGAAAAAATGAGATAAACCCAAAAGTGTATTAAAAATTTTATGGTTACTCATACTTGTTTTTATTATGTTATATATTTTTCTTTTTTAAGAAGAAAAGTTTTTGAATCTAAGACAATTTCAGAAATAGGACTGTTATGACAAATTGGAAAAAGCTCGCGTGAAGAGTCCTTCAGAACAACATATATCGAACAGCTGGAAAGCTCTTGTCGTTCACTCACACATAATAAAAAAATGCGAGCAGTTTTCTTTATTTATTTTTCCCCTTTTTCATTTTACATTTCATTTCATCTTACCCATTATGGCGCTTTTCGGGTTGGTTCAGTTTAAAAGCAAACGAAATATACAGACAGGCAGCTAAACAAAGAGTTTATAGAATTTTCCATTAGGTTTTAGCAAATGTAATAATATTCGAACTAATGGCTCTTATTTATTGTTTACCAAATATTAATAAAACAAGTTTATTTGCACTTAGAAATAATAATAATAATAATGTGCACTAAAGAGAAAGCAGGAAGAGGAAAACATAAGCCTTATTATTAATATCATGTTGGAGAGGAAGTGCTAACATTTCGAATGTTAATTATATAGCCGTTGTAATTACAACAATTCCAAATTGATACTGTTGTCAAATTAGGGTGGAATTTATCTCAACTAAATGATTGCAGTTAAATGTTTGTGGTGTAATAGAGGCAATAATTAATTGTCAGGGCTATTGAATTACAAAGTAACTCTATGGAATTTTTAATAATGTTAATTATAGATGATTTATGTACTGTTCAACATTAATAGGTATCGATGTTTAGCTTTTAACTAGACCCTTTCTAAACATTATAGATTTTCTAAACAATACGTTTTTAGTTCGATATGATTTATCTACAGAATTCTCCATCAAATGGTTTTCAGTTAATGCACTACTAATCTCTTTGATTTTGATTTTTTTTATAGAAAATTCTACAATTAATAAATCACTCAAATTTGCGGCAATTGATCAGCCTTAAAGATGACTAGGAATATTCATTTAGTTTTGCAGCTTCTAATAAGTAAAAACAGTCTCTCATTTCTGCAATAAAGGCTGCTCTAGCAGATGTCCTATATGAACATAAAGTTAGGACTTTGTGGTTACGATAACCACAAGCAGAATGTGGTTTATCTAAAGGCAGACAAGAAACTAACAGTTCTGTTATGCGATATAAGTTTTTGATTTGCGACATTTAATTTGTGGCGTCCGATATGAAATTATAGCTGAACATTTCAGTATATGCACAACCAGACGCCCGATACGAACAAGAATTCCTGCACTAGACCTGGATTAGACATAATAAACGTAGTCGTTTAGAATCAGTGTGAGCGTTTGGCGATGTCTTTGGCCACCAGCAGTCGGTAGTAAAATCAACGTAAACTGTTAATATTGTAACGTTCTTTCTAAAAATAATAACACAAGTGCTGTTTAAATCGTCTATTCACAAACAAATATTTATTTCTATACACTAATTAATACACTATAAATTAACACTATGATTATAAACCATTAAAAACTATTATTTACAGACTATGAATTTCTAATACAACATTTATATTCACTATTTATTTTGTAATACACAGTTAATGACTTGCTATTGACTGGTCCCTTTCTCCGCGACGCCGACTTTATACCATCCTATAAACGTTCCAGAAGCCGGTAGAAACTACCATGTATTTCTAGAAGGTGCTAGATAAACAGTGCCTCGTTTACATTGTTGGTGCTATGCGTCATTCTCTCGAATGCCACCGAATACTCCATCCGCTGCTCGAGAAGGGGTTCTTTCTTTTTCTCTCTTGTTACACTGCCCCCCTCTTCAAGTCTGTTCTGTCCCAGAACAGGTTTTATGATCTGGTTCCTGTAGAACGGGTCATGACGATATCGACAGTCTTCACCTCGACTACACGTTCCATTACGGTAGAAGTAGCAGTCTACACTCTTCGTTGGCCTTGATGCGGGCTGTGGGTCAAAACTGCAGACGAAGATCTTGACGTCCGTACCTCTAAAGATAACTTCCAGCATGTTTCTAATGATTCTCCAATCCAGCTGGTCCCGCCCACAGCCGAGTTTGGGAACTGCCAATTTGTTAATTCCCCTGGTAAGCAACTCGATCCTCAAATTCCATAGTGCCCTCCACAAGTCGGCGTAACTCGGCTTCTGGTAATAAAACTGCTTGGTTACCAAGTAGTAAATGGATCGGTCATGATCAGGCAAGCGTAAGGATTTACCAACAGAGGGATTTTGTTCTCGAAGTTCATTCAGCCGTCCAAATTTATTTCTAAACACTACTGCGATCCCCCTGGACATACGGAGATCCGAGGAGACACAGTGGGCAATGGAATAATTACCAGGGACCCGGAAGAGATCTTGTTGCATCTCAGTCGTGACTCCGAATCGCGCTTTTCTAGTTCCAGAGAACGCAGCCATAAATTCTCTAAAGGTTGGTTGATCATCTTCAGGCCTTACGGTATTGATAGTCACCTCAGCCTCATCTTTCCGATCCGGGACTGCGTCATTATTTCCCTCATAGTGCGCCAGACGATTGGAGTGTACCACCTTTGGTTTCCCCCTTGGCAACTTCTGGATGCGATAAATCAAGTCATTTATTCGTTTCTTCACCTGGTATGGACCCTCCCAATTTCGCTGTAACTTTGGAGAATAGCCACGACGCCTTTGCGGGTTGTATAACCAGACAAGCTCTCCAGGTTGAAACCCTCCTTCTTGGGCCCTCACATCGTACGTAGCCTTCATCCGGTCACTCGCGATTCGACTATTATTTCGGGTTCGGTCGTGAATATCCTCCAACCTCTTCTTTAAGTTGATGACATAATCATTCCCGGCTACCTCCTGCTCTATAGGTGGAGACCCAAATTCCAGATCACACGGTAACCGTAACTCGCGTCCAAACATCACAGACGCTGGTGACTGACCGGTTGTTTCGTGGACCGATGCACGATAAGCCATCAGGAACAGATGCAGGTATTGGTCCCAGTCTCGTTGATGATCGGAGACGACCTTGGCCAAATATTTGCCCATTGTTCGATTCATGCGTTCTACCATTCCATCGGACTGCGGATGTAACGGTGTGGTCCGGGTCTTACGAATGCCCAACAATCGACAGACTTCTCCAAAGAGTACAGACTCGAAATTGCGGCCTTGATCCGAATGCAGCTCCATGGGCACTCCGAAACGACTGAAGAACTCTTTGACTAGTACGTCAGCAACAGTCGCAGCTTCCTGGTTTGCTAGGGCATATGCTTCTGGCCATTTGGTAAAATAGTCCATTGCCACTAAGATGTATTTATTCCCATCGTCGGTTTCGGGAAATGGTCCGGCAATGTCTATAGCTATTCTCTCCAGAGGACTACCCACATTGTACTGCCTCTTAGGTGCTCTTCGCTTCCCCAAGGGTCCGTTGCCAGTGGCACATAATTCACATTTCCGGCACCACTCCTTCACGTCTTCTTTACAATTGACCCAATAAAAACGCTCCCTAACTTTCTCCAAAGTCTTTTTCACACCGAAGTGTCCTCCTGAGGCACCGTCATGGAGATGTCGCAATACTGTAGCCACTCGGCTTCTTGGAACCACGAACTGAGACCTAATGGTGGTGCCATCTTCACTCTCCAGTACTCGCTTCAGGAGATCGTCTTCCACCTTCAAGGACTCCCATTGGGCCCAATATGCTTTGAGCGTTCTGTTAAAAGGGCTGACGACCTCCCAGGCAGGCCTTTCTCCCACGCGCTTCCATTCCAGTACCATTTTTAGTTCGGGATCAGCCTCCTGCTGTCGTTGCAATTCTTCCGGCAACCAATTGTCGTTGACGATGGTAGTCCTTAATACTTGGCAAACCCTCTCTTCCAAACGAGAGCAATGACGGCAATCCGTTGGACAGGGTCTTCTTGAAAGAGCATCGGCATTTCGATGACTAGTGCCCGCTCGATGTTCGGTGTCAAAGTCGTATCCTTGTAATCGTTCGATCCACCTTGCGACCTGGCCTTCAGGATTACGGAATTGTAGAAGCCATTTCAACGCTGCATGGTCCGTCCTCAATAAAAACTTCCGTCCGTACAAGTATTTGTAAAAGTGCTCAACGGACTTCACGACGGCCAATAGTTCTTTTCTGGTCACACAATAATTCTTTTCGGCTTTAGACAAAACCTTACTAAAATAGCCGATGACCTTTTCTTGTCCATCCTGTATCTGAGAAAGTACACCCCCAATGGCCAGATTACTTGCATCTGTGTCAAGTATGAATTTCCCTTCTGTCCGTGGATAACTCAATATTGGTGCGGTTGTCAGGGCACGCTTCAGCTGTTGGAAAGCTGTTTCACACTCTCCGCTCCAAACATACTCGCGCCCATCTTCAGTTAACCTTGTCAGAGGTTTCGCTATATTGGCAAACCCAGGAACGAAACGCCTGTAGTAGGTACATAACCCAAGAAAACTACGAACTTGGTGTTTATCTTTCGGTGTTGGCCACTCTTGAACTGCACGAATCTTATCGGGGTCGGCTGCCACTCCATTTTGTGATACGACGTGCCCGAGATATTTCACTTCCTTTCTGAATATGTGGCACTTTTTCGGACTCAGTTTCAGATTGGCTCCACGTAGTCTTCGGAACACTTCCTCTAGATTTTTCAAATGTTCGTTGAATGATTTTCCGACTACAATCACATCATCTAGGTATACCAGGCAGGTCTTCCACGACAACCCTCTCAGGATGGTCTCCATTAGACGCTCAAAGGTGGCCGGAGCGTTACATAGACCGAAAGGCATAACTGTAAACTGCCATAGTCCGGAACCAATAGTGAACGCGGTCTTCTCCCGGTCTTCAGGTTCCATTTCAACTTGCCAGTAACCGCTCTTCAAGTCCAAAGTCGAAAACCATCGTGAACCAGACAGGGTATCTAACGTGTCGTCGATGCGTGGTAAGGGATAGCTGTCTTTCTTGGTCACGTCATTAAGCTGCCGATAGTCCACACAAAATCTCGTTGACCCGTCCTTCTTACTGACCAGGACCACCGGTGATGCCCATGGACTGCTGGATGGCTCGATGACCCCTTGTTCTTCCATATCAGTAATAATCTTTTCGGCTTCTGCTCGCCTTGCTAGAGGTAGACGCCTCGGCTGCTGACGGACAGGCATAGAGTTGCCTGTATTGATTTTATGTTTTACTATATTTGTTCGTCCCTTCTGGCTATCGTCAAGAGCGAAGATATCTTGGTATCGGTGAACCAAACCCTGTACCTCTTTCACTTCTGTTCTGTTAAGGTCTTCGCACGAACTAGTAACCATGCCCACTAATTTTCCACCATGGTCTTTGGGCGCTGGTTTTGGAACATCAGCCATACACCTGGCTACTCGGAATACTGGCACACACTGTCCCACAAGGGTACTCTTCTTCAATGTCACCGGATCCACATTAACATTCATAATTCTCACCGGTACTCTCTTTCCAACCTTGATCAGCGCTTTTCCCACCAGTATGCCACTATGGATCTTCTTATCACAAACAGGCTCCATCATTCGCACACACCCTACCCGAAGATCTCCATCCAAACCCGCCTCGACAACCATCTCGCTTTGACCCGGCAATATCACATCTTCAGTCAACAAAACCCTTACAACCGGATCTTCTCGTGGGTGCAAAGGAAGTTCTTCGTTACCGACCTTCAAAACACCCTCTTTCAAATCCAACGTAAAACCAAATTTTCTCAGGAGGTCCATTCCCAAGATGAAGTCATCAGTGATATCGGCTACCAACACCTCATGATCACATTCTTCACTTCCAATGCCAATCTTCATCTTCACCACTCCGCGTGTTGGTATCACTTCACCTGTTGCTGTACGGAGTTGAGTAGTTGTCGGTAACAATTTAATACTTGATTGTAGAACATCAGGGCGTACGATGGATTTTGTCGCCCCCGTATCAATAAGTAGTGGAACGGTTCGGTTAGCAATCTTTCCATCTACAAACAAACTGCCATTACTATTCTTTGATGTTACGGCATGGATCGTGATCTCCGGGGCATCTTCACTCGCAGTCAACGTTCGCCCCCTCTTGCCAACCCTTTTTAACTTTTCCGACGGTTGTACTTTTCTTATTTTGGGACAACGGCGTTCTACATGTCCTTGTTCGCCGCAGTTCCAACAACGAGGCCCTCGAACTTCTTGATGATTCTTCTTACGGCTTTCTTCCTTCCGAAGAACTCTCAGTACTAACTCCTCTAGGTGATCTTTAGAACCTTCTTCTTCCTCCACAACGGCCCGAACACGCCCGTGACCTCGGGACGCTTGTTTTGCAGCTTCAAATTCTAAGGCGTGAGCAAGCGCACCATCAGTTGTTCTTGGTCGTGCTAGCCTCAATGATTGTTGTGTTTCCCCGTCTCTTAACCCATCAATGAAGGTCTGCACAGCGAGCTGTCCCAGAAATGAATCGGGTGCCGTAGGGTACGCCAATCGGACAAGCCGCGCAACATCGGCTTCAAACTCCTGCAGGCTTTCTCCATTCTTCTGGATACGACTCTTCACTTGCGCGTGATACACTTGTTGAAGATGCGCGTCTCCATATCTCATCTCCAATCTAGACACTAACAATTGATAATCATTTTCCTGTCCTGCTGGGATTGTTTGCAGGACGTTCAACGCGTCTCCACGCAAAGCCACAGTTAAAGAAACGGCCTTTTCCTTGCCTGTCCATCCGTTGGCCCCAGCGGCCGCCTCAAATTGTTTGTAGTAGGTGGACCAAGGTATCTTTCCATCGAACGTGGGTGGTTTTACTTTTATCCCTACGGCAGGAACCTTTTCTTCTTTAATTTGTTTCTTTACTTCATTAAACGGCCACTCAGAAGTTGAGGGAAACCGTAGTTGCCTCATTCTATCTTCCACATTTCGGCCATATCGTCTTTCTTAGTTGTTGGTGGTAATTGCATTTGGGCTATTTTCTCTTCTACCATCTTTATTACCCTATCTTGTTCCGCCAATCTACCTTCCAATAGTCCTAACGCACTGGCATTCTCCAAAAATTCTTCGAAAACTTTATCTTCCAACGCTTTGACATTTTCCAACAATTCTCCTTTAAGCCTTCTAGAACTTTCTTCAGACTTTTCTAATAATTCTTCTTTAAGCGTTCTAGAGTTTTCCAGTAAATCTTCTTTAAGCATTTTAACATTTTCTTCCAGTGCTTTAGTATTTTCAAGTAATTCTTGTTTAAGCATTCTAACATTTTCTTCGGACTTTCTAGAATTCTCTTCTGACTTTTCCAGTAATTCCTCTTTTAACATTCTAGAATTCTCTTCAGACTTTCTAGAATTCTCTTCGGACTTTTCCAATAATTCTTCTTTAAGCATTCTAGAATTCTCTTCCGACTTTTCCAGTAATTCCTCTTTTAACATTCTAGAATTCTCTTCGGACTTTTCCAATAATTCTTCTTTAAGCATTCTAGAATTCTCTTCCGACTTTTCCAGTAATTCCTCTTTTAACATTCTAGAATTCTCTTCTATTTTACTTAATAACAAATTAGTATCCATTACGGGTCCAGGTATTTCGAAGAGGAAACTTTCAGGGTCTTCTTGCTGCTCCAAAAGCCATTCTCTTAGCCGATTTATTAACACACTTTTAAGGCCCGTTGTATCTAAATCTCGTTCTTCAAGTTCATGTTTCAAGTCTATTACTTTGAGATCTTTTAACAGTTTCATCACCATTTTAATCGTTTGTTGAAATTATGTTTTAACACCAAAACTTTTATTCTCACAGCACTTTAATTAATTATTACGCGATTTTATTTATTTTAAAACCTCACACCTGTAACACCACTGTAACGTTCTTTCTAAAAATAATAACACAAGTGCTGTTTAAATCGTCTATTCACAAACAAATATTTATTTCTATACACTAATTAATACACTATAAATTAACGCTATGATTATAAACCATTAAAAACTATTATTTACAGACTATGAATTTCTAATACAACATTTATATTCACTATTTATTTTGTAATACACAGTTAATGACTTGCTATTGACTGGTCCCTTTCTCCGCGACGCCGACTTTATACCATCCTATAAACGTTCCAGAAGCCGGTAGAAACTACCATGTATTTCTAGAAGGTGCTAGATAAACAGTGCCTCGTTTACATTGTTGGTGCTATGCGTCATTCTCTCGAATGCCACCGAATACTCCATCCGCTGCTCGAGAAGGGGTTCTTTCTTTTTCTCTCTTGTTACAATATCATAGGGTCATTCCATGCCAAATCATCACAAACAAATGAACTTTTCAACCCGACCATCTCAGATTTTCTTGCGTGGGATGGTAGAGGACATAAAGTAACTTATGTATGTTATAATTATGTATGTTATAAGTTATAACCCTCAGTAATACACGGTATTCATACAGCAAAGTTGCCAACATGCTAACAAATGTAAAATTTAAGCTTACAAGGTGAACAAAAATAATTCATAACCTTGCTTCTAATCATAGTAGAACTTCCAATCTAGGCTTGTTGTAAAACTAAAAGAGCATAGTTTTCATAAAAAATTATTTTATAATAAAATATTAAGTTTTTCATTTCAAGGTCACCTGATGCGACCTTTCACCTTGAATATCTAAGAAAGTGTACCTTCAGTTTTCTGAGGAATACAATATGTTATACACTTAGATGCAGTCTCTCTTTGGTATAAGTTTCATTTTGGGAAGCCTTTGGGAACAGGAGTAAAAAATTGTTAAATATGGTAGATACACACTTTTTACACAATACATGCCTTTGGCAGTTCAGATCAGAGTATTGTATCAGGTATTTATGATATATCTGTGCAAATACCTGCAAATTCTAGCTACTAAGATAAGTATAGCTATGATGATGTACTTGTACCTGTATATACAGATAGCTATACAGAGTGTCCCAGCCAAAAACGACATTTTTTTAACACCTAAAACTGACTGAACTAAATAAAGTATGGGATTTTCACGATTAAATTTTATTTTGCGTTAATTTTTCAGCTTTGTTTTGATTTTCCCCACTTCTACAGGGTGTTATAAAATCTGCATTGCAGTATTCTGATCTAAATTTGTCGATTGAAACTTTTGGTTTTCTACCACATATCGTACTTGGGTAATTTTATCTACTAAAACAAGTATAGGAATGATATTGTACCTGTAC
Source organism: Agrypnus murinus (assembly GCA_929113105.1). Taxonomy (NCBI): domain Eukaryota; kingdom Metazoa; phylum Arthropoda; class Insecta; order Coleoptera; family Elateridae; genus Agrypnus; species Agrypnus murinus. The sequence goes on from OV816025.1 coordinate 197,561,473, forward strand.
CTGCATATACAGGTAGCTGTACAGTGTGTTCCAGTCAGAAATTGCGCATTTTAACACCGACTACTGAACAAACAAAATAAGATGCAATTACATGATTTTCACTTTTAAGTTTTACTTTGCGCTAATTGTTTTCAGTTTATGTACCGATGTACTTATGTGTTTACGTGCTTATTGCGCATGTGTTTATGTACTATTAATTGCACAATGATCTAGGACAGCTATGCTAAGCTTACTAGTTTATACCTATACTTGCCTTAGTGGATAAAATTTGCAGGTATCTGCATAGATATATACTAAATACCCTATACAATACTCTGGTCTAAACTGCCAGATGCATGTTTTCTGTAAAAAGTGTGTAACTACCTATATTTAACAATTTTTTTATTCCTGTCCCCAAAGGCTTCTCAAAATGAAACTTACATCAAAGAGAGACTGCATCTAGCTGTATAACATATTGTATTCCTAAAAAAATTGAAGGTACACTTTCTTAAATATTTAAGGTCAAAGCTCACATCATGTGACCTTGGAAAGAAAAGTTCTATATTTTATTCTAAAACATTTTCTATAAAAACTATGCTTTATTAGCTTTAAAATAAGCCTAAGATTAAAGTTCTACAATAATTAGAAGCAGAGTTATGAATTTTTCTTGTCCACCGTGTAAGCGTAAAATTTACATTTTTTATCATGTTTGCTGCCCTGCTATATGAATACTGTGTATCAGTGCGTATCACGGCTATAACTTTACATACGTAAGTTACTTTATGTCGTCTACCATCCTACCAAATTTCACGAAAATCTGAGATGGTCGGGTTGTGAGCTGTGATGTTTCGTGTTAAATTCGGTTTCGCGTGCTATTTTTTGACGTTATTGTTATACGAACTATTAAATGTTTGAAATAAATAAATATTAATAAAAAGTTTCACAATATTTATTGAATTATAACCTGACAATTGTTTCGACAGTTAAGTTGTCATTATCAAAGATAATTTGATTATAAACAAACACGTCGCTAAGGTAAATACAAAAAATAAATAACTAGATAAACAATAAAAATAATAAAAATAAACTAAATAAGATTTAAAAAAAAGATAACTTTTAGAAGCTTTCGAGATATACAAACACAAACTCAGGGTACCTTTAATAAATGAACAGATTGAGCTCAGTAATTCTCCGTTACTGGAAGTGTTAGATATGTAATTCTTATTATTATTATTATTTTTATCTTTTTATCTAGTTATCTATCTTTTGTATTTACCTTAGCGACGTGTTTGTTTATATTCATATTACCTTCGATAATGACAGCTTGCCTGTCGAAACAATTGTCAGGTTATAATAATTCAATCAATATTGTGAAACTTTTTATTAATCTTTATTTATTTCATGATTATGGAATTCCACAAAGTAAGGCTTTAGACAGTAAGGGTTATTAAATGTTTGCCCAACTTCTATACATAATAAAAACATGCTTAATGGTGCTGCAACGATTAAAGCATACTGCAATGCATGGTGGATTGCATAAACCGTGCACTGTGTATATTCCACACCAGGAAAATACCAATGTTTGCACTATCTAGTCGCCCTTGTAACAATAATCTCCTTAATCTCAAATTATACATATGAAACCTTAGAATATAAAACTGTAGGAAGGAACATAATCATCTACCACATACGACTGGGATTGAGTCTTGGGGTCTCAATATGGCGGAGTAGGTTCTTCCTATTTGTCGGAGTTTGAGAGAAAAGCAGATTTAAGTGGTGTTTAATGGCGGCCGCTGTGACGTCATACGTAGTTACACTCCTTCCTACAATTTTATATTCTAAGTATGAAACTGACGACACAAACTTATGTCCTTAGATTAGGTAGGAGAGAGGATGGCGAGTGGCGTATACCCGCAATGCTTGGTGAGTGTTACCAGTCGCCATTGCTTTGAAGGCAACCATTATTAGTTTAGGTGGCGAAGTTATTTTGTGTTTTACAATAAATATATTATTTATATAAGAAGAAAACATTAAACATTCAATGTGGTAAATTGTTGTGCCTTGAAGTGTTCCAACAGAAGTGAAAAGAACGTATAGAAAATTAGTTTTCAGAGATCAAATAGAAATACGTCGTTATGCATGAGTATCTAAATTAGATTAAATTTTATTAGTGCGTTGTCGAAATTGACTCTGCAGTTTAAACATTAAGCTTTAATTACATTTACGTACATTGGAACACGCTAGTTAAAATTGTATTTCAAATAATACGTGAGCTTTATTTATTTAAAGCGGAACTGTCAGAATATTAAACTCCGTTTCTGTAGAGAATGGGACAGCTCGTCATCGCGCTCTCATAAGAATAACATAGGAATTTATGACGTAACTGTCACCTTCTCTAAGGTAACGGACTTTACATACCTGGGATCAGTAGCATGGCTTAATAAGTAATTTTAATAAAAAATTCACGTAAAACAAATTAAATTTACTTATTTTACATATCAATACGTTCCGCAAAAAATGGGATTAAAGGGTATTAATAGAATTATGTTGTAAAATAACGTTTTTCTGACAGCGTCAGTAAAGTAATCCATTTTACGCGATCTTGTGCATGTTATCTGCTGTAAATTGCAGAAATCTTTAGATTGTGAAAGATGCATATCAGCATTGCTTGGCGAGCGCTCAAACTTCCTCTATTCATTAATCTCAAAAAACACATGGAAAGTTTGACGTACCCGTCAGATGATGTCATATCAATTTGCAAAAGGTCTGAAGAATATTCGAGGGCAAACCAAAACTTTTTACATAAAAATCACCTGTACCACCGCGCGCTAAACTCAAACAGGCAACAATATTTCTAGTTTACATTGTATAGTGTAAACTAATCTGATGAATTGTTACATGCATAAGTAATACATAACAAAAAATATTCATAAGTGTATATCAGGTGTATGGTTTAGAGCTTTTCTCTCTTTTAAAATAGCGAAGCCATAAGTATCCTTATTGCGAGAGTTTCATACTAATATTAGAGTCAGTACATTTAATCAACAAGACCACGCTTGCAAATCAAAGTAGATATCGCAAATGATATTGGGAGGCAAATACATATTGCGAGCTGGGAAGAAAGCGCAAAATTTTCGCAAAAAAGTCGCATTGATTCTATAGTATGATCAAAAAGTCTTTCAGGATCAGGGTTGCCATGGAGTTAACAAGCTATCTATGAAATTATTTATTTCTATTATTTTATTCATTTACTTCACAACTGTCATGTCAATAGATAATAGTTCAAATAAATTCCAGTCTGTGATCTTTTTATAGATGTTAAGTAATACTTAAAGTAACTGCAAGCACAATGAATAATAATAGCGTACACTAACCTAACATTTTCTGTGTACTATGGGGCTCTGTTTAGCTGTGTCGGCAAGTCGTATTTTCTTGACACAGATGGCTGTGTCTCCATTAGCGCTACTCAAGATACATTGGCGCTACTCTGTACAGTTCACAAAAACTACGGGCAGTAGAAGTAAATAATTCTATAGATGGTTTTTACATTCCATGGCTATTGCGATCCAAAGACTTTTTGATCATACGATATAAAGATGGTTCTTATCTTATGAGATAAATGCTTTTATGTAAAGAAAATGTAACGGGTGAATTTTGGGTATATCAATACATAAGAAATACTTCCAGGTACAACCGTAATTTGATCAGACTATGCTTTTTGAGAAAAAGTGATTTTGTGAGGCTGACTGATTGTTGCAGCTGCTAGAGCGGTAGCTGCGACCCTTAATATTGCCAAGGAAGCCAGTAATATTAGATATGGACCCCCCCCCCCCAATTTGTCTTCCTAGATTTCAAACACCACGAATCGCTTTGGTTTGAGATGCTACAAATGAGGTTCTTTTTATTTACTTTGCAAAATTTACTGTCCGTAAGTTTTGTTCATAACAAAGTTATTGACAATAAAGGGTTTTCTCAAATATTTCGAAAACTAATAAACGTGGGGCAAAAAATAATACATACGTACCTTTTCTGTAGAGCATAAGATTATCTACAATAATGAATAGTACAACATTTATCGTCAAGTCATTCCTTTAGCTTTACCTTCAATCAAAGTCCGAAATGCGGGGCTCGGCGACCTCCGATTTCGTAGTTTTTTTATGTTGAGCCGGTATCTTTTTTTCGGTCATTTAAAATGGAATAAACAATCGACAAAATCAAATCATCTGACAGCCTTAAAAAATACTTTTTGTGCTACAACCGATTTTTATTTATTTATTTTGTTGCTTTGATAAACACATTTTGCTTCTTGGAGTAGTTGGTTGTAGTTCTTGAAATATAATAGTTAAAGTAGATTGTTAGTGTTTTCAAGTTTAAGAATTTACGCATCTTAAATTTCAACAAAAAGTAATCCCGGCATTTTTTTGTACAATGAACTGTGATTATTTTATTGGCGCGCAAGATTATCTAATATTGCGCACAGATCGAATGACTCGTAATCTTTACAAGCATTTATCCGACAAAAATACAAATGCGAAGTCGATTTTCTTGTTTATAACATTGGCGATAACTTTTTATTGTCTACAAATTTTGCGAAGAACAGTTAATTAATCTCCATAAAGTATGCGAAACTAAACTAATTCGGGAACCTGGGAAGACTAACTGGAAGATTAACCCACTAAATTAGTCTAATGTGACTAGCGTATAAAGCCACCACATCGAACGGTGACATTAATTTTTCCACGTACGTGCTGAGAAAAATAAATCCGGGCACGATGTTCGTTTAGACACAAGGGCAAATGCGCACGTGCATTTTCCAGGTTCACTACATGGAACATCGTGATCTTCCAATAATTTCTTCTTCTTAGTCAAGAGGAAAACATCTAGAAGCTAAGACAGGGAATTGGAAGAAATATTTGTTTAAGAGCTCCCCATATGACCGACTTCATGTCGACCCAATAAGAAGATTAGTTAAAGTTGCATGAAGTCGTTCTGTGTCGAAATGTGTCATTCTGTCATTTCAGAAGTGTCATTTCTGAAAATGCATCGTACAAGATGGAAATTGCAGCAGAAGAAAAGTTTGGAATCTGTTGAAGTTTACTAATTTTTCGAGATTTAGTACGTAATTGGTAAGAATAGGAACTCTACTTATTTTGAAAAGCAGTTTGAGGTATATTTTCAGCTGTATAGTTTTCTGCTTAGTCTAGTTTCAATTGGTCAATACCCACAAAACAATTGGTTGTGCAAACAGTAAATGAGTATTTGAAGTACTTAACATCTTCGATGTAGATACTTTAGTGAAAATGTTACAAAATAAAAACAAGAATATCTAATGGAATGATATTATAAGATGCAACTGTAGGAGATAAATAAAAGCATGTTGAAATTGACTTTTGGTGGTACAAAATACTATTACGTTTATGAAAATCATTATCTCATAACCCTAACAGACACCTTAAAAGAAGGAAGGAAGTGAGATAGATCGGCGAAAGAAAAAAGAGAAGCGGAAACGTAGGAATCAATAAATCTGAAACACTTTTAGATAGAACCCTTAACACAAATGGGTGATTACTCTGAGAACAAGAAATTTTGAAAAGTCGATACAAAACTTGATCAATACCGCAAAAGAAACAAATTGTATTGTATGTGAAACCCTATTAAAAATAGTAAAAGACCCAGATAACAAAACATCAAATTAACAATATGTCCTCATAATTATAAGGGTAGGACAATAATATATAGCATAGCGTTTAGTTACCACTTCGAAGCTTTTGACATTTCCGTGCATGACCCCAATACCGGAACCACTACAGTGTCTTCTCCGGAAATTATGTCTATTATAGTCCTATTCCTCAACTAGTGATACGTTACAATTCACCATTTGTCTACAAAAGACAACCCCTAACCCTAACCAAACCCCTCATCAAGACAGAAATTTAAGATATATAAATCGTCGCCGGAGTACGTATTTTAGATATAAATTTAATTCCGTCTCTTGGGACTTTACACGATTTTAATTTTAGGAACGCCCGTATTTAATAAAACCAATCACGTATTAATTTCCTCAAATTGGATTATTTTCAGATTGAAAATGTCTAGTTATTATAAGAGTTCATCATCAAAGGATAATTTAGTCTATAATTGTATTAAATTCCTTGGGCAATTCTGGTTCGTTCTCGGGGTATTAACTACTAGATTGTAATCCTCGCTACGATGTTATAGCACATATTTTATATAATTTGGAATCTAATTGTTAGTTTTCGTGGACCTTTTAACTGAAAATTTAGTAGATATGGAATTTTCTGTTAATCTATATATAGAGAACATTAATATTTAAAACTGGGCGGACTAATAACGTTCTAATTGCAAAATGGCAAGTTCCAATATGAATTTAATGAATTTAAAGGTGCATATTCGCGCCTTTAAGATCTGTTTGAATTAATAGAATCAGCAGAAAACACACATATAGATAATTAAGGTTTTTGTAACTAATAGTCGTTTTCAATAGACTGACGTCCTAGTGACGTCTGTATGACGCGCTTGAAGAGGTGTAGGTATTCAAATGAAGTAAAATGTAGAAAGCAGTCATGCGTATGTTAGAAATAAAGGTGTGCAATTTTGCCTTTTTACTAAGTCTAAATATAAAACCCTATAGAGTAATGAAACCAAGTAATATTGATAGTGATCTAACCTGGTCCGTTCATGTTTTCACTTTATGATCTTGTGAAAACCGTCTGTTCTTATTCTAATAGAAACAGTAATGATTCTGAAAACTTAGGTAAAGTTAGGATAAGTACAAAAAGATCTCTCGTTAGGACGTTAACTTACCTTGAGCCCACAGAGAGCTACCGGTAATCTAACATAACGACAATGTCTTGAAATAGTGGTGGAAATGGGAATTTTGAAAAATATTAGAGAATCAGCAATGCACTTCTACAAATTATTTGCATTTTATCTCTCTGGATGAATGAGTTTCAGTTTTTAAAGAGCAACAAAGAATAGACCTCGACAAGAAATCAATCAAATCAATCGAAGATTTAAATATTCAGTCTTTTTTGTTGATTATTGATACTGTAGAGAGTAGTGAACGGAATTGGCACTCAATTGATAAAAACGGGTCTTTTTTCATCCAGAATCTTAGATATTGAAAAACATCAACAATCTCAGTTGCATATCTCATTAAAACCAACTGATTATATTGTTTCAAAGTTTCAGAGATCAGAGTTCAAAACGTTAAAGAGTTCGAAAACAAAAGTTCTGCAATTTTAAAATTTTCAAGAGTTAGAAGTTTGGCATTTTACAACGGTGTTTTAAAATACCAAATACCGTGGTCTTTTCTAATGGGAGTTTAAGGTTTTAGTTTTAAGATTTTGTAAGTTCTAATAGTCTCAATAATCAAAGAACAAATCCTGAACTTCACAGTTTAGACTATCAGGGATTGAAACCTTTATATTTTAGCGTATCTGGTATTCAGAAGCTCAAGAACTTAAGAATATCAAGATTTATCAGAGGTCCAAACATTTCTAGGAGTTTCAGTTTCAGATATTTAATGATTAAACATTTTTTATAATTATAATGATAATTAATATTCGAAATTTTGTCGATTTTGATTTTCAATGTTTCAAAACTCAAACTGCATATTCTGAGATCCCAAAATCAATCAACCAATCAAAGTATTGGAAAAATTATAATGTCATACAAGGGCGTATTTAGGGGGTGCTTTTGGAGCAAAAGCACCCCCCAAGACTTTATATTATATTAGTATTTTTAAGCTTTATTCAGATAATGAACAGAATAATTATTAAGAAAAACCATATCATATCATTCATAATTCTCCTAACTCCTTTTTACAGTTTTACCTATAAAAATGGTGAGAAACTCCAGATGTCGGTAATCCCTTTTTGAATATAATTGAATAGTACTTTACTTAAGAAATAGCAGGTAGGTATGTAATCCCCTATACAATGCCTTATGTGCTCAGTTAACTAAACCCTTTATAATATTTATAGACAAGTTGTAAATTATTAGTTTTGCATGAATACCTGTACTCTCTCTTTGCCAGTTTTCCAGTTATTTCTAATGTTGCCCAGGGAATCTTCTAAGAATTTTAAATTTGCAAATTTGAAGTTTGAGAGAGTAAAGTTGAGTTCACTTTCACTTCATTCATAAAATGTGCTAGTGATAATAGTGGTACTGTTCATAAAATAGTAGACATAGTGAGAAGTTTTCTTGTTATCTAATGTTATTGTGTGGTCGGTAGTACCTCTTAAAGTGGATTTATGTAATAGACAAAACGCTAAGTGCATACTGAAGATTATCTTCGAATATCTTGCTACATACCATATCGAGGGCATCAGATCAAAGGGGCGTATCCGCCAAAATTTTTATCTTCAATTTTTATGTCGTATTGACTTCTGGTATCGACCTGCGTGTTGTCACAAACGAGCGAATGTTTTGTAAGGCCAGATTAATGCCTTACAAAACATACGCCCGTATGTAACAACACGCAGGTCGATACCAGAAATCAATACGACCTAATAAATTGAAGATCACACATTTGGCGGATACGCCCCTCTGATCTGATGCCCTCGATATATAAAACATAAAGATATTTTAAAATCATTCTCATGCCTTATTCCTTCTAATATAGAGGACAATAATTATTATTCTCATCGTTAGAAATTTCTGCACCTTTCAGAATTTTATAGAACATATATTGATTTTAATGAGAAAATTCTTAAATCAGAATATAAGCTATGGGTAAAAAATATCAAGATTTAAAGACGAAACCTACAACAGTCATTGATACTTTATCAATATGTGATCCTATCCTCTACAAAAATATCAACACTCTTCTTTGGATTTTAGCAACATTGCCTGTAACATCTTGCACTCTAGATCGATCATTTTCATCTCTTAAATATATCAAATCATACTTAAGGAACTCTATGAAGGAAGAAATATTAAATGGATCGGGTTTATTGTATATCTATTAGAGCGTTCCTGTTAATCTTAAAGAAATTCTTGATGAATTACAGAAGAAAAGTAGACGAATGACATCGTCAGGGCCGGCGGGAGGCGGGTTCAGCGCGTTCCCCAGAACCCGGCCCCGCGCTTTAGATGGCCCCGCGTTTTAGACGACACGGGTTTTATATGGCTCCGCGTTACAACTTATAAATACGCGCGCTGTCTCTGCTGCTGTAGTCACACCGATGTTCACCACGTAAATTTTGATGACGTAATTAAAAACTTTGCAACGAAATAGACCATAAAAAGTAATTTATGCTGATTCCTAATATGTAAATAATTTTTAGGGCAAACGCCCTTAAGCCTCCAAAATTGCTTGCTTACCAACCTAAGCTCCACAAAAACGCCACTACCTAACCAAATCGCTATGCAAAAGCAAATTCGAATTTTTTTTTCAACCTAACCTAATTTAGTCTCACCTAACCTAAGCTAACCTAAACCTAATCCTAACCTAACCCAACTCTAACCCTAACCTAACTAAATTGTGTAATTGTAAATTACACAATTTGGCAATCATAGTAACTTAATATAATTATTATTATTCATTGTCATGGAGATTTAGCATTTTTTTTACTTTTGACCCCAAATTTGGTGCCTTTGGGGTGTTTGTCCCAAAAAAGATTTACATATTCAGAAAAATTTCGTTAAAATGACACCAGCTTGGTCAAAGAATGTTCGGTGAGGGAGTCCTTTAATTATACAGTACCTAAAATTTAATTTAGAAAATGCCATTTTTCCCATTTGGGTATTAGAAACCACAAAAGATTAGTAATTGCTAATAATCCACTGACATAGAGTCACTACATCTAGTATATATTGGGGCAAAAAAGCACGAAATTATTTATTATTTTAAGTTATATTCAATTTAATCAAATCCACGTTTAATTTAAAAAGTTTTTCTTATTCTGAAAGTTCAAACCTCTAATATATCAACTACGTAAAATTTAGTTTTAACTTGTCCATTATTAAAGATCACCCTTCTCTGTCCCAAAACGGCGGCGTTTTGCGGTATTCTGATCGACCAGCGCGACCTAGGTGACTAGATGTAGTGACTCTACACTGACAAATGTGCGAGGGCCATTTATTGGCACGTACTTGGTTTTAAGTTTACTTTGAATTCGATACAGTATTACAGTTTTTGGTTGGTTATGGTTTTTTATTGTTAAAGTTCCTTTCCAACAATGTTGTGCAAAACTCGATGCGAGAAGATCTTAGACACATTCACACAAATAAATCACTCGCTTCTTCGTCGCTCGTGCTTCGAAAAACGCGCGAATAAAGACTTGGCGTACTTCGTAAATAACTATAATGAACTCTATGATTCTATCGTAATACACGAATATGTAATAATGTATTTATAATAAATAATTGAGTTAGAATATTTTTAAGCCAAATGCATTTTTGAACCGGGCCCCACCACCAGTACCACACGAAGATCATATTGAAAAAATGATGGGAAATAATTAGTAAGTTAAGTTTGTAACATTAATCTTGAACAAAATTTTATTTTGAGAGTATCTGTTTGACTTAAATCAAATGGTCGTCGAAATTTATAACTGTATTCTATGTACGTACCATCAGTTATTTTTGGTACTTATAATTTATTTTATAAAAAAAGATCTTCAGCAATTTGCAGTATGGTTTTTGAATGTTGTTTATCCATTCATTCCAGTAAATTGAAAAATAATAATATTAAATCGGTACAAGAAAGTCAGTATGAACAATTTAAGTTAAAAGTTATCCTTCATCGAATACTGAAAACAATAACCACCCCCAAGTTAAATTTTTGGATACGCCACTGATGTCATAATTTCATAGCTTGAGAACAAGTCAAACTTCAGGCTTTCAAAGATTAAAGGTTTCAGGTACTGCAAATCTTAGATAATATAGATAACTAAGATATTGCATAAGTTTTTCAAACGTAAAACAAATGAATTCAGTCTTCTTATGTTAAATACAAGTTTCAAAAATTTAGGTTTTTAAATTTTCTCAATTTTTTAAGATATTAGAGGTTTTTCGGAGATTCGACGCTTCAGTTTCTTCTTTTAATTTCAAAAACTCACGTTACTTCTTACTTTTAAAAAAACACTTTATTTTTATACTTTTAGAATTTCAGGATGGCAGACATTCTTGATTATATAAGGGTCATTCTTTCTGAAATCAACCACCGGCTAGATCCAAAAATTGGCGCAACTTAGAAAGGCCGACGGGGGCTCGCTCATTTTAAAGCTTGAAACCTCTTGAAAATGGCAAATTGTTGTTCTCAATTTTGACCAAAATTGAAGCACGCTAGGAAAAACGCAGTAGACAAGATTTATGTATTCTTTGATGAAGAATAAGATGCCGTTAAAAAAAACTTAAAGAATTATTTATTTTTTTAGTTTTTTCAACTTTTAAAATTTTTTTTTGAACTGGATACTTGTTTGCCCTGTTTTAGGGGTCAGATATAATTTTTTTCATATAGGAGACATGTGACATTCGAAAGTAGAGGTTTCAAGCTTTAAAATGAGCCCCCGCCGACCTGTCTAAGTTGCGTCAATTTTTGGATCTAACCGGTGGTTGAGTTCAGAAAGAATGGCCCATAAATATTTAGTTTTAGATATTGAGAGTCTTTCAAACATTGGAAAGATTTCTAAACTAAAACCCTTGGATTGATATTCACCATCCTAACAGAAATGAGTTTCACTTAAAACTATAGCTTTACATCATACCAATACTAGGAATTTTAATGTTTCAGAATTTCTAGTTCTCTGACTATTTGAATTTTAAGCTTCAAATATTTAAAAGTCTCAAAGAAGGATACCAGTAGCAAAGATTCGAAACTTCAAGACTTTTTTTGCATCCCGACGTTTAGTTATTCAGATTTTCGCACATTTAAGTTTTAGAATGTTGCAGTTTTAAGATTTTATAAATTTGTGACTCAAAACTCAAATGCAGCCACACCATTCACTAGACTATTAGTTAAACAGCCTTGGTCTAGCATGCTGGACCTTCACCCAAGCGGCCCGAGATCGACTCCCGGTGCCGGAAGATCTGGTTAAGGTTTTCTGCAGTTTTCCTTAGCTGTGACACAAATGTGGGATTTACGCTGTTCCATCTGTAAGTCGGCTGCAGCCGCACGTAGGGCCTACGTAATAATAATAATCGCCTCCTCCCTCCTGCTCAAGCGTATAGGTTCTGGGGCCTAGTTTCCAGGTTATGGGTTGTAGCAATTATTATTAGTGGAATTAGGAACCCAACACATATTATGTTCGTTGGAACTAGAGTAAACCATCTCAAAAATACCTGATCTGATCTAACGTAATCGTGGTGAGCTATTAGAGGTACTTGAAGAAAAAGATTATCCGAATTAGATCCGATTTGATCCGTTCCGAAGCTTACATCTTAATATCCGAGTTTTAAACTCGAAATTTAATATGCGAAATTTAAATCCAAACCAAATTGCTTAGATTTATTACACATTAACGAACACCTTCGAGTTTTATTGTTCGGTTCGTTATACTCGGATACTTTTCGGATAAACGGATAACTTTCGAATAGTTTACGGGTAACTTTCGAATGCTCTTTGGCTGCTCTGAATAAACGTATTTACAATCCGTATCAGACTCTGTTTATATCCATACGAATCCAACCCGGATTAGATGCGGATTTTGGGTAATCAAGGCGCTATGTCGAAAGGTATTGATATTGATTGTGATATTGAATTGAACCAAACCCTTTTCTGAATTATTTATTATGAACATTTTTAATTAACTGATCGAGAAACTAAATTTTAAGATATACAGTGTGGTCCAAAATGAGCGGTGACATTTTGAATTTCTCGCCGTAGGTTTTAGTGTATTTCACGTTGTTAGTGTAGCACTATTGAAATGTGTTGCGTTAAATTACAGCGTCAACTCGTCACTCTCTCGTTTGCATCGTTGTGCTTTGCAATGCTGTTCCGGGTTTTTATTGAATTTTTGCTTTATTTCGCTTGTTTTCTTGTTTTACAAAACAGTTCTTTTCAGATTAAAAGTTTGTTAGACGATTTTATTATCAAGCAAGTTTACTATTTAAAATTAATGAATCTTATAAGCTATATTATTTTTGATATGCCACTGTAAAATAAAAGAAAGATAAAAATATCTGAAAAGTATTCGTGTTGCCAACGTATCAATAATTTAACGTGGCGGTAAATTCAAACTGTCTTCAATCATTTGAGATTACCCTGTAGATTACTTTTAGTTAATTTCTGTATTCTACTTAAGGGATCTAAGGTGGGCACTGCCCACTCTGCCTATCCCCACAACGGCCCACTGTGTCATAGTTACATATATACTTTTATGTCCGATTGCGTTATAAAGTACTGTTTATTGTATTGTTTTGCGACAGTGAACTGGCTTATTATTGTACTCGTAAAATAAAGTGGTAGTAGTAAAATAAAGTATGACAACTGTATATTACATTTCAAATTTTCTTCTGTCAAGAATAGATGTCAAATTTATAAACTTTTTTTTTGATAATTAGCCAATTTTAGGAATCGAACATAAAGCTTTTTATGCAACTCTTACATAATCTGATCTTATAGACTCGCCCTTTTTATAGGCCTTGCTCGCTTCGCTCGGCCATAAACTGGGCTTGTCTATAAAGTCCTACATTATATACTTGTTAGATAAATAGCTATTACTGCATTTTATCTATTTTCAATTTTATACAGCTAGTGTTTCATGTATTTTTTATCTAAAAGAAAAATAGTCATGGTCATTTCTTACAAGCATAAATACGAATATGTCATTATTTATAACACTTTTATCTTATCACTACGACTATAGCACACAAACATATTGCCCTATACATATAAAAAAATAACAATAAAAATTTTAACTTAAATGTAGGTCTCATTTTTCACCTTTAATGTTCGACGTTGGCAATTTTTAACACTAAAGAGCGATAAAAATAAAAGGTATGACGCTCCATTCGAATACTTAACAGACTATTAACAGTCCGCAATTGCTACACACATATTGCTTCATAAAGCGTAATCACCTATTACCGTATTCAAATTGCTCTCTAAATAAAAATTAATGTTGCTATACGTTCAACCTACAGTCAATAAACAGGAATTTAAAGTCAATTTTAGAGGGAAACGGGCGAGGGGCGGAAATTGAGATAGTTGCTGGCGCGATTGCCTCGAATTGGCGCAGATATATCAATCAGCTATTCTCATTTCCTCATGTCCTTTAGGAATTTTTTTCTTCCTTCTGGGGTAGTCGACGAAATGTCCAAGTCGAAGGATCCTATTTGTTTGCTCGTTTTTTAACATTTAATTAAAAAAAAGAAAATGGACCTCTTTTTGAAAAATGCAAGTTTCTGGAAATTCTTTTCATGAAAGATATTTTCATAAAAGAGGATGAATGCTTTTTATAGAAAGGGAATGATTTAGGAAATATTTAAATTAATGTCCTGATGACAATACCTAACCTCTCCATTTCACTTATTTCTTTCTTCCCACATTTAAAAATTAAATTAAAAAACAATTTCAATTGGTGAAAGAATTGATTATATTGAAACTTGTCAATAAAAGCTTCCACGTAACAGAAAAACGCCGGGCAAATACGGAAAAGCCTGTTAAGCTGAACTCCGGGTTGAACTTCACCGTTCCGGGCGTCACCTTTCTGATATTCCGGACTGCTCCGGGCTTTGCCTTGGGGATAGGGAGGCTTTACACGCCTGTCTGCAGTCGTCTGTCAAACAAAATGAATAAGTTTTACTTTAGCGAACGCTCTCGGTTTATGTAAATCGCACTTTGCGGATTTTTACATGTGTTTGCCCTTTTCTTAATGTAAATGTACCCTTTTTTTATAAAGAAGAAAAGTTTGTTCTGTAGGAAAAAACTTTCACCGTTTTATTTCTGCGTTTTTAATTTAAAAAGGTATTTTAAAATTAATCGTTTTAAGTTTTTTTGTTTTATTTATTCACGTTGCTTTCCTGTTTATCCCAACATAAATATTAAGATACTTTTTAAAATTAAGGTGAAAACTCGCAACGGAATTTGTTTAAGGATTGTATTAATCTTAGAAGTTAGTACAATATTTTCCTAATTTTAGTAATTCCGACGAGTTTATAAGATTGTGAGTAGGGCTGTGACCTGCTCAGTCACATCACTGAGAACTACAATAGGTCTGCTGAAGTCCCTAATTTTGAACGACCCACCAAAGCTCCAAAGTCCCTCATCCCTCCTTCTTTTCTTTTCTTCGCATGGAATAATAGTCAGTTCAGTCCATCTAAACCTACCCATTTCATACTTTTAGCCCATTCCAATTGTCCATTTATATTCTACTCGATCTTACTATACAAGGCAATATCAAGCTAAGCAAGTCAAAATGAAATGCTACTGGCTACTTCCTACTATTCCTGGACTATACCTGCACATTAGGGTGGTTTTCATATTTTGGATAAGTCAAACTTTCATCGATCTCATCCTAAAATATAGTTTAGTTTGTTGAAAAAATGCTATTCCCAAAATATAAAAGTTTTTAAACAAGAATATCTCGTGCCGCTAGAAGGTGGAATTTTTAAATGTATTTTAAATGGGATTTTAGCGTTTTTAGAGAACATAAGGCATAACTTTTTGAATCTTCAATGTTTTCACTTGAAGACTTATGTGTACCTTATTGTTTTTGGGGTCACTGGAAAATGATTTTTGACAAATGAGAATTGTCTTAAAGTATCTTCTTTTATGGATTTTACAGCTCTGATGGCAGCTGGGTCATTCCATACGAAATAAAATTTAAAAAAATTGGTAGCTGAGCCATTTTCGATTATGATGAAAATGGTCTTGTTACCATAGCCTTTAGATGAAAGAAAATGTTTTTTTTTTAATTTTTACTGGCGAGTATTGGTGGCCATTTTTCATCGGCGGCGTCAACAAACTTTACCAATTTCAGAGGTTTATGCATTTCAACACAGCTTGTAGTACAGTTGACCAATTTGGAATATTATTATGTCATTTTAAAGTTTAAGATATGTACATTGTATTTAAGGTATTTACAATTTTATAATAACTTATTTTTTCAAGACAGCATCTATGCGCTTTTGCCGTTGAAATTGCTACTTTTTCCTGATTTGCACCCCATGCTGCAGTCCCCAGGCTAAATTTACACATCAGGTTGTTTGTATACAATATTTCTACATATAGTAGTATAGTAAGTACATACAAAATTATCTTCTTTAAGCCCTGCTTATTTAAAAAAATAGCTTCAAAGTTGACAAAAAATGAAAATTATTAAAATTTGGAGCCCAAAAAAGTTATGTCGGGAAACAAATAAAATGTTGAACTTTTTGTACCTAATAGCTAGCTTTAATAGTTATTGTAAAAATAATCTTCAAATGTAACATAACACCTATCAGCACTGATTACCACTACGGTTTCATTTTAAAGAGCCCTTAATTTAATAAGCTAAGACTTCTTAGAATAAAAGTGGAAATATACATTGTACGTGATTTTTGTAGATTGCACTGACGCCGACTCCATGGGTGTTGGGGGGGGAGCGAGCCCCCCAAATCTAGTCGGCTTAATATTAATCTAATCTAATCTAGCTTAATATTAAGATGCATCTGACTAAATAACATATAATCAAACCTCGATAGCACACACTAAACAATCAAGACGAAAGACTAATCTATACTTTTGCAGAAGACACATACTAGTATAATAATAAGTAGGTCTAATCGACTTAATAAAAACTCGTACGTTTTCGCCTGTATTCCGGCCGAGACGCGTACATTATGATTCGATGGAAACATACTTCGTAAACACTCGTGCCTCTTCACCTGCCTTAGGGAATTTCAGGCCACGAACATCGACGGAAATGAATTTCGTTACTCTCGTGCATCTCCGGGTTCCTTCGGGCCCACCACGAAGATCGTTGAAAAACAACGTCGAGTTCGAATACACTCGTAGGCCATTGGCCAACGAAGATTGGCGGATATACACGAGTGTTTACGAATCATACAACTGTCTGGCTTGAAGACGTAATTGTTTGTTTCACTGGCCACTCATCAACATTGCTGTCAGTGTGCTAGTTACTTGAGAGTGAGTGAAAACAACTTTTCACGTGCAATTTTCCCCGGACCGCCCTTTTTAGCTGGGGGAATCCCCCGATTTGTGGGCCGCCCCAATATATTTTACAAGTCGGCGCCAGTGGTAGATTGTGTAAAACAATATCGCATTTGATTTTCATGTGTGAGAATGAAATGCAGTTCATTCAGTATCATTTTTATTCCTGAGTTGTTGTTAAAAAGGTTATGTGGATTTTCTAAGCTTATTTTCCGGTTTTTATTTATTTATTGTAGAAATTCGACGAGATTATTTAAGGTTTTTAAATACTTATACATTTTCGAAATTAATATCTACTTATTAAAAACTATTTACGCAGGACTCTGTACATCACAACAAAGATTAACAAGTTCAGTCCTTATTAGCATCGAAAATAAAATAGCACGCGGAATTGACATTGAAGATTTAGTAAAATCATTAAAATCAATCTAATTAATTAATTAATTATAAAATAATAATTATATTTACATTTTATTTTTATATTTTAATAAAAATACTTTAAAATGCTACAACGATTCTTAATTAGATGCAGGTACAGATTTATATATGAACTAAATGGGCTATAGCCCAGGGCGGCACTTCTTGAGGGGTGGCAAATTTTCATAATTGAAATATTTTTAATATTTATTTACAATATTTTGTAATTTTTTTTTAATATTTAGAAAATATTTATAATGATTTATTGAATAATATGTACACCGATAAAAGCATTTAGTTGGATAAACTAAATGTTACTCGTATTTAACGGAATGAAACATTTAGTTAGCAAAACTAAATTTTATTTGATTTAACTAAATATTTAGTTGAATTAAATAAAATTTAATTGGTCCCGCTAAACGCTTTGCTCGGTGTACTATTAGGGTTATTATCGTTTTCTAAATTCATATAAAAATATTTAAATTAAAAATCTTATTTTTTCAAATATTTAATTTATTTTGAATGCATTTTGGGCATTTCCACAACAGGGTTCGTAGCTCATATTATACAAAAAAAATAATATAATTTATTAAATATATAAATTTAAGAAAAAAGTGCGTAGTCATGATTTAAATAAGTATAAAAATTTACCAATAGTGAACAATACGATTTGTAACAAGATGTTGACTTAACTGACTTTTACATACTTAAAAATTTAAACATAATTCTTAAAACTCAATTTGAAGGTACCTATTTAAAATGCACAATTATTTGAGCCGGTGTATTTCTTAAACCGTGTCCACTGTCCAGTATACCTCCTTTAGCCAGGTGTTAATGTCATTGAATTCACGTTCACATTATAAGAAAGAAAGTCTACGGGCGTGAACTGGTGCATAGAATTTGTAACTTACAATTACGACAGTTTTTGAAATATCTTTTTCCTCTCTGTCCTCTTTAAACTATGCTAGAATCAACCTCCAAAAATGGTACAAAGAAGTGAGACAACTAGTAAGTAAAAATAATTTCTCTTTTCTTAGGTAGGACAGAATTCTTCGGTGAGATTCGCGTTGATTGCCTGTTTGACCAACCAAACTGTCTAAACTGGATTTTACTTCCATATCACAAAAGTAGTACTAATGCGTAAGTGCGGTTCGAAAGTAGCCTAATTAAACGTTTTGATTCATAATTTCTCTTTTCTTAGTACATAATCCTTCGCGATAGATTCACGATAATTGCCTGTTTGACCAGGGAAACTATCGAAACTGTTTGTTTTCCATTTGTTTGGATCTGGTTTTTACCTCCATATCACAAAACTGCTACTAATGCGTAAGTGCGTTCGAAAGCAGCTTCCTTTGTTTTGAAGATCGGCTTAGAGTAGTATAGCTATGTCACTTTCACGTTAAATCCTGTGTTGGTTCAGTCCGAAGCGTGTGTGTGAAGGGAGGGGATAAAATGGGTGTGTCGAATAAAGGGGGCGTGTGTGATGAAGGGGCGTGTCGCGTGCAAGAAGCACGTAGTTGATAGGTGTAAGAAACCCCATCGTAGGGGGTGTAAGACTCGGAAGGGGTGTGTTTGTGTGTGTGTGTGTACACCCACGTGCGTTGAAGTCTCAAAATGGCGTCGGCGCGGGGGTGCGGGGAGTGAATGTACATTTTAACTTGAATAGTAGCGGTGCGGGGTAGGATTAATTTACACGGGGAAAGTAATGGTGGACGTTAACGTGGACTTTAATCTACACACCTCAATGGTTATATGATCTACAGGGGGGGTGAAAACTGAAATTGATGGCGCCATGTCTGCCTCAAGTCCACCCAGTTTTGGCTAAGAAGGAAGCTCGAGAGATAAGAATTAATATAAACAAACAAAAATATTGAGTACAAATTTACAGATCATTGCTCGAAAACAAATATGTTTTTGATGCGGGGTTATCAGTATTTAAAATGATAATGACCTTTTAGTTAGAGATAATTGCTCTGAAAAATGTTTTTGTTAGAGGTTATCAGTATTTAAAATGATAATGACCTTTAGTTATCTGAGGTTATCAGTTGAGGGAAAAAATATATTGATATATATTAAAATATTACGCGGAAAAAATCTTTATATTGAAACAAATATTTACAATTTTAGATATCTAAGGTTATCAAATTGAGCGACAAAAATATACTGATATATTACGCAGAAAATTTTTGTATTGAGGTTATCTGCAATGAAAATGACAATATCCTTTTGTAATTAATTGAGAGTAAATATATTGTGATATATTACACATAATCTTTATGTTGATAGTATATGCAATTAATGAAAATATCCTTTTCTAAATAAAGATTTCGTAGTAGCGTTGTTAATTGAAGATATTATTTCGAACAAATCAATTATTTTCTTGAAAACCATAAATCGTGTTTATAGCCAGAAGCAATTAATAACATAATTTGAATCAAACACGATAAAGATTTAATATGAAGCGGTACTTACAACAGGTCATTGAATTTAATAGTATGATAATTTATACTGAAGTTCACAAGCAAGTATGCTAATGAGATCTGTGAATTACTTTAAAAAAAGAAAACAAGAAAAGGAACATTAAAATGTTAATATTCCGTACAGGTCATTGAATTTAAAAGGAAAATGATAATTTATACTAATCGCAATAATTTCATCAATAAATTACTGTAAAAACAAAAGTATAGACTAACAACTAGAGACTTGAAACTTATACTCATGGTTTTCGAAAAACCATAGAATATTAGACTTAAAATTGCGACCACGAGAAGATACCACAGATTTGTGACAGTTGAAGCAAAAACTACGGAACAATGATAGCATTATGTATAATTCTAGTTTATACGTTAATAGCCTTTTTTTGTGTCAATAAATTACCCGCAAAAACAGAAATACCTTGAAGTAGTTTCAAATTTTAATCTAAGGTTATCTACTTATGTGGAAAGATACCAAGGGTCACTGATTTGCGACAGTTGAAGCAAAAACTATCGAACAATGTTACCATTATGTATAATTCTAGGAATTTTGAACAAAGACAGATAAAATTTATCATAAAGAAGCTACACACATTAGGTCATCAACTTCTCAAACAAGAAATTTCTTTGTGTTAGGTTATTTACTTATTGTTGAAATAAAATGAGGGTATCAGGGTCACTGAGTTTAACTGCCATTATTTTCCCACTCCCTACGGTCCCAAGTCATATAAATAGAGCTGAAAAATCGATTGAAAATTATCTTCTCTTTTTGCAACAAAAGAAACAACCGGTGTTCTTCAGTCTACAGGTGACGCAGATTTAAAAAACGTAAGTAAAATTAATTTTTTATAACTGGTGTTTGTTACTATTTTCGATTTCTTCTGCTTCTCAAAACAGTATAAATATGGATTTCATTAAAAACTTTAATGATGCATCTGACGAAAAGGAGGTAATATCTATGGAATTGCTTCAGGAGAATAAGGAATACAAAATTATCTCCTTGAAGGAAGTAGACACCAAGTACGGGAGATCGGTACTAACTGAACTTGAGGAATTTAAAATTTTCTTTCCAAGGAGATATTCGGCAAGGATCAGCTCCGCACAAATAGATGAGATTAACAGAAGCGGGCAGTATTTTTTCATCATAACATCGTTCCGTATTTATGGAAAATACAAACAACGGTCTCCCATAATAGAGATGCATCAACTTAAAAAAGGTATTTTGCATCTGAAGAAGTATAGATAACAATTACTTATCTTATTGTTTTTGTTTCAGACTAAGGACCTATAACTCTCATCAGAAAGTGCCGACGGAGTAATCATTTCCCCAACAGAGGATCACCAACAAAATCTCAAGTTTGATAAATAACAGTAAGAAAATAGATTTTAATTTTTATTATTTGATGTAAACTCTCTTTGCCTTACACATTGATAAGTTTTATAAATCATCTGCTAGGTTGTACAATGAATCGCAATAACAAAGATTTTTGTGAAATCGGCGAAGAATTAATAAAAACAATAAAACGAGCATGTGAACTTCTATTCAAGTTAAAAAATTTGGATAAAATAAACCGCTGGATAAAATTAATTAGACTAAATATTAGGAAAAGTAATCTTACATTAAAAAAAGTAGGTAAAAGAGAAATTCAACTCAGTGCAAGAGCTATTGAAACTCATTTAGGACATTTAAATCATTATCAATCTTTATTAACAAATTTAAGAAATGAGATACAGAGAAAAAAGAAGTCATCAACTAATAGCAAACAAATCATTTGGTCAGATTTAAAATCTTGCTTTCAAAATCGGTGTAGAACGGGGTTGATTTCTAATGTAACTTTTAAAGATTTATCCCAATTTCTAATTGCTTCGTATAAAATGGTTAAAATTCGAATAAATAATATGATTAAAAAAAGTTTTGGTAATTTAAAAATAAATTTTGTTTTTTGCGGTGAATTTGAAAAAGAGACTGGAGCTGGGAAAACGTATTGTTTAAAATATTTTCAAACAAAAAATACGCTTGTTTTTAATAATAATGGGTTTGATTTATGTAATTGGTATAGAGAAGATGTTAGAAATATTATTGAAAATCAAGTTTCTGAATTTGAATCGCAGGGTAGTGGATGGAGTCTCCGCGACATTATCAGTTTGCAAGTAAATTTCAATCGATGTGATGATGTTTTTCATGCTTCATCGTATATACCTTTACCGAACGCGATACATAGTAGAAGGGCTTGCGTAAATATTCACAACACAGATCAAAATTGTTTTTTCTGGTCTGTAACTGCAGGTTTACATCCTGCTACTAATAATCGTAATCTCACATCATCTTATCCCCATTTCTCTACAGTTTTACAAACAAAAGGTTTACCTACTCCGATGAGTTTAAAAAGTGTACCTAAATTTGAAAAAATGAATACAATATCCATCAATGTCTTTTCTCTAATATATCTTCAAGCAAAATTCAAAGTTGTTCCGGTATATTTAACTAAACAAAAACAATCTCAACACGTAAATTTATTAATGGTTACTGAGGAATACGAGGATGAATATGCGCCAGAGTCTGATGATGAATTAGATGAAGATGATGATGATGACCAGGAGATCGGTATAGAACAGTTTCAAAAAGATCCTAAAGTTGATAATATTAAATATCACTTTGTTTTAATAAAAGATTTAGCTCGTTTGGTTAGCTCACAATTATCTAAAAATCGTCATAAGAAATATATTTGCGATAGGTGTCTCTGTTATTTCTATGAGCAAAGACTTTTGGAGAAACATGAAAAGGACTGTTTGAAATTAGTTGATTTTTCTATTGATTTTCCTTCAGCTTTTAACAAAATTTTAGAATTTAAAAACTATCGATATAAAGATCCTGCTCCGTTTGTAGTTTATAGCGATATTGAGTCAGTGTTAGAAAAATATGATGATAATAATACAGCTCCAAATTGTAAATCAGTAAAATTACAGCATCATAAAGCCTTCAGCATCGGAATTTATGTTCATTGTAGCTACGACGATACTTTGTCCTATTTTCGACAATATAGAGGTGTAGATTGCATTGAATGGTTTGCAAAACAACTTGAAGAAATAGCAGAGGTTCGCGGTAATTTATTTTTTTCGGTAAAACCAATGTGGGGGCATGAAGGTGTGAATATTTATAATGCTAAAAACTGTCACATATGCGGAGGTTTATTTTCGGCAGAAGATCAAAGAGTCAAAGATCATAATCATTTTACAGGAAAATTCCGCGGAATAGCCCACAATGACTGTAATATTAACTTTAAAGTGCAACCAACGATTCCTGTTGTTTTTCACAATTTGAGTAACTACGACTCGCACCTTCTATTTACCAAAGTTATGACTGCTTTTCCAGGAAGAATTAAATTGTTACCGGCTAATGATCAAAAGTATATTTCTTTTACAAAATATTATAATGATACGCGTTTACATTTTCGATTTATAGATTCTTTTAGGTTTTTAGATCGGAAATTAGATACTTTAGTTTCAGGATTAAACGATGAGGATTTTCATATAATAAAAAAAGAGAATCCTACTTTGAATGATGAAAAAATAAAATTAATTAAGAGAAAAGGCATATTTCCCTACGAGTATTTGGATAACATAGAAAAATTAAATGAAACTTCTCTCCCTTCTAAAAAACATTTTTTTAGTTCATTAACAAAGGAAACCGTAACCAACAAGGACTATAGGTTTGCTAAAGAAGTTTGGCGTAAGTTTAATATTCAAAATTTAGGAGAATATAGTGACCTCTATTTAAAAACAGATATCTTATTATTAGCAGATGTTTTTGAAACATTTAGGAAAGATGCTATATCAACTTACGGATTAGATCCAGTTCATTATGTAAGTCTTCCAGGATACTCTTTTGATGCAATGTTATTATATACAAAAATAAAGTTAGAATTGTTTAGAGATATTGATATGTTATTGATGGTTAAAAAAGGGATTCGCGGAGGGTTAACGCAAGTAAACAAAAAATATAGCGTTGCAAATAATAAATTTATGAAAAACTTTAATAAAAGAAAACCCTCCAAATACTTAGTATATTTAGATGCTAATAATCTATACGGTTATGCGCAGACTATGTATTTACCATACGGCAATTTTAAATGGTTGAACGAGACTGAAATTAAACTTTTTGACGTTCTTTCAATAAGCGATACTAATGGTAGGGGTTACTTTGTAGAGTGTGATTTAGAGTATCCAGAGTACTTACATGATAAACATCGAGATCTACCTTTTTGTACGGAGAAACGAGCGCCCCACGGATCAAAATATGAAAAGTTAATGACCACGTTTTATAATAAAGAAAAATACGTTATTCATTATAGAAATTTAAAGCAATGTCTCGAAAATGGGTTAAAACTAACAAAAATACATAGAATACTCTCTTTTAGTCAATCAGACTGGTTGAAACCATATATTGAATTAAATACCAAATTAAGAACGCAAGCGAAAAGTGAGTTTCAAGTAACTTTTTATAAACTAATGGTAAACGCGGTTTTTGGAAAAACAATTGAAGATCAAACAAAGCATCGTGATATCCGTGTTGTTTCTAAGTGGCATGGACGATACGGTGCTCAAAATTTAATTGCTAAACCAAATTTTCACAACCTCACTATTTTCAATAAATCTTTGGCAGCCATCGAATTAAAGAAAACTGTAGTCAAATTTACAAAACCAATTTATGTTGGCATGTCTATTTTGGAGTTATCGAAAATTGTAATGTATGATTTTCATTATAACTATATGAAAAAGAAATTCAAAAAAATTAAATTGTTGTATATGGATACCGACTCTTTTATCTATGAAATTTATTGTGATGATTTTTATACCAGCATAAAACCAGATGTTCACATGTTCTTTGATACAAGCGCCTATCCACAAAATAATATTTACAATTTACCTAGGGTCAATAAAAAACAATTGGGAATATTTAAAGATGAGTGTAATGGGAAAATCTTAACCCATTGCATAGCACTCAAACCAAAAATGTATAGTTTAGCAATTGAGGGAAAGGTAAAAGTAAAAAAGGCAAAGGGGGTACAGAAAAGTGTAGTGAGAAAAGAGATTCTCTTTAAAGATTATGTAGAAATTTTGAGAAAAAGTGTTAGATTTAGAAAAAAGCTAAATAATTTTAGAAACGTTTTAAAAAAAGAATATGTAATGTCTAATGTAATAACAAGAACGCAGCATTATATAAGATCATTTAATCACGAAATATTTACAATTAAACAGGCAAAGGTAGCTCTTAGCTCTTACGATGATAAGAGATATTTGTGCAAAGACGGAATAAACACCTTACCCTGGAATCACTATAAATGCAAAGAAGAATCGTAAATTTGAATAAATTGATAGTTGGTTAAAAATAGATTATCTCTGTCGGCTGAAAGACTTTCTGTGATATGAGTTAATTTAAGTATTTAGTTTGTAATATGTAATAAAATACTTAGTATTACCGATAGTAATAGTACAAATTGTTTAACTAGTATATTAAATAATACAATAAGATGTATATTGTGTTGTAGTATTAAGGTTTTTCTTTCTATTTAAAAAATAAAAGATATACATTTTAAGAATAAAAGTTTTTTATTTATTTGTTTTTGCTATTTAAATACATTTCATAATACATATATAAGTAAAAATACATTTCACTTAAAAAATACAAAACATTATAATTTATCTATAGAAATTGAGCTTTTTTTTCTTTTCACATCAAATCCTTCTTGTTAATCCATTCTCGTTCAGAGTGGCCAACCCATTTAACATAGAGCTTCGTCCCTTTGCGCTTCAACACTTTTTCAATAAGGTAAGTATGCGGTTGAAGCGTTCTCTGAAGTTCGGCTTCGTAGAAACAACCAGCTATAGGCTTTCCATACATATCTTCCAACAGGTAGGTTACAGGATTTGTATATTTAGCACGGGTGATCTTAAATAGTTCTGGTGTCCAATTGCCATGATATCCCTTGGAAAATACAGATTTGTGCTTTGATATGCGCACTATATCACCGGTTTTGAAGCGATTCTTGCCGGTTGCTAACTTAAGGTGATCATATACTGTTAGAATAGTTGTCGGAGTTACATCAACCGGTTTCATCAGAATTGTTCTATGCTTTACGTGATTGTATTCTCGAACTAAGGTATCAAGAATGTCAATCCATTTGTGATTACCTCTTAAGTCAAACATTTTATATAGCTTCCCCTTTATCGTGCGAATAACCCTTTCAGCAATGGCTGCCTTCATGATTGAGAACGTTGAGTAATGATTTATATTATGTTTTTTCATTAGTTTAGCTACATCTTTATTATAGAACTCTCTACCGTTATCTGTTTGAAAATTTCGAGGTATGCTACCATCTTTAGCTTTTTCAAATATATCCTGCAATGCTGCCGCAACCTCTTTTCCATTCTTTGTCTTCAGCGCTCGCGCCCACAGGTATTTCGAATAACAGTTGATGACTATTAGGATATATTTGAAGTTATTATTTTGTGAAGCAAACGGAATGAATTCGGCTAAATCAGATTGAAAGAGATCATAGTAATCTTTAATTATTGTTCTTCTTCTCTGATAATTTCTTCTCGCTGGCTTATGTAGTTCATTAATGATTTGTCTTTTACTATCGTCGACTGATAAATAATTATTTTTTTGTTTATTTTTTATTGTCGTCATCGTAACTAGGATGTCTTCGAGCTTCTAATTGATTAGTTAAATCTATCAGCTCTCCAATTTCAATATCTTTAAAAGTACTAGTATTGGTTGACTGAGCTAATTTATTAGTGTTTGTTACTACATCTCGTAATATTACCACAAATCTCAGCAATGAACTTCTAAATACTGACAGATCAATCTCAAAAGCAACAAGTTTCTTGTCTGAGATTGTTTTCGAAAACGCCTCATCTAAATAGTTTTTAGTTACTGCATCCGAAGGACTACTAGGATCTAATAAGTTACTTATTTTCTTTTTACCCGCATCATATCGCTTTTTGTCCGCGTTGTCAATTTTGAGAAAATTTTTAATTTTTAACTTGTTATCCACATATCGTTTAGTAGCGACGTCGCCATCGTTAGAAGGATCACTAACGTCGCTGATTTTAAACCCATGTGCTGTGAATTGTTGATTGATTTTATCTTTTTTATCACTTTCCGCTTTTCTAATACATCCACTTAGACCATCTTCTACGTGCGATCTCAAAACTTTAAAGCTAATAGCGTCATCATCTTCGACCGGTGCTCCAATCTGTACAAGTCTTCGTTTGCGTACATCGATGAAGTCCTTGTCGTGATCAAAAACTAACGTACTTCTTGCATTAACAGCATCAGTCGATTCTTCGAGCGGATCCGCCAAGTTCCTAAGTTTTTTACTTCCCATATCATAGTTTCCGTTTACATCTAGTTTAAATCCTACCCCTGCAGGTCCACGTTTAAGTGGATGTTCACTATTACCGTGAAAGTTAGCAGCGCTCGCGCGCGCCCTTCCAAACACATCGATCGGCATGTGATTGAGATGCAAGAGAGAGCGAGCGCGCAGAAGAAAACAGAAAAAAGTTCTTATTATGCTATGATACCTTCTTCTCGTAATTCGGCTACAAGTGAATATATTTCGTTTTGATTTTGAACACTATTATTTCCAGCCTCTTTAGCAGCACACAATAAGCGTAATCTTTGTATTAATTCGGAAGGTTTATTCCAGTACACATACTCAACAGGGTTTTGGTGTAATCGTTTGAATATTCCTCTGCCGACTGTACTCTCGTCGATAGATTTATCATTTTTACCTGTTACTTTGCGACCTCTGTTACTACGACTACTACTACTACTACTACGTCTACCAACCGGGGATAATTGAGAGAAAGAAGTACTTCGAATCCTAGGCGCTATGATGTTCTTATATTTTCTACTCGCATTCGGTCTTATTATCTTGTTTCGCGAACCAAACTTTTCCCTATGAGCATTTGTTCTAGCTATAATGTCAAGATAATTTTCTGCATCATCCTTCGTAAAATCCCCCTTTTTTCTAGATAAATTTTTAAAAATTAAAAGTTTAAACAACCCTGGAGTTTGCTTATACTCTTTATTTCTAATAACAAGAACATCAGTTTTAGAATAAACTCTAGAATTTCCGAAAGACCATTTTCCTTTTTTCAATCGTCTTAATCCATACTGTGATCTATCTACAGATTGATTTTTAACATCTTTTAATATTTTATCATAATCTTCAATTGTTAATTTTTGCTTTTTCTTCTCTTTTTCATCTTCACCATAAACTCCATCTTCTTTACTCCGCTCTTTGATTTCTCCATTCGTATCTATACTCTCATAATCAACTTCTTGCACCGCATCATCATCATCATCATCATCAACATCATCATCATCGTCATCATCATCACCATCATCATCATCAACATCAATGCTAACATCTTTTCTGGTTAGCTCCTCTTTGACAGGGTTATAGTAAGTTCGAGGGGATGATGAAGATACGGGCGAAGTAAATATACTCTCGAGAGGTTTACTTTCACCCGCATCTTGTTTCATTATTTTACCAACTTTTTTACGTTTTTTTGATTTTGATGAACTACGGTCATCATTGGTAACGGGTTTTAGACTGTCTGCAATTTCTTCTAAAGGTGATATTTGTTTATGATGAGATTTGTAAGCGATTTGAGCAGCAGTTTGATCGCGTTTAAAATCTGAATATTTCTTACGAATAATTTTTGTTGCTTGAACAACCTTCTGTTTCGATAACACATCCATGATAAACTGATAAAAACGTTTTAAATTAAAGAGTTATAAAGACATCAAATCCCTTTCGATATCTTCCTTTGTTTATGTCACTATCCTTGTCTATTACTATAAATCCGTATCGATCATGCTTCCAGCAAGAGGTAGCTATCTCTTTAAATTGTCGAAACGTCATGTCTGTATTAACATGCTCATCATATGCATGTTTCAAATTCATATCATCCTGTCGAAAGAGTACTAGTAGGTTTACGTTATCTCTAATTAAATGTTTTGGTATGCGAGCATAAGTTTGAGAAAGATAAAACGAGTCAACCTGTTTATGTCGACCCATACTAAAAAACTGCTGAATCTTTCCTTGTTCGCTGCAAGCAATATCATCAAAAATAAATATTGAATTGAGTTTAGCATCTTGAGGAGAAATAACTTCGACACTTTCATTAAATTCGTAATATCCAAGTCCTTGAATTGGTTTTAGTATTTGTCTTAGAAACTCATATTTTACTTGAAATAACGATTTAGAATACACATATACATTTTCGAAGCGTAATCCATTAGGATGTAGCAAAAGAGAAATAACTACGTTTGTTTTTCCGCAATTGCTCGCTCCGCATATAATTGATCGTATTGATGTGGGTAATAAATCCCCATGTTTTCCCTTTAAAGTAGTGTCTAAGTGAAGATGATTATCCAAATTAACCACAGGCAGGGATTCTTTCTGTTTTAGAAATTTCATGATAAAACTCCTATTCTTTTTTTAGTTATGTATGTAACGCGACACAATTTCGGTAAAGGGATCGTATTCAAAAATTGTATCATGAAGCATTAAACAATATGCCTTCGTGTTATCGCTAAAATTACTCGAAGATTCAAATTCTACACGTATATCAACAGTAGACTCTTTTATTGTTTCCTGTTGACGAGAACAATCTATTACAAATAATGGATTATCTTTGAACGTTCTATAATCAAACAAACATTTATAAGCTTCAGGGGTTTTTCCGTAGTAATTAGCTCTAAAAGCTGAATAATTCAAATAAGCTGCAATGTAGTCGTCTTGAGCAAAATCTAAATTCATTCGTTCGTGTGGAAACACTTGCGAGTTTAGAAATACTTTTATGTTTGTAATGTTACTATGAGCAAAATCAGTTGGATATGCATTCTGTACATCTAATTTATTCTTCTGTAAGGCTATTATCATCCAACGAGGCTTTTCGAGATCGTTGGAGTTCTTGATGCGCCATACTTGAGACTTTGAAGTAGAAAACGCAGGCAATTCATGCAACTCCCACTTTCTAAACGGTACTATCACCGAAGCATCGTTCTCAAGACGAGAAAATATTTTTACTTTTGTTTCATCCGATAGAGATACATGCGGTACTTGCCAACTTATGCGCGTTATTGCAAATTTAACTTCAGTTTCAGCACTCTTATAACAATTTACATCGCTTTTTGATCTAATTAAGATAAGTTCTTGAGGCATGTTGACGATTGCTTTTCTGTAATCTTCAGCAAATCCAAAAATATGACTAAAAGGTATTATACACGAAAAATGACCGTTATTGAAAACATGTTGAGCGGTCTGTAGATTGTACGGATTCCAAGCTGATACACTTAGTCTTTTAGAATCATTTTCATCATATGATACATAACCTTTCATAGTAGTAGTGATGCCTGGTTGTCTGCAAACATCAACGATATCTCTTCCGAGCTTATATCGAATTTCTTCAAACAGAAAGCATGGTGCATTATTAACAATAGTAAATTGTTTAGTGGGATCTGTAGCAGCATAAGTGCCCTTTATTTGTATATAACTATCATAAGTTGCTGTTATTGTATCAGAGCTCTGTATTTCTATTGAAATAGTATCGCTATGACCTGTATTTGGTGTAAATGGTAAATAGGTGTGAACATCATCTTTAATAATCGTTTCATCAAAATGTGGTTTTGTAAATAAATTCAACTTTGATACTTCATCATATCGTAATCGTTTTATCCCACTCTCATTGCGAAACAATTTAAGAGGGCTATTATCTGAATACATCTTTTTTTTCATATTATTATTTTCCAACGCGTATCTTCTTGTTTTTGCTTTTGACATTGTTATTTAAAATAACTCTATATCCTAACGAGCGTAAAAAATGCACGTCTTCACCTGTTAAACCAATTCTAGCAGCAGCAAAAGCAGTAGCAGCACTGCTCTTCGCACTCAAATGATGAATGGTGTTCGAATTGTAAATATCATCCCTTTTATAACTATCATTAAAGTCTATGCCCATCTTCTTTTTTTCCTTCTAGACTCTATTCGACTTCTTAGTCGTCGTTGTCTTCCTCTTTTTTGAGCTCTAATAATACCGAAATATATGTGTTTTCAGCAAAATTTACTAAATCTCCTTTATGATCTGTTAGTCGTATAGTAATATTGTCAATTTCACTTACAGTCAATGGAAAGAAAATTATATGTGAGGGTATCTTTGTAATTTTATACCCTGGTTCTACATCTAAATCAAACTCATAGATGCTGTGCGATAACTGATTATTAACATACGCTCCTGCTGTAATATTAGTTTGTACTAAAATATTGTTAATTGAAGTTATATTTACTTCCAAGTCCGACTCGTGAACAGTATGGCTTTTCAATACACGACTTGAAAATCCTAGAATACTACCAATATTTCCCGGTTTGGTAAAGTCTATATCATATACAGACTCTATTTCACACTTTAATGTATTGGTATTTGCCGATAAGCGAAATATGCTATTAACAGGTGTTTCTTTCACAGATAGATGTTTAGGAGTATTGTTCTTTTTCGAATTCGCAATAATTTGTTTTTGTATCTTTTTATTGATTTCTTCTATCTCATATGCACCTTTAGGTATTGTTATTTGCTCATCCGTACTGTAGTAAAATTTATTGTTTCCTTCGTGAATGTTGCGCACAGTGTGACTTGTGCGCAAACCAACCAATCCTAATGTATAATTACCAGAACCTATTTTCACAGACGGAGAAATAGGTCCTGATGAAAAAACACTGCCGAAACCATACACCGAAAACGTTCTAATCATGATTGAATAAATTTCCCTTTATACAATGCCTTTTATATAAGAAATTTAGCACTAAATGTCCGCAAATAATTGTATTGAATTCTTGTTCGCGTTCTTGATTATAAAATATCTCGCTACCTTTAAAATATCGTACTAGTTCTAATGGCGGTCTTAAATCACCAAAACTATCAAAGTAAAGAACTTTATTGCCTCGCTTTTTATAAGCTACCCAATGTGTACCTTGTCCCTTCTTCTCATCTAAATTAACTATTCCGCTTTCGTTGTATCGAGGATGACTTGTAGGTAACCCATTTCGCATAAATACACCTCTAAAATATGGTACCTGTTTAGATGCTAATTTTTGTAAATCGATGTCAGTTAGAGGTCTGCGAGGCAATCTTATTAGTTTTTTGACCTATTGTAAGGCTTTAGAAATATAGCAGACCCTCCTTTCCGATACGGCTTAAGGTATAATGTTCCGCCGGTTTTTGTATTCTTAGCAATAGCCTCCATGGCTTGATTATGACGTCTACCTTCTTCGAGTTCTCTTTGTGCATGTTTAGCGGTGGAAATTGTTTTTGCAATTGAGCTTGCACCACCTGCTAATGCCCCCAATGCAGACAACCCTGCAAATATTGGTATCAACGGTAGCACTCCTCCTTGTTTAGGTAAAGGAATTATTCTAGGTAATTTTATCTTTTTTCTTCCACCGGCAGTTTTAATAACTCGTCTAGCAGCTCCTACTGCACGTTTTATTAAGTCTTTTTCATTACCGGATTGAGAACTCATAAGTTTTGTTAACTTCTTGAAAAACCCTACCCCTCCAATACTTTTGCACCCCTTACTTTGCTTCTTGCTTGATCTTCGTTTTAGAGCTTTTCCTCTTTTTTGTTTGCAACCCATCCCTAGTTTGCGTTTTATTTTCATAGCTGACGTGACACCCCAAGCTCCCCCTTTTTCAAAAACCGAAGAGTCAGCGTCCTTAACCCTTTGCCAAGCTTTTTCTTCAAGAATTTTATCAGCACGATGTCTACTTTCTAGATCTTTATTTAAAGAATATGCAATATCATGCTCTTTACACGCTTCGTCTAATGGATTTATACCTCTATCCCCTCTACTTAACCTTTTTTCTAGCTTGGTTCCAGGACCACAGTAGTTATAACCTGGTAAATGCAACTCCACTGGGAGCTTGTTGATAATAGTATTTAATAACCCTTCTCCTCTGTGAATTAACATTTACTAACGATTTTTTATCAGACGTCACAATAAATATCTCTTAACAACGAAGGTTGTAAAAAACCAAAATCTCAATAAGTACCTTTTAGCTTTTAAGGGAAGAATGTAAAAAAATGATGAGATTAATGATTGGATAAATTATTTATTATCATAAAATATATACAGTTAAATTCTTAAACTATTAAATAACTTTATTAAATCCGTATTTCCACAACAAAAAGATTTATTTTGCACTCTTCTTCTACAAAATCGTGTTAAATCTTGTTTTAACTCGGATAATTTATCTTGATGATTAATAAGACATTTCTTGTAAGTTTTCCAAATTTTGGTAATACACTGGTTGGTGATGATATACTCCGGTCGATTCTTCCTGCTGCGATTGATGTTGGTAAACCGATGTTTCATTTGTAGCTGCTCTCTTTGGAATAACAATATCTGGCTGACGGTCTTCATTTTTATATTGCACATTTAAATTTAGGATGTTTCTGATATCGGTGAGAATTTTACGTGGAAATTGATTTATAAGTTCTAATAAATTCAAGCAGTTTACAGATTTTGCATAGTCCAAACCGTTAAAAATAGAAGCGTTCAGCGCTAAAAATAACGCTCGATGAATAAAGTCTTCATCTTTGAACTCATACGGTTCATCAAAATGAACTACTCTCTGACGCAATTTCACGTCTCGTACTATCGATTGTAAACAATTATTATAAAAATAATAAAATCTTTCACACTGTAAAGTCTCTAATCTTGAAATTACCAATGGCGCTACTTTTAATAAATTAGCAAATTCTTCTCCGTAGAGTCGTATTATTGACTTGCCTTTTTCTATCGTGAAACAATCTTCACCAGATCGATGTGCGAAATGTAAAATAAGATTTTCATTTAATATCTCCTTTCGAGTAAATGCATTAATTTCAGAATTGAGATGTGATGAATTTGAAGATTGATGTGAATTTTGTTTAAACCAGTTTCTAAATTTTAATTCAACGTCTTGTGAAGATAAAGCTTTCCAATCTTCTACATCAAACAATACTTCTATAGCTGAACACGATTCGGTTGTACACACAATTCTTGCTACAGGAATCAATTGATCTGCTAGTAGACCCACTTCAACCTGATGTATGTGTTCGCTGTAACCGACTGGTATAGAATTTAATCGAAATAATGATGTAGAAATAAGCGAAGTAAACGTTTTATCATAATGAACTCCGCCTACACAATCTATTCCCTGCTGTTGATTATCACACCATGAAGAAGAAGACCCCTCTTCGTATGTAACAACACCTGGCATAATTTCTTCTCCACTACTATACATAGATTATCTTTAAACTTTAATCACTGTACTACTAGATTTCAATTTTTGTTCACTTTTTCTCTTAAATTGCACGTACCGATAAGAGAATTTTTCTAGATCTTACGGCTGATACGCAGTAATCTGTGCTTATTTTGCATTTAAATACATGCTAAATCTCCCTTTTACAAAGAAAAACATCACAATTTGCTCAAATAAAAAGTTTATTTTATTATTCGTTTTTAAAAAATATATACATATAATAATCGAACTATAACCATAGATTACAAATACAAAGCTAAAAATTAATAAATACAAAATATACACATTATTAAAATATAAAAGAAAAAAAACACTAATTAACTTCTACAACACCGCTATCATTGCCGTCCGTTTCTTCGTCTTCTATGACAATCACATCGTCGGCACTGTTTTCACTAATTGTTTCGGATGTTTCACTCGCTATCGTGGGGTTTTGCGATGAACCCTCGCCTTGGGTGTTGATGTTGTTGGTGGGTAGATTTAATCGCCCATCATGAGCAATTGAAGTGGGCCATATGACGAGGTCGGCATACTTCCCCAAACACAGCTGCTCCAGTCTCAACAGAAGAGTCATTAACGTGTGAAACCTTGGTTGTTCTAAAAAGCTGTCACAGGCGTTGGTGCCTAGAGCATACAACCGCCCTAGATCTTCTATAATATCTCTTTCAGGGTCTGAAAGTCCGATATTGCAATGTACGTTATGCGACGCATCAAATGCTAACGCATCCAGCCTGCACCTCAACCGTGCGACTGAAGATTCGGTATCTTCGGCAATGGGCCAATTGGCTTCTGCGTAAAACATCCACATAATTATGAATTGAGATGAGACTGATATTTTTCTCGAATAAATCTCACTTATATATACAGCAAACTAATGAAAGAGTAGGGAGTCACATGTTTGTTCTCTGTACTAGATTTTCTTAAAAACAGTGACCCTAGAAGTCATCAACTTAATTGTTGTACTTTGATCTATATTTCCGCCAAAGTCTGTAGAAATAAAACAAGCAAGAGCCTGTTACTTGAACAAACAATGAACTCGTTAAAAATAAAATCAGTGAATTAATCTCATCCTGTTTATTATAATAACGATCACATAACATGTATTTTGTAGAATTAAACAACAAAGTATTCCATTTACTGTCGAAATAAATATCATTATCATACATATAACGAACTTTATAAGACAAAAAAGGTCGTTGTCTTGATTGATGATCTAAATTTTCACTAACAAAACTCAAGGTTTTGTTGTTATTCACATGCTGAAGTTCTAAATGAGTCCATTGATCCGGAAATATACACTCTGTTTTTTCTAGAATCTCTTGTTCTGCGAATGAAGATGAGGTTGATGACTTTTGAATTTGCTGGAAATCATTATCAGAAAACCTGATACAGACATATGCCTTAGTAACTAAGAGGTCTGGTTTATAAATTATTAATGACCCATTATTTATTATTGCTAGAGCAAAATATAACACCTCCAATGGAAGCATGATTGCAACTGAGATGAAATCGTTAAACGGTAGCTACTTTTATTGTTATATTATCAGTTGCAAACAAGTTAAAAAAATACCTGATTAGCCTAGATTTGTACCTGCATCTTGGTGTGGAAATACAGCATTTTCTATCTACGCTAATAAGGTATTTGATATTTTATTCTTAATTTGCGCTACAAAACCTTTTACATGTATTCAACCTTTCTACAGTGTAATTTAACTGTTTATCTAATCCATCTTTATTCACTTTACACTCGTTGTAAAGGTTTCGAGTAAAATTATAATCTATTTCTACTCGAGTTAAATTATTTTTTAAAGTTAATGAATAAAAGTGCATATATTCCAATTCCTTTTGATCGTCTTCACATTTCTGACTTCTTTTTCTATCCTCATCACTTTCACATGCAAAATTAGCTTTTGTTGTCGTTGATATTCTTGAGGGTTTTAGCTCTTCAATTTCATCTTCTATTTCTAAACTCTCAAAAGACCGTTCGGATTGTGTTACCTGTTCCTCGCCATTCAAATACGGTCTTAAGTTATTCCATTTAAAAGAGTTTGAATAGTTCAGCAGTGGCACCGACATATCTTGTGGTATATTCAAATGCAATCTTACATTATATCCTTCTTGTGCTCGTTTTAAAGATGTAGTACCGTTGATCCAATGTTGGGTTTCAAAAACTGGTTGCTTTAGTTGTGCTATAGTTGTGTGTTGGTTGAGACACCAAAGCAAACAACTATACGCTAAAACAACGAGCATCTTTGATAATGTTTACCGTTAAATTTACTATTTCTTTTAATGCAAAACCGCTGCCTTTCTCTTGGAATTCGCTTAATTGGTTTAGAAGTTCATCTATTGTCTCTTTCTCTAGCTCTTTTAGATTTGTACTGAGGTCAACTAAATAATTCTTTGTATTAAAGTACTTTTTTTCAGAGATCACTTCCCCTGATAGCGAATCTTTCTCGAAAACACCGCAAAATGTAAAATTAAGTTTAATATTGAAAAACTTCTTCAATATCTTTTTTATACGTCGATTTACTAAAATAAATGAATGCTTGAAAAACTCATCGGGAATAGTATGACTTAAATTAACAACTGCACTGGTCCTTATCCTATTTTGAAATGCAGAGCATAGGTCTACCCATTTCACCTTATTAGGAATTTGCACATGCGCTCTGCTTGTCTTCACCTTCTCACGACTACATTTTAAAAGAGCTAACTCATTTTCTAATTGTCTCTTTCTACCAACCGTCTTCTTTTCTGATTTGTTTTTAACACTTCTAGTTAATTCTCTGACTCTTTTTAGATACTCACAATCTTGCTTCTTATCCATTGTTACTACACCAAGAGAATGCCTCACTTTTTTTATGGATTACCTTTTTCAGCTCTCGCCTACAATTTATTACCTAAAGTGGTGTGTAGATTAAAGTCCACGTTAACGTCCACCATTACTTTCCCCGTGTAAATTAATCCTACCCCGCACCGCTACTATTCAAGTTAAAATGTACATTCACTCCCCGCACCCCCGCGCCGACGCCATTTTGAGACTTCAACGCACGTGGGTGTACACACACACACACAAACACACCCCTTCCGAGTCTTACACCCCCTACGATGGGGTTTCTTACACCTATCAACTACGTGCTTCTTGCACGCGACACGCCCCTTCATCACACACGCCCCCTTTATTCGACACACCCATTTTATCCCCTCCCTTCACACACACGCTTCGGACTGAACCAACACAGGATTTAACGTGAAAGTGACATAGCTATACTACTGCTTAGAACCATGAAGAAGTATAAATATAGACAACTTGTCAGCAACAGTCTCATTATTCTTGAGGATTTATTAAATTGGCAAAATAGTAGCACAATATGATAACAGTTTTTCGCGCTCGCCTATTTTACAAAAGTAAATAACAGTGGCGCGCGGTGAGAATTTATGCTAGGGAAGCAACCACGATTTTAATTTTAATATACCTAGGTACAGGCGCGGATTCACGGGGGGGAGAATAATTCCCCCTCCCAAATTTAGAAATAAGTATACATAAAATAGAAATAAATAATGTTTGTTTAATTATTAGTTATTAAAACAATTATTTTTCCAAAAATTTCCCCCTCAAAATAATTCTCTGGATCCGCCCCTGCTAGGTACAATAAAAAAACAGTGTTATAATTATTAAGCTTAAAAGTTTTTCAAAGAAGAACTTTTACACTTTATATTTATGGAATTTGTTGACTATTATTCTTTATTTTAAAAAAACTACTACTATGTATTTATACGGTCTTAGCAAAATACCGATGCAGGTTTTAATCTTTGTTGTTAAATTTGAAAGTTCTGGTTTTGATCTGCTTTTCTTACTAATTTGTAATTTCTCTCCAAAACTGCATGCAAAAAATCCTTTATTAATAAATTTACAAACTGAACAGAAAAACCGTCCCGATTCGGATGTCTCGGAAGTACTCGAACCTTCCATCGAAGCAGCTGAATTTGCAGTCGTGACGATAATGCAATTTTAAATTTGCATACAGAGCAAACTAAATAGAATTATTTGTCTTTAAAGAAATCCAACTGATATAAATTGAAATAATAAAATGTGACAAGATACAGACCCATTCGCAGATTTACATCACTTAAGTAACATTAAATTTAACAAACACTAAATCGAACAAATAATCAAATTATAATAAATAAACATTTGGGCATGAAGCCCACTAAAAATAACGGCCAAACAATGCTAACAGCATCGTCTGTATGACCACGCCCGCTGATCCACGCCAAGGCTAGGAGAAGAGCAGTTATAAGCAATGAAATCAGTGCTTATATGCAGTGTATGTAACACATTTTTGAATCGGTATTACCTTTCTGTGCAAGTTTAATGAGCCTAATTTAAAATAGTACTCTAAATAATTATACTTTTTGCTGTACGGAATTGATATTTAATAGCTTTAAGTTGATTAAATATTACATATTTAAATAAACGATAACCATAGTTTTATAAAAATATTTTTGTTAGCATTAGTTTTTATTTTTAATAAATTCTCAAGGGAAGCACTGCTTCCATGGATCGCACACCACTGGTAAATAATGATGATTTCAATTTCAAAACGACATGTTCAACACTCAGTTCTCTACTACAAGTGGGACTTCTTCAGATTTAGCTATATTCTAGTAGGGCCTTTCAAATGATCATAATAATTGATGCTGCGAGATACGAGGGATGTTCCGCCACCTCGATTCCTTGACCAAACACAAACCAACTTTTTTGATAAAGGTAGAGTAATCGGTAGGTCGGTCGTTTGGGAATCCTTCAAAGGTGGTCACCTCAGCAGTACCCTTTTATGGCGAGTCATTTTGAAAAAAAGAAAAATGCGCTTCTTTTCGTTAGTTTTAAATAGTTGTTCTATCTTAAAAAGCCACTATACGTTGAAGTCATAAATTAAATTCTTTCAAATTTTAACACACAATGAGATTGTCTAAGCCCGTATTAAATAACGAATTTCTTATATGCTGCGAAGCTTCTCAATTAATTTCTGAGTGATCCTAACTTTTCTATTTTGAACTCGCGTCAATGAAATCTACATTTTGAAAGAATTGTTTTTTATATTCTACCACTCCAAGTCATTTAGAAGTGCGGAGTAGATTTATATTTAAAATAAGTTCAATATAGACAAAAACATTGTACAACTCCATTCTTTCCAGTTCTCCGTGATGAATTTCGACTAGAGCCTCAAAGCACACGAGTAGCAGCTGGAGAAGACGCCCTACTAGAATGTGGTCCTCCTCGCGGTACACCAGAACCTCAAGTCACCTGGAGAAAAGATGGACATACATTAGAACTAGACAAAAGATTGCGCCTTGTAGACGGCTCGAGTTTAGCAGTAACAGATGCCAGACCTTCCGATGACGGCAGATATCAATGTGTCGCTAGAAACACTGCCGGAGTTAGAGAATCAGCTGTAGCAGTTCTAAAAGTGCATGGTGAGTTTCCCTAACTATTTAACTTGGGTTCATTTTTATCTAATCGACCTTGGTTTTCATCTTTCAGTAAAACCGTTTTTGATTCGGCCTCCAGAAGACATCACAGCTCTAGTAGGTTCAACCATAGAATTTGCTTGTGGTGTAGGTGGCGATCCACTGCCAGACGTGCTTTGGAGAAGAAATGCACCAGGTGGAACCATGCCTTTAGGCAGAGTTCGTGTACTTGAAGATCGCAGCCTTCGCCTAGAAAGAATTACTCTGCAAGATCAAGGGCGTTATACTTGTGAGGCTGATAACCCCGCTGGAGCATTAACCGCTTCAGCTACTTTAACAGTACATGCTGTACCAACTTTCAATACAAAACCATTGGCACAAACTGTTGAAACTGGACAAAAGGTTTCCTTTCAATGCAACGCACAAGGAAATCCCAGGCCTTTCGTCTTTTGGTCATTTGAAGGTGATCGAACTTTAATATTTCCTGGTACACCTTCTGGAAATTTTGAAGCATTTGCTTCTTCTGATGGCCATTCCACTTTGATTTTAAGAAATGCTCAAGTGCAAAATTCTGGTACTGTTGTTGTATGTTCGGCTGTTAATGCAGCTGGTTCTTCTTCCGCTAGAACAAGACTAACAGTTACTTCCAAAGAAGATAGGCCACCTCCTGTTATTATTCGTGGTCCTGTCAATCAGAGTCTTCCTATACATTCTGTTGCTATTTTAACTTGTGATGCTACAGGTAATCCTGAACCTGCTATAGATTGGTATAAAGAGGATGTACCAGTTCAAGCAAATGAAAAAATTAAAATGTCAAAACCAGGAACATTGGAAATTTCTCATTTAGAGAAAGAAGATTCGGGAATGTATACATGTGTAGCGTCTTCCAAGGGTGGAAAAGCGACATGGAGTGGTCACTTACTAGTTGAGAATCCTAAGAATCCAAACATTAATTTCTTTAAAGCACCTGACGCGGTTATGCTACCTGGACCGCCAAGTAGACCACATGCCTTAAACCAGTCAGAAGGAAGCGTTACTATAACGTGGGCTCAAAACAATAAAATTGGTTCTTCAAGTTTGCTTGGCTATCAAATAGAACT
Organism: Agrypnus murinus; assembly: GCA_929113105.1. Taxonomy (NCBI): domain Eukaryota; kingdom Metazoa; phylum Arthropoda; class Insecta; order Coleoptera; family Elateridae; genus Agrypnus; species Agrypnus murinus. The sequence continues at coordinate 197,602,409 of OV816025.1, forward strand.
ATTTGGAAGAGAAGAAGGTGTTACCCCAACATGGACGATTGTAGGACGTAGAATACCAGGGCCTACTTTTACTCAACACTTACTAACCCCAGGTGTCGCGTATACTTTTCTTGTTCGTGCAGAGAATGCACATGGCCTAGGCCCGCCATCTCAATTATCAGAGCCTGTATTTGTTGGAACAGACTCTGCCTTAAATTGGGGTAATCCCGAGGTTACTGAGTTAAGTGAAGCAAGAGCCAGTTTGATATCGGGTAATATCGTACAACTTACAGAAGCAATCCCAGTACTATCTACTGCTGTTAAACTTGTGTGGGAAATTCTGGATGCACAATATGTTGAAGGACTTTATATTTATTATGTACCTATTGATGGTGCTCCTGATTTGCCTAAAAGTTATGGTATGCTCACGGTTTTACACACTGGTGGTAGTTCTGCGTTTACTGTTAATAATCTAGCTAAATGGGCTAGATATGAATTCTTCCTTGTGCCTTTCTACAAGACTGTGGAAGGAACGCCTTCTAATTCTAGAGTTATTCGCACCTTAGAAGATGGTAAGTTTACAGATAAGAACCTCATGAGTAAGTTTTTAATTATAATTTTACAGTACCATCAGAGTCTCCATCTCATATGGAAGCTCTTCTTTTAAATTCAACTGCCGTTTATCTAAAGTGGAAAAGTCCACCTTCCATAGCATTAAATGGAGAATTACAGGGTTATAGAGTAGAAGTAAAAGCCAATAAATCTGATTCTCCATTAGATACTGTTACTGTTGGCACTGCTCCTACTTTACTGTTAGGAAATCTAACTGCTGGAGTATCCTACAGTGTAAGGGTAGCAGCTACAACCAGAGCTGGAGTTGGACCATTCAGTTCTCCAGCTATGCTAAGACTGGATCCAGCATCACGAATTACTGATCAGCATCATCAGAGGTATTGATTATATTCTATAGACAAGTTGTAATTTCTAAAAATTTAATTTTAGGCCTATTGGAGCAGAAATGCAGCCTGGAGAATTCATAACGGAAACATGGTTTATGGCACTATTAATTAGTATGGTAACTGTGATGGTTCTTTTGTTTGCTGCAATGTTGCTAGTAAGAAGAAGACAAATGCTGGCAAAAAAAGCTTTACCAGCCAGCAGATCTAATGGTGGAGTACTGACTACACCTCTAGCAATGAAACAAGAGGCCCCTTTATGGTTGGATAAAGAAGTGTTACCAGAATATGCTAGTACAACTCTGCCAGAATATGCCAAATTAAATGCTCAAGATTATTCTAGAGAATATAATAGTTTAAATGGGCAAATGATCCCTCAAGATGGTGCTATTAGTCAACCAAACAATTTAGGTCATCACAATAAGGTCAATATACATTCAAATCCATTACATCAAATTGATTATAGTAGTAGACCTGAAAGATTAAATTGCGGTTCGGATAAAAGTTATTCTAAAAATTTCAAAAGCTTCACAGATCTAAATAGGCATTATGATAAGAATATAAAAGATTATAGCAATATGCAGGTTCAGGACTATGCAAGTCCAAATTTGGGACCAGAAAATGGAAGAACATCTCAGATTGCTGATTATGCTGAAGTGGATAATAGTTTGGCTGCTCAACACAGTGGTGCTACTTCACCTGCCCCGTATGCTACTACTACTCTTGTTACTGGTTCTAGAAGAATAGTCAATTCGTTGGTAAGTTTAATATCATATTTTTTAAGTAAACATTTTGTAAATAATTTCGCATTAATTGTGGCCATGGATGTTGAAAAATTACTACTCAAGCAAACTGTATGTTCTTGTAAAAAGGGAGTCGTCATATTGAACGTATGAACGATAGCGTTCTAATCTCAAAATTTAGAATAATAAATAATCTTAATAACTCTTTTTTCTCTTGTTGATTAGCTCCAGGGTAAGGAAAATATCATTCGCGTAAGAAATTGGAATTTTATATTTCAAAATTTACGATTCATTCTTTTAATAATTAAATTTTAACGAAGACAGTTATATTCGTTAGCGAACAAAAGCAAAAATTCCATTTGTGAATGAATACAAGCGGAAATGAATCATTCGTTTTCAATTCTTATTCTTGTACTACTTATAGTTCATACTACTCTGCAGTTTTATTTATATAAAATTATTAACTAGTAATGCACCGAAGCGGCTTTTGGCCGAATCACCGAATACCGAATACTCGGCTATTAAAATTTGCCGGACCGCCGAATATTTGGCCGAAGCACAATAGAAATTTGAGTTTTTGATTAGTTTTATTGAATACAAAATTATATCACAAAAATTAAACATAGGTGTCCGAAAAATACGTTTCCTACTATGCATTTTGCTGTAATAAAATAATACAAAATACAGGGTGTTCCGGAGAAATATGCAATGCTTTAAGAGGGTGAAAGGTGACCATATAGAGACCCCAAAACTCATAAAATAAAAATAAAAAATTTAAAAGTTTTCGGGTTTTTCCGTATTTTTTGCAAGACACGAGTCGATTATGGATTGTTTTTAAGATTTTAACCATGAATTACTGATAAAGCAAACAATGATTCTCACATCTGCACTACTAAATTAATAACTGACCTCCGCTACGTACGTATCAATTTACAGAAACAACAGAATTGGATTTCAGCAGCGGTTGTCGGGTGACTACCTTGATGACTTGATCATTTATTAAGGTGGGTGAATAAAATGTAACATACGTTCATTGATCTAATTGTGATGCAAATTCCATTGCCTGTTTTTTATTTTGCGAATGCCATTTTAACAAAATGAGTAAGACTGACCGTTTAGATGCAAACAATCTTTATAACATGTGTTCACATAAATCGCCGTTTGTCTGTACACGCAAGTTTATGCTAGCAAACATATCGGCATTTGCGGAATTTATTCTGCGGCGATTTCAATGCGTGCGCGTAGTTCTTCCTCGGTATTTACTTCTGTCCTGTACTCTAGCGTTTTAAAATATCGCCAAATACAAAAATCGAGGGGAGTCCAGTCCGGTGATCTCGCAAGACAGGCGATGGGTCTTTTGTGTCCTATCCACCGGTTAGGGTATTCGTTACTCAAAAACTCCCGTACCTGGCGAGCAAAGTGTGGTGGTGGTGAATAGTGGGAGTCCGTCGAACACTTCATTGTCCAGAAAGTGTAGGTACCAGTCACCAGTTAATCATTGGAGCAGAATAAAAGGTCCTATTAAACGGTACTGATAAACTCCCGCCCAAACGCTTGGAAATAATGTCTTCGGACAGCATGAGGACTCTCGTCTGCCCAAATGTGGCTATTGTGTGAATTAAAAACTCCCAGCACAGTACATTTTGTGCAAACTGGGGATTTTCCTGTTTGCGTTCCAATAGCGTGAATTTGGATGTCGGCAATTGGAGAAGCTCTGGCGGTGGCAGCAGCATTGCGATGACATTCGCCGTATAAAATAATAAGTTCCGTCCATTCAGCAGGCGTGTTTGGTTCTGCCATAATTTAAACAGTAACAAACTACAATTAATTCAACTACTTAGCAGTAACAAACACTTAACACTACCTCACTCAAGTTATTAATTTATTCTAAAACGTGTGTTAATACGTAATCGAAACTCAAGTTTTGCCGCCACCTTAACACAAAGAAAGTTGACGACAAACTGCAGATTACAAATTTCAAAGATCTGAGTCATTAACAGTTATTTACAGATGGTCAGAATGAGAATGTTTGTTATCATTTAGCTAAAACGTTTTAAAAGCACATACTTACTATTTTGTTTTGGTTACAGTTTTCGAAGAATTTATTTACCCGGCTACCTGCTTGGGTTTATTATGGTTATTTTGTTGATGACCTTTAAAAGTATGTACTATTTAATAGGCATAATTTTTCTACACTTTTATCTACTACTTTGCAGTGGCGTGCCTATTATTTTTATAACGGGGGTTGTCATTTCCAAGGGGCATTTCAGTAAATTGTTAGTAAGATGTTACTCTACACATGTTTACCTATTGCCCTTTAACGGGAAGAACACATTTTCCAAAACACCCTGTATAACTAAGTAAAATAAATAAAAAATAAACAGTATCGTACTATAAAAAAACACTATGTCAAAGACTTTTCCAAAACACCCTGTATTACTAAGTAAAATGAATAAAGAATAAACAGTATCATATTATAAAAAACACGATGTCAAAGACTTCATTAAACAATGCTTATTAAAAAACTACAACGTAATATAATAGCATTAAAAAAACATTTCAGTATTTCAAACGTAATTTAAGAAGATTGTGGTAGATAAAAAGTAGCTTTTCAGCATTTTCCGGGAGCAATCTAAGTCAAGCACGTGACCACCGCATTTTCACCGAGTGATTCGCGATGCATTTTGCATTTTCACCGAGTGATTTCTTTGATCTATATAGATTTTTCAATTTATTGTTGACCTAGTCGAATGTACGATCTCTTTGCGTCATCGTCTATAATAATAATAATAATAATAATAATAATAGCTTTATTGCCCAACAGTTTCCATTAATAGGACAATTTACAAAAGAATATACATAGGTACCTAGAATAAGTATGGTGTCTAACAGATTTAGTCATGGCAAATATATCGTAGCTTTACTAATTATTTCTTTCAAAGAACAAGAAAAAATATCACAATGGTTACCAATTTTATTGTAATTATGGCACATAACATAAATAGGTGCCTTTAGACTGAGATTTGTTCTTGCTCTATCACACTTAAAAACATATTTGTTCTTGAATTAAGGCGAGGTACATTAAAGTTAATTTGAGTTAGAATATCAATGCAATCTATAGAGTCATGTAATAGCTTATAAAGAAATGTTAATGAAGCAAGGTTTCGCCTTAATTCTAAACTTTCCACATCGAATCTAATACACAATGTATTATAACAGCAACCACGTGGTGGATGCACCCCATCAGCTTTAAAAGCTAAATATTTTAGTGATCTCCTTTGAACTTTTTCAATATCCTGAATGTAACAGTTATAAAAAGGGTACCAAACAATACTTCAATATTCTAATTTGGGACGCACTAGCGAATTGAATAATAATTTAATAGGTTTTATATCAGAAAAATTTCTACAATTTCTTATTATAAAGCCATACATTTTCATAGCTTCTGAAACTTTCATTTCAATGTGATTAGAAATAGATAGTTTACTATAATTCCTAAATCTTAGTGTTACATCTTTCTAAGTCTAGACAGGACTTGAAAATAAATGCTTGAAATACTAAAAATTAAATAAATGCTGATACATATTTTAAAAATTTAGAATCTTTTTAGTTAAACGCTAAATAATGAGTTTTTTAAGTAAGTCAGATTGCCGCAGAGAGATTAAAATTTAAAAAATCCTCTTCGGTCGGCCGAATACCGAATCTTTCATGCTGCTTCGACCAAAACCGAATCTGTTAAAAATTGGCCGAATACCGAAGCTTCAGTGTATCTCTATCATTAACCAAGTTCATTTAATATGGGCCGACACAAACAATTTAATTTAACCAAATATATTAACTATGATAATGAAACAAATACTACTTCCACTTGTTTCGAGTGCAAGAAGAATTTAAAAGGAAATTTATTAACTTAAAATATTAAGCGGCATTATGCTAACGTACGTATTGAATTAAAGTTTTTTAATGCAAACAAATGAATCGAAAACAAGGTATCAATTAATTAAGAATTATCAAACAAAACCCGACAGCCTGCATACAGCGCCATACAGATTTGCTCTCAGTGTATTTGTGTAAGTTATCAGTGTAAGTTGTGGACGATAAATATTTTTCAATTCTCAACAAATATGATTCGCTTGGGGACGAAAATTTATTTAGACCAGAGAATTAAAAAATAAAATTCGTGAACGAATGAAAAATTAAATTCTTATAAGAATTATTATTTTGCGAGCGAATCAGATTTTTTCGTTCTTCCTACACTGATTAGCTCATTATTAGCTAATTCCTGAAGCACCCTTTCACTGCAGAAGTAATTACTGCAAACTCCATTACAGCAAAATACTCAGAGCAAATCAATTAGGTAGAGCAAAAAACCTTTACAGCAAATGACAATTATAGCAAAAATCCTTTACTGCATATGACAATAATTACTGTAAGAGCCTTTACTATGAATAAGCAATACAAGCATTTTTAATATACATATATTAAAGATGTCCCTTTTCAACAGACTGTTAAACAGATTTTGTTCGATTTTGATAGACTATTTTGAATAATTAAACTGCTGGCAAAGATTTTAAAAGTATATTAATGATTAATAAACAAATAATATAATACTCAACTACAATATAACCTTTACAGCAAATGACAATTATAGCAAAAATCCTTTAATGCACATGACAATAATTACTGTAAGAGCCTTTACTATGAATAAGCAATACCAGCATTTTTAATATACATATATTAAAGATGTCCCTTTTCAACAGACTGTTAAACAGATTTTGTTCGATTTTGATAGACTATTTTGAATAATTAAACTGCTGGCAAAGATTTTAAAAGTATATTAATGATTAATAAACAAATAATATAATACTCAACTACAATATAACCTTTACAGCAAATGACAATTATAGCAAAAATCCTTTAATGCACATGACAATAATTACTGTAAGAGCCTTTACTATGAATAAGCAATACCAGCATTTTTAATATACATATATTAAAGATGTCCCTTTTCAACAGACTGTTAAACAGATTTTGTTCGATTTTGATAGACTATTTTGAATAATTAAACTGCTGGCAAAGATTTTAAAAGTATATTAATGATTAATAAACAAATAATATAATACTCAACTACAATATAACTCAACAATTAATATAACTGTTCATATAACTTAACTACAAATTATATAATTAAATGGGTAGCGACACTTTGTTGACCGTTCTGCTATGTTGTTCTGGAGAGACTATTGGTTATACGATACCTCTTAAGTTCCTGCAAAACCCTTCGGGATATGCCATCCACATTGTCATATGCACTAGTAACGTAAAACAGATGTATCCTTTAACAAGTCCCCTAGGACATGCCAACCCCTTTAAAAAAACCCATTTAAGCAAATCCCATACCAAAACTGTTCAAAAGTTTTTTTTCCTTAAAGGTGTATTTCCAGCCTAACTTAAGCTATACGTGAACCATGTAGTCTCATATCAACAATTTTAAGTGTACGAACTTCCCTCCTCACTTATCAGTAATTCCACAAGCTCGCATTGACCCCCTTTTAACCACACTTTCCCAAAATCATCCTTTGTAAGAAATGCTTGACTCTGCGTTTGACTGTTGACTCATGACCACATTTTCATCAACTCCAATCTCTGCCATTACCGATGTCCTTGTCTAATGATATTCATGTAGGCTAGCTACAATGCGATTATGCTGTAACATTGCTATAGTAATTTGTTTATTTAAATAAAAGTGCTAACATATAATACAAAAAGCCAGAACTAATCTCGGTACTGCATGGTCTCCCCTAACACAAAGTTGTGTTTTCTTCTACAATATTCATACTCCTGGTGAAGCAGTTTTATGCCCTATGTCCATATTTAAAGCAATTTCAATGTAAATTTGGTCTAGTCATTCCCTTTCATTAGTAGATAAACCTTTCACACGCATGTAGGTACCAGATGGTTTTCATTCTTACAAATAACAGATTCTTGATCCAAATTTGTTAATCCATTTGTTACAAATGTCTTTGTTTCCATTGCTTGACTGTTTGTACCCGTTTTACTAAAAATGTGTCTATTTGTCTCTGAATTGAAACTCAGCTTATTTGTTTCTATTTTACCACTAACCCTATAAAATGTGTCTCGTTCTAGTGGCTTGTATTTCTCTAAAACAAATTCTAATAAATGGTCTATTGAAAGAAAATTATTTACTCTGATTTTTGCCGTCTATTCCCTTGTCACTATTAGATAAGATATTTTGGGGAAACCATATATTTCTTAAAGCTATAGTCTGTTTTACGATGTCATTTATTGAAATCTTCTGATGTGTTTTAGGATTTATTGGCATTCATGAAAGGAGAATTTAAGAAAAAGTTTAACAACTTTTAATTGGTTTAAAAACTGATTTAGCAGTCTCAACTTTGGCAAAATGCATTTAAAAAGTTCTTTCTTTGATTATACTGCGCTGCTAAGCAAAAAAATCCTATCTGCAAAACATCAACTCAGAAATATACCATATCTTTTCTTAGCTCACATTAACATTCTATATAGTACATTTCTACATTGCAATTTTGCAGATAGGACTTTTTCGCTTAGCAGGGCAGTATAATATCAATGCTTATTTGTTAAAATAAAAAACTTCCTCTTCAATAGTAAACTAAAAACTATAATTAATTCCATTTAAAAATGCTAGTGTATAATTAAGAATATATAATAACAACTGCATTCTTGAACATAATAAACTTTAGTTAAGTTATTATTCGATGACTTACCTGCATTAACTTTTCTTTCTAGGGTTGGAATCAGAAACGTACTTCACCAAGTCCAGATGAACCCATATATCCAGCTATAAATGGGGGCTATTATAATCGCAGTGTTTATTCTGATTCATACTTTCCAACAACGCACACTTTACGAAGGAACAAGAAAGAACGCAAAGCACATTCAGGAAATCCGCCTGATTTAGTTTCACCCAGCCAACCTGTTTATGCAAGAGTAGGACCTCCTGGTACTACTTGGAGAGGTGGAGCTCCCTCCCTTACTAGTTTTATACCTCAAAAACAGATGTACCATGCATCTACTCGAAGTGAACCTGGCAATATGTTGTGAATGTTTTGTTTTTTAGTGATTTAAGTTGAATGATTGATTATTATAATCACATATGTGTTATTTTTTCTAATGCTGAAAGGTTTTCAGGAACATGTTTAAAAAAACAAATGAGAAATGCTGTTTATTCGCAGAACTTTCATACTGTAGAAATTAGATAATCTTAATAAAATTGACTAGTCATTATTATTATTATTACTATTATTATTATAAAACACATGTAATGCTTTTCTTTATTTCTATTATTTATCGGCAATAAGTATGACCTAATTGATAGTTGCATACTGATATATCTGACTAATAAAATATGAACATGTCGTCCACTTTGTATTGTAACATGTTACAAAAGAATGTTGAATAGCTATGTAAGATATAAAAAATTAAGTACGTACAGTGTGTTTCAAATATATTACAAGCTGGGTTTCTTGTAAGTGAAATGGCAATTTATGCTTTGAAAATTATATTGTTGAAAATGCAATGCTTCATAATTATTATATTTATATACAGTTTCACTATTAGAATTAAATAAGTAATATAAAAAGAGTTAAAATAATATACATATGGTAAAATAATTAATTGCAAAAAATAAATAAATAAACTGCAGCAAAAATTGAATATTAAACTACTTAGAGTTATTATTGTATTATTACACTGGTAGGATTAGATTTCGCAATAAGTAAAATTGAACTATAATCATGCTGCATTGCTCAAATATTGTTCTCGCTTGAATATAGATGCCAAGCTTGCAATTATTTCTGAATCACACTATACAAACCTTCTTATTAGTATAATTGCCTAAGAGACATGAGCCCTGAGATGTTTCAAAAATTTATTTTTTATGTTTCTAAAATATAAAATGATTTTTGAAAATTGAACGATTAATTTTAAAACAGAATGAAACGAGTGGCTCTTGGATAATTTTAATACAATTATTTCTAAACCTTATAGAGTATTGAATAATATTTATTAAACATAAAAAATTAATAATGTGTTAGAATTATGAAGTGATCGTTTTCAAACATGTATGTTTTTAATAAGTTGTGTATATTTCAAAGGGCTCAAATTCCTAGGTTAAAAGTTTACTTAATAATTTGTATATATATGCTACATATCACTTCCTGTATATTGTGACTGTAAGATGAAATTTATTTTTTACAATTTTATTTAATTCTTTTTAAGTGATCACAACATGATCAGAAAAGAAATATTTTAGACGATATATTAGATTTTTTTGATATAAGCCAATTGATGTTAAAGAATGCTTAACATATAAACGATATTGTAGTCAAGTTAGAGAAAAGATATTTAAATTATATTGGTGTTATGGCTCATATCTAGAGAATCTAATCACAACTAAGTATTATTGATAATAAATATTTCTTTTATGTTTAACTTTTATAAAGCAAGTTATTTTTTGTACAAGTCATTTCTTTCTAACTTCAATCAATCAAAATATGGCATTGTATCCTGTGACTGACCCCTAATAGGTACGAATGTAAATATAAAAAAAATGCTAATGTCTATTTAAAGTTTTGCGCTATGTACAAGATAAATTTAATATACTTAGTTGTAGAAACAATTTTTGACAAGTTTGATCCTTGTTCTTGATACATATTCTTCAATTTTCCAAAATGTACAAAATCAATACCATAATTATAGTATTTAGTAATTGAAGAATTGAATTGATCAATAAAGAAAACCAAAAGTAACCAAAGGACACATTTATAAATAAGAACTTCAGGCATTTTATGCATCTGAAGTATTAAAAGATCAAAAATAACCTTGAAGCATCTAAACTTAAAAAGCAAAATGTACAAACAATATGTAATTGTGAGAGGTATCATTCTGGAAACATATGGTAGTATTTTTGAGTGTCAATAGCTTCAGCAGCTAATTTATATAATTATTTTTCCTTCAGCAATGTAATTTCAACCAAAAATATTTCTTTTTTGGAAGAAAATCTAAAACGGCAATATAGCTGCACCGTTGCTGCATTACATTTTAATATGCATTAGCCATGCCAGCTTGAAACTATTAACAACTGAACTGGCCTTAGTTAGTTTATTGGCACTGGTATTTGAAAATCAGTCTGAGCATATTTAGTTATGGTTATTTTCTTATTTTGTATTTTCTAATTTGATTGGCATGATTATAACTAGGTATATAGCAGCAAAAGGGTCACTTAAATGCCTTTTACTTATTAAATCAAACATATACGTTAACTAGCTCAAGAATTTTGTAAATTCCTTATAATTATAAACTTTGGAAAAAGTCATTGCTAGAGCATCTTCAGAATTCTTTATTTTAACAATTTTGATTGCAAATAGAAAGCGTCAACTACTTTGGACTTTTTGGCAAAATGAGAACCCTACCTAGTCAACAGTTTTGCCTGAGCTGTATAATTCTAATAATTATAATGATTGTAAATATATGTATACATCATTATGAAACAATTCTTTCTTTTTGCTTTGTTGACCTTGTTATAATGATTTTTGTTGAAGTGTAGTGAATTGCAATATATGAAAAATTTCTGATACATCTGTATAAACATTTTTTCAGTTTCTTGCTTGGAAAATAATATGTCTTTTTAAATGAACAGACGATTTTACAATGAATAATTATTTTTGTATATAGTGCAAAACTTCAAATTTGAATTTGATTTTGAAAGAAATATAAGAACAAACTATTATTTTCCCTAATGATACATTGTAATTAAAGTACCAAATGGTAAATAATAGAATATAATTAATAATCCCCTCATGTAAAATTAATGTAAACTACTGTTTAATCATCTACAGGAAATGTTTGATAATATTACAACGTAACGTTAATTTAAATTTTATTTTGCCCTGGTCAATTGTCTTCCTAAGTTCTGGCATTAATGCATTTTATCTTAAAGTGCGGCCATTTATATTTTTATAAAAGTGAAGTTGCCATGTAAAAATGTTGTACGTACTGACTACTAAAGTAAACGTTTAATGAATTACTTGTGTTTTTAATTAACAATAAAACCTATCTCTGTGAAACATAAAAGTGGTAAATTTCAATCTGCTGTAATTAGTTTAATCTACTAACTCGAGCCGCACGAACAAATCTACTTAATACACTGATTTGTTTGCACGGATCAAGGCAGTAAAATAAACTTTTTTACGCAATGAATACTTACAAGCACAAATGTTAGTTACCACTATAACAACTAAACTCACAGTGACACGTATAACGCAATTTCAAATTAAAAAAGGAATAGGTAATTTTCTTTTAGGTCTTATCATTATCCATCCTTGTCTTCCTTATTTATAATAATTAATTAAAAAGAAATAGAGATGTTTATTTCAAATGTGTATGGGGAACACAAGTGACACAACCTATTCTGATAAACTTATCACTTACTGAAGGATAATATGTAAATTACCTATAGCAAACTACCTTAGGTAGTAATAATATAAAGATATAAAAATACAAGAAATGTTCTACCATAACCAATTCGCATAATATAAATTTTTTGCCCTGAATAAACTAGCATATATGTAATTGTTTTGTAAATATTTGTTACAATCTACTAACAATGGAACAATAAAATTTTCAAAACTTAAAAGCGTTAAGACAATACCATAGCAACCATTCACAATGCAACGTCAACAATTTTATTGATCACACTTATTTAATGCACAGATATGTGTTGTAAAATTATAAAATGTCACTTGAAGAGGAAGTAAAACAAATTATATCAAAATATCAAAAAGAAGAAAATCGTATAAATGAACTTTTACAAGAAAAGTAAATATATATTACTGTTATTGATTTTTTAAAATGGTACTTATAAAACCAACTCTTTTTCTAGGGATGCCCTTAAAGATAATCAATTAAATAATAAAGCTCTTCAACATAAAACAGGTCGTTTATCCATAGAAGAAGTTATTAAAAGAAATAGATCTATATTAAAGGTACTTTTGTGTCTTAACATTTTTATATTTCCATTAAATATGTTGCAATATATTATTTGAAGGAATTGGAAACTGTGAAAGGAAATCTGCGGTCTAAAGCTATATACAGTCCATGTGAGATGCAATGGGATACAATATGTAAACGCTATCAGGCAGCTCCATCACTACCTGTAACATCATGGCGTTGTCATGTGCACGTCTTTGTATAGTTAATGCAATTTGCTGTAACCTATAATATAACTATGCATATAATAGAAAATGTGATTTAAAGTGATGTTATTAATTTATTATTAACTTCAATTATGCTAAAATAATCCATGTTTCCATTTGAGCAAGCTTAGAGATTAGTACCTACCTAAATAGATTTTATTAAGTATCTTGTATCTTGCTTATGTGGTAATTTAGTTAATTGCAGTGAAGTTTCTTATTATTACTGTTTCTTTAATTAAAACTGGATATTAAGCAACATTACAAATATTGATTTTTATATTGTCTTATTTCCACTTGATTTATCAAATCTATTGAAATAGACACATAAGAAATTTAGAAGCAAAAAACATCAGCCTTTAAACTTTTAAAGATAATAAAATTTAAGTTTTAAGAAATCTATTCCCTTACTAGAATAGGGAAGAGGATTTGAATTGGCTGGATCTAGAACTTTTGGGCCAAATAAAAGCTATACTACCCAGTTGGTCAAAATAATAGAGGTTCATTCACACACTCTGGAACAGGAAAATGCGAGTTAATGCACCTATATAGTTTATGCCAATAGCTGCAGTAACATCACAGATTTGCCTATCCAGAATGATAGATGTTTTCACTATTTTATACTCCAATAGAGAGCAGCACATGAATCCATTACCACGGCCTACTAAATTCATATAAGCTTTGCTTATATACGGCCGTCTCATTTCCAGTTTTTTCATTGTTGAAATTAGGATACGTTAAGTGGCGCCCACTAACGGTAATTTCGCAACCAGGATGGTTTGTAGGCATACTGCAGTCGTTAGTTTTTAGGTTATACGTCATGCCAGTAATTGTCATTTCCTATTGTGTAATATTAATTTATTGACATTTGTACATAAATACTTGGATATAACGTACGTAAATATGTCAAAAATATGTTACAGTACATATTGGTCTGTGATTTTCACATATTGTATGGGTCGCCTTTTTTATATATTGGTATTAAGAGATTGTGTTCCCACTCTTGTGGAATTATTTGTTCTTCCCATGCTGTTTTACATATATTCCAGATCCAGTTTATCCCTCTTTCTCCTAACCATTTGATAATTTCCGGAGCTATACCGTCTTCATCACAGGCTTTTCCAATTTTGATTCTTTTTATTGCCTTTTCTGCATCTTCTTTCTTAATTCTCAGTTCAGGGTCTATTTGTTCTTCTCTGTTTATATTTTCTTATGCAGTTGTTATATGATATTTTATGCCATAGTGTTCCTTCCAGGTTTCTAGTATTTCTTTCGTTTTTGTTACTAACATTCTGATTTTGTTCTTTATTACATTTATTACTTTCTTTTTATATTATTTTAGTCTTCTAACTCTTGTCCAGAATCTTCTGTTATCTGTTTTGTGTAGTTCTGTTATCCCTTCTCTGAATTTCCTCCGGCTTCCTTTTTTTGCATTTTTGATGGCTTCTTTCGTTGTATTTCTTTTCCTATTATAATCTTCTTTATTGTTTTGTGTTTTTGTTTGTAGGTATTTTATCTAGGCTGTTCTCTTGTAAACTTGAAAAAAGAATTTAGTGTAAAAATTTCAAACTTGTTAAAAGACAATAACAACTTTACCTGTTACACCCTTTCTTCAAGTGTAGACCTTTAAAATAAAACTCAATATTTGCTGTTCATACGTTACCTATATAATGACAGTGAATTGTTTTTAAAGATGCCACATTGCGTTATATCAGTTGATCAGGTATTTAAATTTTTACGACTAGTTTTTCAAAGAAAAAAAATCAGTTGCTCAAGTGCGTAATGAGTTGTGGGAAACACAAATACTATCTGAAAATCACTATCTCCTGTATTCACCGTGAATATTATAGGATTTACTTCATCAATCCCTTTTTCACGTTCCGATCACTCCAAAAATAACTTTTCTGTATATGATCTATACAGTGGCGGCTCGTGACTTGCTAAGGAAGCTGAGGCTCGAAAAATAACTCCTACTGCAAAACCCAATTTAATCTGTGGGCGGTGCAATGTGTAAATAATGCTAAAGGTGCACCAGATCCAATTTCAGTTTACAGTTTAACTCTCTGGCCATAACGCTAGCATCATCGTAACATTGGGCAACTAATTTTCATTTAAGATTAAAGGGTTATAATATGTTAGCTATTATATCAAATAATGTATTTGCAGTTCTATCAGCACTTATGTCAAAAAACTCTAAAAACCGTTCTTTTAAATGTCCATTATTTACAAACCGGACAGTAATGGGGCATTATGATTTTTCGCAACAAGAAATTAATTGATTTTGAATAGTTTTTGACTGGCCAGTAAATGTTTTTAACTTCTTCAGCACGTTCGCTAATTTCTACATTGAGCTTAATCAAGCCCTCAAATATTTATTTAAAATTGCCACAATTATCTAAAGTAATCGATTAATCATAGCTCCGTAATGGCAATTACTGACTGCCTAATAAAATTGTAACGTCAATTAAATAACACATAAGTTGCCAATTTTTTTACATTCTCATTGTATAAAATTGTATTTAAATATGCGTGTTCTTGCAAAGCTTCTATAACTGTATAAGCATCACGTTCAATGTCTTAAGACCTAGAAAATGTTTAATACGGTTTTAAGTGTTCTCAGTAATCACTGCCACAGAACCACTTATGCATTGCATACCAAAAATTATGAAAAGCACGATTTTGTAATTTGTCAGCAGACATAACATCGATTTTTGACGTCGAACGTTGCTCTAAAATGTGTTGATGTTCTATTTTATTACGCCTTAAAAATGATGTTTCCAGTAAACTACAATAATAGTAAAATTCATTTTATTATAAAATAAACTTATTTATATTAAATTCAATATTTTTAGTCTTTGATAGAATAAATTTATTAACATAGTATTTAAAAATAATTGACAATAAAATATTTAGATTTAGTAATTATTTGGTTTCATTTAGGCGAGGCTGAGACTCACCTACCTCATCCGGCGAGCCGCATCTGGTCTATACATTTCTTCCACCTTTCTGGAGTGACAATACCTACCTAATGCAATTCAGATAGTGATAATGATTAGTTTAACATTATGTGTAATAATAAACTGGCATTTTTTTAGTATTAATGTAAATAATTTAAATTCCATTATTATTGTTGTTTTGTTCCAAGCTAAAGCTAAAAGAGTTTTTCATTGGACCAATTTTAATTAATACATCTAAAATATTCGTTTATTTTCAAGTTCTTTCAGAATAATCCCTTACAGTTATAAATAAAAAGAGAAACAAGTATAGACTGATTATACTAGTTTACATAATTTTCATACATGTCTGCATATCACATTTTTCATCACTGGGTTGTTTCCAATTATTTTTAATGTATTATTATTATTATTATTATTTCACGCCTACACTACGGGGGAACCAACTGCTAAGGTCATCTGTCCCCCATCTAACATGCAACACGAATACACACACCCATAGTTGAGGTGGCGGAATTTTCTAATTAGAAAAATCCCGTCGCCCCAAGTGGGATTTGAACCCACGACCCTTGGAACACGAGTGATGCACTGACACCACTCGTCTACCGCCGGCCCTTAATGTAGTATTAACATTTAATTAGAAGGAAATTTGACATACTCTATAAAAGTCAAATTACGTATTATAACTTTAGTGTATACTAGAATATCAATCTCAGTATACAGATTTAATAAAATTCAGAAAAGTGCACTTCAATCATATTCTGAAGCAAGGAAAAAAAACACAGTTGCAATGCAGAACCAGCTATTTAGCAATTACCTTAGTTTTTGAATTTACCCCAACGGAATAGTGCCTTTTCTATATATCATTTGTAACCTGAATAAAACAAAAATCTCTGAAATAAATGTATAATAGTATTAATGCAATATCAATCATTTAGTGTAAGTGACTAATTATGCCAATTACTAGACAGTCTCGAAACATCATAGGACGCCCTATTGTCCCCGATGGACCGAAAGGACTGTCAATCATGTGCAGCAAAAAAGCTAAATTATAGTACCAACCTGTTTAGATCTTAAGGCTATTAAAGTCGTGCAGAACAGTAATACTGATTCGAATATGTGACATATACAGCATATAAGTAACTAAATCATTTGCTTACCACACTAACCATTTTGTTAGCACTGTGGTGATGCAGTTGACATCGTAAAGTTAAGTTATTAGATGCTCTGTGCTCAGATGAACTTGATTATTTATTCCTTTAGTGTTACTTAAATACTGTATATCTGCCAATGATACCGAATTTAAGAACATTTTATTACTTAAATTTATATTATTAGAATTTTTTATAGACAGAAATAATTCTATCTAATTTGATGTGTACACAAGATTAATATTGCTTATCGAGACGACTCCAAATCCAGCTGCTTCGGCAGAAGGTGCAAGTACTTCTGATAGACTCAAATCTCATCGTTTTCGTTGTTTAGTTTGTACATTATTACAGAAGGGATTTTCTGCACAGTTTTGGAGGAAAATTATAAATTGTTGAGAAAGGCAGGCCAAAACTAGAACTTCAAAAATTAACAATAAAGATTAAAACATGCACCAGATATTTTAAAATTGAAGCTTACAGAAATGAGTGGCTAACAGCCTATTCCAGTTTATGTAAGTTATTTGTTGACCTTGCCTTCTTTTTACTTATGAAAAAGGGATTGGGAATAAGTCTAAATTTTCCAATCTCATCTTACAAAACTGAGTATGCAGAACTGTCACGACGAATTATGATTTAAATCATTATTTGAATTAAATCTTTTGATTTTAAATCTTTTCTCCGGTACAGATTTTTGATTTAAAATCCTTTTAGGAACTATCTTTGATTTTAAAAAAATCGGATTTTAAGAAATCAAATCTTTTCTAAATATATAGGATCAGTATGCCAGTAATTGACCATCACCCAGTAGTTGACCAAATTTCATTTTAAAAGAAAAAAATAATATATTTACTTGTACATCTTTATGAATATTTTATGTTTCTCAAGCGATTATTGCACCTCTAATTACTATATGGTGCCACATTGCTGCGTTATCTTGGTCAAACAGTTGTCTAAATACATGTGGAATTTGTGTTTGTTTATTTGATAGTTAAATTTGAGCTTTTCAGTAAGCGTGGCAAGTAAACAACTTATTGAAATCTGCAATCATCCGAGATTTTAATGAAAATCGTTATATTATACATATTGTGCAAGTAATAGAAAGGTCGAACTAATAAATTTTTGTTATATATATATTTTTTTAATTGGCACTTTTTTGCAAAAAATATGGTGGTCAATTACAGAATTCGAAATCTTATCAGTTTTCCAGTAGTTGACCAACCAGTAGTTTTATGCAAAATAAAGAATTTTGTTTTTTTGTCACCCTACAAGATTAGTAAGTTACTCTTGTCCTTTATTTTTTTTTTTATTTCAAGCCTACACTACGGGGGAACCAACTGCTAAGGTCATCTGTCCCCCATCTAACATGCAACACGAATACACACATCCATAGTTAAGGTGGCGGAATTTTCCAATTAGAAAAATCCCGCCGCCTCAAGTGGGATTCGAGCCCACGGCCCTTAGAACACGAGTGATGCACTGACACCACTCGTCCACCGCCGTCCCTACTCTTGTCCTTGTTTCTCTTACTAAAATTTCAAATAAATAGCTGTTTCCAGTATTTGATCACACAAAACTACTGCTCAACCACTGGCTTCATAAAGTGGTCAACTACTGGTAATTTTTCTTTCCATTTTTGTTTTTAGCATAATGTCATCAAAAATAATATACACATATTTTGATATTTTTTAAGAATGTTCGTTTTTCTTTATACAATACATACTATGTAGCTCTATAACAATATATAATAAAATAATAAAAAACTGATGTTTTATTTGTTATATTATAACACTGGTCAATTACTGGGAAGAATTTGGTCAAACACTGGGTAGTTTGTGGTTAACTACTGGAAAATCTTAACTTTTTTATTCTTATATTTGTTTACTGGAAAATCTTAACTTTTTTATTCTTATATTTGTTTTCTATGAAACGAAATGTTTTTTAATTTGTGTATTATTGATATTTAGAGTCTTCGACTATAACTGCACTTTATACAATTTTTTATTTTATTTAAAAAAAATATATTACAAAGTTATAAATTTATATTTCTGAAAAATCTCTTAAGTGGTCAATTACTGGCATATTGACCCTAAATATGTACTTATTATTTAAATCATTTTTAAAGATTTAAATCTTTTTAAAATATTTAAATACTTAAAAATGATTTAAATTACGTAAAAAGAAATCTAAATCTAAATTGTACAAAAAATGATCATGATTATTGTGTACGCCTTCTTTGGATTGTTGATTACTCAACAGCGATGTTCCTGCTGTTACAATAAGATTGTAATACATAGTTCTGTTACCATTTATGAAAATCTATTACTTCTTTACAATGCTATTACAATGTTTTCAAAGAAAAACCGTGTTGCTGTATGAGCAGATCCATAATTCAGCTATGATCACTAATCATTATACATTATTTTACTGCATTTAAAGTAATGAGACTTTTTTCTTTGTGGTAAATGTACTTTATATTAATCTTTATTTATTTCATGATTATGGAGTTCCACAAAGTAAGGCTAGAAACAATAAACAAGTAGTTGGTTTTATTTTATAATACTTACCTAAGGTATCAATAAGAGCGTTTTCTTTTTAAATTTAGAAGAAGAAATTAGAAGAAAGCATATTTTTTGGTAATTTAAAAAATATAAATTTAATACTATTTACTAGATCATTTGTAAATTATCAATTAATTTGTTTTATTTACCTTTTTGCTTGCGTTTTGTCCTGCAAACTACAATTAGAAAGGGAATTGTTTACACTTTAGTTATAATAAAAGTTTATGTACTTATTTATTTTAATAGATTTGGCACAGAAATTATGCTATGGTATAAGCTATAAAAACACTTAATATTCTGTCTGACTTGTTTGCACCATTGCCAACTCAACAAGACGATGCGTCATTTTAATTTTGTTTGAATGTAGAATTTTTTGAATTTTTTTCCAACAATTATTTGAATTTACCGCTAAAATTAAATCTCTTACATTAACCCAAAAGCATCAAAATATGAATGACTTTTATAGTTATATTAACTATTTAGTTAAATCCCTGAAAAAGTTTTCGTTGCTTTTTAAATGATGTAACTTATTAACCGATCTAAAATCTTCAAAAAGCATAAATTCAGGAAAATGGATAAACTATTTTTTCTACTCCTATACTCTAATTCAATTATTATATATGCAATAGTACTATACTATTTTAATATAATAATTACAAATTACATATTTGATTTCCATAATAAAATGTTACTTTTGTCATAGATTCTCAAATTTGTGTATCTTTACATAATTGTATAAAACAGATTAATCAGGAACAAAATGTTCTTTACATTAGTAGACACACACAGGTACAGGAAAGATTATTGGTTCCAAAACATGATGAAACGAGCACTGTAATAATGCTTTTAAAAACTTAAATTATTAAGAAATCGCAACACTAAGGAGAGCTGACAAATCTACAGTGTAAATCTTTTAACTTAAAAAATGAATTCCTGAGACTTCTGTTTTAATATACAGTGTGAAAATAAAGTAGTGGATAAATTCGATAACCTCGTTAAAATTAATTTTTTGGAAAAAATCTCGAAGGGGTATAGCGATTTTAATTACTTGATGCTATACTGTAACATTTTCAACTTGTTATGTCATTTGTTTTTAAAGTTATGACGTCATTGATATTTTTTATAAATGACAACCTACCTATATTTTTTATTTTTGATTTCGGTAGTACTTTTTATTCTCTTTTTAACTGTATACAATTTTCAATATGTTACATTCGAAAAAAATTGCGAAAAACTGCCCTAAAGTTCGAATATTAAAAATTCTTTAAATTTGCAAAATGAATCTAGTCACAGTATAAAAAACGTTACATTTAAAAAAAGTTAAGCAAAACAGTCTGAAACTTTAATTAGACTAAAAAGAAACAAAATTGATTAACAAGAAAAAAAAACCCTAATAACAATAACATCAATTACAAAAATAAGCACAGAACTAACAGTTTTTATTACACTAGATGTTCGAAGTGACGATCCTGTACCATCTGACAATACCCAAGCAGATTATGAAATTCATTTCTCACATTCTGAAGAGTTTCAGGTAATATTAATCTAATCTCATGTCAAATTCTTTGCTTGAGATCTTCTAAATTATTGGGTCGATTTTTATACACTTTACTTTTTAAGTACCCCCATAGAAAGAATAGAAAGTCTAATGGCGTTAAATCCATTCCATAATTCCATTGGACCTCTTCTTCCAACCACCTTCCTGGGAGAACTTGGTGCAAATAGCGTTGTACATTAATTGCGTAATGAGGCGGAGCGCTATCATGTTGTAACCAAACGCTATTGTTTGGTAGCTCGGGATTGTTTGCATTGGAAAATAATGCAGCTAATGCAGGCATCAGTTCCAACTGTTTTTCCAAAAATTAATTTTAACGAAGTTATCGAATTTATCCAATACTTTATTTTTCCACACTGTATACAGATAAAAGATATGATTTAAATCTTTTTAAGATTTAATTCTTTTTTTCATATTCAAAATCATTTTACAAAGGAATTAAATACTTTTTATTGATTTAAATCATTTTTAGGAATTTAAATATTTATCAAATGATTTAAATCATCCACAATTGATTGAAAGCAATAATAGTATATAAGCACGCACGACGGGTTCAAAAGCACGAGGCGAAGCTGAGTGCCTTTTAACGGAGCAGTGCTTAAAGGCTCTTATACACGTGTATTATACGCTATTTTTAATATACCTGCACCACAATCTGAAAATTGAAACAAAAAAAGTAAATTGAAATACCTTTTTCGAAATAATCTACATCATTAATCGTTGATATAGAAATGGTTAAAAAAAATTGTTGTTTGGTTGCTATGTATAAATTTGTTTCGATTATGTATTGATCAGAATTTGTAGTGTATTATTTTAACATTGTTGTTAATTTCTTGTTACCTAGGCAGCTTTAAAGCACGTATGCTTTAACGGCCTTATTTCGCACGCTTGAGAGTACGATATACCAATTTTGAGTCAGGTATAATAAAAAAAATATTTAAATATTGTATGATCAAAAAGTCGTTGGATCGCAATAGCCATGGAATGTAAAAACCATCTATAGAATTATTTACTTCTACTGCCCATAGTTTTTGTGAACTGTACAGTAGCGCTAAAATTTTGATTTTAGCGCTTTTGAACTATTATTTCATTGAATTATTATTTTGAACTATTATCTATTGACTTGCCAGTTGTGAAGTATCCAAAGACTTTTTGATCATACTATATTTTGCAAAACAATTTTAAGTTTTAAAAATGATTTAAATGTTAAATGATTTATGATTTAAATCATTTCATAAAAGATAAAGTAGCTTTGATTTAAATCATTGATTCGTCGTGACAGCTCTGTAACAGTATGTTTGCTAAAAAAGACCGAATAATGGAGTTGCATTAAAAATAAATACTTTTATTAATAAAGAATATATTCTGCTACAATAAATTTCATAATGTATAAAGCAAAAAAGTTCTTATTTGAAAATCCTTAAATTATTAAGTACAAGCATTGTGTTTTCATTCATGTGTCTCGGTATTCTGCGAGACAGCCAGCGCTACCTAGCGCTGGATGACCCAAACCCTATTGAACTACGCGATGTAAGAGAGGTGAGGATCCGAGCTTGAATTCTTTTTTCGTATTTCAACAAAAGCAACAAGTTACTAAAGCTTACCCATTAGGGTAAGCAGTTGGCACCTAGTCGTTTATAAACCTTATATGTAATTATGATACTGCTTTTTATTACACCTAGGTATAGTAAAATGAAAATCATGGTTGCTTCCCTTGCTTAAATGCTCGTCGATCGACACTGATTAGGAACCAATAGTTTACTAATTAAATACCAATACCTTAGATGCAAATTATTCAGTCACATATGAGTTGTATAGAGTAAAAAATGGTAAGAGACTTATCTCTTTGAAAGCATTTTGAAATTTTCAAATAATTATGAATAAATTTGTTGTGGAGTTTCTTGAAAAGGTGACTAGACAATTTGATCTGAGTTTGGAATACAACCACGTCAATTCATAAATATTTAATTAACTTAGAAGTATACATTACTACTAAAATAGATCACAAGAATAGACAATAGAGTCCTACTTAAAACTACTCTAAAAAATTCTTCTAAATTGTTCTAATATCCTTTTACCATCACAAGACTTATGATAGAATTTGATTCTATCAGAAAAAATTAAAAAAACTGAAGTCAAACTAAAATAGAATAAAATTACGTAATAAATATACAAATCTAAATGAAACACTGTAAAACATTTAAGATTTTATAAAATTAACTATAATTGGTGCAACCCGTTCTGGATTATTTAAATGTAAATGATGTGTCCCTGAAACAACATGACATTCAGCTTTTTTTGCATTTTCTTTAATTTTATCAATTACGGCAGTAAAATATTCAGGTTTATCAAATTCCATACCTGGATCACCTCTAATATTCAATACTTCACATTTAATACGTGAAGCAAATAATAAAGATTGCTCTAAAGTCATAAAACCTAAACCGACTGCTTTCAAACTTACATCTCTTGCAAAATGGTATGTATTGTCATTTTTAACAGGTTTCATTCCACGTCTCATTAAGATTTCACAACTTTTACGTGTTACAGAACCCTTATAAGCATCTATAACTACATCTATCATCTCTTGATAATCATAACAAGGCTGTTGATCTGGTGGCATCTTTTCATATTTTAAAAACCTATCTATACTAGCACCCAATTGAGTAACAACTTTTGCTGGATCCCTCACTATAGGGGCAGCAATATCTATAGAAATATATTTTTTTACATCATCTGGATAAACTGCAGCATAAAGAAAAGATATTCCACCACCTAAAGAATGTCCCATTAATGTAATCTGCTTCCATTTATAATGTTGAACGATTCGGCGCACATTCTGTAATCCATCCCAAAAGATATAATAGTAATGGCCTTCAGGACAATGTGAGGATAATCCATGACCAGGGAGATCAATACATAAAACTGAGATGCCTTCTTTTATTAACAGTGGAGCCAGTGTATCGAAGGTACCAGCATTATCTTGCCATCCATGAATTGCTAAGATGGGTTGTACATTCCGAGGACCCCACCATTTACCTGTAATTAAAAAACAAACTTTTACTTTAAGGAATTTATTTTTATAACAATCATTTAAAATTCAAAATAGTTAATTGTGTTTAAAAACACATTTAAAAGTCTAATTCGTAAATTTTACATTGCAACAGGAAAGACTAGAGCTAAACACTGTTTCCTTAGAGAATGTGGCAGCTTGTCATCATGCGCATATAAGAATAACATAGGAATTGATGACAAGCATGTTACCTTCTCTAAGGTAATGGACTTTAGAGCTAGAGTAAAATTAGAATTTAAATTAAAATATTCATACCTACATTGTGATTGAACGTTATCAAAATTTGTTAATAATAACAATATTATTTTGTTGTTTCTTAACACAATTATCTTACCAACAGATTTTGATAATTAAACAGACCTACGATATTTTACATTTGGAATTTATAGGAGAAACTAACGATTATTACCTGCAATGTGCCCCCAAGGAACAGGAATTCTAATTTCTTGATAATCATCAACCGTCGATGGTGAACCTTTAAAATAATTTTAGGTTATAACCAATCAAAACCCAATCATAACTAAAAAGTAATTAAAGAGATGATTTTACTAACCATTATAACCATTAGTACTTGAATACATCTTCTATTCTTTCAAACACACTACAAGTAAATGATTTCTTACTTATAACCTCTAATTCAAATACTTCAAACAAAAAGGTTACGTCTTCTACGTACTGCCGACGTCACACGGTATCCGTAGAATTTTTTATACGGTGGACACGGAAGATCGCGGTTAATGAATGGACAGGTGAACTCGAGATTTCGGTACCTATACATACATATTTTACATATAAATAATTTAAAGATATAATGAACATAAATAATGTAAATGTCTTATTAGAAAAATACCACAACTAGTAATTGGATTGAAAAAGTGCAAAATCATTTGTTACTTATTTAATATATTTTTTAAATTATTTTTATTCATTAAAAAGTTCAAGGCTGTTTAGGATCATTACACTTAAAAAAGCTTTTGAATTATTTAAACGCTTTATAAACCAATGACAGAAATTATTAAAGTATAATTAATAAAGCTTAGAGGCATTATCTACATTTTAGTCGAGTCACTTATGCATTGGAAATTGTGCAATGCTTATCTTACTTTAGCAATCCATTTAAAAATATAGTACAAGATAGTATTATGTGTAAAAATTACAATTTCATCATATAACAGTTTTTATGTGTATTTATCTTCATAACGAGGATTTTTTAAATTTCGAAAAATACCTACAATTAGATAAATTTGTCAGATATTGCTATGGATTAAGTATTAGGCACAATCTTAGATTATAATAGAAATAGTATAAGTATTACGATACAACATCAATAAGTAAAATTAGCAGCATTAGGGCTTACCGAAAAATGACCTAGGAGGAGCATTTTTTTGTATAAGTTACAGACAAATAGGCAGAGGACCATGGTCACCCCAAAAATAATACTGGTAGGTTGACCAACTATTTTGCAATGAGAAGGAGGACACAAATAAATTGGAGAAAAAATATCGTAAATAAAAGTCTCCCGGGCGGAGCGCATGCGTCTCATAATCGCGTCTTGTCGCACTGTACCGAGCCTTGACGCATCGTCATACATCATGTCAAATACAATACGTCACATCACGGGCGCAACGGTTCGTCTCGGCATCGATCGAATACGAAGATTTACAGTTTAGTCTTCAAATATCGTAAAGGAAAACACTTTTCGAGGGAGGACAGAATTTACAAAAGGACTGTCCTACCTAAAGGAGGACGATTAGTGACCTTAAATTATTGGCCATTTGTTGCTCTCCCAGGAAAGAAGAAAGTGCATTAGGGAGGGCGGAATATGATCTTAAAAAATTGAGATATGACAATTCCAATGGCTATATAATAGCAAAGTTGCCTTTCACTGTGTACAGTCACTGTGATATTTTCACATTTAAAAATAAATATCTTCCGCTCTTTATACCATCCCTTTAATGATCTTCAAGAAAAGGTTACAATACCCATCGAAAGTTGCCTTTCACTGTGAATGTTTTCTCAAATTTTATCAATAATATTCTCAGCTTTTTATCACCTCTTTAATTATGCCAAATTCGTACTGTCGCATCTCTGTAATAATAATAATCACTATAATAAATGGAAGTTGCGAAATTTTGCGGTCAAGATGCAACGTTTGACACAAGGTTTAATAATAAACGAAGCTTGAGAACCCCGGTCTATAAGACCTCGGATTTCCTGAAATTTGGCCCTTTTGTCCTGAATCTCACAGACGACAGTTTGTAAGAGGACCTCCGAATCGCTTTGATTCGGATGCGAAAAGTTCGATGCTACTCCAGGTGAGGAAGGACATAAGGCGCCAAGGTCAGGTTATAATGACAACGGATTAGCACTCCTTTTAGGAAAATGCAGTAATAGACGGAGAGCCAGCAACGTATTTCGAGTTGTCATTTCAACAGTCGTGGAAATTTGGGTACTAAATCTTATGTACCTGCTCAGGGTCGGATTTAGCACGGGGCCGGCGGGGCCACGGCCCCTGGACCTCCACCAATGCAATGGAGCTTTTCAATTAAAACAAAATCCCAAAAAATGAAGAAACCACACGGAAAAAAATTAGGTGTAACAGCTGAACTGTTGTACGATATTTGCACTTACACTTTACGGTCTGTCCGGACACAGCTTTTAAACGAATTTAAAATCGGTACAGCCGTTGAATTTAAAAGTAAGTACTGCGGCTGCACCGAACAGGGGCCCCATTGTTTCCGAAACAAGTACAATATCCGTACCTATGTTCGGTGCGGAAAACGTGCTTAAAGATTTCGTACGGAATCTTTCCTCCCTGTTATCGATCAACTCATCGTATCTTTAAATGAACGAGTTTCTGCATACGAAGTCGTTGATGAACAATTCGGTTTTTTAGCTGGGTTAAGCACGATGGAAGCTTCTGAAATTAAACTTAAAGCCAACAAACTTGTCGAATTTTACTCTCAAGATTTAGAAGCCGATTTAGCCAACGAATTGGTGCATCTTGCATCTTTTTCGGAACAATTTGAGAGGAAAGAAGAAGAATCGGTGGAAATTTTTCTTTATCGTATAATTTTACAAAATAATGTTCAGTGCATATTTTGCAATGCGGAAATAGCTCTTCGCATATACTTATCGATGATGATGGCGAACTGCAGCGGAGAAAGATAATTTTCCAAACTAAAGATCATCTAAAATAGATTGCGAACAAGTATATGAAGCAAGATCGCTTGACCAATCTGATGATCCTTAGTTTAGAAAGTAATATTCTTCGCGATTTGAATTTTGGTGATCTAATAAATAAATTTAATAAATAAATAAAGGTAGAGCCGATGTTTCCCGGAAAACAAATCAAGTGAGAACACGCTCACAGTCAAGTCTATGCTAATAAATACAATTGCAAATAAAAAAAAATGGAGTAAACCTACCGTAGTTTAGTACTTCCAAGCGTTTAGAAGTAAGCAAAATAATAAAAAAACGTACAAAAATTACTATGGAGTTTTATTTTTCCGAGATTAAAAATTTTTTAGAAATTTACGGGGCCCCCACCAAATACTGGCTCTAGGGCCTCAAAATTCTAAATCCGACCCTGTACCTGCTGAACACTAAAAGTCGATTCTGGCAGCCCCCTGCGGCCGGTATACTACCTCAAAATTACTAAGAGGGTGAAAAATAAGATTCAATTTATTTAAAGTAACAGTCATGAAATTTCAGGAGGTTACTTTCGATAGTATTCTTTATTTATAAAAAATATTGCCAGAACATTTCCTCCACTTCTAAATGTTGCCAAACGCTGTAAATGTTGATTTAAAAAAGTGACATTTGTGTTATTTTAAAAGTCTTGAATTTTGACACAATAAATAAAGTAGGTATATGTAGGTTTACATGTTAGTGCGAGCGAGACAGTTATATAGCGGCCTGCGGGTTAGAGAGAGAATCTTATTTTTCACCCTCTTAGTAATGTTGGGGTGATATAACCCGGCCGCAGGGGGCTGCCAGAATTGACTTTTAGTATTCAGCAGGTATATAAGATTTAGTACCCAAATTTTCACGACTGTTGAAATGACAACTCGAAATACGTTGCTGGCTCTTGGTCTATAAGTAAACTGTGATGCAATTTGTGACACACCTTACATATTGATTTAGACGAGCACCGAGCAATCAGATGGCCTTTGTTAAGACAATTGATGCAACAATGAAGATCCTTTATCTTATTAAAACGTTCTTGTGGTGATAATGATTTTAATGAATGGACAAGTATATAAACAATTATACAAACGATTCGAATCATGGCATAAAATACAATTAACAGAACTACTATTCGATGACGCATTAACGACGAACGAAGTTTTTGGATTGTTTTTTCTTCAGTTCACCTAGAGAAGGCAAGAATGAAGATCTCATCGTCAATTTTGGTTGCGCTAATTCTAAGGCTGTACATTCAACTTCAAGGAATAATTTGAGATCGTTAAACTTTGGTAACTCAGTTGATTTGTTCTGGCGCTCAAAGCCTTCTTTCAAAGAGGTATCAAGTTTATTATAATAAAGAGAATGAAAAATAATGTAATCTGAAAATTGATCGATTTTACAATGCAAATTCTTTATGCAAATGATTTATATTACCTATATCATGTATTCCTGTAACTAGCTTGTAAAGGATGAACCTTGATTTGTTGAGTTTTATATGTAATTTGATCGTAATAAGTTTTGTACATTGTTAAACGTTTTTCTCGAATATATTCGTTACGATACATTTTGGGCCAATGAATGTATGATACTTTATTGATCTTCGTTTCAAGGGCTACAATCCTATAATAACAGAATTAGGATTAGTGATGATCCAGAACAGCTGTGCGGGATTAATGACGTCACAAGTTTTTGAAAAAGTGTCATAGTTTTCTTTTGTTCTGGCAGAAACTATATAAGCTGGGGCAAATTGTAACAAAGTCAGTCGATAAAATGTAGAAGGCAGAACTTATGCCCGGCTCCGGATAAAATATCTGTAATTAATTTGAGGTTAGATTGTTAACCATATGTTTTGACATAGATGTCATATATGAAACAAAGTAAAATAAATTAAAGTGTTACCTGAACGTTTTCTTAAAAGGATTAAAAGAAGATATTAGTGTTCTTTAACAATTATATAAAGTGAAAGTGTTTGTTTTAATAAATTCCGAGTGAATTTATTTTTTGACATCGATCTACGTATCGACGATATTTTATAAATAAGAAGTCAGCTGACAGGTTCTGTCACAGTGTTACCAATAATAAGGATTAACTTTTAAAAGGGGAAAGTATATCGTAATATACAAGGTTGGTTATAATAAATGATTCTTGTCAAGTTCATAAATAATAATTAAATTGTAAAGTTCATCTTCAAATATAAAATTATTTGGTTTAGTTTATTAAGTTCTTTTGAGAATTTATTTGATTTCAGTTAAATAAAACAACAAAATTTCTTTTAAATTTTTATTTGACAAATATTTTTATTTTTAAACAAATTTCATTTGTGTTGGTTTGTTCAAACGAATGACCGTACTGATCCTATGTCAGATCACTACAATTATTTATAACGTTTGAGCAAACCTGAGAATTTATTTCCCAATTACCCATTGTATTATCTTGAATAACAATTTTCCATTTTGACGTTCCATTTGGATTTTTTATTTATGTTCGTTAAATAAAGTTTATGTGTTTTCAATTTCACATATGTGTTTAATTGATGTTAATAGAAGCATCCAGAGTTCTTTTCTTTTAAATTCAGAGTTTAGTAGCAGTTGTCCAGCTTGCAGGAGCTTTAGTGCTTACGATATAAGTTTTTCTTTCTTTCCAGTCATAAAAGTAAATAAGAGTCTCGTAATTCAAATAATTTATGCTTTACTGAGCAAACCTGAGCTAGCTGAGAGGAACAAAAAAGAATATCTGTGGTGTATTCTCAATTTAATCCACCGTATATAATTTATGTTTATATTTTATATTATATGTTTATATTATATTATGTTTATATGTTTATATAATATTATATAATATTATGTTTATATATTATATATAACAGCCTTGGTAGTGTCATGTCTGGCGTGCCGGACTTTCACCCAAGCGCCCCGGGATCGACTCCCGGCGCTGGCAGATCTGGTTAAGAGCGCGCTTCATTACGTGCAGAAAGTGTCGTTTCGGGCCAATTTTCGTTAGAGTTCACACACCTTCAGGAATGAGATGAAGATTTGCTCGAGGTCTTAAATTATAGATAAAGGATAAACCTAGGGCTTGACATATTTTGTGGATATTTTGTAATAATTGATACAGAGCCCTTCAAACTTCGGCAACTTTAGGTTGTTATTTTCTACAAGTTTAAAAGTTCGTCGAAAATTAAAAATATGTCATCCCCTTGGAAATTTAATGGAGAATGTGTTTATGAAAACTGCATGTCGCTATCAGCTTTGAATTTTGTGATGAACTCTAACAAAGTGCGCCATGTTCCTGACAGCGATTTATACAGTTACTCCTAATTTTAGGCTACCCAACTGACAATTGCTATAAAAAACATCCAAGAGGCGATAAGAAGTTGAGGTATTTTCTCACTAGGGGCGCTTCATTCGTATTTGTAATTCGAGAAATAAATTTAGAATTAAAATATTTTTATGGAATAGAGAATGGGAATTTTAATTAATAAATATCCTTTTGAGCACATACGTAACGTATTTTGTAAGAAGTAAAACAAAATTAGTAAATAGTTAAAAAATACAACAAAAATAAATGTACAGTATAATTAAATAAATGGATTTATTTATCCGTCGCAAATTTCGCTACAGCATAAAAAATTAGATAGAATAAGTGAATAACCAGGTCTTTGTTTCAGTAGTTAAATTTGTCTATGAGGATAGATTAATTTCAGTGCTTGAATACTTTTATTTATGCGAGAGTTTATATGTATTTTTCATATAGGAAGGTAGGTATTATCTAGTATTACTGAAACTGACTTAATAAAAAAGTATTAAAATTATCCGTTATTTTCTTCTAAATTGGAAAATCGTCCAGAAAGTTTCATTTCATATTTTGATATTATTAGCAAAATCTGCTATGCTATTACACTTTAGACACGAGTGTAAAAAGTAAATTCAATAAATAAATTACCACAACAACAATTGTTGTTCTGGTAATAACAACAATGGTTGTTCTGATAGACGTTCGTTCGTAATTATAAGCCATTCGGACTTTGCATTATAATTTTGTATTTTTATCATTTTTTAACCCCTTTAATAGGGTTTGTAGAAAAAATAATGTATGAAATAAGTGTTAAAAGTGAAATTATTTTGTTCGAAGAGATGACTAACCTAATTAGAAATTTAATATAATAAAATGCTTTGAAAATACATCTATTTTCATGAAAAAACATTTTATCTAGCCGTCTAAGATGTTTACCTTATTATTATGGCGTAAATAAACATTAAAACATTTAAATAAGCATTAAGTATAAAGATAAACTGACTAATTGATTCGGTTTAGGACTGTCGGTAGCAAGTCTATGCAAGTTGGTAAGCAAAGACGTGATTTACGCAATCAAGCATGTTTCGACAAAAATACGGGAACTTGTAACAACTTGTTTGCAGGGCAAGTGCACCGGGGCACCGCAAACAAACAAAGGCATACAAGTTGTTACGTGCTCGAAATCAAATCTTTAAAAGGCAGGGATAGCTCTTCTAATCTCTTATTGTTTTTGTGTGCTTCGCCAGTGATCCATACTCGCGCGTGACTGATAAAATAAAGAAGTCATTATAGCCATTAGTTTTATAACTTTCTATAAATCGGTTGAAAAGTTAATGTCTGAAACTAAGAAGGAATGTCGGCAGTACAACATTGAGTATTTGAAATATGGATTTACGCAATCTCCAACAAACCAATTATTACCTATGTGTTTAATTTGCCAAAAAGTATTTTCAAATGAAGCCATGAAGCCTTCTAGGCTCCAAGAGCATTTGAATAAAATACATTCTGATAAAAACGACAAATATTTATCCTATTTTCAAGGACTTGAAAAGAAATATATAAAACAGCCAACTATATCAAACCTTTTTGCATCGTGTTCTAAACAAGAAGATGATGGACTACGAGCTTCATATAATATTTCATTATTCATCGCAAAATCGGCAAAACCACACACAATTGGTGAGGAATTAATTATGCCGGCAGTCAAAGAGGTAATCGAAACTGTTCTTCATCATAAGACGCCATCAGAAATCATGAAAAAAATTCCTTTGAGTAATAATACAGAGCAAAAAAGAATCGATGAAATGGCTAAAGACGTTGAACTATCATTATGTGACTACTTAAAGACTTCCAAATTTTCCATTCAACTCGATGAATCAACTTTACCAAATAATGAAGCACTACTCTTGGCTTACGTCCGATTCATAAAAGAAGAAAAAAATTGTCAAGAGTTATTATTTTATTATTTTTGTTTTATTTTTATTTGCAAAAAATCTTAATGAACGCCTGCATACGTCGCTCCATTACGTTATTAGAGCAGTCAACAAGATAAGAAGCAATTCATTAAATGACAGATTATTTGGGCAACTTTGTAGTGAAAATGATGAAGACTATAATCGCTTGCTACTGCACACAGAAGTGCGATGGTTCTCGAAAGGTGTTTATCTGAATCGCTTTTTCAATCTATTTGACTCAGTACGGGACTTCCTTGAAAAAAGAGACGATGAACTACGCGGAAACTTGATTGCGTCCAAAAATGACATCGCTTATTTGACAGACCTTTTTAAAATATTTAATGACGTTAATAGTACAGTAAAACTAGCTCAAAAATTGACCAAACCCAAACATCCAAAAAAAAGTTCTACCCCGTGCCAAATTGTTCTATACCCTGCTCGTAGTAATTGATAAAAAGTTGCACAACCCAGAGCGTCGGGTTTGGAGGTGAGGGGGGTGAAAATGGTAAAATTGTATGTTTCAATAGTTTTTCGCAAATATCTCGAAAACTATGAGGTCTAGCGCAAACTTCACTATTTAAAAAATTAATCTATATTAAATTCCGAACAAGAATGGTTCTACGCATTTTTGTGCTGAAGGCAACGGTTGCGGAAATATGGAGGCGGTAAAAATATCATTATTTTTCAGTTTGCTTGAAATTTCTCGAAATCACTTGAGAATCAGCAGGTTTGCGAACATAATTCTTTCCGGAAATGTGCTCGTAATCCAAAGCACTCGTATATCAAAGCGAATTTCTCCATAAGAAATAATGGAAACTTAGATGATTCGTGCCGCAATTATTTCGTATTCATATAAAAATGATAATCAAACACAAAATAAAGTATTGTTTCATAACAGTTGGACTCTGCACACATGAAGCGTTAGCTAATGCGCGATTAATACGCGTGTTAGTGACTGCATAGCATTGCATAAGTTGCATACACATTCAAACGCGCGATTTTCATGAAGCGAGTTGCAACGCGCAATTCGAAAGTATAACTAGCTCAACAATTGACCAAACCCAAACCAAAAAAAAGTTCTAGTCCGCGTCAAATTGTTCTATACTCTCCTCGTAGTAAGTGATAAAAAGTTGCACGACCCAGAGCGTCGGGTTTTGGGGGTAGGAGGGTAAAGACCCAGGAAGAATCAAGGCTTCGTTCGAGAAGATGGGGGATGGAAGGCGGTGAGATAAAAGTGGTAATAAAGAGGAGGGGCCGGCCAGACCATCTGCACCCCCAAGTCCGCTCGAGCCAAGTTCTCAGCCAAGTTTAATGTTCAGTTGCTTTTGTATCTGCGTTCCCTAGTGATATTTTTGCGCCTTCCATATCTCGGTAACCATTGCCTTCAGCACAAAAATGCGTAAAACCATTTTTGTTCGAAATTTAATGTAAATTAATTTTGTACATAGTGAAGTTTGCGCTAGAACTGATAGTTTTCGAGATATTTGGGAAAAACAGTTCAAGCATACCATTTTGCCCCCTTTTCACCCCTCCCCCCCCAAAACCCGACGCTCTGGGTCGTGCAACTTTTTATCACATACTACGAGGAGGGTATAAACAATTTGGCGCGGGGTAGAACTTTTCTTTGGATGTTTGGGTTTTGACTCTAGCTTTACTGTACTATAATTTACAATTGCAAGGTGATGAGTTGAATTTAATAAAAACAAAAAACGTCATAGCTGCTTTTGTGGGAAAATTTATTCTATTCAAACGAAATCTAGGAAGAGGTGAATACAGCCACTTTCCGACATTATCAGCATTATCGATAAAACAGGAAGATTTACTTACTTACTTACTGCCAACACCTGGACGCTCTTCATGCTGATTTTACAGAGCGATTCCAGGATATTTTAAATATGAATATACCAAGCTGGGTTTTAGACCCTTTCACAAATGCAGATACAGCAGAATCATCAAATTTAGAAGAACTCGTAGAACTCACAACTAATGAAGAATTAAAAGTAAAATTCAGAAATGAATACCAAGAGTTCTGGCTCCAAAAATCAATATCAGCTCTCCACCCTGGATTGTGGGAAATAGTACAGAAATTTTTAATTGCGTTTCCTTCATCATATTTGGCTAAGCGTGGGTTTAGTGCAGTAGCTAATTTACTGTCTAATAAGAAAAGGAATAGACTGCAGATCACTGAGCGTGGTGATTTGCGACTGATGTTAACTAACTTGAAACCCGACCGTTTTAACAAATTGTTAAAACTCCACCAGCCTCAACCGTCTCGTTGATATTTGTTTTCTTATTGAATTTTGTTTTTTTACTAATTTTGATTAATTGTCTTGTCTTTGCCTTTGTGCAGTGCTCCAGCTTTGTGTATTGTCTAGCATTTGTTGGTTAAGTTATAATTTTGTTAATAACAGTTTGTATGGTCTTTGTCTGGATTAAATGTTTTTATTATAACATGTTTTTGTACTTTTAAATAATTAATAATCACGACCCTCAGCCACGACCACGAGTAGTACGATTACAGAGAGAGAGGGAATTAATTTTTAATTTGTGATTATTAATAGATAATAGACAGACATATAAAATTAATATTATAATTATAATTAACTATTATGTAAAGGGGGGCGTTGGAATTTTTTTTCTTGTAAAGGGGGCGGTAGTCCATAAAAGGTTGAGAACCTACGGTCTACGTTTTTATAAATCATAACATCATAACATTTATAACCAATTTTACTTATATTTACTCATTTGCCTCCAACAGCAGATGCTTTTTTATACCACATTCGAAGGGCATATTATCAAACATCTATTTATAAGACTGCTGTGAATGTTAATGCTAATTTCCCCGAAATATTAGAATTTGGATGCAGATAGAACAATAGCACCTATTACGTCTTTACTATCTCAACCAGATTTTCTTAAAATGCAGACATTTTGCAAATGCAAATCAAGTATATGTACAAGAGCATGCAGATGTTTTGAGAACGGTTTACAGTGTAAAATATCTTGTGTATGCGAAGGCAAATGTCATACAATCAAATAATAAGATTTATATATTACTAGTCGCTCGTGTACAAGATATTGTAATTGCAATAATTTCGTCTGTATTATAGACAGCGATATAATTTTTTCACCAAAAACTTTTTTGGGCTTTTTACTAATTATAGTCTCGATTATATAGACGTCTATCTCTTGTAATAAAAAAGTTTTTCGATTGGTGAAAATTTTAGTGCACAAATATGACATAGTGTAACAAAATAGTAATTTTCTCACATTCTTTTTTCTCAAAACTGAATTTTAACTAGTATGTTGCAATCTACAACTCTGGTGGAATTTTTCGAAAAAAGAATTAACCTTCTAGCTCCATCCAGGACGAAGTTATGACGATGCAAACAGAAAAGAAGTGCATTTGTGATTTTTCAAAATTTTACGTAAAATTGACATTTTAAGGGTCAAAGCCATTCCAAATCAACGGGCGCCCTCCGGATTCGGATTCAGCAGGAAAATCTACATACACATCAGTTTTCAAAACGCGTGTGTCATCGAGTCCGGACGACCATGTCGAATTTAGACACCCTGCTCCCTGACTATTATAAGATTTTTGTAATAGTAATTTTTTGCATTCTAACTTTCCATCCAAATTTCTAAACTAAGCAGCTAATCTAATTTGTGATGACTAATTTCTTTCATTAATGGTTACACTTTATATCCATTATAAATACTATACATTTTAGTTTAATGTGTTTTAAAAGCTGGCCTTAATTAAGCATCACTTTCTTCTTTGAAACTTAAATCTTAAGCATAATATATATTAAACAAGTGACAAAGAATTTAAAAATATATTTTACATACATACATATAAATACAGACTTACAGTACTTATTGTAGTTTATACTAAGTAGATAATACAAAAATTACTTATACTTTATTACATTTCATATATTATTAAGAAAATTAAATTTTTAATTGAAGTTTTATACAATTAGGCAAACATCTTTGTTAATTTAAAATAAAATTTAAGCTTCCATCGGTACAGCTTCTCGAGACCTTTTTTCTTTTGCTTTTTCTATAACATAAAAAACTATAAAATAAGGTTGGGTCTTTTAAATTACAAGCATTACCCCCTACAGGAGAACTAGGAACCTCTGGTAATGTCTCATCAACCTCTTGTGCTGGAACTGGCTCATTTGGCACTTGCGGAAGTTGTTCTTCTATGATACCTTGTAATTCAGCTTCTACTGCATCCTCATCTTCTTCAGTAAGAACTCCACTTAATAAAGCATCAATTTCCTAGAAAAATCAGAAACTTAGCATAAACAATAGGTATGAACAATTAGAACATACCCTTTGCTTATCAACACCTTCTCTTGTCTCTTCTAACATTCTTTCTATGTCTTCTAAATTAAGCATTTCATTTACTTTCTTGAGTGCTTCGTTACCCTGTTTAAGACCATCTATTACCTGCATTTCAACTTGAGCAAATTCTAAATCATGTGTCATCCGTTCCAAATTTTCAAGCTGACCGTCAGTTTTTTGCAATAATTGTTCCTGATACCTTTTCTTTCGTAATAATAGTTTTGCTCGTCTAAAACAGGAAATAATGCACGATTGGTAAATTAAAGTATAGCATATACTTACTCTTTCTTGCCATCGTTTAATAATTTTCTAGCTAGTTCTCTATCTTTTACTAAGAATAATTCTATTCGTTTTTGGTATTGTTTTAATTTATCTCTCTGCTGCTTTAATTGCTAAGAATTTTAAATGTTTTACGTCAGTAATAATGGTAGCAATACATATAACTATCAAATTAAAATATAACCAATTCATCAAGTACTTACTAAAACAGCTTTATCTTGTTGGGTAACTCGGGAAACTTGCTTTTTCTTTCCGAATATTATTCCCATATTTAAGTTAATTCGTTAATTTATGTATTTATAAAAAAATTCACAGCATTACAATACTCTTTTTAAGCATTACAGAACTGTCAACCCGATGACATTTTTATAATAAACAGATAAGGAAATATGCAAAATTGCAGTTAATAAGTCACTGACGGGAATATTATTTTATGTTAATAGATTATTATTAAATATTTTTGAAAATGTTTTCCTCTGTCTATTATAGATCAATCATATTAGATTCGTTAGTTTAATCTATTATTTTTTAGAAATAGCTTAAAATACACATTAAATAATTATACTAAATAGAAATACTTATTTAACCTCAAACTTTCGTTCGGAACAGAAACACTTCCAACAGGCATAACCTCTTTTTTTTTAAACAACGACCATAACCTGTAAAGTTGTTTGTGAAGCATGTCTTATTAAACTTTTAACCATGCCAGTAAAAGTAGGAGATTTTGTTCTACCCGGAGATATAATAAGAGATTTAGAATCAGTGAAAAATATTGTCTTACAAGGGCCAGGTTTACATACGCACGATGAACCAAATTCTCTACTAGTAACCCGTGCAGGAGTGTTACGTTTTAAACAGCCAAACATCTATTGGATTGATGGTTTACAGAAGCGATATTATCCTAAAAAAGGAGATCTAATTGTTGGAATTGTATCAAAGAAAGCTGGGGATGTGTTTAAAGTTGATATAGGCAGTAGTGAATTGGCCAGTTTACCACTTTTAGCATTTGAAGGTGCTACAAAGAAACAGAAACCAGATTTACAAGTAGGAGATGTTGTTTATGCAAGACTTTTAAGTGCCCATCGTGAAATGGAACCAGAATTAATTTGTGTGGATTCATATTTTAAAGCTGGTAAATTAGGACCTTTATCATCTGATGGTTTTATTATAAATTTAAGTTTAAATTTTGTACATAAATTGTTGGATGTTGAATTTCCTTTATTGAGAGTATTAGGAAAGAAATACATATATGAAATAGCAATTGGTGTAAATGGAAAAGTGTGGATTAATGCAAAGACTACAAAAGATATATTTAATTTGATGAATGCGTTGTTAGCTGCGGAACATCATAGTAGTAAAGATGTTTTAGAATTGTGCAGACAATACTAATAATAATATTTTAATAACAGATAATATGTTTTATTTTATTTAAGATGAAATAGTTTCTTAGTCAATTGTGACTATTAAACTAATTTTTGGCAGTATAAGGTTGGCAAATGGCATGTAAAACGATTTCTATAACTAACATAACATACATACATACGTGAAAGAGGTTGATGGCAGTGGCTTACTGTATGCCAGGCCTTATAATGAAGTTTCTCCTATTTTTTATAGTGATGTATTTTAATATTGAGATTTATAAATAAGTATGTGATCTTGTATTGTTCTTTTTATTATAAAGTATTTGTAGTTTAAGGGCCTATACCATGCAGGAGCATTTTTCATTTTTGACATAACCTTGAAATAATCGTCTGTAATATGGGTGGATTCGTTTGCTAAAATTACATGCCTATATTGAGTAGTAAAAATCATGCATCTCACTCCTACTCATTTCCCTTCTTTGTTATAGAATTTCTCAGCTAATGCAAAAAAAATTTTATAATTATTATTTAATATATAAATAAACCTTTTTTTGTAAATACTATAACATTTACAACAAAATACATTACATAACATAAAATGCATAAAATTATCCCTTTTAGTCATTCTTCAACAAGGGGACCTGACGTGACGTCGATTTCAATATCCGATTAAAAAATTTTATTGAATTAGATTTACAAAATAATCCAATTGTAAACAGGATGTAGTTTTATTAAAAATAATCTAAAAAAATATGCAGCTAGCGGGAATAGAACCCGCGGAAATCTGTTTAAAGGCGGTTACTGTAGTTTTCCCTTAGGTGAATTCTTTTATAGGTACCAAGTTAATACCTTGCATCTTGTATGCGTTAATTTGCGTCGCAGTATATTAAATGCGGAAACACATATTCCATTATTTTGAATTTACTTTCATTTAAAAAAGAAATTTTTGAATTCGGCGTCACGTCATTTAATATTTAATTGTAAATATATATATATATATATAAAACAGCTCTACAGGCCTTAAAGGCCCTTGGCTTTTTCAACTATCTCTTTCCATGCTTTTCTATCTAGTGTAATAGTTTCCCATTCTTTTATTTGCAGTTTCTTCAAATCTTGTTCTACTTCTTTTCTCCAGCTTAGCCTTGGTCTACCACGCTTGTTTCTTCCTTCTGGTTCTGATTCGTATACTTCCTTAACTGTTCTTGAGCTTTCTAATCTGTGTAAATGACCAATCCATCTTATTCTGTTTTGTTTTATTATTTTTATTATTGTTGCGTCTTTGTAAAGGTCTTCCAATTCCTTATTTGTTCTTCTTCTCCAAATGCCCCCTTCCATTTATCCCTCCATATATGTATCTTAATATTTTCCTTTCCCAGGCTTCTATTTTGTTCTCTTCTTGTCTTGTCATCACCCAGCACTCACTCGTGTATGTAACTATCGGTCTTATAATTGTTTTATAGTTTAATTTTAGTTGGTCTTGAAAGCACTTTTGAGTTTAATAGTTTTTTGTATACTCCAACGCACTTAGATCCCAATATTAGTCTCCGTTTTATTTCTTTACTAAATTTCCCATTGGACGATATTTCTGTACCTAAGTATATTGCACTATTTTCTTGTTTTAAATTGTATACCTTGTTTTCGGTGCTAATTTGCAGCGACTCCTTTTCTTTCGTTTCTCCTATTACCATTACCATTTAATTGTAAAGCATAAATAAATAAAATCTAATATTAGCTCTAATGGTATACAATGTACATTAGCACATTCAACAATTATCCCCTATGCCTCGAAGGTCGCAGGATCGATTCTCTTCAAACTTTTTTTATAAGAACAATAATAATAATAAACAAATAACAGTAAAAAATATAATTCAAATAATTAATCTTTTTTAAAAACTAACAAGTTCAAATTAAAAAAAAAAACTACCGAACAGGGATCGAGCCTGCGATACATGAATTACAAAGCAAGCACCTTCGACATCAAGCAACAAGCGGTAGTTGCTTGGGGAGCTAATGCACATTTTATAGTACCATTAGAGCTGACGTTAGATTTTATTTATACTTTACAATTAAATATATCATAGTATGTTTAATCATTTAGTTTTATTTTCAATTAACATAAATATACATAGTTTAATTTAAACAATGGGCGATATGAATACAATGCAGCAAATGCTTTTACTTCTATGAATAAAGGATGAAAGATACGATATTTAATTAGTAAAGCAGTATTAAAGTATAAGTATTTAATTAGCTATGTAATAAAAGCATTTGCTACATTTTATTCATATGGTCTATTGTCGCACACATGTCTCTACAGTAGGCGGAACCACGTTTAGTGTTTACAGTATTTAGCAAATGTAGTGGCCTCTTTTGACACCAATAATAACTAAAAAGTCCAAAGAAAATTGATTTCCAATTATTCGTCTCCTGATCTTATTAGTTGATCTATTAAAATGAAACAAAAAGCAAAGTGAAGTACGATTAATAAGCTACACCAGCGCTTTTGATTTTTTTTTTTTTGATTTTTTTTGATCAGAATTACCCTTGGTTAATATTTTAGAACTTTTTTAAACATCAAACTTTGTACCAAAAAAATTTTTTTTTCTTAAATCCGAAAAAGCACCTCCGTAGAATGGGCTTTGCTTTTTATTTTGGTACAAGTAGGGTAAATTTTAGGAAAATTTTATGAAATAACTGAATAAGAAGTATAGACCGAAATTTATGATAGCATTTTAGCTATTATAAATTCCCACGTACTGTAGACCCTTAATATTAAGATATCATAATTATAGCAACATTATTGGTATAATAACATAAATGCAAATGAAAAGATGAAGAGAAGATAGATACACCACATGACTAAAACAGTCGTGCATGGTTTTGTAAAATACAATTCTTTAAAATAGCATATATGGATATCTAAGCACCATTTACTATACGCCATCTAAGTTTGTACATATGGTTCTCAGTTATGAATATTTAATTTATTTATTTTTTTTACATAGAGTAAAATTACTGATTGGTAAGTAAAATTAAATTGTAAAATGTATTTTTTAGAAATCTTTTTTTATAATTGTGTTGTCTAATTATTAAATTATTATTACTTATTATATTTTTGAAGGTGGTACAACAAACTTCTTTGACCTATTTTTTTTTTACTTTTAAAAGTTAAGCGTCGTTTTTATTTCTAGTAATGTATGGGTGAGCCAATGTTCTCAACACTCAAGGCCGAATTTAGGGGGGTGGGATTAGGAGATCTGAACTGATCTGAGGGGAAACTAAACTGTATACTAATAAATGACAACAAAATAAAATTAATTTTCTATTCTGCTTCCCCCAGAAAATAAATCTCGCCCAGAACCCCCTGGAAATAAATTTCTGGCTACGGCCCTGTCAACACAAGGATTATTTTTAGTATATCTCGGTAAAGACATATAAAACAATTGTGTTATATCAAGTACATTAATCTCACCATATAATAGTACTGGGGGATATCTATTTGATTTGCCAAGTACCGGTTTTAAAATAAAATTTTGTATTATTTTTACTTTTTCTAAATAAGCATAGTTCCATCCTGTGATTCCATAGTTTAATAGTGATTGAACAAGGGCGCAGTACATGTATGGAAGTTGTTTTATGGTTAGGATCTCCCTCAGTCTGCAAACAAATATATATCATTTTTCTGAGGTTGCTGCTAAGATATGCTGTTTATGCGTATCCCATCTCATATGTTGATCAATAATAATTTCTAAATACTTTACATTTTTCTTTTTTTAATAACAACGTTGCAGTTACAACTTATTTGACAATTGTTTTTATTATGTACTAAGATTTCTTGTATTATCGGTTGAGTATTATAGCTTGTGAATATAATGAAAGAGCTTTTAGTAGTGTTAGTTTAATGTCAACACAGAATCTAACTATCTTTTTATAATATTCATATGATATTGTGCTTTATCCTTAAAATTTTCCCAGTTGTCTGCTTCTTCAAATAATACTGTATCATCAGCGAATGCAATAATTTTACTTTTAGTCAATTTCTCAATAATTAAGTCATTAAATAAATTGAAAAGAAGAATGGTCCCAATACAGTTCCTTGAGGAATACCGCATGTTACTGTTTCAGGTTGACTTATGGTTTTATTTATTTTTACCACCTGTGTCGTATCTTCCATGTAACTCTTGAATAAATTTAGAGGCGTTCCTCAAATTCCATATAATTCTAGTTTTTTTAATAATATTGTATGATTAACTGTGTCGAATGCTTTAGCAAGGTTAAGAAAAACAGCTATGCATGGCCTAGAAATATCTAAGGGAGTATACACCTTTTTGAGAAAATAAGGTTATTACATCTGCTGTACTTCTATTTTGTTTAAAACCAAACTGATATTCTGATAGGATATTATGTTTTTCTAAATAAGATGTTAATCTTTTTTTAATCACCTTTTCTAGTATTTTTGCTATATTTGATATTAATGATATAGGTCGATAATTACAGAGAGAGATAGGTTCACCACTTTTATATATTGGCAAAATAAGTGTAGTTTTAAGAGCTCTTGGGAAGTATCCAACCGATAAACACTTGTTAAATATAATGGACAGAGGTTCTTCAATTATATCAAATAACCTCCTCATCATTTTTACCATAAGATTGTCTTTTCCAGGCTTTTGTTGTTTTTTAATTTGTTTATTATTTGTTTTATTTCATAGGGTTCTGTTGTTATATTGTTCACTTCGTCAATATTTTCATTTGTGATTTTAATTTCCTTGGTATAAGTTGCTCCAATTTTTGAGAAATATTTACTAAATTCGTTTGAAATTCCTTCATGACCTTGCATAATTTAATTTCATTTACGATAGATTAACTTTGTTTTTGTCTAGAAATTCTTTTGTCAAATTCAATATTTTTTAGGGTTAGCTTTATTTTGTTTATTTCTGTAATGTGTACTTTTAGTTTCTAAAATTAAATTTGAAATTAGTGCTTTTATACGTAAGATACGCTTGTTTAATTTCTTGATTATTAGGATACAAACG
Source organism: Agrypnus murinus (assembly GCA_929113105.1). Taxonomy (NCBI): domain Eukaryota; kingdom Metazoa; phylum Arthropoda; class Insecta; order Coleoptera; family Elateridae; genus Agrypnus; species Agrypnus murinus. Next base: position 197,646,094 of record OV816025.1, read on the forward strand.
ACTGTTTGTATAATTTATCCCTTATAGATGTAATAATTCTGTTAGTAATCCAAGGTTTTCGTTTTCTAGATTTATTAGTTATTTTTTGAATGTTACTGCAATTATTAACTTCTAATTTAATTTTTTCAATTAATGTTTCAATAGAGTCTTCTAAATCATTTGTTATTACTTCAGACCAATTTATCTCTTAATTGCAGGTAATCTATTGATGTAATTGTTTTTTTTGATTGTGTAGTAACCTCATCGTCACAAACATAAGTAAAAGGTATTCCTAATGCAACAGGTGAATGATCTGTTATTTTTGAGTTGATAATTTAAGGTTTTAAGAAATTATCTGGTATATTTGCTTCTATAAAATCTAAGCATGTTCTTTCTCATGTGGGTCTATTTATACAAGATACATAACCAAACTTACGTAATGAGTTAAGGTAATCATTAGTAAGCTTATCTTTAGCATCTAACATATTAATGTTTATGTCGACAACAAAAATTTCATTACACTTTTTACAGTTATTAGTAATATAGTGATTAATATTAGTTAAAAATGTGGCAGAATCATAGGATATGTCTCTGTAGTTCTGTTAATTCTCAAATGATGTATAGCCGGACCAAGTGGACAGAGGTTAACATGTCTTCTAATCCAAGAGTGCTTGCCTCATTATGATAATCATATTGAGGGTCAGATTTCTCCAGATTGGCTAGATCCTAGTAATAAATAATAGTAAGAATTAGTGCCAAGAGATACGAAGAGTGCACAAAGAAGGATCTCTCACTTTAGACCATGTCATATTTAGAACCAGAGAAGAGCATTTGAGGAACATTTTGTCCACATTTTTCATATTGTATTTAGAGTAACAGATGTATAACAATAAGGTATTAACACCATACAGGTTATAACACCATCCCAGTAATTCCTGTATATTGGAAATAATGCCGTTAACAGAATCTTGCAAGTGGCTATTATTACGGGAGGCAGGTCATTGTATGTGCAGGTAATGTCATAAAAAGGATTTGTTGCTTTAGTGAGAATTTAGGTCCAGGAAGGTAACGTGGTGCATAAAAGTTTTGCGTTGAAAAGTGTTTGAATTTTGTTGACCAAAAAACTTGATAAGTTTTAAACTAGATAAAAATAGCATAACATATTATGAAATTAGTATGTCCTTAAAATACATTTAATGCATTAAATAGTGAAAATGGTTTTAAAACAATTTAGTTATTATATTAATATTTAGAAGTTTAAAGCTAATACGGCGTTTGCACATAATAACACCACCTTTCAATATTGTTTATATTTTAGTTACCCTATGATTTATAATTTTCTATTCCATTTATTTCGGACTTGGTGTTGTTTCTCTTAAAGTGGGTTCCGATCTTAGCATTTTTGCATGCACAGATATTAGAAACGCTATGTGCAATAAATAAAGATAGATTTAAAAGCCCATGATAATAAAAATTATTTTTTTTGCACATTAAAGTAAGTGCTTTTGAGTACTACTATGATTAGTCACACCAAATGCTCAGATAGTAGATAGAAGACAGTATATGCATTTTACTCACTATTGCACATTTATTCGTTTTAGGGCTATTTTCTATCCCACTTTTTTCAGACTTGGTCTTGTTTCTTTCTTAAGGCGGGTACTTATCTGAGAATGTTTGCGTGCACGAACAGCTTGCGAGTAAAACTGTTTAAGTAAATATTGGGAAAATGTGTGGTGCATGTTTTTAAGTACACGTATGCAATGCTTTGAATGCCGGTTTTCAGTAAAAGACCAAAAGAATTGAAAAACATATAGAGTGTTCCGTTTAAAAAAGACTCCCATTTTTTCGTACCCTGTACAATATACGAATATTCAAAAAACTTTAATATGTTTAGAAAACTTACATAATACTGTTTAAAATAATTTTTTAGCGAATTCATTGTCTTAAAAATAAAAAAATAATAGGGGGTTAGCATATATTTGCATCATTCTGTACATTAATTTGATAATTGTTTCAGTGGCGTGCGGTCCATGGAAGCAATGCATCCCTTGAGAATTTATTAAAAATAAAAACCAATGCTAACAAAAATATTTTTATAAAATTATGGTTATCGTTTATTTAAATTTGTAATATTTAATCAACTTAAAGCTCAATATCAATTCTGTACAGCAAAAAGTATAATTATTTGGAGTACTATTTTAAATTAGGCTCATTGAACTTGCACGGAGAGGTAATATCGATTCAAATGTGTTACATACACTGCATATAAGCACGGATTTCGTTGCTTATAACTGCTCTTCTCCTAACCTTGATTAGCAGGCGTGGTGATACAGACGATGTGGTTAACTTTGTTTGGTCGTTATTTTTAGTATGCTTCGTGCCCAAATGTTTATTTATTATAATTTGGTTATTTGTTCGATTTAGTGTTTGTTAAATTTAATGTTACTTAAGTAATGTAAATCTGCCAATGAGACTGTATTTTGTCACATTTTATTATTTCAATTTATATAAGGATTTTTCTTAAAGACAAATAATTATATTTAGTTTGCTCTGTATGCAAATTTAAAATTGCATTATTGTCATGACTGCAAATTCAGCTGCTTCGGGGGAAGGTTCGAGTACTTTCAATACATCCAAATCGGGATGATTTTTTTGTTCAGTTTGTAAATTATTAATAAAGAATTGTCTGCATACAGTTTTGGAGAGAAATTACAAATTATTGAGAAAGGCAGATCAAAACCAGAACTTTCAAATTTAACAACAAAGATTAAAACCTGCACCGGTATTTTGCTAAAAAGGATCGGAAAATTGAGTTGCATTATAAATACATAGTAGTAGTTTTTTTTAAATAAAGAATAATAGGCAACAAATTCCATAAGTATAAAGTGTAAAAGTTCTTCTTTAAAAAACTTTTAAGCTTAATAATTATAACACTGTGTTTTTATAGTACCTAGCAGGGGCGGATCCAGAGAATTATTTTGAGGGGGAGATTTTTGGAAAAATAATTGTTTTAATAAATAATAATTAAACAAACATTATTTGTTTCTATTCTATTTATACTTATTTCTAAATTGGGGGCTGAGAATTTCTCCTATCCCCCCCGTGAGTCCGCGCCTGTACCTAGGTATATTAAAATTAAAATCATGGTTGCTTCCCTAGCTTAAATTCTCACCGCACAGCACTGAATTGTTTTGTTTATAATTACCATTAGTTCATAAGATGCATATTTATGCCTATACTAGCGAAAGCTTTTGATAGAAATAAGATAAGAGAATGAAACAAAAACTGTTTTAAAGTGCATCTTTTGGGCTTTAAAATGATGGGTTGCATGACATATTTTAAGCTGAAAGTGTCATTTGATATATTTGACCTTGAATTTTTTAGAAAACATGATTAAGAATTTTGAAAGATTAGACATAGAGTTGCATATATTTTAAATATGTGTGCCAAACTTCAGCTTGGGATCTTAATGGGATCATTACCAATAAATTTTTTAAACTTTTTAAGAATGTTGCTTACCCTGTAAGTATGTATATCTGTTTGCACATGCTCCTTTATTAATTGACTGATTGACTTCAAACTGGTTCCAAAGTATTTCTTTATTTTTCGATCTTTCCCTATCTGTCACATTTTCGATATTACCCCATCGGCAGCTACAATAATCGGTTTTCTCCGGTTTTTCTTTTTTTGGCTTTTTGACCAATCTGGGGATCATCATTAAATTATTTTATTAAAATAACTATGTTCAACATTTTAATATAAATATTTACATATTTTCAATATTGAGAAAATTAACGTTTTGTTTTATGAATCACTTAACGTCCTTCCAGCTTAACCCTCTCCCGACTCACCCAATGTATGACTGAATTTATCCTACCTCCGCCTCACCCACACTAACCCCTTACTCATTTTCCTAATTTACGCCCCGGACTTACCTGTCAACCCTTTTCCACTCCCCCCCCACCTGACTTACCTATCATCCTAATCAAAAAACTGGATTTTCCTGTCAAACCGTTGACCCTAGCTTAATAGGTCACTTAACATTTTTTGGCCATCTTTATCTCCTCTATCTTATTGTTAAAGATCTGGCAAATAGGAAAAGATGTAGGTCAAAAAACCAAGAAGATTTGGAGAAAACCGATTATTGAAAACGGGATAATGTCGTAGATGTGAGATAGATAAGCGAGTCCTGGAAAATTAGAAATATTTTGGAAACAGAAGTCAATCGGTTAATTAATAAAAGAGCATGTCGACACAATTGTACATACATACAGGGTCGCATCCTTAAAAATTTTATTACTAATGAACCCATTGAGATCCCAGAGAGAAAAGTTTTTGTCAGCCTGAGCAAAACTTGGTATAAATCTGCAGTAGACCGGTTTTCTTGCAGTCACTGCTTGGACTATTATCTTATTTCTATCAAAAGTTATAAAGAAAGTAAATACCAACATGGTCAAAATCCCTCATTTTTGTACACTTTAGAAGGACATAACTCGAGAACCACTTGCATAAAAAATATATTTTAGATTTTTAGTATAACAATTGGATAAAATTTGAATAAAATCAAAAAGGGTCATGTTCAAAACTTCAAAAAAAATTGGATCACTTTAGATAGAATTACCCATCTGCAAAATTCTAAAAGCGATACCTGATGATGTCAAGCATTAATAAACAAAAAAAAAGATTGCTTTCATTTTCAGAACCACTACTCAACTAAAACATGATAAGGGTGGGAAGGAGTGATTTAAAACTCGTTATCTTCTTTTAACACAGTTTTATTTCATAAAAGTTACATATCGATATAAATTAATTTACGTATGAGGAACCAAATGTATTTTAGTTATAAGAACAAAATCATTTTTTTATTGCTAGTGCTAAAAGAAATATCTTTATTTTAAAGCATTGTGCATACAAAAGTTATAAATACTAATTAAAGCAGGATTTGATTATAATGCTTTTCATATTTAACAAAATATAAAATTTCTCCTTTCAAAAGTGATATTTCCACTAGCATCATTTTTTATTACTGGTATCAGATTTCTTTTCATTTTCTTCTTCATCACACAAACCTAACTCCAATTCTTCTTCAGGCGTTAGATAGTTTTGGTTGTGTTTTGGCAAACCTCCCTGCATATTACTAGCAAATATGTCAATCTGTCCTTTGAACTGATCTGAATAATCTTCCAATTCCAAATCATCATCTGATTCATCGTTAAATCTTCCTCCTCTTATAGATCGTTTCGAAGGTTTTTCCTTTTTCTCTTGTTGGTCTGGAGGTACTGCGAGATCACCATCATATTCAATTATCTTATTCTGTGCAAGTCGCCATTCTAATATCTCTGTTGAAAAATCATCTCTATTTCCTAATTGTGTAAAACCAACAATTTTATCAATCATAATGGCATTTTTGATACACACAATTGACGGTATTACTTTTATACAAAGACGTTCAGCTAGGAATGGACATTTTTCAGCATTTAAAGAAACAAATCTCGTTTCTACATGTTTAGGCGCTAAAACCTTAAAATGTTTATCCACAATTGGTGATCGTGTGTTTGTTGGCGTAAAAAAGTGTATAACCACATTTTCAGATTTCTTAACGATATCAAAAAATAATTTTTCTTCGCCTAGTTGATCGTATGAGCCATGGCCTTTTTGTAACCACTCATGTTTTTTGCCCTGTTGTAATTTTAATTCTTGCACACGTTGTTTACGTATCTGCTCTAAATCGTTTATGTCTAGATTGTCTATTTGATCAATTGCTGCATCTACTTGCTTTTCTAGGACTTTTGTTACTTCTAAAACCTTTTGTTGGATGTTTTCGGTGGTTGCCATATCTGTAAAATTGATTTAAAACTTTTATGAAACTTTGGAATTCTTGGAAAAATAAGTGTATTGCTCACTTGTAATTCAAACTGAAAGATTATTATATCAAACAAATGTTTAATTGTTGCTAAATTAAATATTAATTTTAACGGGTGTTACCACAGTAGTTTCTATAGAAATAAACACCCACACAAAGAAAAATAACCTCAAACTTCGTGGCCTTCTGGTTTTAGTTCTGACATCTTGTAAAAATCGTCAAACAATCCAGTGGTTACAAAACTTTTATGCTAGATAGATCCATTAATAACACTGTACAACACAAAAAAATTCCAGGTTTTCATATGGTTTTTCTACAGCTTTTTGGTTTGAAGATCACAAATCTGCTATTGTTTTTTTCGGGTCAGGTCAAATACTGTTGTTTCGATGTCATTCGGGTCATTCCGTGCCAAATCATCACAAGAAAAATGAACTTTTCAACTCGACCATCTCAGATTTTCGTGAAATTTAGTAGGATGGTAGAGGACATCAAGTAACTTACGTATGTAAAATTATAGCCCTCAGTGATACACGATATTCATACAGCGGGGTTGCAAATATGATAAAAAATGTAAAATTTACGCTTACAAGGTGACCAAAAACAATTCATAACCTTGCTTCTAAGCATAGTAGAACTTTTATCTTAGGCTTGTTTTGAAGCTAAAAGAGCATAGTTTTCATAAAAATTTGTTTTATAAAAAATATTGAATTCTTCATTTCAAGGTATCATGATGTGACCTTTGATCTTGAATATCTAAGAAAGTGTACCATGTACCTTCAATTTAGGTACCTTCAACCTTTTTTTAGAAATACAGTATGTTATACAGCTAGGTGTACACTCTTTTTGGTGTGAGTTTCATTTTGGGAAGCCTTTGGGAACAGGAGTAAAAAATTGTTAAATATGGTAGTTGCACACTTTTAACGAAAACATGAGTCTGGAAGTTCAGACAAGAGTATTGTATCAGGTATTTAGTATATATTTGTACATAAACCTTCAAATCGTATCTACGACAAGTATGATGTTGTACCTGTACCTGCAGATACAGGTAGCCATACAGGGTGTTGTTAAACGTAAAAGTTTGCCTACCCATCTCGTGCATTTAAAAATGAGTTTTATTTGAAAACAAATTAGAATATAACTAAAATTTGACCTGACCCGAAAAACCCCATAGCAGATTCATGATCTGCATCTTGAAAACCTCTAGAAAAAGTGTATTAAAACCTGGAATTTTTTTTAAAGTCCAATTTTGTTGTACAGTGTAATTTGATACCCTACATATTTCTTCATAAATACATACATTAGGTATATTATTTGACTAATAATTTCATAATTTACTTTTTAATTATTCTAATTTTTTTCTTATTTTGGCAACTTAACGAACTAAAAATGCATTCAGCAGATTGTTATTTAATTAACTATTAAGGTAAAAAATGAGTTTTTACTTTACAATCGTACAAGTTAATGAAAATTGGATATGTCGTTAATAAATGTACGAGTAATTGATTAACCGCGAGAAAAAAAATTCTTTCATCTAGAACATGAGAAAGTAATTAAAGAAATGTGACATTTTTTCAATAGAATATTGAATTCTAAGGGCCGAAAATGTCTGAGGCACAAGCATATTAAAAGTATACTTACCTTACCAACCGTACATCGTCATGGAACATCATGGAATAATAATTGAATATTTTTTTATTAGATTACCGTGAAAAACAACACATTTTACCATCTATTAGTTTAGATCACGATCTTCTAGATTTCACGAGACAAAGTGAAACTTCGTCTCGTCGTGGTTTAGATATTGTACTTATAAAATCCAACTTCCGCTTGAGCAAAATATACCATAACTGAGTGCGCATGCGCATGAGAAGCTAACTAAGATACGGCAGCAACGCCGTCGGCTGTTCTGTTTGTGATTTGAATTCTGGCTTCAAGCTGATTTTTTTACGTTTAATTGAAACCAAACTATAAATAACTTATTATTGTTTAATTAAAAGTTAATCACTTGATTGACATTGAACAATGTTCAACTAGTTTAAAAGTCTATTCATTAATAGTTATTTAATAAATTAGTTTGTTAATGAAAGCGATTAATGATCGAAACTGTTTAAAGCACGAACGAGCGATAGGGAGTGAGTGCCTTTAATAGTTGAGATCATTAGTTGCTCATTAACAAACGAATTGATTACAACAGTTTTTCGTTGACCGTAAAATTCTTCGATTTTAAGATAGAAAATTTCAAATAATACCGAATCCAAACTTGTGCGTATATCTGGTTGCCCAAAGTAAAACATCATCAAAACGTCAAAATCACAAACGGGTTTATTAATGAAAAAGAGTGTATTAATGAGGTCCATTAATGCATCCTTTTTTCACAAAACAGTTACTTAATAAAAAAGAGTGTATTAATGACGTCCATTAATACATCCTTTTTTAGAAAAAATCATTCATTAATATTGACATTAACAAACGGTCAACGAAAATAGTTATTTAATAAATTAGTTTGTTAATGAAAGCGATTAATGATCGAAACTGTTTAAAGCACGAACGAGCGATAGGGAGTGAGTGCCTTTAATAGTTGAGATCATTAGTTGCTCATTAACAAACGAATTGATTACAACAGTTTTTCGTTGACCGTAAAATTCTTCGATTTTAAGATAGAAAATTTCAAATAATACCGAATCCAAACTTGTGCGTATATCTGGTTGCCCAAAGTAAAACATCATCAAAACGTCAAAATCACAAACGGGTTTATTAATGAAAAAGAGTGTATTAATGAGGTCCATTAATGCATCCTTTTTTCACAAAACTGTTACTTAATAAAAAAGAGTGTATTAATGACGTCCATTAATGCATCCTTTTTTAGACAAAATAATTCATTAATATTGACATTAACAAACGGTCAACGAAAAAATTCTTTAATTTCATAGAATTTACAAAACGCCTATCTTTTCGCGGTTGAGGCTTCTCTGAATCTTTTTCAGGATCACTCAGTTTGGCATTTTGCTATGATTTGAGCTGAGCTATCCTTGAAACGCAGGCCATATGTAAAAAAGCCAGCCGCGTTACTACATTTCGCGAAGTGTCCTAGCGCGCAAGTCAAAGACAAGACCAATATTTCTATATATTTCTCAGTAAATTATTAGAACTAGCGATTTTTTAATAATAATGGATTTTTAAAATTATAAGGTGATCTTTCATGCGGAATTTAAATTTAGAGAAAAAAGTTTTAATATGGATGTTTATTTGACTGTCGATGTCACTGATTTTCTACCTTAAGCCGCTGTAACTAATGAGTCTATTATGTAAGCTTATTTAACTCTATAATCTTGATAAAGTATTTAGACTATAACAAAATAGCGATTATGTAGGTCTTCTGTAGTTCTACAAGCTTTATAGTTTTGTAAGAAATGATTATTACTCGACAGTGTCCAAGATTTTGCAATAATTCCTTATAGTCTATTGCCACACCATGGGGTCTATTCTGTAATTGAGCGAACCGTTCTCGAGCGGTTATTGTTGTTTGAAAGGTTTTTCGCTCTAAAGAGTCTAAAGTTATTCTGCAAACAAACAACCACCGTTATGCACTCGTTAGTGAACAGCGCAAGTTTAGTTAGAATCCTATATTTCAATGCGTTTTGGATCTTCGTCAGGGTTTCATCAACTTTAGCATACAACCACTTTAAGTTGTCAATGTATTTAGATCCGCTATAAGTTATTATATTAATGCTAATAAACTCCTGACGAAGATCCAAAACGGATCGAAATATACGTTTAAACTAAACTAACTTTAATTGCGTACCCAAAAGTGAAACAACACATTAAATAAATAATTAATAGATAAATATTAGTTGTAATTAATGTATTTCATAAAAACCAATTCAAACAAAGAACTAACTCATACTTTTACTATTATTAATAATATATGCATAGTACTACGTTCTCTTCAGGGGGGGGGTTCTCTTTTAAGTCTTCTCTTACACCTAAGATGTGCGTTTACTTGCAATTCCTCCAAGAACAACGTATTGTTGCCTTGTGGTTTTTCTTATCCTCCATATAATCTTCTCAACTCTTTTCAAATTAATTCAAAACGGATACATTTTTACAAAATTGGCGCGTTCTCCAGAAATAATAAATATGACATACGCAATATATACTTAAACCATTGTCTATGACTTAAACCGGTGAAACTGTATCTATATTACCGGCAACGATGTATTATCTTTTTAGAAAACGTTATTAGACAATCGTTACGAGTGCGCATAGCTCAACGGTTGGTGTTACAGAATAACATATCTGTCGATTCTCGTTGAAGTTATCGTTCACGAACGGTGCCATTTGTGAACGGTTAGTTACAGAATAGCAAAAATTTGACAAAAATGGACAATAATATGCACCTTTTAACTAATCACTTCCTGCTACAAGAATACCATTTCACGATTTTTGCATTATTGCTTAAGTACTGGATGGTATAATAGTTATTTATGGTACAACCACAGTATAATATACAGGAATGGAAATTATTTGCGACAGTCACATTACTGTATGTTATATAATATATAACATACAGTAATGTGACTGTCGCAAATAATTTCCATCCACCACACTACATGCTGGCGCGAGTCCGTAGTATGCAGACAGCAGTTCTGTTTCAAATACGCAACAGAACGTATCGAACTTACCAGAGCCGGATAAACCCACAATCGTGCAGTATTAGTGCCAGTAAACAATGCATAGTGTTAGTCGTTGTGCCGCCAAAGGCTGTAAAAATACCTCGGAAAGAACTACAATCAGTTTTTTCAGGTTTCCGATTTCAGGTTATTTTTTCCTACACTACTATTATTTTTTCATAAATACGTTCGTAAAAACAATGCCGTATTTAAGAATTCACTTTTGTATATATTTACCAATTGCTTAAAATTGAATTACTAACACGTAATAGTACAAATAAGAGATTACGAAATCCTACATAATAAAACTTTTTATGCTGATTTATTAAGAGTTCAACAATCTAGGTCAACGCCTTATCAACAGGTGTGAACTACAGCGTCTTTTGTTACTCTCAACTGTTAAAAAAAGTCAAAGCGTGCGTTAGAATTGTACTTTTTAGCATTTCGTTTGTCATTGTGTCTTTAATTTAATATGAATGAAAATAAATTTTATTATTATTAATTATTATTATTATAGTGTAAATTGATTTCATCTCCCCTATTTTGTACGTATGTGATTTCGGCGACCTAGATTCTCCATATGTTTATTTAACAGGTATTCAAATTGTATACAGCTATGCATTTGTTCGTAATTATTTCTAAATAAAATGAAATGACTATTGCAGCGCAAGAATATGGTTAATGGTTTGAAAGAATAATGTACCTTTAGTTGGTAATTAACGATGTAACAAAAAACAACTCTTCTAACTTAGTTTAATAAATGTTTTAAATATCTAAATTGATTATCATTTTATTTATTAGATTCTATAAGTAAAACAACTTCAATCAAATGGTTCACTACACATAATTCATATTTTACTATACTATTATATAACAAGAGTTTTGGTTTACATATTTGTTTGAGACATTTTATTGAATGCGGCTCTGCGTTTTATTTACCGGCGATGCCGACCGATAAACGTTGGTCCACTACTTCGTTTATGGGCGTGATATTCGAAGGTGGATTAATAAAATGAATGGTGTCGCATGCAAGTTAACCTACTGATTGTTATATATACTGTGGTACAACCAGTAGCGTAACAAGACGGCATTGGGCCCCGGGGCAACATAATAATTAGGGTCCCCCACACGGTCGCAAAAAAAGGAAAAATCTAAAAAAACAAATTTAGTAATAAAACTGTACTTCACCCTCACCACACACACTTTTAATCGCTCTGGGCACTTATTTCAACAGTCAAACTGTCATCTTTACCAAACACTGAAAAACTAAACTAAAACCTAAAAAATCTAACCTTACATACCTACAGAAATTCACGGTTTGTCGTAATCGGTCAAGTTTAAAAGAGTACTAGAGCAATTTTAAAAGACTAGAATTAATAGGACCTAAATCAGAGTTCATTAGCGCTTCTTTATTCTTAATAATTTCTAAGCAAAATTAACGTAACTAAGGTCAAAATTAAGATATAAAATAAAACTCAAGAAAATTATTGACATTGCTGTTTCTGACGGTTACTCTGAGGATGTTGTGTATAGTACTATTACAAAACATAGAAATAAGTTAAGGGTTAGGTATTTACTACACTAGGTAATAACAATAAGAATAAGTAGAAAACATTGCAAAATTGCCGTTTTATCCATGTCTTAAGACTATCTTTTCAAAAGTTGGTTTCAAAACAGTTGCGATTTCGAATAACAGCCTTAAGAATGTCTTGGGAAACCCAAAAGATTAAGTAGATTACATGGATAAATCGAGAATATATAAAATCTATTATATATTATCACGTTATCATTATTTATTATATAGAATATTATCATGCAAACTAAGAGATGTTTGAAGATTCGGTACAAAGAGCAATTAGCTCACTTAAAATTTAAAAGACATGATAAATCTAGCATCGGCCTACATATGCTTGAACAAAATCATAAAGTTAAAGCCGTAGAATTAATTAGAAATATAAACAACCCGACAGAACTTAACTGTTTTGACAGCTTAGAAATTATTAAAAATAGAAAAGCGCTAAAGAACTCTGATTTAGGTCCTGTTAATTCCAGTCTCTTAGAATTGTTCCACTAATCAGTCGAGCTTGGTTAGTCAAAGTTGACCAATTACCGACGAACCGTGAAGTTCTGTAGGTATATAAGGTTAGATTTGTTAGATTTTAGTTTAGTTTTTCAGTGTCTTGTTGCCAAATGCCAGATTTTAGCCTTGTAGCCGCGTATTTAAAAGGAAAATAGATATATAAAAAACTATTAGGTCTTTAAAAACTGTTATGAAAAGTTAGGTCACAATTTATTAAAAAGGTTGAGAACCGCTGTATTAACTTTTAGGCTTCTAATATAATTTTTAGAACCAAATTATTAATATTATTAAATTAATGTGCAGCTAAGCATTAGTTAAAACTACCAAAAGTTATTTACATTGCGAAATGGATAAGTAAACTCTTCTACTAAGGAGAAACTTTAAGGACCGAAGCGGATAGCTGAGGTCCGTAAAGGTCTCCCAGGCGAATAAAAGACTTACGCATCGTGTAATGTATTAATCTTTTCCTTCTCCCCTAATATTTAATTAACAATCAGGAAAAAAATTATTTGAAACGCAAATCGCGACTGAAGTCAGTCTCGGTGGATTAGTGGTTTGCATGTTTGCTTCATAATCCAAAGATCGCAGGTTCGATCCCCGGCCGAGCTGGTAATTTTTCATAGCGGAGAAAAATTTAAAACATGTCTTCTCGGATAGGAAGTAAAACTGTAGGTCCCGTGTCAATGCGATGTTTGGCACGTTAAAAATCCCTACTGGTGGTGGAATTCCCCCAGATTCGGCTAAATTCTAGTAGGGTCGGCCAAATGATCATAGCAATCGGTGCCATGAGGTACGAAGGATGCTCCGCCATCCTGATTCCTCGCCCAAAAACAAACAAACAAACAAATCGCGACTGAAAGCGATGAGGTGGTTGGTTGTGAGAACCATAAAAACCATCTCAGCGATCCGTCAATATTTTCAAATAACAGATCTTATTTTAATTTATTTTTGGACGAGGAATCAGGATGGCGGAGCATCATTCGTACCTCATGGCACCCATTGCTATGATCATTTGGCCTACCCTACTAAAATTTAGCCTAATCTGGGGAATTCCACCTCCAGTAGAGATTTTTATCGTGGCAAACATTCCATTGACACGGGACCTAGAGTTTGACTTCCTATCCGAGAAGGCATGTTTTTAATTTTTCTCCGCTATGAAAAATTATCAGCTCTGCCGGGGAGTGAACCTGCGACACTTGGATTATGAAGCAACCACGCAAACCACTAATCCACCGAGGCTGGCAAATAACGGATTTATCCGCATAAAAATATAAAGATATAATTCACTTTTTTGTTCTGGCCAGGTAAGTAAAACTTTCGTATCTAGCAACCAGTACCTTGCATATTTTATTTTCGGTTGCAGTTGTCTCGTCAAAATAGTAAACGACTTACGTAAGAGGGAAAAGAAAAATATTACGTTGTTATTCTGTTGATTGTGACAGAGCGAACGAATAGATACATATTTGTTTAACTGTCTTTAATTGTTTAACTAACTAGCTTAATTAATGAGGATCAGTTTCACGGTCTGGTAACCAAAAGGTCTCGGTTAGTAACTAAACTATGCTAGCTTACGATTTAACAAATAAAATCATATAGTCTGACTTTCGATTCGATACATTTTGTGAAATTCATCCTAAGAATAAGAAACATAACTCAGTCAGTAATCCAGTAACACAAAAATAAAAGTAAAAACAAGATTAAAAATAAATCATTAAAACAACTACTCTTATACAGGAATGATAAATAATAAATATATCAACTTATCAACAAATACTTCGGTACAACAAATACTCATTTTTTATTTCAAAAGTCTCTTTTTCTAGCCTTTTCAGGTATCACAATGGGCCCCCCAAAGTCGTCGGGCCCCGGGCTTTGCCCCGAACTGACACATGATAGTTACCCCACTGGGTACAACTGAGTTAAGTAAGATATCCAGAACGAAAAATTTACCCTCGAGGGCCGGCAGGCTCGAGTGGGTTAATTTTTTGAGTGGGCCATACAAGATTTTATCTAACACCTCTGTATTTAAGTTTAAATATCGAATTTGCAATGTTTAGTTAGTCTGTACGTATGACGGTAATAAATTTAATATTCTAGCACGATGACTGAATTTTAATAAAATTATGCAATGTAAGATTGGTTGCTAGCTCTAATAGCAGCCAATCACCATCAGGTTAACAATGTTTTTCTACCCACAAGTGAGTAAACTTCAACTTTAATTGCTTACAAACATCATGATTTAGCCCTTTTTATTTAGAGGTGTAGGATAAAAAATATTCTGTTAAACGGATTAAATGTCATGTAGGTATTGTAATGAATGGGAAAAGCCCTCTACACGGGCTGTGAACAAACGAGAAGGTTCCTTCGCCTTCTAAAGTATTCCAGAGCTCATGGCGCATTATTTCAGTACATCGTAGAAGCTTCTGTAGGAGATAAGCGCCACCGCGGGAGGAAACATTAGTCAACCAGTGAATTAAAGGCGCGCATCATAAATTAGAATATAAAAAAATGTTAAAAATAAATATTGTATCGTAAATAGTCTGTAAATATCTAGTTTAGGTTCGTTAACAGTTTATAATTGCAGTGTTTGTAATTAGTATTAGTAATAATATTTCTTTGAAAATAGACGATTAAAACAGCCTTTTTAGTATTATTTAAAAAGAGCGTTGCAATATAAACCGCTAAAAGTCGGTACAGTACAGGAGCAAAAATGGATTTTTACCATTTTATACCTACAGGCTACAGTCCATCAATTTTCGTAGACGAGAAAGACTGGTGGAATTCGGGGTTTTTACCCCGGTTGCTGCATGTGTTTTGACATGCAGCATCGCTCGCACTCCTACCTTCCATTGGCACATCTGATTATATATGTATAATACCCGAAATGCAACGCAAGACGTTCAAGTAAGAAATGCGCTATCGGACTGATAAGGCAGTTGTGCCACTGCCTCATCCTAAGGTCACACGAAAGTTTTCGTTTATTAACTAACTGTTTTTTATATGATCTATTATTCATAAAATAATGTAGTTAAAATCCTCAAATGCGCGTTTTCTTAAAATGTATTCGTTAACGAACGATAAAAATATCATGACAGACAATTTTTCAGATTTTTGTACAATTTAATGTAAGTTTATTATATTGTAATCAAGATCATCTCATTTTTCAACATTATAATTACCCTGTCCATAAATCAGGTCGAATTGCATCATATATTGCACCAAAAAAAAACTGAAAAACCAGCTATTACTTTTTTGCAGTCGTTTTCTTAGCGAATGATTGCAACTGTACATATATTTTTCTATTTTACGTCTAGAATAAATCTGTTAAAGCACCCAAAACAGTGCATTTATAGCTCATTTTGAGTGCTTTAATAGTCCAACTTTTTCAAAGTTGGTTGCATTGAATAAAAATTGAAAAAAACAGAAAATTGTTAAAAACTTCACTCTAAAAATTCGAATTTTCAAATGTGACATCAGTGTTGACAACTACCAAAAAATTACCTCCATTTTGAAATTGCGATTTTTTTTATTTAAAAAGGGACTAAAAGGCGCGAAATAGAAACATAGCATTAAAAAAAAACTCGTTTCGTAAGTCATTATTGCACTTGACCTATAGAAAACTCGCCGCAAACCGCAAATTTTCTATATTTGGACTCGTGCAATAAATCTTGTCTTATAAAACTCGTTCTTTGATATACTATTATGATATTTATGCACAGATACATTATAATTAGACTTATTATTGCTAGATGCATCTAAACATAACAGTCTCTTTATGGCCCAAGGGCCTCTTTATGGTCCAATGGGCAATAAAGAAACGTAAATTAAATGTCAGAGCTGTTTTTTGTAGAACTTGGTTGGTTCTTAATATAATTTGTAAACTTATCACCAATGAAAATAAGCTGAAATTAAATATTTTGGAATACTAGCTATAGTTACGTACTTCGTATATATGCACATAAGTATACGCACAGCGGCTTGATGTACCTACGTACTCATTTAATTATATTTTTTACACAATAATAGATTTGAGATTAAAACTTAATCTGTGCATAAAATAGTGTATGTATAGCGGGCATAACTTGCTTTTATGGCCCTACAGTCTTTTCCTAGCCCTCGGCTAACGTCTCGGGCTAGAAATAATGCTTTTGGCCATAAAAGCTTTATGCTCTTAATGCATACATAACTATTAAAGTACTAAAGCAATTAAAAGCAATTTACAAGGACATATTGAGTTGATGTGATATTTATGAAATTTTTGTTAAATGCCATGTTATGGTGAAGGAAAAAAGTAGACCTCTACTTAGAACCTTTATGCGTTGGAATAGCAAGAAATTATTCCGTTAATTATAGATGTTTATAATAGCGCTTTATTTTCCATTCGCACAGAGTGAACAACGCTTTTTTCCATTATCGACATACGAGGTCTGGCTATTAAATAACGAGACTGCTTATAAAAAAGTGTTTTATTTTAAAAATTATTCTACAATCGAATGCTCCCCTTGAATGTACTCCCCTCCCCGCGCCACACACCGTTCCATTCGTTTTTTCCATTGGTCAAAGCAATGCTGGAAGTCTTCTTTTGTAAGAGCATTTAGGAGCTCCGCCGATTTTCGCTTCACCACTTCGATCGACTCGAACCGGGTGCATTTTAAGGCAGACTTGATTTTCGGAAACAATCACAGGGTGCTAAATCAGGAAAGTATTGTGTTCGTAGAGTCACTGCATCTAGTTACCTAGGCCAGCTGGTCGACCAGAGTACCGCAAACCGCAGCCATATTGGGGTAAATGAAGCACGAAATTGTTCATTATTTGTTCTGTATTGAATTTAATGAAATCCACGTTTACTTTAAAAGGTTTTTCTTATTCTGAAAGATCAAACCTCTAATATGTCAAACACGTAAAACATGGTTTTAATTTGTCCATTATTAAAAATCACCCTTCTCTGCCCCAATATGGCGGCGGTTTGCGCTACTCTGATCGACCAGCTGGTCTAGGTGACTAGATGCAGTGCCTCTAGGTGTTCGAGCACTGGAGTGTCTCTAGCGGCTAAATAACGCTTCACAGACAGCGCGTTATGGACAGGTGCGTTGTCCTAGTGCAAGATCCACGACTTGTTTTTCCACAACTCCGGCCGTTTCTTACGAACTCTCTCGCAGTGTTGCCAAAACTTTCAAATAGTAAGTTTGGTTTACAGTTAGACCCTGTGGCACCCATTCAGTCATCACGATGCCGTTGATGTCGAAAAAAACGATTAGCATGGCTTTAAATTTTCATTTCGACATCCTTGCTTTTCTCATTCTTGGCGATGCAGGAGTTTTCGAGTGCATGGAGTGCCGCTTAGTTTTAACATCGTATTGGAATATCCATATTTCATCGCAAGTGATGATGTTTTCCATCAATTCAGGCTCTTCACCTAACCTCTCAAGAAAATCTGAGCAGATCTGTTGGCGGACGAGCTTTTGTTCAGGGGTCAAATTTTTTGGGACCAACTTCGCACAAACTTTCTTCATGTTCAACTCGTCATGTAAAATTTTTCTGACAGTTTCTTTATCGGCGTTTACAGTCTCAGCAATCATCCGAATGCTCATACGACGATCTCCGCGCACAATTTCATTGATTTTGGTCACTGCGGAGTTGAAACAAAGACAGGTCGACCTGGACGTTTGTCATCTTCGGTGCTCTCTCGGCCTTCAGAAAACCGTTTATACCATTCGAAAACACGCGCACGAGATAGAGAATTCTCACCATAGGCCTCTTTCAACAACTTATAGCACTCAGTCGGAGTTTTTTTTAATTTAACGAGAAATTTCGCATTGATCCGTTGCTCCTGTTTTTCGTCGCACATTTTTATCGGCACGAGAAAAAACACGTTCGTTTCTAACCTCTATAGAAAAAATACTACTACAGCGACAAAAACGTGTTTTCGTACTGGCATAGTAGACACCTCCAGCTATCCAACGCTGCATTCGTTTTCCCCCTTCCCCTCTAGGACGTCTTCTGTGCGCGCAGTCTCGTTATTTAATAGCCAGACCTCGTATATAGCCTATTAAATTTTATTTTCACTAAAATATTACAATAAAGTATACATTTTAAACTTCAAGAAGCATACCTATAAAAGTATCTTATGATTATTGTAATCTTAAATATTGCAAGTCAAAGTTGAAGAACTTATGAAAGAAAAACGATTTAACAAAATTACCTTCGAAGCTTCATATTTTGCAAAACAAATGTTTGTATTTTTTTTTCAATCTACAGAGCTTATAAAGTACTATTTCGAAAATAATATCTCATAGTTTTAAATGAATTCGAACAAATTTATAAAAATGACAAACGAAGTGAATGAACAAGCGGTCAGTTAGTTCTGATTTTTGGATATACTTTATATGTTGGGATTCTTATTAAAAATCCAAGTTTTTGACCTTAGCGCACCGCCTTACCCGACGCCATATTGTAAAAACCACGAAGATTTCGACGTTATATCCTCAATGAAGAGTTCTACTGCGAGAGTGGTTATTTTTAATTTTAAATTAGACTAGTTTAAGTGCAGAACGACTTTTCTAAACCTAATAGTTACCGAAATATAGCTTCAAATTTGGGTAGTGGCCACCAGAACTTCCGAGCAAAATGTGCATATCAATGAACATATGAACAGTTAAGACCTGCTTTTCTGTACCCTTTTTGCAGCTACATGGAATTCATTTAAGAAGCGATTCAGAGATGCTTTCCATTAGACTGATCTGCTGACCGACCGAGTGTTACCTAGGATTATCTGGTTCACTTATTTGTTGTTCTATTTACCCTAATGCTTGATGTTCAATCTGATGCTAATAAATAATAATATCAGGTTTAACTAGGTATTTTAATATTTATGTAAATGTAATTATTGTTTTTGCCTTTTGAATAAATTTATTTTCACTTATTTTTACTATATATTTAATACCTATCCTGTTTTTTTAAACATCTTCTCGCCCTGTAGGAAAAAAGTTGTGATAAATGTTTCCGTAAGCAGTTGTTAATTTATACCCATAAAACAGATCTCCAAGTAAATTTTAAAATTGGTGCCATTATTTTGTGTTCGACCTTGGAAGTAGCCAAGATCAGATGGGTCGTGAGATGCTTGTGTCAGTCCAACGCGATCACGTGACAAAATGGACCAATAAGAATAGTGGTTGTAACGGTATATTTTTATCATTCCTGAATAAATGTAGTTTTGTCCACATATTTACTGAAAAATCTTAAGTCCGGTTCTGCAAATCTGCGTTCTTAAAATATAAACTTGTGTTAGCATTTGGTATAAACAATTCTATAAAAACTATTTTAAAAAAGCTGTGTCTCAAACTTTCTTAGAATTATAAAAATACTTGGGTAATAAATTATTCCTTTCTGTATTTTATTTAAACTTTAAAAAAATAATAATATGTTTCGTGGTAAATCTAACTTTATTTAGTTCCCATAGATATTGTAGTTTGGGTTCCGTGAAAATATTATAAGCCAAACCACCTTTATCTAATTTTTATGTTTGCTACGTGTTTAAAATCTCTTTTGATAACTTACATATGCGTTTAAAAACAACTTGATGTGTTTGCTAGTTTTATTAAAATAACATCTGTGTGCACAATTCGTCCGCGGAAACACAAAATGCGTAGTATCTAGTTTTTAAGGTCAAAGTCTAGTAGCAAAATTTAGAAAATTTTCTCTATTGACTCCACGTGGACTACACAGCCCTGATTTGTTCAGATCGGGACAGGCGTTTTTTGATTGGTGTACGCAGATCTGCACCCTTCAGAATCCTGAGTATATAATAAAATAACCTTCAGTTTTAACAGGAGACTCACTTCAGTTGAGTTGCTGGTCCGAGGCACTTCAGTTTAATTCGATTCAGTACAGTTCATAGAAAACGGCCGGGGTCGGATTCCCGTGCCTTGAAATCCGTGTCCGTTATTTGAAAATTTGCAGTTAATACAAAAATACCGTTGTGTAATTAGTTTTCCGGATATTAATTAAGAATTTGTGGTTAATAAAAGTACCGTTATACAGTTTAATATTTTTCTGGATGTTTGCGTTTCTAAAGAACGGGAAATCTAGTTTTTCCTATTAAAAGTAATAGCTTTAATACAGTTTACCGATAAAAATATTTCTCATACCGAAATACCGATAAAAATTAATAACTACATCAGACTTTATCTTCAGTGATCAAAATTTCGGATCAATAATGAAATCCGAGTTATGTGCTTTATAAATTCAGTTCAGATTTAAATAATAAGTGGGTTGTTTTAAAGAAAAACAACAAACATTTGCCGATGATTCTTAAAATTAATTTAATAACCAAATCTTATGGAAGTTTTACGGTTGCATTCAGTTACTTTATTTTGGGTGAATTCGTGAATAATAGTTCACCTCCTACAGGCATTACGAGGGTTAATTCATTGCACCCTTGAATAATGTGGAAGCAAAAATTTACGAACATTCCAGTTTCTCCATTCGTCCAGTAGTAATTATCTTGGTGTGCGCAGGAGTCATTTTTTGTGCAATATTTAGCGTTAATTTGGTTTGCGAATTATTGACAACTACAGGTACTGTGAATTATGTATTTTTTGAATGTTAAATATTTATGTGAATTTCTTTGGATCTTTGTAAAATTTCTATAGTCTGTTTTTATTTATACGTAATTTGTATACAATTGTTATTCATTTTAATAGTCAAGAGCTCTTAGGTAGGGAATTATTATTTGAATTTTTGAGTTTAAAATTTGTAATCTTTTTATTTCTTATTTTTCTTTGTGTTTTCTAAAATAAATATGATTTTAAAGTTAATTAAAACCAGTAAGACAGAACCATATAATTATGAAAGTTTTTATTCATATCATCATTAAACTAAATTTTTGACTTTGTTGAAATTAACTAATATTTTGCACTAAATTTATATCGGTCTGATTTCATTTTCTGATTAGTGATTTCAGACAGATTTATTAGATTTATTTGATCTATTGGATCTATTTATTTATTGTTATTAAACTTCATAATCAGATGGCGCCCTTCTAGTGTATGTTTTTGTGTTTTGAAACCTTTATCCATTCCTTTATAAATTAGACAACTGCAGAACCAATACCTACGACCTGAAGTTTTAATTTGTAAAAAAGAGCGAGATCTCAAGCCGGCAACTTTGAGCATTTTATATACAGTAAGTATCGTAATTTGTGTTCTAATCTAGTTTAAGTAATGTGAACTTTTCGTTTGAAGGTTTAAGCTTTTCTTTATTTTAGTCTGGTCAAAAAACTTCTCTTTCATGGTCATGAATATACATTATTGGTGCACGTCGGACGTATTTCTAGCCACTTCGTTTTGTTTTATAAACTATTCTTTGCAATAATAGCTATTTATGTAACAAGTACATAATGCAGAACATAGACAAGGCCAGTTTATGGCCGAGCGAGTGAAGCGAGCAAGGCCTATAAAAAGGGCGAGTCTATAAGGTCCAATTATGTAAGAGTTGAATGCAAAAGTTTATGTTCAATTCCTAAAATTGGTTAATTATCAAAAAAAATCAGTTTATAAATTTGACATCTATTCTTGACAGAAGAAAATTTGACATGTAATATACAGTTGCCATAATACTTTATTTTACTACTACCACTTTATTTTACAAGTACAATAATAAGCCAGTTTACTGCAGCAAAACAATACAATAAACAGGACTTTATAATGCAATCGTACATAAAGACATTTATTATGATTATTATTATTATATAGAATTTATAGATAATAAACAATTTTTTTTCTAACAGTAATACTTTTTCTTATAGGCCAAACATACCTGTCTACCGATTTTTCGCAACACCATCTACAGATTAGGGTTTTAAGAAGGTTGGCAATACTGGCACTTGCTATAGCACAGGTTGGTGGCTATAGCCAATTATAGCTTGAATAAATTGATGAACAGAAAGACACAAGAAAGGAAATAGTGCCGGCTCCACACGGTAAGCAAAGGATGCGTTGCATCGGGGCGCGATACGCAAAGGGCGCCGAAATTACCTTGCGGAACAGTTTAATAATGTAAAAATTGGACGACAAATCAAAAATTTAATGTTAGCATAGTATTTTAACAAGTCCACTCATAGTCATATACGCATAAAGTGAATAAAATTAAAAAATCTGGCAATATATTACAAAGTATTTGAATTTCTATAGCGCTGCTGTATGAGACGGGAAATTTGAAATAATATCGTTTTATTCATTTCTAGTTATTTTTCTGTGAAAGAAAGATCGTCTGCAAATTTTGCCCTAAAATTGAAACCGTTTAATTTTTTTTTATTAATTATTGTTATTGTCTTTTTGTTGTGTCTTCATTAACAGCTTCAGAAAAGGTTAATGCATTTATTTACTTAGTTATTTAACACTTTAATTACTTCTAATAAATACAGAAATGGAATTGAAGAAAAGATTATCCGGATCCGAGAATCGAAAAAGAAAGGCAGCGAAAGAGTTAGAAAGGGGGAAACTTCGAGAACAATAATTAAAATCTTTTTTAAAAAAAACTGCTTAAAACAAAGGCGACGAAGAAAATATGAGCGAACATCAAAAATTTGCAATTAGACTATAAAGATTTGCGAGAACAGGGCTATGATAATGGAGCGAATATGCGAGGCAAGAAGAACGGTGTTCAAAGGCATATTTTAAATGTAAACCCCCGCACATCTTTCTTCCCCTGTGTAGCCAATACTCTAAATTTGGTCATTTGCGATGCAGCCAATGTAAATATAAGCACTGTAAGTTTTTTATAAGATATTGGGTCATATTGAAATTGCATACTAAACTAGCATTAAAAGATTTGTCAACTAGTAACAGACAGTTTTTCTGTGTATTTTTTATTTTAATTCCTTGTATATTAGTAAAAATACTATTGGATTTTCCTTTAGAAGACACCCTGTATACTATAAAAAGTCGATTTTCAATGTTTATTTGCAACGCCATCTAAGTCTAGTATTATTGAATGCAAAATTATCGAGTTTGATTTGTATCAGTTAAATTTGTATAAGATAAGTTAATTCTTAGTGTTTATTCTCTTGTGTTAATTAAGTTTAACATTTTAATTGTTATTTATCAATTTTTCGAATCACGTTGATTGTCTATTTTCATTAAATTTAATAACATTTTTTATGGTGCCATCTATATTTGGCATTTTAATAATCCCTATTTGGGCATAAATGTTTTCTGACGTTCTGATGCGTTAACAAGCAATAAAATAATAAACGCTTCTTGTGGCGGGAAACAATCCCCCTGCGACGCGTTGGCATTCTACAACACGGACAGTCTTGTAAAATTTCATTAACAATGCAAGATGTTAGTTTTGTGGTTGATTAAACGTTTGGTTTTAATAGTGAAATTCCCTTTTGATACGCCAATTATAGTTTGATTAGTGCATATAATGGCTTTGTAATATTTTGAAACTATCAACTCTATTGTTTTGAGTTTCTGCAATAACGAAATTAATCATTTCTTGTTGCTATGAAGCCACGCTTTGCCTACATCTTGAAAATCCCTCGGAATTAGGTAGGTAATCATCTTTTTATTTAATTAAAGTTTCTTCTTCTTTTATTGATGCAATCAATAAACTTCTTTTTACAAAATCAATAATTATTTTTAGGGATATTAATCTAGACTTGCAATCAGGTTGGCGTTTTAACAACATTGGCAGATTAAAAATCGATACAGATTTTAAAACCCACTTTGCTGTTTGACATTCATAGTTGAAACTACAAGTTTTCTCCTTCGTTGCTGTTAAATTTTAAAGAAGATCCGTTAATAATTGTATTGATTGGGAAATTCCAAAAGCTGCATTTGAATGTCAAATGTTGGTCTTGTAAGCAGCAGTATTTTGAATCCCTACACATGATGACTGGAAGTCTTCTCCAAAAGGTTCGTAGCAACTTGGTGATCCTCTTTAACGAGTCATTTGAAATAACGTTTGAAAAATAAATTAAGTTTATAGAAATAACCAAGTGGGTTTTTATACCCTAGTTTTTCGTGGAAGCGTTGATTAGTTCATTTTATCAAAATTGAAGAGTGGGTTGTTACAATTAGGTGGTAGAAATTTTAAAGTTGCAATTTAAAGAAAACTTTTAATATGAGAGTAAGTAAATTTTTATGAGATTCTGAATTTAATTTTTCAAGTAAAATTGATAAACTTTAAACCTAATAACGATCATAGTAAGAATTTTTAAAGTATTTTTTAATATAGTTGTAGTATTATTATAATCCATGTTAAGATATTATTTAATAACAACTGAAGGCCTTCCAGTTTTTTTTTTACTATTTTATGATTATTTTATGTGAAATAAATGGTAGGTATTATTTGTGTTATTATATACAGTAATAGTTTGGAAACGATTTTTGTATATTTAACGGTTCCATTCCACTCACCTTTCCAGTGTCAGTTGCAACTGGCGAACGATCTTTAAATAAAAAACTAATTAAGTCATATTTGAGATCAACTATTTCTCAACAAAAATTGGTTTTACTTGCAATAATATCAATTGAAAACGAAATTTGCGACAAATTAGGCGTCAATATAATTTTCGAAAAATTTGCTTCTATGAAAACATGAAAAATAAATTTATAATAATTACCCTTTATTATTTATTTTTTTATGACTGTTACCTATTAATATAAGTATATATTATTATATGTGTACTATTTTACTATTTATACTTAAAAATAAAATGTAATATATTATAATATATCATACTTATAAGCAAAGTATTTTCTTATTACTTGTTTTATAGTTTCTAATGAAAATATATTATGTCAATAAATTTATTAAGGGCGCCGAAACAATCTTTGCATCGGGGCGCCATAAGGGGCCTCTAAGGCCGGCACTGAAAAGAAATATAGCTACACTCGGGCCGCCGAACAGATATATAGTAATATAGTAATTAAAACCGCCTACAATTACCCCCTCTTTTTAACAAAACCTTTCTATTGGTAGCATTCAAATATACCGCTCAAATTGAAAGCCATGTTTAATTGTACAAAAAAGATATCAATTCGTTTATACTGTCAAACTGTCTTACGCATGATCTTTTAATGGCATTTTTATTAAATTAATGAAACTATTTTTTTAAATTGTATGGTTATTATTTATACTAGCATCTCTCGAAGTGACATTATTTATAATGAATTAACAATTCATATGCAAAAATGTTCTATTGTAAATTTCACTTTCACATAAAACCAATTGGAGCAGCCTGTGCTGCCTTGATTTTTTTTATACTAGGTATATCTAGAGTTCTTAAATGAAAACTTTAACTGTGTTATTTTAGAGTTAGGACACGGATGTCAAAATCTATCTCTTTCTAGGCCAAAACTAAGCTCTCTGAAACAGAGATACTTTTTTCTCTCTTTTTGCTTTAGTGATAACATTCAGCAGCTGTCAGTTATGAATTTTAGGTTATGCTGTCATGTTTATTTTTATGCATGTAAAATTTTTTAATGTGCACATTATCATTTATTTACTGTTTGTAGAGAATGTTTACAACTACTATAGTACATTGATCAATTTCTCGATAGCTTTTAATAAAGTATTAATTGTAGAATTGTACTGAATTTCAGATTTATATAACTGTCATACTGACAGTTGAATTTATTAAACCAATTTTCATGATTACCAACCTTCTAATAAATAGTTTCAAGATTTCAAATGTCACTAGGAAAATTTGGCATGCGTGTCTTAACTCTAAATAACACAGAGCTAGGTTCATATTTAGGAACCCTAGGTATATCTATTGGGCGGCCCTAGTATATACTCCAGATCCTGTAAGTTCCAATGCACGTCACATCCTACGTCATAACCTCAAATGACGTCATTAAATTAGTATGTTTACATTATTTGCATGAGTGGAATGACTACTTATGTGTATGCAACCAATTTAGCACATGTATATAGGATGTTATGGAACTTGGATCATTAATTGAAATGGCAAATAGTGCAAAGAAAAATAACCCATTTTCATTATACAAGTAAGAGAGAAAAATGAATAATAAACGCGAAATAGTACATTATGGGACAAGTGGTTGAAATAAAATTTCAACGTTGAGAGTAGTTTTTTTCAACGAGCGACAGCGAGTTGAAAAAAGTAACTCGAGAGTAACTGCAAAGTCAGCCTTTTTGCAGCGAAGATTAATATTATGTATTAGATATAATTAACTAAAACATAAACTTAAAGCTACCGTTCCATTATATGAAGCAATTTTGCCTTACGTAAGATGGTCATCGAATGGTATATTCATCTTCTGTAGCCATTCTTGTATCTCTGCTTTTTTATTGTCCTTATTGAGCGACTTGTTTTCAATACATCGGTTATAACTGGTGTTGTCTAAAGTAATTATAAAAAGCTCTTCTAAATTCTTTAGCAGTTGGTGCTTAAACCACTTCAAGAAGTTATTTTTGTTTATTTCACCATGACAATCGACATACCTAGCTCATCTTCCAAAGAAGTCTTTGGCGATTATCTCGAGAACTACTGTTCCCCCCTTGCAACTTTACTATGAACACTATTCTTCAGCTCTATGAGACGCATCGAGTGAAATATAGCATGTACGGCTGCGGGTGGCGAACTTGAACTGGAGAACAGTCAAATTATTTATACGAACGTTTCTGATGCATCTCATAAACAACATTACAGATAGCTACTTGGTCAAAATTTTTTATGTTTCTAACAGGATTCATGCGTATTCTTTTCCGTTTAGGACTTCTCACAAGCTGATTGTTTCTTGATGCTTTAGAAATACCACTTATTGTGCAAATGTTGATGTTAAGAGCATTTGCAGCTCTGTAAACAACCATTTAAATTATAATTGAATTACATGGATACACATATCCATTGTATAACATTCTTAAACGTACTTGCCTCTCTTACTACAGTGAGTGGTAAGATTGGGGCACCATTATTACGTTCTTCCTCAAAATAATTTACTAAGGATAATATTAGCTACTTTGAATGTCAAAAAAGCGGGGGGTGTCATCCTAACCTCACTTTAATATTCGTGCAAATCGAAGAAATTACGCAAGATAACGAATTATTTAGTTTTGAAAAACGGTTTTTAATAGTTATGCAACATGTAGACACGTGTACAAACTATCTCGCGAAGCACAGTCGCAAAAATATAACCATTGACCTCAACCTTATGACCACAACCAACAAATGAAAACAATGAAAATAAAAATCGATTGTAGACCGATATGTAAACGAGCAAACGAGAAACAGCAGGATTACCAAAGTCGAAAGACAAATATGAAAGTCATACGCAGTTAATTCCTTTACAGTTTTTATTTCGACTATATAAATTCAAAATATAATAGATGGGAATAAATAAGATGATTTTACTGGATTGCAGTAAAATTTACATGTGCAAAATAATAACTCGAAAAACCTTTAAAAACAAGCACTCCTATATTTATTTTTGTCAAGTTTACAGCAAAAAACCGCCCTTAAAGAATTTGAAAAAATTATTGATGACGTGCATCTGACTTACAGGGTCTGGAGTATAGTATATTATTGTCACATAATTTGTTAGCTTCCCAAAGCGGCGATCGTACAGTCCCGATATTCACGATTTTGAGAACCACCCGTTTAATAACATTGAGTTTGGGTTTATTCCAGTTAACCTAACAAAACAGTTGTTTCTATAGTTAATGGATCGTTAATGGTCTCTACCTGATTTGTTGATGCAATTTCTGATGATTTAAATATGTTATATGCTTAATATAAACATAATGTTGATATAAAATACAATATTACTATCGATATCAACAATGGGTTCCGGATTAAATTTGGAATTCTGCGCGACTTGTCTTAAGATCATAACGGAAGATGACAGATTTATTAAATTAAGTTTTGCAGCTCCAGAAGAAATTAGTTTTACTCAAAAATTGCAATTTTGTGTTCCTGAAATGGTAACTATACAGGTTAAAATTATTGTATGCAGTTTATAACCATTATTGTATTTTTTAAGGTACTAGAAAATGCTGAAGAATCCTTTTTATGTAAGCCATGCTCCGCTGCTTTAGAAACTTCTTATACATTTAAATGTATGTGCATTAAAACTGCTAACCAGTATAAGGAGTTTAGGGGTGCACAAAAGTATCCTTCCAGTAATGAAAATAAAATTACTAATGATAATGACGATAACAATCAGGTGATGAATGGCTCTATAGAGAATGCTACTGACATTTCTCCCTTGCCTACACCCCCAGAGACAAATTCACAAATAGAAATAGTGAATCAACTTGGAAGTTTGCTTTCGGATAGTTTAGCTAATTGTGGTTTTGATTTTACAATTCCAACTCTTCATTCGAATAATATGCAAATGAATATAGACTCTTTAACGAGTGTATCGAACTCTTCCAGGGATGATAAAGTTCAAGAAACAAGCAATTCTACAGTGTGTAACCCCAGAGAAGTTAATGAGAATATTCGTAGTGTTTCAGGAGATGATAAGAACAAGCCAACAAGTAAACCTGTTTCTCAAAAAAGTAAAACTGATGCGCACAATGACAAAAAGAATTTATTGATTCGCAAAAAACGAAAAAATGAAATTATTGAAAAGGCTTTTAAAAGAATTCCAGAATTACAGAGTTGTTCTCCACATTCATTTGTTTGTAAGGTAATTGTAGAAAAACAATCTTTTACAGAGATCAGACGGAGGTCACTATTAAAAGATGATAAAAACAAAAAAGTGACACATACAGGAAATAAGAATAAAAGTGTTTCTTCTGGTTTTTCCTGCAGCATATGCCAGAGAAAAATTGATAAAAGAAATCGATTTAATGAACATATGTGTAGACACATGAATGCTAAACCATTCGATTGTTATAAATGCACTGCAAAGTTCTTTTCTAGAGATGATTTAATCAAACATTACAGGGCAAGCCACAATTCAAAGGAGGATTTCAGAAAAAATGAGAGTTTAGAAAGAATGGCCGAAACAGCCAACAGCCTTGTTGAGGAGTTTATAAAAAACAAAAATTTAGAAATAGTGCCTGTGAAAAATAATAATATTAGAATTTCAAAAAGCAATAAGCACAAAACAAAACAAGTCAAACGAAGTAAGCCAAATGAAAATGTTGAAGAAAAAAATAAAAAAGACAGAACAAAAGCAATTCGTTCCAGTTCAACTGATCTTTATAAGTGTGATAAGTGTGATTATTTTACGTATCATAAATATAAACTTAGATATCATAATGTTCGTCACACTGGCATTAAACCATTTAAATGTGACAAATGTTCTAAAACGTGGGCGCATTCATGGGAATTGAATCGACATAAAAAAGAGAAGTGCTCTAAGCCACTTCCTAAAATGGCTACTTCTTTGCAGTCAGTAAAGCACCAAAGAGCTCGTAAGATGAAATTACCAACCTTATCCAAATTAAAACAGAAAAACAAAAGAGGAAAATATTATTGTTCAATTTGTAATCTTGAATTTAGTTGTAAAGATCATCAATATATTCATACAGGAGAAAAACCTTATAAATGTGAAACATGTGAGAGATTCTTTGCTGCAAGATCGACACTTAAGAAACATGCAAAAACACATTCGAAAAATGACGGAGAGGTAAATAAGACTGCAACTGATTCTAACATTTGCGAGGTAGAAGAAAGACAAGACACTGAATTATGTGTCACTAAAGATCCTAATGAAAGACAAGACACTGAATTATCTGTCACTAAAGATCCTAATGAACTGTCCACTACACAAGACGAGATTCTGGAAGCACAAAAAAGTCCTGCTCTTGATAAAGACTGTGAAGAACAACCTGTAGTTGAGAGTTCAAATGAAATACAAGACACTGAATTATCTGTCACTAAAGATCCCAACGAGCTGTCCACCACACAAGATGAAATTCTGGAAGCACAAAAAAGTCCTGCTTTTGATGAAGACTGTGAAGAACAACCTGTAGTTGAGAGTTCCAATGAAATACAAGACACTGAATTATCTGTCACTAAAGATCCCAACGAGCTGTCCACCACACAAGATGAGATTCTGGAAGCACAAAAAAGTCCTGCTTTTGATGAAGACTGTGAAGAACAACCTGTAGTTGAGAGTTCAAATGAAATACAAGACACTGAATTATCTGTCACTAAAGATCCCAACGAGCGGTCCACCAAACAAGATAAGATTCTGGAAGCACAAAAAAGTCCTGCTTTTGATGAAGACTGTGAAGAACAACCTGTAGTTGAGAGTTCAAATGAAATACAAGACACTGAATTATCTGTCACTAAAGATCCTACCGAACCGTCCACCACACAAGATGAGATTCTGGAAGCACAAAAAAGTTCTGCTCTTGATGAAGACTGTGAAGAACAACCTGTACAAGTTGAGAGTTCAAACATAGAGAAATCTGCTAATGAAGAACTAAAATCATCTAATGAAGAACTAAAATCGTCTAATGAAGAACTAAAATCATCTAATGAAGAATTAAAATCATCTAATGAAGAACTAGTATCTGATAATAATAGTTGTGAAATATCATCTACTGTAAATGACAATTGTTTAAATTTAGATGATGAACAAATGCCATTAGAATAAAATATAAAAATGTAGTATTGTGTGTACATGTACACTGGCTTGAGAAAAAATCGCATACACTTTAAAAATCAAGTAACCGAGTTTTTATGTAGTTTTTGCTATGTAAACATGACCTTTCTGACTTTTGACATTACAGTTTTGACGGATAAATATGTCATTACGAAAATAAAACAAAATAATTTTAACTGATTGACACTGACAATTTAAAAGTTAAGACTGACTTAATACAATCAAAAATAGGTGTACGCGAATTTTTTGCAAGCCAGTGTACTATATTGAGTATTATAAGTTATATAGTAGTATTTTAATTTTATTTGTAAATGTCATATTATCTCGTGCAGCGGTCGTATTCGGTCACTATTTTACATAAAAGTACATATTTTTTACCCTAGTGCATAAAAGTACATATTTTTAGCATTTAGTCACTAAAAGTACGTATTTTGTTAGCAAGTTTTAAATTCCAAAATTTACAACCGCGATTGTAAAACGCAAGCCATTTTGGATGAAAGAAAATAAATGCAAACTGCGCCTTGTCGTGCAGGTAATAAGAACCATTATTGTTTAGCGTAGCGCACTATTAGCAATTTAGAATGTACTATTGAGAAGGGTATATTATATTGCCTGATAAACTTCAACCGTGAATACAAAAATGCATCATCTTCGTAACCACGGGATTTGTCTTCTGCATCACAAACTCGATTGCTAACCCACTGAGCTACAAAGGCTTTTAAACAGTTCGTAAACATATATGGAATAAAAAAATCGAATTAAAATTGAATGGATGAGTTGTGGACAAAGTATAGTATTCTACTTGCATAATGGCGAGTATTCGCTCAGCCAATTCTAATAAACTTAAACTTCGCCCTAGTGATTAATAGCTATCATTATATGCTTGTTGAATAATATACTATTTTTTTTATAAACTACATACATATTTGGTACATAAGACGCTAAAAAGTACATATTTTAAGAAAATTTAGTCGCTACATATTTTTTTCAATTAACTCTGCTACGAAAGCTGCTCGTGGAAGTTTGGAAACATTAAAAAAAATGGAAATTTATTGATTGATTACTATAGAAATGAATACAATTGGTTGTTATTTTTAATATAAATGCTAAATAAAGTGTGTTATGATGTGAGTAGCAAAGTTGCAACCCTACAAACAACATAAAATCCTTTTAGCACGGCTACCATACAACATTTTTTCTATGATAAATATTAGAAAATATGGAGTTTTTCTATTATTTTTTGACATTTCATGGATTTTTAAGAATATTAAAAATCATTTATGATGAGGGATGTAGAAAATAATATTTATGCTTATATATTTATTATTATAGACAAAGGCTATTCCTAAGGTTTCTGGGTCTCGGCAATTTTGCTATTCCCGGGACTCGAGACTTTTTTTCTGAGTAAGTCTGTAACTGTAAGTATTTAATTAAAAGCACGGCAATACATAAATAAATTCTTATATCATAAAATTATTTTTTCTCTTTTATGCAAAAACCTTTCCTGTTTAGTGTTGTATTGTTTGTCGGTAAGTCTTAAGTTATTCATAGCTTTTTTAAGGAAATTTTTTCCTGAATATCAACACGATAAATATTATTAGCAATAGTTCGAATTGATATTCCATCTTCTGCGACCTATTGATATACATACAATGTCACTCAAATTCCTTGTTTTGCAAAATTTTAAAATTGATTGTTAATTTTTAATATTTTTTTGAGGTGCAAGGCACAATATCTTCTTCACTATTTTTTGTCAATGCGATCCGTGCATGCATTCTAAATGCTGCATGCAGCCTCTAGAATTCCAACCTTACACGATATTTGTTTGAGGTAATAATTACATTGGGCCATTTTGACATTTTTAAAACAATTTCAAACTACTATTTGGTTTATTTTCATCTTGAAGCTAAACCGAAAACATTTTATTTCTAAATTTAATAGGTGAAAGTAAATAAAAGTCAGATGAAACAAATTCAGAAATCTAGTAAATATGTAATTAATTATAAAAGCGAACTATTGTCATTACAAAAACTTTTAAAATTTTCTTGGAACCCTTTACCTATTGAAACTGACCAGTTCATACTTCAATATGAATTTTTAGGTAAAAATATTATATTTAGTCTTTAAGAATACCTTACCTGTTTGTAAATAAGAGAGGAAATTCCAGATAAAGACCCTTTTTGAATATAATTGAATAGAAACTGCAAGTCCATTTATAAAGAATGCTCTGACGTGGCACCATACCTAACTGTACTTTCTTACTGAAACTAATCCCTTTACCTTTGTTGATTGTTTATAGACAGGTTTTAAATAATTTGTATGCATTTGCAAAGACTGTAGTTAAAAAACTGGCGAAGAAAAACATACGTGCGCAAAGCAACATCCTTGTTCAGAATTATCTTTTTTAAATAATAATATTTTGCTCGAGAAATTGACACAAATAAAACCTTAATTCTAAAGTAAGAATTTTAATTGAACACCTTGTATACAAAAGTCCCGTGTCTCAAATGATTTTTCCCGGGACTCGAGACAAGAAAGAATAGAGTTATTCAATAGGGAAATTGACATACACGATTTGAAACGAAACTGTTGCGAAAAAGCAAGTCAGGAATTAATCGTGTATTTCAATTTTACATCAAAAATCTTTAAGAAAAATTTACTCGACCAATGTTTCATAAATAAAGAAAATTAGGATTTCAAAAAAGGCGAAACAGCCTGTACGTATTATTGGGTTGGATATAAAAATAGTACAGTGTACTCTCCTAAGAATTAACTTGCTAATACAAATTTTTCAGCCGACTGGAACCAAGAATATTGATAATATCACCCGATGGATTTTGCCGAAGAGATACTTAGGTAAAAGATGACTGGACCACGAATGTGTCTGGCTCTCAGCAAATTTTTCTTAGCTACTTCTTGACAAATATGAGACCACAAAAAGTTACGCCCGAAAGTTCCTTGAGCAAATGTAATGGCACAAATTGCTGATCCGTGTATGACATATCTTCTTTCTTCGATAACGCAAGAAGGTGAGGTACGAAAAATCATTCGGGCATTTTTGGTAGGGATTTAAATAAGCTTTATTTTACCTAACCTCCTTCATCTCGATAAACCTAATAGTTTCAGAGAAATTTGACAAAAACCATTAGGGGGCGTGGTTTACCCTCATTATGTCTTCGAGTTCACCACCTACAGGTGTTGACTTTTAGGAGGTTATTTAACAACCCACAAGGAAGCCTTATGCAAAAATCCACAGACTTATCTCAACTTTCCACTATTCATGAAAATTTCTTTTAAATTGACTGGACTACAAGAATAATAGAGTCTTTGCCATAGGCTAACCAAACATCAGTTTATAACAAAATACTACTACGAATGTCAAAATACAACATTTACAATCTACATAAGTGACGGTAACATCATTGGACACTGATGAGAGCTAATATTTTTATTAAATTTTGAATTTGACAGTGGGAGACTAGTAATAAAAACAGTACACAAACACTCTAGCTGTTGGTATTAATAAATTGCATTAGTTGTTAATTTTTAATTATTATTACTTATTATTTTAATTAATTATTAATGAACAGATAGCATATTTTAAAATTTATAACTTAACATTTATTTTATATTAAAAACCATTTTATTTATTTATTATATTTTACTAAGTTTGTTTATGAAAGAAATCTATACCTTCTGTAAGAATTTCAACATGTTCATAACAGCGATCATAAACTACTATACTCAGCCACAGAATAGATATAGTTAAAAAAAATCAAGGCAGCACAGATTGTTCTGATTGGTTTCAAGTGAAAGTTAAATTTACAATAGAATATTTTTGCATATGAATTGTTAATTCCTTATAAACGATGTTATTTCGAGAAATTTATGCTAGTTTAAATAATAACCATACATTTTAAAAAATTAAAGTTCATGAGTGCGATGTGTTTAAACATATAATATAATAAATATTTTTTATAATAAAAGAAAAGATTTAAATACAAACATACTATATATACATCTAATACAAATACAATCAATACAAATAATCAAAATACATAAAAATATACCTTTCGGTGTCGAGGCGTCAACACACCGAGCCGCAGAGTGGATATATGTGCGTTTGAGACGAGGCAGCGGAGCCATATAGGAAAGTACAATGCGATCTTGATTAGATTAAAAAATAAATAATAGAATCTAAGCTCAATGTTACTATTATTAATATGATATGTGGTACCGCTGTCTTCCAATTTTCGGAGGAAATATTAGCAACTGCAGTTCTGTACATCTTGGATTTTAAAGGTGGTATTATTTCTTGCTACTTCTCCTTGTACTCGGATCCAAAATAATTCTATATAGGATTAAGTTCGCAGTGATATAGTGGCAATCGTACAATTTACGACCAACTGCTGTAGCTAATTCGTCAATAGCGTATTTCTTTTTTGCCGATGCGTGTTGTACCAGAGTTAATAATTCAGCTCTAACCATATCGTCTTCATATGGAATATAGTTCTTACTTAACCAAGTTTAAATTACTGCCTATTTTGCTGAAATAGAAGGATTTATTTTTTTTCTATACTTTTCTTCTGCGATATGGGACATTATCCATAATTATCACAGCTCCTTCCTCCAAAGCCCGCAAAATACTGCTTGGAACCGCTTTTCAAAGACTTCAGCGTTCATTTCTTCATAATGGTCGCCAGTCTTCTTAGATTTATCAAAAGTAGCCCATTTCCTACAAAGCCTTCCTCAGACCAAATGTGCAACACAATAAGGCGTGTTCCTTTGCCAGATTGATTCTTCAGTCCTGTAGATAATCCTTGTAGGAAAGTTTCCTTTGCAGTAGTTATGGTCGTGACTTGCTAAATTGCTTGCACTGTGTGGCCTACAGTTACTCAAGTTTCAACTAAGTATTACATTTTTTTCTCTTTTGCGCTCAATTTTCGGACTTCCCAGAGGTAATGTTGTCTTTAAGCCACAATTTCATTTTTTTCCATTAACATTAGCCATTAACACTTCTTTTTCTTTTGCTATAATTTCAACATTACTAAATTTAGATAATGCCATTACTTATACATTTACTAAAAAAAATCCAATTTCCTTCAGCAATGTTTTCAAAGTAGTGTTTTTGAATTTCGGCAGTTCTTCGTTATTATTAATAGTAAGCATTATTTTTGCTATTGTTGGTGGTTTATTTCATAGGTAAAATTGGTGGATGATTCGTCTGACTCCGTTTTTTATACCCTCATCAATGTTGTCCAAAATGGGTTTACTTTGATGACAAGACTTTGGTGGCTTGAATTTCTAGTTAGTCTTATATTGACATTAAAGAAATAACACATTAACCCATGTTTCATTTAAATAAGAGCTTTTCTTATTGCCATCTCGGAATTTTGTTGATTTCGCGAAGATAGCGTCTTCTCCAAGAAATGATCTCATCCTTCTCTTTCAAAATGCTGTTTCTAGATCTTGCTGTGACACTACGACAAGCTTCTAATGCCATTTTTGTCTTCTACGGAAATATTGTCCAAAATAGTTGTTGGTCTATGATATGCCTTGATGATGGAGCATCAAAATAATCATGGTGTTGCTTGTGCTCACGAAGTATGTTGTAAACACTATAGTAGAATCAAGTAGAATTCAGCTAAGAATAAAGCGAAGGAAGGTATAGGGCCAGCTTGACCTTCGCGTTGATTGGCTAAAATACGAGGCACGTTTACGCAACTTAAAAAAGTAAATTTGTGCAATTCAATAAATTAATATGTTGTTTATTGTTTCCAGCCTTATTTTGTGGAACTCCATAATCATGAAATAAATAAAGATTATTAAAAGTTTCACAGTTTTATTAAAATACAACCTGACAATATTGTTTCGACAGCTATGCTGTCATTATCAAAGGTAATATAATTATAAACAAACACGTCGCTAAGGTAGATACAAAATAGGTAACTAGATAAAATAATAATAATAATCATAATTAAATATCTAATACTTCCAGTAACGGAGAATTACTGAGCTCAAGTTGTTCATTCATTAAAGGTACCCTGGGTTTGTGTTTGTATATTTCCATTTTGCATACGATATGTAAACAAACTTTATCTTGCAACTGTCTTTCTGTTGCGCCGTCTCGAATAATTCCCTTTAATAAACCTTGTTGCCGCAGTTATCTCTTCATGCTACTTGAGACTACTGGTCATACATCTGCTTTGCGCAGAAGCTATCGCATTACGTAATAACTGCCGCGTGTTTTGATACGTGTTGTGTTAATTATTTAACCCATTTGACATGGAATTTCTTAATTAGATTGGAATAATATTTGCAACGCTGCCCCTCGCGGACGTACTCTGATATTTGAGATTGCGCATTTTTGCCGTCGACGGATATTTGGTGATAGGCTTTTAAAGAAAGGTCTGAACGACATTCTTTTTTTGGTTTAGTGGTAATCAACTACGATCGAATTTGATCTTGGTGCAATATTGTGGGTGCTATTTAAGAAACAAATCTCTGGAGCCATATATGATGGTCATGGTGAGATTTTGTCTTCAATTACGCTTCAGCGGATTATTAGCACAACATCAATAATAATCAAACTGGTAACTACCCTATTGGAATATATGGAGGGAAGCCATTTTGTCGCACAAGCGGATTCATTAGACCAGATCAATTCCTTCGATCGATACGAATTAACCCCCACCCAATGCCTGAAGTTCTTCACAGGTAAAATTTTTAGATAATGGATTTACGTTCAAGAAGTTACATACAGTCTTATATTTTAGGATTACTAAATTATTCTTTGAATGTGGATGCATTTTGTTATCGGGTAGATACCGCCCTTTTACCTTTTAGCCGCCCACCATCAGAGGTATGAATTCTTAACATGTTTATGTATCGAACCATTTTCCTAGTCAGGAATTTTCTTTTAGGCTTCTTGGGAAAGGTGTACCCCATTAAGTATAGTAAGAAGACTATTT
Source organism: Agrypnus murinus (assembly GCA_929113105.1). Taxonomy (NCBI): domain Eukaryota; kingdom Metazoa; phylum Arthropoda; class Insecta; order Coleoptera; family Elateridae; genus Agrypnus; species Agrypnus murinus. The sequence goes on from OV816025.1 coordinate 197,684,253, forward strand.
TTAGCAGAAACTCAAACTGTAGTTCACCCCTACCTGGAAGTTTGGTTAGTTAAGGAAATAAACCGGCGAGTAACAAGATTTGAAGAGTCTTCTGGGTTGAATGTCGAAATCAGCTAAGTTTATCATAAGAGATAACCTGTAATTTGCTAACTAAGCCGTCATTCAAATTTTTGTTGAGGTCATTTATTAATTATGTGATGTTGAAGAAGTCATTTGGACATTGAGTCTTTTCTGAACATAGCATTTAACTAGCCCACGTTAGGACTAGAATATAATTAATACTAATTAGATACATTATTTAGTTTATTCAATGGATTAGAACTTGTCAATTGTATAAGTGTGTAATCTAGTCATTGTCAAGTCTGTTAGTTGAACAAATGCCCAATTGCTCATAGTATTACTGCATTAACTTGCGAAGGAGTAAATCGTAAGTTTACGACGGCTAGCCCCTCTCCCCTATTACATGTTCTAACATTGGTGGTGGTTATCTTATTTTTGGTTACTTTATAATTACATATTTACAGTATGTGCCATGTTCGCCCTTTAATAAGAACAATTACCAAGAACTTGATACTGACTGATATACAATAGTATCTTTTCTTTTTTTTAATCCTCTCAATATACTTTACAGTACAGTTAATATTTGTTTCAATATACAATTAATTACTCTCAATACTTATTATCATAATTATTTATGTTCAAGTATTTATTATATTAATTAAACGGAAATTTATGTTTATGAATGGGCCTTTTAATGGTAATGATAAGCAAGTACTTACTTAGCCCCGAGACGGTAAGTTTCTGGTGCCCTTTTCTTAATTTTGGTGGTTCGATGGTTGCTGTGTCCTTAGTTGGAAAATTAAGTGGCGCTCCCTTACAACTTGAATCCAGCCCTTCTCCACTGATAGCTGGTCCGGGAGGACACAACTTTAAGCCATCGTTTACTTTGGTAATTATCGTCGCTTTATCCTATGGTAAGGATGCGTGACAAATTAAAGTGTCAATCATGTTCGGATTATAATGATTTGCATGTGCTAGTTGTTTAATGGTTGATATCTCTTTGCTAAAATCTGATTTTGTTAGTGGAATAGTTAAAGCTCTGTGTACTAATGATCTGTATCCTTTTCTTCTAACGAAATTTATTATTTCGTCTTCGTTAGAACAAGCCAAGTTATACAAGAAACTTATGATCAAACACGGAATCGCAAGTCAGAATGTTTGGTTTAACCAAGAATGTCTGAAACGTCAGGTTATTCCTAACTACATAAACATCACTACCAGAACCAAGAATTCGATTACTGAAAAAGTGATTAGGAATGCCAAAAGAAGATGGCTCAAAGAAGAATCGAAGAAATGGTTTAGTATAAGAGACAATATGCATGTTTATATAAAGGTACTCCATACAGAACTTACTCATAAATTACACAATATCCAATTTGACATATTAGATTTTGACATTAGAGAAACCGTCAGTCACATTAAATTCAAAAAATACACCACACAGAAAAATAAACTTTATCGACTTGTACAACAAAAACGTACACTACAAAATAACCATAATTGTCAGAACACTACAAACTTTTATCCTCGTTTCATAAACTTATCGAATATAACATTCAATGACAGAGAAACACAATTTCTTAACAAAGGTTTCAAATTTTGTCCTTTTCCAAAATTTACCTACAAAATTAAAGAAATTTTGGCTGTTGAATGCGAAACTATACTTAAGAAAGATCATATAATAACTATGCAAAATTCCAAATTTCGAATTTGTTAAAAGAGATGTCTTTGAAACAGGACAAAATGTACAACACATCTACCATATCACTTCTTCAATCTATAAAACAGAAAATCACAGAGAACAATCTAATTTCTGTTAAAGCAGATAAGGGTAACACTTTGGTAATTCTTTCAAAAGATATTTACATACAAAAAGTTAATGAATTTATTAATAAAGAAAATTTAGAAACTTTAAACAAAAACCCAACCACAAAATTCCAAAAAGAAATAAAACAAGGTTTAGAAAACTGCAATATCTGCTTTTCAGAATTAGAAAAGCAACAAATCATTAATAAAAACCCACAAATAACTAAACTATATGGATTAGTAAAAACCCACAAACAGAATATGCCAATAAGACCAGTTGTATCATACATCAATGCACCTAATCACATTTTATCCAAAAAACTGAACCAGATTATTAACACGATAGGTTACAAATCGAAATACTCTGTTAGAAATTCATTAGAATTAGTAGATAAGCTGCAAAACATACATCTTCCACCACATTCAAAACTTGTTAGTTTTGATATTTGCAACATGTTCTCCAGAATACCCCCACAAGAATGTATTCCTTTATTAGATAGTTTCTTGATCAATAGTAATATAGAATTAGTTAAAAGGTTAGAGTTAATTCAATTATTTGACCTTTGTATAAGTCAAAATTATTTCACTTTTAATAACATAATTTATTTACAAAAGGATATACTATTCCACTAACAAAATCAGATTTTAGCAAAGAGATATCAACCATTAAACAACTAGCACATGCAAATCATTATAATCCGAACATGATTGACACTTTAATTAAACAAAAAGATTATAGGTTAGCTATCAAAAGAATATATCCCATTGACAATCAAACAGAAGACACAAATTACATATCTATACCATATTTTGGCAAAATATCAGAAAAAATTGCACATATACTAAGAAAAACCAACAATTATAAAATAACATTTAAAACCAACACTAACACTTTTTCATTTTTATTTAATGCTAAAGACAGAACACATGATATCATGAAATCGGGCATTTACCGTTTAAATTGTTCTTTTTGTAGTTCGGTATATATTGGACAAACACTTCGAAATTTTGACATAAGATATAAAGAACACGTACGTCATTACAAAAATAAACATCCTGAAAAATCGAATTACGCCAAACATCTTTTAGAACAAAATCACACAATGACTCCTCAAAATAATATTAAATTCCTACATTTTTGTAATAACAAACGCAAATTAGACATTTTAGAAGCCTTTGAGATATACAAACACAAACCCAGGGTACCTTTAATGAATGAACAACTTGAGCTCAGTAATTCTCCGTTACTGGAAGTATTAGATATTTAATTATGATTATTACTATTATTTTATCTAGTTACCTATTTTGTATCTACCTTAGCGACGTGTTTGTTTATAATTATATTACCTTTGATAATGACAGCATAGCTGTCGAAACAATATTGTCAGGTTGTATTTTAATAAAACTGTGAAACTTTTAATAATCTTTATTTATTTCAAAATTAATATGTGTATAAATTAAGTGTAAAGCGCCGTTTCAGTTCTACAATAAACGTTACGGCTTACTTTCGCTCAACTACGAAAATATAACTTATTGTGTGTGTAAAAAGAAACTATAATTAATGTACATTCATAATTAACGTGACAAAATACTCATTAATTAACGTAATGAAAGAGGAAATCGGAAATTCATACCTAAAATCCGGCAACGCTGCAACTATGTCTAAGATATTAATACTGACAATTTTCGAGGTTATGGTTTAATTCGAGTTTTTCTGAAGTTCTTTATAATTTTTAGTCCTTTTATTAAAACAATAGTTCTTTTAGAACTTACCGGTGCTATTCTTATTACTGTGCAGGTATGATGATTTATGTAACAATCTTAATTGCAGTTTAAATAAACGTAATATTTTAGTATGTACCCAATTTTAATTATAGTTGAACGACAATCCTTCAAAAATCCAAGAGGAAAAGTAATCCCTAATGGTCAAAATTACCCCCTTATATGTTTGTAATTTAAATCCAATCGAGTTGATATGGACACAAGTGAAACATCATGTAGTATTACATGGCAGCTAATAATACATACGATATATTTATTCACTTACTGGCGTGAACAAATCCTTCTAATCAAGGGATTTCTACTGTTAATGCAGAACGATGGAAAGATTGCATAGGTATACCACATAATTATTGAAGAAAAACGAAGGTGGGATTTAGGCAAAGTAGTAGAGGATGATGTGGAAAAATATTATAAATTTAGGATCGGAAGGAAAGTTCCAACCCAACGAATCAGACGAAGATGTTGATATTCGTCCAATATAAAATAACTTTTAAGGTTTTTCGAATCATAGTGACATTATAGTGTCATAATAGTGTGCATTATTTATTAATTCTATTTATAAATTTTGAAATAAATAAAGATTATTAAAAGTTTCAGTTTTATTAAAATATTTATAAATTGTTCATAAGATACACTGGCATCTTATACAAAATCACAGAAATAAATTTTATATATTTTTCAGTAAATATTTTGAAAACTAAACAATAGTATATTTCAAATTCCCCGCTGTTTTAATTTTAGGTGTGTAAACGTAACTTGGATCGAAGCGCCATCTACTTTATTCTTATTTGGTTTTTACTATAGGGTTGAAGTTTTCATTTAGAAACTCTAGTAAACACTAGCCCGCCAATTCCTAAAATTATAATAAATAAGCAATTGGATCGGAAGGTAAATTAAAATATTACCTATCAATCTAGCAACGCTTTCGACTTTTTCGTGTTTTTCCACTGAGGATGCTGCTCTTCACACACTTTAAAAGCGTTCATAATTATCTTTTCACCTCTACAGAAAAGTGCTTTTTTGGCCGTTTTTTTGGTGGTGACAACTGAATATTATTGACGTTTTCATTGTTTTCATCCATTTTAATGAATAATGTTACAGTACCTAGGGAAAATTCTACAAATTAACCAACTCATTATTATTATTTCACTTTTTCACATTTTATTAACTTTTCATATAATTATAACTTACTTATTGACAACCGTTGGTGTCTTAATAAAGGCTTGTAATGTAAAATATGTAACACAGTTGGAAAAACTGACGGAACTCTCAAAACAACTGACGTAACAAGCTGGCGCTTGCTGCTTGTGTTTGTATGTGTAAATAGGACTTTTATCGAGTACCGCCCCATTTATTTCAAGCAAGGAATATTCAAGTTTCAAGGCGCATCTGAATGTCTGGCATATTCATTACTATATCTGTTTTTTTGGAGAAACTATATATTCAATAAATTAACACTGTACTAAATTTCAGCTTTTTCAAATCACTTCTTTACAGACCTCATTTTCACGACATGCGACCACCGCATTGTTGCTGATGCAACGCGTTCGATCAACGTCTGACGACTGTTTTCGAGTTTTTTTAATTACATAAACTGCTTAGTGATCAATTTTCAGCTTTTAGAAAACACTTAGATGACACTACTTCTTGTTACAACTTTCAAACTGCGCTGACGCCGAGTGTCCCCATATCCGAGAGTTTCTTTTGTGTAGTATTTACATCCTAAATATAAGCTCATATTAAAACATTAGCCTTTACAAAACTCTTACACTTTTTGGTCGCCAGCTCTCGGGCTATTAGAATTATTTTAAATATTAACACGAATATTACACCACAATATATGGCATCCTAAAAATAGCGGAAATTTAAGGTAAAAAAAGGTATTAAACTTCGGGCTTAAATTGCACCACCCATAAGGAAGCATCTTACAAAACTTATGTTTAGAACAACAAATGTACACAAGGGTAATACAAGGGTTTTTACCAAAAGTCTCTACGACCAACCGTTCTTGAGATATCGAGATTTTCGTTTACTTAAAAACTGCAAGAAACGTCGTGCATCATGAAACAAATATGGCTGCTATATTTAAACCAAAAGCAAGAAAAAATAAATTAATAGTGGTTTCGAACTACCAATACATAGGTGTGACAACACACAAAAAATTATCCTTTTTTGAGAAGGAATTTTCCAATCTGAGCGTCAATTTCTAACCTATAAAAGTTTTAGCATTTTATATTTACAAAATTAAAAAGAAAATCATCTAAATCCGAGTAGCTTCAACCGGTTTCGACATAACGTTCTTTTTTTGCCTAGCGCTAATCCACTATTACAATTTTGTGTAAACGAATACAAAGACTATCTTAAGTACTACGCTAACGCGTCGTCGCCTTCAGCCTAGAAATTATCGTGCCAGCGCACTTGTAATGAAAATAACAGAACTAGTATTTAAATTCATTAGTGAATTAATAGTGACCTAATTTTAACAATAAAAGATATCGCGCATTCTATCAAAAAAAGTGAAGAAAATTCTTTACTTTAAACTTAAAACAATCACGCACAAGTAGGCGAGTTCCCCCTACTAGATTGTTAATAATTATAATTTATGTCATCCCAACAATAGATTGTTTATAAAATAAATCTTTGCGTTTATTTAAGCTACTAACGTTTGTCTTTTGGGACCCAATTTTGATTATTTTCTTTGATTTTGATCTTTGACTGCAATTAGACGAATTTTTTTACTAAAACTCAACGTTTAATAAGATTCAATATATTTATATTAAATGTAAAATAATAGTAAAAAACGTAAGTAACCTAAAACATGAAGATGAGATTAATCAATGAATTTGACAATGAAGATAAGTAGGTATCGTTAGACTAAGTTTATGTTTTACAAAATTATTCTAACATTATTCTATAATATTTGTTTTAGCTGATTGTTTGGTTGAAGAATACAATAAAAATATAAGTAATATATGGAACTCATTCGTAACAAAAATAACAAATAAAACAGTATCTTAGTGGTAGGTACCACTATAAAGAACCCCGTACGTTTCTTATGGAAATTGAATCCTGGAAATTGGATATTGGAATTTTGATCTGTTGTCGTTTATATCATCAACAGTCTCCAGGGCCACGAAGCTTTAAAATTAATAGTTTTGGAGTTACAGAGCACGGAAGGCAGGAAAAATTCATACCTCGGTTTATGGATATTTAACACGTACAGCCTCAGTAACGTCATTTTTTGTGTATATTTTTTATTTTTGTTTTGATTAGCACAGATAATTATGTTGTTTTGCCTTCGTGTGAATTATGTGAAACTCTACCGGGTGTCCCATGATATTTTGTCTCTTTATAAACCTATATAACTTTTGAATTAATTAAGATAATGAAATGCAGTGTTCACTAGTATTCTTATTTTTTAAGTTTTTTCTGAGTATCTGCCTTTTTTTCTAACTTCCGGTTTAATCGGAAATGACAGCGTGTTTTCGGCGATCGGGCAACTTTGTGATTTCAAATGGAACACCCTGTATATTTCTTCACAATTGGAAAGCCCATTGTTCCCTTTTCCGAAAGTGCCATACCTGTCATGGTTATTAGACAGGGTGATGGTTTTATAAGCTCTTAAAATGAATACTGCATGTTATTGAAATGCTACGAAAAAAGATATGTCTTTAACAGCATTACCCCCGAGGTGTTAAGTACAAGCTATGACAACTTGGTAAAGCGAATAAATAAAAATTTATTTTTCCATCCATCAACTTGAATAAATATTCAAGTTGATGGATGGCGTTTTGAACATCTTTTATCGCTAACTAATGTTTAATGATTTGTTTATTTCTTATTTTTTAATGTTTAATAAGTATTCTGTTACCCTTTGTTAGATCGAGTTTTTTTATACGTACATTTTGAATATCAGCAATTTTATTTTTATTTTATTTATTTTTATTTTATTTTATATATATTGGGAACCCAACAGTTTTACCCAATTATAGGGTTCCACTAAATTACAAAAAAAGTAAATAAATTGAAAATAGCGGTCTAATATAATTATTAACACACATAACTTAAATAAGTGTTATAAATGAAATTATTAATAGAATTCAATATTTTACATTTTGACAATAATGCGGATAAAATTAGAATCAGAATAGTGTATTAGTATATTAGATACGTTTGTAATTTCTAAATTAGTTAATGTATATGCAGATAAGAATTATTGAAGTAACATGTAATTTTCAATAAACTAATTTGACGTTTACACTGGTGTCTTCTCTTATTTCCATAGTCTACTTTCTGGATCATATTTTTTCGTAGCATTTCAATAACATGCGGTCTTCATTCTAAGAGCTTATAAAACCAGCACCCTATATAATAACCATGATAAGTCTGGCACTTTTGGAAAGGGGGGGGCAATGGGCTTTCCAATTGTGAAAAGATATTCTATTTGAAATCACAAAGTTGCCCTATTCTCCGAAAATACGCTACGTCATTTCCGGATAAACCGGAAGTGGGTAAAAAAGACGGATACTCAGAAAAAAACTTTAAAAACTAAGAAGAAGATTGCTAAACATGGCATTTCATTATCTCAATTAGTTCAAAAGTTATGCTATAGGTTTATAAAGAGTCAAAATATAATAGGACACCCTGTATAATTTCATATGATTCACATGATGCAAGACAACATAATTACTTGTGTTAATTAAAGAAAAGTAAAAAATAGACAACAAATGACGTTACCGAGGCTGTACGTGTTAAAAATCCATAAACCGAAGTATGAGTTTTTTAGTATTATTTTTAGAGCTTCGTGGCCCTGGACACTTTTGATCAGGATGATATAAACTACAACATATCAAGATTTCAGCTAATTTGATCGGGATCCAATTTCCATTAGAAACGTGCAGGGTCCTTTGTTTATAATAAAAATGTTTAAAACTTGTGTTGTAAAAACTTTTATTATAAACATAATAAATTAATTAAAATTGTAGGTACATATGTTGAAACAATTGAAACTTTTGATTTTGAAGATTTACGAAGATCTTAACAAAAATAACAAATAAAACAAATTATTTTTAATGCTACCGATATTAACTAAGTATTATTAGATACTGGTAAAAATGTTATTATTTTCATTGTAAACAAAATAAGTTAATAATTAGAATTGTGTATATGTTAAAGCAATCGTTGATTTTTCTATTTGACAAAACTGAAATTGTATATAAAAATGGATACTGCTATTAATCAAAATATAACAAAAAGAAAATCAAAAATATTAGAAAATCTTAACTGTGAAACCAATGTTTCTAATAGCACAGTTATTAACTCAAAGAATTGTATAAAACAGAACTTAATGGAAAACAAAGAAATAGCCACTGTAAAGCTGTTTGAATGTAATATATGTAACCGTAAACTTACACGTAATCAAAGTTTACAATCACACCTAAATACTCACAGCGAAAAGAAACCATTTCAGTGTAATATATGTGGAGCTGCATTCTCCTGGAAAACTACTTTTAAGAATCACATTAAATTTCATACTGGTGAAAAAGTATATGAATGCGATACTTGTGGTATTAAATGTTCACAGAAAAGTAATCTGCAAAGACATATACTAACTCATACTGGAGAAAGATCTTTCAAATGCAATATGTGTGATTATAAAAGTTCCCTTAAAGGTACTCTTAAAAAACATATGCTTATTCATACAGGAAAACGTAAAAAACCGTTCCACTGCAATATATGCGATTATAAATTTTCAAACAGAAATCATCTGCAACGGCATTTGTTAACTCATAGTGGTGAACAACCATTTAAGTGTAATATATGTAATAAAAAATTCTCAATAGAAAGAAATATGCGACAGCACCTGCTTACGCATACTGGTGAAAAACCATTTGAATGTAACATATGTAACTATAAGTTTTCATGGAAAGGCAATTTGCGACGACACATGTTTGTTCATAGCAATGAAAAATCTTTTATTTGTAATGTATGTAACTACAGTTGCTCACAGAAAAATAGTCTACAAAAACACGTACTTATACATGAAAAACCATTTAAGTGTGATATATGTGATTATAAGTGTTCTTCAAAAAAGGCCCTGCAACAACATATGCTTGCTCATAGTGGTATAAAACCATTCAAATGTAGCATATGCGAGTATAAATGTTCACTAAGAATTAGTCTAAAAAGACATATGTATGAACATTCTGGTGAGAAACCGTTTGCATGTAATATATGCACTTTTAAAACTGCAGCAAAAAGTAATCTACAACACCATATGTTGACCCATAGTGATGCGAAACCTTTCTCATGTAATGTATGTGAATACAAGTCTTCCGTTGAACAGAATCTACAAAAACACATGCTCAATCACAGAGCTGAAAAACCATTTAGTTGTAATACATGCAATTATAAATGCCATTATAAAATTAGGTTGGAACAACACATGCGCACCCATAATCAAGAGAAACCTTTCACTTGCAATATTTGTGACTGTAAATATAGTTATAAACACAGTTTAAAAGAACACCTGGCTATTCATACTGGGGAGAAGCCATTTAGCTGTGATGTCTGTGATTATAAATGTGGAAATAAATCTAGTCTGCGATCACACAAATATATTCATAAAGGGGAGAAGCATCTTGCTTGTAATATATGCAAGTATAGAACTTTTAGAAAAAGTCATTTGAGAAGACACATGTTAACTCATAACACTGACAGAAAACATAAAAAACTTAACCAGAAGAAAAAGCAGGAACTTTCTGAATTAAACTTAAGTTTAAATAAAAAGTTATTTAAGAAAAAATGATTTATTGTAAAACTAGCTTGTACAATTTGTATACCTAATTATTATTACAAGGGATCTGATGTTATTATGCTTATATTTTCAATGTTGGATGTTTACCTTAGATGCTAAGTACATTATATCTATATCATATAAAGATTAGATCAAGCTCATCATTAGAGACAGATACTAAAAAAGTTGTAAATTAATAATACAATAAGTCAACTCATCTAAATTACCCAAAAAAAGTGACTTATATATAATACAAAACATATAGGAAAAGCACTTAAAAAAAACGATAAACAATGTTATCAAATGGCTGAAAATGTGTTCCTCACCAAAAAAACAAATTCTCCTTTTCTTAGAAAAGAATGAATGGAAATAATCATAAAAATATTTTTGATTAACAACTAATACTTTTAGGAGAGTCCTTTATACATGCAGTATTTTGTTACTCATCATTTGGTAACTGTGGAAGCTTGGATTTGCAGAATCTTTTCTTTTATGTTGTTAGCTATATTTGTATGATGGTTACTTCACTTCATTCATCTATTTGGTATTGGTTGATTTAAGTTCAAATAAGTTTATTTTACATTTATTACGTTTATGGTTGTATTTAGTTCCAAATAAATAAACAGAAAGTATTGTTTTTAGTTAATCAATTAAACTTATATGGTTATGTGTTTACATATATTAGGGTGGTTCTTATTTGAGGCATGTTGGAATTTCGGATTTTGACGGCTGCCCATTTGATTCCAAAAAGAATGGTTTTTCTTCTCTTTATGATTATGCAAATAAATCATAAGGTTGCATAACGAAAATTCTGAGAAAAATCGAGCTGAACTTTGTAAATGTTTGTTAGTTATGACGTCATCACAAAAAATTTAAATGACAATATACATTTTTAGTAGTGGAATCCGATAGTGATTTCTCTTCCCTTTATGATCATGCAAATGAATCATAAGGTTGCATAACAAAAATTTTGAGAAAAATCGATCTGAACATTTAATGTTATTGATATTATGGTATCAATATATCAACATATCGGATTGAGTTTTCTCAGGATTTTTGTTATGCAACCTTATGACTTATTTGCATGATCATAAAGGGAAGAGAAATCACTATCGGATTCCACTACTAAAAATCTATATTGTCATTTAAATTTTTTGTGATGACGTCATAACTAACAAACATTTACAAAGTTCAGCTCGGTTTTTCACAGAATCTTTGTTATGCAACCTTATGATTTAGTTGCATGATCATAAAGGGAAGAAAAATCACTATCGGAATCCACTATTGAAAACCTATATTGTCATTTAAATTTGTTTGTGATGATGTCATAACTTAGAAACAAATGAAAGTCGTAAGGTGAATCACACATATTAATGTGTATTTTTAAAAAACAAAATGGACGTGTTCCAGCATTTTTTAAAAAACCGGTTGAGTTCGTCGTTTTTTTTAATATTTCATACTTTAATCCCACTCTGTATATTTGACTGGGACAAATTGTTGAGAAAAAATTAATTTTATAGAATTAACAGGCATCAAAGCTACCTTTACGTAAAAAAAAATAGGTGGGGCATTCAATTTTTCCCAAATTCAAAATTCAAAGAAAATGCACCATTCAACTATAGTGCTAAAAAAATGTAGAAAGCCCCATATAATTCTTTTTTACCTAAAAGTAACATCGATGCCTGTTAATTTCATAAAATTAATTTACAATTTTCAAAATTCTTTCTCAACGATTTATCCCAGTGGTTAAATATATACTACGATGGCAAGTTATCACCATAAAGGTTGATCTGATTTACTTGACGGTGATTATTATAATCAACATGGTTAAAATCCGGAATATGATTCATGAACTTTGTTATACCTATATATGGATAAGTTCAGAAATATTTTCACCTAACAAAATAGATAAAATCATAAGCGACACAGGTTGGATTAAGATTTATTAATTTGGTATCAGTACATGATTGAAAATAACATTATAAAATATCTACATATGGATAATAATAGATGTTAACTTGAAGTTAAATCTGAAAAAGGAATTATAAATTAGTATTAATAAGAATAGAATTACATAAAATAGGTCTTGATAATGAATAAAGATTAATGTATGGAGCATAATCTCAACTTAGTCTGGGAATTGGTTACCATGAGAAAGCCTTTATTACAATAACAGGTAGAGTAGAAATTTATGTTATTCCATGGAACCATCAGATAAATACAATTCATATAGTCAAAATGATGAGCAAAAATAGTCTATATAGAAATTGAATTAGAGAATATTTTTTTCATTGGTTTCTAAGTAAAAAGGGAAAAACAAAAAAATAATAAAAATTTAAGAAAAGGACAATGTAAAGGTTTTCTATTCCATAAAACGTGTATAAAATATATTAAATAAATTTGTAAACCATAAAAATGAACAGTTAAATTGTGGTCAAGATGCTAAGTAAAAAAAGTTAATAAAAATAATAAACAGTAAAATATAAAACTTACCAGAGATTATAAGGTGCTGAGGATTGGTCCATAAATAGAGATGATGTCTGAGCCATATAGAATCAGCTATCCTGAAAAGTTATGAAGGAAGGAGAAAATTCCAAAAATAAAAGATTTTGACAGGAAGGTAATAAGTATTCCGGTAGATCTCCTAAAAGTCATTTCAGCTTCCACTGAGATCAACATCACCCACAAACACAACACAAACTCATCCATAAGATATCCAGAGGCTATCTTCAACAGATAAACTAATATCCAGATGATATCTCTTTTAAGGCTTTTAATATAGTCACTGCATCTAGTCACCTAGGCCAGCTGGTCGATCAGAGTAACGCAAACCGCCGCCATATTGGGGCAGAGCAGGGTGATTTTTAATAATGGGCAAATTAAAACCGCGTTTTACGTGTTTGACATATTAGAGGTTTGATCTTTCAGAATAAGAAAAACCTTTTAACGTAAACGTGGATTTACTTAAATTCAATACAGAACAAATAATGAACAATTTCATGCTTTGTTTGTCCCAATATGGCGGCGGTTTGCGGTACTCTGGTGGACCAGCTGGCCTAGGTAACTAGATGCAGTGACTCTATTTTAATATACATCAGGAGGACATCTAGTTGTCACAAACTTAAATGTCCAGGGGATGTACATTTATGATATCCAGAGGAAGTATTTCTACAATATCCATAGGAAGTATTGCTTCGCCATTTAACGGATATACAACTACTCTATCTAAAGGATATATTATCTATAATTTCTAGGGGAAGTATCATTTTACTATTTAAGGGATGTCAAGCTACTCTATCTAAGGGATATATTATGAACTAAAATACTTTTGAAGACTTGTAATGCAATTATATTAAATAAAAGAATATACAAAAAACAACAACATAAAAAACTACAGATGCGAGTTCATTTTTTACCAAGGTAAAAAATCCAATTTGGTAAAAAACCATGCTCATAACCAAAAAACATGTATTTGGTATCAAAATAATCAGGTAAATGTTACCTATTTTGCAAGACTAATGAAATTCTAACATTTCTTTTTTACCAAAATCAAATGGATTTTTTACCTGTAAAAAAATAGGTAAAAAAAACTAAAAATACATTTTAAGTAAGAATAAGTAAATTTTTTATTGATTATGAAAGTTGACCCTTTTTTTTAACGAAAAATCGTAATGAAAGTAGCACTTTTTTTAATTGTTTTTTAATTATGTTTGTAAAAAGCAAACTTCAATCTCCTTTGAGATTATTGTCAAAGAATACTATGGTTTTCTGATTTTTCTAAAATTTAACAAATCCTTTTAGGACAAATTTCTTAACTTACAATATGCAAAAAAATGTCGTGTACAACACGTTATAAAAGTCTCCCTACTTCACTCATTTGCTTAATAAACTTGGGCTACGCCCTCGTTAATCAAAACAGCAAATTTGTGAAAAAAAGTATGACTTTCATAGCTAGTTTCATTACTTTCATATACTATTATATCGCCATGAAAAATCCAAAACTTATACGCCTGCAATATTACCTTGCGGTGAATAAGCTGAATTTTCAGCTCTGAAAGAAAATTGAATTGTTATTTTAATGTATCAAATAATAACACTGAATTGTTATGACAGTGTGGTACAACACATATAAAGCAAATTCACAATAACAAAGGCTTATTTCTTACCTTCTTAAAAAGAACTCTTCACAATTAAACTAACAGCAAGCCAGTAATAAAATTCCATTATGGTTGCCGTCTTTAAGTTTTCAACCAAGATTATCCATAGATTATTTTATTGCAACTTTGACAAGACCAGGCAGATGCAGTTAACATCAGTGCGGATCGAGAATCGTCATCGGGAATCAATCAGACTGCTAACAGCTGCTAACCAACTAAGTATGCGCCATCGAAGAAGTGTCGGTTTACGATTAAATCTCAACTATAAAAATTACTATAATACGAGAATCTGATACAAACTAATTCATAGTCATGGATATTTGTTAAAAATAAGCATTATTTTGATCTTGGCTTATTAAAAATATACTACATAAAATTTATTGATATGATTATGATATCCCTGCGATTGAGATTTTTCTCACGTATATCACCTGGACAATTGACAAAGGACATTCCAAAAATGTTGTAAGATTGTGCCGATAAAGATTCAAATTTGTTAGGAAGATAGTTTTACCAAAAAAATTAACACGAAGAATTTGTCAATTGAATGCTTGATTGTAGCTCGCAAAATAACAACGCCGCATTGCGACAAACGAGCAGGAAACTTAAATGCTTTATATGTATGCAGCACCACTGGCTGCTCGTAATTTACATCTCGAAAACAAAATCAGTTGTGTTAAATAAAAAAATGCATAATTCGCTACGTTTCAAATTAATCTGAATAAATAGTGTTTCATCCATCGTTTTATATACATGTATTTGTAATATTTGCAAAGTTAACCTCAAAACTTAAGTTAAAGTCATTTACTGCATTAATTTGTTTTCATCAAGCAACAACTGAAATACTGGTACCAACTTAAGGCAATGCTGTCACTTTTTCACTACTCTAGAAGTGTATAATTTATTTATATTCTCGAAAAAGATTTCTTTATTTTTTAGTGGGAGTTATAGACTGACACATTATTTTAGTTATTCCTGCTGTTCTGAAAAAGATTCTTTTTACCATTTTAAGTTTAATATATTCAGAGATCAATTCTTTAACATAGAAAAAGAATTTTAATTTTCTTTCACCATTTATTTAACAAATAACTAATTTCTTTTTATAGCAATGCACAGAGGGACAAACTACCTGTAATGCTGGTCAAAATTGAAAAAATTCAACTTCTCAGAATTAACCTGAGACCCTTACACATTGAAAGAAGAATATCTTGGCTTTATAACGGGATACGTTATTAGGAAGAAAGATAAATTTCTGCACATTGTAGGAGGTTGCACATTGTAGGAGGTTGCACATTTTCCTCGTAGTGTTGAATGCAACTTGTCTAAAAAGCGACTGATTAAGTTAGTGACTATAAATCGATTGTGTGAACTTTTCTATATATTTTTTGGTCAAATAAGCGATGGATCAATTAAATATAAGTAAGTACTTTATATTATAAACATTATTTTTTTATTTAATACGTATGTTCGTTTTTAAAATCTGAACTATAAACAACGCTACTAATTTTTGTAAACCTTTGACGAAGCTTATATTTAGCTTGAGATATAAAATTAGTCGGACAAGCTCTAAATCCAATTTTTACAATATTCTTTAGTTAAAACTCTATATTATAGCATATATAAAATTTACCTGCCGTACTTTGCCGTGCCATTAGTTATTTACTTAATCTTACGTATATGAACTCTCAATACTTAATAACTGCAAAATCTTGCATGCCACACTTTTTGAATATAATAATTGGAGCATTAAATGCCAACTTTGAATTTATTTCTTGTTCTTCGATGATTTAACATATTAATATCTATATTCTTAATGAAAACACAAAATATATGGTTTATGTGAGTATCGATCGAGTAAATATGTACTATCAAAGTGATCAATAATTTGTAAATTAAATAAATGCATATTAGTACTTAATAATGTATCTTTTAGTGTTTTCATTTTAAAATCAACCTTATTTTGAGATAAATATAAGAAAAATAATTTTGACCAGCTTTTGGGGTATTTGGTCCCATAGTGCAATGTGATGAAAAAGCATCGTTTATGTCAGAACTTATCTGTCATTTTTGGAGGTTATGAAAAAATTGAACTAAGTAAGATTAATGTTTAAATTCTCTTCGCATGTGTCTTAAGACTGAGAATTTGGAAAAAATAATAATTTTTTAATCAATTATAACCAGAGCATTAAATTGTTAATTATTAGCACAACTACTGAGAAGTTTTAGGTCCACACTTTGGAAATATATACAGATGGGAAAAATAATGATTCCTTTATCATACCAGTTCATAAGAAATCCACAGCTTAGAGCTTAAGAAGTTGGTTGACTGAAAAGGGTAGGGGAGAGTGGAATACTTGATCATAAGGGATACATGATCACTTCACATTTTTAATTCAGTTATGTAAAAGTACATGTTGAATATTGACACCGCTGTATAGCTTTGATGCACTAGTAATGTTAATGTCCAATTGGGTGGTATAATCGTCTAATGGCTTAATGAAAATGTTGAAAGCTTTAGCCTGTGCAATACTAAACTCTTGCCAAGAGCTTGCAATGTATGTAGGTTACTTAGAACAATTGAAGTATGGGTGGGGCATGGGAACTTATTTGAAAAGGGTGTGGTGAAGTTAGTTAGGGTCACAGTAGAGTGAGGAAGGGGCTGGATGGAAGGTTTGTGTCTCCACTCGTTTCAATTGCAAACATGCTTTGGTCAAGGAAGCAGCACTTTTGTCGTAGAGGCGTATTTTTCTAACAGACACTAGGTCATTTTCACCTTAGTGGCTGTGTTAACAAACTGAATATGCGAATTGGAGTGAAACAAATCCCAGGGAACTTCATGAGAGGCCGCTTCATTCAGATTGTGTCATGGTATGGTGTGCAATTTCAAGAGTAGGGATCATTGACCCTTACTCTTTTATGAATTTAGACCTTTATTTGACAATGATCCAGGAGTTTCTTTGCCTGCTCTCGAAGAAATGGAACTGGACAATATGTGGTTTCAGCAAGATGGGGCCACAGCTCACACAGCCAGGATTTCAATGAATTGTTTGAGAGAAGCCTTCCCTGAGCGGCTGATCTCTCTGAGAGGGAACGTAAACTGGCCTGCGCACACTCGCCTGATTTAGCCTCCCGTGATATTTTCTGTGGAGTTATCTCAAATTCCTGGTTTATGATTGTCCACAGATCCTGGAAGACCTACAGAAGAACATTCAACACGAAATTGCCAATATAACGCTTGACATGCTTGAAAAGTGGACATGTGACAAATGACATGAGTGAAAAACCGACACTTCCGAATTCAAGTGAATCAGTGTATTGACAATGAAGGCTGACATTAAGAAGATATTCTTTTTGAAACGGGGTAAAATCAAATCTCCTATGTTGTGTGACAAGCAAAAAATAACAATAAAGAGTTTTGAAACGTGTACAGTTTTTTATTTCATTTTCAAAAAAGGAAGTTCTAAAAAGCCCCACCCATATTAGTATAATTGCAGAAAGAATGTTAATATTGTTGAGATATCTAAAAACAAGAGCGAGTGATCTGAAAAAATTGGTTAAAAAAAAGAGCAGTATAACAAGAAATGAACAAAAATTATGTGGTAGATTTTGCTCAATAGACTATTGACAAATTAAAATATTTTTACAGGTATTTACCAACTCAAATAAGCCGAATTCCTATATGTTGACAGAGCTTATGCTCTGTCAACATCTTCTTTATTTATCTATCTTTATAGATGATGAAGGTCTACATAAGCTATTTACTCACAGGAAATGTGCTAATTTCATAAGAGTATAAAGCACGTTTTAGGCAAATTTCTAAAGAAAAATATGGAAATTTTGGCTTCAGAATAAAATTCTTCGTCTAGCTAGGTACGTGCTAGGTATGCTGCATACGTCATCTTCATATAAAAAGTGCGTAAGTGCCAAAATTGAAAAATTGGCATTTTAACGTCATCTGTTTAAATATTATTTTTTCTATAAAATAAATGTGAGAAATTCCGAAAATAATTAATAGATGCAAAAGCATTGACAGCAACATAAAGTGTTACATTTCTTGTATACAGTCTTTTTGGACTTATACACTTTTCATGTGAAGCCAACAATATACTCAAAATGATCCGTAGACTCAAAATTGCAAGAATATACAGGGTGTTCTGTTTAAAATAAAAAGGTTGATGTCATCTCTGGTGAAATTTAAAGTATATCAATGTTCAATGTTCACTCAAAAATTTGTATGTTGTATGTCAACTCTCCAAATCTCATTCTAATCGATTCATGAAAGAGTGAGAAAATGGCATGCAATTATGTATGCATAACTTGCTTTTCTATAAAGTGGTCATTTAATGAACTGAACACTTTCTCTAATGAACTGCAGGTAAAAGTCTTGCTCTTTCATGTGGTGTGTTTAACTCAATACAACACATCGTCCCTGTTTCTAGGGATTGCATCAAATCACGAAGTCCCTTAACAAGTTTTTTGAGACAAATGTTTCTATAAAATTACAAGGAAGTTGCAGCCGGAAAATGTTTTCTAGAAAAAGTATGCTGTTGATAACACCAATGTACTATTCATTTTATTAAAAATTTATAAATACATCTAAAACTATTAACCCGCATAAAAGCAATGCTTTAACAAGTCAATACACAATGTATATAACATGCCTATACATTTTAACAGAATATTAAAAAAATATCTATAAACAGTAAGTACAAGTATATCAAAATTCTTCTGAAGTGAAATTACCCCTTATCTAATAACCTACATAATGTGTTAACAATTCGTTTATTTTTTACAGTTCATATAAATTAAACAGAACAATTGTCTATATTTACAAGACAGTTAAAGTTGCTTTTCACAGCATAGTAAATACAATACATAAATGATTAAATTTTGGATTCTTAGATATTCTGTTTAATGGCAGTGACGAAGTGTTACATAAAATAAAAACATTACAATGTGGTGGCAGTTGAAATTGGTGTTAATGGTTTTTGTACTGATATATTTTATTTATAGTTTTTAATAGTATCATAATTTAAAAGTTTTTAGTTGACTAGCAACATTAATAAAATTAAATTTTTAATTAAATTACCATTAACTTACAATTTACTGGCAAAACTAAATTTAAATTAAAAATAAAAAGGAAACTACATACGTAACTATCACAATTTTAAGCACAGTTAGTAAGTGAAACAAAAAATGTACAAAAAGAATTCAGTCAAAGAATAATTGAAAATTATTTGTGCACATTTTGAAATATCACACTTATTGAAATATTTTTTGTGTGACTGCGCTATACCACCTAGTGTTTTAAGTACGAGTTTCATTCATTTTTATAAACACTTGTTAAACATAATTAATGTACCTATTGAATAGCTACCATCGATTGAAGACATGAGGAACATCTAACAAAAATTTAAAATATAATAAAAATAATAATTCAAATAACTGATTATTAAAAATATATCTACTCAGCCTGGAATCATTATTACTGAATTAGGTAAATATGTTTTTATATATATATATATATATATATATATATATATATATATATATATATATATATATATATATATATATATATATCCATTGAGGAGACCCAAATCCCAAAATGGGACACGATTATTCTACACTGTATAATTTCAGTTTTGGACATGCTAATACAAAATATATAATATAACAAGAATCTATTTAATCACACTTGTAGGCATGGATGAAAACAACTGAGATTTAGGGATCTATTCTGTAACTAACCGTTCACGAATGGCGCCGTTCGTGAACGGCGATCGTTAGCGACTTCCTCGGCGGCAGCTCCAACGAGAATCGATAGATAGGTTATTCTGTAACACCAACCGTTGAGCTATGCGCACTCTCAACGACTGTCTAACGTTTTCTAAAAAGGTAATACTTCTTTGCCGTTAATATAGATACAGTTTCACCTTTTTAAGTATATATTGCGCATGCCATATTTATTATTTCTGGAGAACGCGCCAATTTTGTAAAAATGTCGCAGTTTTGAATTGATTTCAAAAGAGTTGAGAAGGCAACAATACATCGTTCTTGGAGGAATTGCGAGTAAACGTACATTTTAGGTGCAAGAGAACACCTAAAAGAAACCCCCCGCTGAAGAGAACATAGTACTATTTGTATAGTTATTATTAATAATATTAAAAGTATGAGTTAGTCCTTTGTTTGAATTGGTTTTTATGAAATAAATACTAATATTTATTATAACTAATATTTATTTATTAATTATTTATTTAATGTGTTGTTTCAGTTTTGGGTATGCAATTAAAGTTAGTTTAGTTTAAACGTATATTTCGATCCGTTTTGGGTTTTCGTTAGGAGTTTATTAGCATTAATATAATAATCTTAATACATTAATTGACAACTTAAAGTGGTTGTATGTTAAAGTTGATCTAACCCTGACGAAGATTGAAATATAGGTTTTAACTAAACTTACCAACTTTAATTGCATACCCATAAGTGAAAAAATACAAAAGAAACACATAAATTAATTACATATAAGTTTATTACGATATCTTCGGCAAGTTTAATAGGTAGTGTAAATACTGTTTACTAATTCTCAATTACTTCAAGAATTTAAAAATATGAGTACCTATAATTATTTTTATTTTTTTAGAACCCTATTCAAATGTAGTAAGAAAATTTTACAAATAAATTCCTGAAAATGTTTAAAATACCCCAACAATAGTAAAATTATCAACCTGCAATAGTAAATCTTTCTTCTCCGATTTCATTGAGAAATATTCTATCACTATTATTATACCTTCTTAAGAGATTATCTTTAATAATAAGAATCCTTTTGTAATTTTTATTACAGGTGGTTTTTCACCTGATCTAAGACCACCTCTGGTGAGGTAGGTACTACCTGAAATAACAATTTATTCAAAGTATATAATTGCTACTATCTCCTAATAAGCGGCTATTAATAATTCTTGATTCATCTCAACCAAGTTTTTGAGGTTAGATTAATTAACGTCATATATTTATTCTTTCAAATTCATTTACAATTAGATTAAATAAATTACTTTCCATTTTAACATACTCTGATAAAATTAATACAACAATTTCACATATAAAATTTCTTTTATAATTATAAAAATAAACACGAACGTTGGCTAACGTCGACTAATCTGCCACCGTTCGTGAAAGGTTGGATCTCGAAGGGTGCGCTGTTCACTAACGAGTGCATAACGGTGGTTGTTTGCTTACAGAATAGCTTTAGAGCGAAAAACCTTTCAAACAACGATAACCGCTCGTGAACGGTTCGCTCAATGCTTACAGAATAGACCCCTAATAATAAGTTAAGCTAGTTCTGTACCAGACAGGCAATCATTTTATAAGAAAGAACAATTTAAAACAACTTATAATTACAAGATTAAAAACAAACAGGAAAGAGAAGTAATACAAAATAGTTTCATACAAATTTCATTGTAATTTTACAAAAGAGACTAGAATATCAAACTTATTCTTTTTAGCTAAAACTATTTGAATTTCTTGCTTTAAGTCACACATTTTTAACAAATATTTTAGTGCACAAACAACTAAAGAAAATAAAATTGTTTAAAACATATAGTTAAAAGTTCTCATTGAATAATTCAATTATTCATTTAAATTTATTCAGTCAAAGTTTTATTTTTACACTCATATTTATTTATAAGTTCACTAGAAGTTTTATACACACTTTTATTTATTAAGCAATGTTTCTTGTTCTTGTTCACTTTGCTTTGTCAGATTTCCCGATAACGTAGGATCTTTTATGCGATTTCTCTTGAAAAATCCTACTCTCCACAAAATGAAGATCAGTAAAATAAGTAATAGTAGGCCTGCTACCACAGCAAGAATGATAACCCATAAAGGTGGTTGACCTTCCAGTTGGATTGATAAATCAGGATACGCATTTGTTTCAATCTGTGCAACAAAAATAAAATTAAAAAATAAATAAGAAAGACTTGAGAGTTTTTAAATTTTACCAAAGCAACTGCTGGTTCTAGTTGATCTATACTGGAATCTGAAACTGTGAGATTACCATATGATATTATCCGTACCCAATCTACCTGACTGTAGTCTTCAATGAATGTAGAGTTCCATAATCTTGACTTTACGACTATTGTTGATAGTTTTCCTTTTGGAAACTTTGGAAATTTGCAGGTGATAGATATACACTTTGCTGAATTTGTTTTACAATCCTAGAACAAGAGTAAAAAGTGGCAAAAACAAAAACTTACAGATAATGCAGCAGAGTCTCATTGGGCATTTACGATAATTAAATTGGATTACCGGGTTCCCATTTTTGTCACTGTTATTAACATTAAAAAGAAAATGACAGAAATAGTGATCGGACTGAACCGCTCCAATTATCGTAAATGTCCATTTTAGTTATTAACCCTTAACCAGTAAAGTGTCATCTGATAGACTACTCAACGTCTTTATTTCTAAAAATTTCTAGTATGGAGCCACATACAAATCTGTCATACTATCTAAAGTTCGTTCGCACCTGTTGCACCAACCTGTTGCAGGACGTAAACACACTTGAAGTTAGCTGACCCTTGAAGCTTCATTTACGATGATGCGCATTTGCGTACCGTGTGCACTTAATGCGCTTTTACGGTTGCAGCGTAATATGGAACGGAAAGTGATTGCATTATACGTGTTTCCGCATGTATGTAAAGTAGTTAAAGCGTTAATACGACTACGTGCACGCTGACCAATAGCATTGCTTATAGTTTGTTTAGTGCTAATTTCATGTGTATTTTGGTCTTGGGACAGGTCTTGTCGAACGGACCTTAATCTTCCTAAACGTGATGTTTAGCACTTGTTGCATTATGTTTTTTATTATATTGCAATATATTAGTTATCAGATATTTTCTACACTGTATTTCATCAAAATCTATGCTTAAATTTTTTTTATTATGATTTTTTTTCATTAATATTATTATTCAGTAGTCCATGCCAATTTATGTTGAGATGCATTTGACTTTTTCTAATATGTTCTATACATAAGCAGAAGCTAATTTAATTATTTTCTTATAGTAATAAATGTGTACTTTGGTTTTCATTATAAATAAAAAGGAAGTTCTAACATTAAATTTGTTGCATTTATTGATCACTTAAAATGATCGTCTTTCGGATACTGCAAGATATATTGTATTTTGGTGACAGCTAACATTTAGAATTTGACATTACAAAATTACAAAAGTAAAGTTAGTATATTTTGCGGTATGTCCACAATAAACATTTTGCAGCCATCGTCGACGTCATTTTTATTTATTTTAAATAGTGTCATTCGCGCAGAAAATATCATACAATACTCATTGTTAAGTGCTTATAACAGATATCAAAAACTTTTTCTTTGTCTGTTATAAAACACTTACCGGTATCGTAATATAATATTACATTTACATATAAAACTACATGTCTTAACTTACCATGGTAACAACTTTTCTATTTTTGCCATCTGGTCCCGTCATAGTCTCAGCAGGAACAACATAATCTGCGCTTCGACGTCTTCTAACAAGTCTACTTATAAAAGATTCATCTTGATTATTTGTTGAAGAACTAAAAGAATCCCACATTAAACTCTCTGAAGTTAAATTATAAGTTTTATCTTGTGATCTTGAAAATGTACTCCCAGTATTTTCATTTGTATTCGACCTGTTATAGATTCCAGGTGGGGGAGTTTCGGCGGCAGACTTATTTAACTTTAAAAGATTAACTGCATTTGGTGGATCATAATAACAACGATCTTTTTCCTTTCCTATAACAAATATTAAACTTAAATAATCTAGTATTATTTATTGTATTTCTAAAAACTAACCATCTGTAATATTAACTTCTTCCAAGTATAGTAGCCACTTTCCTTGGGATTGATCACTTCCAACCTGCCATGGCCATAAGATTTCAACATCCAAATCAACATATGGCATTGGTCCAAGCTGTTGAACTTGATATGAATGCCATACAATACGTCCAATGTCATCGAAGGTTTTCATTTGTGATTCTCCTTTTACTTCACCACTGTACACAACTGTTTTTGTGAAGTAAGCTCTAAAAGTAATAATATTAAAAGTTAAATAAATTGAATCATAAAATAATAGAATATTTTTTCACTTTTACCTATTAAGTTTTACTTCAGCTTTCCTGTGTACAAAAACAGTAAATTCTGATTTAGTTTGTTTGGAAAGTTCTTCTGATGTTGAATTAACAAAAACAATAAACTTCAATTCATTTTCTAAATTTGCTCTAGATTGATTTGCTATATCTGTCGTTTCAAATCTTAGCTGCAAACTAAGTGTTTTATTTGGCCTTAATGGATTGCCTAAATCACATGAAATTATTGTTTCATTAATCTTGGGACATTTGAAACTTCTCTAAAATAAAAATAATAATGAAATTATTATTTTACTTTAGTGTGGTGTTTAACATTAACTTACTGTTTTATTAACAATATCAATAAATCTAATTGAAAGTGGAAATATGAAAAATACTTTAGCCTCATAAGCTGGATCACCATTATTTGTTACGTTTACTTCCACTCGGAATTCTTCAAGATCGCCCACACTTAATTCATACTGATTCTCGTTTATTTCTATAATTTATAAATATGTTATTATTAATGTGAAATCTATCAAATACAATGTTACTTACGGTTTAATATTAACTTGGCATCCATTATCATATTACTCTGACATACGTCATCTTTGCCACAATCTTTTTGGAATGTAGCTTCGAATTTTTTCAACGAAGTCTGGTTTAGAATTGGGGAATGTGGTTCATTATTAGCAATAGTATAATTTATTTGGAACTGTAAGAAAATTGAAATTTAATGTACTGTATTAAACATAGTCTTAATATTATGGTATGATGCCCATAATAGAGCAATTCACGTTTGGGGCTGATGCTTGGTTATATAGTTGTTCGTTTATGAATAACATTAAGATTATTTTTCAAAATACTAATAATAACAGTGATAAAAAAAGTATGCCACATAGTATACAAATATAATTGCAATGGTATCTCCTCAAGATTCTTCATTATTTTCATCATATAAAATAGATTTTTAATGTTTTTAGTCCCATACTTTTCGATTTTAATTTTATATTCTTTTTTAAAGTTAGTGACTTAACTTCAACTTTACTATGAAAATTCTAGTTTTATTAATTACATCTCTTATTTTACATTTATTTATTAAATTTTTTATTTCACCATTTTATGATAATTTTTTATACCACTAATACCTCTCAATACAATATCTCTTTATACAGCTTTTAATAATTATTGCTAAATTTTGGTTACTGACTTACAATTTTTCGAAATACTTTCAGAAATTCGGGAAATCCCCTGTGTCTACACTACTTGTGTGATTTGTTAAACAGCATTTTGCTTTACGGCTGACTTTTCAGGAGTGTATCTCAGCCATATAGTAGAGGTAATGGTGTATGAGGATAGATCGAAAAATTTTTAGAACAAGACGGAAAAAAACAACTTTTTGGAGAAAATCGTATTTATTTTTCTACATAGTCCTTGCAGCTCTACACATTTAGTCCAATGCTTTTCAAGACCCTTCAACCCTTCACAAAAATAAGAACTATCCAAACCTTCAAAATATCCATTTACAGCTTTGATGATTTCAGTATTCGATGAAAATTTCTTTCCAACCATTTCTTGAGATTTGGCAACAAGAAGAAATCCGAAGTAGCCAAGTCTGGCAAATAGGGTGCATGTTCAATTAACTGGAATCGTAGTTCGTACAGTTTCGCCATCGCAATTGCCGATTTGTGGAATGGGGTGTTATCCTGGTGGTACAAGACCTTTTTCTTTGCCAAACGAGGCCTTTTAGCTTTGATTTCTTGGTTCAGTCTGTCTAATAACAACACATAATACTCGCCCGTTATTGTACTCCCGTGTTGCAAGTAATCAATAAACATTATTCATCGGGAATCCCAAAATACGGTAGCCATGACTTTCCCAGCAGACAGAATCGTCTTTGCCTTCTTTGGAGTTTGCTCACCACGTTTTGTCCATTGCTCCTTGGTCTTCGGAGTGTAGTGGTCCACGTTTCATCAACAGTTATAGAACGTCGCAAAAAAGTTTGGAACTGTTGCATACGAAGGCGAAGACTCACCATGAACTTCATCTAACTCCGTTTTTATTTGTTTAGTATTTAAGTCTTTAAAAAAGAAATGTTTTATCACTGCACGGAACTCATTTTTATTCATTACACTACAATAGTATAATTTGATATCTCTTGTTTTATTATTGTGTGTACGTTAAGTTTCTTACTCTAGAATTGGGTCTTGTACCTGTTGAGTAATTGTATAAATAAATAAATAAATAAATAATTAAGAAAATGCACAAATTCTTTACTTGAATCAATAGTAACGGCATGTGTTTATATCCAATTCGTTTGAAAAACTGTTGTACGAACAACGGTGCTTTCAAAACAAGTGATTAGCACACACGCATGATGCCATCTTGTGGTTCATTCTAGAAACATTTCTATCGTAATGTAATCGATACCTCGTATATGTAATGGATAAAACTATGCATTTACTTTCCAAAAAGACACAAGTTATTAACAGCTTTGAGTGGTTTCTTAATGAAAATCTCAGTTAAAGCAAAGAAGGTGTTTAAGATAATAGTCAAGGTGAGTACTGCTTAAGGTTTATAACTGATGTTTTGAATTAGTTTGCATATTAGTCACTGAATAGAGTAAAGGTACGTTTACATCTGACACTTTTGTCCGACATATGTGTCAAGTGTCGGGACATAAATCGCTCTGATCGTTTACATTCAGATAGAAATTACTTGAGATTTATATAACCAATATGTGTATGAAATGCTCGATGTTCTGAAAGTTTGCAATAAATATATGAACCGTTTACATCTGTATATACTAAATTTATTATACTTATGTCGGATACATTTCTTTCTACAACTCTTTCACTATCCAATTGATTTAATTTTTTTTTCTAATAATAAGCGTTTTCTTTTTGCTACATTTGCAATTTTATAAAAATACAATAAACTCCGTCTATTTCTTTCTAATGTTTCGTATATGGACGTTTGTAATGTTAACGCAACACTCCAAATGAAATTTTTTTTAAGTATGTATATTCATGTCTGTTTTTATAACTTCTGTGTGATTTTATAGTGTGAAACTAAATGTAGCATATTTTTTTCTATTTAAATTCAATCCTTATTTTATCAAAATTACAGCCTGAATTTATTGAATTTTGAATACTATTACATGGGTAACAGAAACGTCGTTAAAAAAAATACTCTTACAAATAAAAATTTTAATTTTTATCTGGAATGTCTCTGGAAAGATCAAAAAATTTTACTGTTGATATAAAAAGTCAAAAACTATGTTCTGATATATTATTTAATATTTTTTTTGTATTTTTAAACAGTTTCAGTTAATGTTAATAAAAATATCAAAACACAAAAAAATTAATTTTAGTTTTTCTTTAATAGTGGTTTTAAATGGGTTAATAAAACGAAATATCTTCCAGACACTTTTATAAAAGTAGACGAATACTCAACTAATGCAATTTATTTCATGCAAGTTGGAACTCAAAAATAATTAGCGTTTACATCTAACCATATACATGTGTCGATATAAATTGCCGACACATGAAACATATATGTCCGACAGAAATTCTCCACCGTTTACATTAACTACAATTAGTGTCTGACATATATATCAAGCAATAAGTGTCAGATCTAAACGTACCTTAACAAGTTAGAGAAAAACATTAAAGAATAATATGTAATTTGTTCTCAAGGCAAGTTAATTTATATTTGTTATTTTGATGTTCTGTTACCACATATTGTATATATTTTAATTTACCTAGCAACCAAAAAAGAAGTTGTAATATAAATAAAACAGACAGTTATTGGTGACATCCAATTTATGAAATAATTTGTCTAATTTTGTAATTAATTAAATATAATATGAAAAGAACTCATAATCTGAACCAGTAAACCCAGAATACAGTCCACAAATCAACATAATTAAATGTTAATTTAGGTACCTATTCCAGAAAGCAGTACTACTTTGAATGGCAAACTTTGCTAATTACAATTTAGTATCTATCTGTTACTTAAGATCTGTTACTATCTAAATTAAAAAATACTAAGAATTATTGTGATTAACGTACAAGGTTAGTTTTATTAATGTAAATCCTGCTTCATTATTTTAATTTTTGACCAATTTTAAAAATTTAAAAACTTTTTTATGTGTAAAACAGTTTTGCAATAGCATCTTTATACACAGGGTACCCAAAAAAATATAACAGATATATATGCATATTGTATAATTGCATTACTAGTTTTTGTGCTATTTGTCAAAAGATATAGAAAATTTATGCTAACAGCAGAAATAAAATTCCCAAAGTAGATTAACTGCAAAAACAAACGAAGATATTAACCGGTAAGGTGGCGTCTATCAGACTATCACACATCTTTCATTCTAAATATTTCTAGTATGGAACCACCTACAAATCTGACACTCCATCTAATCCCCACACTATTGGTGTACTATCTGATACCCCACTTACAGGTTGCTAGCCCTACTGTACAAAAAATATGATATGTTCCATGCATAACCAGAAGCTAATTTCGTTATTTTGTTATAGTAATAAGTGTGTACTTTGGTTTTCATTATAAATAAAACAAGAAGTTTTAACATTTTTAGCATTTATTGATTCTTTAAAAGGTCAAGGGGTGGCAGGGTCAGGTGGGCCGTACCAAATAATACTACGAATAAAAATCATTATTTTTTGTAAAATAAATATTTTAATCTTTATTTTATATTTTAAATAATAAAAAAGATTAAATACCTATTAAATTACAATTAAATTAAATAAGTAACAATTAAAATGTAATGTAAAAATTTTGTATTTACAGCCGATAACTAGCTAGATTCACATTTAAAAGCTGCTGGGGTGGCCAGCCGATGTGGTACAAGTAGTTGCTTCGAAACTCGTGAGATAATCCACCACTTATGACCTGTGTTTTTTTCACCATATCGCAATATATTGCTAATGTAATTGTAAGGATGAATCTGTTAATTAACATGTTACATGTTAAAGCATAAATAAATTATACATTATGCATTTTGTGCTTACGAAATATCGAATACAAAAATGTGTAGGTAATTAAAAAACTGCGATTTACCGGGATTCATACTCACAATAGTAGCTTAAGCCCCGCCAGCCGACCCCAGAGTATAAAATAGTGCATTATTTGGTTAACATAAGGGGGTAATAAACCTAATATAAAATTTTTATATAAAATGTGTTTAGTCGTTTGTAATGTTTTTCCAGTAGGAGTGTTGGGATGGTGAATGTTGGTTATGTTGAAATTGTCATGTAATTTATTTTAATAATCAATATATTTTTCATTAATTGATAATTATGATAAGGTTATCACAAAAATATGGGTTATAAAATAAAGCTTACTCAAATGTATTCACAATCAACTATTATATATATATAAAACAGCACTTTAGGCCAAAAGGCCTTTGGCTTTTGTTTTTTCTCTCCATGCTTTTCTATCTTCTACCGTATTTTCCCAGTTTATAATCTGGAAATCTTCTAAATCCCTATTCAACTATTCACTAATATTTAAGGAATTACACAAAAACTAGTAAAGCAATTACGAGGATGGTCTGAAAAGTTTCCGACCTTAACGTGAATATGGCAGCACTCGTCAATAAATGCTAGGGAATGTAGTTGTGCATCTTTTGACAGGTACTCACCAAAATTTCAGCCATTTTGGACGCGCAGTTGTTATTTGACAATCGTTTGAGTGAGTCGATGTGAGTGTTTTTGTGAAAATGGAAAAAATCGAGTATCGAGCTGTCATTAAATATTTGTTTTTGAAATGCAATACGCCTACGCAAATCAAAGATGAGTTGGACTCTGTGTATGGGGACTCTGCGCCATCATTTACCACAGTGAAATTTTGGGCAGCTGAATTTAAACGTGGCCGTACCAGTTTGGGAGACGATGAACGTTCGGGACGTCCAAAAACTGCAACCACTGACGATAACATTGCTAAAGTTCACCAAATGGTGCTAAATGACCGTCGAATTAAAGTGAGAGAGATAGCAGAGGCTATGAATATGTCCAAAGAACGTGTTTGTCACATATTGAATCAAAATTTAGGCATGAGAAAGCTGTCCGCGCGTTGGGTGCCGCGTTTGCTCACGTTAGACCAAAAACGTGTTGGAAAGAACATTTCCAACGCTCTGTTGGCGCAGTTTAGGCGCAAGAAATCAGAGTTTTGGCGCCGATTAATTACTGTAGATGAAACTTGGATACACCATTATACGCCCGAAACAAAAATACAGTCAAAACAGTGGACTGCGAAGGGGGAATCGGCTCCAAACAAAACAAAAACTGTTACGTCGACTGGGAAAGTGATGGCGACTGTTTTTTAGGATAATCATGGAGTTATCTTGATCGATTATCTTCAAACAGGAAAAACCATTACAGGAGCATACTACGCATCATTACTTGACAAGCTGAAGGCAGAAATTGCAGAAAAACGGCCACATTTGCAGAAAAAGAAAATCCTGTTTCGCGACTTCTTTTTATTCCCTCATCTAAAAATTGCGCTCGGAGGACAGAGATTTTCGTCAAATGAGGAGGCAATCACCTTCGTGAACAATTATTTCGCAGAGAAAAACGCCGAGTACTATTTGGACGGGTTAAAGAGATGCGAGCATCGCTGGGAGAAGTGTGTAGACTTACAAGGAGACTATGTAGAAAAATAAAAATAAATTTATAGAAAATATGTCTTGTATCTTTGTTAGGTCGGAAACTTTTTAGACCACCCTCCTATACAATGCATATATATTTGTTATCAGAATGACTCAAGGAATCGAAATCTGTCAAGCTATAAAAGGTGTTCAATTTAAAAAAAACGTACTTTTTTGGGTACCCTGTATACAGGATTTCTCATAGGCCCTGCACCAGACTTGACCAACGCATTTCTGATGGCATTTGGAACAAAAAAATCTTAATAAAATTGTTTAATTAGAGAAAGTCAAAATTTTTAGTAATTTTGACCGACGTTTTTAGAAAAGTACATATAAAATTACATCATGCTGATGATGATGATATTGATATGAATAAAAATAAAGTTAACTGTGTTAACTTTAAAGCCAATTATGATGAGATCACATTTCTCTGTATATTTTTCTAGTCCAAACTCACTATTGTCAAGTGCCCTGTTACATGTGTTACATTGTACTATTGCAGAATAAATTGCTTCGCTTAGTTAACATAGGGGTTTTTGCTGTACTAAAATGCACGTCTCAAATGATGACTAATTGTAATACAGAATGTAAATATACGAAATTGTATATTGAGCTTTTGATTTTTATAAAACATTTGTCTATAACAAGATTTTAATGTTATTTAACCATGACCTCGCATTTCTTTTTACTGTAAAATTGGTTAAATCTAGTCTCAACTTTCAATAGTAGAAAATTGGGTAAGAGTTTTCCACATCAAATTCCAATCGCCTATGGAATTTACTAATTTTGTTAATTAATGATGCTAAACTAAACAAGAAAATGAAGAATCTGGGTCACAAAAACACCAGGGCAAAAGTGCAAAATTTAAAAATGTAATTGAATTACAGTAACATTAATTTAGTTAATTTCAAGAAGAGAAGTAAAATGAAAATGAACATCTATTGCCACTATCCATATTTAGTCATATTGTACAGCTTAGATAATATCAGTGTTGCTTGAAATCTGATCTCATTTTATCTGTTTACACAAGTGTTGATCACGCATTGGTCCAGATTCTCCATTTACTTGTTTATTATGTTCTAATATTCGTGATTCAATGGGGGGGGGGATTCCCCGAATGAATGATGCTTTATTTTGACTACATGAATTAAATTACTAAATACAGTCAAACTTCCATATTACGAACTTCTATATAGCGAATTTTCTATATAACAAATTTTTGTGCTGTACACTGCCCTTATAGAAAAAATAGATATAAAAGTGTCTCTAAATAACGAAGTAAAATTTCTATATAACGAGTTTTTTAGGCCAAACTAAAATAAATGTTTCCAGGTAAATGTGTATATATTATGCATCAATATTTCTTTTTAGCAGCAGTAAAAGATTATAAATTTAACCCATCTTCCAAGAAGCCTGCACACATTTTTAAAAATCTGTAAACCTTTCAAAAGGATTTTGTAAATTTTTTAAATGGAAGTTCTAAGAAGGGTTAAAATTGTTATTAAAAGGCCTCCTATAACTGGTTTATCTTTACATTCTTACTTTTTCAGGGGATTTCCGAATGAATGAGAGTTCTAGGAAAGATTCAACTTGGATGCATTATACACATTGTTACTTGTCTAAATGGAGATAAGAAAGATTAAAATTCAATTAGCATTTACGTAAAGTTAAAAACTTGCATTGCAAATTTTTATTTTAACTTTAGTTTTGTGGGTAAACTGCACTGTAGTACAAAAAGTCAAAGCGAAAGTGTTAAACCATTACTGAGAAAATCAACATGTTGCGGGAAACTGATAACTGTATACAAAAAAGAAAGACATCGCGGCAAAGTTTGGAATTCCTGCCAGTAGTTTATAAATTATAATAAAAAATCGCGAATCAATTTTAAAATCAGTTAGTGAACTTACAGCAAAAGGTGCTAGAACTTATGTTTACGACGATGTAGATGAAGCAGTTTTAAAGTGGGTGCATCTAATTGGCGACAAAAATGCACCATTATCAAGACAATTAATTAAACAAAAGTCATTACAGTTTGCGGAATCACTCGAATTAAAATTAAAGATTAAAATAATATTTACAAAAGGTGATATTTCTTTATAACGAAATTTCCCTATAACGAATTTTTTTCGGGATTTACCGACTTCGTTATATAGAAGTTCGACTGTATTTTAGTAAGGAGAACTCTAAATTTATGTCCGGAAAATTTTGTGAATCATGATCGTTGACAATGAGTTGGCCTACACCAATATCCTTTTCTTAATTATCTGCGTTCGCGGAATTATCATTTAAGTAACTGACCTCATAAGATTGTATTAAAAAAATGATCATGTTGCAGCATCAGCAATGTAAACATAACAAACCATAAAACATCTTGTTTGAAGAACATAACAAACACTACTGTATGCGCTAAAAACATTATACCCATCTTTATATTTCCATTCTTTCCGAGAACTACGCTTCTGAGAAAAAAATGTTATAGGTATTTTTTGTTTGTCTTATCGATGTTTAACAACCTGCCACATTTGATGTCCTTGTTATGAGACACCCTGTATATAAGATGCCACTGCAAAACTGTTAGCATGAGTTTACATAAAAAACCACAAAAAATGTTTTTAAATTTTTTGAATCTATTAAAAAATAAGGGTGGGTTTACATTAATACAACTATCCCTATACATGCTATCATATATCACATTACAATGGTATTACGTTTTTCTGCTTCAAGAATACTCATGAACGAAGTAAATTTGGTAAGTAAATTGTCAATTCTTGGTTATGCAATCTATACCTACAGTAAAAAGTAGGGTACCATATTAATTTAGCAATGGTATCGCAATCTTAATGCAGTAGTGTCTCAATATTGTAGTTGCTTTACAGTGGTGTCATATGAGTGTTACATTGCGGTACTGCCACAAAAGACTTGTCATGGAAATTGTCAACCACATGTGACACACATGTCCTTTACATTCATACCACATGTGGTAAAACTGCTATATCACTGCGATAACGATGTGAGATTCATAGTTGTCTGGGACATCATCATTTTTGGGCTTGTCTACAATCATTATTTCTTTAGAAAAACAAAATGTTCCATTAGCTGCCAATCTCAATCTCATAAATAATTGTGTGAATAGGTTACAATCAATTACGAGAACTTTTGGTTCTCTATTGTCGGAAAGAAAAACTGCGTTATTAAACAGAAATCCCAATCTGCCTATTTTACAAATGTTCTGCAATGGGATACATGTACAGAAGACCCATGTGCAAAAGATATGGATACTTAATTTCCAACTTTGGTCTTACACCCATTAGCAGTAGAGACGTTGGAAGGAAATTTTCGTGTTTTAGAAAATATATAGAGGTGTGCAAGAAAAGTAATGAGACTGATTTTTTATAATTTTCTTATTCAGTTGAAATTACAATTCCACATTGTTTCATTCAAAATAGTTGCCTTGGGAAACCACACAACGCCTGAGACAGTTTGACCACTTCTCATAGCAGTGCTGGAACTCAGATAATGGAATCGCTTATCAGAATCCGCTGGTCGGTTACAACCTTTTGAATGTTCTCTAATATCCCAAAATGGTGTCCTTTGAGGTGAATTTTCAATCTTGGGAAAAGAAAAAGGTCACAAGGACTTAGTGAATCAAGAGCTGTGGAGCCACAGAGGTGTTTTACTTGCCAAAAACTCGTTAATTAAAATCGCTGTGTGGCAAGACGCATTGTCATGATGCAGCACCCAGGTGTTCTTGATGTTCGGTGTCACACAAATGATCCAGGTTCAAAGGTTTTCAAGAACTTGTCGGTAAAAATGCTGATTTACCATCTGGCCTTGAGGTAGAAATTCCTTATGAACGATTTCCTGGCTATTAATAAAGTAAATCAGCATTGTTTT
Organism: Agrypnus murinus; assembly: GCA_929113105.1. Classification (NCBI taxonomy): domain Eukaryota; kingdom Metazoa; phylum Arthropoda; class Insecta; order Coleoptera; family Elateridae; genus Agrypnus; species Agrypnus murinus. The sequence goes on from OV816025.1 coordinate 197,719,537, forward strand.
GATCTTTGATTTGCTCATCCTGGCTTTTTTTGACCGCGGTGAGAATGGAGTGTGCCATTCCTGGCTCTAGCACTTTGTTTTCCGGGTTGTATTAAAAAATACAACACTTGTCACCAGTAATGACATATGTTCCAGAAAATTAGGGTCATCTTCAATACACCCCAAAAAGTCAAGACATTTCCCTCTTGTTGTCCTTTTGAAAAATCATTGAAAACCATTTGCAGGAGAAACGGTTTTTCGGAACCATTCTCACGCAGATTTTCTTCATCTCCAATTCATTGGTCGAAATCTGATGAACAAGTGAGAGTCAAATTCAACTCTTCCTCCATCATTCTGACCGTCAACGGACGATTAGAACGCACAAGATCCGGGATTCTGTGGACATTTTCATTTCTTCTTGCAGTTGAAGGTCTTCACTGCGAGTCTCAACCTTCTAAGAATGCCTTAAAGCACCTGGCCCCTTGATGAAACACGGTCTCCATCAGCCTGTTGAAATTTTGCAAAAGCTTCATGCTGTGCCCAAGTCTAAAACTTAATAGTGCACCGTTGCTCGAAATTGTTGTCACTCGTTTTTAGAAAGCACTAGAAAAATCAGGTTCACGAAAATAATTGCTACGGGCCTGCCAAGGAAGCCAACAGGTTTTCAAGAATGAATGTTAAGCTTTTTACTGTTTGCACACATTGTACATCAAGAAGAACGAGATTAACCAATGAACATTTAGAACAGTTTTGATTTAGATAATTGATTTAGAAGATCCTTAGTGATAATTTTAGAAGTGTTAGACTCTGTTACCTAATGAACGAAATACTCAGTAGAAAAGACTTAAAACAAATTAATATAGGTACAAAAAATCTGCTTTTTCTCCCGTTATCATTTATTTTTCGTGACTTTGCAAATTTAAGATAGTTAAGGTTTCTTAGGTCTTAAGATTCATATTAATGTCAAGAAAATGTTTAATGGAGCATTCGGAAATAAAAAGATACAAAAATAATAATCATCTTACCTTTACCGGCGTTAAGAAATCTCTTGTACTATTAAGAAAATATACAGTTTCTTCTTCACAATACATTCTTTTATTTCTTTGTAGTCGCGTATATCTGCTTTGGTAATTGTGCTGAATATTTGGATCTTTTTGTTTGAACCAAATCCTCGCAATACCCTTTTCTTTAATATCACATCTAATACTAACATTATCAATATTATTTTCCCTTGAAGTTATTGTAAAACAAGTTTCAAATGAAAAACTAAAAAATAGCTATTAATTTCATTTCCATTATTAAATTAATAACATGCTTACCATTTATGAGGAGTGTTGGGATCTCTAGCGCAACCAGGCACACTTGCATCTATGTTCTTCAATTCTCTTCCAGTAACATTAATTTGAATATCAATAATTGGGCGTGTCCTAAATAGTACTACTGCATCTGAATCATAAGCACCTGTCAGTAAATCTGGATAACCATTATTATCCATATCCATTCCGCCACTTAAGGAATAACCAAGAGTTTTAATTCCACCCCATTCAGGATGGATTTTCTAAAAGTGTAGGTTTAATAAGCGTAAAAATAAAGCCTTTTTACTTTCTCTTTACCTGTGAATAAGACTCTACAATACCATCTTTACTTCCTAAATAAATATAAATAGCACCATCACCTTCATATGGTGCACCCACAGCAAGGTCAGAATATCCATCATGATTTATATCACCTAGGTTGGTTAATGCGAAACCAAACCGAGACTCAAGGGTGCCTCTAAGTATTTTATCACTACTGCATTTCAATGCGGTGCAATTTCTTAAATTGTAATAGATATACACACTACCTCCTTTATCATTGCTGAAGTAAAATGGAGCAGATATCAAGAGATCATCAAAACTACAAATAGAGGATATATATTAAATGTAATCTAACAGTAACAAGCTGTTTACTAACCCATCATTGTTGAAATCACCTGCGAGTAGTTCATAACCAAAATTAGAAGCAATCTGTTTACCATCAATAATTAAGGAAATGTTCATTTCTGATTCTGACTGTTGCTTGTTAAATATGTAGACCTGACCATGATCATGGGATCTTGGTGCACCAGATGCATAAGATACGTGGTGTTCAAAGAAAAATCTACCTGCAGCCACACTCATGCCTAAAAAATAAATTTAATTAGGTTTTCGAAAAATACTAATCTAAGAATTATTTTTATTTGAAAATAACAGTTCATGTTTTCAAATAAATGGCAACCAAAACCAGGTAATTCTTGGACATGACTCAATGAATGAAATATTTATTTATAAATGAATATTTATTGCAGCATGTGCAGCTGGTAATAATTCTTAGTGATTAAAAATACCTATTGTCAAGAAAAGCTTTTTTGATGTCTTTAAGGATTTTCTAAGAAAATGATTCAAATCAGATTTCGGTGCAGATAAAAGCATTAGGTATTTGTTTGGACTGTTAAAGGATAAAAAGGATAAGGCAATGAAATTGTAAATAATATTGAAAGAAAAAAAGCAATAATTATGACAAGATTCTTTTACAGCTTTTATGTTTGGAGGTTTCGAAATGTTTACATAGGCTACAGAAAAACTGCTTATTAACAAAGGTGAGAACCTAACAATGATTATTATTTATTGACTACCAATTCATTTGAGTGATTGTGAGATAAAAACAAACAATAATGTAGCGGCACCGTTGAGGGAGTTACAAAAAAAAGTAACTAAATAAGTTATTTCGATACTTTACAGAAAACTAACTCAATACGTTACCAAGTTACAGAGAACTAATAGAAACTGAGTAGTTACCATAGAGTAACATATACAATTATCTTGTTTATTATTTCCAGCCGTACTTTGTGGAACTCCATAATCATGAAACAAATTAAAAACTTTGATAATGACAGCTTAGCTATCGAAACAATATTGTCAGGCAGGGGTGGATTGGCCAGTCGGGAAATGGGGAAAATTCCAAGAGGCCGCTGCATAAACGAAATCTGAGGCCTATGGTCTCTCAATTGATACAGATATTATAAAAAACTTTATTTTTCATTGTAGTAAAAAATATTTCTTAGTGTTTATGAGTCGGCAGGTAGTATTGCTTCATCTCATTCATCAAAATAAAACATTTACCAAACCTAAAAAAGCGATTTTGTGGGCTTGAAATCTAGAACTGAAACTCCCTATAATTTATGAAATGAACTTCTTTCGTTGGTCCTCTTGGTCTTCCGACAAAGAAACACAACAAGTGCACTGCACCGCAAAAGGTTCGAGCAATAAAAGTTTGCGATTTTCTTTTTTAAGTATTGGGCACTTTTTTGACTTGTTGGAAATGTCTACAGCTTTCTCAATTATACCAATTTTTAATACTATATTTTTACAAATCTCCTACCATTGAACGGCTTGTTTCCTTTCGTGAGATTTTTCCAGCATTATTTCGATTTCTTGAAGTTATTTTCGAACATTATAAATGAATTCAACGATTGAAAGCTTACAGTGAATCTTTTGTAATTATTATAATTATTGTAATTTAATATTAGCTGTTATCATGTGTTAACTAAATTTAATTTACCTTCTTTCAGTTACGCCAATCTTTAATTTAAGTTATACAATTTGTTCTTGCATTGTCTCCTTCGCAAGTGTCGTACAAACGAACATTTTCCAAACGAACAATCGACAGAAACATCTGACGATAGCAGCTGAATATGAATTAGAAGCCAAAACCAGTTTTTCAAAAACTAGTTTTCTACTAGTGATCTAACCTAACCAAACCTAATAACAAATCCTCATTGGTTACTTTGGTGAGTATTGCCAAACGCTGCAGAGAGTTTCAAAACCTAGTTTTCTACTAACCTAAATTAACATAACAGTGTCATGAAACACACCAAAAACACCACTGATTTAAATGTCCCAAGTAGCACAAAATATTGGCAAATGATTGGGGCGATATTGAACCTACATTGCATAAGTGGGGCAATATTAGCATGATTTAGCCAATATTGGTTTTTGAGAATATGTTTTAACAATATTGTTATAATAATGGCGGAATATTTAAATGCAATATCGCGGTTTACTATAAAAAAACCAATATTGGATGATTATTTAAATGCAATATCCCATAGATATTTACAATAAATATTCTAACAATATGGTTTTATAGTATTTATTTTCAAATTATTGAGCCAATATTGGTGCATTATTGGCAGAATAACTTTAGCATATTTCTTTTAAATATCATTTAGCAATATTGAACAATTATTTAAATACAACATCGCATACATATTTATAGTAAATATTCTATCAATATTGTTTTATAATATTTATTTTTAAATTATTGAACCGATATTGGTGCATTATTGGCAGAATAACTTTAGCATTTTTCTTTTAAATATCATTTAGCTATATTAAACAATTATTTAAATACAACATCGCATACATATTTACAGTAAATATTCTAGCAATATTGTTTTTTAATTTTTATTTATTTTTATAACATTTTTCATACTTGTTTATCTAATTCTAATGTTTTCAGTTAACGATTTAAATTCTTTCGAAGACAATAACCCTAAACACAAAGCCCAAAATACCAAAACCTGGTTCATAACTGTCCAAATGTTCAATAACTACCTCAAACTTCAAAATCCAGACATGAATATTCTTGAAAATGTAGGTCAATTGATAATTGCAATAAGGAATCATGAAATTTTAAATAAAGAACAATTAAAACGAGCCCGAGACAATATTTTATCAAGTCTGTTGTGCTTGTATTTTGTTTAATTCATTCTAAAACTAAGGTAGAACTAGATAAACTACAGAACCCTACACTAGCATTAGTAGTTACTGATTAATTAATGTAAGTGAACTTATTATTATTGTAATTATTATTAAATGTGTTATAAATAATTAAGATTACGTAAACAAAAAAATAAAAACATAATGTATTCTAGGTACAACGGTAACAATTAAAAAGATTTAAGAGAAAAGAAAAATTCATATTCTGAATAAAATTAACGATTGTAACATCTAGTAATCAGATGCAGTTGAACACTAGATGCAAAAAATTATTATAGCTTTATATACATGAAATTATATAATTTGTTAATTAAATTTATTAATATATTTATAGTGTTCTGAAGAGATAAATATAATCGAAACCGGTCAGCTAATGTATCAATGCGTTATGATTAACCCACAATTGTCCAAGAAAGCCAAGAAGAATATTTATATCTTAGGGAAGAGAGGTCAAAATAACACCAGAATATTGCATGAACGAGTATTATATACTTACGTTGTTGCATTTTAGCAAAACCAGAGAAAAAGATACAACGAAAAGGGAACGATTCGTTATGCCTGATCGGGAGAAAGCTGAATTTCTAAGAACTCGGTTGTTTAGGGTAGAGGCTGAGGCTTTTACAGGTCAAGAATTTACTCATAGTTGCTTCAGATTACAATGCAAGAAGTTTAAAATAAGTGAGTGTGCGACTTTATTATTTTGTTTAATAAATAAATTCGTAAGCTTTATGTGATGATTGAACATTGGCGGCGGATGGTAACATTTTGGTCTTATCAAGTGCACGGAGGTTTGTCAGTATCGAGCCGACTAATGTCGTTATTTTGTGTGACACCCTTATTGTTATGTTTACCTACAGACATAAAAGGGTAGTTAGTGCATCGGTCAATACTTATTAAGACATGATCTCATGCTGTTTATCTTTTATTACAGGAACGGACCAGTTAACCGGTTTTGGTGTGAATAGATATCCTCCCTTTTATTATTTTATATATTATATTTTAAGATTATTGGGTCATGTGAATAAAATGTAATAAAAGCTTTTACTATACATCTACACATCTATCTTATTCTGATTAATTAAACATATTATTTGTTATCTTTTATTAATACTAGTGAAAGCATGTGCTATATTTCATTCACATTGCCCATTGTTCTTTCAGGTTAGATAGTTTATTTTGTTTATAATTTCATTTAAATAAGCTTACGTCTTTTCTTTTGTTGTATATTTTTAAAAATTAACATTTGATTTCTTCGAATAAATTTTTGTACTTGTGTATGTAGTTAGTTTTTAATTCTAATTTTTTTCTATGTATTAATAATAAATATGGTTCAATTAACTCCTGGTTTTTTATTTATATTATTTTTATTTTTTCCATTACAGTGACAACATTATTAAGCAATATTTAGAATCAACATTGCGCCAATAAAGCATACTATTATTGAGCAATATTTAAAGACAATATGGGACCAATAAACTAGAATAATATTGAGCAATATTTAAAATCGACATTGCACCAATAATGCAGAATATAATTGATAATTATTTAAAATCAACATTGCACCAATACAGGATATTATTATTGAGCAATGCTTAAAGTCTATATTGGACCAATGAAGTAGAATATTATTGACGAATATTTAAAAACAAGATTGTACCAATAAAGCAGAATGTTCACATTTCCATATTGGGTCAATATTTGTTAGGAACATTGTACCTTTATTGCCGCAATTTCTAGCCAATATTGCACCAATATTTTGTGCTACTTGGGGTAGTACTATTCATGTCAAATGAAATAAGTTTATCCCATAGACTTAACATAGGCAGCTGAAAGTAGCATAACTTTTGAACGGGGTATTTAAGCACCTTGGGACTAGTGTCATTCGATGCAGCTCGTCAAGCTGCATCAAAGAGTAGCTTTAAAGTTCTTTTCTGCCCCCTAAAGTAAATCAGTCTAATATTTTATTTTGTTTTACAACATTTTGCTTTGTGTTTTGTCATTTATATATTAACTGATTTTTTATATGGTTTATGTTTATTAATAAATACTTTTTTTTGTGCATTTGACCCCCCTTCTATTTTTTTCCTTGCGACCCCCATCATCTTAATTTAAGTAGTATAGTTGTAAAATTCGATAATTTAGCTGAATCCGAATCCGGAGGGCGCCTGTCGATTTAGAATGGCTTTGAACCTTAAAAAGTCATTTTTATGTAAAATTTCAAAAAATCCAAAAACGCACTACTTTTTAGTTTGCATCATCATAACTTCATCTTGGATGGAGCTAGAAAGTTAATTGTTGTTTCAAAAATCTACATAAAAAACCGTTCTCAAATTCCGTGTGTCATCGAGTCCGGGCGACATGTCGAATTTAGGTACACTGCTCCCGTACAAATCTTGCTAACAAGTGTTGAGCACTCATGATCTTACTGTTGAAGATTTTTATGTTGCTATGGAAATGATTAAGCAATTAAAACTTTGCAGACAGTAATTTTCATTTAGTTTGTTTTGATTATGATCAAATACTTTAATATTATTAATACCAAAAACTCCATTTACTTTACTATATGCAAAGAGGTGACATTTTTGAAGCGCTTTTTTCACAGATAGGTGTGCTACTATATGCTGTTTTTTTATTAGAAACCTTCATCTAATTAAAAAAATAGTACTATCTATCTAAACTATTCAATCTTTCATCACAACGATTATTTTTTAATTACACTTCAGATATTTCAAAGATGTTAAATTTAGACGCACACCACATTGCAAGAGGCCCTATTAAATTTTGTTACCCAATTTTCCAAAATGAGTTTCTGGTATAATTAATATTAAAGTATATGTTATGACTAAAAATAAATTAACATAAACATTTGTGTTTATGTTAACTTATTGTCACATGTTAAATAAACATGTGTTATGCCACAGATTATTAAGCCTGGCATTTACTTAAACTAAATCTGGAGTTGCTGTAGGACAAGTTGCATAACTACTACTAATACCAATAAATACAAATGTCACAATAAGGAATTTCATTCTAAACTTATTTTTCAATATTTATCTGGGCGAATGTGGGAATGCAGATACCTCCTGCAGGACCGTTAAGAAGATTCTTCCATACAGGAAATACAATTTTTGATATTTCTAGTAAACTATTCACTCGATTTACTTCCTTTTTAAAATGTTGTTTGCCTAATAAAAACTCTAAGAGTCATTTAAGAAAAATTTAAAAAACTTAAATAACAATTTTTTTAATTTAATTTTTAACTTTTTAATACAAATCCGCTTATTTGTTATGTAGAACAAAAAATGTTATATATTAAAATACAAAAGTCAATAATAAAAGTTTTGGAAAAAACTAATTTTCGGTGTCGATTGCTGCAAATACCTTGTGGTACATGGTATATTATGCGGAACACTGTCCCTGTCTAACCTTCCTTCAGGCGGCCGGTCCATTCAGTTAGCACAGTATGGCAATTTAGATATTCAAAATTAAACTTTTGGTAATATCCCGACTTATGTGCACTCAAGTTTACTTCATTCACTTTTCTATTCTAAATACATAAATTTATTATACTTATGGTATATTTATTATAAAATATAAATATAAATAATATAAAATTGCTTAAAAATCTTACATTTATAAAAAAATTCACGATTTCATTGTCAAATTGTGGTATACCTAATAGCTATACCAATTACTGTATTAATATGTATCTGTAATAAGCTATAATTAACTTTTACTTCAACTTGACGTTTACGAAGAAATACAAGAACATGAAAATGGTTTTGTCCAGCTCATCGTGATTTTAATGAAACATAATCTAGTGAACACGTGTCAAATTTACATTGCAAAGTATATCTTTTGTAGACTTGTAAACTAACCCCACAAAATTTTGTTTAGTAAATACAAAACAAAGTATTTATTATATTCTTATTTTTTGAACAATTCTGTTTTAAATTTTTGTTGTGCACAAATATTGTAATAAATATTTAAACAAATAAATATGAACTGTAACTATACTGTACACTATTTTTTAATTAAATTTAAATTTCTAATTAAAAATAAAAAATTTCTATTTTTATTTGTGTACATATGTATGATTTACAAATCTTTTGTAATGATAGTGTACAATACACTACTTTTATTATTAGTACCTAGTCCCGAATGCAAACCGGCACATTTCCTTGAGTTTCATTGAATTGAGAGATCGTAATTTATTTTTGCTAACTTGAGTTTGACAGTAGAACCTTAGGTCAATGTGGGTTATAATTTAGTTTTAGGGTATGCGACAACCAATGACATTTTTCATTCCGTATCGCTTAGCATAAATTTGTATACAAATGTACACTATATAGAGACAAAGAGATCTGTTCTTTTTCTGAGGTTACAAAACCTAAAATTATATTTAGCTTATCATATATATGTTATTTCTTGCACTGTGAAGTTCATTTGTTGATTCATTAATATTTATATTCTGGGTCATTGTTAAAAGTAAATTAACTTAAACACTAAATAAACACTAAAATTAAAACATTAATAACTGGTCGTGTAGCACTACCAGAATAACTATTAACTATGCCCAACAATAGCTAGGCAGCAAAGTTCAAGTAAAAGATTATGTTTTGAAACAAAGTTTCAGATAATTTATACGATTGATCATATCCTAGTACAGAAAGATCGCTACTACTACTATATAAGTTTCCGAGTAGCTAATATAGACACTAGACAGTGATCCCTTCTTAGTCGAAGGTATCATTAAAATTTAAAAGCCAAACAGTAGAGAATGGTTCGACAAAAAATGTGAAAAAGTAGTAGACGGAAATGGAAAATAAGAAAGGAAGAAAGGAAAATAAGACTCGAAAGATTTAAAACCAGCAGAATTTTACTGTTTTTGGGTCAATCCCTTGGTAGCACATGGTAGCAATAAAAAAAGTCAAAGAGAACATTTTCTTTCTTTTATGTTTATAAAATAAATATATTACCGCATGTTTGTGTTAGATTTGCATGGTCATGATTGGCCCTTTAAAAACCACTCACGGAAGACAGGATGATATAGTTAACAATTTTAGAAATTCTGAATTAGACGGTTTTAAGCCTAGAAAACGGTAACATCGTTACCGAAATACGTACTGGTATTATACAAACACAATTTGAAGCAAGAAGACACCGTTTAATTAGATTTGTATTCTTTTAACTTTTTCTTTAGTTAATAAGTAGTTTTAGCGTATTTCATCTCTTATTATTTCGTGATTAGTTTCAATTTTAGTATTCTTTACTTAGTTGTAATAGTGTGCAATTGATTAAGTAAATTATTAATTAATTAATTACATAGTGGAGTGTTTTGTTATTGTGTAGTTAATTGTTATATACAGTGTAGTTTCAATGTGTGTTTTAGCAGTTGTATTATTTCATGTTTTATCCATCTCATAGCACCTGGTACTGTATTCATTTTATGCATGAAATAAAGTGAACTAATGAAGTTTTGCATTGTTCACAAATTTACAATTATTAGAAAACCAACAAAACAAAATTAGTTAAAAACAGTCACTGGAAATTTGACAATAGAGGCATTTAGCAGATAAAAAGTAGTACATACACATCTTGAAACATCTGAATTTCTCTTGTTTATAGTCTTAGGAGTAAGATATAATATTATAATATAGTATTACGTATATATAATACATTATTAATATAGTATATGTATTTATTTAATGTTGTTTCTAATGAGCTTCTTGCATATTTGATTGAATTTAATTGCCTACCGGCGAGCTAAATAGCTTTTGTGACTCAGTTTCTTGAAACAAGTCAAAACAAACTGACTGTCACTTTCTTTAAGTATTTCCAATAGCAATTTTCGTTCGGTCTTGATTGTTCGTAATTTGTGTTGTTACAGATAAATTAAAAAAATATGGGAAGCAAACGTGGTGCGTATTTGTCCAAACCAAAAAGTCGTAAGAAGCAGTTAAAACGGGCGCGTTTATTAGAGCATAAGAAACGAGTTGATGCTTTTAGTGATTCAAGTGCTAGTGTTAGTAATTGTTCTACCAGCGAAGATAACAGCGAAAATACCGTAGATACTTTTATTGAAAATAAGAAGTCATCAGCCATTGCTGAAACATCCAGTACCTATTGAAATCTCTGCAATCTTTTAAACATCAGGGTTTTGATTGTACATTTTCTGATGTGGAAATTATTAGCGAGAAGAGACTTGATTTTCGCAGCATTTTTTCAACTAAATGTAAAGTATGTAACAAACTAGATACCATATCCACGAAAGATCCAGGTAAAGAGCAACTTGATGTTACAACGGCTGCAGTGTCAGGTATTGTATGTATGCACTGGTGGGAGTTACGCGTGTTTAGAAGATTACGTCAGCATTAAATATTCCATCAATATCGAGCCGAACATTTTTCAAACATCAGGAAGCAGTATACACCGGTATAACGGCCTTAGCATGGGATGAAATGATAGAAGCAGGAAAAGAAGAAACAAAGCTGGCAATGGAAGCTGGCGAACTTGATGACAATGGTGTACCAATCATTACTGTTGCTGCTGATGGCGGATGGTCAAAACGATCTTACAAATCGAACTATAACGCCTTGTCTGGTATAGGCGCTATTATTGGTTGGTGGACTAAAAAAATTTTGTATGTTGGCATTAAAAATAAATATTGCCGAATATGTCAACAAGAAGAAAAATCGCAAACAACAATTGAGCATAATTGTTTCAAAAACTGGAATGCTTCTACAGCTGCTATGGAAGCTGGAATAATCGTCGATGAATTCAAGAAATCTATAGAGATGCATGGTTTAATTTACGGAAAATTAATAGGAGACAGCGATAGCAGCGTTATGCGAAAAATTAAGGATGCTGCTCCTTATGGACCACAATTTGTAATACAGAAGATAGAGCGCAAGAACCACATCCTCAGAAATTTAAGCAATAAAATTAAAGAAGCAGCTAAAAAAACAAAAAGTAGAGTACAGTAGAGTACAGAAAAAATCAACCTATTCCCACAAAAGAAAAAATCTTTATACGGTTATAAACATATTTTTGGTGAACATTCTGATTGTGCAGACTATTTCTGTAACGGTTCAAAAGAAAATGAAGAAAATATATATCCAGATATAAGATATAAGTCCTATTCACGAAGATATAGTCAATGCGATTAATAGGGTAGCTATGCATGCAAGCAGCTTGATAGAAGATGTCGACACTAATATTGTGGAAACGTTTAACTCCTTTGTTGCAAAATATGTAGCGGGAAAAAGAATAAATTATTCGCAACGAGGGTCTTATACAGCACGCTGTGCAGCTGCAGCTACTTCTTGTAACAATAGCGGGGAATTAAACTATAAAGTACAGAAATTATTAGCTGGTTGTAGTCCAGGAAAACATGCAAAATCTTACAGCAAAAAAAAATTCGAAACTTGGACTACAAACGACGTGCGAAAACGGAAGGTATGAGACCAACAAAGTTATTTCATGCTGCAGATGATGATGGCGATTACGGAGAAAATGCCAATATTGAAGATATGGAGACTGAGATCTATTTAGAAAAAGAAACCAAATTCCACGAGCAATTAAAAAATGAAGACCCAGCAGAAATAGAAAAATTAACTATAGGCCAAAGAAGTAGTTCTTTATGGAAGACTATGAGGATCAAACGATTAACTGCATCCAATTTTGGTAAAGTTGCAAAACTAAAAAAAACCACTTCCACACCGAACACAGTGAAGGCTCTTCTTTATCAAGAATTTTTTGGATCTTTGGCAACTCAGTACGGCATACAAAATGAAAGCAGAGCAATTGCCCAATTTGCCCTTTGAGCAGGTGCCCTTAAATGCCCTTATAATTCAAGAATGTCAACACCGAAGAAAGCAACTGAAAATAAGGTTATACAATTTTTGACAATTGATAATAGCGGTGGTCTTCAATTAAAGTATAATGATAATTACATGCACCAAGTACAAAGTCAGTTGAATATTGAAAAGTAAATGTTACTTTGTTGTATGGATGCCAAAAGACTTGTTTTATCAAATCATATATAAGGATGAAGATTTCTGGGCGAGTCAAGTTCCCAAGCTTATCACTTTTTATCAAAATGCACTTTTACCTGAATTAATCGATCCCCGTAAAGTTAGAGGTCAGGAATTGCATAAGATTCATATTTAAAAATGATTGATCATATGAATAATTGATATTAACTATCAAAAAATTAGTTACGGAATTTCACGGTAATAAGCGATTAAATTATAGTCGATGTTATAATGGTAACAAATATTGTGAAAAATACGAGCAAATACTAGCAGCTTCAACGGATCTTCAGAAGATGGTAATTTACCTGGTAATAGAGGACCTAATGAGGGGATTATGGCTATTGGCGACACCCCTAAAAAAACGACTGGATTCGATTACTGCTAGGTCAGTTGGAAACATCGAAACAATTTTGTATATAAATTTGTTAATTCAGTTTTCTATTTTATCTGTACCTATTTGTTTTATATTCTTGGTTACTATACAGTCTGTATATAAAGTAAGGAATAAAATTTTCATATTTTTTGTATTTTCACTGTTTGGAAGAATAACCCGGACACGTCAATTTTATTTTTTTCCTGCGTACTTTATGGACGTCAATTTTAATTTTTTAGTTTACTACTGTGGGGTCTATAAAGTCATCGACTTTTGTTTTAAATGGAACCCTCTTATTTTCTGCTAGAAATGAAATAGTTATTTTTGATTCTAGGTATCGCTTTTGCATTGGAGAATGGAGTTTTGTGATAATAAAAGTGATAATACAGAAATATAAGTTTTATTCCTTACTTTATTTACACACTGTAAGCGTAATATGCAGTAAATATTGTTATTTTGTAAAATAGACAACTATGTACCTATGTTTTTTTTTCTGTAAAATAAACCACTGGAGGCAATATTATTTAATAGTATTTTTTACACTATGCACATATATAATACCCCTAGAATTACTTTTGTTGACTAAAATATGATCTTATGTAAATAAAGTTACAAAGTTTTTCAATAAATAAAATCTTAGCTAACAAAGTTGTTCTTTTACCTGCTCTTCGACTTGACCTTTTTTTAAATATTTTTACAACCATACTGACTGCCATTCAGAGGGTATCAGTTGTCAGTAGCTAGTAATTTATGTAGCCTACTGCCTGCAATAGCAAGGAGATTCCATTATAGTGGCCCAGTGATTTAAAGTTTTCTGGGAAATGGCCCGGGCTATTTGTGTTGCCTACAACTAAATTCTAAATGCTAGTTTATACGTGTTTTTTAAAAATCTTATTTCCATTTTCTAGAAATAATTATTCATTTTGATAAGAGGGAATATGTGGCATTTGAAAGAGGGTGGTTATATCTACCTACGGTCATGAGATTTTTTCAATATCTATATATTTGTAAGTGGTATTTGAAAATTTCGAAGTGAAATAGACTTGTACATTTTCTAATACTGAAAAGTTATTTTTTAGAAATTAAAAGAAATTGACCTTCCAGTAGATTAATAAAACTTAAAGGAATACAAAAAAAATCGTCCGCCTTCCCAACTCTAAAACTGGCTCTAAAAAAATGGAACAAAATCTGCTTCAAATGGAGTATACTTCGAGCTGTAAATTCCAGCGTTAAGCGATTGTCACATACATATTATTAAGCGATTGTCATATGTCACATGTTAAATAAACATTTGTATTTTCTAATTTAACTGTTCTATAATTATAATCAGAAGAAATAGCATTTATGACTCCAGATGAAATCCATTTTTTCATTTATGCGATTGCTCATTCACTGCTATATGGATAGAGGGTAATTCTCACCTCACGAAAAATACAAATGTTTCATCACTTGTAAAAATAGTACAATCTATTCATTTACGGGAAGAGTAACTAAATAACCAGATTAGTGACTTTTCTAGTGTAATAGTACTGATAGTAGTTCTCGGAACAGTTTTTAAAGGAACTAGATTATGTTAAAAATAATTAGGCTGTTCTATTAACATACAATAAGACTTGTATGATGATATACTGAAAGTGAGTAAACAGAATAACAGCGCTGATAGCAAATACTTCTGATAAATAATAATAATTAATGGCTTTGACAACTAAAGCAAATTTTCTGATTTATTTACTTTCTGTCTGCTTTGACACAAAGTAAGGGGCTAACTTTGCATAGTAAAAGATAATATTTAGGACAATATCTCTTTATGTTTGCTATCAGTTACATCACAACAAAGATTATTATTATTATTTATTGATATTTACATGTTTGTTATATCTACTGAAAGAACTTCTCCAAAAACCCTTACCTAGATAACTGTATTTGTTTATGGGCTCTGGTTTATCATTCAATGGGCCCAGGTAAACATTTTTATCTCTTGACAAAAAATCACTCGCTATATCTAAAACAAATAAAGTTCCTCTCCATGTAAATGGTCCTGGTGAACCGATTAAAGCTGTCCCATCACTGAGCAATGCTAAGCTTGTTCCTGCCTGGCAATATCCAAATTGTTGATGTTCTCTACCAAATTAAAAAATAAGCATTAATACATTGTTAGTAGTATTAAGTATGTGGAACAGAAACTCACTGTGCTACAGGTCTTCCTTTGCAGGGTTCCCATTGTTCTTCCCAGTCCAATTCATTATTCAGAGAATAACACAAACCCAAACCATGTTGATTCACGTTAATATTTTCACTCCAAATGTATCTATGTGCGCATACTATTACTTTACCACCTGGTCCTTGGGAACGCACGTTCACCCCTAACCATTGATTATCTTTTATTTCATCCTTTCCAGGTGGTCGTAGTTGAACAGGACCTTTAACTTCTGGATTGTCTTCATAATCAAAATCTGCCGCTAAAATGTTATAAAAGTATGTGAGTGATTTTTGAAGTCAGTTTAGCAATTATGGCCCATTTTGTAAAAGTCTTTTTGGTTGAAAAATAGGCTTTGGAAGCAAAAATGTTTTTCAAAACTTTTGAAGATTTCAAAATTAAAAATGGGCCATAACATTACTATGTTAGTAAATAAAAATTGCAGAAATAATACTTAAAATAGTTGTTTGAGATATATGGTGTGATGAATATTAAAACTACATTTAAAGAGTACCTAGTAATTTCACAAATATGTTCAAATCAAACAACTATTTCAGATTTATGCTAAATATGTGTTAATGTTTGTTTTGGTGCAACTGAAATGAAACTGAAAATGCTTCAAAACAACTTCATAAAAGAAAGCCAATGCTGTAGATATGTACATGAATACACTATTTATATAAATAAAAATGATTGCAATTCTGATCAAATCAATCAAAACATCACACAGTTTAAGCCATTAAAAAAATTATTACATTTATTATGGATAGTTCTTAACCATTTTGCTTTAAAACTTGTGGTCTCAAAATGTTTTTATAATAAGAAAATGTTAATCAATATTAAATTGTGTTAATTTTACAATATTATTATTATTATTATTATTAAAGATGATTAATTTTTTAATAAATGAATAATGAAATCAAAAAGCTAGAAAAACCAAATCTTCTACAGCAATAAATGAAATTAATTATGATTGATGGTTTTAGTATTTTTAAGATTTAATTTTAATGACATAGATCATTAAAAATGTATAAACAGGATTGTTGTGTATGGATTACATGCTGTCTCCTTTAAATAAATAAAACACAGACATTTAATCGTTACATCTGCCTAATTATTTCATTATCTGTATGTATCATTTCAATCAAAATTAGTTTTTATGTAATACTGTTGTTTAGTAATCACTGCTCTTATGCATTTCACATACCATACATATACTTCGCAAGACAACGCACCACCTACTATAGTTTAAACTCTTTATACGTAGGTGTACAAATTGATAAATAATTTGTTATCTTTTGAAAATAATTTCATATGTAATTTATATTGACATGTAGATAAAGCAACAAGTTTAAATCTTCTCAGTATCTCTTGATTCTAATTAGATTTTAGTTGAACTTAGAGAAGTTGCACTATAGCAGTAGGGATCTTATAATGGAGTCTTACTTCTGGTCTAGCCATTTAAAATACATCCTGACAATTTAATAATATATCTCGCAAGAAGAATCGTTTAAACTATAGCTAGTCTTTTATATCGCGCATTGCGCGAAAAGGTCAACCTCCACAGATAAAATTAAAGATTCAATAATGCTTAAAAAACTTAAACCAATGCATTTTAGCAGGTGTCAAATTCATGTTATAACGCAAATTACAATTGCCGCAGCCAAACTGAGATGATAATGGCTTTATTTGTTATACTTTTACGCAAAAATGTGTAAAATAGGATGAAAACTGTCATTCGATGCATATAATTACGTGGTGGTTAAAGACAATAATGTCAGTGAGTTTAGTTTTAAATTGCAGTTCATTGTTATTGAATAATAAAAAAATATGTAAGACAACTAAAAATCGATTAAATTAAAAGAAATTGTGTCCGAACTTCAATAACAATATTGAATGAAATCTGCAGTTTTTGGCATGTCGCAGTACGTAACACATGTGACATTATACGTAACACCTTCAAGATCTAAATTGACCATTAAGGACATCTTAAAACAAACCCGTATGTATGGCATTATTTTTCGTGTTTTCTCTAAAATTGTATAATTAATCAACTCGTAAGTTTTTATGAATAGTTCGCAGAACCATTGCAAAACTTATAATTACCTAGTATTTCATGTCTTCATTTTGTCACTTGTACTGTAATGCACATTGTAGCTTGATATGCTCGTAAACGGCACCAGATATAAAAAATCCAAATGTATTTTTATTAAGAGAAAAAAATGCATCAAATTAAAAGTTTAGTTGTTTAAAAATCATTTCTGGAGATTCGCTACTCATAAAATGCCGCGAACGCGTCACGGTACGTAACCGCGGAATGCGCCATATACATATAATAATTCTGGACACTCAAAACGTATCATGATAGTGTATAATATCAAAATTTATATAAATCAATTAGTAATAATGTTGTATCAGCCTTGGTAGTGTAATGTCTAGAGTGCTGGACTCTCACCCAAGCGGCCCGAGGTCGATTCTCGGTGACGGCAAATCTACTTAAGGTTTTCTGCAGTTTTCCTTAGCTGTGACACAAATGTGGGATTTGCGCTGTTCCATCTGTAAGTCGGCTGCAGCCGCACTTAGGACCTACGTAATAATAATAATCGCCCCCTCCCTCCCGCACAAGCTTATAGCTTCTGGGGCCTGGTTTCCAGGTTATGGGTTGTAGCAATTATTATTATTATTATTATATTATCAGCTCATATAATAGTGATTGAATTTTCCCTCCCAGGTGGTTCAAGGAAAAACTAGTAATTGAAGATCATTCTAGTAATTCACACTCCAGTAGGATGTGGTTTATCTTAAAATACGTGTTTGATAATGCATATGAGATGCTGTATAACTATCAAATAATATGAAGTTATAAAAATAAGATAAGAACCTATAAATTCAATAGTCTTTATTGGTAAAAAAAGAAATTTCAGAGTAAATGAATGCTAAATAAGAATCTATAATTAAGAGTAGGTGATAATCTTATCGATAAACACAGAATGCTGATGTTTGTTCAAAGTTAAATAATAGATAATAATAATAATAATAATAATTACTACAACCCATAACCTAAACCAAGGCCCCAGAAGCTATAAGCTTGTGCGGGAGGGAGGGGGCGATTATTATTATTATGTAGGCCCAATGTGCGGCTGCAGCCGACTTATAGATGGAACAGCGCAAATCCCACATTTGTGTTACAGCTAAGGGAAACTGCAGAAAACCTTAACCAGATCTGCCAGCACCAGGAGTCGAACCCGGGCCGCTTGGGTGAAAGTCCGGCACGCCAGACATTACACTACCAAGGCTGTTATAATAATAATAGAAAAACCACACCACTTATGTATGTTAGCTTGAATCTAAACTGAACATTAGAAATTAATTTAGATCTTCCAAAACCTCATCTGCAAAACCCTTCAAGCAGATTAATACATTATACAATAATATTAGGACACTTAAAATGTAATTGAATCAGTGAGTCCAAGAACAGTACAAGTCGAAAAAGATAGTTTTGAGAAAAAATGAAAAAACATAATAGCTCCACAATGAGTAAAGTTGGTCTTCATATAACAGTTGTGATAATTCTTTAGACAAATGATAATTGAATATAAAAATCCGAAAAAATCATCCCCTTCCAAGCTATAGAGAAAAAAATGCATTCTTAGACTGTCTTTTTTATGTTTTTCATCGCAACGCCGTAAATAGGTGGCGCGTAAGACCGGATTAGTCTTGAAGGTTGTAATGTTTTAACACTTAATCGAATTTTAAACACTTTGACTATCTCTTCAAGTCAAAACGACATTTTGTGGACTTGTACTGTTCTTGGACTCACCGATTCAATTAATATTTGTACCAGCAAAAGCATCTAGAACTCGGCCATGACTTAGCACAAGAGCAACATATCTTCTTTAGAAGTAGGTTATATAAAACATTATCAGAATATAACATATATACTTTGCTAACTAAAGCAATACTTTTTAAATGTAGATCATACACCAAGCAGCAATTCGAGATTTGCAACAGTTCAAGTAACTGTTCAAAAGCCATTTGCAGAGATGTTCAATGCACATAATTTAGAACTTTTATGCTTTGCTGTTAGGTCTTTTGCTAATACTAAACATATGTTCAACCAAAACGCCGTCGACGTCTCGAGTTAAATGTCACGCTAGTTACAATCAACAGTAATAAACCCAAATGAAGTCACAACAGTAGAAGGCCGGAACGTGAAATTGTAACAAACTCTCCTAGTCAAGTATTGGCATTAAAAACTTTCATGAAGATTTTCTTTTTTCTTGAGTGAAAATAGAGCCAATATAAGGGAAAACATGTCTTGGCATTTGATCTAAGGCAGCCTAAGACAAGTATTTTCTTATTTTCGCTTTACCTAAAATTTAAGAAAAATTACAGAACCACTGACCCCCCGCTGTAAAGTTCTTTTGTAAGACTAGAAGACTACATTCAAAATTGTCTACTATAAAAACTTGAGTCACATAATAAAGGTAACTAAAAGTCTAAAACTGGATATTAAATTATGTAGGGCAAACTTGTCTTATTTCGCAGTGTTCCTAATTTTGGCGTTACCTAAAATTTAAGAAAAATTACTGAACCACTAACCCCCAGCTGTAAAGTCTTTTTGTAAGACTACACTCAAAATTGTGTACTGATGAAAATTGTGTCGCGTGATAAAGGTAACTAAAAGTCAAAAACTGGATATTAACTTATGTAGGACAAACTTGCCTTATTTCACAGTGTTTCTAATTTTGGCTTTACCTAAAATTTAAGAAAATCTATTTTTAGATAAAAATTTAAGAACCACTGACCCCCAGCTGTAAAGTCCTTTTGTAAGACTACACTCATTATATTAGCAGCATCTTTCATGATATTAATTTGCCAACTAAGGAATACAAATTCGATATGGTTCTTTTAGTTGTTTTTGGAACTGCGACCGACCTTTACCAGTCATGTTTCAACTGATCCTCCTACATTATTTGGTTCTAAAGATGTGTATCTTTATTTCGTCAACTGCAAGAAGGGGTAAAAGCAAGAAAAGGGTAAACGTTATTGTGGTTGATGTTGGTAGGTATAGATATTTTTTGTATTTCTAGACAGGGCCAACGAGAGAGGGGGGAATTTGGGGAACATTCCCTGGACGGAGCAGCAATACATTGTCTATTTTTTAATATAATATCTTTTTAAAGGCCGGTGGTACTTTGCTTGGCAAACGCCGTCAACAAAATAAAACTGATAACAAGCATGCAAACATAACAGTACGTTATAATGTGCGCCTCGCC
The DNA here is from genome assembly GCA_929113105.1 of Agrypnus murinus. Classification (NCBI taxonomy): domain Eukaryota; kingdom Metazoa; phylum Arthropoda; class Insecta; order Coleoptera; family Elateridae; genus Agrypnus; species Agrypnus murinus. The sequence continues at coordinate 197,740,200 of OV816025.1, forward strand.
TCGTGAGTTTTCATGTGGCCATTCGACCAAGATCAAAAACAGCTTCAAATAGAAGAAAGATGCATTTTTAGAGAGATTTCATCTTTTAGTGTTTTTCGCTGAAATGCAACAAAAAATACCACTCGTGACCCACAAACGTACCTACTATCAAAATAAATTATCTTCGGTATAAAATTCCACTCTTGGGGGACAGCAACGTTATCCCCGTGAATCGGTTTGGGTAGTTGCTAAGTGAGGTGCCGTAATAAAAATAAAGGTGGGAAACGCCCGTCAAGACACTGTACAAGCATAAAGAATGCGGGGTCGAGGTACATATTGAACTGTTCAGGGTATGGTAAAAATCATTTCATGGATTGATTGCTGGGTAAAGTCGACAGAATGCCGCCGAGGTTGTATCTGGACGCAAAAGGGTGAAAAGAACAGTGTTTTGGCAGGTACTGTAAACTTCTTGATAGGATAGGATACTGAAAATGTATAGTCGAAAGTATTGTTATTGCAATGGTGGTTTGGCTGTTGTGAAGAGAGGAAAACTTTTAAAAATTAATACGATACATATTAAGGGCGCAGAGTAACAGTGACATCTGTCTATTTTTGTAGTATTTGCTGTGCTTGCTAGTGGATCTTTGTCGGTAGGCAGAGTAGTTGGAAAGTTGCATAAATACTGTATTACAAGAAAAGGACGACAGGAGTATGCCCAGTCTTATTATGTCCGCTGGTGGCATCAGTAGCTGATGCTGAAAGTAAAGTTTCTCATAGTGATCAGTGTATGGATACACGATAAAAGTAATAAGAGGTGGTAATAAAGTAATTGCGAAAAAATGAAATAAAAGATGAGAAAAATCTTAATGTGGAAGGCTATAGATGGTTTAGGGTAGAAGATGGTAACAGATTATCTGAAATAATAATAATAATAATAAATCGTCTTTATTTAACAAATGTACCTATTACAGACATTTGTCCTGAAAAGGCGAAGATTAGCTACTCCCAGTTCGTCGAATAGGGCACTTATATTATGCAAACTGCAAAGCTTACTGCGAAGACAGTTACACGACTGATAACAGTTTTCTACTCAGTAGGCCTCAAATATAGATTTCTGAATAAGCTCACCTGTTGCTCATAAGTTAATGGCACCTGATGCGGTATTTAAGAGTTTTCAAACTCTGCAATTATTCATTTTCTGTTAAGTTTCCCAGTGACATCAGTTTCATCGTGAATGTTCATGTTAAGTGTTTCTGGTGATTATTATTATTATGTAGGAACGAAAATGTATGATTTTTTTGAAAATCTTATATGTAATGAAACATTCAGTAATTAGAAGTGTTAGTCCAATATTGTAGGTCTTTCCAAAATTTGTTATCAGCAGCTTTCCATACACATTTATCAACCCTGTATATAAACATTTAATATTTTATAAAAAATTAGTTACTGCAAGTTTAGCTTGAGTTGTTAAAAACAACTGTATTTTTTAATCATGCAGAAAGAACCATAAATATGAGAAAAAACCAAAAAATGTTAAAATTCATGTTATGGTAAGTATTATAATGGAGTAACCAGTACTTTCTGCACCGAAGCTAAAATTATTATTGGAAAGAATTCACCATTAAGATTTGCTAAATATACCAAAAACTGTATGTTTTTATAATTTTATTACTCTATTCTTGTCCACTACAATGATATAAACAAATTCCTATAAATAAACCGTTGACCCAACTCGTGTAACTATTAACATCAGGTCGACGATCCTTATTATGGTTTATTATGAAAGTGTATAAACTTGTTTTGTTGATTAAGCAAAATAAATACTTATAATAGTGTAGTGATTTTTTACATAATTTTTTTTATCTTATCATTTTAATTAAGTACAAATAAATGCAAGCTAGTTTAATTAATATACAAAAGCCATTCGTGGAAGACAAAAACAATTTCAAACAACACCATATTACACCAAGTTTTTAATAATAATAATCTAGCAATTATAAGCAAAGATAAGAAAGAATTGTGTACATGCATAAAAACAGTACGTGCAAGAATAATAATAGCAAAATACTCATGCAAAAACCAAAATGGTACCCAAAAAATTGGTACAACATTGTTGGCTAGAGACCACCACTTACGCACATACTGCCCGCTGGCCACTGGACGAACGCCCCAAAAACAAAAATACAATTACACAATAGCCCCAACAAAATATACGTAGGGCTAAAACAAAAACTACGTAGTATTTTTATTATTCAAAAAACCTTTTAACTTTCATTTTGAACCTTTGTGACTATTTAAAAAATCTTGTTTTATATTATCAAAAATCCATTTGGTAAATAAATAAAAATTAAAAAAACACAGATTTAAAGCAACATTTTGCCCCTACAAATAGTATTAACAAACAGAAGGCAAAAAACAAATTAGATAGATTTTAAGGACCTATATCTAAAGACAAAACAGGAAAAGTTACACTATAGTGTTCACTAAAGTTCACTATAATCTATCTATCTAATTCTCTTGATACATTTTTATCTAGGACACACAGGAAGATTTTCTACTCTATGCATTCATGTGCTTGAGTTGTAGGTATAGTATATTTTTCTTTCCTGAAAGAGTTTTTTCTTTCATGTGTAATAATGTAATCTATAAATTGTTGGGAAAAACAAAAATATATGGAAAAACTTACATCTACGACCATCGGTTTGTATTTGACTACAGTCTGCCTGCTGCTCAAAATCGTTTAGTGGACATTTAAATAAAGCACCTGAATGATTCGTTTCTGGCTGGTTGTTTTGGCCTAATGGAGCACCAACCAATAACCTGAAATGAAAAAATTAATATAAGCATGTATTAGATATCTATAAGTAACGTATCACTATCACATCAACATTAACATTTCATTTAGAAAGAAAAATTGAGGATCATTACAGCACAGAAACATAACGCCTTGGCTATGACAATAAATACATTTAGCTTGCTTTGTTGTTTATTTTACACAGAAAAAAGTTTACATTAGTAGTGATGTTAGTAAGAATGGCCATAATACCTTGTTCTAAGCACACATTTACATTTCTCTTAAATAATTTTACAAAATTTTAACATTTATTTATCTTTGGGGAGGATTCGGGGTGGCGGAACATCTCTTGCACCTCCAAGCACCAATTACTATGATCATTTGGCCAATCATACTAGAATTGGAGAATTCCATTCCCAATGGGGATTTTGATCGTTCCAAACATCGCATTGAACCAGACTTATAGTATAGCCTTGTTTTATGCAAAAGGATGTTGTATTTATTTCAATAAATCTGTATTTTCAATGATACTCAACCAGCCATAAACCTCTTTTGTTTGAGAAGATTAGGCTGCCTTTTTCCAACAAAAACATCTACTGGAGCACTTACTAAAGCTGCACCGCACAAACTGGTTTAGGCACAACTTATATAATATAATTGTTACTACCCATTTGTCTGGTACTGCAACCAGGCTCCAGAAGCTATAAACCTTGTGCGGGAGGGAGGGGCGATTATTTTTATTACGCAGGCCCATCGTACGGCTGCAGCAGACTTATTGACGATATAGCACAAATCCCACATTTGTGTTAAGGAAAACTGCAGAAAACCTTAACCAGATTTTCCGACACCGGCAATCGACCCCGGTCTGCTTGGGCGAGAAAACAGCACGCTGGCCGGTGCACTACTAAGACCAAGGTCCGTAGATGCAAAGCAAGCTTTGAAATATAGGTAATCTCATACACTTCCACTATGCAGTAGCGCGAAAATGGCGGAACATGTTAATTAACATGAAAATAGGAATAATCGACAACTCGACTTGTTTTCAGTTGGGTACTAAGCGTTAATTCAACGTTTTAGAACGTCATGCGCCTCATATGACGATCGTGTTGGCTTCGATAGCAGCCTTATTGCAACTCCTAACGAGCGCGAAAATGGCGGCATTGCGATGACCTATATTTCACAGCTTGCTTTGCATCTACGGACCTTGTACTAAGGCTATTACGATTTCGAAATATCAATTAACGAAACCATCTGCTGGATATCTTAACCAAGTCTGCGCTGTACAAAAAAGGAATTCAGTGACAACTTACTTAAAATATTATACAGCCTAAAACCTACTTTAATATACCTTGAGAATGGCTTATGACAGCTGTAGTTGCGAGAACATGCTAAGAGGCCGAGGCTTGTGTGCTATATTAAACTTGTATTTTGATGTTAAGTTCTCATTACCCATAAGATAGAAAATATATGACGTAGGAATCAAACCAGATCAAACAAGCAGACTGTGAATACTGTGATGCCGAAGTTTCTTGAAACAGATGCCTTGGCACTTGAATGTGCGGTGAAGTTAAAGTAAAAAATGACGGATGATGGGAGATGGAAGTATAATTAAGAAGCTAATAGCTTACCTACCCAATCTCGACTCTTCCGACATTTTCTAACACAACCGCCATCGCAATACAATCCTCTAGGACTGCCAAAGGTTTCCTCCTTAGTTGCCCCACCTGCAATCATTATCATACCCAGGAAATAGCATTAATTGAGTCGATTTGATTTTTTAACTAGGCAGGAATCGTGAATCTTCCCAAGGCGAAGAACGATGAACAGAGTTAAACAACCTCAAAATTTAATACAGTCTAAATGCAATTTCTCTTGAAATGTTTAATATTCTATTGCTCGGCCCCTGAGTGTCCTTATCAAGCACCACCTATGCCACCTAAAAAATGTCTTCGTTGCGAATACATTTCCTTTTCTGTGGAATGGAAAGCCGTTTAAAAAGTATCGTGAAATTTCTTGTAAATTCAGCAGTCTGGGTAATACTCCCCAAAACCATTCTTAATGTCATAATTTGCAGTTGTTTCTTCAGGCGTAATCTTTCGAGAAAATCCTAACCTATTTACTCAATGACCTCTAAGACACGCTTGCAATTATTCCCAACCATCAGTTCTTAGCAGAGGTACATGATTTTTTAAAATTCACACAGCTGTTACTATAGCATTTAACCGGAAACGTATACGATTTCCAGTTTTGTGCTTTTGATAAAGGCTTCCCTAAAAGCTGGCAGCTAGCTGATTGCTATGATTGTTATTTATTTTTTTATTGTTTGATAATAATTTTAAATAACCTCCCCCATCTACGTGAGTTAGTACGTCGGTGACAATGCACTTTGGCCAACTCCCCCGTCATCTTCGAATTTAAGGCGTTATCCCGCAACTTCGATATGGGATAACCGGTCATCGGATTTAGAACGGCGGGAGATAGTGCTTGGTTAGGAGATCTTACGACCTGACCGAACCCATGTATCTAAAAAGATGCACGATTGGCCTTGAGCTCTTCGATAAACGATTGTTTGGAACTACTGCACGACAGATGTGATGATAATCGTGAATACAAAAAGAAATCTTTAATACTTTCAGTACTGCATGGAATAGTGTACAACAAAGCATTTTCCAATGCACCTTTAGCGTTTTCCAATACCCCATTGTTTTAGAGAAATACCCTCTTGGCATTTATCTTACCTTTAGTAAGATAAATGCTCTAATCTACATTTCATGATTCGTCCTTAGGCTGCGGCGTTATTTTGGTCAGCGTAAATTACGGCGTGGAGTAAATGACTTACCTTAGGCTTTTTTCGTAAATAAGACAAAATATGTATTAAAATTGACGCTAGAGAGACAATAGTATTAGAATAAACAAATATAACGCGGAACGTGTCACATTTACGTAACACGGAAGACCCCGACCCCAAAGCCACTTTTGGGCTTTAATACGAAAAGTATGCTGATATTTATAGAAAAAGACACGTTAGGGGCAAATGAAAAAAAACAAGTAGCTAGATGACCGAATTAAAAATATTTAAATTTATTTACTTATTCAGAATTTTCATCGCCTGTAGTGTGAGAATATTGGGCAGTTTTGCCAAATTGCACAGATACTTTATACGTCCTATTTGTGATTATAAATCTTAAAAATTAAGAAATAAGATACATAGCTTGACCAGTTGCCCAACAAGATTTTTAAAGGACACATTCGTGTTATTGGCATTCAAAAAATGTTTGGACAACAAAGATTCTGCTTCCGAAATGAATAAGATCCGAAGGAAATAACTTCTATAGTCTGCTCGGTTAATTTACCTTTTGCTTTCGAAATGTGCAATGCTTCATGTCCTACTTGTGTAACCAATATTCAGTCTATCGTTCCGTAAAATCTCTATACAATTCAAAGTGGCCTCCGGATTCCGAAAACGGAAAAAATCAGTACTCTAACCTCTAGTTATATTTGTGTCTTTAATGGCCAGTTTCACCAAGCTTTAAGCTCTATATATCAGTTTATTTGCCATATACAGTATTTAATATAGTTAAATTAATCTCTACTTAGAATTAAGTAAGGTTTGGTGCAACAACACATTAACTTTATAACACATTACTTTATAATTTTAGAATATGTCACTTACAACAGGGCTGTTGTAATCCCTAGATCTAAGAAAGAAATTATTTTTGATTTTTATACAATCTTGCTTCGATATAAAAATTCACTATCAAACTTTGAAGATTTTCGAATGTTTATTCGAATTACAGAATATTAAGGAATGGAAAAGACATATTGTATAGAAAGCCAATAAACAAACCATTTTGGTATTTTGGCATTATAGTACTATTAGTATTACGTCTACTTATTTTTTCTCAAAGTACGAATATAGAATCGGCTTTATCATTCTAAACATTCATTGGAAGGGTAACTAACTGTTAAATATTCTATCGTCCCTTTTATCTCAATAAAAATAGCCAAGTACACTAGTTCGGTTTTAAATTCGTTGTAGAAATGTTTTTCTCTTAGGGTAAAAGTGAAAATGGAGGTTCTGGTTTAATAAGGGTTGGCAATACCCACTAACGACAAATGCCATACCCCTAATTGAATTTAACAATGATAGTTAGAGCAACTGCATTAGGGATTATTCAGATATTTCCATTAAGGCCCATATCATCAAATGAATGTTCTATGTATTTGGGGAGATATGGGTAACATGCCACCTTTACACGTTCTCATTTCTTTTTAATCATTGACTTAATTCAAACTAACTTAACACACTTAAAACTAAATTAATTTTATTTAATAACACAGTTACTTATACACATTAATTGTTTGAATATGACGTGTTACTTTCCCACTACACACAAACTTAGGAGAGTCACTGTAAACCTGTATTTAGGAAGATCAACGTGTGAGAAAAGGATAAAATACTAACTTCAAATAACTTCGGGCTAAAAGGAGAAACACAAATAAGTCATAGCAAACAAAAAGCATACTGCTTGTACTGCTTTAACTTGCTGAAAGTATTATGCATTTATTTAATTAATTTTGCATATTCAGAGACAAACTTACAGTTCGTATATGCATATACGAACTGTGTTATGAAATTTCAAGATTTTAATACTGGATGTGATACTCATGAATAATCATCGTCCAGTGTAACGAATTATTATGCAAAGTTTTACGAAAATGTCATCATGCAACCTACAGCTTAAATGTCAGTCCATGTTTTTGTGTTTTCATTTTCTGTCTTTCTTTTAAGATCTGTTGATGACATAAAATGCTTCAGTCAGAAGAATAATATTGCAAGTTTACATCAGTAAACATTCTTGAACAATAAAACGAATTGGCAGGCTTCCAATGTTATTCAGAAGAAAATCGATGAAAACTGCATAAAAACGATCCCATAAATTCAGATCAAATCTTAAAGCAAAAAATAGAAAAGTGTTATTTCGATCTCCTCTTTCTGACTCATGCAATTTTCCTATTCAGAAAGTTGAGAAACTTGCAATACGGAAACAAAATCAGACGTAAACAAACTGAAAGAGGACGATGAAAGCAGAAAATAATAAAGAAAAATGACTACCATTTACTACTTATCCTTCCCTCTTACATAAATGGACTGTATACAATGGCATTTAGAATAACCAAATTGATTTTTATGAAAAGGTTGCATTATTGATTGTAGAATATGTTAAAAAGAATCAGATTTTCAAATTAATCTCAAATTAAAAGTTTATAATATGTGCTTAGAGAGGGCTTTTAGCGCCCTTTAACTTTAACGACATACGTCAGACTTTCAGAAGTATTTTCAGGCTGCCATGTCGTAAATCAAGCAGTCAACATATACAAACCCCCTTTATATTTATTACAGTCGTCTTTCAAATAAAAGAGAGAATTTTCAGTAAATTTGGAATTGTGGCGTTATAGAAATAATTGGCCTGTCACCCCTTATGGGGGTGATTTGACATGACTCACCCTATACGACTATCAAGCCATATTATGACATCTGCATAGATTATATTCGATAACTATTGATATTATATTTATCCCCTATTTATATTTCTCGATTTTGCTGGTATTTTGTGCTGGGATACTTTTTGTTGTTCACCACAAATGCTAGAAATTATTACTTGAGGAGTTTGTGAGATTAGCAGATGGCCTAGTTCTTTATTTTTAGTATATGCTAATTTCGAGAACACAGATCAGTAATTTGAAAACTTCATCGAAAAAATTAATAACAAGGAAATCGGCACAATGATATTTATTTCAATTTGCCTCTATAAATTGCGGGCTTAGTTAAAGGCTTAAGAAAGTAGTGCAACTGTTTTACCATACTTCACTATGACTCTGGTCATAGTAGATGTGAAAATCACCATATAAAGTATCAAAATAAACAAAGATCAGCGGTAAACCGAATTAGAAGTAGGAGAAAAGTGTGAACGGCCAATACTTTCCCTTTTTGTCTAGCCAACAAATCAAATGAAGAATTAAATATCAACACACAGCATCTCAATACTTGAGACGCCGTGCTGTCAGATGGGCACGTTAAGCAGTCGATGTCGACTACATGAACATCTTTCTGTGGTTGGCGTTAAAAATAACACACAAGTATGTATTTATTGCAGTGGCTTTCTAATTACAATTAACACTTATAACAAGTTGTTATAATGTTAATTACATTGTTAACAACTTAGACACTAGTTCCAGGCATTGCAGACATGTATTCCAAATTTCCAATATTTTGGTAATATAATCTTTCAGAAAGTTCAAGAAATTCAGTAAATCATGAATAGCAATGCTTTTTAAAGAAAGAACATTTGCCTTGTAGCAACTTCTGTTGTATTCTCACGGTTATTCGCTAATTCGGTTATTGTATAGTAATGCCAATTACCTGTACCACGTAGTTCCTTGATTATGCCCCTTACGACCGTTTTAGTAAATAACGCGTTCTTTCATTTCGTAAACATTATGTTAATATGGTCCTGGACATGTAGAGATGAAGCATTGCATGAGTGAATAATAAATTCATCAAACGATTTAACTGGTTTGAAAGGTAATATTTCTTATCGCGAAACTTCAGGATCATTCAGATGATCTGAACGATGATCTGATTTTTAATAGAAACATATATTTCATTGAATTTATGTTAATTATTATTGAACAGGCTCAATCCCAGGTTGGCTATTTTTTCTCGTTTAGTTTAGCAATTCTGTTGATCGTATTTGAATCATCAGTAATTAGAAGAATTTGTTCTTTGATTAATTTAATTTTTTCAAAGTGGATTTTTCAAATTTTGGTAGTTTATAATAAACCTTTATGACGCAGTTATTTTTTTCTTTTCCACTTTGTTAATTGAAGCTGTTTGCAGAATGATGGTATTTACTATTATTTTATTATTTATTATAAGTTTTATTGTGTTATTGGATAATTTGTCGTGTATTTATTTTTTATATTTTCAAACAAAGTAACACCCCACGATTTTTCCTAAAATTTTCTTTTGGTCTACAAGGTGGCTGTTTTTGTTGTTAGAATAAAGTATTGCCTCTGCACTTACTCCATGTCAAGCTTCATGAAATGTTACTGGGACAGAGATCCCTCCTACAGCCTCTTTGCGTCCGCAGATCGATCAGAGTTAATGGTGTGGTCACTTGATAGAATTTCATAAAAGCCTGGAGTAAGTACAAAAACAGTACTTTACTCTAACAACAAAAGAAAATGCGGGCCGTGCTTTAAATAACAAAAATAAAATTGGGCCAATTGGTGAGACGGGGCTCGCAAACTGTAGAAATGAGAAATCAAATTTCAAATTAAATTAACGCAACGATGAATAACAATCTGCGGTAAAACTGATCATCGGTTTCAATACGCTTATTCTTCTTACTTCTTCATACTTCATATTCTTCAATACCTCTAAACGAGTTTCCAGGTATCGAAATTTAATGGATGAACCAATTCAGGCCGGAAGTGCTACCTATACTAATTAAATATTGTTGTTTGGTTTTTCGATGCAACTTATTCTTTGGTTTGAAAATGAAAATAGTTACACTTTAGAAGTATTAAATTTGAATTCGAATTGCAAGCACCAATTTACTTAAAGATAAAAATCAATACATAAAGTTGTTACGATTTCATATCTATTATTTTCTTGATTTCGCATTGTGTCTGAGAATTCATTACTTGTTTTGAAGAATTCGAGAAAAGGCCTTTTTGACGAAATTTTTAATAATGTGTAGTACCAACCCATTGTTTAATTATTTTATATTTTCATGACTTTTTGGTTATTGTTACTAAATGCACAAATTAATTGTATATTTTTGTTTTTGATTTAAAATATTAATGTATGTGGCTCTGATTCTTTTCATGGACTTGGGAGTTGGAATCACATTTGTTTGATTTGGAATTCATGCTAGTTGAGGCATAGTCAAAATTTATATTGTATTTACGGAATTGAGAGGTTGTGAACACGAGTGAAAAACTGAAAATGTATAATGTAAAAAATTCCTAGTTTTAAGATTTTTCTTATATACTTTAATAATGTTACTATTAGTCTTATTATCGGAAGTTTCAGCTTCGTTGGTGTTACTTGTATTGAAACAGCCTTTATCTTTCCCTTGTTAACTTCCCTCTTCTCCGAAAATACCCTTTTGGTATCTACCTCTAAAACTAAAGTATTTTCCGATGTCCAAAAGCAAGGACAAAAGCGATGTGCTCGACTTGTCATCCTGGAGAAGGGAAGGTCTGAAAACCAGTATAGCTAAATATTTGAACCTATCAACTAAGAACAAAAGGCAATAGAAGCGACGAATAAAATTTTTCAAGATGCATCGTCTTGTTGAAGAAAAAAAACATTTCACCAAGCAACAAAAGGTCTGAAATGAGGTTATTTGGAAGAAACTGAAAATATACTTCTCCAGTGAGGGTTCCCACAAGAAAAATGGAGTTAACAATCTGAGATCTAGTTTTCCCTTCTAAACAACTATTTATTGTAGCTACTAATATGTTGTTTGTGTCTAAGCCAATCCAGTTGGATTTTCTCTACTCCAATACCTGCAATATTGCCAATTAACGGTTCCTTCTACGCAAAAGTTGCTTCATCCAAAAAACTAGTCGTATGATGAAAACTCGGATTATTTCTATGTATAGTTATTTATCATGGTTTTGCAAAATTGCAGTCGGCATTCACGGTCATCTTCCTTGAACTCTTGAATTAGATGGGTTTTGTATGGATGATTATATTTTTTCAGTAATCTGAATATTGAACGTTGACCGACTCATTTTCTGTTGCGACTAATCGAGAAGCACAATGAGGATTTCCCCCAAATTTCAAAACAATGCATTTTTCTTGTTTAGTTATTTGGACGACCAGTTTTTGAAATTTTTGCTACGTCCTGTCTCTCCGGTTTTTCCCTTGTGTTTTACTGTTGTTGAACATGCAATCGGTCGATCTGGGAACTCGAAATTAAGCAAACCGTATATTTCTTATAAGATTTAAATACGTTGAACCTCTGTTAGATGAGTCATAACAGATCTTCACTAAATCTCATACAATAAAACGATCACGAGTTGAAAACTAAGCTCGCTTTTAGACACAGATGGGCGAGATGATATCTTTTCGCACATTGGTGACTAATTTAATACCTTTTTGTACTGAAAGGGCTTGAGATAATGAAATTTAAAAGTTACATCTTGTTACGTGCTAATTTCGTAGCACCCTGTAAAGCTATGCATTTATGTTAGGTTGTATAGCGTTTAGGGATTTTTGCATTTTCTCTCCTTGTAGTTGTCCGTCCGGTTGTCTTCGATAAGAGACTTTACTTTAGTTCGATCCACTCGTGAAGCTAGAACTTCTTTGAAGATTTCGTGGACATCGCCGTTTAATTAATCTTTTCCTTTATGCTGTGTTATGGGAATTGCATTTGTGGTGCAGATTTGTGATTAGTTTTGGCGTGATTTCCAAGTTTATTGGAACCTTTATGGATATTTCCACTTGTTCTTTTAGAGATTATAGAAGCACACATTTTCGTAAGTTTATAGGTTAACTTTTCTATCATTCAGTCTCACTTAGTCTATACTTAATTCTTTTGATAGGTTTTGATGTATAATCGTCGTTAGCAGCATTTGGAGGCGACGTAATTATCTCTTAAGGTCACATTTCACCGAAGGTATTTATAACGTGTTCGTTAGTGCATTCTGGTAATTTGATTCTATTTGTTACAGACCTTTAATTTTTATTTTGGGTTTAACCTTTACTCATTTTATAACTTCCTGGTTGTCTTACAACAATTACATACACTACATTGTATATTTGGGTTGTTACAAGACCATTACGCAGATTTGGTTGGTGTTGCCTCGTTCGATCACGCTACGTTCGACCTGGTTGGTGACGTTCCTCTTCAGTTCGAAGACACCGTATCGTGAGTCAGTTATAATATAGCAACTGGTTACAACATATGTGACAATTTTGTCACATATTATTACTTTATTATGTTGTTAGGAATATTTGCGAGTGAATACGTAAGACTGCTCCGTGAAGAATTGGTTAAACGATTGCGCAATCTACATCACAGGTATTCGCGTTAATTTACCGTGCCCTTTGCTTATTGCGTTATTGAGACTTGTCAAGTCGACTTTAGAGTAAGTAATCGCGCTCGCATTAATCCTTTCCCCTTTCAATCTTTGCCAAGTCTATTTTCACATTGATTAATTTGTCTTAATTGATAATTTGAGCTGTCTGAGCTATTTATATTTTCAGCCATCGAGGAGCCATTATTGGGAAAATTCGACCACATTGGTAGTAGTCGTAAGTGTGTTGTTCTTTTCAGATTTTGTCGGGCAATACTGTAGCTATTTTAGACGATTCTTGGCACCCATTACAGAAGACCTTTAATGAGACCCACGACCTCCCACTAGTTAGCTGGCAGCCGACAGATTTAACTGCGGTTAATGGTTGTTACCGTTTCCCAATAAGCAGTCCCCATTTTGTGGGTAACAATCTTTAGCATATCGAATTTTTACACAGACATTAGACAATTATAAAATCTACTAAAATTGAAAAAATAAAGGTTGCCATTTAAAAAAAGTGATAATGACGTTATTACTTAAGAACAAATAAAGTTAATTTTGTTTTGTTTAGCCTTAACAGGTAAAACAAAGAATTATCGTAATAATTCTAAATAGAATTTTAAATAAGATAAGTCACGAACCGTCTGCAAACTAAAATACATACAAGGTGTTTCACTTAAGATTCGTATCCTCTGGACAGGTGATAGTACTTATCAATAGGAACAAAAAGTCCTTATGTCATTTTCTAAAAACATTTGCTAAAAAAGTCAACTTTTGGGAACTGATGGAAATAATAATAGTCAAAACAAATTGTGACATCATCTAGCATCAGCTGCATCAATGTATCAGATATCACGTTGAAAATGCAGTTTCATCCAGCTCCAATGGTTTTAAATCTCCCTAAAATGCGTGTCCAAACACAAAAATTAATCTATAGGACGAAGAAGTTGAACGAATTCACAAATTTCTGATAGCTGTCAATCTCAATCAATAAGTCATAGGAATGGCCGTTCCGTCATGTTATTAGGCAATATATTTTCGAAGAAATGCGAACATTATGATGTGTAGTGTTGCAGTAATTTTCTATAACATGCTAATAAGAGCAAATAAATGTATAAACGTACTTTCTGTAGACTGGTTTATTGCAGTTAAAACAACAGAAACAGGCGTATTTTGACGCGACACTTTATTATTACCACACCTTTGCGCCTGCCACACGCACGTTAACATTGCAACTTCAAGACGGCTCTTGTATAATTGTTAGCAACATGGGACACACCCTTAACGCAATCGTTTTAGTCTTATTTTTGCCTAGAAAATCTTATTAGAGAAACTTTAACGCGAGGAAATTATTTCGCATCAAAATTAATAAATTACTACACACTACAGCAGCAGAAATAGGTATAACAGGGATATAAATTTTATTTTGTAGGTTTTTTAATTTTAGTAGTCTAGTTAGCAACCACTAAAAGATTATACTAGGATTAGATGATGATGTCTTAATCTATTTTTAAAGTTTTTTTTTTCATAACTTAAAATATTTTTCATGAGAACTGTTGGCTGTATAGACAACAAAACGGCATTATCTGATTAGTCGTTACTCCTGAATACTCTCCGTTTTAAAGTTTAGAGTTATGACAAGTTTTAGAAACTGAATTTTAGTCTAAAAATGGTCCAACATTACTAGTATATAAAAAGAACTTTATAGTGTTTTCGTCTGGTTGGTTTGGTTCAACTTCCTACTAGTTTATTTGGTTTTCTGCAAATGACCACAAATAACCTCACAGTCGGTCAATAGTATATTTCTGCAGTGAAAACTAGGTGTTGCACACCTACACAAGGCCGGTCGTTACTAAAAATAACTTCAAACATGAACCAGTCAAAATATCAGACGGTTATTCTTTATAAATCGAATTCTTATTCAAATTTTGGGTTTTTTTCTACTTTTTATTCAAACTTTATTGCAAATTTTTAATTTGAAATGAAAAGGTTTCTCATCAGCTACGAAACTTTGTAGAAGTGAAGACTGTGAACATTGAAGTGACACTTTGCAAGAAATCTCCAAAATATTACTAGTAGGTACTTCCAATATTAGAAAGTTACGAGAAAAAAGATAGGATTCCCAAAAGTGTTTTGTCCCAATAAAAATAGATAAAGCTTTTTAAATATTTTCAAGAAATTGCTACAATGATACCCAGAAATCAACTGCACTTTGATCCCACAAAAAGCGAACAGTAACTGGTGGGAAATAGCGGCTATCACTCGGTTCTGTCGACTGTCGTACTTGGTCATTCTTCAAAGTTTCAAAACCGATCTTAGAGTTATACATGTCAGCTACGGGGTTGAGAAACGGGGTACTGTGAGATGTCTGAAACAAATTTAAAAGTAGACAATGACAGTCAATCTGTTTCATTCTGTATTGCCGTTGAGTGAAGAGTTTTCACTCAACGGTATTGCTTAGCTTATATTACCGAAGAGGAAAGAGATATCGCAATCCAGTCCAATAGGGACACTAGTGCACATTTTGTCGATTTGGAGTTATGGCCATATTGACTTTTTTTAAGTCCTCTATGTAATGCGATAATGCCACATATTGTGTCTAGAACAACCGATTTTTAATATCACATAATTCCAATTTGTCACAACTACAAATAATCAAATCCTCTTTAGATTTATTCTCCTTTGAATTTTAACTACACTACCGTTCATGGAAAGCCGAACACCTGTAAATTTTGAAAATTATAAAATCAATTTTATGTTAAAACACTGGTCCTTACAGATATTAGAAACTGGTAAAATTTTATTCTGCTAGGTTTTGCAGTTTTGTTGCAGGAAATGGTTTCTTATCGTAACAATCGTAAAAGTATAATTTTATTTTAACACCTTGTTAATTATTGTATTAAAGCTCGCAAAGTGCTTCAATAAAGAGAACAGTCTCTCTAAAATGTCTCGTAAAAATCATCCTTTAGGTTTTCATCAAAATATAATCGGACTTTGAAAGAAGTCGTATGGAGGGACTGCGTGAAGCGCGTGTACTTAGATCCGTGAAACTGAATGAACACTTGGCCGGAGTTTGTATTCTACAACGTGCATGGAGCAATGAACTACAGAACTTCCACATCCACGTAGTTGGCACAATAACTAAGTAAACTTCAGTTCTGTCCAATCTCAGCAGCCATTAGAAGTTGTCGTTTGTTTGACTTTGGACTTCGGGCCAGGCTCCTCTTCTGCAGCTACCTGTTACTGTTTAACATCGACTTGGACCATGAAAAGGTGGCTTTGAAATGTGGAATGTCGAGGGATATTCTTCTCTGATGAGTCCAGGTTTTGTCTGTATTAGAATGATGGCAGTCTTTGTCAGGCGTCAGGCTGGCAAAAGACAAAATCCCGACTAAATGTGAATCCTGACCATTATGGTATGGTTTGCCATATCGTATACTCGGTGCACTCGCCTTATACTCATTCGAGGCACTAACAATGCTCAACGGTACATATAAGAAGTGCTGGAGCCGGAAGTCTTACTAATCTTACAACAAGGGATGGAGAGCACGTTTCAACACGATAAAGTGCGACTACATACTGCTGCTGAAGTAAGGTCCCAGAATAATGTCGCAGTATTGCCTAGGTCCGCTAGGTCACCCGACTTATCTAGAGTTTCGAGATAGAATCTAGAGATCTCGAGTAGCCCTAATTATTAGATGTGGTAGTCACTTTCCGTATTAATCAACTGCCTTAAATGTAATTCAATTAAGTCCATTTTTGTATATGTTTTCAATATCAATGATTAGAAGTAATAATGCGCGTAGAGATATACAAGAAAGAGTTATAATAATGGGATATCGCGCAACAGAGAAGAAAGAAAAAATAAGTTGCAGTCATCTACACGTGTTTCACACTTATTAGCGATCATCAGGACGGCATAGCAGATGGAATAAATATAAAAGCAACTAACTCAGAAAGATATTATAACTATTATAACTCTTTCTTGTATATCTCTACGCGCATTATTACTTCTAATCATTGATATTATACTTTGGGATTGGTTGTCTCACGGTAGTGGCTTTAGCTGCCTCCGTAGTGACGTTTGTTGTTGAACTGAAAACTCAGTGTCTTCAGGCCGATACTACAAATGTGCGGTTGGCTGCTATCAGTGAAACCTTGTGTTGTTACATCTTTCTGAGTTAGTTGCTTTTATATTTATTCCATCTGCTATGCCGTCCTGATGATCACTAATAAGTGTGAAACACGTGTAGACGGCTGCAACTTATGTTTTCTTTCTTCTCTGTTGCGCGATATCCCATTATTATAACTCTTTCTTGTTTTCAATAAAGACATACTTTAGATTCATTGTTGAGTTTTTATTTCAACTCCTTCATGGACAGTAGTTTATTTGCACTTGTGTCCCTATTGAACTGGATGTGCGATATATTTGAACTTCCAAACTTGAAACGGGCAGTCGGAATGGACCATTCAGTATGATTTAGGTTCTGTAGTGGTCAGGACTGTTAAAAATAACAATCACTTGTATCTCTAACGTTTGGTGGCGTTTTGACTTACAATCTTATGCCGAAAAGGTTTATCATATGATAAACGAAATTGTGAACCACAAAAAGATTTCCAATAGAACATTCCAACATTTCCATAGAAGCCATATTGAGTTGATAGGAAAACTAGAAACTATAACACAATTGTGGGATTACGTCATGTAAAATATAATTTTGTGTAGTTCGCAGCGTTCTTCGTTTGTGATTTAGAAATTTTTGAATATTAGTACCTCTGCAACGCATGTCGTGATCTGTAAGATCTCACAAATTTCAGTTTTCTTTCAGCGTAGATTTCATTTTTGTGAATAGGAAATCGCTGCACGAGGCAAGATAGGGGCTGTATGGGGGGTGGAGGAGGAGAGAAATCTGTTGTTTGGCCAAAAATCCAGTCACTGCTAATAACGAGGCATGCGACGGTGCGTTATCGTGATGTAACGTCCATCGATCTTCGACCAATTATGGTGGATCTCGCTGCACTCTGGCATCCAAATCCCCGATGTAGAAGATTGAATTCACTGTCTGACCTGGTGGGACGAACTCTTTGTGGATTAATCCTGACATAAAAAAAAAAATCATCATGAACATTATGGCCTTCGTGGGTCCAGATTCCCCATCTACCATCCACATGGTAGGTTTCGGACGGTTTTTTACCTAATTTCACTAACAATTTAATAACACATCTTTGTTCTTTTTTCACATTACTCATTTTGTAGACATACAGTGCAAAGATACCAATATTATAAAATTTCTAAATCACAAACGAGAAACGCTGTGAACTTGCAACTTCGAGCATAAGCGGTAAACTACGTGTAGAATAGAGTGCTGTGGTCATGCCATTGTTGCCACATCAAGCGCGAAACAATTCTCGTTATTTAATTAACAACCCATCGAAATAGCGAAAATGTACTACAAATATGGTGAAGATTTCCCAGAGACAATTCTCAGAGTTCGTGGTGTTTTCAGTCGCAATGATTCATACAAGTAGTCTCGTACAACAATTGTTAACCTAATCGCTAATTTGAGCGAGGTAACCCTGATCTTTTCAAGAAACGAAGCCTAATTCCACATTCAAGGATTACTGAATAAACTGAACTGGCGGATCTAGGGTTCCGAAAACATAGAATAATTTCCGAAAACCCTCTACATCTACAACGAGTGACAGTGTGATGCGGTTTTTGGATAGGCGGTGTGATCGGGCCATATTGTTTTAGAAACGTGCAGCGATATTGTACGATACTAACTGACTTTTTGTGGCCTAGATTAGACGAAATGGAAAAGACAATCGTAGCTGAAGTTTATATCCAGCAGGATGGTGCTACGAGCCACACACACCGTCAAACAGTTGCATTATTGCGTGAGAAATTCCTTGCACGTAATATTTCGCGAAAAGGAGCCATCAGTTGACCGCCTAGATCTCACACCGTTTGACTGTTTTCCTTAGAGGCCATGTGAAGGACAAAGTCAACTTCAATGATCTACAAATACTTCAAGCGCTGAAAGACAATATTCCCATACTGTTATTTGCAACATAGGGCAGCAATTGTGCGAAAACGTGATGCATAGCTTTCTTAAAAGGATGACCATGTGTAACAGAAGCCGAGGCAGCCACTTACCAGACATCGTGTTCCACATGTAACCGTTGAGCGGAATGAAGATATAGGCACTTTTTCAACAAAAAAAAATTGTTTTTAGTAATTTACAATGACACTCTTGATGAAAACCCTATATATAAAAAACCAACTACTATAAAACAACCTTTTGCTAACTCTAATAGTATGATATTTATAACTGCATAAAACAACACTAACTAATAAAACGCACGATATCATCAAATCAATTGTTTGATTTGTTCTTTTTGTAGTTTTTATACATTGGAGAAACACTTCGACTAGATAAGATACAAAGAACACGCACGCTGTAACAGAAATAACACCAAGAAAAATCAAATTACGCCAAACTCCTATTAGAACAGAAGCACACAATGACACCACAAAGTTAACATCAAAATTCTCACCCTTTTATAACAATAAACACAAATATTTACACAACACACGGTACCTTTAAAGAACGAACAAATTGATCTTAGTAATTGTTCGTTACTGGAAATGTTAGATACTTAATTTCTATTAATCTATCTAGTTATCTATTTATTATATTTACCATAGCCGACATCTTTGTTTGTATGTATTTTATCTGTGATAAGGACAGCTTGGCTGTCGAAACAATTGTCGGGTATACTAGAAATAAAATTTTCGTTAATTGCTTTATATTTATTTCACAATTATGCAGCTTCACTAAGTCAGGCTAGAAACAGTAAATTCTAAACCCATGTACCCTCTTGTTACTGGAGATGACACTTGCCTAAAAAATCAGCTTTAATTGTTTAAATAGCTTACATTATAAGAATGAATAGACAATTTTCTAACCAGCCTTTTCAC
Source organism: Agrypnus murinus (assembly GCA_929113105.1). Taxonomy (NCBI): domain Eukaryota; kingdom Metazoa; phylum Arthropoda; class Insecta; order Coleoptera; family Elateridae; genus Agrypnus; species Agrypnus murinus. The sequence goes on from OV816025.1 coordinate 197,760,050, forward strand.
GTCTAAAGTGATTTTATATGATACCCTACAGAAACTTCAGAAAGCTTAGAATGGCTTTTACAGAATTACTTTTCAATTGTACCAGTCAGGTACACATTCTAGGATTTAAATTGGTTGTGTAGCTCAGGTGCCTATAGAAATGACAATGAAAACTAGTTTGTCAATAGAAGAAGAAGAATACAAAAGAATGTCAACTGTCATTTTTCTCTTCGGCAAGTTTCTGCAACACTTTCTTGACTTGGTATTGTATTAAAATTCTATAATTTTTTTTCCCTTGGTTTTCAGCATACATATAGCATTCGAGTATACTGCAATACATGCGGCTTAAATTACATCAAAGATAAAAATACTGTATTGTTCAGATGGATTAGTTATTATTATAGTGTATGTATAACTGCACAAAAAAGTAATAAAACTGTAAAATAAAACTGCTTTCCGGTTACATTGCGTCAGTTAAAGTTAATTATTATCATTAGCACATGTTGGATTGCTAGTCATTCTAAGCTTGTTTGAATGACACTAATGATGTCATTATAATAAGTTGCACTTCATTTTGAATAAATTAGTTTAAATACATCGTTGTTGATATAAGATAAAAAGGTACCTATAAAGATGTATCTTCCATCATAACCACCCTTCCGTCCATTCCAAACAATTTAGGAAACGGATTCTTTTTTGTTGATATTTATTAATTATAAGGCAGGAGAGCGGTTATTTGGGCTTTTACCTTTCATTCTTGTTAATTTTATAAAAAGCTATCCCCGGTAAAAGCAGCTGCTTTTACCTGGGGGCACACACCCACTTAAGGAGGTTAGGGTTTCAAGTATTTCAAATCGTATTAAGAACAGAACATCTAAATAAATCACTTATAATTATTGTATATATAATGTATTTCATAAAGCAGGTATGTATCCCTTCCTCTGCATCTCTGTTGCCAACCGAACAGTGACCTGTCATCTTGGAGAACAGTTTCACGTTCACTTCCACAAAGGTGGGTTAAGACGGTAGAGGCTCCTGGCGGAACTCAACGTTTTTGCGTTTACGTGAAAACTGCTCAAAAAAAGTCGAAGACCGATATTACACTATAAAAGATCTTTGACAAATATCTTTTATAAAAGTTTCTTTATTTATTTATTTTTGGGCAAGGAATCGGGATGGCGGAGCATCCTTCATACCTTCTGGCACGGATTGCTATGATCATTTGGCCGACCCTAACTAGAATTTAATTGAATCTGGGGGAATTCCAGCCCCAGTAGGGATTCTTATCGTGCCAAACATCGCGTTGACAAGGGATCTACAGTTTTACCTTCTATCCGAGAAGAAGGCATGTTTTCAATTTTTCTCCGCTATGAGAAATTACCATCAGCCGGGGATCGAACCTGCGACCATTGGATTATGATTTAAACATGCAAACCACTAATCCATCGAGGCTGGCTTTTTGTAAAAGATCATTTATAAAAAGTAACAGTACAGAGTATTACCTTTTATCAAAGTTTTAACAGCCATTTATTAAAGTCTATAGGTACAGCCTGTTCGCAATTGCCAGCGCACTATTGCTATCTCCGTTATTATTGGAGCTACGAAGTCGGTTAACTTACCAAATTAGCAATATTTTCTCTGCTGATTAACACGGCGGAGACAAAAAAAACAATTGACCGTCGCATTTTCGAGTGATTTTCAAAAGTAACAATTTTTAAATGGGACACCTTGTATATTTTTTGTAGAAATGGATAAAAAGTTACGCCACTTTTGCGCCACATGTTCAGTTTATAGGAACTCTTTTTATTGAAATTCAATGGCACATTATATTTAAGGAGGTCCCGTACCTAACCTAACGTCGTAATAGACTTAACATAGGTAGCAGAAAGAGACCCAACTTTTGAACGGGGCATTTCATAGAAGAACTTGAGAAATAACCGAACTTTTTGTAACATAATTCGCGAAAATTAAAAAAGCTAAAATCAAATACTTTACAAATTTACTATTTTAAATAAAAATAAATTGTCAAACTTTTTTGTTTGAATTAGTTTGAGAAGTTAGTTGTTGCAGGGGGGATCATAACTTTTGCAGTCGACAGTAGTTATTAGATTACCATTATTACAGTTTTCCCATATAATAATTATTGTGTTTGATATGATAAGAAAAATAAACGATGACAAAATATTTTTCTCGTAAAGTATTTGCTTAATCTATCTCATATCATAACTACTATAAACCAACAGTAAATAACCCCAAATTCATCGATCATAGATACTCAATTATATAAAATTGTATAACAAAGCTACAGTTTGACTGTTTTAGATTAATTTATATCAGAATAATGAAAATCACATTTCAGTTTCCAACTTTAACATAAAACATTCTATTTACAGAAATGATTAATTAATCAAAAAGTAGATTTAGAAAAAAATCCCGTGACAAAGTACGAGGTAACGCCATAAATTCTCGGAATGATATAGAAAAAATAAACTTGGTAAAATCTAATAATCTTTATTTTTCAATATAATCTCCCCTAATGTCAATATACTTATTACAACATGGAATTAATAATTCAATGCCCTTGTAAAAATAATCTGAAGTTTTTCCTTTAAAATGTTCAATTACAGATTAAAACGACGTCCCCTAAGGTCTTTCTTTAAAATGGAAAATAAATAATAGTCACTAGGAACCATATCCGGCCTGTACGGTGGATGATCCAATGCTTCAAAGCCGCATTCGCGAATGGCAGCTTGTGAAATTGCGGCAGTATGAACGGGTGCATTGTCGTGTAATAATCGAACACCTCTTGTCAATTTTCCTCGACGTTTTTCACGAATATTGTTTTTCAATTTATGCAATAAAGACGCATAATATGTACTGTTAACAGTTGTATTGCGTTCTTTAAAATCAATCATTAAAATGCCGTCACAATCCCAGAATATTGTTGCCATAACTTTCTTTGTCGATTGAACGACTTTCGCCTTTTTGGGACGAGGTTCATCGGGTCGCCGCCATTCCATCGATTCCCTTTTGGATAGAGAATCATAATACAAAACCATTGTTTCATCTCCAGTGACAATGGACTCCAAAATCGGCTTTGGGTCGTCTCCACACAAGTTTAAAAACGAGCGCACACATTCGACGCGACGTTGACGTTGAACCGCAGAAAGAAGAAGCGGTACCCATCTTTTATTTTATTCATACCCAAATGGTCATGAAGAATTCGGCGAACACTTTGTTTCCGAAATGTCAGACATCACTGCTAACTCCTTAACTTTCAAACGGCGATCTTCTAATACCATTTCTTCAATGATTGCAACTTTTTGATGCGTTACCGCTTCAATTGACCGACCGGTGCGCTCATCATCTTCAAGAGATTCTTGCCCCAAACGGAAACATTTTGACCACTTTTTTACAGTGTAATATGAAGGAGATAAATCACCATGAACGCCGACTAAACTTGTTTGATTTGATTAGACGTGTGCCCTTCTTTTGTTAAAAATTTAATGACCACGCGGTACTTAATTTTCGTTAGCTGCGACATTTGCATGCACTCGTCACGATGCTTGAGTGGCTACTAAAATCTATTACGCTTCTAGCCATAATATATATAGTGTAGGCCTCTTAGATGTTCAACTATGACGCAACCGAGTTTGAACATGTTGGCACCTGTAGAAGCCTGGCTGGCCGAGAATTTATGGCGCTTACCTCGTACTATCACAGAACATCAATTTTATACTGATTATGAAGAATCGTCATCTTTAACGTTATGAAGATGGTATCATTGTCCTATTTATAGGTATTAATAATGTATGTAGGTCAAATGTAAACTGTGAATGAAAAACTTTAATCTTCTTCTGACCAGAAAAGAAGATTTCTCCATTTTATCAATCTCCCTCTACTTATTACCCGTTTCTAACAGAAGTCTACTCACCAGAGTGATGTTCAATAGAAATTGTTCATTATCGTAAATGTGGTACATACCTGCAACAAAAAAGGAAGTTTTTAATGCACATCTCGACAGAATTAAAAATAATTTACAGTTATTAAAAGTTTATTTTCAGGAATAACAAATGTATCTGTCGGTTAAGAAAATTACTAACTTCGAGATCTTTGGCTATGCACAAGAATGTGTACATATGTAAGTATTCAAGTTCAACTAGAAACTCATTAAGATTATGGCAATGCAAATTTTCCATCTTATTTTCTTATAAAGTGTGATTCGTACTTAGGGTATGTAAATGACAGATTAATCACAGGAGTAATGTGTCTGAATGACCTCGGCTCAGGGCAACACAGTTGATGGATGGATGCATTTTGCATTGGCGCCCACAACCTGTTTTGCAGTTCTTCACGTTTCTTGTTAATTTAAACTTTCTGCATTTTCGCTTTTTTGTTTTGCAAATATATTACTTTTGCCTGCCTACCTACGTATTTTAAATTTTTCTAAAAAGTTGTTCTAGAACCATTTACATATAATTATAACATATTAAATGCGTTTAATGAATTATTTTCTGCAGGGTTTTAAATATGAAATAATTCTCTGCAAAATATCGAAGATATAGTGGATAATTGGGTAGAAACCTTTGAGGTAACCGTCGAAAAAAGCTCTTTAAATAAAATGTTTTTTTAATAAAACATATACAGTAGGGCGTCTTTAATTGTATGGGTAAGAAAAAAATTACAATTTCAAAATACGTACCCTACAATATTTTTACATTACATGAAAGAAAGTTACCATAAAAATTTCAAATTGATCAGATCGTGCTAACCTGACCCGCATTGAGGTCAAAGTTCAGCTATTTTAGACTGTTTTTCACAAAACGGTTGTAGCTACGATTTATATTACACTGTTGCTTATACTACATACGATACGCGTATTCGGTTTAGCTGGTTGATTAATATCCCCCCTTCTTGCTTTGCGGCACGTTATATATCCATTCGTTCATGCTCTAGAACAATCCACCGCCAGTCCCGAACATTGTAGATGTGTCGGGAACCTACTCGCATGTTCGCCACCTGTGTATAGGAGTTTTCCCATTCATTACAATAATAATATTTGCTGCTACCCATTACCTGGCGAATCAGGGCCTAGAAGCTTGTGCTGGAGGAAGATGCGATCACTACTATTACTCTGCACCGACGTGCGGCTGCAGCCGGCTTAACAGATTATATAACACAAATCTCACATTTGTCACAAATCACATATTCTAGTTACGTTTTCAGTGATACTTATTTTGGATCATAAAAATATTTCTGTTTTTACTTTTTTGTAATATGGGATTCGTAGCGTTATTTTGGACGTGCTGCACTTGTGGTAGATGAGTGCTTTGAAAAAAGGCACGAATCCTCCAACAAGATCATTTAAACTGCGATAAAAAGTTGAAAAAATTGTATGCATCCTGGCAGCAATTGGATAAGAATTAGAACAGAAAAAGCGATGTTTGCAGGCAAAGAGAAAAAAAATTGAAGAAGTACATGATTTATTTGGCATCACACATGCCAATGCAATAGAAATGATGAAGATCTTAGAAAGCAGAGATACGATACTACTACCCGTGAAAACAGGTTAAAATCAGAAAGATGGAAATAAAATGAAAATGAAGGAAGCTAAAAGAGCAGATCCTTCAACAAGAGAAGAAACTGAATCCACTGATTAAAAAGTGTATGTAAGATTAGAAAGTGAAGTTTACGAAATGTTTTTAATGGGCAAGTAAATCTTTTTAGACGAGGTTTTGATCCTCTAACTTTAGAAGCGTCAGATAATAAAGAGAGTGAAAGAAAGAAACCCATTTCAAGCCATACAGATTACGACTTCAGGTGATACAACGGACTCTACTAAAATAAAAATTGTCATTTTTGGTTAATTGTCATTTTTGGAAATATATTTACAATTAGCAGTCATTCACTGGGATTCGAAACTACTTACAGCTTTAATTAGGAAATCTGAAGTAGATTGGCTGAATTAGTGTCGATTAATTAATTGCTATTCCAGAACTGTCAACAACAGGGCAAGAAGTATCTTAGCGGTCTATGAACTCTCTGCGATTGGGAATTAACAGATAAAATTGAAATTTTTAAACACAGGAAGACTAAATGTTGCTTGCGTTCTTCTAGAGTAAAAGAGAGAGAAAAAATCTTATTTTTAGCTTACCTCACCATATTTTCGAGGCGCTGCAAGCACTTTTTGCGGTATCTAAGTTGCCATACTATCTGTTAAGTTGGCTGCAACAGCACGTTGGTCCAAAGTAATAGTAATAATCGCCTCTTCCTCCCGCACAAGCTTCATGGGGCTTCATTCACTCATAGCTTCTGGGGCCTGGTTCGTCAGGTAATGGGTAGTAGCAATTATTATTATTATATAATAATAATAATTTCCAGTAAGAAGTATTATAAAAGCATTAGAAGTATGCTAGTAGTCAGAAGTATTAAAGAAAAGCATCACAAATGAGTTACATAAAATTTTTCAGTATGTAACTGCACGGTCCGTAAACTACTGCATCTGATCTTAACAAATTTTTGCCGCATGTTTAGTAAACACCCTGTATAGATTCAGAACTTTTACATTTCTTAATTATATAGTGTATAACTAATATAACTAGAAATCTCGTAAGGGAGGGTAGCTGTAATGATTTAGAACATATTTTCCTTATCACCATTTTAGATTTTTTCTAAATTAAAAACTTTTTTTGCTTGCTTCGTATTTTTAATGTAATGCGATTACAATGGGTGTGCTTAAAATTTAAAATGCGATTTTCTCGAAAACTATACACCGTTTAGTCTAACTTTACGTTCACGTCATAGATATAAAAGTAGTGACGTAAGAGTACAACCAACTGTGCAAATAATAACTTTCAAAATTGAATTTTATGAAGAAAGATTATTTGCTTTATAAATAATGATAAATAATAAAATTTAATTTTCATATATTTAGTAATACATTTATTTATAGAATAAATACAAATACGTTTTTAAACCAAAACGTAATTTGTTAATTTAAAGAAAAAATACACATTTATTTCAGCAGAAAACAGGTTGGTACACCTGTGTAAGCGACACGCTGTATTGTCAAATTTATTTCTTGTGTGTTCTAAGTTCGGTTTGCAATAGTTTGCTACCTATTTTGTACTTACAGTTGCATTAACTGAATAGAATTCTAGAGAGTTTCTCAAGCACTGAGAATATATCTTAAGACTGTTTCCAACATTTCGTCTGCGGAAGAAGTTTCCAGTCCAAAGAGGAAACGAAATCGAAAACAAACTACAGACATTGAACCTCTGTAGAGGCAAATATTAGCAATGAAATTTGTGAAATACATATACATATAAGAACAGTAAGTACCTGGTGTTATGTGTGTGGCTGTGCTCTCCAACCACATTTGGTTACAGGAGAACATGTATCACTTAATATTTTGTCAAAAAAATTTAAATCTAATTTCATGTATGAAGGAAGTAGAAGTTATTTATCCATTGCCTTACAACGAATTAGATTCGTATACTATAAGAATGACCATCCAAGACAAGGGATGATGGGGATGAACAAAGTCATATTGTTCATAAGAGAATAATTCTTTTAAAAACTTACACTGAAAATATGCAGCAGAGGTGTTGGATCAAACAAGGAATATCCAATTCCATATGGCAACAGCGCATAGTCTGACGTCATAATTTAGTAATGACGTGAACGTAAACTTACACTAAATAACCTATAGCAGCAAACAACCACGTCTTGATAAGGAAAATATGTTCTAAATCATCACAGCTACCCACCCTTATGAGGTTTTTAGTTACCTACATTATTTACACTCTATATAGATTCCGCATCCTATCCATCCATATATACTACAACGAGCTTGTTCGGGGTATGTATCCTATACTTCGAGTTGTTTTTATAGTTGGCGCTACTTCGCGGTGGAAAGTTTAAGTTCTAGCGAAAAAAAAACCTAACATAAAAGCAGCTTTCTTTTGCTAAGAAAACAGCGTACTTAATTTCAAGGTTCATACCTGCATTATTATTATTAGTTAAGTGAATTCATTGTTCCTGAATTGGTGAATTTGCTTGATCAAGGTTTGAAGAACCGGTCTTGTTCGCTAGTACAAATTTATGCTTCAATAATTTGGCAATAACCTGAATTAATAATAAAGAAACAATCTACATATTGTCATAATATTTCATATATCAAAAAGTAATTCACCCACAACATAATTTTAAACAAGCATATTTATGAAATTTCTTTTATGAAGTATAATACGATTATTTATAATTAACATGCACAATTGTACACTACAGTCAGATAAAGGATATCTATAATAAAATGTAAGGTTTAACCTAAAACATACAAGCTGTATTGTAATAGGAGGTATACAAGTATTTACTATCTTACCTTATCAATTAATAGTTAAAAATGTATTTTCAAGTTAACGAGATTCCTCAGTTGCATAAATTTCTTATATTTCAAAATTTCATAGCTCTTGGTTAAATTATTTTGGTGGAGGTTTGTAAAACTGCTTCTTTACCACATAATTGTTACTATATTAAATGTAGGGCTACTGTTGTGTTTGTATGTGTATAAATATGTATGTTGTTTTGTATTGTTACTATCGTATAAAAACATGTAATTATATTGCGCTTTTGGCACGTTCAATGAATATTGTTATTTGGTTTGAATTTTCATGTTGTCGATACCTAAAATTATGCAAATAAGGATATAATGTTTAAATTTGTGAAGATAGGAAGGTGTGAAAAGGTAATTTCAAGTAATTAACTTAATACAAGTTGTAGGGATAGGGATGCCATCGACATTCAGTAATAAGGTTAATTTTGGCTGTTCATACAAGTATTATATATCATTGAATTCGGAATTTAATATCCTATAAGACTATTTAATTGATTTTTGCTTTAATGAAAATTTGTAACTAAGAATTTGGTTATTATATTCATGTAATGTCAACAGTCTTTTGTTTTGCTGACATTTTCTAGTATAGAGTTCAATTTTTTACCAAAATCATATATAAGCACAGCCATTTTGTAAGAAACTCTCTTCCAATTCCATCTTTCAAGAAGTGCACAACCTTTTGGGGAACATAAAGTAATTTAAGGTTGTTATAAGTTCAAATGTAAACAAATCAATGTCAAGATTTTGAGGTTAGTGATATTTTTAAGAAACATCAGTGTTTAACATTTAAAGATTTAGAAATCAAAGGGTTTAATTAACATGTGCTTCATGTTAAACAAGTGGTTAATTTATTTTTCGATGGAAGTATTACTAGAAAGAAAAATTTGGTTGGATTAATGAATTTGGACTTTAATAAAAATTAATATACTTACTACTATTGTTACAATTAAATGGATTTAAAATTCCAATTAGTAAAGCCCTTCATTTGGAAATATTCGGAAGAGGTCCTTGACACAGTTTATTGATAATTGAAAAAAAAGTTGGCAATCCTCTGGCGTCAAATATTTAAAAAGGAATTAAAATATAAACCTGAGTTTTTATTAATAGTTAGTTTTATTTTTAGTAATGAGGAAATATGATGATACCAAAAGTATTAATCTCCAAATAAAGAAACCTGACTATTTTGGAATTAATTAAAAATTAATGATAGAATTAAAAAATTCTATAGAATAGAAAAAAAAATAGAATTTAGAATCATATCATAAATCTTAAATTTTAATTTTAATCAATAACTTAATTTTTTTATGAAACTGCTGTTAATTCAACGGGTTCTGCTTACTAGTACATTTGATTTTCTGTAACTGACCACAAACAATTTCATGGTCGGTCAATAGTACATTTGTGTGGTTAAAATCAGGTGTTTCACCTCCACAAGGTTGATCACGTTTAAAAATAAAAATATTTTAAGTCGAAAAATATTTCGAGGATTTCACAACGATCTTTATAAAATTCTGACTTATATTCGTATTTAATATTACTTATGGTTATGAATTTTACTTTTGTTATAGAAATCTTAGGGTTAAATTGATTGTGTTAGATTGATATAAAGGGCGTTGCACTCAATCGTATTTAAGAAATTAGTCTCTATTAAAACTACATAGTCTTTGGGTATGTTATGGAAAAAACACTTCATACCTCATGCCCCAACAATCAATGGTGTCAATCAAAAGATATTGTCGTGTGGAAATGTAGAGTAAGAATTTACCTGCACTTAACCCTTAGAACTGACCCATGGACGCACGTCAGATGTCACGAAATACCTCACATAAATTCTAACAATCTCACTGGCAGTCAAAAAGTGTTGTTATGTAGAGTAATAGAGTAATAATACCCACCCGAGTAGTTAGGAAAGAGTAAAAGATACTGAGAAAAGCCAATTGATTTTTGTGCTTTAATTAGTTTTAGACGTTAGTTACTGTAAATTTTCTTCTACTATTAAACAATTCACACGAAATCCGAGTTCTAATTAATAGAGTGTTTACAATATTGTGCATAAATATATAGCAAAAATATAGTTAAACATTATAACAAGTGTCTTTCAACAGATATAGTGAAATACAGTTGCTACAGAAAACTTATCTAGATGTTCCACAAAATAATTTTCTTGTATCAAAAATTAAGAAAAAGATTATCAACCAGTATCAAAATCTGTGTATGCAATCTTTACTTGCGTTAGTGTTTCTGTGACTCTTTAGCTTTATAGTGTTCCAATGAAAAGAAGGTTGAAGATCGCTACCGCAGAATACAGATATTAGACTATACAGGGTGTCTCGTAATAAGCACATCGAACGCGGCAGGTAGTTAGACATCGATAAGACAAACAAAAAATCCTTACAACATTTTTTCTCAGAAGCGTAGTTTCCGGGAAAAATGCAAATAAAGACGGGTATAATGTTTTTAGCACATACAGTAGTGTTTGTTATTTTTTTCAAACAAGACGTTTTATGGTTTGTTATGCTTACGTTGCAACCTGATCCTTTTACAATACAATTTTATGAGGTCAGCCAGTCAAATGGTAATTCCCAGAACGCTGACGATTAAGAAAAGGATATTGGTGTTGGTCAAGTCTTTGCAAAAATTCGCCGTACATTAAAAACCTGGAGTTCTCATTATTAAAATGTTTAATTAATGTACCTAATCAAAACAAAGCATCATGTGATAGTTCGTGGGATTCGCACATCGCATCACAGATATTAGAATTCGTTAATGTAATTTTCTTAAAAAGTCGAATGGGTTTTGTTTTTTAAATTTAATTCAAAGTCGCACACATAAATGAAAACTCCCTTTAATCTAATTATTTACGTGATTAGGAATTCAAAAGTTGTCTAAAAAATGAGGTAAGATATTCTGTTATAGCCGTTGAAATTTATTTCGAGTTTCATGTTTTGTTATGTTTACATTTCTGCAACATGATCCTGGGTACAAAACAATTTTATGAGGTCAGTTAACTAGATGACTTATACTATTCATTTCTTTTCAATGTCATTGCGTACTCCAGGGTTTTTTAATAACAAGAACGCATTAATAACTGTTTAGTTTGTTATGATACGTCGTAAAAAATATCAGTGGTGTATCTAAATTCTCTAGTATAGTTGCGCTTCATAAAATTGCATAAAAGGGAATCGAGAACTGAATGCTGCGCTACCTTTGTTTGTTTTGGTCTAGGGACGAAGCCAGTCGTTTCGGGTATCTATATCCATCTGAAGCACGTGGTTTGTAATGTCTCACTTCTTCTATTAATAGTAAATACGTACCTAAAACTGCATGCATACAATGAATAAAATTGCTATTAATGTGACAAGGATTTAATATATTTGTGTTTTTCTATCACGTTTTACTCTTTATCGAAAAATGAATTAAAAAAATTTCCAAATATCGAATTTTACAGTACCAGATATGTAAGGCCACGTTTAAATTAAATTAAATAAATTCCCGTTAGACACAGATGGCTGGTAAAAATTAACTACACAATTTTGTTTATTTATACGTGTTGTATGAATTACAATTAGTCATCATTTGAAATGTATCTTTTAGTAAAACGAAAACCACTATGTGAACCAAGCGCAGCAATTTAACTGCAATAGTCCAATGTAACACAAGTGGGCGTTTGAAAATGTTGGGTTTGGACTAGAAAAATACACAGTAATATGTGATCTCATCATGTTTGTCTAGCTTTAAAATTTCAAAGCTTGCAATTATAAACTTTATTCTTTATTCATGATATCAATATCAACATCCGCGCGTTATAATTTTATATGTACTTTTCTAAAAACGTCGGTCAAAATTACCCAAAATTTGAACTTTCCCTAATCAAAAAACTTTATTAAGATTTTTTGTTCCTAATGCCGACAGAAATGCGCTGGTAAAGTCCGGTGTGTGGGATATGAGACACCCTGTATACACTACCTACATATATATATCACGGACGTACTTAGATTATATTTCATAAACTTCATAATACCACAGATAACACAGACAAGTGTCTCTAAACCGGAAAATCCTGCTCAATTTTTGTAGTCTCGAGTCTCGAAAAAAATAATTCGAGATACGGGACTTTTGTATACCAGGTATTCAATTAAAATTCTTACTTTAGAATTAAAGGTTTTATTTATTTCAATTTCTTGAACAAATTATTAGTTAAAAAAGCAGCTTTGAAAAAGAGTGTCGCCTTACACATATTACACAGGTGGTTTTTTAAAATCAGTTTTCTTGAGATAAATCAGTGAATAGCCATTTTAAATACATACAAATTATCTACAAACCATCTATGAACAATCAATAAAGGAAAAGGAATTAGTTTCTATAAAAAACTATCGTTAAATCTGATACCTGGCCAGGGAATTCATTAAGTACACTTATACTTTTTATTCACTTATATACAAATAGGGTTTTCATCCGGGATTGCCTATCTCATTTTATAAACATGTACTAATATTTTTTAAATTAGTTAAGTAGTCTTCCTAAAGACCTAAACAGAATATCCTTAAATTATTAAGTACAAGCATTGTGTTTTCATTCATGTGTCTCGGTATTCTGCGAGACAGCCAGCGCTACCTAGCGCTGGATTACCCAAACCCTATTGAACTACGCGATGTAAGAGAGGTGAGGATCCGAGCTTGAATTCTTTTTTCGTATTTCAACAAAAGCAACAAGTTACTAAAGCTTACCCATTAGGGTAAGCAGTTGGCACCTAGTTTTTAGTTAAAATTCATTAAAATATGGCCTTGATCACGCTAACAAGCAATCGCCGTTTTCAAGAGTTAAAGGGTTCTAATAGTTTCTAGAGTATGTTTACTAAATACATTCCTGAATTTGATTCATTTGAGTTAGAGAGATATTTATGAGAACTCAGTAAACTAGAAATAATAAAAAAATTTGGGTGCAAACTTCAAATAATTTTTTGAAATAATACCTGGCTTGGCTGAATCATCCTCATATCCAGGAAATTTTTTGTAAAAGCTATGAATGACTTAAAACTTGCCGAAAAAAATACAACACTAAACAGGAAAGGTTTGGCCATAAAAAAAGAAAAAGATTATTTATGTATTAATGTATTGCTGCCCTTTTGAATAAATATATTTAGTTAATTCCAATGGGAACTTTTGGGGAAAAGTGATTAGAGGATTAGTTACAACTGTTTTAAAAAACAATATTTGGATTTTAGTGTTAGATACCTATATAAAATTATTATCCAAAATTCTGGGGAATTCTCGAGTGCCGGAAATAGAGAAAATTATCAAAATTCAGTAACAATGCAACAGATCTCACACTGTAGACTATTTACTAGAAATTATAGATTACAATCCACTACGAACATAAATTACCTATGGAATGCAACTTGTGTGCTTTCAACCATGGATTGTAGCCAATGGCTATAGACTGTAGAACTAGGAACTATAGAGAAACACTAGACTGAAGAAATACAGCATTTCAACGGCCATACATGGACTCTATTACATTTTTTTTGACTTCTCCGCTGTTCGATTTCTCGTGTTTAACCTAAAAAGTTTCTTCTTAAAAGGTTTTTCTCCACTGTATTATTATCTCACGGGTGTTCGGGAGACCACACGACGTTCACCCTTAAAACTGGCTGTCTTCTACCCTATCCTTGGATCCTAGATCCTGGGCAATGGATGAAGCTGTCAGGTCAAGTGTGTGGTAGAGAAATTCGTGAGAATTCTCGACGGTTACTCATACCGATCACGGAGAGCCCTGGTAATATGATACCGGTGTGAGCGGATTCGAATCTCGCCTTGGATGTCATTTATGGTCACCAACGGAACCCGCTGTTTGACCGAGGTCATTTATGGTCACCAAAAGAACCCGCTTATTGTCATTATCATGTTTATTATTATGTTTATTATCCCGCTTTTTGGCATATGGGAAACTGCAAGCCGCTAGGTAAATGTGCTTAGGAGCTATCCCGACCACCCTATGATCCGGACTGCAGCCGGGTACAGTGATTGGGAGAAGCTCTGAAAGCCATTACACTTAAGGAAAGTTGAAGCGAATACATAGCCTCTCACAATCAAGACAACTTCACCTTAACGGGTACACACTGGGAGTCTATAACGTGTAGACTTAAACGAAGCTCTGTCGAGGGCCCACCAAGCCTATATATTGGTACATCGGGGTGGCAAAACCATTAAAAAACCAAGTCCCGCCACAATTGAGGTTGGATTCGATCGGGCAGTGGCCCCAACCCCTGTCTCGGGGAGGAGCTTGTGAAGGTATGAAATAGGACTGGAGGGCTCTCTATTCAACTGAGTTAAGTTGGGGGAATAGTCCTATTGCTGGACGAGGTACTTCACCCCGTATGAAAGAGGACGGGAGGGTACCGGCGGGTGAGGACGTGTTAAGTCGATCGCTCCGGTACTAGCATGGATAGCTAGTAGAGGGTGGATAGGCAACCTCGCTCCGACCAGTGAGCTGACTGAGAGCAATTGCTATGCAATTCGCGCGCTGATTGAGCGTATCTTAATTACTTCCTCATTGGAAGGAACATGGAGGTATGTTCACACGGGGACTCCACGTAAAGCATTCAGATAATCTCTGTATTATTATCTAATATTGACATTCCTAATTTAGCCATGCTTTTAACTATACATTTTTTAGTGGCAACGCCTTCTTGATTTGGAGAATTATGCTTATCGGTGTTTTTTTTGGAAATGTTTGTAAAAGTTATTTCTCCCTTTTTACCAGTTTCGCTGTGATTTCGCTTGGAACATGTAGTAGTGTGTATTCCATTCACTTGTGAAGTTATAAATATAATTTTCCTCTTTGAGGTATTTAAGAGGATGGTAGTTTAAATATTTACTGTGAATTAAGCTAAGTTTGGCTTCACGTAGGTGATTTTTAATACACTGGAAATAATTTCTAGTGAGGTTTAACCGATGCGTTTCAAGGTATCCTAACTACAATTCCACTTATTAGATCTTAACTATGCATAGTAATTCCTTGTTTTTGTAGGAAACTCATAGCTAAAACATAACAAGCAATTCGTGGCCTTCGAACCTATGTTTTTGAAGCCGAAACCATCTATTCGGTGCGCTTTAGTTAATAGTGAAGACCTTTTAATTAACTGCAGATTCTCCTTCTAGCGTTCATCGTTACCATTACTCTAATTACTTCTCTGGAATTTTGGGTTGTCAAAATGAATGTAGTCAAAAATCTACTACCCCTCTTGAAAACCACTGTGGGAGCATATAACGCACCAGGTGTTTATCCAAGATAACGTCAAGAGAAGGACAGACTCCGCCCTTTTATTCACAAACTACTGCTATCTCTTGTTTCCTACTGAAACTTTTGTAAATTATAAAAATTTTTCTCTTAACTGTAAGAATATGTGTTAAATATACAAACTGTGTTATTGCATTTGATTTGGTGTAATTGAACCTTTTACACGGTTGCAAGATTTCATTTAAATGCTTTTTCTGTAGAAATCATATAGTGTAAGTATCTGAGATTTTTAATAATTTTCTGTTTAGCTCTAAAATAAGCTTGGATGATTGAAAAGATTGATTTTAGAAATATAAGAACTGATTAATGGTTGTCTATATTGATTTATTAGATATATTAGTGTAATATTTACATCCTGATTTTGTATAAACTAAAATAATTAAATTAATTAACCATGGGTATAACACATTACCATCCAGCTTCTTGTGGTAGGAGAAGGTTGACTATGCAAGCCACAACGTTCCTCGTATTTCATAAGATCAAAAATATCCTTCAAAGAATTATACCTATTTAGACAGCACCCTTAAATGTTCTTTATTGGGTGAATGAAAAGATTTTCTAATATCCTTTACAATGAGCGCGAAATCTTGTAGATGTAATCAAGGCCGTATTCAAGGGGGGTTTACCCCCCCGGGAATAAATTTCTGGCTACGGCTCTGGATGTAATAGATTTTTTGTAGACTATTCAACTCACATGTCATTTATTAAAAATTGACCAATTAAAATGCAGCATTGATAGACATTCGTGAAACCACCACAAAAATAGTCGACATAACTTTGACTACTAATGGTATTATAAGTGATTAAACACTTTCCATTTTAGTTTTTTTTTTCTAAAAAATGCATTCTCGAAACTTTTACTGGTATATATTCCCATATACTCGCATAATACAATTATCCATTAATTGCAGTGAAAACGTCTACAGTTCTATTGAGTAAAAACAACCGAACAAAACGACGATATTATTGTTTACATATACTTATATTCAACTTCGCCAGAAGTTTTTGGTTTCACAGTAAATAGGAAATTATATATTTGCGTTTCGCAAGCTGAAAC
The DNA here is from genome assembly GCA_929113105.1 of Agrypnus murinus. NCBI lineage: Eukaryota > Metazoa > Arthropoda > Insecta > Coleoptera > Elateridae > Agrypnus > Agrypnus murinus. The sequence goes on from OV816025.1 coordinate 197,776,780, forward strand.
CGCCCGCTATCATAACATTAACAGCTGCTTTTTCCCTACTGTCGGAAGTATACAATAGCGCATTCAATTCTATCCAGATTGGAACAGAACAGAGATACATACAATTACATAGACAAAAGGAATGCATTGACTAAAACTTGTGTAGTTTAGATTTAATAAGTTCATTTACCCACAACCCCCAACAAAACAAAGTCAAAAGCTATAATTACGAAATCTATTAAACAAATTAGTTTAAACGTCATGTACGATTTCTTGTCAAAAGGGATGATAATACGTTACATAATATCTAAAATCTTAAATACATTTTTTTAACAGTTTACATTAGGAGAATGAATAGGCAATCTACTAACGAGCTTTTATGATTTTGTAAAGATTTCAGGTTTAAAAGCTTTTGTAGGTAGGTTTAGATAGATTTCAGAATTAACCTCCATTGTGTGTAAGCCAGGGTTAAAAGGTTGAGATTAGCGATAGCGTAATACCGGTGTCAGTAATGTGACATATGTGATAGCTCCTTTCTTCAGTGAAGTAAATAATACTTTCTGTTGTTAGTTATAAATTCTTATTGATATTATTATAAATTCTAACACTTTTTAGCCATATAATATATGTATACTCTTTCATATTTTATCTATGCCAATACCTCTCATAAATAAAGAAAAAACTATCAGCCGATAAAATTAAAATTAACAAACAGGATTAATAATAGTTATTTATTTTATTAGTGGGATAAAGGCATTATCCCATAACATATACGAATTCGTTGAGTAACATTCGAAGCATAGCAACCAGGCAATTATGCTCATGATTTCCGTATCCCACTCAGTGTGATAATAAACTTCATTATATCACTCAAATGAATGACATAATGAGTTCTTATCCAAGCAGACGTAGATAATAGTTATTTGTGTATTTAGTGCGCGAAATGCTACTTTGGTGGACAAGAATGAAAGTCTTTTGACGAGGCGCAGCCGCGTCAAAATCTAATTCGAAACCACCAAAGTCATTTCAAGCATGAATTGCACACGTTTTTTTACAACGTTATTGAATTAAACCGAAAAAGTAGAAAGAAAAATCATTAAAAATAACACCAGCAAAATTTTATTTTAGCACAAAGTGAACAGTTTCGCTGTTGCTACGGAAACGACATTGCTGAAAGGTAAAAGAAGATGTACGATTATGTTATGCATGCATGCTGTGGATAAAGGCTTTGATATGGCAAAGTAGTAGTGTTATAGCAAAACATGTTATGTGCCATTTTTATAATTTTACAGGAGAAGCAAAAACAATTTTGTATTAGCATGTACCAATATAGTACATAGTGATTTTCAATAGTTATTTACATTACAAGCTGCGAAAGTTTACTTTTAGGTGCAAGGTGTTTTTGATTGGCCGAGGCGAAGCGTAAGCGTAGCCGAGCACCTGAAAGGTCTTTCGCAGCGTGTAATGTATTAAACTTTTCATTCTTCCCTTGACATTTATTAACTACCGTAAATAAATAAATAAAATGATGATTCAGTCATTATAATAAAATAATGTTTGTATATACAACAGTATTGTTACCAAGGTAATGTTGACAACAGCCACCTTACGTATAATATTATATTTTAAAAAATTGACAGTTTTACTTCGTTGCCCAGGGACCGAAAGTTTTTCATACCGAGCAACTACCTCGTATGTTTTACTTGCGCTTTCGGTTGCCTTGTCAAGATAGAAAGTTACACTTTCGTAAAGGGGAGAATGAAAAAGTAATGTTTCAAAAGAACTCAAGTAAAAATAACTAAACCCTTTGATCAACTTGAAGTATACTTTATTTGGGGCCATTTAATGCCAAAAAGTTCATTTTGAAAAAAAAGGCAGATAGCATGTTTTGCCATAACACTACTGAAGGACTATGACGCGTACCTAGACCACACCACTAGACAAGTTAAAAAGAAATATGTAATTCCAGAAAACAAGTGGTTAAAGAGGTATGTGAAGTTAGCGGACAAATTTCGAAAAATCAATTAAATCAACAGAGTTCCGGGTCGCGGCAGAATAGTTCTACAGTTCTTGCTAGCTTTTTTAAAGAGTTCTGCAGAAGAACTCCTAAAAACCTGAGAAAACGAAATTGCCAGCCAACTTCACGAGGCGGACAAATTACAAAAAATGCAGAATATTTTTGGAGTTCTGAATAGTACGATAATAGTTCTATAGTTCTAGATAGGTTTTAGAAATAGTTCTGAAGAAATAACGGAATAAGAATAAAAATAAAATTTCAGAAATAGAAACAAAAATTGATCGAGGAATTTCTTAAGAACTATTGTTAGAAGTCTTCTGCTGCGACCCAGAACTCTAATCAGAACTGCGATATCGTTGATTTTAATTTCATCCCCTATTATACATCAAATTACCAAAATTAATCTTAAATATTGGGATAGTTCCTTTAATTCTCACGTGAGAGAATTATTCCGATTTTTCCGATCACGTGAGAATTAAAGAAACTATTCCAAAACTTATGATTAAATTTTATAAATTTGTGAATTAATAGGGGATGAAATTAATATCAACGTAATCACAGTTCTCATTAGAGTTCTGGGTCGCGGCAGAAGAGTTCTAATAGCAGTTCTTCAGAACTTTTTAGATCACGCGAGAATTAAAGGAACTATCCCAAAAATTAAGATTATATTTGATAAATTTGTGTGTAATAGGGGATGAAATTAAAATCAACGATATCGCAGTTCTGATGAGAGTTCTGGGTCGCGGCAGCAGAGTTCTAACAATAGTTGTTAAGAATTTTTTTGATCACGTGAGAATTAAAAGAACTATCCCGATATTTAAGATTAATTTTGATAATTTGATATATAATAGGAGATGAAATAAAATCAACGATATCGTAGTTCTGATTAGAGTTCTGGGTAGCGGCAGAAGAGTTCTAACAATAGTTCTTAAGATTATAGCCAGAAATTCATCAACTTCAATCGAAGTTCAAATTTAACTACATGCATAAAGATTTTGAGCCAGAGTAACGAGCTGAAATATTATAGCCGGAAATTATATCTTTAAAATGTTTAAGTTTTAAACGTTTGCCCTACCATACAAATTGTAATCGAAATTCAACTTTAACTACATGAGAATTGCGAGCCAACTATGGGCTTCAATAATAGACATATTCCATTTACTCCATTTCAACCCTTAAACTACAGCATTTGATAAAATAGATAAAGACACAAACAGACACCTCAATAAAGTTAGCACCTCCATTTTGTCGAATTTATAAATTTTTGGTATCATAATTTTGGACCAATTCAAACAATGTTGGATCGACCCCTAATAATTAGCACTGAAAAGTTAACTGGGTGTGTTAGTCGAGCTCAAATTAGCGCCCACTTTAAAATTTTCATTTCTGATTAATAGGGGTTGGTTGAACATTTTTTGTATCGGTCCAAAATTAGTCTATAATTAGTCCAAAATTATGGTATTAAAAATCTTGGAAATTCGACAAAGTTGAGGTGTTAACTTCATTGACACAAAAAAACACACCTCCTGCACATAGTACATAGTACGGGTAGTTGCAGAACATAGTTAAATTACTTAAATTACAGTTTTAAACTCGGTAATGGAATTATGAACTGACTCAAAGATATGTGCTTGAGTTTCGAGCTCTAACCCGTAAGGGTAACTTCCAGAAAATCTGTAATTTCAACAGAATAATTACGAGTAATCCAAAAAATATATATGTACTATTCTGGCAGGAAAATTCCGCACGATTTTTATCAAAGAGGCTGATTTTTCTTAAATTTTAGGTGTATAAGAAAGACTTTTCATGATATGATTGCCATGTATTAAATTTTGACACACTTTGATGCCTGATGATATGCGCATCAAAAATAACTATTGCAATAAAAATAAAATAATATTAGTCGATTTTATTATTAATATAAAAATATTTCATTTTGAAGAAAAGAATTTATACCAAGATACATAAGTACATTATTTTTATTTAAAAACTGTGCACGAAATAAAATTAATAAATAAAATATAATACAAATAAAATAAATGGTTGTACAACAATATGATTACAAAAATCTTCATCAAAATTGTGTTCAAAATTTAAGTTTAACGTGGAACAAATTATAAATATAATGTAGTCAGTAGCGTAACAAGACGACATTGGTCCCCGGGGCAAGATAATCATTAGGGCCCCCACACGGTCGCAAAAAACAGGAAAAGATGTGTGACAGATCGAACGATTAGATATTTGTTAAACATATGTTTAATTATTTAACTTGGTTAGTTAGCTAGCTTAAATTAATGAAGATCAGTAAAGTGTAAAGCGTTTGATGAGATCTTAGTTTTTGGCACTACTATGTGGCCTTTAATATCTTTCTTCGGCAATATTCAACGTAGGAATTTTGGGAGCTCATAATTATATCGGGTGACATAGGGGAGAGGCTCAAGCTTACATGTTCTTTAAATGGATTTTTGATGAAATTTGGTATGGATCTATTAGACGTATACTCAGATCTTTTAGCATACAAATCGAAGATGGCCCACTTCCGGTTTCCATGACCACATTTTTCGATTCTTGATTGGAACACTCTGTATATTTTTGCATATTTGGATTTTGATAAATCACAAAATTTTATACCTACATATTTTACATTTTTTTCTGCACTTATAGAATTTTATGTTCATCACTTAGAGCACATAGAGTGTCTTAGCTTCTACCTCCCTCAATTGTTTTTAAAGCGCTGATTTGGTAAAATTAAATTTTAATACAATTTCTCCGAATAAATTCTCGATGGTATGTAGTAGATTGTTTGCACAATCTTTGGTTTTACTTATTAGCAATATATCATCAGCGAAGCCAAGACTTGATAAATGGTTTTCGTTTGGTACTGTAGTGATTTACTACATTCCTTGCAATCTAGAAGGTAGAGAACATGCAAAAGCAGTGGCGGGATTTCAGGTCTTTATTGGGGGAGAGGAGGGCCAAAGTCGTGCTCTTGAGGAATCTGAATATATCTGTTATCAGTTACATATTTTTTAGATATACTTTTATTGCATAAATAAATTGAGACATATTGACACATTAATCTTAAATAAATATTGTAAATATTTTCAAAAATGCAAAAATTATTCTTGGTTGTCCCATCATTGGGGGCGAATCGCGCAATTGTGCAAAAGGGTCGCTATAACAACTGATAAACAAGAATTAATAAACAGATATCAAAAGTAATACACGTTATTTTATTATCTTACAAATAATAAATACCTTATTGATTTGTTATAATATTCTAATATACATATATAACAACAATCTTCTTCAAGAGCCACATACATTATAATTGGTGACCCCGACTACGCGAATCTCCTCAACTCGAATATATTTAACATTTCACAACAAAATGTTTCTGCGGATGCATGGATTCCTTTTTGAGTACCTGGGTAGCACGCTTTGAAGTTCCCAAATATGCTACCACGATTAATGCTCAAATATCTCATTCTCATGTGTGGTATCGCTTCACATACATGTTCACTTCGCATTGGGGGATTAAACACATCAAGGCACATTTCGCCCTATCAGTCATCGAAATATTCATCCGTACTTTCAAACAAGCCATCCGCACAACTAAATGTGCGTGAACCATGGATTATGCTTAGTTTACGAGTTACAGTTAACAAGGACTAATGAATACCTAGGCTAGGCCTGTTTACTTTGTAGATTAAGTTAGCATAGGTATTTCTAGTTAAAAAAGTTACAACAGTAGATAATCTCAAGTATCACTTCTCACGGAAGTTATTGTCGTTTCTTGGTAACTGCACCCGCATCTAGTTTTTATTAGTTTTATCTATAGTCTATCCACAAACCATGCGAAGTCATAAATTAAACTGACAGCCAGGTAAAGCGGATTACTACAAGGGTTTTATATTGTCATTTTACTAGCATTTTGCGGCTGCTTATAATAACAGCAGAATTTACGGCTTTAGCAAATCACAATAGAAAACCCTTGTAGTAATCCGCTATCTTTCGGTACCTAGCTGTCAGTTTAATTTATTACTTCCCGTGGTTTTCGGACTGACTATAATAGTTTCAGTATTATTGTTGTTATTGCTATTTTATTTTGCATTTTAGTTATAATCATGAGTTAGAACTCATGATTATTATGAAAAGCATCCTGTTTTGGGACAGTTCTCACAAATGGTATAAAATAGTAAATAATTTTTTTTAAGATTTTACGATTAAAATACTAGAAACAAACCTAGCGAACCTTCCAAGTTCGAGTCTCAGGAACTGCTCAAGTCAATCAGCTCGCGAGCTTTACGAGTGCGAGTTCGAGCATGAGCGCGAGTTCGAGAATCTACACGTACCGTCGCGATTTCAGCAGTAGGCTGCAAAACTCAACAAAATATATATCCACATAATCATTAATGGCAAACTCGTGAATAATCAAATACACGAGTGTACAAAGTTTACGGAAGAAAGCATTTGAAAACGATCCGGAAGAAATGGAATGAACCCTACCAAAAACAGATGTTTCCTTACTCATCCGTCCCTCAACACATTAACTTGGTTAATAAGAAGATAAGAAGCACAGTCAGCCAACATCAAGAATGCGGTGTCACTTTTGCAAACGGGAAATCTTGATTAATACTTTCCAAATATTGTAAATGCTTAAGTCAGTGCTTAATGTGTTACCAAATTCTATATCTATTTTTTCCATAATTTATAATCTGTGTTATAAATGTATGTTCTGCAAGAAATCATTTCACTCACCTACTGCAAGTGAAACAACACTTGCAGTTCATTGCAGTAATGGGAAATATGTTTACCGAAGTAATCAATAAAGATTAATTGAACGTCTTAATTCTAAACGTTAAAACCCCTCTTCATTATTACGACTACTTCAACTTCCGGCAAAACCATCGCAGGATGTACTTACACTTCTAACTATTATCACATGTTGTCCCTACACTAATTCTAAACTCATTTTAATGATGGCATCAAACTAATAAGTCGCGTTTCGTTTGGAATTAATCATTATCCTTGTTGAAGAATTTCGTGATATAAGATGATGCACGACAGCGAATTTCGATCCTTTTATCCACCAGTCTTTTATGTTGGCGCTGGTGATTGTACTTGAAATAATAATAATCACCCCAAACTATTTTTAACCTAATAAAACAATTAGAGCGCAGCTTAAATGTTTTTAATTGGTAAGGGTTTTGCCTTTTCTCCAATGGCTTGCCTCTGGATAATAGCTATTACGTGTGTCTCCACTTAAGAATTAAGAGTTTTAGTTTGCTGTGAATTTTAACTGTTGATTGCTAATGTATCAATACCATTCTTTTGCCACGAAGAAAAAGTGCAAGAAGATTTGAGCCGTCTAAAAATACGCGACTGGAAAGAAACGATTAGATAAATTAAGAAAATAAAGAAACGGATAGAAACGAATAGTGCTTATCATCATATATACATATACACGTAGGGTGGTCCAACAAAAAAGCAAAGTCGGAAATCTTATGCTCTCACCCCCTAGGATTATTGTATATTGAAAAAAAAGTACCCCTATTTTTTTATTTTGAAATCGGTTGATGTTTAGGGGTTCCTCAAACCCTTAAAGTATCACATGTATTTTATATGGGAAAAAACACGTTTTCGTAAATTTGGTATAGAATCCTAGAAAATCAATATTTTTCAACCGGACTACTCTGTTTCTCTTCAGAAATGTTCAGAGAATGACATCCAATAATTTATTTGTTAATTTTTTTTTATTAACTATTTTTTTACAGACCCGTGAAAAAAGCCATACATGAAAGAAACACAGAAAAATCGTTAAAGAATATTTATTACTATTTTTTAATATAAAATATTTTGATAAATAAATTATTGGATGTTATTCTCTGAACATTTCTGAAGAGAAACAGAGTAATCCCGTTGAAAAATATTGATTTTCTAAAATTCTATACCAAATCTATGAAAAAGTGTTTTTTCCCATATAAAATACATGGGAAACTTTAAGGGCTTTGAGGTACCCCTAAACATTGTCTGATTTCAAAATAAAAAAATAGGGGTACTTTTTTTTCGATATACAATAATCCTAGGGGGTGAGAGCATAAGATTTCCAACTTTGCTTTTTTGTTGGACCTCCCTAATATAACTTGATGTCAAAAACATATGACCTAATGTCACTTTGATTTAAAGCACCTCGCTTTGTAGCAGCTTAATTCTCGGCCAGAAATGGTATAAACATATATATTATTAAATAGCATAAAATTCTCTATGTTCTATGGTTCAGAGAATTTCAAAAATATTTTATTTACTAAATCGGCGTGTGAGTGATGCCGTCATCGAACTTTTTTTTAAATTAGATGATATGTATTTTTTTACTGAAATCGATAGACGAGTGTGTCTTCTTTCAACTATAATAAATTAAGAAAATTTTCAAGAACTTTCTGGTTACTCCAATTAATAAAACATAATTATCTAGCTTAGATAAAATAACAAAACTTTAGTTATTCTAATGATCTTCAATAATCAATAGGGAAGATGTAGAACAAAACAGTTCTACTCTAGTTCTAATAATAGCACTACTACCGATAGTACTATTATTCTACAATTGTAAAAAGTTTGTAACCTTGACTTTTTGTAACCTAATTGAGAAAATTAAAATCAGATAATTTTACAAATTTACTATTTTATACAAAAATAATTTGTCTATTTAACTGTCTTTGTTTGAATTAATTTGAGCAGTTAGTTTTTTTGCTATGCGTATTCAAACTCAGGGGTCAGAACTTTTGCATTCGAAAGTAGTGTTATTCGAAGATGTGAATTATGTATTAAAAGAAATGGACAGCATATTGAATCTTATTTACTATAATATTTCGATTATTTAATTATGGCTTTATGTGCATTTTAGTTCTAACCCAATGAATGTTAGTTGATAAGAGTGAGAAATTAGCGAACACAATATTCTATCAATTTCAGTAAAAAAATGCCTATATGTAATTTAAAAAAGGTCGATGACGTCTCACTGTCACGTCGATTTAGTAAATACAAAATTGTTTGAACCAGAACGTCGAGAATTTTATGCTATTAGTTATGCCCAATAATATAAGATGTTACATACCCTTCCTGACTAAAAATAAAGTTGCTATAAATCTTGCTAAAAAAAATTCCATAATGACTCACTGACCATAATGATAGGAATTACTTTTAATAAAATTCAACTAAACAAATTGCTAAAATTTGTAAGGGATCCCAAAACTGAGAAAAAACAAAGCTGACAGATTAATCATAGAGTTATAGACGAAATAAAGAGGTTTAGGATGTACTACTGATTTCATAATGATCTAGGACAGTAAGGCTAATATGATGCTATTTTTCATTCTTTTTTCTGCACTCACACTGAAAATACCAGCATATTAGCCTTGCTGTCCTAGATCATTATGCAACCAATAATACGTATGTTAATATAAAGTTCATGATGAATACCTAAACAATAATCATTACTTCATTAGGTAGTGAAGTTTGAATTTTGAAATCCTTTGGTAAATTTATAGAAGGCTATTGACCCACCACCTAATATAAATTGAACTCTGTTTACATTTCCAAATCGAAAGTTTAAATCCGGCAATATTGATTAAATATTCATTAGGTGTATTTAATTTAGTGGAGTGACGTAAGAAAGTTTGCGTAGTGACGACTTTTACAATGACATCATTATCTCCGGTATGTGGTTGTGGTTGCTTTTTAATAATTAAACGTTTTTTTTTCTTAAGAGAATTTCCTCAACTGTTGTTACTTTTCATTCCATTTAATCGAAATAAGTATTCCTACCAATTAAGTTATACAACAAAATTAAGAAGTGATAACAGAAATGTAGAACTCTTGTTTTCTAAGTAGTAATTATTTGATATTCTGGTCTGTAATCATTCTTCAATTGAAGGTTATGTTGTAAGAGTCAATGTAAACATTATCGTGAATAATAATGAATGTATGCATCATCAATTAATATACAACGTGTTCCGGAACTATTCCCTTCTTCCATAGAAATGAGCTAATAGTATATTTTTCTATATCATGAAATAATGATACTTAATTTTAAATGCATAGCTTTCAGTGTTTTGACACACATATGTAGGTCACTTTTCTGTTTATTCAAAACCATAAAAAACTCTGTGAATTAGATAAACACAAGTCAGTGTGTCGTAGTACAATTAAGAATAATACGATCCATTCATTGGAAACCAGAAGTTATAAAATTAGGCAGCTGGTTCGTTTAAATAAATGTAAGTATAGTAAAAGAATAAATTTTGATAGTAATCACATGAACAAAACAAAATATTTTCTTCCTGATTTAAATGTTAAAATAGTAATTAGTTCTAAAAGCAATGATTCTAAAGCTATACCTTTTCAAGTTCAAATTGGCACTAATCAGAATCAAAATGACATTAGTCGAAATCAAATTGGCAAAATTAATTTCAAACTGGCATTAATCGAAAGTAAATTGACAATAATCCAAATCTTATTGGCGTTACTCAATTTCAAATCGACAAATAAATAAAATGAAATTGGCCCTGGTTAATATCATATTGGCAATATCAATTTCAAAATGGCAATAAACAAAATCAAATTGTCACTGGTCAATTTCTAGTTGACATTAAACAAAATTATATTGGCATTAAATACAATGAAATTGATGAAAAAAATTTATTGACTCACAGACACGTTAAAGAACATTATAATAATTAATTGAAACAAGTAACGTTAAGTTTTAAACAACAAATTTTCTTAAAAATTAATATCTTGCATATAATATAATAATATAATAATAATTGCTACAACCCATAGCCTGGAAACCAGGCCCCAGAAGCTAATAGCTTGTGCGGGAGGGAGGGGGCGATTATTATTATTACGTAGGCCCTAAGTGCGGCTGCAGCCGACTTACAGATGGAACAGCGCAAATCCCACATTTGTGTCACAGCTAAGGAAAACTGCAGAAAACCTTAACCAGATCTGCCGGCACCGGGAATCGACCGCGTTCCGCTTGGGTGAAAGTCCAGCACTCTAGACATTACACTACCAAGGCTATCCAATGCAGAAGGAATAAATCTTTGGATATGTGCAATGAACAATTATAGTTCAACCAAGAGTACAAGAAATGAGTCATCACAAACACGTGGGCGAAAATGTAAAACGCATCTAGAATTACGCGATGGCCACTCTGTAATCTAAATGATAAAATAAACAATAAATGAGCTAGAAAAATTCAGTAGCGGAACAAACCCCTTTTGAATTAGAGATAAACGTAAAACAGCAATGAAAATCTGTTAGTTCTAGCGTACGTCACTGAATTCTTAGCAACGTGAAATTTGCACTCTTATCTTATCTCACCTCGGGTCGTATTTCTTTATTCCGGTGTGATTACGAAAATGACTCATTTCTTGTATTCTTGGTTGAACTATAGCAATAGTAATCTTGCCAATATTGTCACGGTATTTCCTAATCTCTGCATACGGGCCAGACGACTCCGTTCAGCACTAGCCAAGATGTTATGCAGCTGTTCAACCATGTCAGCTTTTACTCCTGCCTTTAATATAGACCATGCTTTTTCAATAGGATTGAACATAAAACTATACAGACTTAATCGTAAAATTATGTGATGCTCGAATTCGGCCTCTACAAAATCAAAATAGTGAAGTGACATGGAGCATTATCAACGCTAACGCAACTTAAGTTTGGTAAATTCGTACGCTTTCGGCTTCTTGGAAGAACCTCTTCTAAGTTCGGAATAAACCTACAACCTGCAGATGTATACTTGTGCAGCGACTTCCATTTTGTGCGGCCGCCCTGGTTCCGCGGCATAAACAAATTAAAATTCCTCTCGTCCATGTATATGATAGGTGTATTTTGTGCTTAAACATCCAATAAATTTCCAGCGTAATTATGCTTTCCTTGTTTTTACTTCAATATTATTTGCGTTTCGGGTTCTCTACAAACGACCTTCAGAGTAAACAGAGTAACGTCCATACAGATGCTGTCAAACGCGTTCCTTGGAACCATTGACTTCGCAAAAACTTCGCGTATTTTTTCGGTCAGTTTTATAAGAGTAATGTTACGAGTATTTTCTTCGACTGAACGTTCCATGAATTGATGGTGTACGTCAGATTTTTTTACTCTACGTTTACTTCTTCGCTGCTTTTCTCGTTGTTCTTGATTATTAACCATCGACACGCAGTTCTCTTTAGCTCCCTCAGTACATTTGTAAGATTACGCCAGTCACCATTAGCATTATACAAAGCACAAATCTGTCTCTTCAGATTTGTAGCAGCATATTTTTTTTATAGAAGACATCTTGTATGAATATAATAATTTATCGTAATAAATCGAGAACAAACAATAACCTAACAACACAAATTTAATAACGACTGAGGCATAAACATTTCAATTGTTTCGCAACACCTGATTATGTTTCATGCCATTATGATATTGTTTGGTGCCAACTTAATTTGGTTTCATGCTAATTTGATTTTATTCATTGCCATTTTAAAATTGATATGCTAATATGATATTGACTAGGGCCAATTTGATTTTGTTTATTGTCGATTTGAAATTGACTATTCATTTTGATTCTGATTAGTGCCAATTTAAACTTGAAAAGGTATAGAATGTTCCTGTCCTAGTAGCATCTGAAATCTTGCTATAGTCCAAACTATTATGTTCATGTATTTTTTCTATTTCTTTCTTGGAATTGTGCGGGAAATTCGTGCAAGGCACATTACATTAGTTCTAAACACATTAATAATTTCTTTAGTGAAATACTTTAAATTTTCTCATTTTTGCTTCGATGCACTTCATATTAGTTTTAGAGCTAATATTTTTTATATTGTACATAATTTGTATAGATTAAATAGCTTAAACTAAAAGAGGAAGAAACCATGAAAGCATACCAAACAGAGACAGATAGCTCACTAAAAGAGATAGAAAGGACAAGAAAAAAATGGAATATGGATGAAAGATGGGAAAAGCTGAAACAAACCTTATACCAAAAGGTGAAGATAATATGTGGAAAGAGGAAAAGAAACTCCAACCAAAAACGAACAAATTGGTGGACAATAGAGTTAAAGGAAAAAAATCGAAAGAAAAAAAGAAATGTGGAAGAAATACAATAAAACAAAAGAGACACAAGACAAAACAGAATATACAAAATTAAGAAATGAGGTGAAGATAGCAGTTAGGGAAGAAAAAAGAAGAAGCTGGGAGAAATTTGGAACAGAACTAAATGATGAATTCAAAAATAATAATCAAACAAAACAATTTACATATAACTATTGACTCGAACAATTCCAGGAACTACAGTTTATTCCTGTATTTTCAGTTTTTCTCGAGAATTTTAAGAATTATTACTCGACATTAAATTCTACATCTTTGTCCCAATTTGGCCGACCTCCTATCTCTCAAGATAACCGAGATCCCCATGGTGGGGCTCCAGGAACGGACACCTGCATACATACACATAACAAGTGCAGAAACGACAGAAAATGACGAAATTATTGAAAAAATATTTAAACGTGTTATTGAGTTCAATACGAACTAGCGCCATGGTTTCTAATGTATCTTATTTCAGTATTGAGTAGATAGATCAGTACTGGCTTCAAAAAGTTATGAATATGTATATGATAAAATCAAAATAAAAAATTTCAAGGCATTCTTTCTGAAGTCGAAAAAATCTAACTTTGGTGAGCAAAAAAACAGAACAGTATTTTGAACAAGAGGTCTCGAAAATCTACAATCTGCAATGATGATCGATAATAATGAATTGGAAACTCTATAATGAATAACTCCAGTAGCAGAAATATGAAAGACGTGATCGATAAATAATTACAAACAATATCAATTTTAAATACTTATAAAAAATATTCAGAAATATAATAAAGATATGCAGACATTAAAAACGTTGACCCACCGCCATGGAGACTGTAATTATGCGATAAGAAAAGTAAATACCGACAAAATGTTTGTTCTCGTAACACTTATTTATTTAACCTATCTGGGTATATATTGTAACGGGAGAGAAAAGGAACGAACCTCTTTTCGAGCGACAGGTGGTGTGTTCTGTCGCCTTCGAGAAAATGACGCATCGCACAAGCATGTAAATCAGACGTGGTTTATTCTAGCATTTTCTAAGAATACATAGAAGGTTCCAGCGATTTCTGGTGCGTTTATATGAGGATATAAAAGCGACTCGCGGATAAAAGGGGATCAGTCAACAGCAAGTCATTAACTGTGTATTACAAAATAAATAGTGAATATAAATGTTGTATTAGAAATTCATAGTCTGTAAATAATAGTTTTTAATGGTTTATAATTATAGCGTTAATTTATAGTGTATTCATTAGTGTATAGAAATAAATATTTGTTTGTGAATAGACGATTTAAACAGCACTTGTATTATTATTTGAAAAAGAATGTTACAGTGGTGTTACAGGTGTGAGGTTTTAAAATAAATAAAATCGCGTAATAATTAATTAAAGTGCTGTGAGAATAAAATTTTTGGTGTTAAAACATAATTTCAACAAACAATCAAAATGGTGATGAAACTATTAAAGGATCTCTTAGTAATAGATTTGAAGCGGGAGTTGGACGAGAGGGACTTGGATAGTAATGGAAAGAAAGAAGTTTTGATAAATCGGCTAAGAGAATGGCTTTTAGAACAGAAGGAAGATCCTGAAAATTACCGCTTCGAAATACCTGGACCCGCAATTGATACTAGTTTGTTGTTAAGTAAAATGGAAGAAAGTTCTAGAAAAGCCGAAGAAAATTCTAGAAAGTCCGAAGAGAATTCTAGAATTTTAAAAGAAGAATTACTGCAAAAGTCCGAAGAGAATTCTAGAATTTTAAAAGAGGAATTATTGGAAAAGTCTGAAGAAAATTCTAAAATGCTTAAACAAGAATTAATGGAAAATACTAAAGTGCTGGAACAAAAAGTTTTTGAAAATTCTAAAATGCTTAAAGAAGAATTACTTGAAAATACTAAAGCACTGGAAGAAAATGTTAAAATGCTTAAAGAAGATTTACTTGAAAATTCTAGAACGCTTAAAGAAGAATTACTAGAAAAGTCCGAAGAAAGTTCTAGAAGGCTTAAAGAAGAATTGCTGGACAATGTCAAGGTGTTAGAAGAAAAAGTTTTCGAAGAATTTTTGGAGAATACCAGCGCGTTAGGACTATTGGAAGGTAGATTGGCGGAACAAGATAGGGTAATAAAGATGGTAGAAGAGAAAATAGCCCAAATGCAATTACTACCAACAACTAAGAAAGACGATATGGCCGAAATGCTGGAAGATAGAATGAGGCAACTACGGTTTCCCTCAACTTCTGAGAGGCCGTTTAATGAAGTAAAGAAACAATTTAAAGAAGAAAAGGATCCTGCCGTAGGGATAAAAGTAAAACCACCCACGTTCGATGGAAAGATACCTTGGTCCACCTACTACAAACAATTTGAGGCGGCCGCTGGGGCCAACGGATGGACACGCAAGGAAAAGGCCGTTTCTCTAACTGTGGCTTTGCGTGGAGACGCGTTGAACGTCCTGCAAACAATCCCAGCAGGACAGGAAAATGATTACCAATTGTTAGTGTCTAGATTGGAAATGAGATATGGAGACGCGCATCTACAACAGGTGTATCACGCGCAAGTGAAGAATCGTATCCAGAAGAATGGAGAAAGCCTGCAGGAGTTTGAAGCCGATGTTGCGCGGCTTGTCCGATTGGCGTACCCTACGGCACCCGATTCATTTCTGGGACAGCTGGCTGTGCAGACCTTCATTGATGGGTTAAGAGACGGAGAAACACAACAATCATTGAGGCTGGCACGACCAAGAACAACTGATGATGCGCTTGCTCACGCCTTAGAATTTGAAGCTGCAAAACAAGTGTCCCGAGGCCACGGGCGAGTTCGAACCGTTGCGGAAGAAGAGGAAGGTTCCAGTTCCAAAGATCGCCTAGAAGAATTATTAATGAGAGTTCTTCAGAAGGAAGATAGTCGTAAGAGGAATCCTCAAGAAGTTCGAGGACCCCGTTGCTGGAACTGCGGTGAACAAGGGCACATACGACGCCGCTGCCCTAAACCCAGAAAAGTACAACCGTCGGAAAAGTTAAAAGGGGTTGGCAAGAGGGGGCGAACGTTGGCTGCGAGTGAAGATGCCCCGGAGATCACGATCCATGCCGTAACATCAAAGAATAGTAACGGCAGTTTGTTTGTAGATGGAAAGATTGCTAACCGAACTGTTCCACTACTTATTGATACGGGGGCGACAAAATCCATCGTACGCCCTGATGTTCTACAATCAAGTATGAAGCTGTTATCAACAACTACTCAACTCCGTACAGCAACAGGTGAAGTGATACCAACACGCGGAGTGGTGAAGATGAAGATTGGCATTGGAAGTGAAGAACGTGATCATGAGGTGCTGGTAGCCGATATCACTGATGACTTCATCTTTGGAATGGACCTCCTGAGAAAATTTGGTTTTACGTTGGATTTGAAAGAGGGTGTTTTGAAGGTCGGTAACGAAGAACTTCCGTTGCACCCACGAGAAGATCCGGTTGTAAGGGTTTTGCTGACTGAAGATGTGATATTGCCGGGTCAAAGCGAGATGGTTGTCGAGGCAGGTTTGGATGGAGATCTTCGGGTTGGATGTGTGCGAATGATGGAGCCTGTTTGTGATAAGAAGATCCATAGTGGCATACTGGTGGGAAAAGCGCTGATCAAGGTTGGAAAGACAGTACCGGTGAGGCTTATGAACGTTAATGTGGATCCGGTGACATTGAAGAAGAGTACCCTTGTGGGACAGTGTGTGCCAGTATTCCGAGTAGCCAGGTGTATGGCTGATGTTCCAAAACCAGCGCCCAAAGACCATGGTGGAAAATTAGTGGGCATGGTTACTAGTTCGTGCGAAGACCTTAACAGAACAGAAGTGAAAGAGGTACAGGGTTTGGTTCATCGATACCAAGATATCTTCGCTCTTGACGATAGCCAGAAGGGACGGACAAATATAGTAAAACATAAAATCAATACAGGCAACTCTATGCCTGTCCGTCAGCAGCCGAGGCGTCTACCTCTAGCAAGGCGAGCAGAAGCCGAAAAGATTATTACTGATATGGAAGAACAAGGGGTCATCGAGCCATCCAGCAGTCCATGGGCATCACCGGTGGTCCTGGTCAGTAAGAAGGACGGGTCAACGAGATTTTGTGTGGACTATCGGCAGCTTAATGACGTGACCAAGAAAGACAGCTATCCCTTACCACGCATCGACGACACGTTAGATACCCTGTCTGGTTCGCGATGGTTTTCGACTTTGGACTTGAAGAGTGGTTATTGGCAAGTTGAAATGGAACCTGAAGACCGGGAGAAGACCGCGTTCACTATTGGTTCTGGACTATGGCAGTTTACAGTTATGCCTTTTGGTCTATGTAACGCTCCGGCCACCTTTGAGCGTCTAATGGAGACCATCCTGAGAGGGTTGTCGTGGAAGACCTGCCTGGTATACCTAGATGATGTGATTGTAGTCGGAAAATCATTCAACGAACATTTGAAAAATCTAGAGGAAGTGTTCCGAAGACTACGTGGAGCCAATCTGAAACTGAGTCCGAAAAAGTGCCACATATTCAGAAAGAAAGTGAAATATCTCGGGCACGTCGTATCACAAAATGGAGTGGCAGCCGACCCCGATAAGATTCGTGCTGTTCAAGAGTGGCCAACACCGAAAGATAAACACCAAGTTCGTAGTTTTCTTGGGTTATGTACCTACTATAGGCGTTTCGTTCCTGGGTTTGCCAATATAGCGAAGCCTCTGACAAGGCTAACTGAAGATGGACGCGAGTATGTTTGTAGCGGAGAGTGTGAAACAGCTTTCCAACAGCTGAAGCGTGCCCTGACAACCGCACCAATATTGAGTTATCCACGGACAGAAGGGAAATTCATACTTGACACAGATGCAAGTAATCTGGCCATTGGGGGTGTACTTTCTCAGATACAGGATGGACAAGAAAAGGTCATCGGCTATTTTAGTAAGGTTTTGTCTAAAGCCGAAAGGAATTATTGTGTGACCAGAAAAGAACTATTGGCCGTCGTGAAGTCCGTTGAGCACTTTTACAAATACTTGTACGGACGGAAGTTTTTATTGAGGACGGACCATGCAGCGTTGAAATGGCTTCTACAATTCCGTAATCCTGAAGGCCAGGTCGCAAGGTGGATCGAACGATTACAAGGATACGACTTTGACACCGAACATCGAGCGGGCACTAGTCATCGAAATGCCGATGCTCTTTCAAGAAGACCCTGTCCAACGGATTGCCGTCATTGCTCTCGTTTGGAAGAGAGGGTTTGCCAAGTATTAAGGACTACCATCGTCAACGACAATTGGTTGCCGGAAGAATTGCAACGACAGCAGGAGGCTGATCCCGAACTAAAAATGGTACTGGAATGGAAGCGCGTGGGAGAAAGGCCTGCCTGGGAGGCCGTCAGCCCTTTCAACAGAACGCTCAAAGCATATTGGGCCCAATGGGAGTCCTTGAAGGTGGAAGACGATCTCCTGAAGCGAGTACTGGAGAGTGAAGATGGCACCACCATTAGGTCTCAGTTCGTGGTTCCAAGAAGCCGAGTGGCTACAGTATTGCGACATCTCCATGACGGTGCCTCCGGAGGACACTTCGGTGTGAAAAAGACCTTGGAGAAAGTTAGGGAGCGTTTTTATTGGGTCAACTGTAAAGAAGACGTGAAGGAGTGGTGCCGGAAATGTGAACTATGTGCCACTGGCAACGGACCCTTGGGGAAACGAAGAGCACCCATGAGGCAGTACAATGTGGGTAGTCCTCTGGAGAGAATAGCTATAGACATTGCCGGACCATTTCCCGAAACTGACGATGGGAATAAATACATCTTAGTGGCAATGGACTATTTTACCAAATGGCCAGAAGCATATGCCCTACCAAACCAGGAAGCTGCGACTGTTGCTGACGTACTAGTCAAAGAGTTCTTCAGTCGTTTCGGAGTGCCCATGGAGCTGCATTCGGATCAAGGCCGTAATTTCGAGTCTGTACTATTTGGAGAAGTCTGTCGATTGTTGGGCATTCGCAAGACTCGGACCACACCGTTACATCCGCA
Organism: Agrypnus murinus; assembly: GCA_929113105.1. Classification (NCBI taxonomy): domain Eukaryota; kingdom Metazoa; phylum Arthropoda; class Insecta; order Coleoptera; family Elateridae; genus Agrypnus; species Agrypnus murinus. The sequence goes on from OV816025.1 coordinate 197,795,925, forward strand.
GTCCGATGGAATGGTAGAACGCATGAATCGGACAATGGGCAAATATTTGGCCAAGGTCGTCTCCGATCATCAACGAGACTGGGACCAATACCTGCATCTGTTCCTGATGGCTTATCGTGCATCGGTCCACGAAACAACCGGTCAGTCACCAGCGTCTGTAATGTTTGGACGCGAGTTACGGTTACCGTGTGATCTGGAATTTGGGTCTCCACCTATAGAGCAGGAGGTAGCTGGAAATGATTATGTCATCAACTTAAAGAAGAAGTTGGAGGATATTCACGACCGAACCCGAAATAATAGTCGAATCGCGAGTGACCGGATGAAGGCTACGTACGATGTGAGAGCCCAAGAAGGAGGGTTTCAACCTGGAGAGCTTGTCTGGTTATACAACCCGCAAAGGCGTCGTGGCTATTCTCCAAAGTTACAGCGAAATTGGGAGGGTCCATACCAGGTGAAGAAACGAATAAATGACTTGATTTATCGCATCCAGAAATTGCCAAGGGGGAAACCAAAGGTGGTACACTCCAATCGTCTGGCGCACTGTGAGGGAAATAATGACGCAGTCCCGGATCGGAAAGATGAGGCCGAGGTGGCTATCAAAATCGTAAGGCCTGAAGATGATCAGCCAACCTTTAGAGAATTTATGGCTGCGTTCTCTGGAACTAGAAAAGCGCGATTCGGAGTCACGACTGAGATGCAACAAGATCTCTTCCGGGTCCCTGGTGATTATTCCATTGCCCACTGTGTCTCCGCGGATCTCCGTATGTCCAGGGGGATCGCAGTAGTGTTTAGAAATAAATTTGGACGGCTGAATGAACTTCGAGAACAAAATCCCTCTGTTGGTAAATCCTTACGCTTGCCTGATCATGACCGATCCATTTACTACTTGGTAACCAAGCAGTTTTACTACCAGAAACCGAGTTACGCCGACTTGTGGAGGGCACTATGGAATTTGAGAATCGAGTTGCTTACCAGGGGAATTAACAAATTGGCAGTTCCCAAACTCGGCTGTGGGCGGGACCAGCTGGATTGGAGAATCGTTAGAAACATGCTGGAAGTTGTCTTTAGAGGTACGGACGTCAAGATCTTCGTCTGCAGTTTTGACCCACAGCCCGCATTAAGGCCAACGAAGAGTGTAGACTGTTATTTCTACCGTAATGGAACGTGTAGTCGAGGTGAAGACTGTCGATATCGTCATGACCCGTTCTACAGGAACCAGAGCATAAAACCTGTTCTGGGACAGAACAGACTTGAAGAGGGGGGCAGTGTAACGGGAGAGAAAAGGAACGAACCTCTTTTCGAGCGACAGGTGGTGTGTTCTGTCGCCTTCGAGAAAATGACGCATCGCACAAGCATGTAAATCAGACGTGGTTTATTCTAGCATTTTCTAAGAATACATAGAAGGTTCCAGCGATTTCTGGTGCGTTTATATGAGGATATAAAAGCGACTCGCGGATAAAAGGGGATCAGTCAACAGCAAGTCATTAACTGTGTATTACAAAATAAATAGTGAATATAAATGTTGTATTAGAAATTCATAGTCTGTAAATAATAGTTTTTAATGGTTTATAATTATAGCGTTAATTTATAGTGTATTCATTAGTGTATAGAAATAAATATTTGTTTGTGAATAGACGATTTAAACAGCACTTGTATTATTATTTGAAAAAGAATGTTACAATATGTATGCTTTGTATATTTTAAACATAATTTCTCTTCGCCCAAAATATTAACGTAACTATTCAATAACGACTCCAGTTATTTACCTACAGTCTGTATATCTCCAAAATAAAACTGTATATATAGTATCTTCACTATTTAAGTACTTATAGCAAAACGTTTAACTACAACTTATTGAGTAGGTAAATGTGACCTTCTTGTGTAAGCAACTTGGTATTTATTCTACTTAAATCTAAGGGGGCTCTCACACTGAAGCAATAAGCAATCAACAACTAGCAATTGGAATCGCGCAATATTATCGTCATCGGGTTATTTACATTGAATTTATAATCAGAAGTCTCACATTGGAGCAACTTGTTATCGCTTCTACAAAAACGTTGCCGGTTGCGTTAATATTTGTTGCCGGCGATCTGCCCTGCATGTCGAAAGCCGATTTTATCGTGTCAATATAGAGCAATACTTGCATTATTTTTATAAATAGAGAGTGGAATTTTTATACAACAGACATGAAGGTCCAGCATTTATTAGAAACAAAGACATATGTGTATAACAAACTAATTTATGCTATTAGTATATTAAGAATACTTGTAAATTATTTTTTTTTTATTTACTTTATTAGTTTTATGATTGTGGCCGAAATATAAGTCAAGGTTATGAGGTCAGTGGCTGATGTAATTAAATACGGTCTAAATAAGAAATGTGCATATACAACGTGTCCCATTAAGACATAGTCAGACTTTGCCAGTGGTTAGATAACCATTAAAGAAAGAAAATTCCTATATACCATTTTTCTCGTATTTCAATACTTTTGAAGAACAACTGCATTGAAGTTCAGCCTAATGTTTTCAAATTTAATAGTATGAATGCACATGACACATATTTTAAAAAGTTCAAGCAGTAATATAATACTACTTGTTTCTTAGAATGTGCAAGGATAGCGTAATAAAGTAATGAACACGTCTTTATTTTGGCCAAGTGTTTCGTAGAATAACAACAAATAAACAGAATTAAATAAACAAAGCATGTTGAGCAACGACCTCTTGATGGATATTGTTTAAAAAAACATTTGGTATTTTTTGTTTTGTTATTTCTGTTCTATTAATCCCCCGGATTAATAGAACAACATCCAAAATGGAATGTGCGCCGTTTGCATCCTTGTTGTGCTTCTTTAAACAGAGTCACGTTTTTACTGATGGTGTCAATTTCTAAAGATCTTGCATTTATTTCTACTCGACTTAACAACACTTACCTGCATCAATTATACGTACTTTGCTGAAAACGTCGGTCAAAATTTTCGAAATTTTCAAGTTTATTTAATCAAAAAATGTTACTAAGGTTTTATGTTTCTAATTACCAAAGAAGCTTATCCTCAAAGTCCGATCATTAGGTACTGAATCACCGGTATTGATTTTAATTAATCTGTTAATATTTTCGAAGTTTCGCTAATTTCTTCGTTGTTATTAAATTTATGTTCCTTAAATGCCACCAAATTAAAATCGCATATCCAGAGTTTTTAGAGAATGACATGATTGTTTGAGATTGCTATACAAACTAAAAGCAATCAGTTGCTCCAGTGTGAGATGTGGTCAAAATAATATTGTCTGTTGCTTATTGTCAGTTTCTAGTTGCTAGTTGAGCATTGCCTCAGTCTGAGAGCTTACTAAGTCATGAAGAATTGCGAGGAATTGAAAAGAATTGAACTTGAAGGAATCTAGAGAAAATCTAATGAACGCAGAGGCATCTAAATAGTTAGTTTAGTATATGTACAGTTTTAAACAGAACAGTACCTTTTGGAAGGTCATGAAAAGTAGAGGTTTATTAGGCAAAAATACTTTTCGGATGTTTTCACTGTTAGTCACGAATAAGTAATTGTTACTTACGATTACTGCTGTTAAATGTAGAATGTGTATGTAGATACGTACCTGTAACAAAAAAAGAAATATAAATAAATGGATGTTAACAAGTTTGACGATTTGTAAAAAACAACTTTTATTTGTTATTAACGGCCAAGACAGAATGAAAGAATTATTTTTGCAAGATCGGGCTCCTTTTTTTACTTACTAGCTTTGCTGACAACGCAGTAAGTCATTGTTACCGCTTTGTTATGATTAGTCATGGACAGCGGATAAAAAAGTCTCGACCTACAACCAGTTGATAAAGTCAAAAGGCCGATCGTACAAAAAATAATGTAATCCGCGCGGGTGGTACGGTCGTCTACTGGTTTCGAGCAATTTGAGGACCCCGGCGACCTTCGGTCCTACAAACATAACCTTCATCTGACAAGCTTCATTAGCCTCCTTAGCCTTCGGTTGGCGATGCTATTATTTATTGTTAGAATTTATTTGATACATCCAATATTAACATTCGCTACTATTTAGCAAAACTATTTAATTCAAAGGTCAAGTATAGTATTCTGAGGAATAGAAATGCATAGATACTATGTAAAGATTTGTTGACAAGATGCTTTTCTGATGATTTATCGTTTTCACGTATAAGTTGAACACTGAAATGATTGGTTCTATTGATAACTACAGTCTCATTTAAAATTCTAAACGACTTTCCTAGCAATCTACGTAATTTATGTTAATATTATTAAATGCAATTTAAGTTTAATAAATTACTATTGTTACCGGGATATAACCCTGCAACCACTATTAATCTTGACCCTCAGAAGTTTCTCTATTATGCGCTCTTAAATCATTAATAATTGGATTGATTACATTAAATTTGATAAACCTTGTATAAGTAACAGCAATAGCAATACAGTTGCAGCAAGAAGTATTGATAACGAATGCCTCAAAGGGTATTACGAAAACAAAACAACGCACTGATTTATTACTTCAGTTGTCCACTTCAGAGTACTCAAAAATCACAATTTTACATTCATTAAAAAGTATAAACAGCATTACAAATACACTTACATTATGGTTATTGGTTACTGACTACCAACATAAACATCTGTCTTGCGTATGAATGACAGGCAACACAAGACAAAATAACAGTTGATGCATCGGTGCGGCGCCCACAACCAGTTTAGCAGCTCCTTTTATTGTTCGTTTGTTTAATAATGACAAGTTGTATGTATATAGTTTTTTTCTTCTGAGGTATAAAAAAGATAGCTACCCTGTTTGGAGGCTATGCCGCGATAACAAAGAACGTAATCAGATATTTCGCAGACTGAAGTTGCTACACAGTGCAGCCTATAATTGGACAGTTTTATCTTCTTTGTTTGTCTGTTACTGTATTTGGATTTATTTTAATTAGCGGTTCTGCCTACGTAAATGCAAAATAAGTTTCCTTTTTAGGAAAGCCCTAATATATTGGCATACATAAACAAACAAAAAGTATACACTGCCAACAGTTAAAAGAATAACATTATTGGCTTTATTAAGTGTTATGGTGTTATGTTATTACATGCTGGCGTTAAAAAGTAATAGGCGAATTAACTCAGATTTTCGTTTTTTGTCTATCAAATCATCATATGGGTATAGTAATTAAAACTCTTGCAAAAATATTTCATTATCTTTCTTTATAACTTCATATTGTGCTATCAAGTTGAATTTATTACATCAAGATTCATAAAAGAAAATCAGATCAGTCAAGGTGATTAGGAATAACTGACCTCCATTTCAACAATTTTACCTAACAATATTTGTAGTTGTAGTATTTAGCCAACAATATTGAATTAAAATGATTTCAAGTAAAGTGCAGAATCGTGAATAAAAGTTGCGTAAACTGACATCTGCGTAATTTGCACAGTCGCTTGAGGCGAGCCTGATATATTGAAGGGTCTACAGTACGTAACAATCCATGATCGCTAAAATTCTTTTCGCTCTATACTTCTCATTCAATAATTTCTTAAAAACCTCACACCCGATTTGAACCAAAATAAAAAGGAAAGTCCATTCTATCCACATGCTTTTTCGGATTTCAAGAACAAGCATTTTTCATGGAAAAAAACTTACAAGAAAACACACAAAAATCCATTGATTTAAAAAAATCTTAAAATATACCCGAGTAGTTTATTAATTGTATTTCATTAGATGAATTAATAAGATAAGAGGACAAATAATTGGAAATCAATTTTCTTAAGATTTTTAGTTATTATTGGTGTTAAAAGAGGCTACTGCGTCTACTTCATTTCCTAAACCCAATGTTGATTCCGCCCAGTGAGACTGGAAACAAGCCGCAAGGACACAGTGTGTGTTTTCCTCTTTGTTACACAATCCTAACACCATAATGAACGAAAATTTAGATTTCAGTGGATATTTTACATGCCTAATCAATAATAAAAAAAGAAACAAACAAAACCTAATAAACGATATTCATTAAAGAAGTAAATCACATCAACAGTCAACATGGTCGAATAGAAGGCGCGTTACATTTCCAGTTACAAAACTCCGGTTATTAAACAATCAATTTTCGACGAACAAAAAGTTCGTGTCCGAATTCGTGAAGTCTGTCTGTATGTCGGTCTGTCGCCTTTTTCCATGTTGACTTTTTTGAATTTTTCTTTTTGGAATCTTATAGTACATCAAATTCTAAGAAACTTTTGGTTGAAACATTTTTTTGTATCTCTTCGGGAAAGTGGTCAAAATGACCACCGAGAATTTCGGTAAATTTTTGAAAAATGAAAAATTTTGTATTTTTTAAAAATTTACGAAAAAATAAACATTTTTAGCAACAATTTCTTTTTCTTTTTCTTAACGAAAAGTCTTAGTACTTAGAATTTTAGTTTTTATGACAACTAATGTGTTAGGTCAACATTATTTTTCAAAAATAAATTAGTTTATTAAGTATACAGTTGTTTTTGTTCGTCATGGCAATGCTAGCTCTGTGCATTCTCAACTGGTTTATAATTATATAAATATTTATAAGAAGGAATTATTACATAAAATGAGCCCTTAATTTTATAGTCATTGTTTAAATGTATATTTGTTAATTAAAAATAAAACTAAAAGATTACACATAACATATTAGCATTCAATTGTAAATTATTCCTTTTTATAAATATTATATTGTTAGAAAAATTGTTTATTTAGAAAATATATTACAGTTTTTATAAAAAAATTGCCGCATCCTGGAACAGAACCCGCGTTATATAATAACAATATTAATGGGGCGATAATATTAATTAACCTGGCGAACTATGCCCCAGAAGCTATGAAGCTTGTGCGGGAGGGAGGGGCGATTATTACTATTACGCAGGCCCAACGTTCGGCTGCAGCCGACCTAACAAATGATATTAGGCACAAATGCCACATTTGTTTTACAGAGCTAAGGAAAACTGCAGAAAACCTTAACCAGATCTGCCGGTACCGGGAGTCGAGCCGCTTGGGTGAGAGAAGAGCACGCTAGTTGCTACACTACCAAGGCTGTTAATTATGTAAATGGAAATCTAGCACGTCTTTCATTTGGCCATCCTAGCTATTGACGATGTCTTTTGCTTCTTTAATGAATGTCATTTATCATGTTTTATGTTTGTTTTTTATTATTTATTACTTTTTAATTTATAATATTACTAACTACAGTATAATCACTTATTAATTGATTATTGTTAATTAATCAACAGCAATATCATTTCATTTACGCATGTTAAATATGCTTTCAAAATCCAGAGTTTTGTTTGTTTTGGTGTTGGAATTATATAACAAAAAGGGGAACTGTGTAGGAAAGAGTTCCATAATTCCCACTACTCAATGTGGGCGTGCAATTTTAGCGCGTGCATAGTATAGACCCTTAAGTAATACAAATCTCCTCACAATCAATCATCATCTTTATTGGTTGGTTATGTTTATACTGCGCCCACTTAAATAAGTTGAAGATCACTTTCCTGAGAAAATCAAATATGCCATTTAATCTGTATCCATATTTTTTCCGGTAAATACTACAAGCTATGTAAAGTTTACCTTTTAAAATTTATATTCTACATCATAATCTCCAAATTGTGAAGCTCTTTCTAAATAAGAACAGATAATTCGTATCGTCAAAAAATATCCTCACTATATAAGGTATCTAGTAGAGAGAACGAAATCTAAATGTTATTCCTCTTATCTAGATTTAACATTTTATGGTTCGTTACATATTTGTTTAGTTTATGACGGTGTATGACAACATAGATAATCAAAAACGTTTTATCTTGTTTGCATTGTAAAGGTGTTATATGATTTTGTATGCATAATATTTGATGCTAAGTATAGTAATAAAATTAAATTTTTGAATTTTTTAACTGGCGACCCCTTTTAACGAATAATGAACATTGGCATTAACTCCTGGCAGTCTGAAGTGCCGACAAACTGTTATGGTTCGAGTTATTATCACTTTTCTTATACCTGATAAATCAGACACTGGACGAATCTAAACCATCAAATTTCGTCAATCGACAAATTCAATATACCAGTCGTTGTTAAATAATGACGACACTAAAGTAGCTCCTCGAATATACTAAAATTCAATTCTAAGTGCTTATCCTAGAAGGCAGAGAGGGGTTTCGGTCGCATTCCGCATTAATAATAAGAACAAGAGTTTTGATTCTTCGGAAGAGAAAGCTCTCTGTGACTTGATTGCATATTTTCTAAACTGTTAAAATAGTTGCCATTCGTAGAATTTAAATTAAAAAAGAAACATGCAGAGGAATGTCGTTGCGATGAATCTAGAAAGTCCACAAGGCAGGTCGAAGTCAAAGCAGACCATGAAGCAGGAAAAAGTTTAGAAATCTATCAGGAAAATAACTTAAAGGAGATGAATGTTTAGCTCTCCAATTTCCACTTCTACCTCTATTTACGACTAAAAAACCTATTTTATCGATGAAAGACATTTATAACACAAAGAAACGAGCTGATTTCCTCCAGGATCTATAAACGGGAGTAGAAAGGGAAGAAACCAATCAAAACTCTGAAAGCAAGTATTCTCCTAAACTATTCGTTTTTAGTCTTCTGTTATCTCTAGAGTTTCTGAGTCTTGACAACTTTTCTATTTCTGGGACTCTAAAGTTTTTTGAAGTCCCGGAGATTTCCGGGAATCTCGGATAGTAATTTTACAAACTACTACTGCAGGAACTTACAAAAACACAAAAATCCGTTTTTTGTCATCAGTTTGATTTGTCTTCTACTTACTTACCCTGTAAGTCTATTGAAAAATAATCATATTTAATGAAAAGCACAGCGGGCACATAAATAAATTCTTCTATCATAAACGTCTTTCTGATTTTCTCTTTTTTTATTGCAAAGCTTCTTTTTTATTCTTGTTTCGTGTTAATTATTTACCTGCAGGTTCCAAGTAATTCATAGCTTTTTTCTAAGATATTTTTCCTGAATATGATGATTCAGCCGAGCAAGTAAGATTTTCAAAATTCCTTTGATGTTTTAAGATAAACAAGTTTCAACATTCATCTCTGTAAACAACTTTGGTACTTACTAGAGAAAGTTTATGGTATCGCACCTACACGTTTTATTATTTTTGGTTTATTGAATACTCATAAATATTTCTAGGCCTATTTATCAGCCGTTTTTGGCAAAAACGCCCCCACACTGTTTAAATAATAAAAGCTCTTTCTAATATTCCAGATATTCTTCTAAGATCTGCATCAAGAATTCTACACAGTTTTTCATTCATTTAAAATCCTAACACCCAATTCATTTTTCTTTATCAATCAATTAATCATTATGAAGAAACATTGAATTCAGTTCCAAAGGTAGAGTTGTATCATATGAGGGGAAGAGTGAAGATGTCAGTATCAGTTTGCATTCTGATTTCTAAGTAATCTAATCCGCTACTATCTGTCTTAAAAACGATGTAAAGTAAGAAGAATCAGAGATAAAAACATGGTGGATATTTAATATGAGATTTATTTAATTTGTAATTTACACGATTTTCAATTTTTTTAAAATCGTATTAAAGTGACATGTCCGTGTCTAATCAATGAAGCAACATTTTCTCACGAATACTCTTTCTCATCACAAATCCATTAAAGGACAAGCTCATGGGGAACTAATTTATTTTACAAAAAATGCTATAAAGCTGTGGTGAATACATAATGAATTGAATGTTATGATTCTTGGGTTAAAAACTATTTTCTGATTTTTAGCAAGAAGAACTTTGATTATCTTATAACCAATCAGATTCGATATTTATATTAGTAGACTCTACAGAGAGATTAAAATGAGATCTGCTACTCAAGAGTTTTATTTGCATATTTTAAGGATCTTTAAGCAATTATGTCGTCATAGCATGCTTACATCATTTCTTTCATTTTCTCTTAATTTCTTTGGTTACAGCTGCCTCTCTTGTGCTAATTACTAATAAAAAGTTTGACCCCAAAAAACAACATGAAATTGGAACTTTTTAATTTGTCTAGATATTATAAAAAGTTATGTATGTAATTAAGTTATTCTTGTTAAAATAATTTCTTAGTATGGGGTATTTCTTTAAATTTGTTATTCGTGAAATGGAAATCATGTTTATTAATTTGTTGTAACAAGTTGGTTACTAAAAAGGAATCTTGTGGTCGTTGCTCATATAAATATAAAGTTACGGAAGCAGCTGTTTAATTACGTTTAGCTATTAATAAAATATACCAGATGAACTAGATGGATATATGTATGTAATTAAAACCATGCCACCAAGAGTAATTAAAACCATGCCACCAAGAGTAATTAAAATGTTTCTGTCAAGTCTTTGCTTTTCATGCTTATTGATAAAATTTCATACTTCTCATAGCCGCTTCCGAATGTCAGGTCTCTTTAAATGTTACAGCCAGTAAAAATGTATAATAATAGAATAATCACCCTGTATGCGTTTGAATCATATCTATAGCGAAAATCCTTATTAAATGTCTGAATTATACATACTTTTGATTTTTTAATTAAATACTACCAGTTTAATATTGTCACGGATATCGGCTTTATTTAAAAATATTATTAGTTTATTTTATTATTTATTTTTTTATTTTATTTTTGGGCGAGGAATCAGGATGACGGAGCATCCTTCGTACCTCTTGGCACCGATTGCTCTGATCATTTGGCCGACCCTACTAGAATTAGCCGAATCTGGGGGAATTAATAATAATAATAATAATAATAATAATAATAATAATAATCTTTATTTGGCCAAAGAGCCTTACATAACAAAATATATATATATATATATATATAAATTTAACATTTTAAAAATCACATTTAAATCACAGTAAGTATAACGTACAGAAACATACATAATCAGGCACATGCATAATCTTTTGTATTAATAATTTGTATTAATTGAACCCCCAATAGGAATTTTTATCGTGCCAAACATCGCATTGACACGGGACCTACAGTTTTACTTCCTATCTAAGAAGAAGGTTTGTTTTTTAATTTTTCTCAGCTATGAAAAATTACCAGCTCGGCCAAAAAAGCGGCAAAAATTGCAAGTAAAGTGTAGAGTAAAACAGGTTCAAGTTGACGATAATAGTAAAACCAATCGAATAAAACCAATAAAAAATTAATTAACCACAGTCTTTTGACATGTGATTATCACCTTGACTGAGAATCGAACTCAGGCCTTTCGCTTTCTAGATTAGCTTTGATAGTTGATGTGTTGTCGACGAACTGCCGATCCATTAAACTTGAAGAAACAATTATATCTAGTGCACTTTGTATATTTACAATTATCTAGGTCGTATAGAAAAATTGCCATTCTCGTGTAGATTGCCTGGTAGCTCAATATCCTCGCTGGTAGGGTGATGCATTTTTCTATATATGTATGGATTTGCAATTCAATATGATTTAATGTAAAACATTAATTAGAAAATTAACCTTTACCTTAAATGGGTATACGTGTCAAAATGAGAAAATTCTCAAAAGATCTCTATGAAAATATTACAGAAAGCAGTTTGCAAAGTCACTTCTCGCCACTTTGCTGCTCAAGGAATTAGAAAAACAACTGTTTACCGCATAATTAAAAGATATAAGGAAACTAACACTAGTGTTTGCAAAAAACCTCCAGAACGCCCGCAATACACAGAGGAGCAAGAACTTCCTACAAAAAGAAGCTGTCGAAAGATGCTGCAAAAGAGATAACCAAGACACTACTAAGATTCTCGTAATGAATGATGAAAGTTTCTGCGCTGTGATGCTAATGATCTGACAGAAAGAAAGTACTATTAAATCTGATGTTCCACAAAAATTCAAATAATAACCAAGTAGTACTTTAACTATTCTGGCAGGATATGGCCACTTTACAGTTACACTCATTTAATCACAGATTACGTTACAAAAAAATGCGCCAAACGTTCCATACGCAAGACCAATAGAAAAAGTTTGGGCTTTCTGTAAAGCAGAATATCGCAAACGAAAACTGCCTCTTACACTAAAACAAACTCAAAGCAATATTTCATGGTAATTTTTCATGGGGGATATGTACTACTATTAGGGTACTAAATAATATTGTGTGCTATTGTACTTGCACTATGGACTACGGACTAAATAAGTTTGCGAAATCCCATTGCAATCTGAACGTTACAGGATATGAGAGTTTAGTTGCTAGGACAACTGCGGTGTGATAAATTCTCATGCTTGGGGAGGTATTAGGATAATACGAGGATAATACGCACAATTCGCATTTCAAAATTGGGGGTGCTTCGAACAAAAAAAAATAAAGCTATAATTAACTACTAGTTAATTAAGGACAAATTTGTACGAACCTGAAACTGGCAGCCGGAGCTAGCAGCCGGCCAGAGACGGACTCGGAGTCAATTTTTAAAAACATATCGATTTTTATCGATAATTCTTTCCATCAATGACCAGAACAAAATTCTAACGAAGTTATTTTCTTTTTTTGAAGAAAACACAGTTTTTACCGCTAATAAATATATCGATTGCTCAGTGCATCTCGGTCCGGACAATGTAGTATACCTTTCTTCAGCGTTCTAACTTCGCAATGAAATTTGGCACAATGATTGCTATGAAAATGACAAATCGACAGGCAGTGAAATTTCCGTGGCAGAAAAACAGTTTTCAGAATTATAAAATATTAAATTAATAAAAGATGTCATCTGCTAGAACAATCTCGGCCCGGAAAATGAAGTATAACTTTTTTCAGCGTTATCACTTCGAAATGCAATTTCGCACAAAGATTGCTATGAAAATGAGAAATCGGCTGGCAGTGAAATTTCCGTGGCAGAAAACGATTTTCCGGATTATAAAATGTTAAACCGATAGAAGATGCCGGCTGCTAGAACAATCTCGGCTCGGAAAATGTAGCATAACTTTTTTCATCGTTATAACTTCGAAATGTAATTTAGCACAATGATTGTTATGAAAATGAGAAATCGGCTGGCTGTGAAATTTTCGTGGCAGGAAAACGATTTTCCGGTTTATAATATATTAAACCGATAAAAACAAAAAATTTAAAAACGAATTAAAAACAAACCAAAAACAAAGTTTACGCCAAATTACATTTCGAAGTTAAAACGCTAAAAAAAGTTATGCTACATTTTCCGAGCCGAGATTGTTCTAGCATCCGGCATCTTCTATCGGTTTAATACTTTATAATCCGGAAAATCGTTTTCTGCCACGGAAATTTCACTGCCAGCCGATTTCTCATTTTCATAGCAATCATTGTGCTAAATTACATTTCGAAGCTATAGCGATGAAAAAAGTTATGCTACTTTTTCCGAGCCGAAATTGTTCTAGCGGCCGGCATCTTCTATCGGTTTAATATTTTATAATCCGGAAAATCGTTTTCCTGCCACGGAAATTTCACTGCCAGTCGATTCTCATTTTCATAGCAATCATTGTGCTAAATCACATTTCGAAGTTATAGCGATGAAAAAAGTTATGCTACTTTTTCCGAGCCGAGATTGTTCTAGCAGCCGGCATCTTCTATGGGTTTAATATTTAATAATTCGGAAAATCGTTTTCCTGCCACGGAAATTTCACTGCCAGTCGATTTCTCATTTTCATAGCAATCATTGTGCTAAATCACATTTCGAAGTTATAGCGATGGAAAAAGTTATGCTACTTTATCCGAGCCGAGATTGTTCTAGCAGCCGGCATCTTCTATCGCTTTAATATCTTATAATCCGGAAAATCTATTTTCTATAACTCTAAACGATGAAAATCTATGACAAATTATACTACTGACTACTACCACTACTAACATGGCTACTATAAAAGTTATAGTAGGGTCGGCGAAATGATCGGCTCCAAGAGGTACGTTGGGTGATCCGCAGCGCCAATATCTGGCCCAAATAAACAAAAACAACAATAAAGCTAGAAATTGAAGTATTGTTGTTTGTTTTTGAAAACTATACTATATAGTATCGTCAAAAAAGTCCATCATGGAAATGGTTTGAAGCATCTCTGACATGCAGAATGCCACACAGACTGGATACGGCCACGTTTGGGCATTGTCTTGATTGAGTGACCGAAAACAATCTAATTGAGAATCTTCCAACTTCAATTAAATTGCAAACCAGTGCAAAATGGGTTTATCTGTTTTGTTTGCCCTTGCCCTTTAGTGTCAATCAAGCTGTAAATGTCGATGCAATTGTTCGTTTTGGTGATCAATTGAACTTGTAAGCAAGACTTATATTAATTCGAAAAACATCTAATTCAATATAAACAGCGAAAACAATAGAAAAGTTGAATGGGATCAACTATGATTATTGATTATAGTGTTGATTTCGTGAAAGTAAGGTAAAATACATGAACGACAATCTCAGACAGGAAGGAATCTTCGTTTATGGTAAATAAGGGCGATGAATGGTGTGTATTATGTAAAATTAAACAGAAACGTAAATCACGCATTTACTACCCAAACTTGTTTTAAGTATTCGCAAAATATTTTCTATTGCTAAATTTAGATCCTTCTTGTTCGGCTCACGCATTACTTTTGTTACAATAACCACTCTTGAAATGAAATTATCCTCATTGAACAAAGCAATTATATGTTAATGTATAAATTGCATGTCCAGTACACCACTCTATAAATGCAGATATATACCAACAAAAACCAAACTGTCTGACCCGTGTAACCTTAACCTTGTATTCTTTGTGTATCCTTGTTCAGCAATACAAAGTAATCTTATGAATGTAATTCAGCATTCATTCATTCATTCACCTTGGACAGAAAAATATAGTAGTACAATCGAGGACAGTCGTATTGGCAAACATCGATGTTATCTGTTATTATCTAAACGGAAATAACGTACATTCTGCTTGAAAGTTTAAATATAAACCTAGGTTAGTCTTTTAATAGTATATACATTTGAAAAATAAATTTTAATGACGTAGATACTATTAGGTATGAGTCGAGTTTTAGTTCTCAATGTGTCTTCTAAAAATCTATAATAGATTTAAGTCACTTAAAAAAAAGTAGATAAATGCTACTATTCAAGGACGTTGCACATTGCAAAATCACAGATCATTTCTTTTTCAGTGTCAGTCTGTCAGTGTCAATGCCAATGACAACTCAAAAATTTGCGTCCCTTTATTAATATTGCTGCCCTTTCATACATCTTTTCCTTTCCAAGAAGCTCCGTGTAGAACACAAAGCCAAATCGTTTATGAGTACCTTTCTGAGACGGCATGGAAGTAAAACAGTTCGCTGAATTAACTACATAAATAGTATATTAAAGAACGAGTTTCATAAGGCAAGATTTACTGCACGAGTGCAAATTTAGAAAACGAGCCGCTTGCGACGAGTTTTCTAAAGGACGAGTGCAATAATGACTTATGAAACGAGTATTTTATGCTATTTTTTCTATTTTGCGTCTTTTATTCCCTTTTTAAATACAAAAATCGCAATCTTAAAATTTAGGGATTTTTGTGGTAGTTGACAACACTGATGTGACATTTGAAAATTCATTGATTGACACAGAAAATTGAGTGAAGTTTTTTCAATTATTTTCTGAATGCTACCAACTTCGAAAAAGTTGGGCTATTAAAGCACGCAAATGAGCTATTAACGCACTGTTTTGGGTGCTTTAACAGCTTTATTATAGACGCAAAATAGAAAAACAATTTTACAACACGAAAGATTTTGATGTACATATGTTGGTTAGGTCGGGGCCCTATGAAAAATTGAAGTTTTTGGCATTAGAAGGGGAAAGCGAGTTGTCACCTTGGATGAAAGGTACCAAAATTGTTTTTTTTAGAAATAATTGCTCAACGGTTAATCCTACGAAAAGAATGTCTGTGACAAACTTGAAGATAAAATTCCCAACATTTTTTGCGACGTCGATAACAGCGATTTCTTTGTGCTCAATATTTGATAGCTTTCATACGAGATAGTGGCTCGCGCCTCCCACGTCCAAGGTCTAGAACTGCGTTTTTTTCATCAGGGCTTCGACATAAACAATCTATATCAAAATCATTTTTACTTCACCTTTTGAGGGTAAAAATCCCTACTAACTGGACTATAAGATTTTCATCTGCACAAGGACGTTCTCTTTTTGGTTACAAAACAATTGATGTTTGCGCTGTGCCGGGTCAACATCTAAAATTTTGTCAGTCTATTCGCAGAGAACCTATTTTAAATCTGAATTTTAAAATGGAAAAATCTAATAACCTGTGAAGTTATAATGACCCGGGGTCCAACTCACTAGACGATCACGGCCTTACTCTACTCGCCTAGATTTCAAATATTTAACAAAAACGAAGTTGGCACAGCACTGACAACCTTACAAATGACATATTTTATGATGGTAAATATAACAAACAGAACAAACTGAACCCTACGTTGCAGCTACTTTTTATAACATGTTACCATAGTTGATAACGGTTGATCTACTTCATACGGACAGAAGAAGAGAGATAAACACAAGGGACCTCTTACACGGGCTATCAAATGGGTTTTCATACCACCGTGAAGATTGCACTCTCTCAAATAATAAATCAGTTTATCCCCAGAGAAAATAACCTCTGTTCCGGACCAGATGGCTAGCCCAACATTTTAGCCATAAAGTATATCATTTAATTAGCTTATAAAATCAACCAAAAATCAATAAGTATTGACAGTGAAATACATAAGACACGTAAAACAGTAGTCGTATTTAAGGCACGAATAACAAGTCTAGTTAACAATAACTAGCTGTAATAATACTACAAATGTTAATTTTGTAATCGTTATTTTCTAGTAATATTTCCACTTCAAAAGGACAAATTTGCAATTTATTATGATATATCAAAACAACTCTTTTTAAATTTAACTACCATTTAGATTTTGACCTATCTATAGTTTCAATCAAGAGATTTGGGTTTCAGATTAATTAAGTAATATAGAATTTATTTCACACAACTAGAATCAACATAATTGAAACAAATAAACATGAACTTACATGAAGGAAAGTACTTTACAAGCAAAGACAAAAATGGCTACCTAAAGACAAGCTAGCAACATCCCTAACATCATAAATCATGTTACCAACATTAAAGGAATTGTAATAAACATCCCTAAACAAAAGTGCAATTTGTTTTGATTAAATGACTTGCTACAGCTACTTTGATGTATTTTGGTTGTAGGTCTGATCACTACAAAGTTTATATTCCAAAATTTCATATAGACGTCTATTTCTAACTTATTCCTATTCTTTATTATTACTAACATTCAAAAAGTGTAATTTGTTGTCAACTTCCTTTTCGTGGGTAAATAAAAAACAGAACTCAAGAAATATATTGACATTGCTGTTTCTAACAGTTACTCCCGGAGGATATTAACTATAATACTTTAGGAAACATAGAAATAAATTAATGGTTGAGCAAGTTACTCCACTAAGTAATAATACTAAGGAAAGCATAAGAAACATTGTAAAATTACCGTGTCATCGATCTTACGAAAGGTCTCAAGATTATCTTTTCAAAAATTGATTAATTTCGAATAATAGCCTTAAGAGTGTTTTAGGAAACCCAAAACATCAAGTAGATTACATAGATAAATCGGGAATATATATATATATATAAAATATTATGTAATAACTGTAATTAAGTATATATAGAGCAAACTATATGTCTGAACGTTCGGTACAAAGAGCATTTAGCTGACTTAAAATTTAAAAGACGTAGCAAGTCTAGTGTCGCCCTACAAATGCTTGAACAAAATCATAAGGTAAAAGGCGTGCAATTAATTGGAAATGTAAACAACCCTAAAGAACTTGTTTTGAAACTTAGAAATTATTAAGAATAGAAAAACGCCCATGAACTCTGATTTAGTCCCTACTAATTCCAGTCTTTTAGAATTGCTCCAGTAATCAGTAAACTTGTCCGATTACTGGCGAACCGTGAAGTTCTATACTAGACATATAAGGTCAGATTTTTTTAGATTTTACTTAGTTTTTCAGTGATAGCCAAGCTGTTGAAACACGTGTCCAGAGTGAGTAAAAAGTGTGTGTGATAAGGGTGAAGTACAGTTTAAAAACCGGTCCACAATTTCTGCTTTGTTTTTTACAAGGAATTTTATCGGCTATAAAGGATGGTTCCAAAACCAGAAGAAATCTTGTCTTTACAGGAACAACAAAATGTTGCATGGGCTGCATAAGAACTATTTCTTTTTATAATAATTCTAAAAGCGATACCTTCACGAAACAATCGCGGTGGTTGAAGCAATTATTTATTTAGCAAACATTTTAATGTGTTATATTTTGTAACTGGTATTATTTTACCAAAAACAAAAGTACTTACTTTATACAGCTATCTATGCCTCGGTTTAGCTTAAATATCATCAAATGCAAACTCTCTCTCCTTTGAAATTAAGGTAATTCATAGGTGGATTAGAGCATCAAATTTATACAGATATGGATATAAGGGCGCCAGCATAATTGGTTTAAATTAATAAAAGTGACGTTAATACTCCACGATACAGAGCTCTACACTGTAAAAAATAGGTAATTTTACCCAAACCTAATGTAAGTATTACCTGAATTAATAATGTAACTACTCTTAAATTCAGGTAAAAGAAGACTTACACTATTATTAAGAGTAAGATTGCATTTTGTCATGTATTTTTCCCTGCTTGAGTTTTATTACCCGCAATAGTACGGTAAATTTTCAGCATCTAGTGTATCTTTCTACTAGTCATGCTTAATTTTATTTAATACAGCGTAAAAATATCCGTTGAAGGTATTTTTACCACAAACACGCTTGCCCGCGTAACCACGTGGCCCGTAGTTGACTGTTGACGATTCTACGCATTATTAAACATCAGCAACAGGTTTCTCCATGCCGTCTTTGATTATGTTCGAGGTTTGTGTTGGTTGTTAATAAGTTTGCTAATAACAGCTGGTTTTGCATTTATTATAATTTTATCTTTAGTATATATTTGGGTAAGTATCATTTTCATTAAATATCTAACAATTTAGTATGTAGTTATAGATTGTATGTATTCCTTGTTTTGATTATGCAGGTATAAATAACAATGTACGACTAGAACCTTTGTAAAAAAAACGAGTAACTACTATTAAGGATTACAACAGTCATCAGTATTTACATAGAAATGTTAGAGGTGTCCGAGCAGTTGTTTGCGATATACTGTACCATAAATCTTGCTTTTACTTTTTGTTTTGTGGTTTACTTATTATTTATTGTGTTCATTTATTATGCTTGTGTTTACTTATTACTGTTTTATTATTTTGCTTATTACTTTTGTGTAAAGAAAATACATTTTACAAGAAATAAACATTTTTTTCTTTTAATTCTAATATTTTTATCAACCATTAATTTTACACCTAATTCGGTGAAATTGTTTCTTAAAGGGTAAAATTACATGCCAGGTGAAAACCTATTTTACACTGACGGGGAAAAGAGTTTGGGTAATTTTCTCCGCAAGAGTAAATTTACCTAATTTGGGTACTGAAGATTACCCCAAAATGTAATTATACTCTTACTAAGGTAAAAGTTGCTAAGAAAAGTAGTTGCCTCCAACAATTAGGGTAAAATTACCCAAACATGTTTTACAGTGTAGATATTAAAATGATTTAGTCTCAATATGCAAGGGCCGAATTCCGCACTCTGATATTACACAACAATAGCACATAGTAAAAAGTAAACAAGAAATAACACAAATAATACCTTTATTTATTTATTTCACATAAAAAATCATTAGATAGTAAAAAACTGGAAGGCCTTCAGTTATTTGAATAATATCTTAACATGAATTATAATATTAAATTAAGTTTTTTTTTAATAATGATGGTCACTAGTTCAGCACAAGTCTGATTTTCTTTGTTTTTCACGGTTATTAGAATTAACATTCACTTAACTCACTATTGGGGACATCTTGAGATCGAGTTCCACAGCACCAAAAGAAAGTATACCCTTTACTGTGTTTATGTTGAGTTGGTGGTCACTTGTTACAACTAAGTTAAAAATACTTTAGAAATTTGTAGTATAATCGTTATTAGGTTTTAAGCTAATCAATTTTACTTAAAAAAATTAAACTCGAAATCTCATAAAAATTTACTTATTCTCCCATCAAAATTTTTCTTTAAATTACAACTTTAAAATTTCTATCAGAAATATCATAATCCATTCTTAAATTTTGATCAAATGAATTAATTATCATTTCCACAAAAAATAGGATATAAAGAACGCACCTGGTTATTTCTATGAACTTAATTTGGTTTACAAACGTTACTTCAAATAACTCGTTGAAGATGACCACCAGGTGCACCAGGTTATTGTGAGCCTTTGTGGAGAAGGCTTCCAGTGATTCACTTCTAGGATTTCAAAATACTGCGTGCGAAACCATATAAACCATTAACATCAAACAAACAAAGGTGAAGCTCGCAGTTTCAGCTATAGAAATCAAACAGCAAAATACGTTTTAATATCTGTCGATTTTCGTAAAACACCAACTTGATTGCAGGTTTTGATCAATATTCTCGAATTAAAGTGTGGATCTATTTTCTTAAACTCAAGTCCGTATCGACTTTTTTTAAACTAAAGTCCATATCGAAGTTCTCGAATTAAAATCCGTATTGAATTTTTCCTTTCGTAATTCCGATGGATTTACGACGAGATGTGACAAAGAAAACTCTAATTTTGCTACCTTCCAAACAACGATTTCGTACTTTTAATAAATCACAAAACCATTTTATGCACTAATAAAATTATAATTAGTCCAACAAAAGAGAATTTCACTATTTAAAACCAAAAGTTTATGAAATCACAAAACTACGTGTTCACTTGTCCCAAGGAATTTTGCAAGAGAACGAAGGAAGCTAAAACTGGATTCTAACGAACAACAACCGTGGGTCTCGCAACCAAGGCTTTAATTGGTTGAATTCAGGCGTCAATTTCGACCTATCTTTGCACGAAAATGCCAAACCAGAGATTTATTATTGATTAACGAAAACGCACAACCAAAGTGAATTGAAAAATCCATAAATAGCAATTAAAATATTAAACTTAATTAACAGAAGAGAAAAACAATAAAACTCCAATTTTGCGGCCAATAATACAGTAATACTAAACCTAGATGGCGTTGCCAATAACCATTAGAAATCGACTATACAGGGCGTCGTCTAAAGAATAACCCAAAAATATTTTTATCAATATACAAGGTGTTCTTAAAATAAAAGAATAGTCAGAATAACTGTCTGTTACAATTAATAGGACTGCAGTTAGGTTTAGACAATTGGTCCTTCCGCATGAGCTCTTCAAGAACGCTTTCTAGAAGTGGAATGAGAAATTACGAGTGACATACTATTGAATTGAGAATTCCATTAAAAACCGTAAATGCTTTTACCCTTCATATTTCAATTCCTCAATATTTCTTTCGATTTCTCTCCATATCTCACAATTTCTATACATTCGTTTAAATTCTCCAAAACTCCTTTAAATATCTGGAAATCTACGATCTATCTTTAACAACAAATGACATATACGTTTCACCTTTTGATAACACTATTTTACTTGTATTGAGATGGTAAAACTGTAATATTTGCCCTTTAGAAGATCGAGAAACTATTAGCAAAGGAAAGGGAATTGTATTTGGTATTCGACGTAGAAAACAAACATTACTGCATTAAACAAATGCAAAAGATTTGATTAGGATCTTGTTGCTCGTTGTTAATTAGTTTGGTCTATAAGTTCTCAGGCTGTCGCTTTGATCTAAACGAATAATTTTTAAAATGAAAAAAAAAATCAGGAAGCCCGTCGCTATTAGGGGAGGGAGGGGAGGCTTCTATTACTTGTCATATAATATTAGCAGTCAAATGGAGCACGTATTTAAGCAGTCAAAAGTTTTTAATGCGGACACAGACCTAAAACAAACATAGAAAAAGTGCAAAAAAACATAGTGCATGGTTTGATACTGGCGAAACATCTGATTCTTTTGAACGATCATAAGTTTGTATCTGCGTTTATCGGTCGTATAGGTAAAGCTGATCAAAACATCCAAACTATGCTTCTTTCCAATTTTGTCGATTTTGATAAAATATCCTATTTCTTTTAATAGATTTTCGATTCAAGAGGAAGTTGATCACACAGTACCAAAGTAAGTCGGCTTAGTATAGAGCCAGCGTGTCCCAACCGCCGGTCTGTCACAAACTTTTGTCGGTCCGCAGAGAAATACCAGTGTTTTTCAAAATTTTACTAAAAGAATGTTTTAATTCGTGTTATCCTGGAGCTAACGTAGGGTCAAATGGTTTATCGGACTTGACCAATAGTAAATTTATACGGAGCCGTCGCTATATACATACATACGTGATATATAACGCGTCTCCATACCTTTATGTGGTAGGGTAGTAATAGGTAATAAGGAGTATCTTCCATTTTAGAATTATTAAGCGGGTTTAGCTCGCACAGGTCTAAGCATACCGAAACTGAAAGAATTTTTGTCTTGCGTTCCCGATTAACGCAAACGATCGAAATCCGGGTTTCGCAAGGCCGTAAAATTTGCTTCGATTCGGACCGTTTTTGCGTGTTGTTGCGTTGGGTAGTTCCCGTCTCAGATTTGAAGTCTCGACCGTCTCCGGTAAACTGTTTAAACAAAGGCGGTAAAAGAAGTGCCCCCGCCTTACGGTAGGTCGGATAGATAATCTGACGGCGGAATCCTCTCCAGCGTAGTACTCCAATCCTTTCTACCGGAAAAGTTTTTTTCTGCCTACACTCTTCCGGGGCCGGGAACTAGGGATGACATGAGGTTTTTGGAGACGATCGAACATGTTTTGGCGGCATTCGATGTCACGCGGCCTGCTACGAACGGTGCATCTATTGGTTTTTCCGTATCTATAGCCCTGTCCGCTCAAGAAGAGCCCGTTTTCAAGTGGCGGTATGTCGGAAACTATAGGAGCTAAAATGACTATCTTGGCGTCAAACAATGGGCAATCTCAGAATGTTTCCATTTCAAATGCTGTGTAAAACCATAAGAAAAAAGTTACAGCCTAAAAACTCGAAATTTGTTTTTCGCCCGAGAATCATGCTAAAGTAATATTGCCGCCACCAGCCTAATCGGGCTCCTAAATAGAAACCAGGAGGGTTTGGAGGTCTTATATGATTGCCTTATGGGTCGTTTGATCCTATTCTCGACCACTCCTTCCCGAGATACCCGCCGCTCCCTGTCGAGATATCTCTATCTTATTTTGAACGATGGCCCGCCCTATGTGTCGGAGCCGGTTATGGTCTTCGGCGCCGCACCCCACCCTGCCGTTGTTTCTCGACGTTCGTTTGGCAATAAGAGAAAACCCCGGCCTCTCGGTACCCGCAGATTTCGGGTCGATTCACGTTTTGATCGTTCGAGTATGCGGGAAGCGGATGAGGTACAAAACCCGACTTTTGTTATTATAAAGAATGGATATTTATTTATTTTAGATTGTTGTTCTTGTACAGTGTAAAAGTAAATTTATTTTTATAAGATTTATTTTGCGAAATCTTTTCTTTAACTTCTTGCCTTACCGGTCCGCAAGCAAATGCTCCGTCGTTTGGCGGTCCGCGAACGAAAAAGGTTGGGAACCGCTGTATAGACTCCCTAAAACGTTCTACACCGATAGTCGGTGTATGGAGGCGCTTGGATGTGAATAGAATCACAGCCTATCATCTCTTCCAATCTATTGAAGAATTCTCAATTATTTACATCGTCATTCTATTGACAGATGTATCAAAGCTTCCACAGTATCCTTCTTTGCTAAATTGGCATGACGAGTTCTTGAGGATAACTAGTTGTATGCCCCATTCAGGCTTCTAAATGCACTAATTGACTAAATCGTAAATACGCTATCAACAGGTGTAGGGCTTTTTATTGCTGTTTGGTATATGTACGTGTTTAAAAAACAGTTGAAGCCTTGAAGGTGACGCTATCACTTAAATACATAAAATTCATTTCCGTTATCGTTACTTACCTATTGCATAATTCAAACACAGTGCCCAGGCCTTTTACACCTAATAATTTATACATTGTTTAACACAAACACTACCATAACTATCAACAAATAGAATGTTTTGCGTTAAGTGTTCTTTTATGCAGTCACTCTACATTTTACAGTTAATTAATGGCAGGTGTGAAGAAGTAACGTGCGTTGAAACGTTTAACTATTCAGTTCTCTTCTCCTAGCTGTTTTACCATTATAGAGTCTGGCAGTTGTTACAGTAAATGTGATCTAGATTAGGTTTATAAAATTACAGCTAACAAAAGCGGAAATTAATATGATATTGATGATAGGTGAAAAAAGTTAACTAAAGTATTAATACTTATACTTAATGAAAGAATTGATAGATTAACAGTTTTTCAAGAATGTTCAGCTAATTAAGAGGTTTATTATGTGGATTTTGCCATATCCTTCAAAATGTCTGTCTAGGTATAATGATTAATACTATCTTGATTATAAATAATTACTCATTTAGCAGCAAGTATGCAGTAGTAACTATTATAGATTTTAGTTTCTTCCGTTACATAGTTACAAACGTTTGTTTTTTATCGGACGTGATGACTAAACATGTAAAAAGTTGGAGGTAACTGTACCGCAACTTCGCGTGATAAAATCTTTCGGCGAAAAAATGAATTCTTTTACTTGGCCGTGAATAATTATTATTGCTCACGCCAGAGTTGGTTAAGAATGACTTTTTAATTTCCTCTTTTAATAATTGTAGTTAAATTAAAATTTCAAGTACAATGTTTCTATGAAAGTTTGAGTTTTAATGGAAGTATAAAGTCGAACACAATTTGTATATGAAATCTTTAAATAAGTATTAGTCATGGTCATGGTGTGCAACTATGAATGTATGAAAAAGCCTTTATTTTGAGAAGTGTCCAGTCTTAAATTAGGAAGAGAAAACTTTGAAAAGCTCAGGACATTCAAAATATACCATGCTAATGATTGTATTGAATTCAAAGTTCCTCTTTTTACATGCTCGGTCTTTTTCAAAGTCCATGACTGTACATTAGACTGACCGAATGTCAGAAGGAATTCGAAACTTTATTTGAAAAAACTATTTAATTTTCTTCACGTAGGATTACGTCTAATTCCGCGGAGCTAATTACGGACGACCGCATGTGACAAAAATAAGTATATAATTGCAATCCTTACAGCATTAAAAATAAGTGCCAAAGAATAACCGTAATTAACATTTATTCGTAAACACAAAAAGATGGAGTGCAATTCGCGTACTGCTCAATACATGGTGCGGGCAACGCTTCCTTCACTGCCAGTGCAAGAGGGATATGATACAATATTTCTGGAAGTGCTGTCACGTTTGATTCAGTCGATATCGGCAACCGTGAACGCAACCCGACTGCTGCATAATACTGTTTTAAAACTCTCGGCGAGATGCAGATCTATTCATATATACGAAGATTTTTAAAATCATTAGCTTGTGAACCGGTGAACACTTTTGACAATATCGCGGTTTATCTAGACAACTGTGAGTGGAAAACGACTATGCGTGGCATCGTTTCAAACCTCTTGGCGAGATCTATTTAAATATACGAAGAAAATTTCACAGTGGTTTGAACCGAGCATTTTAAAAATCGTTTACTTGTGAACCGGTCAATACTTTTTACAATGTTGCGGTTGATCTAGACAACCATGAGTAAAAACGACTGTGTCTGGTATCGTTTTAAAGCTCGACGAAATGTTGAAAAAAAAAGGAAAAGGAACATATCGCAGTGGCCTTAACTTAAATTTGTATTTTTTTACGTTTGAAGAACAGGTTAACAAGAGGGGTCAACCACTACTGGAAATCACTGTATATTTTGTTAGAAATACTTTGGAAATATCTGGGAATGCCTGAAGAATACTTGGCAATACCTGGGAATACCTGAAAATACCTGGTGCTTTTTGAATTTGCATTCGCAGAAACTGGAAATCACTGTACGTTTTTCGGGAAACCACTGCTGAGCATCACTGTACAGTGTACACTTTGCTGGGAATACTATTGAATATCTGGAAATACTTGGAAGTACCTGGTAATATTTAAAAATACCTGTAAATACTTCGAAATACCTGGGAATACTTAGAAATACCTGAGAGTACTTGGAAATACCTGTTTTCACGTATTTCCAAGACTGAAAATCACTATACGTTTTTTGGGGAGTAGTTGGCCCCGTGCTGGAAATCACTGTACACTTTGATGAGAATACTTTGGAAATACCGAGGAATACTTGACAATAGATACCTGAAGTTTTTTGTAAATGTGTATTTCCAAAACTGAAAATCACTGTACGTTTTTCGCGGAACTACTGCTGGAAACCACTATACACTTTGCTGGGAATACTTTGGAAATAGCTGGGAATACTTGGAAATACCAGATGTTTTTTGAAGATTCACATTGATATTCACAGACACTAGAAATCACTACGTTTCTCGGAAAACTAATGCTGGAACTCAGTGTACATTTTTTGGGGAGTGGTTGATCCCGTAATCCTTTAGTACACGTCGATCTAGGTACTGAAGAATATTTGAAGGTTGTTCAAATTTAGGTTCAGTCGGGGGATACATTTTGAGGTTTATTCGAGGTTAGGTTCGCATGATTGTGACATGTAGATTATTCGAGGTTAAGTTGACTTTTAATACTCTGCTATTTCTTGAGATTGATACAAATTTCAAACATAAAGTATTGTAATGCAAGAATCGAGGAGTAAACGATTTCGATAAAATATGTACACTAGCATACAAATTGTCTATTTTATCAATATTGTGAGATTGTTGGTAGAATATTGTGGATTTCAGAGATAGTCAGAAATATTACTCAGAATGTCATTAGATTTGTTCCAGAAACAAATCAAAAACGGTTTGAAAACAATTAGTACGAAACTGTTTAAAGTTGGAAACTATTACAGTTGGCAATGTATTCCTGCTGGAACACAAATTGGAAATTTATGATTTTTTAGATAAGGGAAGATGTTTTTCTTTCTTTTGTTTACAATGTGCACACTATATAATATCTGATCACGCCTCCCCAGCGGGACGCTTACTGCGCATGCCCATCAGAAAAGTTGGTAAAATGTCCGGAAACTTTACACACACTTTGTAAATGGTTTGCAAAAAGTTGTACTAGCTGCTGAAACATCAAACCATCTTGAAAACTTTCTTCTGCTGGAACGCTAATTTTCATCTGCGCATGCGTCTGACAGTTTGTAACGGATTTTGACCACTGCTGGAACATTTTGTGATATTTTAAGATTTTTCAAGTTTTCTATAATCTTGTTCGATTGTTTCAATCTGGAAAGCAGTATTGCTGCTTTTCTACGATATTGTCATATAGTACAATATTGGCGGATTGTCACCAAGTATTGTGTGATTCTCAATATTGTTGAGAATGAAGGAAGATTGTCAGATATTGTCCAAATTGTTCAAGGTTTGTTTGATTGTTAAATATTGCTGATATTGTCTTGTCAGAGTATACATATGTATTATGTACATTATACGTATTGGAAGCAAATAACCATCATATCCGTGTCCACGTAAGTTGGCTACATATGGAAAACTTTGTTATTATTGATTTTATGAAAACAGTTATTCTTCATAAAAAGTTCTGCATGTTCTAAAACCCAAAATTCAACCATCAGATATTAAATTATATCAGTCGTATCATAATAATTATCATTTTTGTTCAAGAGTAAAGTACCTTCATTTTTGACCATATCGAGAATTTTTAATAAGAAAAGATGTTATGGATTAAAAATAATTTTTAAATATTCAATATTGTTTATTTGCAATTACAAAATATTATTTTTACATTTTATTATTATTATTATGATACGACTGATATAATTTAATATTTGATGGTTGAATTTTGGGTTTGAGAACATGCAGAACTTTTTATGAAGAATAACTGTTTTTCATAAAATCAATAATAACAGTTTTCCATATGTAGCCAACTTACGCGGACACGCAGTATATGATATATTTTGTGCATACCTATCAATTATGTAACGGTAAAAAGTTTATTCTGCTCCAGTAAAACATACGACTTTTTTTGAAGTCGAAAATTTTAAAAATTTGAAAAATATCAATTTTCAAAAATCATTATTTCAATAAAAAGAATTTGTGGTTGAAAAATTATTGCTTAAAACTAATAAACATAATTCATTTGTATAAAAAAGTAAACTTTCTATTTTTTTATTATTAAAAAGGGCCGCAAAGCCAAGTAGTGCCAAAGATTAATTTTTTTAAAAAGCTACTGGTGGAATTAAATGCTTACATAAATAACCCAATCTTACCCTCACTCGATAAATCTTACGAAAACAAAATATTGATTATAATAATCTAGCAGCTGTTCTTGAAAGAATGATGATTCTTAGTCATTTTACCGGATGATGAGACGTATATAGATGAAACTATGAAATAAGTAAAAATATCGATTTTGATCACTTGAGGTCCTATAGTTACCGCACCAGAATTTTGAAGAAAATCCAAAACCTATCACATTTTATAATTGTCCTTATGTTATGGAATAGCCCTTCAGTCAACACTTAGTATTTAAAAAAATAACTTTTTTTGTTTTGCAAAACATGAAATTATTATGTGTTTACATATTTCAAGATAGTAAAGTAGAAACACCTTAGAATTCATACACCCAATGATATAATTGTCCCTTATATGTCAAATTTTGCGTACTAGAATTTTTGATTCGGGTTAATTACGGGCTGGAAAACTGAATGTGAACCTGCGTGAAGTTGGCACCCCCATATAAGAATTTCGAGAAAAAAACTATTGAATAATTTTGCCCAAGTTATGCCCAGTTTTGACCAATAGTTGTTTTATTTTGCCCAGCCCCCCTTAACTCCCCATAAGCGAATACTATAGTATTCGCTTATGGGGGTGTCACACCATAGAAATTCGGCTTTTGACTCACGAGTTAAGGGGGGCTGGGCAAAATAAAACAACTATTGGTCAAAACTGAGCATAACTTGGACAAAATTATGCAATAGTTTTTTTTTCTCGAAATTCTTATATGGGGGTGCCAACTTCACGCAGCTTGAATGTGAGTAGAGGCTAGAACTACTTTGGAAATACTAATTCTCTTTTCGCAGACTTTTATAGAATTGGTAAAGCTGATTGGCAAATATCTTGAAATTGAGAGTTTCAAGTGTGTAGAAATAGTAAGTCGTTAGTATGTACATATTTCGAGAGTTTGTTGCAGTATACTTTTCTTTTGAGCGATTAAGCTACAGTTGATTAGTTTTCTTCCTAGTTCCTTGGACTCCTTTGTATAGTGTTGATAATGCATAAATTTCCTACTCGATTTCCTAGGTTATCTTTAAAGATTTCAAGACGAGGTTTTTAACGTATGAGTTTCCGTTCGGTTTCCGCTTCCTAGACGAGTTTTTGCTATATATATGACCTCTTCAAGCCACAACTTCTTGAATTGGACTTTGAATTGAAGCAGAACTACAGGGCTTTTCGCATACCGAACACTATTTCAATCAGATGAGGCATAATACCTAAAATATTTGGCTGGTACAGAATCGAAATTAAGAGTAATGACTAATAGTAAGATGGTGTTGGCACTAATGAGATTATTATTGGTATTACTAACATTAGAACATAGTCATAGATTTTATTATAAGCTCTACTCGGAAAATACGAAAAGTGTAGCCAATTCATTGACGGTGCTACAGTGCTACTTAAGATGGTAGTATTGACAATAACAATAATTAGTAAACCCCAAAATATGTCAATCTTTAGATTCTACAACATGAATTGGATCTATTCGAACGAATTACTATTTTATAAGGAAGTGTCCATGCATAGACGGATATCACAGCTCTTTGAATGCTTAAATTACAGCAATCAAAAGTAATTGGCGAATATAAAACGGTTTTTCTGCATTCTACGGCATTCACATTCACCTATTATCTGAGAAATGTTACGAATTTAAGCAACACTCCAAATAAACAGTTAGATCTGAAAACTTTTATTTGATGACATAGACAGGTAGAAACTGAAGAAATGATTAGGTGTTACGTGGAATAATTCGCCCTATTTGTTAGATAGACCACGACTAAATTAATTTGACTGGGGAGTGGAGGTAGTTAAAACTTCTGAAACTAGGGAAGATATTTGTATAAGATAATTGAAATGGTGCAAGTAAGTATGCCATAACGTGATAAGATAATTGATAATAACCCAATGATACATTGAATTATGATATAATAGCGTAAATGAAATGAACTGCAGCAAAACTCGAATAACTGGTAATACAGATTCAGAAAAATCAGCTACCGTCTTAACAAATTAAAAAAAATTAAAACTTACCAACTATCTTTTATATTATCCGATATAGCAGAACTTTTATGTAAAGCAACACTATATCCAAAATAACTTCCTTTTTCACCTCTTTTAACAACAGGTTCTCGGTATTCTATATTAAAACACAAAACACTAGTTCTCACAAAAAGCACAATACTAACAAACACAGCACCTAATTTCAAAATTGACCCCATACTGTGCTAATTTTTAATTAATTATAAAAAAATAAATCACAAAATTTATTATATCATTAATCTAGCCTAAACAGCACCTAACAAACATTTTAATTAATTTAAAAGAAAATAGTAGTTATCCTATATACGTAATCGCGCAGAGTATATTCTTACGAAGATCAGTCATACTCCAAACACGATAGCGTAGCGGATACTAAACAAACTTGCCGCTTCAACAAATTACGGACCGGCAAATTTTAAAAGAGCGCCTATCTCTTCGCAAGAAATCGAATGCATTCGTGAGTGTACGGAAGGATTTATTATACTGCCCCTTTTGGATATGCAACATCATTAGCAAGTATTGGAGTGTTTGACTTCATTATTTGCAGAGTATCAAACCCAAATTACCAAAATGTGTATAACTTGCTCACATGAATTAAATCACAGTATTTTTGAGCTAGCAGTGATAGTTGATAAAATGTTTATTATTATGAGTGATTTCATGAAAGATAACACTTTTCATGTTTAGTTCAGTTCTTAACTTAAAAAATGCAAAATTCCTATACAATGTCAATTTATAAATGAAGATAAAATAAATTATACTATAATGGACGAAGGTTTTATGTTCTGTAAAACAAAATATTTCGAAAAATGTTTAATTAAAAACAATGCTTTTAGAAGCGGATAAACTATAACAATCCTTAAAATATCCTAATTTGTAGAAAATGTTGGTAAATGCCTACAAATTATTCCTAAAATAACAAATGGCTTTAAATTATTACAGCCTTATAAAAGTTCTCAATCTGATGGTAAATGTCTCTATTGTATTATGAATTAGTAGAGCTCATTTTTTTATTATTTAGCCATAATGTCACTTATACAAAACCCAATAGTTTTTGAGATATTTCATTTTTTGTTTTTTTTTTAATCCATTGCATAATACCATAGAGCAGTGATGGCGAACCTTTTTGAGAAGTGGGTCAAATTTTGTGCATTATTTTTTTAATACTAGCCCGTGGGTCACTTAAGTCAGTGACGTTACTTGGAAAGGAGGGGGGGGGGTAAAAAGGGTACCAATAATTTGAAAACACCGAAAATTTGTTAACAGAAAAACTTGACAGTTGACCCTTTTTTTGGTTCTCACTTTTAAAATCCTCTAAAAAGGTTTACGTTTCCTTTTTGTTTTACAACTTTTAATTTTGCAAGTGAAGAGCAAAATTCGACATTAGATATTTATACTTTAATTTTTTAATATTTTCGATTGTCTGTTCTCTCTTTTATGATATAAAAAATAAGTTTATAAAAATCAACGCGTGGGTCATTTAAAAAGCCTTCGTGGGTCAGTGTCTGACCCGTGGGTCATAGGTTCGCCACCACTGCCATAGAGTAATACCATCCACTAAATACTAACATTTAAAATTAACAAAGATAAGGATTTACCGAACGTTATGAATGAATATATGAATATATATACGATTGGAAATTCTTCATTATAAGTATAAGTTTAAGTTCTTGTATTTTTTACTAAATTATTTAATTTAATTTTTGATGCATAGCATATGTTACTGTGTAAACCAACAGGCAAAACTAAGATGTTAAAAACATCTTTCGTTACTTTCTTTAATTAAAAATATTAATAGTACAGTCCATCAAATAAGAACTTTCGTGTGGATTGCGCAGATAGGAAAAAAGGATCACATTGAGGGTAAACGTGATACAGCATCGCCCGCACGTCTGTCAAAGATGTTTACATCTGCATGTACCCGATGTGCATCGCAAAACGTTCAAGTAAGAAATATTTTCACACGGCTGTCCATGAAGATCAAGTCTTCATTGGTTGGCAATTCAGGGATCATGTAAACTTCATTTTTCTGCCCCTCATTTTTAAGGACGATTTTAGTGGCTGGGCAAGACCAAAATTGGACTTGGGCAAGATGAGTTTCGCGAGGCCCACTTTCGATTGCAGGCCGCATTCCTAAGGTGACCATACCTTATGGCTGGACAGTTCCGATTTTTAACAATTTGTACTGCGTCCCGCTTTTTTTACGGCAAAAAATTTAAATAGACCTACAGGGTGTAACTAATCTAATGTAATGTAATGTAATGTGAGTACAAGGTGTGTACTTAAAATTTAAAATGCGATATCTCGAAAACTAGCAGGAAGCAACCACATGTTGATAAGGAAAATATCTGCTAAATCATTACGAGGTTAATAGTTATATTAGTTACACCCTGTATACATATTATACATAGAGTAGAGTCGGGGATTATGGAATACCATTTTCATTTTTGGGATTATTTTGAAACGTTTTGAGTAAAAAAAAAAAATAAAAATGCCAACGACTGCGCCAAAGGGTTTATTATATGGGGTCATTATCTCGAAATTAGAAAAATATATAAATAAAAAAATACTTCTAATAATGAAATAAAAGTGCTTTTTTGGCTACCGAAAAAATGGTCGGGTAATATGAAATAGATATATGAGGTAATATGGAATACTAATTATAATTTTTATATGAAAAATTCTAACGACAAAAGTCGCAAATATAGCAATCCCGTTCGCAATCGGCGCACAGTTCGTGTGCCCAAAGCTCGCATCGTAGGCACTGTATCCAAATCTCTCCTCTTGAATCAGCCGTAAAACGTCCTGAACAGAAAAGACATTCTGCATCATCTTGTGGTTTTCATTTGCTATTCGGGAATTCTTCATCATCAGTAGAGTCATCTAGGAGTGGGATTTCTTCATTTAAATCATCAGAAGATTCGTCTTCTACCACTTGCTGTCTCGGTCTTTTTCTAACACTGCTCGAACTTGCTTTGGCGTCATCATCCGTTTTGCTGGTACCAGGTTTTGCATTATCCGTTGGCTTTTGGTTTTTTTCAAACCCAAGGTTCCTTTTTAGTTTATTTTTTTCATTTTTTGAAATCAGTGACTGTGCCAGTTCATCCTTGTTTGGGGTTGAAGTCAAAATTTTTGCTGTTCCCGATTTTCGACCTCTTGTGCCCTGTCGTTTTTTAAGAACAGGAATAGGAACTATGTCTTTTGGTAAAACTGGTTGTTCGTCGGGTTGTTCGTCCGCCCTTTCATCATTATCTTCCTGGACAGGCTGTGGGTTTCTCTGATTTTCATATGCAACAGGCTCTGGTTCATTGTTGTGTGCTTCCACTAGGAAATCTTCTTCGGTAAAAATATTCCTGTTTACTGGAAACAGACCTGTTTGACGAAATCCATTGACTGCTCTTTCGCCAGTTTGGATTTTGAGATAAGCTTTACCAAATAGTTCACTGATGTCAAAGTGAGATATTGGTCGAGTATTTTGCCTTAAAAATTGGCGAATTTCTTCATTGTAATAGGTTTTCAAAGATCCCATTACGGATTTATCAAGTGGTTGCATTTTCGTGTTTGTTTATAATTATATTACCTTTGATAATGACAGCATAGCTGTCGAAACAATATTGTCAGGTTGTATTTTAATAAAACTGTGAAACTTTTAATAATCTTTATTTATTTCATGATTATGGAGTTCCACAAAATAAGGCTGGAAACAATAAACAAAAATAATGTACAACTAATGTGTAATATACTTAACTATGCAATAAAATCACTGTAAATTAAGATTCTCTAAAATTTTGACGTTTCTTTTCTAAAATTCCCTTATTGTTATCAGTCGGTTAATGTTATCAAAATGTTCTTGGCCCAAAGTGATCACATTAAGCGGATTTTACACTACTATAAAATCGTTCAAAGAAATTTCGAATTTTATCCCCCTTTTTAAATTTCCACGAATTCATTTTAACAGTAGTTAGTATGTAAAAATGTAGTTTAAATTCTTTCATAGAATACTACTATGAAATAGTTCCAAGAAATAGTTCACCCTTTTTAAATTTCCGCGAATTTATTTTTATAGTAGTTAGTAAGTAAAAAATGTAGGTTAAATTCTTTCCTAGGATACTACTAGAAAATAGTTCTAAGAATTCGTTCACCCTTTTTAAATTTCCACGAATTCATTTTAATAGTATTGAGTCATTCCATATGAAATCGTCTAAAAAATTTTTTTTTGCTGCTCCGCTATTTTAAGCTAATTAAAGCATTTAAAAATCGACATTTTTATGCTTTAATATGTTTAGCTGCAAAAATCTTGCTATTAAAGATATCTACACGTTCAAGATGGCATTTCAAAGCTAAAAACTAGTAGTTTTTGTGCAAAGAATATAAATTCACAGTCAATACCCCTACAAACTAACAGGGTGCTGAAAATACGTGTATTTTACTGATTAGTTAACTGACTCCCAGTGTCTCGACTGTTGAATGCAAACAGCTAATATTTCTCAGAGATCAAGTGCACATATCGTGGAAGAAATAAAACCTACAATTGACTCGTTCGGCCT
Source organism: Agrypnus murinus (assembly GCA_929113105.1). NCBI lineage: Eukaryota > Metazoa > Arthropoda > Insecta > Coleoptera > Elateridae > Agrypnus > Agrypnus murinus. The sequence goes on from OV816025.1 coordinate 197,830,833, forward strand.
ACTCTTTATAAAAAAATCTCTGCTTGAAATCTTGAAATTAAAAAAAAATCGTATTATTTAGGCTATAATATGAATGTGTTGACTACGAGATAAAAATGATCTAAGTAATTAGTATATATATATATATGGCAAACTAAAGTATACATTAATTAGTGTTTTACAGTCCTTTATCGTGTTAGCGCCTCCGGCTTTCGCCTCAGGCTCTAAGTGACTCTGTGGGCTCCAAACCACTCAATTAAGCCCTTAATACATAACATACTATTATGTATCAAGAATCTTTGATAATCTTCCTGTTTACAATCGTTTGGGTTTGCTAAATCATCCTTGAAAATAATTAACACCAGTCAACCATCGATTGCTTGCATGAAACATATTAATGTTTCTAGAACAGTGATTCATAAACTTTTAAACTCAAGGGTCCCTAGAAATTAAAAGAAATCAGTAGACCCACTTAAAACTATAAATTTAATAGCTTCTCTCAAATTGTGAAAATACTCTAAAAATAATTTTTAAATATGATTGTAGCTTAATTAATTGGTTTTGTATTAATTTGATAAAGACTTTACAGTAACTTCTAATACGAAAAAACAGAATTTAACAAAAATTTTATTAGTTATAACGTAATTTTTATGTTGTTCGCAACCCCCCCTTCAACTTATTACGGACCCAACACTCCAAAATCGAGGCTATATATAAATGTGTTCGTAAATTCTCTTGTCAGATGGGAAACGTTTTTATTATTGGTTTTTTCGAAAAAAAGTTCGCTCTTTAAAAAAGTTCTGCTTCACTTAAAACCTCAAATGCTGCCATTAAAATTAACCTAGCATATACAGGGCGATTAAAAAAAATAGTGGTTTGATTTTAGTGTTTATATTTTTTTGAATATTTAATATTTCCAGTACAGTGACTTCAAATTTTTTACCTACCAAAATCTTTCTTGATTTATGCAGTTTTGTGATAGGTTCTAACGATTCGGTAAATGGTCCCACAACGATATCTTTTGGCTTCAAAAATGATCTAAAGTGCACATCTTATGATCTTCACCTTTCTTCAGATAAAGGCGAGTTTTGGCATCGACAATGAAGTTATATATAAGATTTAATATGTTTGTTATTATAATTACATTGAATTCCTTATACAGGTCGTACATGCAGGTCGTTATATGCAACAGGCTCTGGTTCATTGTTGTGTGCTTCCACTAGGAAATCTTCTTCGGTAAAAATATTCCTGTTTACTGGAAACAGACCTGTTTGACGAAATCCATTGACTGCTCTTTCGCCAGTTTGGATTTTGAGATAAGCTTTACCACATAGTTCACTGATGTCAAAGTGAGATATTGGTCGAGTATTTTGCCTTAAAAATTGGCGAATTTCTTCATTGTAATAGGTTTTCAAAGATCCCATTACGGATTTATCAAGTGGTTGCATTTTGTGCGTTGTATGGGGCGGTAAGCACAATAAAGTTACATAGTTTTCCCTAGCAGCTACAATAACATCTAAGTTTCTGGTGTGGGTGTGATGGCCGTCCAAAATCAAAAGGATAGGATTTTCAGCACTTGGTCTTACATAATCTATGAAATGGTTGAACCATTGTGTGAAAATATCGGTCTGAATCCACCCAGAAGGATGGAAGGCAAAAATACTTCCTGGTGGAGCTCCCTTCTTTATCAATTCGCTGGCATTCTTGCGAGGGAATATAAGCAAAGGGGGCACAAAATTGCCACTGGCACTCATGCACAAGATACAAGTCACCAGAGAGCCTCGCTCTGCAGATGTTAGCGCTCCTATTTGCCGTTTTCCCCTTTGAGAGAAAACTTCAGGGCACTTTGATTGCACTATGCTAAAACCACTTTCATCGACGTTGAAAATCTGATTAGCTGAAAAGTTTTTTTCTTCCATTTGTTTCTCTAACAGATCAAAAAACTCGTCAACATTTTTTTTATTAAAGCCTACTGCTCGTGCAAACGATGTTCCCGTTGGTTTCCTTAGACTTAACACATCCTTATGTCTCAATCTAAAACGACTTAGCCAGTCCTTTCCGGCCGCATTTTTTAGTAATGAGAAAGAATTTGGAATGTTGTTTCTTCGTGCTAACTGGAAAGCGAGATTACAGACATCCCGCCTTGTTAATCCATAAAAAGTTTTCTCCATTGCCAAGCAATGCTTCACTAGCTCTGTTTCCAAATGGTCTGGCAAAATAGGTTTCCTCCCGAGTTTCGTCTGGCATACCTCACTAGCAGGTCCATTCATCTTAGAAACTTTTACGTAGTGGCGACGTGGTTTTGACCTTTTCTTGCCTTTTTTTAACCATTTTCGGCATTTCTGGAAAAAAATCTAATTTTAATTACTGAGTCAGGTAATATGGAATACTATTTCATAATTCCCGCCAATATAAATTCGGTGGTTAGAACGGATAAAAAATAAAAGATCACTAAAATGAACGATATCTCTAAATCAAAGCTTTCTTACATCATTCATCTACTTAGTAAATTAATAACATCAAATAAAATTACTTTGAAAAGTGTTTAAAATAAAACCTTAATGTACTTACCTCAAAGTTTTATATGGCGGGAAATCACTAGCACTGTCTGAAAAGCCAAGTGGTTTATGCGAATGAGTTAAGCACCCTTGCGAATGAAACTTGAACTTATTTAAATGTTATTATAACAAATCAGCACAGATGGCGCTACTAGTTTTCTAAAAGAACATGGTATTTCATATTACCCGGTGTATTCCATAATCCCCGACTTTACTCTACTACATTCACCTAAAATAAGTAACGCTTGCGTTGCGCAAATAATTCGGTTTCTTTTGGCTGATGAATTTATTGACCGGCCAGCATTTTTACACTATATAATTTTTATTCATTTTTACAACTATAGGTACCGTTGTGGCACCACCACCACCAGACCGCATATTGAATGTAAATGTCTGTAGGGTACGAGAGATGACGGACGTGCTCAAAAGTGTTTGAGCACGTCCGTCATGTTTATAATATGTTATAATATGTTATGTTTGCAATAAAATAAAAGCACTATGGATTACTAAACAAATAATAATCTAACGCTCATTTACATGGCCTTTTGAATGGCGACATGAATAATCTTTGCGAAAGTCTTTCGTTCTTGTTCCAAATTTAATCCTGAGGGACCATTATTAATATTGATTATTTTGTGCAAGTGCATCCACTTCTGTTAGAATACTAGCTACATTTTCATCCGATATGTAATAGTTTTTGTTCAAACCACCCATTTAAACCATAACCTCATGATAGTTACTGCTTTAGGCAGGCATTAACATGTTCTGTAATGTACATGTAAATCGTTTATATACGTTTATTTTTGTGCATATAATTTTTTTTATTGACTCCATATTTGTGTACAATCAGTCCGCTATTACGGACTATAATTACATCTTAGCCTAAACTTTAACAACTATATAATGTCATGTAGAGTGATGTTCCAGTAAGCAACCTCTAGTATTCTATGTGCATATAATAAATATATACTATTAATTGCTACTACTCATTATATGGCGAACCAGGCCCCAGGAGCTATGAAGCTTGTCCGGGAGGGAGGGGCGATTATTATTATTACGTAGGCCCAAGGTGCGGCTGCAGACGACTTAACAGATGGTATTAGCACAAATCCCGCATTTGGTTACAGCTAAGAGAAACTACAGAAAACCTTAACCAGATCTACCGACACCGGGGGTCAGGAGAGAAGAGGACGCTAGTCCATACACTACCAAGGTCATACAATATAAATAAGGTATAAATAAGGTCATACAAGGCATACATAAGTTCTACGCTTTTCTACTCTAGAAACAATGTAGAGATGCCGAAAACGCATAGTTAATGAACATTACCTCAACTATTAATCCTATCTGGTCTTGGCACTAAGAGGTGACAAACGTGCTTAAACAGTATAGTGTTTGTAGCCCTAGAAACATTTCCATTTAATTTGCGATTTTAACACTCACACTCACAGTTTGTATAAAAATTCGACCGGCCATATGTCGACCAGAACAGAACATTTGTTAATCTCTTCGGGTTTGTATGGGACTATGAAATCGTCCCATTTGTTCCCACCGTTTCTACGGCAGTAGAAACGCTGTAAAATGAAAGCCGCCTTTTTATTTACAATGAATTAAACTGTTGGGTGTTTTAAAGTAATGTAATTACACATATTTTTTACGCTTTTACAAAAACTATTTTGTATGCCTTGCTCGCGAAACTCTTTAGCGTCCTCGAGATTGTCCTGCCTCGGCCGCAAGCGGATTCGACAATGATTCTCTCGGCACGTTAAAAAGACATTTCGCGGTTTGATATACAAATAACTAATTCGGTTAAATTGTTGTCGCACAACTTCACTACTATTATTCAACATTTACGTATGTGTGCATTAACCTATTTCTAACGAACGGATTTTTGGCGTTCTGGTTCTATATTGGGCGTTGTGGGTCTATACGGGAGTTTGGCGAAGTGGTCGTGTTGGGCAATGTGATGTATTTCAAAACTGGGGAAGTGATCTCCCCGTTGGGCAATATGGTACTAAAAGACGGGTGAGCAAAGCATCTGGGTTTCAGAATAAATAGTATTTGTTATATCGCTGTGCGAGGCCCCTTGGGGCGCGAGGAAGTGGGCGGTGGCCCACGCCTTGCCCCACCACTGGACGATTCATCAGTCAAAGTAAATACTAAGTACATAAAACTAATAATACTAATAAATAATAATACTATGTTCATGAATATTAGGAGATGAAGGTAAGGATATGATACAAAGGTGGAGCAATTGTAAATATATTACCTGACTCATCCAGATCCTCAACGAGCAATTCTACGTCAGCTTCGTTATTGATTATAGAAACTATCTCCCGCTTTCCAAGATTAATTTCCACCAACGGTCCCCATTGGGTCTAATTTTACTGGACTATATATGGATTACGAATTAATTAAATTTTTCACGACACAACTTCATCAGAATACTGAAGCTGATTTATTTTTTATGTACCTATGTACTACTATTTGCCAACTCTTTCACAATCTAAGTCGGCCTGTGTTTGCCTTCAATAAATTTTGACTAAGAAAAGTAGAAAGTCTGATGTGAACAATCTCGTGAGTAAACATGGTACGTTACAGTAGAAGTGGCCCAGTGAGCATTGGATGCGCTACCGACCGGAGCAGGACGTGCTTCGTTGTCTTCCATCCCCACTTAAGCGGATTTTTCTCGCGTCCCAGCCACATCTGGACTTGGCGGTATGTTCTGAGGAAGCGTTGACGAGCGGCAGCCTGAGTCGGGGAGTAGGGACGCCAGGTTAATATTGGTCTTAGTTATTGTTTTGGTGAAGTGGTCGTATCGGATTGTATACTCTGTTCTAACGAATGAATTTCACCGTCGTGTTTCAGACGCATGAGTTCACTCTAACAGTGACTTATAGCCTATTGCCTTATAATGTTATAATAGGCCGTAGTTTCTGCTGACTGAATATGATTCTATATATTTATGAACGTTCGGGTGTTCCTTCCCGTCATTTAGACATGAATTGAGTTACGCTCAATTAGCGCGCAACTATCAGAGATAGTGCTACCAGTCACTCACTGGTGGGAGCGAGGTTACTATCCATCCTCTACTAGCTATCCAGGCTAGTACCGGAGCGATAAACGTGCTCACCCGTCGGCACTCTCTCCTAGGAGATTGTACCTCGTCCAGCTTCGGACTATCCCCCAATTTTGTAAAATTGAGGACCACTGCCCGATCGAATCCAACCTCAAATGTGGCAGGACTTGGTTTTTTAATGGTTTTGCCACCCCGATCTACCAAATTATAGGCTTGGTGTGCCCTCGACAGCGCTTCGTTTACAAATCTACACGTTATAGAGCCCAGGTATGTACCCTTTCAGGTGAAGTTGTCTTGAGAGTGAGAGGCTTTGTAAGTGTAAAGGCTCTAGAGCCGCTTCGAGTCATCACTGATCCGAGCAGCTTCCGGAGCCAGTACCTGGTGGCATGGCAGTTTCCCATTGGTCCAGATTTACCCTTCTGCGACCGGGATAAACCTCACTTCAATTCTCCTCCTTAGATTAATCAATCAGCGGGTTCCTTACGGTGACCATAATTGACCGTGGTCCAGGCGAGAAGCGAATCCACCCACACCGGTTCTCATATTAGCAGAGTTTCCTCCGCAACGTTAATGAGTAATCGTCGAAAGCACTTAGGTGTTTCTCTACCACACATTTGAACCTGGAAGGCCTAGGCAGGGAACTTAGAAGCCTTTTTTACTAAATAACCGTTACCCAGACAAGCCTGGGATAGGAGAGGTCGGAACAGTTTTTATGGGAAGGCGCCGTGTGGTATGCACCGCCCCCCCATGAGTATTTAGTCTCCAACTAATGTCGGGGATCTTTGTTCGACCGTGGTGGTTTCCCACTCCGGTCTTCCAGTTATAGGCCTGGTTTGCCCTCGACAGAGCTTCGTTTTCAAGTCTATACGTTTTAGACTCCCGGTATGTACCCTGTTAAGGTGAAGTTGTCTTGAGAGTGAGAGGCTATGATACCCCTTTTCGCATCAACTCCCTTTAAGTGTACAGGTCTAGAGCTGCTTCATATCACAGTACTTGATTACGAGTCATAGGGTGAAACGAATAGCAACCAGAACACAGTACCTGGTGGCATGCGGTTTCCCATATGACCTAGGTATACTCCCCTAGGCCGAGATAAACCTCACTTCAATTCTCCGCCTTAGAATTCAGTCAATCAGCGGGTTCCTACGGTGGTCATAATTGACCAGCAAACCAGCGGGTTCCTTACGGTGACCATAATAGGCTTGGCCAACCAGCGGGTTCCTAACACTTAGGTGTTTCTCTACCACACATTTGATCCTGGGAGGCCTAGGCGGGGAACCTAGAAGCCTTTTTTACTAAATAACCGTTACCCAGATAAGCCTGGGATAGGAGAGGTCGGACCAGTTTTATGGGTAGGCGCCGTGTGGTCTGCTCCGCCCACCCGAGGTCGTATCGGATTGTGTCCAATGAAGTTTGACTTTTTGCCTACTGCTGAGCGTATGACGGAAAATCGAAAATGTGTAAAATTATGGTTTTTCGACCATGCCACTGGACCGAATTTAAAGGATTTAATTTTCTCATTCGACGCAGAATTGAATGCGATTTAATTCTTGTAATAGTAAAGTTTCTTTTAGGAAGCACCGTTTTGGAGTTATAAACGAAAAACTAAAAAGAAAAACTATTTCCCCCAATGGATTCTATTTTACTGGCCTATTATTAAGTTAATAAATAGTGAGTTAGTATTGAGTTAAACATGAACTTATATTAAATAGTATCTAAACTGTCAAAATAAGGTCATTTCAAATTCTTCTGGTTCTTTATGGTATTTTTCAACTTATATAGGTAAAACTAAGTACATATACGTATAACTAACTACCTTATATAATTTAAAGTTATATTTAACCACCAACATAGGTATTAGTGTACATCTTTAGCATCTACCAACAAGCCACCACTCGGCTGGACCTATATTCAGTACCTTTTTTGTTAACATGAAAATAAAGCATATCTTGATATTTTTGTACAAATGAAGGTGACGGTATGATCCTTAGCTTTATTAAAAACATACTTATTTATTTAAATATTGAGAATAACCTTTATTTTTAACGTCTCTTAAAGCTATTTAAAACAAGTCAACATATTTTTCGTTTCATTTTGTAAAAGCTTTTCGGGGAAAATGTTCAGCTATTTTAAACCTTAAGAAAACCAAACCTCCTATTTTTAAAAGCTTTTGCAACCTTTCTTTTCAAAAGTCGAGAAACTTGCAACACGGAAACAAAACTAGACGTAAACAAACAGAAAAAGGCGGAGAAAAGCAGAGGAAAAATGACTTCTATATAACTTCCTTCATGTAAACTGCCCCTTTTTCTTATTTGTATTATTTATTATTGATTTGAATGAAAATTCCTTGAAGATGCGAATCATTTTGAATTGGATTATAATTAATTTGTATTATACTTATATTACCATTATCGTCTTGTAGAAAACCTTGCAAGAATCTCTATAATATGTAGTTTTGAAAAGTAGTACATACGTATCTCTACATGTATATTTATTTCATCGGGGTCGTTTGACCATCAATAGATCATGCATCAAACAGTCAACACACCCAAACCCCTAACCCTATATTTATTACAAGTCTTTTATACAAATGGTCGGAATTTCAGAAAAGTGGAATTGTGGCATTAGAAATAATTGGGCTGTCGCCCTTATGGGGGTGATTTTGACATGAGTCACCCCATCATAACGTTTGTCATGCTTTGTTATAACATCTGCACTGATATTTGTTAACTATGAAAATCATATTTATCCCTTATTTATGCATGTTTCATATCAAGTGGTTTTGTTGATACATATATAGATGTGATGTCTCCTTAATATGTCATTTTTTTATTTTAGAAACTAATAAATTCGCAGATGCTTCAACATTTCTCGAAGTTACAGTTTTAAATTTTCTTCTTGTAATTTATGTATCTACATAATCCGTACTTGTTATGTATCTTTTCAAGTTGTACTGTTGTATATCGATTTTTTTTATCGTCACATAATGTTGATAATTTTTACATAATATATCTGTCTGAAATAGTAATCAATAGTTCTTTAATTCATCCCTATTATACGACTGTTCGAACAGAAACTTTCTTTGGTTTAATGCCGACTTTGAGCGATATGGAATATAGTTATAAATACTTCGATGATGAAGAGTATTGAAGATGAGCGAACATGGTTGAAGATATATTCGTTTCAGTATTGGCATATGTTCTAACTAATCTCACAATTAGCCGTATTTTTTGGTCACATTTAGTTACAAACAAATTCTGGTGAGGACTTCAAACTAATTTTGGTTTTTGGAAATGTTAAATTCGCTCAACTGAAAACTTAACTGTCTCAAAACCAGTCTGACCAAAAGGTTTTTCTTCAGCTAACCCAATTCAATCCAAGTTCCATTGATATTCTTTCAACATGAAAGTCACTGAAAGTCTAGTATTAGTTTGATCTGTTTTAGAACCATGTAACAGTCTCTCAAAACAGTTCAGTTTCTTCAGAAAATACATAAACTGAAGACGAAACAAAAAATAGCCCAAATCTCTGATTTAATGAAGTTTTTCAGTTTTTTTGATTACACTTTTTAACAAAATAACTATCTTTCCACAATATTATTTAATTTCTACCATTATGGTGAAGACTTACTTTTGAAATTTTAGGAAAATTTTCGACGCCAAATGTGCTTTATGCAAATGCACTATATGCAGGCTGGCGAAAATATAAAGTTATCGATTATGATTATGAATGATTTTCGCTTCCAAACCTTCTATAAACCAAAGCGCTTGCGCAGATTACCAACAAACAGTCCATCATAAAGAAATAATATTGTCGTAAAATTGAAGCAACTACAGTGATTATGCATACCTTTTTAATACCATGCAGTTGCTTACTAACGCATGTCCTAAAAGATTTAGTACAAAATTCAATGACATTAAATTAAATAAAAATGAAATAATATCAAATTGCCTTTGGTAACAAAAGTTTGTTTACATTAGTGACTGTCAGTTGATAGTTACTTTGAAGTTGATGCTTTACAATGTCGTATAAATAAGAACTCCGAAAAACTATCTACAGCTTAGTTGGGCGGGTGTCCAATGCTGAAATATTACGAATCTTAGAGAATGAAAATATTTCACGTAGAACGAGTTATCGCACAATACCGGAGTGCGAGCAGGGAATACCATGTCTAAACCTCCCAAAAAATGAGAGACCCCGAGTATTTACCGCACAGAGGGCAAAAAGGATGGTGAGAAGTGCAAAAATTCGGCAGTTCGAAGACTACTGTATCGTTGGAATTGAAAAGAAATGGTCTAAAATATCGTAAAACACGTAAACACCAAGATGCTGCCGTCAACTGAGGCGGGTGCATTTTACCGGTGAAAAAATCATTATTTTAGATGACAAAAAATATTTCACCTTGGGCAACTCTGAAATGAAAGGAAACGGTGGGTTTTATACTGACAATATAGTGGAATGCCCTGACAATGTTAAGTACAAACCTAAAGCGAAATTCGCCGATAAAATCCTTGTCTGGTGCGCAATTTCAGCAAGGGGTATATCTCGACCTTTTGTGGAAAGAGTAAGAGGCGAAGCTTTGACCAGTTAGAGCTATATTCATAACTGTCTTTCTAAATTGCTTCAATTCATCAACGAACATCATGCTGATGGCAATATCATGTTTTGACCAGACTTGGCATTGTGCCATTACTCTAGAGATACCCAAAACTGGCTTCGACAACACCACATACCTTTTGTTCCTAAAAACGATAACCCTCCAAACCTGCCTCAGGCTCGCCCAATAGAGGATTTTTGAGCTTTACTGTCGCGGAAGGTTTACCATAAGGAGGAAGCTCAAAATGGGGAACAACTAAGAAGGCGAATTTACGAAAAACTGAGAGAAATTGATTTGGAGACCGTCCAGCGCCTGATGAGACACATACGGGGAAGTTTGCGTCTGGTAGAGGAGCACGGACCACTTCACTTAATTTAATAGTGTAGTTTATTTAAGTATTAAGTTGTACTTTATGATAGCTAATAAGAGTTTGAATAAATTTGATCGTTACAGAAATATTTCTGATAAATATGTTGTGCCAAAACTTTTAGGACATACGTTATTTTAACAAATTACAAAAGGGAAAGAGATACTCTCACACATTATCTTAATTGTGTATTTGTTTAAGTGGACATCGCAGATTGGAGATCACAGACATCCTCTTCAGTTCACAGAAAGATTGGAGGTTCCATACATTTGGAAAGTGATATCAGCAACGTCTGCGTAAAGTGGAAACGTAGTTTACATGAAGATGATAGTAATAAGTTTACATTTTATAAATTTATAAAACAGTTGCGTTGCAGTAAAAAGACCAACAGGCATAATTACCCCAGAAGTAGTTGTTATCTAAGTCAGGTAAATCAGTAAGGTAATCAACAAAATTACTTAGGAGGTTGGACGGGCTATTGCCCAATTATTTATTAAGCTTTTTTCTGTATATACTACTGGAGATTTGTACTTCACATACAATTGGGTTGGGGCATGTTCTACTTATTTGAAAGCCACCACAGCAGTTTTAATTTTGAGTACTAGAAAGAACCTTCTCGGCTACTAAATCCTTACGGGTTATTAATTTCGCATTTGTTTGCATGTAGGGATATTCAGGATGTTATGGATATTAGGGATGTTCAGGAATAATCTTCGATTGGTTCCCCATATAAACCTTATAAAGAGTTTTTTGCAGAATGTTTATTGAATCAGTATTGTCTAGCGTTATGCATAACATAAGCAAAATGTTAGAGGGGTACCGAGATTTTCTTTCAGTCAATATTTCAGATTTATGAAAACAGAAAGAAAGGAAAAACGTCTCACTAAAAGACACCTGGTAGATGACGCGCCAGCCCTTATCAACGTAGCTGCTTGACACTTCATCTACAATTTCTAAACATAGAAACTTTATGTATTTCTTTATTTCATACTCTCATTATAATCTCAACCTAATAAACGATCATATCAGACAAAACTGAGATCAACATACTTTATTAGCTTTTAGTACTTGTGTAAGAAGTGAGATTGACTTCGGTATGATATCAGGTTCTAAATTGACATAGGAGTCATATATTCATCGAAGTGTATAGTACTAAGACCATAACGGAAAGCAATAATAGATCACGATAAAGATCTACTATTCGTGAAATGTAGTAGATTTCTACAAAGATAATAAAAGGAAAATAAAATTGAGGTTGAAGAGGATGTGCTGCTTGACTATCTCAAAGTAAGAAGCAATAAAATGGAAAACAATATAATTTCTGCAATACTTGCTAATATACTACGTATTTAGATGGTTTTTGATCAAATGAGGAAGTTATCAAATAGTGTCAAAATAAAACATAGTACATCGAAGGTCGTAGCAGAAAAAATATTTGGGCAAGTTTGCCAAATACTTTTAGCTTATAGGGTATAAGTATACTTCAACTTATGTTGCAAAAAAGAAGTAACCATGGAAATTGAGCCAAAGAGCTTATTAGAAATTTTGGGTAGATTGCCTTAGGGTAGATTTATTTTATGAATGTATCAGTGCCGCAACTGATTTTTCAATATTGGTAAATACAGTGTCTACAACAAGCCCAAAGAGTAAATCCACTCGACTACCACCAAGCTAATAGCGATTTTCGAGTCAACGTGATTTACCACTTCCTCCACAAACGTGAGCCCTCGATAAAATCAAAATATGAATTATTTTCACACAACAACGGTCTACAATTATTCAAAGAGAATAAGATAAATTCAACGATGATAAAGGTGGGTAGTAGAAAGAACGTAAGTAGTTGAGTGTAGGTAGAACATTTAGTTGATAGTGTAGTGATAGAAAAATAGTTAGAGACTACTAAAGATCCTACTTGGTCTAATTGTTGACGTTAGTCAGTCAAGTTAAATTCATTACTAAGTAATTAATGGGAATTAAGTGATAAATAAAAGGAACTAATAGGCGCTACTGTTCATACTTTTAATATGTATTTCTTTAATTCTACCATTTTTTGCATTTAAGTATCTTAAATAGAGATTTCTGTGTTGAATACGATTTGAATAGTTTATATTAAGCAGTGAAGTTCATTCACTTGCCAAGACTTCATTAACGATTTTGTAATAAAACTTGTAAATAAATAAATTCCAACATTCCCAGCAGCACTAGAAAATAGTTTTCTTGGAACTAGTTTATTTAGCAACTCGCAACTTGCTCTATAATAAATTATATTGAGTAGATAAGTGTTGGTTAGCAAATCAATTATTAAAAGTTATCATGAAGTGAGATCAAATGAAATTCTTTTAATAATAGCCGACAAAATGATTGGTCAACGTAAATTGTTACAAATGAGTTCAATCGATGCACTTACGTAGTTGCTTTTTTTGCAAACGAATGGGGCATCACATCAAGCCAATTTGAATATTCTTCGATCAGAATCAAATTAAGATATACTACATATATGCTTTTAAGCAACTACAACATACGTAAATTGGCATGTCACTTACATTGTTACAGACATACTAATGTCCAAAAAGCTTTCTTGAATTACAATTAAGCCATTAGTTTGGCAAATTTGCGTGTCTCTGATGACGCCTTGGGAAAAGTATACGGTTGTATCTTTATTAGTTAGATTTTAGAATTCTACTAAATGAGTTCCTCGCTTTCCACTTTTGAGCAGAATCTGTTTAACAACCCATACTACTGTAACGTTCTTTTTAAAATAATAACAGAAAAATGCTGTTTAATCGTCTATTCACAAGAGAGATATTATTTAGATACACTAATTAAAAACACTATAATTATAAACTATTTAAATGCTAGATATTTACAAACTTAAAGTAGGCTATTTATTTTTAATACAACATTCATTTATAACATTTATTTATTCACTAATATTCGACTATTAACTAATTACACAAAGCACATTTCAATTCACCGGTTGAATACTAACTGAACTCCCTTCTGTGTGCGAACGTCAATTTATATCCCTATATAGATGTTCTGGAACGTACTCGATTAGACTAGTTGGTGCATTGTTTTGTGCAGCCGTCGATGAAACATACATGCAGGTGTTGATGAATCGTACATCTTACTACCAGAATCTAGAATGTTCGATAACGGCGTATTCGTTACACTAACTTAGTCCGACCTTCTCATAGCTATTGCAACCAAATGCATTTGCTGTTAAATAGAATTGTAACAGCTCATTAAAATTATTCCAAAAATAAATTAAATGGACTTACGTTTCAAATCACCCGGCTTGGTCTTTAGCTCAATGGTCAATTCGAGGGAGGGAGGGGGGAGTTACAATTCTCAGACAGCCATATGGTATAAAATATTTTTTAAAACATATTTTGTAAGTTCGGGGTTTAGCACAATTACTAGAACATATCGGATGCGGATCGGTGTCTATAAGTTGGTTAAAACTTCGCTATGTCAATGAAACACACTAACATGACCTAGAGTTCCTGAATGAAAACTTTAACTGTGTTATTAGAGTTAGGACACGGATGTCAAAATCTATCTCTTTCTAGACCAAAACTAGAAACAGCTGTCTGAAACAGAGATATTTTTGTCTCTTTTTACTTTAGTGACAAAATTCAGCAGCTGTCTGTTACAAATTTTAGGTTATGCTTTGTCAGGTTTATTTTTATGCATATCACAGTTTTTAATGTGCAGATTATCATTTATTTACTATTTATAGAGAATTTTTAAAACTACTATATATCAGTTTTATTTATATCTAATAATTTACGACAGCTTTTAATAAAGTATTTACTGTACTCATTTTAAGATAATAATAATAATAATTGCTACAATCCATAACCTGGAAACCAGGCCCCAGAAGCTATAAGCTTGTGCGGGAGGGCGGGGGCGATTATTATTATTACGTATATTTTTCATGATTACCAACCTTCTAATAGTTTCAAAATATGAAATGTCACTAGGAAAATTTGACATGCGTGACTTAACTCTAAATAACACAGAGCTCAGTTTATATTTAGGAACTCTAACATGACCCATCCATCGTAGAATCCACACCCTTTTAGTCGGAGAAATTATGTTACTCGTAGATAACTTTTATATTTTTACTTTTGCATATTTTTCTCACACCTCCAAGATTAACAAATCACATTTCCGATTTCGATTATTTTTGGCAGCATGATGTTAATATTCCAACTGAGTGGTGGTACTATGCGATCAAGTTCACAAATGGCGGACTTTGTTTCAATATAGCTCTGTAAGCGTTTGACCAATTGGATCACTTAATATATTATCGATCAACTATTGTCGTCAAACACGACAGTCTGCTGGTAGAGATCATTTGCATTAGTAGATTTCTTTTTGTGATAGCCAACTTGTCAGTTTAAGCTGCATATATTAATTGAGGCCAACTTCGTGTAAAATTGCTTGCATTGGATTATGATGTGACAAATAACTAAACACTAAAAATCACAAATAATACACGTGTACTCCTGACTTTGTGCTTAATGCATTGTGTACTTAGTTACTATATACTTATTAGACATCAATCAAAAATATCAAAAAAAACCACCTCGAGTTTTGAATAAGTTTCCATTAATTCCTTACTCGATTAATTAGTCAAACAGTTACTGAGATTTATATCGGAACAAACATCGCGCTTTCGATAAAATAAAACTATAAATATAAATATTTATAGTACTAATTTCTGACACTGGTGGGCTTATGTATAAATACAAATTTAGTAAATAAAACCTGAAGACGTTTACCCACAAATTGTGTGCAATTCACAGAGAAGTAGCTCCGACTGAAGAGTCAACAAACTCGTCTGTGTATTGTACACATTTATTCTTTTTTGTGGGTAAACATCTTAGATTTTATTTACTTAATTTATATATAACTAGAAGTCTATTCCGTTAGTGATACGTCAGCGACCCCCTGATCACTGGCCTAAGAAAGACAGTTTCGTCAAGTAGTTCCCTAGTGTAGCCAAGACTGTGCATCAGCTATTCCAGAGCTGCTCTGAAGATTCGATATGGTTGAATCCAGCAAGACTATCCTGGGGGATCACCTTTCACATACGCGTTGGTATATCTGGTCTCTACTTTAGATATAGTCGGACGGTGCTCTGTCGAAAGGGCATAAATCCTTTATTTGGTATGGCGCGGGTGAGAAAATTCTAAGTAATGCTAGGTAGGCCTAGATAAAATTCAAGCCCAGACCATTCGCAACTTTTTCACCACTTTGGACTTGCTCTTCCTAAGAGCTCGATGATATTACTAGACTGCTACTTGTCAGTGATCCCACTATAGTTTTGTCTGTGTCTAGTTTCACTATAGTGCGAGGCAATACATTCTGTTTCTCAATAGCAATAGCAGCATCAGTCAGTTCACCATTTCAGTGCAGGGACAGTGAACCTAACCTAACCGGGAAATTCCCGGTGGGCCGGTGTATAATAAGAGATCCTGGACATCGGCTACTTATACGAGAGGGTATTGATGTGCGAGCCCCGATTCACGCCAGTTAGACCAACCTACTTTTGTTAAAGGGTGCTCTGCAATTTTTACCCTGTTTACTTCAATTTTTGGCTCGTATAGGTAACTATGAACGAAACATGGACCCGTCATTACGATTCAGAAATAAAAGAAAAAAGAAGAATGGCAGCACGCTAGTTCTTTCTGTCCAGTTATCATAATGCGTTGCTGACTATTTTGAGACAAAGATGGAATAATTATGACAAACTACTTAGAATAAGGTAACACGTTGACGGAAGTACTACTATCCTTCATTATTAGCAAAGCTTCGAGAAAGATTGAGGATGAAACGTCGTAGTAAAATCTCACAAGCCTCTAATTATGTTACAGCTTACACCTAATTGATAAAGTTGGCTTTGATTTAGCGCCAGATTTAGCCCCCTCAGATTGTCACCTATTTCTGAAGCTAAAAAATGAAATGAAAGAAGTATATTAATCAAAAGCTAGTGATTTGCAGACCAAGCAAACAATTTTTTAAAAGGCTTAGAATAATTAATTTGTGATCATATTGCGCTAAATAAATGCATATACTTAAAAGAGGATTAACTCGAATAGATAATAATCTATAAATAATAATTGAATTGAAAAATTCCAAAACCTATTCAAATGAGGGAACGAGTGTAATTCACAAATGATACTCTAAGACACGTTTTGCTGTCAGTTAGGGCTAACCGTTTGTAAATATCATACGCACCGTCTAGGCTTATATACTCGCCATGAATTAACATCAATCTCGAGGAAAGATTGCTGTAAAACAGTGTTGTTTTAGTGTTAGTTTTGTGTTTGTATAAACGGTGTGTTTGTATTTAATTGAACTTATTTGCACAATACATTCTTTATTATATCCAAGGTTTGTTCTTATAGAAAAGGTCTTTGGTTAAGTTCAGGCCTGTTAAAAATAATTTAATATTAGTCTGTAAATCTTTTATTTTACTATAGACGGATAATCTGTCTAGAAGTTTAGTAATAATGCGCGAAACACGCGAGCCTGTGTTCGAGAGAAGATTTCAGTTAGAAGAACTAGTAACCATGAAATGCAGAAGTGGGTTGAAGGATACTTCTTTTGTGTGTAGTCACCAATCAATTTTTGATTTTCAAAATAACAGTACCACTGTCCCAATTGGAGTTAGAACTTTTATGCCCAACTTTGCTTCAACGAAAATGATTCCTTCTATGGGATAAACCACTCTGAACCCAAAAATTACATAAAAAATCCACCAATTTTGACTTTACATGATTCATCATCGAAGAAGTTATTTTCGCCAAAGCAAGAGAATATAAGGGGTGTTGGAACTTACACTTAGGGCACTTAGGCTATCTGAAAGAATTATCTCAAAATTCCTCACTCCTAAAACAGAAGGTGAGATGTAGAGGTATTCCGCAAAGTCGTTTTATATGCATTTTAAATGGGAATTTATTTTTCGAGAATCAAGAGAAATGTTTAGTCAGCTCTTAACTAAATTTGGTTTGCATCGATTTTTTATTAATCCTAAACTGACCTTCAACTTGAACAACAAATTGAATTAGTAGCAGTAGACGTAGACGTATCGATAGACATCAGGAGGTTCAAATTGGATTAGTTATTGCTTACAGCAACTGTTCCTCATTTATTAAAACATTCATCTTTGTATCACTTTGTAATGCAGATTCTCAAGAAATTTATTTAGAAATATTACATAATAAATAACATATTGAAAATTTTAATAACCCATTTCATGGGTCGTAACTCATATCATAAAGTTGTATAATAAGACTTTTCCGGGAAATAAATTCATACATTAAAATCTCTATCAAGCAGTTTATTATCACACAAAGATGTCATGTTTCTCTTCTGTGCGGTTTTCTTTCTATTATCATTTTAACGTACAGACATAGATTATGTATGCATGCCATCATAAAGTATAAATAGAATATAATAATTATGTTTATGTATTATGGATGAAAAAGCTGAAAGTAACGCAAAGCCTGTAATAAAGTTACAACAAAAAGAAATCAAGTTGAATTCTGCAAACTGACAAGAATTATTATACATAGTTAAGATATGGCAAACAGGAAAGTAAGCGGAATTCTACGGGACATTTATTATTTACCACACCTTTGTGCCAGACACACGCAAATTAAAATTGCACTGCCCCTCCTCAAGACGGCCCTTGTAGTTAACAGCTTTAGGCACACCTATAAGCTTATCTGTTTTATTCATTTCAGTTTATATGAAAGATGATTTTTTGTTTTGACAGACAGATTTTTGGCACGAATCACGAAAGGATTATCTTGATAGTGATGAGTTTGGTTGGTGTGGTCGTTCTACTTTTATTATTCTAATATGAACTTTGAAATGATGATTTTTTAGTTTATTTCTGGACAGTATTTTTAAAAAACTACCTCAGGCATGGATTCAAGGAATTTAATCAAAAAGAGAAAAGACAGTTTCTAATTAAAGTTATAACCCTTTTTAACCAACTCAACTATGGAATATTAGTTCTCTGAGTTTGCTCAGTCCCCCACCCACGACTTACCCTCCCAATCTCACCATGAAATTCTACATTGAATTATATTTCATATTGTAACGTTCTTTTTAAATTAATAACAAAAATGCTGTTTAATCGTCTATTCACAAGAGACATATTATTTACATACACTAATTAAATCACTATAATTATAAACTGTTTAACGAACTTAATGCTAGATATTGAAGTGGATTATATAAGAACTATTTATGTATTATTACAACAATTATTAAACATTTATTTATTTACTAATATATTTGATTACTAACTAATTACACAAAGCACATTTCAATTCACAGGTTGAATATTAACTGATCTCCCTTCTGTGCGCAAACGTCAATTTATATCACCATATAAAGTTCTAGAACTTACTAGATTAGACTAGTTGGTGTATTGTTTTGTGCAGCCGTCGATGACTCACGCCGATGAATCATACATGCAGGTGTTGATGAATCATACATCTTGCAGCCAGAATCTAGAATGTTCGCTGACGGCGTGTAGGGGTTTTCCTTTCGTTACAATATGCTCAATATACCAACTTTCTAAACTTTATCTGTCATGACATTAGTTCTTGAGATATTCATTCCTAAACTACTTTTTCATCAAATATCCGAATCTGAGATGAAACTTAAAAAATTCTAAAAAACGAACAGACAGGTAGACACATCAAATTTCGCAAAAATGCTCTCAACAAATACTATAACACTTGGCTGAGAATTGTTTGTGATATGATTTGTAAGCAAGCTATTGATGGAGTATAAGTAAGTAGAGGAAGGATGTTTAGTGCCGAAATGTGACGAAGCGAACAGTCGGTCTCGAGCGTATAGAAATGCATTGATTACAAATAAAATCGCAAAAGTAAGGAGACCTGGCAAATCTACAGCGTAAATCCTTTAAATTGGAATTGCATAGATCGTCCCAGTACTACTTTCAAACGAAGCGTAACAAAAATAAAATAAGACTAATAGGTATAAAGTATTTTAAATTTATGGTTTTAAAAATCTAAAGACTAAAGAAAATAAGTCAGAGTTTATAAACAATAATTAACAAATCGGTCTTGTAGAACTCGTAAATGCAAGTTTTTGTCTATATATCAGAACAATTCGAATATTAAACCCTCAATATTATACACTACGTGATAATGGAAGGCTACAATCATTTATAATTAATTTATTGTAGCATTTTATATATAATATTCTTTATTGAACAACTGTCCTACAATTAGGATTGCCTTATGCACAGTATAGCTTAACAATTTACAATTATAATAAAATATTTAAAACTATAACTTACTTTTTCAAATAATTTGTAGCAACACAGGTAACAGTAAAAGAGTATTAACAATAACTAGAAACAAAAAAAGAATTAACAATACAATGAAAGATACAATAACTACATATTTATAAACTACTGTTTCACCCCGTGCAAATAGTTTCGTAAAATATATACCGAACTTTTTAATATTTTTAGAACTATTTCACTATCTAACGATTTTCGCACATTAAATGCTTTTTTTAATTTAGCCTAGCCTTTTACTAACGTCCCCTTTGAACCAAATAACAAACTTTAAACTTTAATATCCTTGACCCCAAATTTCTTCTTTTAATAATTAATTTTTGGTTCATATATACCACGTTTTTCTTGACGCATCTCTTTGACTGTTATTCTCAAATCGTATAGGGTTAATAATATATTTAAAAATGATGAGAATAAAATCTAGAATCGATATTGTTTAAAAAAAATTCTTGAACACGTCTATTAGTATTTCAAAAACATCTGACTGTAAAAAAAATATTTTTCCCAAATCGACAGTTAAATAATCCATTATTGTATGTTTTTATGCAAGTTAAAACTATTATTTCAAACCAAAATTGTTTAATTACAATAAATATCAATAAACAGTATGTTTATAATATAAAATTAATAAATTTTGGTGCAAATACTTTTTATACATAGATACATTTATTGTACTTTCTGTAGTTATTTACATGAAGTGCACTAACCTAAAAATTAAATATTGTTGTTTTAGAACTTTTAGAAATACAGAAATAACTATTTCTCTTATTTTGAATTGATTTTTATCTACTATTTTAAGATTTTTATATTTTTTGCGTATTATAACCTTTGAAATATAAAATTACAACTGCTAGAAATAGCTACAGCACATACCGACTGCTTCAATCTTTATACGCTATTAGTATGGTTGTGGTGGTTTCTCTATCTCCATATAAGCGTGAGTAAGAATTCCAAAAGTTTACACCTGGGAAATTGGTAACTGAGAGGGCGCTGCACTTCTAATTAAACATTTTAAATTGATTTAATTTAAGAATATAAAAATTAAGTAGCGTTGCGAAAGCTTCAATATAAGAAAGAATCACGTAAATCGGCCCAATG
Source organism: Agrypnus murinus (assembly GCA_929113105.1). Lineage (NCBI taxonomy): Eukaryota > Metazoa > Arthropoda > Insecta > Coleoptera > Elateridae > Agrypnus > Agrypnus murinus. The sequence goes on from OV816025.1 coordinate 197,851,869, forward strand.
GAACTCTCAAACGAACAAACAAAAAAAGCCTTGTGTTTTAAATATACAGATGGTACTCTGTTACCGACAGCCTTTGTAATAAATTTTCATCTTTTATATTTTTGAGTTGGAAATGTTAATTCCAATTGCTTATGGGGCGGGCCTAGGGCGGTTCGAGCGATGCGACCGAACAGGGCGCCATCTTCGGGAGGCGGCAAAATCAACAAAGATCCTGCGCACAAAATTTGTTCTGTCCGATCCATCGTCTAAAGAGTCTAGCACGAGCACCTCTGACTTAAATAATTAAACTTATTTACGTTTCAGTATGTGTCAGGAAAGGGTATCGATTCTAGCAATTATGTCAATCCAAAATGACATTGCCCAGGTATGAAATTATTCTGTTATAATTATTAATTATTTAATTTAATTATTAATAGTGTTAATGAGAGAAAGGTACCCATGTAATAACCGTAAATAATCTTTTTTCAATACAACACTACAACACATGAGTTTTTTCCTAACCAAAATATAAGTTATCCCAACATCATTGCGGAAACGCAGATATCATACCACCTAAAGAAATTACTAGGAATGTCCTTGTGCTTCTGTCTAGAAGTATAGAATCTTGTTTTTGTGTTCCAGACGGTCATATTTGCAAATGTACCTATCTCCAATAAGAAGTTTCTTTCAAGGTCTAACTAAAGAGTTCCATAAAATTTTAGTGAGTTGTAGGAAAATAAACTTCAACCTATTGTCTATATTGTGGGCATAAAAAACTGGGAAATAACACTTACTACTATTAGGTGAGACTTGGATACCCTACATCCGTATACGATCCGAGTCGGATTCGAATCGAAAAAATTTTACTCAATTAAGGAACGTGGCAATTCTGCAACGTCTTTGAAATCAAATGTGAATAATTAAATGCAGGTGGTTTCCTAAAGTCCGCTACCATCCGTCGCGTAGAATTCCGCTATGTTTGTCAGTTTTCGATGTCGGTTCAATTCGGTCGAAGGTAGACTCCAGCGAAAAAACACCGAACGATTCAGTTCAAAAATTATTATTAATAATATGACATTCTTCATGCAAAAATAACTCAAAAATTTTCGTTTAATAAAGACGAACAATTAATTCATTTGGTGAAACAGCACCCTGCTGTTTATAATTGCAAATTAAAAATCTACAAAGATTTAGTTGCCAAAAAGTCTTTCTGTAGGAAACCACCTCCGCCACAAAATCGCGGCGGATTTGGTTTCCACTCAGCTCTTGCTCTGTTTTCTTTTGTTCTGCTTTCGTTTACGACGGCCGACTGTCCTAGGAAACCGCAGCGGATCTCAATAACAAACTTTTAAGTTCGTTGATGAAATATAATCAATGTATGTATTGTATATTTTACTAAATTAAAATTGTACCACTCGGAAGTTTCTATGTCCTTATCTTGGTCCTTAGCTGTGAAAGTTTTAACAATGAACTCAAGAGTCTTTTCTGCTTTTTAATTTATTTCTAATAAGCGAAAATAGAGGTTCGGCAAAAGGCATGACCTTGCGTATAAAGAAACATTGAATTGATTAATGGGGATAGTGTTTCTATTAATGCATACGTACGTACATATGGGAGGTTATGTATGTTCGTCGTAAGAATTCGTAATTTCTCTACAGGAATGCTGCAGACTTCCTCTGTTATTTTTCACCATAGAGCATAAAGTGACCGCGATTTATTAACGTATACCTACCTGTTCCTTTATTAAATAGTCTCGGAGAAAGAGATCTGGTACAGTCGAATCAAGTGATTTTGCTAGCGGGTTGATATATCACCACCTCGTCAAATTATCCCGTTTCCAAAAACCTGGTGTAAATACACGGTGATTCAGTACTTAATGATCGGACTTTGAGGATAAGCTTCTCTGGTTATTAGAAACATAAAACCTTAGTAACTTTTTTTGATTAAATGAACTTGAAAATTTCGAAAATTTTGACCGACGTTTTCAGTAAAGTACGTATAATTGATGCAGGTCAGTGTTGTTAAGTCGAATAGAAATAAATGCAAGATCTTTAGAAATTGACACCATCAGTAAAAACGTGACATCTGTTTAAACAAGCACAACAAGAATGCAAACGACGCACATTCAATTTTAGATGTTAAAACAAAACGATCTATTAATCTGGGGGATTCCCCTCTATTCTAATAGTAAACGCAGACAGAAATGACTTTACTTACATTTTAATACAGACCCATCCAATGATATCATTAAATTCGATGTGTTATGCGTTAATAAACAGATATTAGTTTTAATTAAGTAAAGACATGTTTAGCTAATTTGATCTATCCATCAACAGGTATTGTTTTAATTCAACGACCCTGAATGCTTGATGGATTTGTTTACATAGTCAAGTACAAGTACTGTTACGTTTTATTTCTAAAAGCTGCAGTGTAAGGGGTTTGCAATTTGTTATCATTTGAGAAACCAAATAGTATCGGGTATCTCCTTGATCTTGACCTCAAAAGATGTGTTTATTCACAAACCTGCAGTATTGTATTACACATAGGGGGTTAATGTTGAAACACTCTAAAATACTCACAAACAAAACTAGGCCCCGCGATTGGGCGCCAATGAAACAACACATAATCTGCACGAGAACAGAACTATAAAAGCTATACAAAAATGCTTTATACTTACTGTAACTGAAAAGCTCAAAAAATATCTGCCACAGCTTGAGATTTAAACTCTCTCTTACAAATTAATTAATCAAGTCGTAGGTATTGGTTCCACAGCTGTATAAATTGTGAAAAGGAATAGATAAGGGTTCAAACACAAATAAAAACTTAAAAGGGCGCCATCTGGTTATGAGCTTAGGTAATTATAAATTAACCAATCAAAGATGTTAATTGAATAAGCATTAAAATTTATTAAATCCATTAACCAGAAAATGAATAGAATATTTAGTTGAAACAAAATTTTGTTTACTTAAAATTGTTGAAGAAATGAAACTAAGCATTCATAACTAATATGGTTCCGTTTTTTTTTTAGATCCTTAGTTTTGAATTAATAACATTTATTAACAAGAAAATAATTAAAACACAACTTTGCATAGATAAAAATAAAACACACCTCGTATATTTATTACAAGTCCAACCTAAATTTATTAGGTTATAATTATACCAAAATTAATCAATAAAAATTCATTTAGAACTTTTCATTAAATAATGAAAATAGCTCAAAAAATTGATTAGATCAACCACAAATATTGTTCAAAAGCATTAACACAAATATTATTGACTCATCTTATTCTGGACAAAAAGATAAACAAATATCTAAATGAGATTAGACAAATTAAATCAGTTCGAAAGTATCAATATAAATGAATTGTAATTAAATTAAAGTTTAAAGATTTTTAACTAACGAGGAGAGCTCTCCCTAAAGAAAAATTATTAACTGTGAGATTCTTAATTCACTGAATTACAAACAAATCCTTAAAACTACAGTACCTTGAGTATTTTCCCTCAAACTCATGGAACACCATACATATAGTCCAGAAGAAATTGGAAAGTTGGCCTTTCATTTCGGGAAATTGTGGTAAAACTCGGCGTTGCTTTGAAGTGTGGATTCTCCGTACCAAAAACGCAATATTAATTAGTAATACCAGCCCATATGATTACATACACCAATAGAGTCAGGCACGAAAAAACAGGATTTTAATTTGTTCTTACGTAAATACGTATGTATTTTCCCCCGGAAAAATAGCGAAAATGTTCTGGAGCTTCAAATTGTTTTAATTCACTTATAACATTAAATGCGTTTAAATTCTTTAAGCGGAATTTTACTTTACAAACGCACGAAAATCGGTCACTAAATTTAGGATTGCTTTTTAAAAGATTCTTCTTTCGCTAGTAACTGCACTTATCTGAAGATTAGTTTAAAGGAAGTAATAGTAATTACAAGTCCTTCAAACACAATTTAACGGAACGTAAAACCTTTTCAAAAGGATTTAGCACTTAACGAAATAACTTTAACGGTAATGCACTTTAAATAGAATGTGTTTCAATTCTAAGGGATTAATGAACAGTAATCCGTAAACACTACTTCAAAATCGATCAATCATTATTGATCGGAACTCAAACGATAAAACAGCTATCGATTTCTTGCTGTCAGGGTGTTGTGTCGAGTCTCCAGAGTGGAGTCTGTATTCGTATTCGTCCCGCGTCAACCCCAGCGAGCCTTTTTATTCACTTTGCTCTCCATTGCTACGCGAAAACACATCTGTTTTTATGCGGCAAGGGCGCTTGTTGCTTGGCCTACTATAGGATTCCCGACCTTACGTATAAAAAGCAGTACATGAAATTTCGCGCCCAAACAGTGTGGAATAATATTGCATGTGGCTTGTAGACGATATTCCTACGCTATGCTAACTTAAAACTTTTAAACGCAAATAACAGACAAAGGAAATTGTATTTTCGAATCGGATACTCTCAAAATGTTTACCGAAATATTTCTATAAATGAGTTGACTAAGCGCTCCTCACGGTTTCTTTTCAAGGCTTTTTTTCTGAAGCAATTGATATTATATTAAAATGCCAGGTAGCAAGATACGAAAAACGACATCATTATGACGTTACATTCTTTAATTACAGCAAATATGGAACAATCCTTCCTTAAAGGTGCCTTCTATATGAAATATTTACTTGATGACATGCTTGTTTAAATAAAGCGAAGTCCACAGGACCGAACTTAAGATTTTTAAATAAGATTTATTACAAAATTCTGCATACTAAATGCCGGTGAAAAATGTACCCGTTACAATGTGCCTATGAAAAGAATTTGAAATTGTTTCAGTCATCAGAAACAACACAAAACAAAAATACCATTTTTGAAACAATATCCATCGAGAGGTCGTTCTCAACATGCTTTGTTTATTTAATTCTGTTTATCTGTTGTTATTCTACGAAACACTTGGCCAAAATAAAGACGTTTTTATTACTTTATTACGCTATCCTTGCACATTCTAGTAGTATTGAATATCTGCTTGAACTTTTAAAATATGTGTCATGTGCATTTATACTATTAAATTTGAAAACATTAGGCTGAACTTCGATGCCGATTTCTCCAAAAGTATAGAAATACGAGAAAAATGGTATATAGGAATTTTCTTTCTTTAATGGTTATGTAACCACTGGCAAAGTCCGATTACTCCGTAATGACTCACCGTGTATACACGGCTGACCTTGCCGTATGGCAGATAGCACCATTTTGTTGGAACCATAACAAATGATGATGATTGATGGCAGCAACAGCTGGTCTCAGAAACGGTAAATGAAGATACGTTTCGTCGTTGATTGCAAACGTTTCATCTATCTCATTTTCATTAATTATAATTAATTATAATAAAATATTGTAATATAACTCTTGTCGAAATAAATATTTGTGTTAATTAAATTAGTCTAGTTTGTTTTAATATGTAGTTTATTTTTTTGTTTGTAGTTTGTAAATATGTTCGTGTCAATATTTTCTCTTGATAATAGACAATTAAAACAGCACCTTTAGTATTATTTAAAAAGAATCTTACAATTCAAACTTCAATAGCTTTTCTATAATGGCAAATGGTTTTCTATAATGGTTGTATAGCTAAAGGTCATACTCGTTGTTTTGAAAAGAAAACTTTATTTTTACCCATAATTACTGTCAACATATTAAAATGATAATGTTCGGATAATGTATAATACAATAAAGAACTGCATGTATTTAGGTGTTTTTCTCATAATAGTTAGTTCTCTTATAATAAATAACAGCATATTGTTTTGTTTGCCGCATACAAATGATTGCACTTTCTGCAAACATAATATTGACACGGGGCCTACGATTTAATTTTCTTTTTACTATCGATTAAGAATTTATATCTACTTTACATGTTTTCAAAACGAACATTTAAAGTTCAATATCTTCGTTACCATAAAAATCAATAGTGATGTTATTAGGTCATAACACAGTGTGTGGACTTGAGGTATGTGGGTTCCTTTAGCAGATTACACGTAACAATGTAGAGTAAGGAACACCAATAGCACTAAATGTAAATTGTTTTTCTAGAACAAGACAACAAATACAAGAAACTTGTACAATAGATGTCTAGGTGCAGAAGAAAGCGCGGAAAGTACTAAACTGATTAGACATCCTTAGGTACAGGATTTTGTGTTTTCTATTTAAAAATCTAGGAATGCAAGTTATGCAGTTTAAAATTGTAATTGTATGGATTTTTATGGCAACTGCATCTCATCAGAATTTTACAGACGCGTAGTATTTGTGTAAAGCGGCAAACTAACATACCATCACATAACACTGGCAATTTAAAGTCTTTTACCTGGCTTAGTACAATAGATAGGACAATTTCCGAGATGTACCTGAAATACCTGAAGTTCTTTAAAAGCCTCCCTAGCCGTGAAATGTTCACGGTTAGTAAATTGTCTATTCATTCCTTTAACAAGGGACATTTAAAGTCTTAAGCATTCTTTAGATAAGTGTCTCATCCCTTACAGTTAACTAAATAACTTTAACTAAAGTACTTTTAAATAAAACACACAGATATGGTTGATATATTTTTTATTTTATTTATCTATTTTACAGTGCAGACTTAAATACATATAAATTTAACTACTTTTCTAATGTAATTATACGTGGTTACAGATTGTATTTCTAGTAATTTCCTTTTTTATGCAAATGATGTATCGGGCTTGTTCAGTAATAATGGCTTCCACATACAAAAAACATTATTAGCATAATGCCCTAAGGACAGCCATCATAATTGCTTTGATATATTTTCCCAATAAATTCCATATTTTCTCGAATGTTCCATTTCTGGCTTTTTTTGAAGGGTATATGTGCATCCCCCGTGTCGCAACATTCTGAGCCAAACGTATCACGTATCCAAATGATATCTTCAGCGTCGACGTCTTGGCCTATGTGCGCGACGATATCGTTGATCCCGTTCTTCACCCACTCTCTTGGATCGTTGACATCTTGTTGAAATTCGTATAGTTTGAAGCAGACACTACGGTGGTGAAACTTATATTTCTTGCTATTACTTTTTATAATTTCATTAATTATTTGGAATTCCATCTTAAAGGGTTATTTTAATTGTCAGAACTGAGCCTGGTGCAACTGTTCAGCTCAATTACTTGAGTAAAAATGAATAGAGAGGATACAGTTGCTTATATTTATACCTTCCAACCGGAAGTCGAAGAATAATCAATTTGATTATTCTCTATTCATTCTTAGTTTGATTTGACCAGTTTGATTATTCTTCTACTTCCGGTTGAAAGGAATAAATACAAGGAACTGTATCCTCGCTATTCATTCTTACTCAAGCATTTGAGGTGAACGATCGCACCAGCTCAGTTCTGATTATTAAAATAACTATTTAAGATGGAATTCCAAATAACGAATGAAACCACCGAGACTAATAGCAAGAAATCTAAGTTCGACCGCCGTAGTGTCTTCTTCAAACTAGACGAATTTCCACAGGATGTGAACGATCCAGAAGAGTGGTTGAAGAACGGGATCAAAAATATTATCGCGCACGTAGGCCAGGACGTCGACCCTGAAAATGAGATTGGATTTACGTTTGGCTCAGAATGTTTCGGCAACGGGGATGCACATATACCCCTCAAGAAAAACATAAATAGAACATTTGAGAAAATATGGGTTTTATTGGGAAAATGTATCAAAGCAATTCTCAAGGTTTTCATTAGAGCATTATGCAAATAATGTTTTGTATGTGGAAGCCGTTAATACTGAACAAGACCCATACATCATTTAAAAAGAAAATGATCAGGAATGCAATTTGTAACTATGTATACCTAATTACTTACTTATAAATTACCTTAGAAAAGTAGTTATAATAGTCTAAGAGCCAGCGACAAAAATAGTTACGTCATTTCATTAAGAAATTTTTTGATGTCATTGTACTATCTTAACATAAGTAAACTTTAATTGGAAGTTCTGCGACATATCAGTGGTGGAGAGAGTAATGAGAGAGAATGAAAGGGTTAAAAAATATTAATACAAAAACTTGATATGAGTAAAGCTGATTTTTGGTGTGATGACGATAAATAATATTTTATGTAATATATTACAATGGCAGATAGTTTGGTTAGTGGTGGGAAGGGGACACACAGCGAGGAAGGTTGAGAAGATATGTGGCAAAGCAATTCTGAAAGTTGTCCTTAGGGCATTATGCAAATAATGTTTTTGTATGTGGAAACCATGATTACTGAACAAGCCCGATACATAATTTGTATAAAAAAAGAAATTACTAAAAATGCAATCAGTAACTACGTATAATTACATTAGAAAGGTAGTTAAGTTTATATGTATTTAAGTCTGCAATGTAACATAGATAAATAAAATTATAAATATATCAACCATATCTGTGTGTTTTATTTAAAGTAATTTAGTTAAAGTTATTACCAAGTACCAGTACCAGTACCAGCATGGAAAAATTTATTTTTTCCTTAGTCTTGTAGAGATACAAACCATGTCGGTAATACGGGACCCGCCCCAGATTGTCGGTAATACAGAGTTCCTTAGCCGAGACACAAACCATGTCGGTAATAAAGGTTTCACAGTTAACCATCTAGAGAGAGATAGCTATAGTCTGTGACGTCACGTCTGTCTGCCAGTGTCCCATTACCTACTACAATGATAAAATAAAAAGGAATGTGTACACATTCACAAATCTAAATGTAGTACTTTGTTTTATTTTCAGATCTATAACTTTTAACTAATAATTTCTCGCTAATAAAAAATTACTTGAAAAAGCCTCCACTGATAGGCGAAACGTAGTAATATTTTATTGTTATTATGACAAAAAAAAGAGTGATTCCTCGAAATTCGCCTTTCGGGCACCGATTTTGATGATTTAATCGGCTAGATTTCAAAGTTTAAATGTTGGATTTGTCCGCTAATGCCATGTTTAATTGTTATTAACAAAATAATATTTTTGCATAAGGGGCTAATTAATAATTAAATAATTTCATCAAATTTTATTATAATTGTATAAAATTAGGTACTTATAGCTTTTTAGGGTCGCAGATTACGAATTCGGAGTCCAAATCGGTCAAAAGTGCAAAATGGCGGCTACAAGATGGCCGCCGAGTTCAGAAATTTATTATTTGAAATGGCAAATGAAAAATAGTACTTACTAGGGGATTTTTAAAGTCGGACGGATTGCGATGTTATATTTAGTTATTTACGTATTAAGATCTGTTAAGATAACAGTCAAGGGAGCTGTTTGAAGCCCGACGAAGGAGGGCTTTAATGCTTCCGCGGTCAAAAAATCGTACACGCCGTTGTCACCTTAGCCATAAAAATTTTGAAAAAAGAGGGTCTTTAAAAAAGACCGTCTGTTGAAACCTCTAACAGACCAAATCGGCCCAAACTCTAAAATGGCGGCTAGAAAATGGTCGCCGCGGTCAAAAATTTAATATTTGAAATTTCAAATGAAAAATAGTACTAGGAATTTTTAAAGTCACAAATTCCGATGTTAAGCTAAAAAATGACCTAGATGCAAAGTGCCGGTCACAAAAGGCCACCGAATCTAAATATGATTAAAATTCAAAAAGTTTATTCTCTCCGACATGTTTGTTTAAGATGGATTTATATACCTATGAGTATATATTAGTTAATAAGATTTTAAGATCGGTTGTACATTTAAGTAGCCATCCTCGTTGAATTCTCTGCAAGCTGAAGTACAGTATGAAGTACAAGTCCTATTTCTTACACACACATGCTGTTCCACGTCTAGTTTTACAGCCGCAAAATATAATCTGTAATACATTTGCTAAAGCTGCAGGTTCTGTCATCCTTATGGGGTAAAAGATTACATTCATAATTGTTCAACCCTAGTGTTATTGTCATACTATTTTCGAGCCATAGTTGAACATGCAGATATACCCTCTTTAAATGTTGCTGCGCAGAATCGAGTGCTGGACACAAGTCTGCTAAATTTACAAAATTATTTTTCGCCGTGGCTTTGGTAAACGTACAACATGATATCACCAATCGGCATTGCTGACACGCAGGGTGCGAGTCGGGGTGAATCAGAGCGAAACACGTTTTGTCATGAAAATACATTTTTTGGAAACCTTTTAAATTGCATGCGGCAACTTGTTTTGGTAAATATAGTTACTACACCTAAAAAGCTTTACACTCATGTTTTGATCACATTGAATATTTACACAACATAAAAGATTTGTGGAGATTCTTTTTTAACCCAATAAAAACTGAACACTTAAAATAAACATACACTAACTTTAGCAGCCCAGCTTTAAACACAGACTTACCTACATTACTTACAATTTAAAAAAAAATTATCAAAATCGGTGCCCAAAAGGCGAATTCCGAGGAATGTTTCTCTAGGAAACCGACTATACATATATATAATATGTTTTATTGGCAGCCAGTTCTCAAAATACCGAATTATTATAATAAAGAATTCTTTAATAAACACAATAAAAACAAGCTTTAGTTTTGTAACTTTTGTAAATAGTGAATTAGTATGTATATACCTATTTAAGTTAATAAACTAATTGTTAAAGGGCGTCAATTAATTTTGTTCTTACACACAATTCTATTTCCTCGTTTTCTACCATTATAACAACAGTTTTCAGGTTTTAATAAATTTACTTGCCACAATTATATAGAAATTGTATTTGTACATCCCTACTTGCTTTTTACTACTCGATGACGATCGATAAGCTTTGGTGAACTATCGTTTGTGGGCGTGATATGATATGGACACGCAAGTTGACCTACTGGTTGTTATTATACTGAGGTACAATCTTGGATTCTCTGTGCACCCTAACAACCAGCTTTAATGGGCATTTACCCCGTTCCATACAATTTCACTTACTTTTATGATAATTTGGAAGCTTGTCTACCTAGATTTGCGTCTCATTTCAGTGCGTGTTACTAAGAATGATTCAGACCACCACTGCTAGTGTTGTTTCTGTTTCTTTCCTTTTTCTGCTTCCCAGGCTGACCGTGTTGGAATTTGAATATGAAATAATGCTTTATTACAGCAACCTTACCAAAATATATACTAATCTAATAAATTATGCTTACAATAAAATTATATCTTAAAATATTAGCCTGAGTACCGTAATATAAGCAGCTTAGCCATTGATATTTTTTTGCTGCTTTATGAATTATGATGAAAACTAAAAAATTAAATAATAGATTTTAAAGCACACAAAGGATTCTTGTAGGGATTTTATATCATACAATAGGTTTAGGATTGTCACCTTCCCAGCGGGAAATATGAATTTAAAATAAGATAGTCAGAAATATGGGACCCAAAAAGAAAAGAGAACATGGGAGAAAAAGAATAAAACAAGAATCAAACATGGTTTTCATTTCATTGTTATGGTATAGGAACACTTGTAGCGACAATATAATTCATTGCTTTATATTTAAATTAAGGAAATACAGACGGAATAATAGTAATGGTTTTATAAAACTTGCATATTATAATAAAACATTTTTAATTTCCAACGACTCTTATTAAATAATGTGATGTAAAGCTTAGGAGGGTTGTAAATCCACCTCGATACATTACAGGTTGATTTATAGCAAGTTGGGGAAGAAGAATGTAAAACATGTCACTTTGTTTGGATAACGTTGTGTTTGTACACAGGAATAATGGGAGAAAAGAATTTCTACAGGAAGGAACATCCCACTAAAAATAATCTACTTATGCTAAAAAATAAATAAGAGTCCCCTCTTGCCCTAACAACGTTGAATTCCATTCAGAAATAGAATGTCAATATGTCATCTACCTATCTGTTACCTACGAATAATCGGATGTTATTTTTGTACTAATTTTTGATCGGTAACATTTCAGATTTTGTTCTGATGGCTAAAACTAACACACAAGTAGGTACTTAAGTTTATGGTATATTATTAACCCGTTAATTTTTGCTCATTGTGGTGTTTAATTCTTATGAAAAGGCGCGAAATTTTAGCATTCTGAAGCTAAGGAACACAACATGTATAGATACCTCCAAATGTAGGATATGATTTGATCAAACGTAAGCGTACGGAAACTCAACAGATTCCTGAAAACCTCTGACTCACGACTTATTATCGCTATCCAAAAACTTTTATGAGATCAATTCAAACCCTTTGTGTTAAAGAGATCCCATTTTTTCTTAAACTGCCATATGTATTCCTTTTATTGGTTCGTCAGTTTCTAATAATCTCCTTCATATTGAATCAACAAAGAATGTCAATCCAACCTTATTCTCTTGGTTATCAGTGCATTTCTATTTTGAGCAGATTATTTTATAAACGTATGTAGGATACGGTAATATTCTTTCCCTCCGGTTCTCTGATGACAATGTAGGATCTACTTTATCATTAAAGAATTTGGGACTCTGGTTCTTATAACGGTATCCTTATAGGTACGTAGTTTGGAAGGTTTTGCTTAAAACAGTCAACTTGGCAGTTGTAGCATATCTGTGAGCATCAGTCCTCAATCTTGGGAATGACAACAAGCCCAATAACGTTTTCTAAGTATCCTGGTTTTGATTTTTCTTGGGATAGATAGGGTGGAATTGCCTCTTTGGCCCAAAATCTCTTCTAAACAAGACAAATAATTTGTGTAGGTCTATTATTGCTCGTTTGTACTATATAGAGATATATAGAGAGGCTAACAGGTATCTTCATAGTAAGTTTCTCTTCCGTTATTAGGGATAATCTTTATATAAGTGTATAAATCTCTTGCTGGCAATAGTGCAATATGTGAGATTCCCACATTTTCTGGTTTTTTGCTGACAGCAAACTCATTCTTTTCTTCTCGTCTTCTGTGGTCATGACGCATTTTGGTCATGTGAATAAAATGTAGCAAATGCTTTTACTACTATAAATAAAATATAACAGATATGATTTTTAATTAATAAGAATAAGATAGATTCAAGTAAAAGCTTTTACTACATTTTATCCACATGACCCATTGTATGGTGAGTGGCGACCTGTCCGGAGACGGATTCTCTCGAGTACAAATCGGTTCGAGAGGAATACTAAAGTCAAACAAATCGGGGCGAATGGCCCGTAAGCTTGGTCAGGGTTGCTCAGCGTGACAATTGGCACCGGTATAGTTCTAATCGTGCTCTGTACTTACTCGAAGAGGAATTGCACAAGCATAAGCAGTGTAGGTGGCAGAGTGGCCGCTGCAAACAGCTAAGACGTCTTTGTTTCGCCAAGAACCCAAACATGACAAATCTCAAGAAAACAGTGAGAACAGTGAGTGCCTAATGCACTTTAGAAACGTATCAGAATATCCCCTTTCCTCGGGTGGGGAGAGGGGTCTGCTAGAAGTGCGGTTCCGAAAAGAACTCGTTTTGTTTTGTAAATGTTGTAATATTAGGGCATGACGTTGTCAAGCTAATAGACAAAGCCGAAACCAATGGTTCACGTAACAATTGTTACGCGTTGATTTCGTGACACCCTGTATCGCTTTGATCTTGTGCCATCCTGCATAGTTTCTCTGGGGATTTTGGCATTCTTCCTACTTTAGTTGCCGTTCTGAACTTTTTGAAAGTCTTTTCCTTCTTTAATCAGTCAGTACTTCGTTTTACGTTGTTGTTTCCATAACTTCGTGAATAATTCTCTAATATGGTAGCATTGCCTTAATGATTTTCTTTCGATATATTGGTTGGATCGCATTTTACGGCAGAATATAATTTTGGCTGGTGTAATTTTTTCATTTGGAAGCCTTCGGGGATTTTACACTGTTATTCTTTTTGAGATTACGAACAAGTTCTTTTAAAGATTCTTTTATGGACTTTTCGACTCCAGAAGCGGTTTGGCAATTCATCGAGGCCGCCTTTCTACTGATGCCTTTCTTTCTTTATTTTGTCCCTATAATCTTATATTTATCTGGAACTTAGTTGCTTGCTGATGTCGTCCTTAAGCAACGTTATATATACATAGTTGGTGGCATTCCTTTCGATTCAACTCCTGTAGGATTTCTACATCAACATCGTCGAGAATCTACAATAATTCAAGAACGTAGAGGTATTGCGAGTTGCATGTCAATGTACGTCAATGTCCTATGTACGTTTAATTATATCATTTAGCAATCATTTTATTAATGTAATAGAAGTATTGTATAGCTTTTCTGTGTTAAATGGTTTTCCCCAGTGTGAGTTACACTTGGGAATTTGTATATAAGTATACCTTATTAGAGTTTATTCATGCGAGTGTGCCCGTTTATTTCTATTCGTAAAGAGTATTGACTATTTATTATCTACTTGGGAGTATATCAAATTGTACAATCAAGGTCAACCTGTAGACGCGTTAGCATTCCGTCAACTATTGTCTTGCACTTTTAATACATATTTGCACATAAACAAGTATTAAGTATGAAATAAATAAAGATTATTTTTGTGAAACTGTGAAGCTTTTTATTAATCTTTATTTATTTCATGATTATGGAGTTCCACAAAGTAAGGCTGGAAACAATAAACAAATATTAAGTAATTCTCCTGCACGCATAGATTATTGCCTAAATAAGAGATAAATATCTAGCGAAATTCGTGTTAACGTTATATGTCCTTGCATTTAAAGTTTACTAGTAAAACCATGAAATGAAGAATCTAGTCAACGCGTGAACATCATTTTCTCTATCGAAGCATGGGTTAATGGTTGAGTTAACAAATTTTCCTTTATCGAATATTTTTATATTTATGGACTAGTCATATTTATGGGCCTCTTTAAAGATGCCATACATCTAGAAAAAGGATATGAATGCATTTATATAACTGTAATCATTGCATCCTGCATAATTATTATCATCGCTATACTTAAATCCGTAACCACAAACCATATAGGCTCTCAAAAGAGGGTTATTTTTACCCTACTCACAGCCGTCTGATAGCAGATAAAACGTTCTTTACGGTTATTAACAATGTTTAGGTATTTATTATTCGGTCTTTTTCCCTTTTCATTTTTAGCAGAACCCTCAACAGTCAATATCTAACCTTTGTTCTAAGATAAAAAGGTAACTTGTGCCTGCTTGAGCTTTTTAGGGGTTCGAGTAGCTAGCTCTATTGTAAATAAGAAAACAGTACCTTTTTTATAATCACTGATGATTTGGTTAATCTCTTGATCTTTTAATTCCATTAGGAACAGATTAAGGTTAAGGTGCAACGAATTTTAAATTGTGCTAATTTTCAGCTTTCAGTTCTAATAAATTAACAAAGGGTTATTGACCCAAATAAATAAAGCTTAGACTTGAACTTTTCTGTCTTCAAATTAAAAATTTAATCTCCCTTAAAACAATTAAATATTCATTAGGTGTACTCTAATTTAATGAAGTGACACAAGAAAGTTTGTGTAGTAAATTGGAATGACATCGTTTAATTATTTATTTATTCTGAAAGCCACCACTGTTATATAAAAAGGAAATATTTTCTTTTATACATTTTTATGCTGTAGTAATGAAGTGTTCCTAAAGGAGTTGATAGTACACGAACAAACTTACCGTTATTTTCTTAGTAATTATTCGATATCTCTGTTGGAAGCAGCATTTCAATTGAAGGTAATAGTCGATGTTAACATACTCATGAATAATGTATGGATCATCAATTAAAATTGACAATTTCGTGCTTAGAAACGGTTAAGTTGTAGTACACTACGTAACGTAGTACTAGTAACAGTATTTCGATGCAGTTGCTTTTGGGGCTGAGTTTTTAAAAAACTTTTTAAGTATTAGTAATTAATTAGATGCCTTAATCGTGAATAAGCTCTGAACAAAATGAAAATTTGAATTACCAAATATCTGCCAATGGTTTATGTAGATCTCAGCTTCCGAGATTTATCGTTTCAGCGATCTGATTTATTATCATGGACATTCTTGACAAGTAAAATAACATAATGCGTATGTCAATTACTTAAATTTCAGAGGTTGTTTAAACTCGACAAGCCAAAAACTCTAACAGGTGCAAAATGCCGATAGCAGGGCATTAATTCAGTAAAGTATGGAGAGTGTTGACGCGTCAAAATACTGACGGTCACAAATCACTGACATCAATCACAATGTACCTGACATACTAAGCTTTCAGCTATAGTTTTCAGCTATATACCAACAACACAATTTTAGTTTTGGATTATGGTGTGTAGAAGTAACATTGTTATTTATATCTGTACTTTAATCCTATTTTCTTAAGAAATATATATATTGCTGTGAATGGTAATTTCAAAATTTTGGAAAACTTTGTGAAAATCTAAAATCTTTGTTAAATACTAACACTTTTGAAATATTTTATCAACTTTTCCAGTTAAAAATAAATTTAAGTTAGTTACTGGTGTGTCATTGATCATACAATCAATGTGTATACTTTTTAATAAGGTTAAATAGTACATGTTTCTTTATTTATTATCAAACAGTTTACTCACCAAATACTTAAGTATACGTAACATCCAGTTGTGCGAATTTATTGTTATGATGTAATTCATTTATGATTAATTTCAAAGGAGTAATATCGACGGGTTATGTGATTCTTTAAAAGTTTTTGTTCATGTAAATAGATCATTATTATTGCAAATGTTGAATAATAAACTGTAATAGATTGAGTCAACTATTATAATTATGTTTTAATATGCTATTATGTTTGTAAGTAGTGTAGTCATTGTATTAGATGGTAAGGTGACGTCAAATTGTGTAATGTGATTATGTAAATAGTATATAAGCTTAGAAAATCATATTTTTAGAAGAACCACCTTTAAAGTAAATTACTTGTTAAGCAAGATAATAAATCTTCGATTAAAACCATAAATTGGTGTTTTATTTAATATAATCACATAAAACAAATTACGACGAATACTCTTCGACTAAGGGAAAAAGTACCCGCTATTAAAATAAACAAAAGTGAGTTACCAAAACCAAGTGTGTGGATGGTGTTATATGGGAAATCTATGCAAAGGAAAGTCAACCGGAATTGGAAACCAAGAATGGGACAACATAAAGTGACTTACTCTGCCAATGGTTTGGATACGAGGACTAGACTAAAAGGAAAAAGCAACTACAGTAGAAACTGCCTAAAGTGACCACCTTTGGGACTGATCCAAAATGGTCAATTTAAGCAGGTGGTCACTTTGTAAAAGTGTGAATTCTTTATACACTACAATTTGCCCAAAACAGCCCACACTCGTCAGCATTAAAAATATCCTCTGATATAAAGCCCTTTGCAAACTCTGTAAAACGAATAAGAAAATCACTTACTGTTGCGGGATCTGTTTCATTTGCATCACCAACTAAACTTTTCTGCGAAATATTTCGTTTCTTATGATTCGAGCCAACCCGACGATGCTTTAAAATTAGGCAAATTTGACTGCTGAGCAAATTTTAATGCTACTTCTTGTAACATTAGTCCAGAAAGTCTTGCATTTACACTGCGCATTTTTAATAACCAATTTAAAGTTAATTGATTAATGATTAATTTTACTGTTGTTTTGCTAATACCAAAATGTTCCGCTGTTTTTCTTTCACTTTGGTTTTCTAAAAACTCTAACACCTTTTGTTTTTCTTGCAAATTTAGTTTTTTTAACTTTTTAAAGTCATCTTGATCGCACTAAGTAACACAATGGTTTCAACCAACAGATGAAACAAGACTGATTTTATAAAACAATTTTAAAACTATCCAAGGGTTACTAATGGGAAAGTTTGCAGGTAATGAGTTTCTCAGACGCAAAAATAAAGTCTTAAAGCTTGGAAATACCTGAAACCAACTGGTCACTATTAAGGGATTAGGATGCATTCTTAGAAATTCTTTGAATGCAATTTACATGTACATGCCTCTTTAAACTTTTAGAAGATTAGTTATAAGTAATCCCTTGGCTAATGATCACATTTCACAAAGATTTTTAAAGAAATATTTGAGGTAAATGTGGTCAATGGCCACAAAAGAAGTGGTTAGTTTATACAGTATAAATTACATTAAAGTAATGGCATTTTTGCAGGGACTAAAAAAAAGTGGTTAATATGACCAGAGGATCAGTTTAAACAGGTGGTCAGATTTACAGGTTTTACTGTATTTAAAAAAAAGTAGGAAGTTATTTCCTTTCTGTATTGGTATCTGCTGAAGAAAAGACTATCGGTTGTGAAGTGTAGTAAAGTGATTTAAACAATTTAGCTATAATTAAACTTAATTAAGATTTCAATTTTAAAGGTGATTGCAATTTCAATTTGTATATTTTTAAAACCACAGGAATCCACATTCGCCCTGAGATGAGTCTTTCTAAAATTTAATTCTGTTATTTTAAGTTAGGGTCATTCCATGCGAAATCGATCACTAAAATGGGTCGATCTCACGGATTTCAATGAAAATCACTTATGAGATAGCAATCAACTAACGAACATAACTTTCATTCATCAATTTGCTAAATTACGCAGAACTTCGGAAATATTCAAACTGAAAAAATTATCAAAACTGCTTGCACGCCTTTAAAGAAATATAAATATCTCGAAAAGTATTTACCATAGAACAAATATTTTTTTTGTATATTGCTCACTAGAAGACGGGCTTTTTGGACAGCCTAATAATTTTTTGTTATAAAACGTATTTTTATTTTTTTCAAAACGAAATATTTTAAAAATGCAGAAAAATCGGTGTGGTCACATTTTTAAAAATCTGAAAAAAATTGTACAGATTCTTTGAACATTTCTGTATTTAAATGCAAAATGGCAAGCTGGACGTTTTAATAGTTTTGGCAGGGCAAATTTCTAAAGATCGAGTTGCAGACAGCCGGCGCACCATAGATCACGGTCAACCGGCACAAACCGCATTCGCTACCTTCTAGTTAGTAATAATACGGTCCATATTACCAGCTTAACTCTTAACCTTAACCTCTCAACTAATGTACATAAGATAAATGTATATTTGTGTCGATATGATTATACCTACTAATTAGTTAATTACTTATGTATTTAAATCGATGACTTCGGGTGTGTTACATAAAGTACTTTTCTTGCGGCTGTCCAAGACCATAAAATATAATGCAACAGCTTTTTTAATTTAAGTTTTAAGGTCAGTTGGGGTAATTGGTCCATAGATATACAATTATTTTGCTTCAAACTCTTTATCTCATATTTTATCGTGAAGTATAAGTTTAGGACCTTGTTTTATAGTAACTTTAATATATGTATTTCCAAAAGAAAATGTAAAAATAAAGCAGCTCTAATGCCAACTATTTATTTAATTTTTTTTAAAATATTTTTTAAAAACATGTCCGGTGGTTCCAGTTACCCAATAGATTGGGGTAAATGGAATCATCGTCTATATTTTATATCCACATTACTTTATAATATGTTCTGGGTAACTCGGGCGCCCTAAGGATATTAATTAAAATGTCTCCAAAAAATTAGGGCTGCAGTAGGAATAGTTCAGGAATTATGGCAGTCGGAAGAGTGTATAGGGTAAAGTCGATAAAACTAAAAATTCACGTAATTCTCATAGACGTTTAACGATAGTTTTAGTTTTTATTAAGCATAGTTTCAGTTACCCCATCGCTCCAATTACCGCAGCTGACCTTATTAAACATCAGAACCTAAATAGAGATCGGTAATAGTTATTTATGGTACAAGTGAGTTAAGTAAGTTATTATGATAATTTTTGCAGTGGATAATATCATTAACTCACCTGTGCCACAAGTTCAAATATTGAATTTGCAATGATCCTATAGCTCAGTCTATAGTTTTTAACGTTAATAAATTTGACACTCTAGCTCGATGACTGGATTTTAATAATATAATACAACGTAAGCTGGTGATTGGTTGCAACCTACAATAGCACCCAGTCTAACCCAGTGAACATCTATTTTTTTAAATTTAGGATCAAAAACAACTCATCTTCTGTAAACAAAAATGGTGTCTAAGCTATTGCATTATAATATTTTAGGGTCTTTGATCGCCGCAAGAAAAATGCTTTATGTAACACGCCCGAAGAAATCGATTTAAATACATACGTAATTAACTAATCAGGAGATATAATCATATCCACACACACATATATACATTTATCTTATGTACATTAGTTAAGACCGACCGCTAGAAATATAGACGGTATTATTACTAACTAGAAGGTAGCGAATGCGGGTTGCGCCGGTTGACCGTGATCTATGGTGCGCCGGCTGTCTGCAGCGCGGTCTTAGAAAATTTACCCTGCCAAAACTATTAAAACGTCCAGCTTGCCATTTGGCATTTAAATACATAAATGTTCAAAGAATCTGTACAATTTTTTTCAGATTTTTATAAATGTGACCACACCGATTTTTCTGCATTTTTAACATATTTCGTTTAGAAAAAAATAAAAATACGTTTGGTAACAAAAAATTATTAGGCTGTCCTAAAAGCCCGTCTTCTAGTGAGCAATATACAAAAAAAATACTTGTTCTAGGGTAAATACTTTTCGAGATATTTATATTTCTTTAAAGGCGTGCAAGCAGTTTTGATAATTTTTTCAGTTTGAATATTTCCGAAGTTCTGCGTAATTTAGCAAATTGATGAATGAAAGTTGTTCTTTAGTTGATTGCTACCTCATAAGTGATTTTCATTGAAATCCGTGAGATCGACCCATTCTAGTGATCGATTTCGCATGGAATGACCCGTTATTTAACTGGCGCCCAACTCTTACGTAAACTTGAGTTAGTCAAGAACTAACGTAACACTAATTTTTATATAACTATTGTATTATTTAAAACTATTAAAAGGTATTTTCTAATCATATTAGAATTTATAAAAGAGGGAAGTTGAAAAGCATTTCCAAAGTTCATAGTTAAATTAAAAATCAATTTAATTATAAAGTAATTATCCACCATCGAACGGCAATTATTCACAGTTCAAAATATATAATAAAATTTTTAAAAATAATTTATTATTTTTAATTAACCAATATTACAGTATTTATTTATGTCGCTGTCAACGCGGGGCATTTGTTAATGTGGGGCAAAAATACTATTTTTTTAAATGCAATATCATAGCAATATATACATGAGTTATAATTACTTATAACGTTAATTATGGGCCTATACCTTATCTCAGAAACTTTATTTTAATATAAAGTGGTTTCTGTTAAAAAAGTATATAATTTTTTAGTAATGCCATATTCTTTACTTGGTTATACAAGGGTGATAAAATAAAGTTACTTTTTTTATATAGTATCTATCTTCAGTAAACAGTCAATATTTGGATCGAACTAACAAAGTTGGAACTAACATCGTGGAACAGGCCTCATTATGTAGGTTAAGAATATGTAGCATATTCTCATATGGTCATTCCTGTGACATCAGGTCTCGGGAAAAGGCAGTTGTGGACAACGAGTGTATCATTGTAATTGAAATGATACATACAGTATTTTCTGCTGTAAACTCATATATAGTATATCTCTTGATACACAGAAAGTCCGATGCCAATAGGGGCTTCATTTAAAGTAAAGTAAAAAATTAAACGTTAAATATGAATGCGAATTAACTATAAAAATAAAATACTGTTTTGGACATATTTTCTCAGCTGTTGATATGCATTCTGTGCGTATTTTGTGTGAATCCCCGTTCGGCAGCCGTCATACCTTACGCCACTTATAAAAAACGATTGCAGACTATATTTCTTTGGTTGTATTTTGATACATTATGTATATGCAATGAAAATCCCGTTTGTGATTGTTATAATTATTGTCATTGTCATGATATATCGGCAAGTTTGCCGCCGATACGATACGATACCAATAATTGGCGGCAGCTGCCGATATGCCGATTTACCGATATCAATATCGGAATCGGTCGATCCTTAGTTTCTAGTATTTAATTCTAGGTCGGTTGATCCTTGATATGGACTGTCCGTTGTTATAAAATGTATTATGTAAAATGTCAATTATAAATTTGACAAGAAATAAAACTTACTATTTTAGAAGTGAGGTGTAACGGGTAGTTACATCCCTAACATTTTTGTTTGTACATTTTTTTATTTTTAAATAAAAACTGAAAAGTTAACCTGTTTTATTGTGAACCTTTATTGTAGCATAGAATAAGAGCTTGAAGGAATTTAGTAATTCTTGCTGATCTTTATTGTTATATTATTTACTTTATTACTATTACTATTATTATTTACGCTCCCTTTTTAAATAAAGCAGAATTTATTATGCACTTCTTATTAAACATCTTCGTAAATCAAATAAACACATTATCCTAATAAATCTGTCATATTTTAATAAACAATAATTTTTTGATTAACTACGTTCGGTTGTTGATGATGGCATTTCTGCATTTTGGCTTGTTTTGCCAATTTGCTATAAAATTCTTTAATTAAATAAGACACTTATTTTCATATATTTATAGTTGAGTAATAAGTAATACTATTTTAGTTCGTCATGTTTGCAATATCCATAGTTAATAATAATTTGGCATTTATATTACTGGTGCTTCTGCTATAATAGAACAGCAGAATTTTCTATTTTTATGTTATAAAAACAATTAACATCAAGAAAACAAATAAAATACAAATCATTTTTGACGTTCAAGAACAATAGCATTGCTTTCCCACATTCATTAGCTCTAATTGTAGCAAGCACTGATAAAACGGAGAAAAACTATTAAAATTTGCAAGAATTAAGAGTAGGTAATTATCTTTATCGGTAGTCTTGGATTAAAATGTTGTGTAAACAAAGATTTACAAGATTTACAGAAATTTCTTTGCAAAATAATATGTACAGTCAGCGGTCAATTAGAGATTATATTTTCTAAAAATGGATTCGACTATTGAAGTACATATCTCTCTCTGACACATAGTTCAATTAAAATTCTAATAATAAAGTTTTTATCATCATTTCATTACCGTCTCATTTTAATGGAAGCGATTCTTCATTTAAGTAAACGATTCGTTTTAAACATTACTAAGAAAGTGGTAATAATTAATAACAAACTAGCTTAACTATAACGAATATGATAAGAAAAATAAATAGAACAAGATATTTGCTCTCATCTCATATCATATATTTATTTAACTTATCTCAAAGAAGTGTGGATGTAGATATAGCGCTGGCCTAATAAAATGCTCCTTCTTTATGTACATTTTAAAACCTGAATACTTTCGTTTATTATAAAATATATCACCCCACCTTTAAAAATTCTGAATCATAACACATTATTTTTTTAGTACACATATAAATTCCCTCGCCAGGAAGTAGTTTATAAAAAAGAGAAATATTAATTTAATAAAAAATTTTAACGACTAACATCAATATTGGTTTATTTAGAAAAACATCATCCTACACGTTTTAACTATCTCAGTTTCGTAACTTCAGAAATGAGTTCACTTTTAAATTTTCAAACACTTGAAATTCTTAACGCACTATGGCAAGATCATGCATCATTAACTTTATTATTATTATGTTAAACTTGTGATCATTTTATTATACATTTTTTGTAACATAAGATATAGTTGAGTGCCCTTATAAGGATGAGGTAGAGTAATTTTCTTGAATTTTATGTGGCTTTTATAGTATTATAACATGGCTATTATTAACATGGCGGATGTTATTTTCTATTTCTCTAGGATAACTATTATCTTTAGTACTTACAAATTCTTTCAATCCACTAAAATGGCAGTTATGGTACATACCTGCAATAAAAAGAAAAACATTATTAGAAATTTCAATGCAAATTAGAAGCATGTTTAAAAATGTAAATTTGTGTAAGAATAGTAACAAAGAATATTCTCATTTAATGCAACGCATGTAAGTCAACGAAGTGGGTATTTATTTTTAAACGCCATTAGTGATAGCAGAATTTTAGTTTCATGCAAATGTGATCTTTATTATAAAACATTTAATTTTCATTTTACGGGAAAACCGACACAAAGTCGTATGTCTCTCATCTAACATGTAACGCAATCGCGCACACCCATAGTTGAGATGGATGAATTTTGCAATTTAGAGAAATCTCCCCTCCCAAGTGATATTTGAACCCACGACCCTTGGAACACGACTAGTGCACTCACACCACTCGAGTACCACCAGTCAAAATATTTGAGGAGCAGACTTCCAAAATGCATTTTGTCCAAAATTTGAAAATTTTAGTTGGAGACGGCGTATAAATCTGCGTCTTTTTAATTACAACTCGGCGTTCTAAACGCATTAAATCCCCTTTAAAATGCTGTGTAAAGTTTACTTCGACTTTCATAATGCATTTTGTCCACCTAACACTGACAAACAAAATGCATTTTGTCCGTAAAGTCAGAACATACTGCGTCTTATATTTTACAGCGATAAGTCTAAGTCTAAGTTACAGTTGTTGCGTATTAATTATTGATGCTTTGGTATTAATAAAAGTAGTTAGGGACGGTGAACATGTGGTTGGCGATAAGGGCGACTAATAAGACGAACAAGCAGAGGGAAAAATTAGAATGAGATATGGGAATTTATTATTTTTATTCAACGCCTACACTACGGGGAGAACTAACACCTTAGAGCATATGTCCCCCAACATGTAACACAATCTCACATACTCATAATTGAGGCGGCCGAACTTTCCAATTTATAAAAATCCTGCCACCCCATGTGGGACTCGGTGAAAACAAATATAACTAAAATAAAGTTTATTAAAGTTTATATTGTAGCATGCTCGTTTTTCTAATTTTCAAATGATGCAAGTTAGTACACATATATAACAAAAAATCTTAAATGCGGCCCTGTGTATTCTTATATTTTTTCTCAGTTTAAAATTGCAGTTGGTATACTGTATAAAATGAGTCCCACTAAATCTTAAAGGTCACCTAAAAGAAACATTCCCAGATTAATAAAATTTGCTTCTAGAAAAATCTACAGATTTCGTTCTACAAAAGTACTATTTTGTACACGTGTTAGCATGTACCATTTCATGTTTCGATGGACAACGTGAATTGCTCTTGCGGAATAAAATATTCTAAAACAAAGTTGTTTTTAATTTCGTGCCTATAAGGGTTAAAATATAATATTCGCCTTAATAATAGTTTCCTTATGGTTAAAATGCATGGAACTTCGAATTTACAGCTTTAAAACACATTGGGTTGAAATATTCTCTAGTAAACAAAATACTGACAAACAGAATCTTCTAGAATAAAATTGTCTAGACAGCCACCTGCAAAATATTGAGTTATTCCGAAAGTTTTCTGAAAGTTTTTTGAAAATGTTCTAGAATAATGTGACGTAATTATCCCTCATTGGCTTAAGGAGAATCCCGCCATTTTATTAATTGGTTCAGTTGAAATTTTACCCTTCTCAAAACTTATTCTATCGCCGAAATATTTTTAGTTTAAGAAGTCAGCAATAGACCACCAAAAGAGGCGGTTGCCTCGAGGTCTTTCTGGGCGCTTTGAGTCTAGGGTTCTGGGTCTCGTACCCTGAAGTAGTGTTCGGTCGGACGATGGAAGTTTTTACTCCAAGTTCGTGGGTTTGTTCCAGTATTCTAGTTTCCCGTGTTATTACCGAATAAAATTAATCCAGTGGAGGATTATTCCGCAATTACAGTTTCAGTTAAAGTTTTCCAGTTAGTTTAGTTGAGTTTTAGTGAAAAAGAGTCCGAAATAAACACTATTGCGAACTTTAATTTCTTGGTTCAAATTCAGTAGCGGTGTCGGTAATTGAGGTGTTTTCCAGATTTCTTCAGTATCATCAAGCGGTTGAATTTGGTGATTAGTGTTTATTTGTGATTGAGGGGGCAATATTGCATTAATTGCTCTGTAAAGTGAAGTCGGATTGAATTATTGGATTAAGGTACCGTGAATTGATGGAATTTATTTTGTTAAAGCTAAAGTAAGTTGTATTACTATTAATGTATTAATTTTTATTATTATCTGCATGAGTGTATTTTTCCCGTCGCTAAGAATTTTTACGTTGGGTATCATTTTTTATATTTAAATCTATAACGATGTCTAGTGATGTAAATGAAAAAACCAAAAGTTTTTTTTCAGAAAAAACTGATATAGACATAATTTCGAATATTATGTCTATATCAGTCTATATATTATGTTCATTATTGTTCATTTTTTTGTCTGACGAGATTGTCAGCCGTAATATAACAAGTGGTAAGATTATTATCAATGACATGTACGTGTGAAACCAAGCTGCAGTTCAAGGAGCCTGTAGAGCGAGTTGAATATGCTGCCCCAGTTTCACAAGTAGAATCATCGATTATTAATCGTACTATGAGTTATATTCGATGAGAGAAAATTTTAATCAAATTATGTTCTTAGAAACAGACCAAAATAAGGTAATATGATCACTTGTTTTTTTACTATTGCTGTGATAGCTTTGTAATTAAGCAAGTTAATAAGTTCCAATGGCTGATTTAACATCATGTGTCATATATAATACTACTAGTGGTCCCAATTTTGCCAATAATTTTGAATGTCATAACACAAGTAGTTGATTGAGATGGAAATTGTAGTGAGTGCAAAGCACTCATCGTTTGAATTAACTACAAGTATAATCTAACATGATGGCCAAGTTTACCCAAAAAAGTGAAATTCGTGTGAAAATTTAACGAATTCTCTGTAATTACCACCAGTGGTGATTATCGTTGTAATCAGCATGCTGTTAATTGGTTTGAATAAATTTATGACATTTGATTGGTTGATTAATAATGTGTTGAATTGTCATTGTAATATAATTCAACGTTTTAAAAAATAGCTAGTAGATATGTAACTTTTGCAGTAAAATTAAATGACGGTAAATATATTGACCTATGCCCTGATCTTGCTATAAGATTTTCATTTTTTTATCTATTGATTTACTAAATATAATAATCCTCACCATCAGTTCGAATCTTAAATTGAAGCTTATAGGTCATTGATATATGTAATTATGTATATTTGAAAAGTAATCGGTTGGCCTCTTGTTTCCCTAATCATTACAAGAAGTATTTATTATTAAGCACCCGTCTACTGGAAAAAAAAAACAGAAAGTGGATTTTTCAAAAAAAAAAACATGTTTTTTCATGTTTTTTATTCAGTCTGAAAAAACCGTTTTTTACATCACTAACGATGTCTTAAACGAAAACCTCACATTTTTATTTTTCTTTGTTTAGAAATAAACCTATTTTTGAACCTAATTAGACTGAATAATATTGAACCATATTTTTATGAAAGTCTTTAAATATTTTTTTATTCAACCTAACTTTGACATAACTGATTATGACTAATAATTGAATTAAATTTAATAGGTCTGATACCGATTTCTGTTTGCGAATATCAAGTCATTATTTTTATAAAATTCCCTGACTTTCCTAAACAGATGGCGCTCAACTATATGAATTTTCTTGTGTCTTTAAACCTATATCCATTTCTTTTATAATTAGTGAGCTATGGAAGCAACGACCTGAACTTAAATTTGTTATGTAGATATCTCAAGCCGGAGCAATTTTGAGTTGTACAGTAAGTACCAAATATTTTATGTTGTACAGTTTCTGTAAGAATTTAAAGTAATTTAGTTGAAGAAAAAAAGGTTGTTTCAATATTCCATAAAATGTGTATTATTCTATATATTTTCAAACAAAAACACTTTAATTCACCTTGGTCAAACATAATGACTTATGTATGTCCTGTTAAACTTTGAAGTTTTCAGTCAATTTTGAAACTGATTTTTCAGACAAGCTAATAAATTGAATTGTCTATTTTTTATAAAGTTATAATTTTTAGATTTCGGTTCTGCATAATTAACTGACAGTTTTTTTTAATTATTAGAAATTGTATAAATTGGACAAAAATATGCTCCTACAGTCTGCTTCCCACTTGCAGTGTTGCAGTACCTATTAAAATATGGCCTAAATGGCGAGTAAAATAATTGAGGGTACTAATATTAAAAGCGACAATCTCCAATTTCAGGTAAAATAAAGTATATTACCTACCTCAAATTGTTCGTGTTTTCAAGCTCTATTAGAACTCTACTCAGTAACTACAATATGAGTTGGTATCAAAATCGGGAATATAATTATCATGTAAAGGTCCATTTGAAGGTGGCTATTAGAAGAAAAACACCAATCACCATAGAGACGGTATATTTAAAAGCGGCAATCTCAAAGAACGAAATTTGGATTGTTGTCGCCTTTGATATTAGTACACTCAATTGTCATATGAGGAGCAGAAGCACCAACTATTTTTCAACTCCACAAGACTTACTATTTATTACTACTTATGTACGAACGTAATAATGTGTTTTATTACACTGTCACTGAAAATAGCCAAACTCTTTAGAAAATGAGTGGCTGATTTTATTGCGCTGCAGCTGTTGAAAATAAACTAAACAATTTGCAGTTTCGGTCGTTCTTATTTAAAAGACGTTTTAAGTATATTAAGAACACAAGTAAGAACATTTAAGAATTCATGGTAAAGCCTATTAAATTGTTGAAAAACATTATACCCTTCTTTAGTTGCGAGTTTCCCAAAAAGTATGCTTTTGAGAAAAAATCTTATAGAAATTTTTATGTATCCATGTCGAACTACTTGACACGTTTGCCAAACTGCGTTATGAGACACGTTCTATACAGACAAATTTGGCTTTCTAGCGTCATGCAACGTACGCGGTCGAGCTTACAAATGCCCATTCCCTCATCCAACGCATCGATGCTGTTGGATTTTCACGTGCTTGTTACGTTTCGTATTATTTGGACAGAACGAGGCTCTTTATTAGGTTAAGGTTATGAATGTTTATTTATCTTATATTCTATCCTTCATGAAAATGTGTTCTTCGATTAATTTAAGTTTTAACAATAAAATAATTGTAGGTTATTAAAATTAAAACAAAAATAAATATTAGCCGTTACATTATTAAATTTGTGGGTAATTGTTAATAAGAAGTAACAAAAATTGAAAATAAATATATCTCCAAATGTAAAAACATGTTTAGAACAAAACAAAATACTAAATAAATGTAAAACTACAAGAAGATAAATAATGAAAGGCCAACAGCACCAACACTTGGATAGAGGAATGGGCATTTGAAAATTCGTACGCGTAGTATATTGCCTGACGCTAAGCAGCTGGACCATTCTGTATAGTATGTATATTGTATGCTTGCACTATTAGTAACAATAAGTATTCAAATACAGAAATACATGATTTATGTAATTTAGCACCCTATTAAATAGAATTTACTGCGATTTTATGTAGTGAAGAAGGTGTAACGTAAACACATAAAAAAAGTGTGGGTATAAAAATAGCGAAAGCAGATCTAACATTTTAACAGCCAAGCCGTTATGATAACAACAATGCTATAAAAAGTTCATTTTAAAAATGTTCTAAATTAAGTAATCCATTTTAACCATATAATAATATATCACGACAATAACAAACTAATAATAGGATCAAGTAGTATAATAATCATAATATAAAGCAAACAATTGATCAAACTTATCGTTAATCAAGATTAAGAAACCATAGGTCTAAATTCCAAACGGAATTCTTTTTTGTAGTATACCTAGAATCCAAGATGATCACGTTGGAAGTAATTCTACCAACGTTAACGTTGGTGCAAAAAGAGGATGTCATGGTTTTGTCAATACTTATGCGCTTGGGAAGTACAAGATGGTTCACAGGAATATACCTATTAAGGTATAACTGTTAGGGTTGAGGTTAACTGAAGTTGAAACGTTAAGAAAGTCTCACTCTACCGATATCTAGTGCTTGCAGTCGAAAGCAAATAAGGTCCCGTCCGCTCCTTCAAGAAACATAAGTGCTAAGGATTGGCAGTCCAGCTTTTCGCGAATAGAGTTCTTTTTTATAGTTACACATATTGATTAAGGGGTCCACATTCAGCAAATTTTATTTTTAAATAATATACAGAACTAAAGATAATTTTAATTATGACACATTTTAAATGATTTTACTTAGCTAACAAATTGATTAAACCTTTGCGATGTGGTGTAAATTCTTTTTATCTTTTAAAATTTTACTTACCTAGTCCAAACTAATAAATACATGATGCACTTAGATATGCATGTTTAAGGTGGAAACTGTAAAACACGTGTATATTTATACGTATAGGTCATATGTACAATGTACACATATAAGGAGGAAGCGATGAAAAATGTTGTTTCTAGAACAAGTGCTTTTATCCACGAGGGGAAAAGTTTAACACACAACGCGAAAACTTCATTATTCAGTGTATGATGCAATATACACGGTGTCCCATTAAGACATAGTCAGACTTTGCAAGTGGTTAGATAACCATTAAAGAAAGAAAATTCCTATATACCATTTTTCTGGTACTTCTATACTTTTTGGAGAAAAACGGCATCGAAGTTCAGCCTAATGTTTTCAAATTTAATAGTATGAATGCATATGACACATATTTTAAAGTTCAAGGTGATAAACAATACTACTTGTTTTCGAGGATGTGCAAGCTATCATAATAAAGTAATTATTTATTTTGGCCAAGTGTTTCGTGGAATAAGAACAGATAAATAAATAAGAAACGACCTCTCGTTTGATATTATGTTTCAAAAACGGTATTTTTGTTTTGTGATTTCTGATTTATAAGACAATTTCATATTCTTTTAATAGATACGTTAACCTCTATGTGTAATACAAGCAGGTCTGTAAATAAAAAAATATTTTCGTATTAATTTTGTTTACAGTATAACAAATAAGATATATTTGAAATTTCGCTGTAAGGTACTTATTACAAGAACATTCAAACCACAATGCGTACATAAAATAAATGCGTTTTTGGGTCATTTCAATTTTAATGTTATGTTTTAGTATTCTATTAGTAGTATTATGTGTTTTGATTATTAGATTTTTGTTTCTGATAGTCGCGTGCCAGTTGTGTTATTTCTTGGGCATGCTGTACTGTATTATTTTCTACTATTTTTTATTTAAAACAATATTTATTCCCAGAAAGTATGTGCATACTATGTAATAAATAAAGGGTACCGATTTCTAGTGAAAAGCAATAAAATCATTACTGTAGATACGGTTACTATTTCTAAGAATTGTGACTAATTGGCACAGGTGTATTAGCAATACACCAAACAACCCAACGGACGACCTATATTATGTTTTTAAATCTTCGACCAAGTTCAGGGACTAATGAAATGCAAAACCCTGACACTCCACTTTTTATTAGTAAAACAATAATTTGCTTACATGACCGTTCGATTTAATTTTGCAAGACAGTACTTCTTTTTGAGCATGCAGTTTTGTATTATTTTTATAATATTTCTATGTAAACAAATTATCATCATCCACAAAACAATTTTTTACTAAACAGCAGTTTTTTGCTCTGTTGTGTTTAGAATAACAATACTTATTCCCAGAAAGTTCATAAGAAAGGCGGTCGGTTTCTAGTGAAATGCAATAAAGGTTTTACTAAAGGAAGTTTGTACTACTGTATTTAGACTTTAGACTTCTAATAAAATAAATAATAAATAAATATTTATGGATAGATTAAATTAATCAACATGTGTTTACTTAATTAACTAATATCTGTTTATTAACGAATAACAAATTAAATTGAATGATATCATTAAATGGGTAGGTATTAGATGATGTAATTTCTGCATGCTTTTCCTACTATTAGAACACACGGGAATCCCCGGATTAATAGAACGTTTTAAGTTGTTTCAACAACATCTAAACTGGAATGTGCGCAGTCTGCATCCTTGTTGTGTTTATTCAACAGATGTAACGTTTTTGTATTGATGGTGTCAATTTCTAAAGAGTTGTTACATTTAATTCTATTAGACTTAAAAATTGACCTGCATAATTACACGTACTTTTCTGAAAACGTCGGGCAAAATTTTCGAAATTTTGCTCAGCTCAGCTATACCAGCAAGTAATTTTTTAAATCATCTATATCTCCCAGTGCACTCAGCACTTGTAAATGGATACATAAGTAAATATATGTGATAGGGTTGTGAGTGATGAAACGGAACGGAAACAGTGCATTTCCGTTAAAATTCCGAGAAATTTTCATTTCGAATTTTTTCAGAAATATTTTCATTTAAGGATATCAAAAAATATTAATAGACGTCTTATACATATTCTCCAAATTTGGATTTCTATCTGAAAAACAAAGATTTGACAGGGGAACCACTTTCAAAAAACACGTTACGAGCACAGCATAAAAACATGTTAGTGTGATCTTCATTTATTCCCAGACTACTTTACAGACTACGGGGCAGTAGTTGTATATAGCATCGGCAGCGAATACATCAATTACGACAGAGCCTTCTAAGTTTTGCGTTGTGTAGTAGTCCTGTAATAAATGAGTTTGTGAATGACTCTGTGCAGCCAAAGACTGTGTGAATACTTTGGGCAATACTTCCTTTAGTTTTTCAGATTGCCTTTGGATAGTCACCATTAAGTGTTATTTGTTTCGTATATATTTTGTATTAAATTTTTTCATAAAAAAATGTTGTATTTAAGAATTCACTTCAGCTGATTTCAAGGTCAAGTCTTGGGAGTAAACTTAGTTTTTTAACAAAGTGTGAACCAGGCTTTAAATTATATTTCCACAGGAACGGCATAAAATTTATTAAACATCGAGGCATAGAAATAGCAACATTTACAGCTTGGAATAC
This sequence comes from Agrypnus murinus, assembly GCA_929113105.1. Classification (NCBI taxonomy): domain Eukaryota; kingdom Metazoa; phylum Arthropoda; class Insecta; order Coleoptera; family Elateridae; genus Agrypnus; species Agrypnus murinus. The sequence goes on from OV816025.1 coordinate 197,884,443, forward strand.
TGACTGCCCTAGATTTATTTAAAATTAGTTATGCATGCCAATTTATTAAAATTAAAAAGATTACCAAACGTCTGATGAATTAGAAAAGAATTTTATCAGATATGTATGCGGTTATTTAATAAAAAAATGTTTATCAGTATATTCATGCGAAACACGCGTAAATTTGAAATACATAAATAGAAATTTTAAAGCAACCATAGGAAATAATACAATTATTACGTGATAACATATTTAACAATGACCCTTTAGGTTTGTAACTTTTTTGTAAATAACTGTTGAATTATGTACTTATTTAAGTTAATAAAAAACTAATTGTTAAAAGGCGCCAATTAATTTTATTTTTACATACAATTCTATTTCCTCTTTTCAACTACCAATATAACAATTTTTCAGTTTTTAGCAAACGGAAAACTTTATTTGCCACAGTAATCTAATTATATGGAGTACATATCTGCTGCGATATGTGAATTACGATAATGAAATACATCGACACACGTCGACGTACTGTTCGTGCGTGTGTACTTTGTACGATATGACAGGCTGGCTCAAAAACATCAAAGTGCTCAAACAGACTGAATCTGCTGTTTATTTTTATGCTGTGGTTACAGTATCTGCAGTGTACATTTTGTAATTGTTTATTGATTTTGTAGTTAATAATTTCATTTTTTCTATTATTATTTATTATATACGAGGGTGGTTTGATAAGTCAGTGACTTTTTGAATAAAAGATATTTATTTTGGCAAATAAGCGTTTTATTTCTCAACATAGTCTCCTTTTAGCTCGATACATTTAGTCCAGAGTTTTTCCAATGTTTTTATTCCTTCCAAATAATAGGTTTTCTCAAGGCCCTCAAAATCGGCGTTTGTTTCAGTGATGACCTCTTCCTTCGACCCAAATCTCTTACCGCCCAGCCATTTCTTCAGGTATGCTGGATGGGTAGCAGTTCGTAGCCCAATTTATGGATTTTTGCCATGGTGACTACACACGTGTGCACCTGTGCATTGTCTTGATGGAACAGTACTTTTTTCTTCGCGACCAATGTGGTCGTTTCTGCTTCAAATCAATATCGAATCTGTCCAAAAGCTCTGAATAATATTCGCCGGTAATCGTGTTACCCTTTTCAAGGTAATCGATGTGAATGAAAGCGCGTGCATCCCAAAAACCTGTGGCCATGACCTTGTTGGCCGACAGACCCACCTTGGCCTTCTTTGGTGCACGTTCACCCGGAGAAACCCACTGTCTTGATTGTTCCTTGGTCTCTGGTGTAGTGTGATGGATCCATGTTTGGTCTACGGTAACGAAACGCCGCAAAAACTCGTTCGGATTGCGGCTGAACATCGCCAAACACTCCTTTGAAGTGATCAAACGGTTGCGCTTATGATCGAGTGTGAGCAATCGCGGCACCCATCGCGTGGATAGCTTTTTCATGTCCAAATATTCAAGTAAAATGTGATGTACCCGCTCAGTTGAGATGCCTACAGCCTCAGCCACCTCACGCACTTTCATTCTCCGATCGTGCAATATCATTCCATGGATTTTATCGACGATTTCTGGCGTGACGACCTCTTTTGGGCGACCTGAATGTTCGGCGTCACTTGTGCTGGTACGACCACAACGGAACTCAGTAAACCACTTCTTAACCATTGAAATTGATGGTGCAGAGTCCCCATAGTATTTATCAAGACTTTCCTTGGTTTCGGTGATGTTTTTTTTACGCAAAAAATAATGCTTAATCAGCACACGAAATCCACTTTTTTCCATTTTCGTTAAAATTCACGAGGTTGTTTGCTTTCAATAGCTGTCAAACACAAACTAAATGGCGCAGCCTTCTCAAAATTTTACAGTAGTCTATTCATAGATGGCAGTTGACGGGAGCAGTGTTGCATTTAAAGTTACTGCGCGGGAAATTCAAAGTCACTGACTTATCAAACCACCCTCGTATCTACAGGAAACATAACAGACAGGAGTAGTAAAACGGTTATGAATAAACACGAACTTTTACGATAACAGAATAAATTAGATAATTTGCTCAAGAATTTTAAAATACATATAGTATGAAACATTTTTTTAATTTTATTTTCATAATAATACTGAAATAGTTTCGAAATTCGGAACTATGATGTTTCTGAGAATTTCCGAACGTTTCCAAAGATTGGAAACATGTCAAACTATTCTATTTCTGGAAATTTTACAACCCTACTTATGTGATAATAAATAGTTAATGTAATAGGGTTCGTGGTATTAACTATTGTCGCGATACGGCGACAGCAGTCGCTGTTAGGGGCTTATTGTAAATCATGCGAATATAAACTATTCCCGACATAAATACACAATCTCTACAGAGTGGCATCGTGCATGTTTAAAGTTCTTAATGTATGCGTTAATCAGCAGGGGTTCCCAAAGTGTGGTTCGCGATCCACTCGAGAATCAAGTGAAAATTTTTAAAATATTTAGCACCTAGAATGTCGGACTTTATTCTGTGTTAGCACAAAAACTACTTAACCAACTTTGAAAGCGTCCATACTAATAGGAAAAATAAGGTTCTAGAATTGAGTTAGGCTATGTCTGGTTACTCGCTGATGTCAGAGGATGGAGCAGTAAACAAGAGGATGTTGTAATATGTACCAAGTAAAAAGAAGCGCAACGATGGCTGCCGGTTACTCGCAGTGTTGCCAGATCTACCGCTAAAACGGTATTTATACCGCTTTCACTTGCCATCTACCGTTCTCCCGTTTTAGCATGCCGATCTACCGTTTTTTGTATTTATAGCAAAAAACATGTTTTTCTTTGCTGAAAAATTTGGTCAAGAAATTTACCAGTAAAAAGATGTTATGAGAAACGATGTACAATGTTATCGGTTTTGCCGCAGACGGTGCCTCAAACATGATGGGGCGTCATAATTCTGTGGCATCTAGATTTTCAGATGCCAGTCCAAATATATTTATTTTAAAATGTATTTGTCATAGTTTTGCTCTGTGTGCTTCCAATGCATGCAATAAGCTTCCCAATTTTGTAGAAACTCTTACTAAAAATGTATATAATTATTTTAGTAATAGTCCTAATAGAATTTTAGAATTTAAAGCATTTCAAGACTTTTGCAATACCAAAGCTCATAAAATACTACATCCTTGCCAAACTCGATGGTCGTACGTTACGTCGTCTAATGACTAAAGATATTTATAAGGAATGATTATTTTAAACTTATTAATTAATATAGTTGTAGTGTTTCTTGTTTGCCTTTCTTTTAGTAAAAAATCCTTTATTCTTATTTATTTTGGTATTATTTTATACTTAGTACCTAGTATTTTCGTATGTTCTGATACAAGGATCAATTTTGGCTTACATAAAACAATTGAATACAACTGTAATTGTGTATTTTAACCGCATTGATTATACTTGCATACAACAGTATAATTGTGTTTCTCGTGTTGTTCTATACAATGAACTGGACCAATAAAGAAAATCGTATTGCTGTGGTTGCAGTGTATAATTGCAATCATAGTCAGGACGTCATTTTTAAGTTATTGAAACCCCTTGGAATAACTCATTTATTTATTTATCGCACTATTAAGGGGTTCAAGGAACCTTCCTCTGTTGACGACAAGAAGAGATCTGGCCGGCCACGCACGTTTCAAACACCTACACTTATTAAAGCGACGAAAGCATGAATTCGAAGAAATAATGTTCGGACTCAAAAGATACTGTGCCGTGAGATGAAAGTGTCAAAGTCAAGCATGGCTAGGATGCCCAAACAAGACCTAAAGTAAAGGCTTTCCGCAGAAAACAGGACATCTTCTTACTGCACGGCTTACTAGATTAAGGTACGTACGTTGTAGGGCACTTTTAAAGCGGTACGCTAAAAATCGTCATCGAGAAATCCTTTTTACGGACGAGAAAATATTTACCATCGAGCAGCATTTTAATAAACAAAATGACAGAGTGTATGCTCACAGTAGTCGAGAAGCTGCTGCAATTGCTCCTCGGATCCAAAGAGGTCATCATCCCTCATTAATCATGGTGTTATTAGGCATGTCGTACTTTGGCCCCACAGAAGTTCATTTTTGTAAAAATGGAGTGAAAACTGGAGCGAAAGTTTACATCGAAGACGTTTTGGAGGACGTGGTCTTAAAGCCGTTAGGATCCACCATGTTTAAAAACGGCCACTGGGTCTTTCAACAGGACTCGGTTCCTGATCATAAAGTCAAACGTACACAAGACTGGCTTCAGAAAAATGTGTCCGAATTTATTAAACACAATGATTGGCCTTCGTCAAGCCCGGATTTAAATCCGCTTGATTATAAGAAATGGGACCATTTAGAGACTAGAGTGTGTGCTACAAGACACAATAGTTTAGACAGCCTTAAAACAGCCATTGTTAAAGAAGTGGCAAATTTAGACATGGAAGTAGTGCGTAATGCAATCGATGACTGACCTACGCGTCTGAAGGCTTGTATTAGGGTTGGTGGGAGACATTTTGAATAATGTAATTGTTTTTAATATTTTTCAGTATTTCTATTTTTCATTATAATAAAACATTTCAGAATTTAACAACGCATTTATTTAAACTTGCAATCGAACTTGTATCAGAACTTATGGGAAAGCTAGGTATATCCCGGGCGTAAATTACACCTATTTAATTTTAACTGCCTTTTATACGCTCGTTTTTTCAATCTACCGCTATTTTACGTCCTCTTCTACTGCTATAATAAAAAATCATCTGGCAACGCTGGTTACTCGTACTGCAGTGACGCGCTAGCTGCTGGGGTTGATGGATGCTGTGTGTTCATTGCGCCACTTTATGCATGCATGTAGCGAAAAGTATGTTAGTATTTAAATATTTATATAGTTCATATACATACAGTAATCAGGATATCAATATCTGTTAGTAACTCTGGTATAAGTACCTATATATGTATTATATTGAGTATCTCTTAATTGAAATATTAGATTGATCAAAAACAATTACATATTTTTATTTAAATAACTAAATTTGTTTATTGTTATTAAGCAGTTATATTTGTGGGTTATTATTAACGAAATTAATTGTGATGTTTATTACTTGCTTAAATTATTTTATTTGAAAGCTATTACTGTATGAATTTTTTACTGTACTTGCAGATAGCAAGGTATCTCAAATATGTAAGAAAGACTCTTACAGATATAATAAAATTAATTAACAGGATTAACTAATAAGAAACCGAGAGTACAGTAAATTCAAAGAAAAAAAAAACACATAAAAACGAAAAATTTATACGCCCACAAAATAAGTTTTCTTTGGTTTAATTGAGAAGAAACCCATATATGGAGACATCGTGCAAGTTCTTACAGATAATTTGAAAGTAAATTATCGTATCATGTCAGTTATAAACTCATACATGTTATACTGGCATATAATTAAAGTAGAATATAATGTCAGTTTTCTTCATGTCTTTAAAAACATCAGTGGGCGTCTTTAGCCTTTATCCATCACATAAAAAAGGCTGTATGTATATATAGAAATGTTTAATGACGTTTGTGTTATTGAACCTTTAATTAATCTTAATGTTATAGGTGGGTATGAACTATATCTTGCATGTAAGAAATGATAATAAGAAATCATGAAGTTGAAGTGTAGGAAGAATTTCTATTTGAATTCGTATTCATCTACTAAAGCATTGTTCCATTTTGTGCCAACATGTCTAGGGTTGATGACGTTTAGAGGTATGCGACCTATATTCAAAATTAGAACTAGAAAAATTAAATTGCTGGATGTTGTCCTATATGGTAGATTAATAATAGGAAAACTCCTACGCACTATTATATTCCATAGCTATACACCTCAATTTCTAGCATTCCATCAATAGCAATAATGCAATAATAGCATAACGCTTTAATAATGAAAGCAAAAATCCCCACCTTCTTCTACCTTCGAATATTTAACTATTTAGGCTGATATGTGATTTGTATTTTTTCGTTGGTAATTCAAACCGGTTATTTTATTTTATTAGAGAGTGGATTAAGTTAAAAAACTGTAATAAATGTAAAAATGTCGTTGAACTGTTTTATAATAAAAAAAGTACATGTGTATGTGAAGTCGTATGTAACATGATACTTGTAAAATGATATGCGTGTACGCATCTAATGTTAGTTGTAGATAACCCTACGGTTAAATTGTATTGTAAATTTAGTGTTTCCGGAAGCAAGTCAAGCAAATAGTTTTCAGGTGCCTTGACGTGATGAATTATGGCCTTTTGTATCTTATTTATATTCATTTCTGACGATATCTTAAATTCACCTTCGAAACCAGTTCCGGACGTAGAATAGCTTTTTAACCATCATATTTATGTTTGAGTACATATCATAACCCATACAGGAGTTGAGAATAAATAATAATGTAATCGAGACTAGGTATGTACCAAAAATAATATTTAAACGCATTTATTGAATTCGAGAGAACGGGCAGTTAGTGACAATTACTAATTAATAAAGCCTACCAAACTTTGATAAGTTAACTAATCAATTCAGAATTATTAGTTAGTTATCAGTATTTGAAAGAAATAGGGAATTCAAAAATTTTTTCAGCAATAATTATAGAAGTACAAAACGGAGGTTATAAAATTTAATTCAAAACTCTTTTAAGTTAGGAAATACGAGAGTGGATCAGTATTTACGGTCCCTGACATAGTAGGCTTTGCATGATATCGTCACTCATTTTTCTATGAGAACTGTCATTACTAATTATTTGTTGTGTCAAGTTTTGCGTAGGTGCGTGTTGTTCTTTGAAAGTTATTAATAATTAAGCTGGTCGATAACAGACAATTTTTAAAAATGGAAAAAAGTGAATTCAGAGCGCTGATAAAGTATTTGCAAAAAAAAGGATTAACACCTACTGAAATTCACAAGGATATGACAGACGTTTTAGGGGACTCTGCCCCTTCTTACCAAGTGGTGAAAAATATGTCTCGTGAGTTTAGATTAGGCAGAACAACTTGCGAACATGCGAAAGGTGCGGGACGTCCAGTCTGTGTCACCGTTGACAAAAACATCAATTTGATCCATGATATGGTAATGGCAGATAGAAGACTGACTATTCGCCATATCGCGGAAATAACGAACATCTCTTATGGGTCAGTTGAAAATATTTTAAGAAATGTTCTTGATCTCAGAAAAATTTCGGCGCGTTGGGTTCCAAAGATGCTGACCGTCGATCAGAAACGTTCTAGAGTGATGCATTCGGAAGCCAATTTGGAGTACCTGAAGGCCAATCGGAAGCAATTTCTCACTCGCTTTGTGACTGTGGATGAAACATGGGTGCACCATTTTGATCCTGAGACGAAAAGACAAAGTATGGAGTGGCATCACAGAGGTTCTCCACCTCCACGCAAATTTCGAGTTCAACGGGCGGCTGGAAAGATTATGGCCACAGTGTTCTGGGATGCAGAAGGAATTTTGATGATCGATTATTTGCAGCGTGGACACACAATAACGGGTTCTTATTATGCAGGGTTAATTCCAAAATTGCGCGAAAGCATCGACCGAAAAAAACCAGGAAAGTTGGCACACAAAATTTTGTTCCATCAGGACAACGCTCCAGTCCACAAGAGCTGCATTGTCATGGCTGCCATACAGAACGCTGGCTTAGAAATCCTAGAACACCCTCCATATTCACCAGACCTGGCACCCAGTGATTACCATCTATTTCCAAAATTAAAGGAAAACCTGCGTGGAAAAAAATATGGAGACGATAATGAAGTTATGACCGCAGTAAATGGCTGGTTTGAGGAGCAACCGGAAAACTTCTTCCTGAAAGGCATTGAAGCATTGGAACATCGGTGGACCAAGTGCATTGAAGTCCATGGAGATTATGTTGAGAAATAAATAAATAATGTTTTAAAAATTCTTTCTCTTTCTATATCAGGGACCGTAAATATTGATCTTCCCTCGTATATATGTACCTGAGTAATTTAACTATGTAATTTCAGTTAGATAAATCAATTACTTAGTCTATTTCAAAAGTCAGAAATTTTACCGTTATAGCAAACAATAAGCGCGAAAAGAGTTTTCATGACAACTGTGGAATGAGATCGGGCAGAGCAGACCCTCTCACCGTGAATCATCATGACATTATAGTGTTCACAGTAAAAAATTATTTATAATCCAATTTACCATTTATAATTTGTAATTGTTTGTGGACATTAGCATCGTCCTTATTTTTTGATTTTTGAATTTTTTTCTGAGCCGCCCCCTAGGATTGTTCTACCTTATGAACATTTTTTGACAAAGTTTCGTTTCGATTATATAACGGGAACGGGGGATTACATAACGGGGTGCACTTAAAGTTTGAAGAGCTCATGTTAGCCATGATGCACGGTAACGGTGATCAATTTTTCTTCAAAATTATGACAGTATTTGGAAGAAAGTTGTAAATTACAATGAAACTTATGTATAATATATTTTTTATAAACTGATAAACCTTTGAATTATGAAGAGAGAAATATCACATAACTTTAGTTTAGAAGTTTCATTTACCTTACCGATTCATTACCTTACTATTTATAAAAACAGCCTTGGTAGTGTAATGTCTGGCGTGCCGTGTCACCCAAGCGGCCCGCGATCGACTCCCGGCGCCGGCAGATCTGGTTAAGGTTTTCTGCAGTTTTCCTTAGCTGTGTCACAAATGTGGGATTTGCGCTGTTCTATCTGTAAGTCGGCTGCAGCCGCACATTGGGCCTACATAATAATAATAATCGCCCCCTCCCTCCCGCACAAGCTTATAGCTTCTGGGGCCTTGGTTTAGGTTATGGGTTGTAGTAGTTATTATTATTATTTATAAATATAAAGAAAACTAAGTTATTTAGTTAAAATTCCAAGGCATGCCAGCGATCGTTTCCACTACAATGGAATTAAGGTTTACACCAGAGCTAAAATTCTCCAACCAAACAAAAATGTTCCTATTACTTTTATGTCATCGATTTTTTGATACTTCAACTTTTAACATGATCTTAACTCAAGATAATAAAAACATCCCTAGCAGCACAGAAAAGCCTTATTAAGAAATAGGTTGATTTTACTACTACGATAGCACGAAGGTTTATAAAATATTTAAAAAATATACATGCAAAATTTATAAACCTTAATGTACTTTACAACTTTTGTTTGAAACAATTTGCTGTCAATTAAATAGTTTGCTAGTTACGGAGGAATACTGAGTATCGTAACTGCGCGCCACCGGCAACGTGGAATTTCCATACTGTAACAAATAGGGGAATCTCTATACGAAGGCGGCAGAACATTCCAGAGCGAAGCGTCATACACCCGCGAGAACATACTAGATTCGACACGGGCTGAGTATATGACGCATCAGGCGGTTAGACAAGGTACAATACAAGGGTATGTTCCAGCGTTTGCTAGAACGTTTTTAGGGAAGTTATAAAACGTCGTCCCGGATAGAAGAGAAGGCAGTTAGTGTACGACCGGCGTATTCAAATGTGTTTTGTGTAATTAGTAATCAAATATATTAGTGAATAAATAAATGTTTAATAATTGTTGTTTGTAAATATCTAGCATTCAAGTTCGTTAAACAGTTTAAAATTATAGTGTTAAATAAGTAGTTAAGATTAAATTGGTTTATGTAAATAATATTCCTCTTGCTAATAGACGATTAAACAGCATTTTTGTAATTATTTTAAAAAGAACGTTACAGTACTTTACGATCCTTGCGGCACCACTTTCCGTTATGTGTTCGAACTCAAACTTGGCCAAAATTTGTTTCTCATAAGGTAGAACAATTCTAGGGGGCGGCGCATACAGGGCTAAAACCTGATTCTAACTGGTCAAAACTCCAACAACCATTGTTAAAATCAAAGGTATTCTAAGAAATATTATTTTAGTATAAAACTTAGTGAACTCCTACCTACCGTTTACCGTTACGGCTGATAATAATCATAAAAAATCCGACAATTCCGGTAAAGTGCACTTCAGTGTTAATCCTTCCGAAGGCACCAATCTGATGTAGATGTATTTGTACTTTGTTCATTAACGTGGAAGTGTTTTTTTCATTGATTTCAATAATTTATAATAACAGAATGGAAGTGCTAAAAATTCTTATAAAGAGGTAAGTTTATACCCTTATAATATAGAAAATGGTGATTTTTACTTTCCGGATAATAACTTTTTTATTTTGTAGTTTATAAGTTACAAAGTTTGCAAGAGCTTGCGTTTGTATTTTTAATATTTTTTGCTATAGTATAAAGAATAACATATTTAAAAATAAACATGCATAATGACTCATAAACTGAAATACAATCGAAATAAAAAAGGATAGTTATTAAACGATTAGCAATACAATTTTTGCACGTTATTTCATTTAAATATTAAAAAACATTTTAAGTTGTGTAATATTTCTTAAAATAAAGAAGAATTCATGTAAATGCTATTTATTTTACGTCTTTACCTTATTTATTAGAGCAATAACATAATCATGTAAATCACTTTTGCTTGGAAAAAGTGTAAAAGTATCAAACTGATCCAGTTCTAGTGGCTAAAAAGATTTTTTTTAATGTCTTTTTTGATTATTTTATTATTTTTATACTATTCAAGTCATTTGCTTTCAGTTAAACCTATAAAATAATTTTGACCGGCTAGAATCGGGTTTCAGCCCTGTGTGCGGTGCTAAAAAAATTAAAGATAATGAATTCTCATCTATTAAAAAAGGCGTGTCGCAGGGGGACGTATCAGGGCCAAACCTCTACCTAATATACATTTGTGTTTTACAAAAAAAACAAGATACGGTGTTAGAACAGGGTTGCTAGACGTGCCGGATTCTGCGGGATTGTTCCGCGTTTAAAGCTTCTGTCCCGCATCTCGCAATATATCCATATTGTCCCGCAAAGCAAATTTTCTTGTACGTATACATACATATACGAGGAGTCTCTGACAGGAAGTGAGCCTAAGGTATTAAAACACAAAGGTGTGAGTTATTTTGTTTTTATTTTTCAATATACTCCCCTTGAACAACAATGCAATATTAACAGCAGTTATATTATAGCAATTCGAATCCGTGCAAAAAGTAGTCAGAAGATTTACCTGCAAAATGCTCTTCAACGGCTGCTTTCATCTCATTTTCGTCTTGAAATCCCCTACCACATAACTATTTTTTCAATTTGATAACCATAGAAATCGCTTGGGGCTGGGTGGTTGGTTGGTTTCTTCAAACTCTGCATCATTCACAGCAATCTTCGCAACATGAGCAGTGTAGGAAGGCGCATTATCGTGAAGCCGCGTCTTAATCTTCCTCTTCTGTTTTCTTTTAGTGCCGCTCGTAATTGAACTATTAAACTAGGATAATATTCGCCGGTCATTGGAGATCGTCTGGGGAGGTAATCAATAAGTAAAGTCATTGCAGTTCCAGAAGATGGTTGCTATAAGCTTAACGAACGTTCGTTGCACCTTGAATTTGCGATGAAGCTTTTCGTCTTTTTTCGTCACTGCATAGGCTCCTGCTTTGATTCCGGGTGGTACTGGTAAATCTAGGTTGCATCGGATGTTACGATGCGGCGATAAATCCGAAGGATCCCTCCACATTTCCAGAAATTGGCGTAAAATTTCCACTCACCGAAGTGAGTTAAATGTTGTTAACATTCTGGGAAACCAGCGAGAAGTTAACTTGTTCGTATGTAAATGATGGTGTAAGATCTCCCCAATACGTTCTTTGCTCATGTCAACCCCGGTATCTGACGAATTCAAATACGCCGATCCTCTAACACCATTTTTCCGATTTTCCTGTTGTTCTCTTCAGTAACTACCGTGAAACTTGTTCAGTGCGATCTCCGTCTTCTCTCAACAGACTCTTGTCCATGCTGAAACAGTCATGTCCATCTTTTTACGGTTGCATACGACTGTGCAGATTCGGGATAGATTATGTTTAATTCTCATAGATATCTTTTGCACTTTTCCCTTTTTTAACGAGGTATGTAATGATAGTAATGATAAATATTTATGGTACTAGTGATTTAAGAAGGATATCGTACGGTACTCCAATTTCTACATTGAAACGGTTTGACTCGACTTTATGATAACGTTGGTTATTCACAAACGAAAAATGTGGTTAAGTTGCAACTTTGAAGCAACCCTATACTGAGATTCCTACGAATACACTACAACGCAAGCAGTTTTGATAAAAGAATTGCATGGCTCACTTGCCGTCAGACACCCCTCATATACAGTGCTATCCATTTACTATGCAATGTAAATCGTATAAATTAGCGTGCTGTATAATCGATTGCCTATGCGTTCATAATGCTTTTACTCGATTATTTCCAAATGCAACATGGAGCATATTCTTCATGTTGCATTTTAATTTAATAGCACTGTATATCAATGTTGGTTGTGAACAATTTATTGTAATGATTTATTTTATGGACCCAAAGCGTGGCACGGCATCTACCGCGTTCACAGCAGTAAACAGCGGATGTGTATGGTAGATGGAACCGGTATATGCATTTCCCAACGTTTATGGTGCATCTTTATATACATAACGTACAAAGGCGGCAAGAAGGGGCACTAGCCCCCCCCCCGAAAGTTGAACAATTTGAATCTTATTGAAATATTTTGTAAACATGCCGTTTATTCTAGACTTACCCCTCTAAACAAATTTCTGCGAGCGCCTATGAGTGTCCCGCAAAATGCTATAACACATCTGGCAACCCTGTGTTAGAAACGTTTATTGATACAACGATCCTAGCAGTTAGATACAACAGTGAGGATTTAGCAGGTGACATCAACAGACTATTTACTAACAATCAAGAATACATTTCATATTGTAATAAATCCAAATACCACGAAATTACTCTTGAAAATTATTAAATACACGAAAACGTATTGGCTAATTTTAAGAAAGTCTGAATTGTCAGTACTCAGCAAAATACATTTGTACAAGCAAATCTTTAAACAGTTAAACCCCATTTGGACATGTGGGATACAGTTATGGGGATATACAAAACAGGTCGTATAAATGTAATCTAAACATTTCAAAACAAAGTTAATCCCAAGAATTTGCACCAAGGCAGGAAAGTCTTCACTCCTACGTCAACAGTGAAGCATTGCCTTGAACTTATTAATAACTACAATTTAGAGAGAAGGCTTAATAGTATTCATCCCTTTGAACTTGTATAGTGTAATACTGGAAAGGAAAAGTATAACGACACGTGAAAATACTGTCAATATCTTTCATGTCTATCATAAGGTTAAATGTATTAAAATATTAGTTCCTCAATGACGATTCGTTTTAGTAGGATGCCATCCTACGCGTTTTGTCAAAAAACTGGGTCTGGAACTGAAAACTGTACCACTCAGACCCGAACCACGGCTATTTACAGTATTAGGCAGGTAGCAAAATATTTATGGCCGAACTAGTACATCATGGGTCGAGTCGAGGAGATAACAGTTCCGTTTTGAAATATCGAACATCGTTAAGTGCTACCGGCCTAGATAATTAATTAATTAATAGTTGCTACCAGTTCAATGCACAAAAAATATTTCTTTGATGTTGACTTTTTTTGAGGTTATGTTATTTATCTTATCATCTATAATTATATACGGCCAATGGATGAATTAAACAACTTCAACTTTCCTTAGGGTTTTGATGTTTACTAATAGTCGTAGTATCTAAATTACTATACGGCGACTTTACACATGTCTGTAGCCAGATTGCTGCGGCAAAAATGTACAATTATAGTTTCAGTGAAATCTCGTGCACATTTACATATCACGTAAACATGTGTTTGTTTTTAAGACGCCACTTACTGAATTATGAAAAAAGTTGTATTACATTTCAGACATTAACTGTACAAGGTGATTTAAGTATATATTAACCCCGTATTAGTTTTTTATTTTTAAGATAATGGGTTCGCCCAAAAAATTATTTTCAACAATATTATGTGCAGCATATGTGCAGTTTGTAAACATTTAACTTTTTAATGGAACACCTTGTATATTTTCTCCTCTAGCTGCACCTTGCCTCTATCTTAACATAGCCTAACCTAATCGAATTCGACCTACCTTAACTTCTAACCTAATCTATTATTTAGCATATCTTCTAACTTATTTTGTAATCCAACTTTATCTATTTTTTCACCTAAACTCGAATCTGTCTTAATCTCTCTGACCTAACCTGAAATCTAATCAAGCTTTTAACCTAGTCTCACTTAACTAAACTCTACCCCACCTACAACGTAGCCTCCAACCTAACCTAACATTACTTCTAGCATAACCTATAGCCTTTCCTGTGACCTAACCGCTCACCCTAACATAACCTTTAACCTAGCATAATGTAAGCTTTAACCTAACCTCTAACCTAGCCTCTAACGTAATCTAGCATCGTAACGAAGTGTTTCCGCGCATAGAAAGTGGTATCGTTGAAGTAGTAGTCGTTATTATTATTAAACCAGGCACGTAGCCAGAGGGGCTCGTGGGGCTGAAGCCCCCCCTCGAAGCATATATGCGAAGTGTCAGACATTCAGCATACTGTTATTTGGATATTTTAGAATTCTTAACATTCGATACCGAGATTTGAGATATCCCCGAATGAAAGCTCCACGAAAAGAGACTCCTTTAATATCCTTAATACTTTGGTGATCCACCAAAATGATTTATTTTGCTTTTCTAATGAAGGTTTGAAGAAAGAAAGGAAGCTTGGTTCGCTATCCTTTCGAAACGATACATGGTCCAATTTAGAACCAGAGCTTTACCAAGTGGCTTTGAATCAGCCGATCGACCTATCGCCCGATCACTTTTTATATCTAAGCTAATATCTAAAGTTCTAATAAGCTTTAGTTTAAATATTTTATGTCTATGTATTTCGCTTTTCTTGTAATCTTATTTCGTACGTATCATTTCCTGCAAGTTTTTTAGTTTGCTAATGTTTTAGTTAGTTGTAAGCAAAATCTGATGACTATAAGTATACTTATATTTTCTTCAGATAAAGATGAACAAGTTTCATATTTATATAAAATAAAAAACTTGTCTATATTCAAGGACACATTCTTTAGTAAAAAAGATACTTTCATTACAAAATTCAGGTAGCACTGAAAATACGTAAACAACCGTACAAATACTATTAAGCGTCTATTAAACCTAGTGTATGAATGACCCCGACTTCAGGTCAATAACAGTTGATGCACCGGCGCCTGTAACCAGTTCTGCAGCTCTTTCATACGTGTATGTTTTTCCAACCATCATCATTTCTGTAGCTTCTTCTTCCTGCAAATTTATTATTATACCATTTTAAAACGGGTTTCCAAAAAAGAAACCGCAAAAAGAAGAAGGTATTATTTTTCTAAATTGCAAAGACTGAAATTTGTTTCTTTTCCTATACCATATTTACCAACCGAACACAAAAGAAACTAGAAGATTATTTTCTGGGCGAAATTGTTATGCAGGTTGCTGTAATTGGGTACTTTATCTTCTTCAGTTGTCAGTTATTTTATCTGGATTTACTTTAATTAGCTGTGCTACCCACGTATATGCAAAACAAGTTTCCTTCCTTGGATAATCCAGATATACTGGCATACATAAAACATTTTCTAAACATCTCAGTGAAGGTAAAGCACAAAAGCTTTACTTGGTGGTATTCTAGTGTCTAGTGTAAAATAGCCATGGAATACAAAAAATGACTGGAGGTTAGAGAAAGTGATAAGATAACTGATAAGTGACCAGTATTCAGTGATCATATTGAACAATAAATACTGACTTAAAGGTATTTTTTACAATAAGATAAGATCTGCGACCACCCACTGGGACCAAGTGTTTACTTTCTCATCTCATAACGGAACGCGAACAATACTGCACACTGATGAGGAGTTAAAAAGACAAGCCTATGTATCTATTAGAAAAAAGGAAAGATCCACTTATTGTATACAAACATTTCAGTGTTTGGATGTCTATAACTGTAATAAAATTTTATCAATAAACGTAGCAGAATTGACAGAAAAGATTAATTATTGTCGTATGGGATTAGGCTTATTATAGCGCATCCACAGCATCTGGTATTCTTTATCATGCTTGTACGCAATAAAATAGTCGCTACTGTAAATGCCGGTTTTTTAACGTAAACATTCATGAAATTTAAACACTCATAGAAAGATCCTAAAAAATTATTGTTTATACAAATTATATCAGTAGTTCACAATCACTTTTTAAAACTTTTTCATCTAATTGTTTTAACAACTTCAAAAGTGTAATTTAAACAGAACATGTCACTGATCTTATGGTAGGTGGCTTTCGACGGATTTTGCTGATTTCTGGATTGTGTTGTAGAACTCGAGCAAAGAAGCAAACTGGGAGCTGACCTTTCAATCGCTATTTTTAATTAAACTTGTGGTGAAGTATTGGAAACGACAATTACAAAGCTGACCTAGACCTAGAAAATGCGAAAGGGATAAATAACAGCACAAAATCCAGAAATAAATCTTAAAGTCGTAGTTAGATGTGGTGCCACAATTTATATTTAAAAATAAAAAGAAACACAAATCTGGTAGTGGAAGTTAATCGGTGTCCGTGATATCTTGTTTTGTGCGTCGCCTTGTGTCTACCTGAAACATGCTCGTTTCATTGTTTACCTGCACATCTTTACCTGCTCATATTTGAATACCAAGCATTCGATGGCTCTTTAAATTCTTTTTAAAATCACACTCTATGTATGAAGTTTGAGTATTTTTGTAAAAACAGCAAAAGTCATGAGGCAATTTTGGACTGAGATTAGCTTAGGTTAGGTCAGTAAATCCTAGGTTAGGTAAATCTAGGTTAGGTTGGGTCACACTGTCGAACTACTTTAGAAAACGATATGATTACTTAAAAAATTATGAAAAATATTTTCTTGTATTTGCTGTGAAAAAATATATAAAGTACTGAGAAGGAAATCAACAATTTGTATGTAGAAATCTTAGTAGAAAGTCAGTTTTACGGCTTAAGCAATGCTATGCACGAAACTCCCACAAATCAATTAAACCACAATTTCCAAACAAACGGAAGAGAGGAAAATTAAAACTAGGGTTCAATCTTTGTAATAACGAAGATTATATTACAGTAAATAGGTGTTATAAATGCAGTAAATTAATTTAATCGTAGAGCCGAAAACTGTAAAGAAAAAGTCACTTGCCCAATTTGCGCGAAGAACAGAAAAGAATTGAGAGCGAACAAAGAAGAATGTAATGATGTGTAAACTGTAAACTACATTAAGAGGAACAACGAACAAAGAAAACTTAAATCATTCACTCCAGATTTTTTCTTTTGGTTTGTATAAACTTTTTGAACGAATATCAAAGAATGTTCTTTTTAGTTTACAAAAATCAACAAAATTTACTTTTCGTAAGTTTTACAAAAAATAAGTGGAACATACGTGTCCCAATAGAGTTTTATATTTGAACAAATATATATCCTCTAATCTAACCTGAGTGGAACAATTCCATTATAGGCGTAAACTTTATATATTATTTTAGTACGTTTCTATGAGTAAGTGGTCACCAACGATACTCTTATTTACTATTACCTAGTAACTGCTATCAACCTTCTCCCAGTGGTTCTAGATATTATAAGAAAATAACTGTTTTATGGGTTACTTCCTTGCATACAGTAAATGAGTTATAGACTGCCATCATATGTATAAGTAGCTTGTAATCAACTTTTCGTCGCCACGTTTACGACTTCCTATTTATGTTGCATAACGAAGTCATTCGATCAGCCAAATTTTGAGTGTAAAATTTGATAGGTTCTGCACACTCAATCTCCACCATTCATATTTTTCTTTTCTTTTTCAATAACTGACCCATAAGTCATGGGCCATGACTATTAGATAAGATTTATAGGATGTTTGGTATCATGTCATCTAATAGCAATAGTGTCTTGTTAGGGAAACTAGGGAACATCTTTGTGAAGTTCCTATTTCAGCGTAATCAATAATATTTCGAAGATTGGCAGAAGTAAAAAATCTGTCAAAACAAGGAGTAACTCACTTGAAAATACATAGAAGTTTTTATTACTCTACTGTTGTTATACAAAGTCACTCTAGGTATGGTAGCATTACCTTTAAAACTGGTTATATCTACAGTGTTGTTTGTAAAAAATGGAAAAAGAACGTAGTTTGTTTCACCTGAATTGTTAAATGTGTTGCCTACTCGAGTCATGTAATCTGCTGAACAGCGCCACACCTATTTTAGATAGAGGTTAATTTTTTATTTTGTGAATAAATGTTTTAAATTAAATTATATTTAGATCGCAAATTCATAGAGAAAAATGTCCCCCAAAATCATCCCAGCTGGAAATCGAACCCAGGACGTTCCGCTATCTAGGCGGCATCTATAACTAATAGTTTTATCTTTTTAAATATTTTTAAATATCAAATAAAACTACTAAAACTCTACTCTACTCTACTAAATAAAACTCTTGAAGAAATTGAGCGCTTCTAGAAATTCAAACATTCCTTGGCCCAATTTAGAGCTTCGTTTGCCAGCAACATGCGGAGAACCAGATAGATCAATTGACAACTTCATCATGGTATATTAACCCCTGTAACCCGGGTCTCTACCTGAAAAAGTAGCGTACATTAGTTAGCTCGATAAGATGCTCAAGATAAGCCAAATAAAAAAAGTATGAGTTTAGAAGATTTACATCATTCACATCAGTAGATAAAGTCGGCCGAAGTGTAGAGGTAGAAAGAAAAGAAGGGACAATAAAGCATATGTTCTTGTCAATCGATACGATATATTTTGCATTCCATGGAGAGTTCAATTTAAAATTTCTGTCATAGTAAAGCTTTGGAGTCTTTATACTGCTTAACGTTCTCTTCCTAAACAACAACAAAATAAGTTTTTCTGACAAAATTCTAAATGCATAGTGCTTATCCCTTTATTTAGTTTTATCGATTGGCGAAAACGCGAAATTAGCCAACCTTTTAAGAAAAGTTTACCAAATGGATGTTTATTAAGTACCTTAACTAATCATTTATGCACCTATAATTTAATTAGAGCCTTAGGACTTACATAGCTTACCATACTACTACGTCGAAAGCTCTTCAGCAACAAAGCTATCATACAGACACAAGAAAAGTGTGATATTTTTGCTACACAATTGGAGAACACCTTTACCACTCAATCGCCGAAGACAAAAAAGAATTTGCACAGGAAGTTTCTACAGAATTTCATGACAACTCCTACTGAAATACAGTCACTTATCAATAATTCCCCACCTAAAAATCACCTGAGCACGATTGCATTCCTAACATAGTCCTCAAAAACTTTCTTGCTATACCGCATCTTGGAGCTTATTGAAAACAACGTTGAAAATAAATAGCACGTCGTCACACTCTTGCTTGAGGTCGCACAAGCGTTCGACAGAGTTTGGACGGACGCTTTACTCTACTTATTGAAATATTAATTATTAAGGACACGCTTTACATCAAAACTTCTAAAAAACCCGACTTTTTGTTAACATAATTTGTGAAAATTCTAAAACCAAAAATCAGATAGTGTTACAAATTTACTATCTTATACAGCAATAAATTGTCTATCTAACTGTTTCTGTTTGTATTAATTTGAGCGGTTGGTTTTTTGCTATGCACATTCAAACTCGGAGCTCAGAATTTTTGCGTATTGGCGCGTGACCCGAGAAGAAAAGGCGGTGGTAGGCACAACAATCAACCTGTAAAGTAAATGGAATAAGAAGATAAGTAGATAGTATGTCACAGAACAGTTTATAAAATGTCGTGTATTCAGATGCAATTAATAAAGTAATATTAAAATAATTATCAGTTATCACCAGTCAATCTTTAATGAAAAATCTTAAATAGATTTGCTGTAAACTACTAAAATCGTTAAATAGTCTCAAGCAATCGTTAGTAATGCTGAAACAATTATATAATATCAAAACTATACTAGCTTGTTTTTATAGAAAGCTATAATTATAAAAAAAATCAAAGTTATAAATTGTAGTAAATTAATTTTAATGTATCAGTTGATATGAGATTATTAATAATTTATGTAAATCTCAAAATTATATTACACTAAATAATATTTATTAATCTAACTTGGAATGACTGAATTAAAGTAGTTATAACAACGTAACCAATTATGTTACCTACCTATTAAATCTTACTCTTAAGCGTGGGATAGTCGCTTTCAATCCTAGAACCATATAATGAGTGTATTTTATTTTAGAGACCTTGTTAATAACTACAAAAAAAGGTATAACCACAGTATAATGACATACAGTAACGTGACTGGCAAATAGTTACCATCCAACACAAAACAAGCTGGCATGTGCCGGAGAGCAGTTATGCTTCATACACGCGACCGAGCACATCAAATTAGCCAGTGCCGTATAGACCCAATTGTGCAGTGCGAGTGCCCCGTAGTACGGAATGAACAAACACAGAATCAGGAAACGATGCAGATTGTTTTAATTGACAAAGATTCTGATAAATTAGAAAAAACTTTATTCGATATATATGCGGTTATTTGAAAAAAATGTTTATCAGTACATACATGCGAAACATGAGTTTTATTTAATTTATTTTATCTATAGAAATATTTTTTCAACAACACTTCCAAGATATTTGTGTAAATGAAAATGTGGTCAAACGCCTTTTATCTATCTTTAAATCATTAACATTTCTACATTTGTGCAATAATTTTAAGTATAATAATTATATTGTATATCATTTACACGCTCGACTACGAGTGTATTATACTTTAAAAGACGTTAACAGAAATTTTAAATCATCCAAATGTAGTAAAAACATAATTATATTGAAACATAATTAACAATAAAGCTTTCGTTTTGTAAATGAATATTCAATTATGTACGTTAATTTAAGTTCAGTTAATCACAAACTAATTGTTCAAAGGCGTCAATTAATTTTGTTGATTCACACAATTCTATTTCCTATTTTATTGAATACGTTACTGGATATTATCTGCCGGCATTCGTAGGCGATGTCAACCGATAAACTTCGGTGCACTCCTTCGTTTCTGGGCGTGATATTCGAAGGTGGATTAATGACATGAAAGGTGCCGCACACAAGTAGATCTACTGATTGTTATATATACTGTGGTATAACTATATCGTTGAATAACGTCGATAACGTATCTGATAAGAAATTATTTCCATATATAACGTATCTGTTTAAACAATACAACTGGGAGAAATCATAGATCTGACAGAAACAAGTAAAGTCACATTAAGAAATACACAAAACTAACGTGGTGCCACACAGGTTATTTTCATAAAATCACTTTATACAGCATTCAGTCGAATATATGCTAGTTTTCTTCCATTCAGTCGAAAAAATAATTTGTATGGATAGTTAAATTGAAAATACATTTTCCCACAGATACTCTTGCCCATTAAAAATATTTAAAATGACACGTTCAAATTCGTGAGTATAGCATGTAATCTATTTCACAAAAAAACAATATAAAACAGTGGGCGAACACTAAGCTAAAACGATTTCTAGTGCGGAAATGCCTTGTTAATAATACATTCTTCTCTTATGTGGTTCGATTATTATAATCTGGGCGCCGCTATTTCCAGTAATGGCTTTTCCTATAATCTGTGACCAAAAACAGAGCTTTGCAATTTGCATAATTATGTTAAAAATCCTTTTATGTGGTCGATGGTTTTACTTTGACATTATAGATTGCGTAATTGCTAGCTTGTTGATTTAGGGGGGTTTGACCCAAAAAATAAATATTTAAATAAATCTTCAGAGTTCATATACAGATCGGTCAACTTTTCGCTGAAGCGGCAATTGCACAAGTTAAAATGTAAGAGAAATATGTTTTGTTGTAAGAGCGACAGAGATGGGAAGTGAAATTGTTTTTGTTGACAAGTGTACTCTGCTCACAACGTTTGCGAGTTGAATTTAATATTTAGGAAACCACGTGAGTTGTTTTTTTCGTATAATCTCTTAAATTTTATCCAATTCCTGCGTTCCGTGAAAAGTTGGACGATTGGTATATTTAAAATTACTGCTATTTTCAGGTGCCAAGGAGGTGGCGGCGTTTGTGGGAAATGTTGATATGGTAACAAATCGTCAACGGCTGTTTTCAGAACCGCAACCTCCGACTTGGTTCTAACTGCTCTAGTCTATCTGTTTTCTATATAAAAAAATATCTTCTAATACAGTAATAAATACATAAACTCGTATGTCATTAAGTACGTACATGCAAAATGTTAATAATAATTATTCAACCTTTAAATCTTGTTTTATAGCAAACAAGTTCCAAATACGGTCAGTAGACATTCAGCAATTAAATCGTGGCGAGAGTTAATTAAGAGTAATGACTTTCAGTTTTAAGAGTAATAAGTTCTTTTTCTAAATAGCTTTTGTTATTTATCAACTGCATACCTGCATCATGTAAGGAAGAGATTATTTCACTATAATTTTCAAAACAATCATTTTAAGGCACTCTAAAGAAAGTAAATAAATACAAATAAAAAAATTCAGGAAGAATAAATAAATAGAGGAATTTTGTAACATAAATTTAAAACTTTTAACTTGATTCGATTGCATCTATGGAAATTAGAGTTTCTTAAAAAGCACAGCAGCACATAAATAAATTCGCCGATCATAAAATTATTTTTTTGGCTTTTATGCCAAAACCTTTCCTGTTTAGTGTTGTATTTTTTACCGGTAAGTTTTAAATTACTCATATTAACATGATAAATATTATTAACAATAGTTCGAAATGATAATTCCATCTTCTGCGACCTATTGAGATACATACAATTTCACTGAAATTCCTTGTTTTGCAAAATTTTCAAATTTATTGTTAATTTTTAATTTTTTTTTTGAGGTACAAGGCGCGATATTTTCTTCAATATTTTTAAAACGATTTCAAACTACGATTTGGGTTGTTTTCATCTTGAAGCTAAACAAAAATATTTTATTTATAAATTTAATAGGTAAATAAAAGCTAGACGAAACAAATTCAAAAATCTAGTAAATACATACTACTATAAGCAATTAATTATACTATTGTCATTACAAAAACTATCAAAATCTTCTTGGAACCCTTTACCTATTGAAAACCACCGGTTATTAAAGAGATTAAGATCATACTTCCATATGAATTTTTAAGTAAAAACATTCTGTTTAGGTCTTTAAGAAGACTACCTTACCTGTTTATAAATAAGAGAGAAAATTCCGGATGGAAACCCTTCTTGAATATAACTGAATAGAAACTGCAAGTTTACTTATAAAGAATAATGTCACGAGGCACCATACCTAGCGGGACTTTCTTACTGAAACTAATCTCTTTATACCATTATTGATAATTTATAGACAGGTTGTAAATAATTTGTATGTGTTTGTAAAGACTGTTTAGTACTTAAAAAACTGATTACGAACGAACCTTACTGGCTAAGAACACCATCTGTGAAAGCTACACACAAATAAAATCTTAATTCTAAAGTAAGGATTTTAATTAAATACCTTATATACAAAAGTTCCGTGTCTCGAGTAATTTTTCCCGGGACTCGAGACAACGAAAAACAGAGTAATTCCCGGGACTTGAAACCCCCCTAATGGAAATATTAACACTTTAAGTCCACAACTTAAAGACCCCTATTAAAGTCCACCCAAACGCAGATGCAGACTTGACTCTCGATTTGTAAGTGTTGGTTGTACAGGGTGATAGAAAATGTCAGCCTTTTTTAAATGGAATATCCTGTATATTTTAAGTAATCGAAGTCCTCACTATTTTCTGATTTCAAATATCTATACTTATCGCATATTTCACCGAACAGTTTTTGAGTTATCGTTAAAAAATGGTAGGCAATTGAATATTTTAGATGTCTGTCTAAACCACAAGTTACCAGGGCATTTGGAACAAAAAATCCTAATGAAGTTTTTTGATTAGAAAAAGTCCGAATTCTTAGTAATTTTGACCGACGTTTTTAGAAAAGTTCATATAAGATTATCTCATTAACTGTAAATGCCAGCTTTTAATTTAAGAGCCAGACAAAATAATTTGTTTATGCTGCTTAATACTAAGAATTCAGACTGAAACTTGAAATAAATTAAAGGTCAAATAATTTAGAATAAATCTGATTTATAAGAGAATATCTTATATAATTTTTGAAAAGAACATTTTTGATTTCCTAATTAAGTAAGTTTGATTGGTTTTATTAGTGTAGGAGGCTTTGAATTTAATTTAAAAAACAAAAAAGCTATACGGCTTGATATAAAAATCACTATCGAATTCTAATATCGGTAATACGATGCGAGGATCCCCGGACGAATGGCGCTTTGTTTTGACTGCATTAATTGAATATTTTAGTAATGGGAACTTCAGATTTAATGTCTGACGGATTTTACGTCGTTTGATGTCATCGTTTACAATGACTTGACCTACATCAATAACCTTTTCTTAATAGCTTAGACGCACGTATAGTTTTTAATTTTTGTATTCGTTCGGTTTGGTTTAAAAAATATTTCCATAGAAGCGAAATTTGTAAAAACGCTTAATTTACTTGAAAAAATTAAATTTAGAAATTCTCCTGAATTTAAACCGAATTTGGTCTTGAAGTACTTCCCCCAAAGCTATTTGATATAAAAAAGTAGGTACCGCTACGAATGAGAAAAGGTAACATTGACGATCTACTCACCGGTAGATAGCACTGATGAAAACCAATAAGCTGAATTTTGAATTTATAGTAACAGAAATATTTTACACCAGTTTTATTATGGCAGTTAGTTAGACATACTCACATACATACTCACACAACAGCATAACGTACGTTATTATATGAATTACTCGTTAATATGTAGACGATATTTGAACTTTAAAATAAAGCATTGTTCCAACTGACGGGTATAATACAGGACTGTTACTATTACATTACCACCAACAGTGGGTGGTCTTTGAAACTGTGTGATGTAACGAAGTATCATCCATTAGAGGACACCAGTATTGCATTTTAAATTTTCAAAAATTTATAACTAATATTCTAACTAATTTAGTAATAATGATTATGAAAATTCAACAATTTCCTCAATTGACGACATATGCGTCTTCCTCATTATCGGCGTTTGCAGAATTACCATCTGAGTCACTGACCTAATAAAACTGTACCACAGTATATAACATATAACATACAGTAATGTGACTGTCGCAAATAATTTCCATCCACCACACTACATGCTGGCGCGAGTCGGCAGTATGCAGACAGCAGTTCTGTTTCAAACACGCAACAGAACGTATCGAACTTACCAGAGCCGGATAAACCCACAATCGTGCAGTATTAGTGCCAGTAAACAATGCATAGTGTAGTCGTTGTGCCGCCAAAGGCTATAAAAATACCTCGGAAAGAACTACAATTAGTGTTTTCAGGTTTCCGATTTCGGTTATTTTTTCCTACATACTATTATTTTTTAATAAATACGCTCGTAAAAACAATGCGGTATTTAAGAATTCACTTTTGTATATATTTACCAATTGCTTAAAATTGAATTACTAACACGTAATAGAACAAATAAGCGATTACGAAATCCTACATAATAAAATTTTTTATGCTGATTTATTAAGAGTTGAACAAATTTAGAATCTAGGTCAACGCCTTATCAACAGGTGTGAACTACAGCGTCTTTTGTTACTCTCAACTGTTAAAAAAAGTCAAAGCGTGCGTTAGGATTGTACTTTTTAGCATTTCGTTTGTCATTGTGTCTTTAATTTAATATGAATGAAAATAAATTTTATTATTATTAATTATTATTATTATAGTGTAAATTGATTTCATCTCCCATATTTTGTACGTATGTGATTTCGGTGACCTAGATTATCCATTTGTTTGTTGAACAGGTATTCAAATTGTATACAGCTATGCATTTGTTAGTAATTATTTCTAAATAAAATGAAATGACTATTGCAGCGCAAGAATATTGTTAATGGCTTGAAAGAATAATGTAACTTTAGTTGGTAATTAACGATGTAACAAGAAACAACTCTTCTAACTTAGTTTAATAAATGTTTTAAATATCTAAATTGATTATCGTTTTATTTATTAGATTCTATAAGTAAAACAACTTCAATCAAATGATTCACTACACATAATTCTATTTCATATTTTACTATACTATTATATAACAAGAGATTTTGTTTACATATTTGTTCGAGACATTTTACTGAATGCGGCTCTGCGTTTTATTTACCGGCGTTTTATTATTATTCGTAGGCGATGCCGACCGATAAACGTCGGTCCACTACTTCGTTTATGGCTGTGATATTCGAAGGTGGATTAATAAAATGAATGGTGTCGCATGCAAGTGAATCTACTGATTGTTATATATACTGTGACTGTACTGTAAAAAGAATCATGTTGCAGATTGCAGAATCAGAAATGTAAACATAACAAACCATAAAACGTCTTGTTAGAAGAAACAAGTTGAATTTAACTATAATTTGGTTTATATTTTAGGATTAATAATGGCACTTTTTCTTGATTTAAATGTTATTACCATGTCTGTATTCCAATATTGTATCTTTGACCTAGGATTTCCATTGTTTGATCTTTTCGGAAGCATCCATTAACCAATACCTCTTCTTTTTTGGGGATGTTCATTTTTGTTCTTCCAAAATCTCATTTTTTTCTAGTAAGTAATTTTTTCTATTACAATAAAAATATAATAAGATGTTGTTTCGAGTATTTTAAGTTCAGGGAAACAACTTACAGCTGAAGAGTGACAAATGATACTTCTGCTAGTAAGTAAAATAGTAAAATACTTTAATAAGTTAAAAACAAGAAAGCATTCATATCATTCTAGATGCATGCAAACAAATTGGAGATCGTCGAGATTTGTGCATATTTTTTGTCCCCACGCCCTTAGTTCAATTGGTATTATGGTCTTATCAAAATAACACAGACAAACCGAGTTTATAAATCTTTCATATATCTTGACA
The DNA here is from genome assembly GCA_929113105.1 of Agrypnus murinus. Classification (NCBI taxonomy): domain Eukaryota; kingdom Metazoa; phylum Arthropoda; class Insecta; order Coleoptera; family Elateridae; genus Agrypnus; species Agrypnus murinus. The sequence goes on from OV816025.1 coordinate 197,911,374, forward strand.
AGACTCTCCCAGTCAATTATACAAATATGCATATATAATCCTTATTTTTGTGAGGATGCTCAAAAGTTAAGATAATTTTTCTTCAGATCATCAGCTCCCTTGCCGGCTCCCGTTAGATTTTCAAAGTGTTATTTATAGAACAGCATTCATTACTTAGTCATTCATATATCAGTCCCTTCATTTACAGATTTAAATGAATGGATGTATTTTGAGTATTGTATTACATTCATGAAGTATACTCTGTTTTGCTAAGCGAGAACTGTAAGACAAGATACAAGGTGAAGGTTATACAGGTCAGACAGCTTGGGTTTTGTATTTGTTCAGGTATTTGCATTTATGGTCATCTCGTGTAATTTATACATTAACATACAATTGCAAATTTTACTCAATGAAAGTAATTGAATTTCAGGAGTAGAGCAATAACCGTATAATAAAGCGGAATTAAATCGAAGTTGAAATATTTAAAGTTTCTTTATCGTTTAAAAGTAATAGCTTTGGCCAATGCCTGAAAGGGCTAACCAGTAGTCATGAAACAGTACAGGAAAAGCAAATTAAATGATACAAAATATAAATATTTATCGAAAGTGAAAATCCATTAAATTAAATTTTTGCACGATTTATTGACTTATTTTTTCCCAGAAATTCATAGTAGTAGGTTATGAATATGAATAAATAAAAATGTTATCTCTGAGCGAGTAATATGTGATTTTCATATAAATTATAATTTTGGTGTACCCTCATAGGTATACTACAAAATTATTCTTCATGTTTAACGCCACTTTAACGAAACTTCTTCTCAGAAATTGATTACAAACAAAAAAAAGTTTTTGAAAAAGAAATTGTACAAGATAGAGCAGCCTGGGTGAATCTTCTCTAGTCAATTTCAATTAAAAACTATTCTTTGACTTTGTTAAAATCTTCACTGAATCAAGGCATGATTTTAGAGGTTTTGTGATATTAATTTTTTTCGTAATTTTATTATTCTTCGTCCTGCAGCTCAGAAAATTAGTGACCTTCAGTTTTATAGCAACTAGTGCAGGAAATATCAATTAATGGGCCTTTTTCTAGGTAGCAAGGAGCCTAATGTTTTACACTATAAAAATTGATTTCAATAGTACTGAACGTCGATGTTAGCAATGCCTTTCAAATTCCATGACCCCACGTAACTAACTAGCAAAACTAACATATTAATCTGTAAAGTTGTTGAGGTAAGGTTTAAAAAATGAAAGTTTAAATGCTCAAGAGCAGGGCTGCACTATGCTTACACCCTGCACTTAGAAGCTTCGAAAATGTTGATATTTAAAGCACAATAATGTAAGATCTCCCGAGTTGCTTTAACATCAGATGATGTAGTAATTATTTATTCGTTTGGATTTCTAATTACTTTTGTTCCAAATACTATCGAACTACAACATTTTGTATATCCAGTTCCGTTGCAATTAGTGATACAGCGTTTAAACGTGTAAACGTTTAGTAGTAAATAAACTTTTAATATAAAAATACACGTTTAAACGCGTATGTGTATGTAAAAGTATTTTCAACGGAACATCAATATTATACGGCAAACAATAATCTCATTAGAGGTAAAAGGCAACATTTTGATTTCTCTGCGGATATTTGCCGTTCAACCCAATACGGTACTTGTCAAGGTAATAATCCAATAAAAACACGCATCATGGTATATGATGAAAGGTAGCGATTTTAATGTACGCAAAATACTTCACATAAAACACAGTTTATTATATTTATTTTTGTATTTTGCTGAATTTGCTAAAGTGCGTCTGAAATAAGCTGTCGCAAGGACGTAAAAAACCATAAGCGATGCTGTTGGTTTGCGCCGCGCATGTGTTCTCTTCAACGCTTAAACTACTTTACCTACATGCGGAAACACGTATATGTAATCAGTTCTCGTTAACGTTTATTTATTTTGTTAAATTTATTTTGTAATTGCCCTTTTCAGGGCAAACACCTCTTTTAAATTAGGCTTTGTTATGTTTAAATAGCGAGTGACGAGTCTGATTTAATTGTGGTGTATTTAATTTTCATCAGTATCATTTTCCATTCCATATTACGCGCATCATCGTAAATCAAGCTTCAAGGGTCAGCTAACTTCAAGTTTGTTTACGTCTTGCGACAGCTTATTTCAGACGCACTTTAGCGCACTTCGCGATTTATGCCGCCGGAGTCTTTCTGTGTATTTTCTTAACAGTTTTTATTAGTGGTGGTAGACATAAACTAACTTGAGTCATCTGCTTTATGGCGCGTATAAATTAAAAATCAAAACAACACAGGATTACAGAGAAATGGTTTCATAAACTTTTCCAGGGAAACGTGTAAACGTTTAATTTTTAATGGTTTAAACGTTTATTTTATTAAAATAAAATTTTTATTTCAATAATCATTGTTTCATCCCTAGTTGCAATACCGATGAGAGTTTTCAGATCTTCATGACAATACACTGAAAGCAAGCTGATGTTGGTAGATAAAGACACATCTACCATCACAATAAAAACAATATAACAAGTCTCTTTACAAGTAGAACAAGCTGCGTTTTTGACGATGATCAAGACGAATCTCAACTCCCATGGCAGGATTCAACAAAGTTTTGAGCTTCTTCTAAACTATTTTGACAAGGCTTGTGGTATTAGCAATGTTGATATGGCCACACTGACAACTACTTACGCCCATTATATTAAAAATTTCTAGAAGACAAGCAAGTTTTAATTATATTGTTCGCTGCCGCCTTAAGGCAAATCCTTGCTACACTATACTGGCCCAACATACAACATCAAATAAAGAACTTTGGTAAATTACTGAACAGGAACCAACCTATGAAACAGTAAAAACAAGCAAATAGCTCTGGATTGGATATACTTTAGCCAAATTACTTGGAAGAAACATACCACGGAAGAGCCAATAGTGTAAAACTGAGATGTTTTAGATATAAACAGAAGTGGAAAGGAACTCCGAGAGAAATTGTAAATAAATATGCTTCTTTATGGAACTTCATAGATTAAGAAGCTTATGAAAAAAGAGGTCGTTACTAGCCACATCTATGAAATACTTTTGGTTCCATTTTTTATTTCTTTTTTAACTTTACAGCCGATTTACACCATAGCAGCTGATCCATCTGCTTAGGTCCTAATCATCGAGTGCAGTAAATATAAGTAATCAATGTCAAAATTTCCATTTTTTTGTGGCAAATCCAACCAATTTTAAAAAACTGCTGCGCTATAACCCAAAAACGGTATCCAGTCAATAAAGAAAAACATACTTGGTGTGGTGAAATATCTGAGTGTAAATTTCTACACTCATGTGAATGAAATTAACAACCAAAATTAACACGCAGCATCAATTTTCTTACGAGTGTTATCTTAATTTAAAAAATGGGTAAAAATAATGTTTTTGGTGTACAAATCATTTGAATTTAGTAAAGATATTGTCGTTAGTGTAAGTTAACAACATTAAAGAGTGTTAATAAGATCCAACAAAACCGATTTAACCCTCGCGAGTGTCATCCACCGAACATCCACTTCCAACGCGAATAATCACGATTGGACGTGAGCTCTTTGATTTACTGTTTGTGTTTGAATGTAGTTAGTTCTCTTTGAAAGTGACAACAATGATTTTTAAGATTCAACTAGCCAATAAAAGTAAATATGCTAAAATAGAAGAGGATGCATCTTTCTACAATCTTGTGCAATTAGGTAAGTAAGATTTTAAAACTATAATTTCCAGTCCTGGTTGTGTCTATTCAGCGTTTTCTTATTTAAAAGTTTTAGCTACCATGTTGATCCATTGTAATTTAAAACCTCATTATGCATAAATATAAATAATAATGTTTACGTGAATTGTGGATAAATAATAGATAAAATTATTTTCAGATTTTTGGTTTACACAGAACCATTTAAATGTAAAACCGGTTCTGGTTCCTGCTATGTAGTACCTAAGTATGTATGTAATGAAATTATACTTCCATAATTTAATTATTGCCGTGCTCTACGCATCGGTATAGTAGGTTGGTACTTTGATGGCAGAACTCAGCTTAAAAAGATGGCGCACATGTGTTTATAAAATTCACGTTTGATTATTAAGAACCAATATTGTGATTAGTTACATTAAATGTCGATTCTATAATTACAGGTAAGGTTTGTAATGTAAATTAGAATGTGTCAATAATAAATTTAATAAAACTTTAATTACAGAAACTCTGGTGGTCATGATGGTGGTGGTTGGGTCATTTACCCTAATCATACAAAGGAGCTCATAGGTAATTGTTCAAAACTAATGTTGATTTCCTAGTAGTAAAGACTCACTTTTTTTATTATTTTAATATTATCAGCCGTACTTATAGAAAGTTTACACGCGTGTAACATTAATAAACATTGTGTTACACGCGTGTAATTTCTCTATAAGTACAGCTGTAAATGTTTTATATACTATAATTTACAAATTATAACATTTTGAGGTCCGTGAAGCTAGCACAACCATTATAGCATAATCAAATAAAACTTTCGTAAATATTTAGTACTCATTAATTACCAATTAATTACTAAAAAGAAAAATTTATTACTGTTGCCTTTTAAAAAAAAACCCGGGTTGTTCCAGCCTCACAGTGAAGCTAGCACAACCACACCAAAAATAAACAACGATTACAAAAAACTAACGTACTTATTAATTACTAATTAATTACTCAAAAATCAAATTTATTACTATTGCAGAAAAAAAGATATTAATGTTAAAACATCTAAAAATGTATCTAACGTGGAATTTTCCATTTTGAATAAAAGAGAACGGGACTACGATTTATTACTCCAGCACAACCGACAAATTATCGTTTATATCAACAAATATGATTAGCCAAACCAGATTCTAGCATATTTCGACATAATTACCGTGTCCAAATTCGTTAAAACACATACAATACACCTTAATACGGGAATTTCCAATCTGAATCAAGTAGGACGAAACTACAATTTATTACTCCAGCACAACCGACAAATTATCGTTTATATCAACAAATATGATTAGTCAAAACCAGATTCTAGCATATTTCGACATAATTACCGTGTCGAAATTCGTTAAAACACATACAATACACCTTAATACGGGAATTTCCAATCTGAATCAAGTAGGACGAAACTACAATTTATTACTCCAGCACAACCGACAAATTATCGTTTATATCAACAAATATGATTAGTCAAAACCAGATTCTAGCATATTTCGACATAATTACCGTGTCGAAATTCGTTAAAACACATACAATACACCTTAATACGGGAATTTCCAATCTGAATCAAGTAGGACGAAACTACAATTTATTACTCCAGCACAACCGACAAATTATCGTTTATATCAACAAATATGATTAGTCAAAACCAGATTCTAGCATATTTCGACATAATTACCGTGTCGAAATTCGTTAAAACACATACAATACACCTTAATACGGGAATTTCCAATCTGAATCAAGTAGGACGAGACTATAATTTATTACTCCAGCACAACCGACAAATTATCGTTTATATCAACAAATATGATTAGTCAGAACCAGATTCTAGCATATTTCGACATAATTACAGTGTCCAAATTCGTTAAAACACATACAATACACCTTAATACGGGAATTTCCAATCTGAATCAAGTAAGACGAAACTACAATTTATTACTCCAGCACAACCGACAAATTATCGTTTATATCAACAAATATGATTAGTCAAAACCAGATTCTAGCATATTTCGACATAATTACCGTGTCCAAATTCGTTAAAACACATACAATACACCTTAATACGGGAATTTCCGATCTGAATCAAGTAGGACGAAACTACAATTTATTACTCCAGCACAACCGACAAATTATCGTTTATATCAACAAATATGATTAGTCAAAACCAGATTCTAGCATATTTCGACATAATTACCGTGTCCAAATTCGTTAAAACACATACAATACACCTTAATACGGGAATTTCCAATCTGAATCAAGTAGGACGAAACTACAATTTATTACTCCAGCACAACCGACACATTATCGTTTATATCAACAAATATGCTTAGTCAGAACCAGACTCTAACATATTTCGACATAACTACCGTGTCCAAATTCGTTAAAACACATACAATACACCTTAATACGGGAATTTTAAAATCTGAATCCAAATCCAATCTGAATTAAGTAGGACGAAACTACAATTTATTACTCCAGCACAACCGACAAATTATCGTTTATATCAACAAATATCATTAGTCAGAACCAGAGTCTACCATATTTCGACATAATTACCGTGTCTAAATTCGTTAAAACACATGCAAAACACCATAATAAGGGAGTTTCCAATCTGAATGAAGTAGGACGAGACAACAATTTATTACTCCAGCACAACCGACAAATTATCGTTTATATCAACAAATATCATTAGTCAGAACCAGAGTCTACCATATTTCGACATAATTACCGTGTCTAAATTCGTTAAAACACATGCAATACACCATAATAAGGGAGTTTCCAATCTGAATGAAGTAGGACGAGACAACAATTTATTACTCCAGCACAACCGACTAATTATCGTTTATATCAACAAATATCATTAGTCAGAACCAGATTCTACCATATTTCGACATAATTACCGTGTCTAAATTCGTTAAAACACATGCAATACACCTTAATAAGGGTGTTTCCAATCTGAATGAAGTAGGACGAGACTACAATTTATTACGCCAGCACAACCGACAGATTATCGTTTATATCAACAAATATCATTAGTCAGAACCAGATTCTACCATATTTCGACATAATTACCGTGTCTAAATTCGTTAAAACACATGCAATACACCATAATAAGGGAGTTTCCAATCTGAATGAAGTAGGACGGGACAACAATTTATTACTCCAGCACAACCGACTAATTATCGTTTATATCAACAAGTATCATTAGTTAGAACCAGATTCTAGCATATTTCGACATAATTACCCTGTCCAAATTCGTTAAAACACATACAATACACCTTAATAAGGAAATTTCCAAGCTGAATGAAGTACGATGAGACAACAATTTATTACTCCAGAACAACCGACAAATTATCGTTTATATCAACAAATATCATTAGTCAGAACCAGATTCTACCATATTTCGATATAATTACCGTGTCTAAATTCGTTAAAGCACATACAATACACCTTAATAAGGGAATTTCCAATCTGAATGAAGTAGGATGAAGCTACAATTTATTACACCAGCACAACCGACAAATTATGGTTTATATCAACAAATATCATTAGTCAGAACCAGATTCTACCATATTTCGACATAATTACCGTGTCTAAATTCGTTAAAACACATGCAATACACCTTAATAAGGAAACTTCCAATCTGAATGAAGTAGGATGAGACTACAATTTATTACTCCATCACAACCGACAAAGTATCGTTTATATCAACAAATATCATTAGTCAGAACCAGATTCTACCATATTTCGACATAATTACCGTGTCTAAATTCGTTAAAACACATGCAATACACCTTAATAAGGAAATTTCCAATCTGAATGAAGTAGGAGGAGACTACAATTTATTACTCCAGCACAACCGACAAATAATCGTTTATATCAACAAATATCATTAGTCAGAACCAGATTCTACCATATTTCGACATAATTACCGTGTCTAAATTCGTTAAAACACATACAATACACCTTAATAAGGGAATTTCCAATCTGAATGAAGTAGGACGAGACAACAATTTATTACTCCAGCACAACCGACTAATTATCGTTTATATCAACAAATATCATTAGTCAGAACCAGATTCTACCATATTTCGACATAATTACTGTGTCTAAATTCGTTAAAACACATGCAATACACCTTAATAAGGAAATTTCCAATCTGAATGAAGTAGGATGAAGCTACAATTTATTACACCAGCACAACCGACAAATTATGGTTTATATCAACAAATATCATTAGTCAGAACCAGATTCTACCATATTTCGACATAATTACCGTGTCTAAATTCGTTAAAACACATGCAATACACCTTAATAAGGAAACTTCCAATCTGAATGAAGTAGGAGGAGACTACAATTTATTACTCCAGCACAACCGACAAATAATCGTTTATATCAACAAATATCATTAGTCAGAACCAGATTCTACCATATTTCGACATAATTACCGTGTCTAAATTCGTTAAAACACATGCAATACACCTTAATAAGGAAATTTCCAATCTGAATGAAGTAGGATGAGACTACAATTTATTACTCCAGCACAACCGACAAATAATGGTTTATATCAACAAATATCATTAGTCAGAACCAGATTCTACCATATTTCGACATAATTACCGTGTCTAAATTCGTTAAAACACATACAATACACCTTAATAAGGAAATTTCCAATCTGAACGAAGTAGGATGAAACTACAATTTATTACTCCAGCAGAACCGCGAAATTATGGTTTATATCAACAAATATCATTAGTCAGAACCCGATTCTACCATATTTCGACATAATTACAGTGTCTAAATTCGTTAAAACACATGCAATACACCTTTATAAGGAATCTTCCAATCTGAATGAAGTAGGATGAGACTACAATTTATTACTCCAGCACAACCGACACATTATCGTTTATATCAAAAAATATCATTATTCAGAACCGGGTTCTACCATATTTACACATAATTACCGTGTCTAAAATCGTTAAAGTTTCATCCTACTTCATTCAGATTGAAAATTTCCTTATTAAGGTGTATTGTATGTGTTTTAACGAATTTAGACACGGTAATTATGTCGAAATATGGTAGAATCTGGTTCTGACTAATGATATTTGTTGATGTAAACGATAATTTGTCGGTTGTGCTGGAGTAATAAATTGTTGTCTCGTCCTACTTCATTCAGATTGGAAATTCCCTTATTAAGGTGTATTGTATGTGTTTTAACGAATTTAGACACGGTAATTATGTCGAAATATGGTAGAATCTGGTTCTGCCTAATGATATTTGTTGATATAAACGATTATTTGTCGGTTGTGCTGGAGTAATAAATTGTAGTCTCCTCCTACTTCATTCAGATTGGAAGTTTCCTTATTAAGGTGTATTGCATGTGTTTTAACGAATTTAGACACGGTAATTATGTCGAAATATGGTAGAATCTGGTTCTGACTAATGATATTTGTTGATATAAACCATTATTTGTAGGTTGTGCTGGAGTAATAAATTGTAGTCTCATCCTACTTCATTCAGATTGGAAATTTCCTTATTAAGGTGTATTGCATGTGTTTTAACGAATTTAGACACGGTAATTATGTCGAAATATGGTAGAATCTGGTTCTGACTAATGATATTTGTTGATATAAACGATTATTTGTCGGTTGTGCTGGAGTAATAAATTGTAGTCTCCTCCTACTTCATTCAGATTGGAAGTTTCCTTATTAAGGTGTATTGCATGTGTTTTAACGAATTTAGACACGGTAATTATGTCGAAATATGGTAGAATCTGGTTCTGACTAATGATATTTGTTGATATAAACCATAATTTGTCGGTTGTGCTGGAGTAATAAATTGTAGTTTCATCCTACTTCATTCAGATTGGAAGTTTCCTTATTAAGGTGTATTGCATGTGTTTTAACGAATTTAGACACGGTAATTATATCTAAATATGGTAGAATCTGGTTCTGACTAATGATATTTGTTGATATAAACGATAATTTGTCGGTTGTTCTGGAGTAATAAATTGTTGTCTCATCCTACTTCATTCAGCTTGGAAATTTCCTCATTCAGGTGTATTGTATGTGTTTTAACGAATTTGGACAGGGTAATTATGTCGAAATATGCTAGAATCTGGTTCTAACTAATGATACTTGTTGATATAAACGATAATCTGTCGGTTGTGCTGGCGTAATAAATTGTAGTCTCGTTCAATTTTATTCAAAATGGAAAATTCCACGTTAGATACTTTGGTAGATGTTTTAATATTAATATCTTTTTTTTTTGGAGCAGTAGTAAATATGTATTTTGTGCCATTAGTTAGTAATCAATGAATAATAAATATTGACATTGTTTTTATTTAGTTGTGCAGTATTTTTAGTGTGGTTGTGCTAGCTTCACTGTGATGCTGGAACAACCCCATGTTTTTTTTTAAACCGCAACAGTAATAAATTTGATTTTTGAGTAATTAATTAGTAATTAATAGGTACGTTAGTTTTTTGCAATCGTTGTTTATTTTTGGTGCGGTTGTGCTAGCTTCACTGTGAGGCTGGAACAACCCGTTTTTTTTTTAAAAAGGCAGCAGTAATAAATTTTTCTTTTTAGTAATTAATTAGTAATTAATGAGTACTAAATATTTACAAAGGTTTTATTTGATTGTGCTGTAATGGTTGTGCTAGCTTCACGGACCTAACATTTTGTCTATAAGGTATTCTATAATATTTAAATATTGTACCTATTATATTGTACATATTTTTATTTATTAATTCTGTATTTATAATTTAACCATTTATCTTTTTTAGGCCATAGGTTGATCACTTGCAGTTTTACAAATCAGTGTTGTGACAGGTGAGTCTGTATGAAATTTTCTTTTAATTGGATTTACTTTTCTTTCTATGAGAAACATTAGATATGCTTTATATACACTTGTTTCTATTTCCACAAACCTTATTCTGTGATTCACTTTATTTTCTTTTGTAGCTGCATGCTGCTTGGTGTTATGCCCTTCAAGATTCTGCTGCTGTGGTACTCCCAAAACCGTTCTCAGGGGCTGGATAGCTGTCAATACTGAAATGATGAGGTCAATTTTCTTTTTATTTATTTACCTTTCTTAAATAGCATTTCTTGATTACTATTCAAGAAACATTATTGCTAACTTCTTCTTCACTTGTTGCTGGTTTCTTGAAAACAACCGAATGTAGGATACTGTCACAAACGGAATTATTTTAAATGAAATCCTTTTTGTAACATTTCAACTTGCATTCATTTAGTATCAAGAGTAGTGCGATACTCGCCCACACGCCGCCACGCGCGGTACACAATCTGCATAAGCCTTGAGAATAATTTATACAGATTGAATCTCATTAGACTAAAATATACAGTTTGAATCTCATTAGAATAAAATATACAGTTTGAATCTCATTAGAATAAAATATACAGTTTGAATCTCATTAGAATAATTTATACAGTTTCATTCGAATAATTTATACAGTTTGCATTTTATTATGTATTCATGTGTTCTTCGTATCCCACTTAATGTATTCAATTATTCAGTAACGTTTCCGCCTTCAGCAGTATATAAACCCGCTTGTTTTGGCTTCAATTCAGTCTGTGCCAGGACTCACCAGAAGCCTCATCAAGAACAAGCGGGTAAGTGCTCTTTTGATTAATTATGGCTTAGTTTGCTTAGTTGAGTGGGCGGCGCTAAAATCGCCCACTCTGCGATAATTATGGGTAGTTGTGACCAGGCTACCCGGCTTAGTTATAATTACTAGAAGTCTAGCTCCTACGCTTAGTTAGTAGATTTAGTGCTAGAACAGGGTTGGTTCCAACCTCCCCTGTGTATTGTATTAGTTTAGGAGGACATATACGTCCTCACAATATGTATCAATATGTCAACATGTATGTTAACCTTTTGTACTCTCTTTATTGTCTTTAGTATATAGTTGTTTTTTACAACTTGTGTTTGATTTATCTCTACCTCTGACTACGTCCTCCAGTCACGAAAACCCCACGTGACATTGTGGTGGAGGTGCGTGCTTCTGTTCCGGGGTACCCTCTCGCACCCTCTTTGCACTACTCACTTTTTTTTAACCACTCCACTTGTGGTGGACGGCCGTGCTTCTTTTCCGGATAACCCTTTCGTATTTTCGCTTCATTTTCTTTTACCCTGCGAGTTTTTTTTAAAACCACTCCACTTGTGGTAAAGATCCGTGCTTCTATTCCGAGATGATACAACAATGATACAATATTCTGGTCACTGGTTTTATGATCCCTGTTTTTCCCCTGCGAATTTTTTTTTAACTCAGCGTTCTTTCCTCTAAGATTAACCATTCTCGTACGCTAATTTTGCAGTACCACATTTTTTTCCCTTTAATTATGTCGTCTTTTTTCGTTTTCATTTCCTTGTTAATTTCGATTCTTTCTCTTCGAATCCTTTAAAATCTCATATCTTACTTATATTAACGTTTCAACAACACACTATAAATTTTACCAAGTTTTTCCGTAAATTATTTTTTAACCCTAACGATATTATGATGAATTTTAGTTATGTCCTGTTTCGGCAATTTTATATTAATCTTTTAAAGACCTGTATTATTTCTTTTTTCGCAAGATTTTAAATCCAATTTTAAAACCCTTTATAAATATTTTTATCTATTCTACATTGTCCTTTTTCTTTATGTCAATATTTTTAGTATTAAATTAACGTTAACTTTACGCAACGGTTAATTAGTGTTTCTCTCTTGCATTCCCTCTTGTTAATTGGCTCACTATATCTTTGCACTAGCGGCAGGTTATGCTCTCCCAACGTCCATGCATTTCGATCATAGTAATGTTCACTCGACCTTGTCCCTACAGTCAACTAGGATTTCTTTTACTGTTTCCCATTACGGAAAAACTAAAAATTAAATTTCTCGCATAAATTTTGCATCTACAAACTTCTTTTGATTTTATTTTAGCGATTTACGGTTTCTCACTCCCTTTGCTTTTTAACCATAATTTAAATTTTATTTCTTTTTGTTTTATCAACAATTTTTATCACATTCAGTTATTCACATAATTACTTTTTACTAAGACCGATCTATTTTTATCTCAGTTCTTTTTATCATCGGTATGGCCTTCGCACCTTACGTGGCATATTTACAAGTCGGATAATATAATACTGAATAGCACTTGCGTTTTTTTTACCTAGTATTTATATCTTTTCATCATAGATTTCCTTTTTTTTATGAGTTTCATCCGTTTTTTTTTAGAAGAGGGGGAAAAGAGTATACCTCGCAGTATCTGTCCCTTTCCTTGTTTGCTTTTGTAATTACTTCTTGGTGTACCTTTGTACAAATGTTTTCAAATCCGCTGGAGACAGTCTTTCGGAAATAATTCAAAATAAAGTACCCATCAACTATGGATTCTGTCTAAGAATTTCGTTTATCAATTTTCAACAAGGGCGGAGACGTCCCTTTACAATCAATACTTTTTATTTATTAGCTATATTTGCTTCTCGCGAATATTTAAGACAAAAATTCTTTACCTTTCTAGATTCACTAATGGATGATTTATTAAAACTTCAATCTCTTCACTCTAACTAATTCCTTTTGTTTTTGTTTAACTGTTACGATAATCCGTATCATCGATTTTAAGATTCACGTCCTTAACTATTTAAATAAACTGTTCCCATAAACACATTGGTTATCGCGCGCGTTCAAGGAATAACTGCATAATTCTTCGGGCTCAATCTTCATCGACACAATCATTCTTTTATATGTACGTTGCTAACGAAGAATTGTTATCAACACCATTCCTAAGACATTGACATTTTATCTTTGCTTGCTTACTCGGTAAAGACACTTACCCACTTTTAAGATTTTTTTTTCCACCGTGTTAACAGCATGCAGATTTACAATTCAATCTGGCACACCGAACATTTCGAACCTGCACATACGTCCTAGTATTCTTGTTAATTACCTAAATTGACTATTCACCTTTTCCTGTTGACAAATTCCTTTTTTTTAATACGCGTCTAATATCCAACTAATTTTGTATTTGATTTTGAGCCTATTAAGTAACTAACACCTCATTCTTAATTAATCTTTTATTTTAGGAAGTCACTTTCAGCTTTGGTTTATACAAGGAATGCGAAAAATCACTTCTTCTATCTAATTTTTATTTTCTTTGACATATTTTTGCTACGTCATGTTTTCGACAATTTTCTTAATTTTGTTTTTTTTGCTGCATTGCTTTGCGCAATATAACCCCTTTCTATTTTTACAAGCTATTGAAGACTCTGCTTTTAGATAAACCACACCAGTCTTCCAAGGAAAATTTCTTCTTTCTACAAGGCCTCTTAAAACCGCCGGCTTCGCATTTTATACATCGTTTTTATCTTTTAACTGCGATCCAAAAACGAGTAGTCTTTTTAAAGTCGTTCTTGGCTGTCATACACAAAACTAAATTGATTTACTTTTATTTTCCAGTAATACTCTTTGAAATTTTATTGAGTTTTATTCTTTATTAGGACCGTTCTTAATCAATTTTGCTCTGCAAGGAATGTATTCATTTAGAATTTATCTTTTTATTTCCAATAATCTACCCTTTGGCTCACTTAGTTCACAATCCTATTAGAAGAAACTTTCAATTTTTATTAATTACATTTTTATTTCTGGCTACGCCTTTTATTCTCGAGTTTCATTCGTCTTCATGACTATCCTTATCAGTTTCCTACTAAAATGCACTCCACTACCAGCTTGCTTGAAGATCGCGTGATGGAATCATTTGATCAAACATACGACAGCTGCGCTAATCGTTGTCCTATCTTCGCTCTCCTTGAGCTCTATTTTCGTCGCATTCTCGTTGTCGCATTCTCGCTGATAGCGACCACTACGGTTTTTTCTGCTGCGTTCGTATAATTATATACCCTATAGGTTGGGAATAAAACATACTTAGTAAAATATTTGAATCGTTTTAAATTTTCTTTTTTATTGTTCATGATTGTCTATCTTTTTTATTTTCAATTTTTCTTCTGTAGTTTATGGAAATTGAATCTTTCCACATTATTTAATTTCGACTAGTTCCTTCCGCATTCTTCGTATTATTTGATCTTACCTTACCACAAATCAGCATCGGGTCAGCTTTTCCTGCACCCCTCTGGAGTATATCAATAAACCTTTTAACATTTCTTCCTTTTATACCAGAAACCCTGGTTAACAACAATTGTGGTTGTTTTTACTTTTATACCTTTCTTTATTTCTTTATACCTTTTAAGAACATTCCCAACTGAATTTCTAGTAATTTAAAGTTATTAAAGTACTTAATGCTACTTTCCATTGAAGTTATTTCTTCCCTTTTTGAATATAATGAATTTTAATTATGAATTGTTTCGAACTAAACATTATTCGCACACACATTACTTAAATAATACTTCTGTCTTTATTTGACCACATCTTTTTTTTTATATATATATATATCGCGATTTTTCTTCGTACCCTTTTATTGAACGTTTATACCGCCACTTTTATATAGTGAATTTAACGGTAATTTAACGTTTCTTGGTCACCTTCATAAACCCCCATTATGAAGCCCCTTTATTTACCAGGTTTATTATGTATTATTAGTTAATTAATTTTTCCCAGGCCTAGGGTTTTCTTTCTTTTTATAATTTTTAATTTTTCGCCTGGAAGGGGAGATGTATATTATTATTATTATTATATTATTATTTTGCCAAGCATGGGTAAATTATGATGCTTGAAGGTCGGTTCCTTAAATTTTGGCTTTATTTATTCGCCTGAACCAGCCTATTGGGGAATAGGATAACATTGCGGGCTTGATTTTATATGTATTATTATTATTATTATTGTAACTACGTAGTGCGATGAATGCATTATTTATTTTTTATTGTATTTATTTGCGGGTATTGATGTATTCTACCCATGACAGGTCAGACTTCGTTGCCAGTTTTGACCTGGTGCATTCTCGTTTTTATTTTTTTTCTCGCTCTCATTTGAAGATGTTTCCTCTCTCCTCCGGGATATGTACGTGGAACGGGCGCCCATTGTAACACGTACCGGGGAAGCATCTGCGACCTTGAGTGAAGGGCTTCTAAGCCAGAGCCGACACATTATGGAGTATAACTGGCTTAACTTTTATTTAAATATATATACTATGGGTGGTATTTAGTTTTCCTCCCGTTGGCAACACACAAGGCAACCTGGTAACCTACTTTTACGTATTAATTGTTTAATTTATTTACAGACTTTCCTAGCAGCAACCTAGCAGTCATACCCGTTGTGACCACGGAAATTGACCCTTATTCAGTGACAAAACTTCATCTGTCAACTGAAATTCACTTCGAATAAATCGGCACGGAACAACCCTTTATTGTTATTTAATTTACATTTTTAACTTATTGTTACAAATTGTTTACACTATTTGTTTCCGTATAATCTTATGGAACAAATGGAACTTTAATTTCTGTACTTTTACCCCATTATTCGATATTCAGAATTTCTTTTTCTAAATTATTACCGTTGCCACTTTTTATAATTTTCATAATTTAAAATAAATAATTTTTCCAGATATATATTCTCCGTCTGTGACTATTAATAACTGCACCGAGTTTTATCTATTTGCTATCGCTGTTCATTTCCAAAAAATGCCTTGGTTATAAACCCTACAAATTTTTTCTTATCATCTATAAGCCTTATACTCTAGTGGGAACACTTGCGTAAAATGCTTCGCATGTTCTCTATTCATATGCAAAATGAATCACAGAAATCCACCCTTTCTTACTTTTTATATGCCTTTGAATATTTAAATTTTTGTCAGCCCTTATTTTGACATCTTACTGTAACCAGTAAGACAATTTAATCACTGATCAAAGATCACCCCTTTCTTTTTTTTTGTCTTCACCGACATTATAGTCAATCTAATTTTGATTGTTACATCTTTCTTAATTTATCTTTTTTTTTGTCGCGATTGCAAAGTATTAAATTAATTACCTACATGTATTTCACACCTTTTTTTTATGTACTTCTTTGAATCTCTCTTAATCAAATTAACTAAATTTGTATGTCGTTTATTAGTTTTACCTGTTTTATTATTATGTAAACTTTGCACTTGCCACATTCAACTATTAAACTTAACTATTAAGGTTGTTAAATTATTAAATTCTATGTCTCTTAATATTTGAACAACCTTTGGTTCAATTTATATTGTAATGCTGACACTTTCTTTTGCAATCTACGGTTTATATTTTATATTATTACTTCTAAATTTGTTTTTTTACTCTAATTGTCATATTTTTCCTTTATGAAAGTTATTGTCAGTACTCTTTCTTTCTTTACACGTATAAGTGTGAAAATAGTGTCACGCCCTTATGGTGTTTCATGAATTTATATTTTATGAATCTTGTATTTAACACTCACAATATTTTTGTTCAGATCTATTTTTATGTACGAACTTATTTTTCTTTATTTGTCATTTTTCTTGTTGAACTATTAGGTTATGAATTACCTTTTTTTTTTACTTTCGCTATGAATACGGATATATCTGTAGATTTAATTATTTGTATTTTTAATCATTTTTGTATTTTTGCTTTACTTTCCTTATAGACTTATATTATATACTGTTCAAAGTACGTTCATTGAATCCCTCAAATGTTCACTTTTCAAAATTTTGTTTTTGCTGTGTTACTTACTACGTCCTGTTTCTTTCTTCGTCTACACAAATGGATCTTCCATCGGCATTGGCTGATACTCAATGGTTTTCACCTGGATAAATATTATGGCAGTACCAACTGGTTACAACAAACCGTCACCTATGGTTACACTTTGAAAATAGTTATCACCAGGCCAATACTGCAATCAAATAGTTTAGTCACGAAGAATCATTCTATAGAACATACGCTATACAGATATGCTCCTCTATATTAAACACATCTTATGTTATGACTATGGAACAATAATTTTTATGGAACCTTAACCAACAACCAGCTCATGACGCCACTATGGTAGCATCAAATTGCTTCGCGTCTATGCCATGCACACTTCGGGCAATTCCAAGCCAAGCAGTTCTCATCTTCAACTTCAACATCTCATCTTCAACCCTGGAAACATCTTTCGAAACAGTCAGTAGCATTATTTTTCACGATATTCACTTTTTATTTTTCACGATATTTATTTTTCTTTATGCTTTCGACCTTTTGTTGTCTGCATTATTCTTTTAACGTACTTTTACTTAGCTATTAGTTACACATGTTGTGTTCTCTGAATTATTTGGTTGTTTTTACTATCAACTTGGTCACACCTTCCACGACACCTTGCCCACCACTCTTCCGTCGAAGAGGGGGAAAGTGTCACAAACGGAATTATTTTAAATGAAATCCTTTTTGTAACATTTCAACTTGCATTCATTTAGTATCAAGAGTAGTGCGATACTCGCCAACACGCCGCCACGCGCGGTACACAATCTGCATAAGCCTTGAGAATAATTTATACAGATTGAATCTCATTAGACTAAAATATACAGTTTGAATCTCATTAGAATAAAATATACAGTTTGAATCTCATTAGAATAAAATATACAGTTTGAATCTCATTAGAATAATTTATACAGTTTCATTCGAATAATTTATACAGTTTGCATTTTATTATGTATTCATGTGTTCTTCGTATCCCACTTAATGCATTCAATTATTCAGTAACGTTTCCGCCTTCAGCAGTATATAAACCCGCTTGTTTTGGCTTCAATTCAGTCTATGCCAGGACTCACCAGAAGCCTCATCAAGAACAAGCGGGTAAGTGCTCTTTTGATTAATTATGGCTTAGTTTGCTTAGTTGAGTGGGCGGCGCTAAAATCGCCCACTCTCTGCGATAATTATGGGTAGTTGTGACCAGGCTACCCGGCTTAGTTATAATTACTAGAAGTCTAGCTCCTACGCTTAGTTAGTAGATTTAGTGCTAGAACAGGGTTGGTTCCAACCTCCCCTGTATTGTATTAGTTTAGGAGGACATATACGTCCTCACAATATGTATCAATATGTCAACATGTATGTTAACCTTTTGTACTCTCTTTATTGTCTTTAGTATATAGTTGTTTTTTACAACTTGTGTTTGATTTATCTCTACCTCTGACTACGTCCTCCAGTCACGAAAACCCCACGTGACAATACTAATTATTATTTTACATTCTTCTCGTGTAGTTCTTTTCTAATTATTTTGACCAATAAACTATACACTATTAACCCAGGATAACTTCTTAAACTTTTATTTATTATTTTCTTTATAAATTATACATTTATTTACTGGACAAATTTATTTACAACCATTTTTATCATTTTATTAAATTTATCTCCCCCTTTTATTTACATCACTACCCCTTGGTAACTTAATATTGTTTTTCTTGCAATTATTTTCCATATATTTTGATAGTTTATAATTTTATTCAAAAAATAGCTTGACCTTGATTATATACATTATTTCAGTAATTTGATTATTGTCTATAAAGCAATTGTATTATGTACCTACTAACTGTATATGGTCGTCAAGACTATTTTTATATTGGTGTTATAATGTTTGTAATGTTTTATAAACCTTTGTAACTAATACATTTTCTTTTTCAGATTTAACTGGAAGTGAAGATCCTGTAGATCCAAAATTGCTTTCCTGATCAAATTTTGTTACTATATACATGTATCCAGTAAATAAATTAACTCAAACTTGAATATTTTTAACAATAAATCCTTTTAAAAATTCAATTCATAATTACAAATGATAAACACAAACAGCCAACTTTGAACTTTTTTACATTGGGTAACAAAATTAAGAATTCATGATTTTCAAATAATGAAGGAAAATCATCACAATATGTATTTACATTGGATTATTTAGATTTAGAATGTATTTATATTTTGCATTTTGTTTTAAAATAAAACTAATATTTGTGTGCACTATTTTTTTTACTTTTTTTCTGTTTTATCCTAAATTACAAAAAAAAATATCTGAATCACAAAATAGAAGTATATAATTACACGAACAAAATAGTTATTTACACTCCAATAAATGATTGTAACCACTATAGTTGGTTCCTTTTCCATTAAAAAAATGTTCCTTACCATTATAAGCAATAATTTTTACACTAAAAGAATGGGAAATTAACACTCGGTTCGTGCATACTTTACACTCAACCAATGTTTTCTCAACAATATGGTTGTCATTTTTACACTCGTTAGTGTCCATGACTTTAACCTGCATTGAAGGTTAAAGTTGTTATATATTTTACCACTTTTAAGACCAATGTTATGTTATTTACACTCGTCAGTGTGGATTAATAGGAACCACTCTGGGTGTTATTTGAGTGTAAGATTTAACACTCCATTTTTTACTGTGTACAGTGGTCAGATATTTCAGTTTAAGGGAAAGAGTTACTTGGGTTTTTGGTTTACATATTGTTAAAATCATTCTTCTCTATGACAAACATAAAATAAATGCGGATGGGTGCGGGCAAGCTTTGTGATCCCTCCTTCCCGCCGGTGATTTCTTGTCACATTACTAGATTTAATTTGGAATCGAGGTTCTTCTTACTAATTTAAATATTTCTTAGAAATATATGAAGTGATTAGAAATTAGGAAATATTATTAAAAGTTTCTTAGACATTTCCGAATTTATAAAATATTGAACATTTTAGAAGGTAGTGAGTAGTATCCCCTGGAAAACCGCCAACATCGACTCTTATGTTTAAGACATGGACAACTGGTGTTCATCGTACATCTTCAGCACAAGTTGTCAGTAAGGAATATTGGTTGGATTGCAATGTAGGGAGGTTAAGCGCAGGTCTCTTAAAGCTATAACCTACCCCAAAGCTGCAGTTTAAATTTATAGTTAATCGGTATTTCCAAGGGATCAATAATGTGCTACTTTGATGGAACTGACCCCCCACCAAATTAAAGCTCAACGCCAAGAAGATGGCCTGTGCTGGTTTCAGAAATATTTGCGAATTTAATTTTTGATCATCATCGAGGCTCGCGTCCGCAACTCTTACTATTACAAACTACAACATCGTCCTTACCGACAGCACCTTCAAATATGTCTAAACTCTAAAATTGCCTTTTCCTGTTAGCAAGCAACGGAGAACAGTTAGTTCATTCAGGGCACAGTATACTGTTTAGGCAGATTCAGCAGGAACTCATCGCCTGCCGTAAGAGTTGAAGACGTAAAGATAAGAAAAGAATTTGTTAAATTCTGTAAAAATTCTGACCCCCCCCCCCCATCCCGGGTAAAAGTCAACTTCTTGAGGTTAAGGTATAATTTTGAGGGGTTAGTTGTAAAGTTCCATCAAAGTAGCACATTATTGACTCCCTGAAAGTACTGGTTAACCATAATGTTGAGCAGTTGTAGTGGGCTGGGGGGGGGGGTTCAAGCCAAACCCAGACGTTGACTCCCTTAAGTTGCAATCCAACCAGGGAATTTGCATGCATACTTGATCAGTTGATACTATTATAATTGCAACCAAATTTGCTGACATCTTCATGTAATAATTAATAGAAGACCAATTTTACCTCCAAGACTGCGTATAATAAGACCTAATAAGAGTAAAAATATGAAAACAGTAGAAAGAAAATACGTTAACAATTTGTATTTTAGTTAATTATTACTAATTAATAAATCTGAGTGTTGCAAAAAGATCCTCTAGAAGTCTAGACCATAGGTTCCCAACCTTTTATGGACTACCGCCCCTTTACAAAAATTCAAACGCCCCCCTTTACATAATAGTTAATTATACCAATTTTATATGTCTGTCTATTATCTATGAATAATCACAAATTAAAAATTAATTCTCTTTCTCTCTATGTAATCGTGCTACTCGTGGTCGTGGCTGAGGGTAGTGATTATTAATTATTTAAAAATACAAAAACATGTTATAATAAAAACATTTAATTCGGATAAAGACCATACAAAGTGTTATTAACAAAATTATAACTTAACCAACAAATGCAAGACAATACACAAAGCTGGAGCACCCCGCACTGGCGCACTGCACAAAGGCAAAGACAAGACGATTAATCAAAATTAGTAAAAAAATATATAATAAAAAAACAAAATTCAATAAGAAAACATAAATATCAATGAGACGGTTGAGGCTAGTGGAGTTTTAACAATTTGTTAATGTCGGGTTTCAATTTAGTTAACATCAGTCGCAAATCACCACGCTCAGTGATCTGCAGTCTATTCCTTTTCTTAGACAGTAAATTAGCTACTGCACTAAACCCACGCTCAGCCAAATATGATGAAGGAAACGCAATTAAAAATTTCTGTACTATTTCCCACAATCCAGGGTGGAGAGCTGATATTGATTTTTGGAGCCAGAACTCTTGGTATCCATTTCTGAATTTTACCTTTGATTCTTCATTAGTTGTGAGTTCTACGAGTTCTTCTAAATTTGATGATTCTGCTGTATCTGCATTTGCGAAAGGGTCTAAAACCCAGCTTGGTATATTCATATTTAAAATATCCTGAAATCGCTCTGTAAAATCAGCATGAAGAGCGTCCAGGTGTTGGCAGTAAGTAAATCTTCCTGTTTTACCGATAATGCTGATAATGTCGGAAAGTGGCTGTATTCACCTCTTCCTAGATTTCGTTTGAATAGAAGAAGTTTTCCCACAAAAGCAGCTATGACGTTTTTTGTTTTTATTAAATTCAACTCATCACCTTGCAATTGTAAATTAACGTCATTAAATATTTTAAAAAGGTCTGTCAAATAAGCGATATCATTTTTGGACGCAATCAAGTTTCCGCGCAGTTCATCGTCTCTGTTTTCAAGGAAGTCCCGTACTGAGTCAAATAGATTGAAAAAGTGATTCAGACAAACACCTTTCGACAGCCATCGTACTACTGTGTGCAGCAGCAAGCGATTATAGTCTTCACCATTTTCACTACAAAGTTGCCCAAATAATCTGTCATTTAATGAATTGCTTCTTATCTTGTTGACTGCTCTAATAACGTAATGGAGCGACGTATGCAGGCGTTCATTAAGATTTTTTGCAACCAAGTGCTGACGATGAATAACACAATGTACAGCAAGTACATTTGGTACTGCTTGTTTTAAATGCGCAATGAAACCCTTATGACGCCCCGTCATTGCTGGAGCACCATCTGTAGCAACTGACATTGCAGCAAAATATTTCGAATAGGAATTTCTTTCTCTTGGAAAAAAAAGGTGCATGGTATTAAATATGGATTCTCCCTTTGTATCGGTTTCCAAATTTTTTGCAAATAATAACTCTTGACAAATTTTTTCTTCTTTTATGAATCGGACGTAAGCCAAGAGTAGTGCTGCGTTATTTGGTAAAGTTGATTCATAATGATAGTTCAACGTCTTTAGCCATTTCATCGATTCTTCTTTGCACTGTATTATTACTCAAAGGAATTTTTTTGATGATACCTGATGGCGTCTTATGATGAAGAACAGTTTCGATTACCTCTTTGACTGCCGGCATAATTAATTCCTCACCAATTGTGTGTGGTTTTCCCGCTTTTGCAATTAATAATGAAATATTATATGAAGCTTGTAGTCCATCATCTTCTTGTTTAGAACACGATGCAAAAAGGTTTGATATAGATGGCTGTTTTAAATATTTCTTTTCAAGTCCTTGAAAGTAGGATAAATCTTTGTCCTTTTTATCAGCATGTATTTTATTCAAATGCTCTTGGAGCCTAGAAGGCTTCATGGCTTCATTTGAAAATACTTTTTGTCAAATTAAACACATGGGTAATAATTGGTTTGTTGGGGATTGCGTAAATCCATATTT
The DNA here is from genome assembly GCA_929113105.1 of Agrypnus murinus. Classification (NCBI taxonomy): domain Eukaryota; kingdom Metazoa; phylum Arthropoda; class Insecta; order Coleoptera; family Elateridae; genus Agrypnus; species Agrypnus murinus. The sequence continues at coordinate 197,934,888 of OV816025.1, forward strand.
CAAATACTCAATGTTGTACTGCCGACATTTCTTCTTAGTTTCAGACATTTTGGAATTCACAAGTTCAATACATTAACTTTTCAACCGATTTATAGAAAGTTATAAAACTAATGGCTATAATGACTTCCTTACTTTATCAGTCACGCGCGAGTATGGATCACTGGCGAAGCACACAAAAACAATAAGACATTAGAAGAGCTATCCCTGCCTTTTAAAGATTTGATTTCGAGCACGCAACAACTTGTATGCCTTTGTTTGTTTGCGGTGCCCCGGTGCACTTGCCCTGCAAACAGGTTGTTACAAGTTCCCGTATTTTTGTCGAAACATGCTTGATTGCGTAAATCACGTCTTTGCTTACCAACTTGCATAGACTTGTTACCGACAGTCCTAAACCGAATCAATTAGTTAGTTTATCTTTATAGGTACCTAATGCTTATTTAAATGTCTTAATGTTTATTTACGCCATAATAATAAGATAAACATCTTAGACGGCTAGATAAAATGTGTTTTCATGAAAATAGATGTATTTTTAAAGGATTTTATTATATTAAATTTCTAATTAGGTAGGTACGCCGCGACCGCCCCCTTGACTGTCATAACCCCATTTGCCTTTGGACCCGCTACCGCCCCCACAAAAAGCTCCAGCGTCCACTAGGGGGCGGTACCGCCCCCGTTGGGAACCTATGGTCAAGACAATAGACATATACGTTTTTTACTACATAAACATGCAACAGGTGCATAATTTTTTTATAACAACTTTTCACCGGTAGGCAACTGAAGGCCGAAGGTGATCTTATCGCTTAAATATTCATTTCCGGAATCGCTTACTTAGGTAACTATTTCATAATGTAAATGGTCTAGGGATAGAACGCATAATTTATACACGCAAAGCGTAAAACACGAACATTACCGTAACTAACAAAACATTATTTTTCTATGTTCAAAGCTTACATCAACAGTTAATTAACGAAAGGTGTGAGTAACGTTGTCTCAACGTTTAACTATTCATTAATCTTGGTCCCACAGGTGTTGTAATAGAAGTGTCGGTTTCAAAGGTACATCAATAGGAAATATTCATTACAAAATAGTGGAAAGATGTGTAAATAATATATAGATAATTTATTCGAGATGTTGCTACATACCAACTATTTCTTGTATCCGAATTATTAACACTTTTATGTAGCGCAACACTATATCCAAAATAGCTTCCTTTTTGTCCTCGTTTAACAATTGGGCTTCTGTATTCTATATTAAAACACAAAACACTAGTTCTAATAACAAACACTATAGTAAACACAGCACTTAATTTCAAAACTGACCCCATGTTTGTATTTTTCTACTTTAGTGTAATTAAAATCCAAACAAAGAAAATTATTATTCACTTCATAAAGAGTTGCTAAATTAATATTTTAATTACAAAAATAAAGCTTTAATTGATGTAATCGGTTTTTATGTAATATTCTCATGATTTTTTAATACGCGATATAAATTCCAGAGTAAAAAACGTACAATTTTAGTCCAACATAGCACAACCAACACTAAATAAAACTTTGCTCTTCACGACGTAAGAGCCGGCAAAATTTAAAAGTGCATTCATCTTTCTTCGGAAGACGTCGGATCTTCTCGTGGATAAATAGAATTATTCAGTAATGCTTATTGGAGATGAAATAAATAACAGGGAGCAAAATTGAAATATTCATACGAAATGTAATCAAAATGGTATAAGTACAATGATAATAAAAGTATAAACATAGGTAATACTATTTATAAAAAATTAAAGTTGGTTTGATGGAGTTGGTCAACAAAAATCCTTAATTAAGTATGCAGACCTATTTATTTGTCACAATAACGGGACAGTGCAATATTTAATTATCCTCTCTATGTACATAAATATGCAGCTCTGACATAAGGACGTGTTTACTTACATCTACTATTTTTAGATCCATTACTATTAATTTTATTGTAGTTATTTTGCATGCTATGGAAAATTTTATTTTATTTTTTGATAGTGATGTCATCCTAGGCGACCGCTAATAAAATACGTTGGGGGGGGGGGGGGCAATAGTGTAAGCTACAAGAACCGATTTCTTAACAGCAACAATGTATTGATGATTCCTTAGCCAACAACTGCTAAAAATGAAATGATAAGGATAGAAAGAAAATATTATGTACCCTTAATAATTAATTAAGTATTTGTTTCATATAAGGCCCGATATAAACCCATGTAACTAAAAAACAAGCCAATAGGTATTAAGATGTGCAGAATAACTCAGAAAATAGATATCTTGCCAATATCAAAAAACTCTTGCCGGGATAGATATCGTAGACCCAACCCATGTATGTACTTATGTTACGTATGTGTCTCATGACTGAAAAACTTCGTACGCATGATGCTGAGTTAACCGGAATGTATAACAAATTTGGAGTTTGTATAAATTCGGTTGCCGATCTTTTCTCTAGGTCCTTAATATTGCCCTAACAAGATTCTGAGTGACCATCACTTCTACTATCGCTTGCAATAAAGCTCAATAAAACTTTGGGCACCATCATAATTTAGTTCACAGAAATTTTCAATAGACTCAGCAAATTTAATATTACTAGATCTACTTTTTAAATTTAGAGTTGGTGAATACTCGGAGCTCTTACAATTAGGGAGTAGCTGGTAACAATACTCAAATTTCTGAATACCACTGCCACGTGGCTGGCCGATCGTACAGTCAGTAATGTAACCCTTAAGATGTTTGGAAGTTTCAGTCTTCATGCGTGTTCACTAGGGTGGTCCTTATTTTTTTATTTTTAATTTTCAAAATACGTACCCTCCAAATTTTTTACATTACCTGAAAGGAAGCTACCCTAAAAATTTCAAGTTGATCAGATCATGTTAACCCGGCCCCCGCATTAAGGTCAAAGTTCAGCTATTTTAGGCTGTTTCTCACATAGTGGGTATTTTCAGTGAAACGGTTGCAGCTACGAAAAAAATATATTCTTCCTTTTTTGTAGGAAATTTAATCTACTATAAATCTGGTCCGTACATCATTTTCGAGAAATAATCTGTTTTTAAGTTATGAAAGATAAATCAGATGCAGTAGTTTAATCAGAGCAGTGTCATATTGAAAAATTCTATGTTACTCATTTGTGGTGCTTTTCTTCAATACTTCAGACTACTAGCATACTTCTAATGCTTTTCTAATACTTCTTACTGGAAATTATTATTATTAATAATAATAATAATTGCTGCTACCCATTACCTGGCGAACCAGGCCCTAGAAGCTATGAAGCTTGTGCTGGGGGAAGAGGTGATTATTACTATTACTCTGGACCAACGTGCTGCTGCAGCCGACTTAACAGATGGTATGGCAACCTAGACACCGCAAAATCTCCTTGCAGAACGCCTCAAAAATATGGTGGCGATAAGCTAAAAATAAGATTTTTCTCTGTATCTTTTGCTCTAGAACACAAGCAACATTTAGTCTACCTGTGTTTAAAAAATTCAACTTTGTCTGTTAATTCCCAATCCCAGAGAGTATCATAGACTTCTTGGCCTGTTGTTGACAGTTCTGGAACCCAATTAATTAATCGACATTAATTAAGCCAATCTATACTTCAGATTTTCCAATTAAAGCTGGAAGTAATTTTGAGTCTCAGTGAATGACTGCAAATTGTAAATATATTTCTAAAAATAACAATTTTATTTTGTTAGCTGTCTGTACGCTAAAATATTGTCTGTATTCTCTGATGGAAGATCTGTTTATGATATAGTCATTTGGGTCTACTGAAACGGCGTCTACATTTGCTGACAACATATGACAGGTATCCTTGTCACTTCTTTTACATCTATCTAGCGCTGATAAAATTCGTGCAGTCAAAATTTGTTTCCTGATCCTTTTCTTTGCTCTTAGTAGTAGAGTCCATTGTAGCACCTGAAGTCCCAATTTGTATAGCTTGAAATCGATTCATTTCTTTCTCTCTCTTCATAATCTGACGCTTCTAAAGGTAAAGGATCGAAAACCTCGTCTAAAAAGATTGACTTGCCTATTGAAAACATTACGTGAATTTCACTTTTTAATCTTACCTACATCAGTGGATTCAGTTTCTTCTCTTCATGAAGGTTCTGGTACGTCTAAAGCCTGTCTGCTCTTTTAGTTTCATTCTTTTTCATTTTATTTCCTTCTTTCTGTATTCTAACCTCTTTTCACGAGCAGTAGGATCGTATCTTTGTCTTCTAAGATCTTCATCATTTCTAGTGCATTGGAACGTGTGATGTCAAATAAATCATCTAGTTCTTCAAATAAATTTTCTATTTGCTTGCAGAAATCACTTTTTTTGTTCTAGTATTTATCCAATTGCTGCCAGGGTGCAAACGATTTTTTCAACTTTTTGCCGCAGTTTAAACAATCGTGTTGAAGAATTCGTGCCTTTTTTCAAATCACTGATCTACAACAAGCGCAGCACTTCCATTCAAACAAACTAAACGGGCAGTTACAGAAATATAATTATAATCCAAAATAAGTATTACTGAAAAAGAAACTAGAATGTATTTCTTATCAGTTATTGCTGGTCCACATATAGAAATAATCTTGTGGATAAATTGAGTATTCAAATCAGTGACTTTTGCGTATTTTAAAGACAGCTCAGCGTCTTCAAAACCTATACAGCACCCTTTGACACAAATATGGCTGGCTTAATATTATATATCTGTAATGATGAATTACAATTATTAATTATTGATGACATTATCTTATGACCCATATGTAATAGTATTAGTAGTGTAGGGACTAGAGTGTACCAGATAGTGTAACAAATACCAACTGCCAAAATAAGGTAGTCACGCCAGTGCAGTGGAGTAATAAATGCATAATAGTTAGTAAACTATACAGTCGTCCTAAGCCCAAAATGCGTATCTCAATCTTTTAGCAGCATTTTTTATGCATTAACCTTTAAATTCAAAGCTGCAACTTGAAACACATTAAACTGTTTCAAAAACTATGTACTAGTAATATTTTTCTGTAATTAAATATCTACATATTCTACATTGTTTCAAAAAATGCAAATGCAAAGCCTACTCGAAATCATAAAGAAAGTGTATAGATTATACACATACAGTATACATGACAAACTAGTCTAGAATGAGAATATTTTTGGTATTATTTATTTGAAAGAAATATTTGATAATTGAAATTGATTTTAAAAGCACGTTTAATATTATAAATTGTTAATTTTGGAAAATCCGTAGGCAGGATCTTTTCATTATTAAGTAAATAAAATAATTTATTATAATTTTCTAGCTTACATAAAACGCAAAGCCTTGCTTAGTTTATTATAGTTTTGTTTTTACCTTTTATATGTGTGCCTGAAGACCGTACCTGAAATATCTGAGGGGGGAGGCAGGAAGTAGCCAGAGCCAGATTAGGTTTACCTTCCACGGTAAGCAAATAAGGAAATTGCCGCCTTCCACCCTTTATTGAAACGGTAGCTTAGACACACAACTTTTTTTGTAAATCTTCAAGGACTACTACATACTTGTACATTTCAGTTTTCTTTTAGATATTAGAATGGTCTGGTGTTTAGTAAAACTAAATTCACCAACAAATATAATATATAAAATAAAAAGTAAATGATCTTTTTTCGAGTTGCAACGGGAAAAAATGCGAAAATTGAAAAACTCTTCCCGGAAAATTCAATTTTTTCCAGCACTTGAATTTTCCGAAAAATTTTAAATTTTCAAATATTTATTATAAATACAATCAAAGACTAACATACAGTGCTATTATTAATTCAATGCAAATGCAATATAGCTACTTGATATAGCATTTTAAAATAATCATCTCAAAGTATTGCAGTTACTGTTTTGACACTATAGAATGAGTTACTGGTGTAATTTATTTTAGCTCGCTTAGATCTATTCAGTGATATTCAAATCAATATAAAAATCCCATACCTAATAGTCAAGTCAAAATTGATAAAAAAAGTTCAAATTTCGAAAAATTCGCATAGAGTTGAAAATTGGCACAGACCAAAAGTCTTCATCGATCCTACTTCGGATAAAAATTCTATTCAAGGTCAAAGGCCAAAAAAATCGTTTCTTCGCAAATATCTCTTAAACGGTGTTATCTTAAAAATAGTTCAACAAAGTTTGTAGATTATGTGATTATCTACAAAAAAGGTCGCTATACTTAATTTCCTAGGAATCTTCATTCAGGAGATATCGCGATTTCAAAAATTGGAGAAAAGTCATATCCTGCTTAATGTGCACTCTTTTCCACAACGCCTTCGAGGTAGAGTACTTACGCATTATTTTACGTGGTTTCCCCTGTAGGTATAATCCACGATCTAGTTTGATGAAACAAGTTTGATCATACAGTTTTTCTATTAACTTCATATCCTAAATGTCAAGCTCATATCTTATTTTTACATGCAATAACTGGCTGCGATACTACGTCAGCATTTTTTAAAAGAGGTAAAACAAAAGTAATTAAATTAGTTGAAAAACGTCATGATTTAATTGGTTGCGCTGAAGTATTTACAAAGATCGACTCTTATCCAAACATCATCCTCACATACCTATGTATGGAGCTCCAAAAAAATGATCGTATGGACAAGTATAGATATCTACGTTTTGTAAAAAATACACGTAACTATAAAACTGTACATTTATCCTGTCTTCCTCTAACATCTGATGCTGCTTCTCAACATTTATATCGTCTCTACTATCAAGTTCAAGTATGGCTAGGTAACGAACTGAACCATAAAAACTGGGGATGGGTATTAAAAGATAACGGTTTGGAGCCAATTCAAACTCTACTCCCACCTGCTCCAGAAAAACTTCTCAATACCATTTTTTGTAATTGCAATACGGATTGTAATTATAATTGTGGCTGTAAAAAAGTCGGATTATTTTGTTCACCAGTATGTAGATATTGCAAAGGCCACTCTTGCTCCAACGTTGAATCCAATACAACAGATGCTTATATCAATGAAGACATATCTAATCCATCTTTTTTGTGAGCAATCAATAGAAATCTGGCAACAAGAAGAAGGAGAGGAAGAGGAGAGCAAAGAAGAACATATGATTGTTGAAGAAGAATTTGAAGATTATTAATCAAAACACAATTTTTTTAAAATCACTAAAAAACTGTATGATCAAACTTGTTTCATCAAAATAGATCGTGGATTATCCTACAGGAGAAACAACGTAAAATATACGCCAATTACTCTACCTCGAAGGTGGTGTGGAAAAGTCCATATCATGCAGGATATGAGTGATATGACTTTCCAATTTTTGAAATCGCGATATCTCCTGAATGATAATTCCTAGGAAATTAAGTGTAGAAACCTTTTTTGTAGATAATCGCATAATCTTCAAACTTTGTATGAACTATTTACTTAGTGTTTGAAAGACATTTGTGAAAAATTGCGTAATTTTTTTAAATAAAATTTTTAGTCGAATAGGATCGATGGGGACTTTTGACATTTCATTTATAATGGTGTATTTAAGGACTGTACCTATGTTCAGCTTTATGCGAATTATTCCGAAGTTAAATGTCTATTTTGACCATACTCTATTGCATACCAAATTTTATGTTTCACGAGAATATGTATAAGTAGAAAATTAGTTTTAATTTATAATTGTTGGCGTTGCCAACGCGTTGTTTATATATTTATAAAACTAGGAATCTTTATGTTTGTCGGATGATAACAACTTTTACTAAATTTACAAAAGTCAAACAGACAAATGACAATTTAAATTCAAATGTTTTTATTGTTCTTACCAACATACAAACAACAAAAATGCTAATAGCACTTTTATTTTTTGTCGGCAATTAACTCAGCACAAAATAATTCGTGAATCACGCGCGCAGAAACTACGTACCAATACTCGTTATTGTATTTGAGACATACATACTCGTACACAAACATATACTTTCTGACCTAATGATCTAGATTACTATTGAACGTAACGCCGGCTCCGATTATAAAGTAAACCATGAGCGGGCGTTATGAATATAATGCCCGCTTATAACGCCCTGGTTGTTATGGAGTTGTTTATGTAGTTCGTATCACAGGTATAAACAACAAATAATATGCAAGTAAAACAAAGTATTTTTTAGTTGCAATGATATACAAGGCATCACAAGTTATAGTATAACCTCCAAACATCCCGAATGACAATGGACAATTACCCTACCGCATAACTATTAACTAATAAAAGATAAAGATTCAGAAGTTTATAAGTTTTGAACTTTCTTGATTCGTTGTGTTTTAATAGTTTACATAATCAAACTGTGCTTCTAAGATTCAAAGATGATGTAGTTAAGACTATTACGGTTTCTGATTCAGATTTCCAAAGAGCATCTCCATTTCAATGTTTCAGAGATTTGGATTAAAGTTATAGAGGCCAGATTTTAAGAATTTAATTTCATAACTTCAAATTACTATCTACTATCTACTATCAGAGTATTTTGATTGTATAGCTCCGAATCGTATTGTTTCGTTTTATAGTTGCAGACTTTCAAACATTGGAAGTTCCAAATACTGAAGAATCGAAGTTGAAAAGTTTGAAACATTAAATTATTCTTATAATTAATAATTATAAGCACTTTTTTTTGTTTTAACGGTATATGTATTCTCAAGATACAAATTTTTGAGTTTAGCATGTCATAGTTCACATTTCATAAAATCCATGTAATGCTGCGAGATGTATAAAATCCTGAGATTGTATTTTCAGTTCCGATATTAAAAATCAAAATTTCAGAAATTCAAGACGAGTATGAAACACGAAAGTTCGATCTTATATAATTAGCAAAAGGTTTCCTCTTTCCAATAAATGAAAGCACTCTATTGATAAATTACCGAGTCAGGCTATTTCTACTTTAGTAATTAATTTGTTTGAGTTTCTAAATTTCAAATTATTACTTTAATTTCATGCGATTAATTTGTTAAGTTAGAAAAAGATTTGAAAAGTATTTACACATACTATACGACTATACGTCAGACGCAAACCTATATTTACGTTTCCGCAAAATACACTTGAATTATTGCAAGTTTAAGGGTAAATGTTCTTGAATAACAAATTGGCATTTTTCCAAGCATGTGCGACTCTAATAAATCAATGAGAACTGCATAAGAACAATTTCATAACTTATTTTAAGCATTGGGAAGTTTTGTATTCATTTCCTTATTAGTCATTCAACTTTCCCAAGTTATATGTCGTGAAACTAATATAGTGAATAATACGGAAGCAAACTCAGACGTAAACAAACTGACGGATGCAAAAACGTGAAGAAAATAATTTAGATTACTAACCCCATGTTTATATAAATGAAACTTCTGCAGAGTTGGCATATAAAACTGATTTTTACAAAAGGTTACATTATCCAGAGAAAATGTCTCAAGTACCTAGTAGCGTTCATAAGAATCTTAATTCCTTTTCATAGTGTTATTCTTTATTCATTCCTTTGGAATTTTGCTTTACTGATAATATTTCCTTGCAATAATAGTTTAATCAACAAATTATATGGCTTATAGGTATTTCCTGTTTACAAGCTTCAGTAGCAAATAATTGCAGCACACGGAAAGTTGTAGGCAGATCTTTCATTGATTTATATTATGTATTTTGCAAATTATTTAAATTAAAAAATATACCAAAACGATTGAATGTTTCGTGACTTAGTAAGTATAATTTATAAAAAAGATTTCGAAAGAATAATATCGAACTTTAAACATTTTCTCTTATTCTTTTTAAATAACAATCCCATAATAAGAATATAATATTCAAACAAAAGAATTACAGGATTTGGTAGATTTGGTGGTCATGTTTATTAAATTGATACATCTGTATGCATTTATCTTTATTACATACATTTAACTATAGTCATCGTTTTCGCTAAATTCATGATATCCCATACCCGTAAGTGGTTTCATAACACGTCTTAAGAATTCATATTTAGGCTGAAATAAAGACTTGGCGTATAGGTAGATATTTTCAAATTTTAATCCGTTTTCGCTAATAAGTAAACCTAACATAGCATTAGTTTTACCGCAGGAAGATGGACCGCTCAATATTGCTCTACATGATACAGGTAACAGGTCGCCATGTTTCCTAACATCCTCGCCTGATCGTCGTTGTAAAGATGTATCATCGCAGTCGTCTAGGTTACATATGTTTAGTGACTTATTTTGTTTAACGACCTTCATTACGGTATGCGTACGTGTCTAGTCACGGTCTCGTTAAACGGATTATACTCGATTAATGCGTCGTGAAGGATCAAACAATACGCCTTAGTTGTGTTCGTAAATGCGGCTGAAGACTCGAGCTCTAGTCTAATATCGACAGTGGAATCCTTAAAACTCTCTACCTTACTTGAACAGTCAATAACAAAAATGGGATACGTTTCAAACGATTTGTAGCTGAGTAAACAGCTCTCAGCCGCACCTCTACCTATACCGTCATAGTAGTTCTCACGAAAACGAATATAATTCAGATACGCAGGAATGTAGTCCTTACGGTCGAAATCGAGATTTAAACGCTGATGCGGGAACACTTGCGAATTTAAATACAACTTAATGTCGACCAAGTTCGAATGAGTAAATGTAGTCGGGTTACCCGTTCTTATACCCAGCTAACGCTCGTCTTGTAAAACTACAAAGACCCAGCGCGGTTTCTCTAGATCATTGGAGTTCTTTACACGCCAAACCTGGTTTTTAGTAGTTCCCAACGAGGATAACTCGTGTAATTTCCAACGTCTAAACGGAGCGATAATAGAAGAATTATCTCTTAAACTCTCCACCAGGTTCACTTTGCTTTCATCTGATAACAGTATATGCGGAACTTCCCACGAGAGCTTATCAATCTTGATATCTACGTCGGTACCTGCATCACCTGCGTCGCTTTTATAGCAATTAAAATCGTTCTTGGCGCGAATTAAAACTAGCTGACAACTCATATGAGGTATTACTTTTTTATAATCGTCTGCAAATCCAAAGATATCTTTTAATGGTATTCTACACGTGAAATGAAAGACGTTATTCCCCTGGTTATGTAACAAATCATTATCGCTAGTAATCCCTAAGTTCCATGCTGTGCTGGTTAAAGCTCTATCCTCGGCGCCGTGTGAAACGAGACCTTTTATAGTGCTTGTAATACCAGGCTGTTTACAGACATCTATGAGCTGGTTTGTGCCTAATATTAGTTGAATTTCATCAAACAGAAAGTGGGCAAAATTGTTTACCAGAAGGAATTGCTTGTTTTCTGCACGCGTTATGCTACCTTTAACAAGTACATAGCTGTCATACAAAGCTAAAACGTTATCGGAATTTTGTATGCTGATTCTAATGGTGTCGGAATGATTGGCATTTAGCGTAAACGGCAGATAGGTATAAAAATCCTCTTTTATTATATCTGTATCGACGCGAGGCTTCCCAAATATGTTTAATTTATCAATGGTAAAGGTGTCGGTGTTAATATGCATTTTACTTCGTTTTGATATGCTGCTGCTGCTGTTATCGTACTTTAAAGCCTAAAGATTCAAGAAAAAGGCGACGAGCTTTAGTTAGTTTTAATCGAAGGTCTGCACGTGCCGACGTTCGACGGTGAATGACCTTTGATGGACATATGCTGATGTTTTTATAGCTAAAGTTTATTCCCATTTTTCACGTTTAAGTTCTAGCCTGATGCTCGTGAAAGTGTCTTCAGACAAATTTATCAACTTTCCTCTCGCGTCTACCAGTCTCATGGTAATGTTGTCGATCTCGGTGACAGTGATGGGAAAGTAAATCACATGCGATGGCTCCTTTTCAATCAGATAACCGGGTGGTACGCAAACACCAAATTCGAAGATTGTATGACCTGCTTGATTGTTTCTATATGAGCCGCCTGTAATATTCGTGTCTACAAAGATGTTTGGAGTTGAAAGTATATCGACAACTCGATCTGATACGTGTCTACTACCGGGTTCTAGCACGCGCTTCTTAAATCCTAGTAGTGATCCTATGTTATCGGGTTTGGTAAAATCAATCAACTCGGTAGCTGATTCAATCTCACACTTTCCCGTATTAGTGTTAGCTTTGATTTGTAGTAGTAGATCTCCCTCTTTGGGATCGCCACTAATTTGATTGTTTATATAGTTAACGATTTCAGCCAACTCGTAGCTACCCGGTTCAATAGTTATCGCCTTTTCTCCGTAATAAAATTTATTTTTGCCTGGGTATATATTCCGTATCGTGTGACTTGTATATAAACCGACTAAACCTAGTGAGTATTCGTAACGCACGTGATCTAGTGTTATAGGTGGATAAATACGATCCGTAGAAAGCCTGTTTCCTGTACCGTACACCGTGATGGTCCTAGCCATACTTAACCGATTTACACTTTCACCTCTCTTTTATACAAAAATCGTAGACACAGATGTCCGCAGTTGTATGTATTGAACTTTTGTTCTTGGGCTACGTTGTAGTATACGGCGCAGCGAGGCCCTAAATACCCTACCAGGTCCACAGTACTGATAGGAAGGAAGATGTAGTTCAATAGGCAGCTTGTCTATGAGCTTGTTAACAAAGCCGTTACCTTCGTGAACTAACATCTGGTACTGAGAGAAGAGACTGCTTGTACCTGTATTTATACTCGGTCACCGCTGCAGCCGGACTAATCTGTGTTCTGAAATCTCTGCGTATAGATAAAGTCTCTATGATCAGCTTGTAGAATTTCACACAGATGCTTTTCAACATTATGTATTCTTGTTTGAAAACGGTATCTGTCCAGAGCTAATGTTTGCCAGTCTCCCTTTCTCGCCTGTCTGTATGCATACTCCCATACTATCATATGATGTATATTATTCATGCTTGCGTCGGCGAAACTTACTTTCTTTACCATATCGATGTGTTGCTGCTGCTGTTGCTACAAATCGCTATGTTTGGAGAGTTATTGACATTAGTAAAACTAAAAACTTTGTATAAATACATTTTTTTATTTCTTCAACGATACATTTAGGCTAAGAAAAAAATAACTGATTAGCGTAGATATAAGCAAACTAAGCATTTGCGCAGCATTCCCGTAAGGCTCACCACATTTCCTATCTGCGCTAATCAGGCATTTGATATAATACACTTAAAACTAGAATAAAAATGGTGTAAATATGATTAGGTCAACCGATAGTAGTAATAAATTCCGTTATTAGTCGGTATTGTACACTCTCTTTATGTTGTAAGAGTTCGTACGTGTTGCAGATTCGGCTATTAGGGCATCAAACGATGATCGCATAACTTTTTGAGTATCCTCGAGCACTTGTACTTTATCTAATAATTTTTTATAATTACTATCTAGGCTATTATTCGTTTCTTCTATCTTTGTCAACACACTCGAATGATTAGTTTCCATCTCATCATTCGCTATTAGGTGATTTCTCTTTGTTTCTTTTTCCAACGTTGTTAGCAAACTGTTAAGTTTACTAGTTTCAATGTCAACCTTTGTTACCTTTTGCTTTAGATCTTTAATAGTGTTCTGAGTGTCGGTAGTCATTGTAATGAAGGTTTGTACAGCAGAGTCGAATTGAGCATCTACATAAGCTTTAGAAGTGACATCCGTGCCATCTATAGGATAACTTACCGAAACAATACGTTTACCATCTGCATTAAACTGCATTTGATCGTTTGTATGCATAAGCCCGATTGTTAAAATACTGCCTAGAGATTACATCTTTATCCTCTAGAGGCTCCCCTATATTACAAACTCTTCCATCTTTAGCATCATAGTACGACCCCTGTCCTTTATCCTCTCGTCGTCGTCTGAAACAATTAGAGAGTAATTTTCTTTCAACATCGTCCACCAGCTCATCGGTATACTTTTTTGTGCAAACATCGTGGTTGTCAAGCGGTTCTTTAACATGTACAAGTCTTCTTTTCTTAACATCAATTACACCTTCATCGCTATCTGATAACATTAGTACAGAACGCTTCGTGACAAGATCGTTATCGTTGATAGGAGCGCCTACATTAGTTATACGTCGGTTCTCAACATCGAAATTGCCCTCTGGTGTTAATTTGAAACCATAACCTCTCGGTCCACGTTTTGTTGCAGCCATTGCTTCATCTATCATACTCATCATAGCTCTACCGAAGAGGTCTATTGTGTTCATGATGACGTATGACAAATAACTGTCACGCATGAACAGAATACACAGTATTTATAGCTGAGATCTTCATAGCGCAATGATGTACATATTTCAATACGTCATGAGATTTATACAGTTCGTCGGATGTTCTCGGACATAATCGTAGACGGTACTGAGGCTTCTCGTAATCAGCCCGCATTTAATTTAGTAAACATCGTATGCTTTTACGCCTTTTTGAATAACAAAACCGTCAGAACCAGTCCCAGAACAGTAGACGTAACGGTTACTTCTATCCATTACTGTTTCATTTACTAGCATTAGGATGAAGGGAGAGAGAGTGAGAGAGAGAAGGCTCTTTAATGCGTCCTCTAATAGGTGATAAGGAGAGAGCGAAAGAGCAAGAGAGTGAGAGAGGAGACATTGAGAGAGAGAGAAGGCTCTTTAATGCGTCCTCTCTAATAGATGATAAGGAGAGAGTGAGAAGGAGAGAGCGAGAGAGAGAGAGAGAGATATAGCAAGGTACGCATGACATTAAACGCCAGGGGGTAGGGATACAAGATGTCCGAACCAAGCAGAACGTATTCCAAGATACCCGTCACGAATGGACGTGTCTACGTGGTATTCATCATCAATCTATACATTGCGAGAAACTATTATTTGCTGACGATTTAAAAATATATCATCAAGTACGAGATATCAATGATTGCTTATATTTGCAGTCTAACATTAACTTTCTATGTGATTGGTGTAAAGCTAATCGCCTAAATTTAAACGTAAATAAATGTTCCATTGTTTCGTATGCAAAAATACACCAACCACTTTATTCATGATTATGTTGTAAATGGTGAAATATTCACCAACACAAACAGACATAACAATACCAAATGAATCTTGTCACCACAATACACATTACCCATGAGATATTACACGAGAATAGCATAAACGATGAAAACATTTTTTTTTGTAAATAAACATGAGAATATACCTGATTAATACATACAAAACAATAGGTTAAGTACATTGTAATTAGTTTTTTTTTGTAAATTCATATTTTTCCTTATTTGGGTGTAAACCTGTAAGGAAATAAAGACATTATTATAATTATTGTTGGTATTATTATTATTATCCGTAAATTGTTCCGTGATTTGCGTTTAAAATTTTAATGCTGAATTAATTATCTTAAATTATTATATGTAATTAAAGTATTAATGACGACGATAATTATTTTAAGAAATCGGTAAAATTTATTAATATAAAATGATAAACCTTGGCTCCCCCTATTAACAATCAGCAGAACGCCCACAATACACATTACCCATGAGATATTACACGAGAATAGCATAAACGATGAAAACATTTTTTTTGTAAATAAACATGAGAATATACCTGATTAATACATACAAAACAATAGGTTAAGTACATTGTAATTAGGTTTTTTTTTGTAAATTCATATTTTTCCCTATTTGGGTGTAAACCTGTAAGGAAATAAAGACATTATTATAATTATTGTTATTATTATTATCCGTAAATTGTTCCGTGATTTGCGTTTAAAATTTTAATGCTGAATTAATTATCTTAAATTATTATATGTAATTAAAGTATTAATGACGACGATAATTATTTTAAGAAATCGGTAAAATTTATTAATATAAAATGATAAACCTTGGCTCCCCCTATTAACAATCAGCAGAACGCCCGTAATCGGTAATACAGCTTTCTTCATGATGACGAACCAAATGCCGATAATACAGAATGTCGGTACAAAAATCACGTAAAACGACACCGGCGCCATCTGCTTTCCCCTAGCAACACTAACTCCATTTAGCCATGTGACGAACCAAATGCCGATAATACAGAATGTCGGTACAAAAACGACACCGGCGCCATCTGCTTTCCCCTAGCAACACTAACACCATTTAGCCAAGTGACGAACCAAATGCCGGTAATACAGAATGCCGGTAATGCAGATTCCGTACTTAACCACCTAGAGAGAGAGACAGACAAAAAGTCACCAGATTTAGAGAGAGACAGATAATCTAGGGTCCCTAGAACTGTCTGCCTCAGGTGTCCCAATACCTACTCATAGTGGCATCCGTTAGACGATTCAGACATTATTTATACGGAGGACAATTTACGATTATAACTGATTGTGCAGCTGTGCGAAGTACATTTAAAAAGGCGGAATTAAATTCCCGGGTTGGCCGTTGGGTGATGTGCTTAAGCGAATACGATTACGAAATACGACACCGGTCAAATCGGCAAATGCGTCATGTTGATTCGCTAAATTGAAATCCTCCAGAAAAACCAAGAGTAGACACTGTAACTATAGTTGAACGTGATTGGCTACTTGCAGCACAACAACACGATATAGAATTCCAGGAGGTTAAGCAAGTTCTAGAATCTGGCGAGTTGTTGGATAATAAACAAACTTTTAAACATTTTGCCCTTAAGGGAGGCATAGTTTATAAATGTAGTGAGAAAGGTTTACGATGGGTCGTCCCAGAGGCGGCTCGTTTTCAGATCTTGAGGCTATGTCACGATGATATAGGACATTTTGCTCTCGAAAAGACCTATTAATTAGTTGCCTCTAAATATTGGTTCCGTCACATGCGTCGCTTTATAAAGAAATATGTAGCTAACTGTTTAAATTGTCTGTATTTTAAGTCCGTATCGGAAAAAAACAGGATTCTTAAATCCAATTGAAAAACACGGATGCCCCTTTCACACTGTCCACGTAGATCATCACGGTCCTTTTGTCAAAACCCAACAGGGAAATACTCAAGTATTTGCTATTATAGATTCATTCACTAAGTTCATTCTGCTATATCCGGTTTCGAATACAAAATATCATTATGTGATAAAAGTTTTGCAAGATATGATCAAAATATTTGGGGTCCCTCGTCGAATTATAAGTGATCGCGGTGTAGCCTTCACTTCTAAAACTTTTCAGAAATTCTGTATTACAACTGGAACTAAACATTGGTTAAATGCTGTGGCCTTACCACGAGGTAATGGTCAAATCGAACGTTCTAATGGTACGATCCTTGACTCACTGTCGACGGTGGGGGCGAATTTGGACGATGATAAATGGGATGAGAACGTTCCAAATGTCCAACGGGGACTAAATGGAACTGTTAATAAGACAATAGGGGTAAGTCCTAGTGAAGCTTTGATGGGCTTTCGAGTGGTTCCTAACGTTGCACTAGAATTGGATAGTGAGCATGAGGTAGACTTAACTGAAATTCGGCGGCGTGTGCTAGAAAACATTGAGAAACAGCAGAACACTCAGAAAATCTACTTTGATGCGAAGCGTTGTCCTGATCGTGAGTACAAGGTTGGCGATTTGGTACTCCTTAAAATTTCGTCTCAACCAAGTACTGGGAATAGTCACAAACTCATGCTTAAATGACGTGGGCCGTTTCGAGTTACCAAGACGCTGGGAAACGATAGGTACGAAGTTCGTGACATCCCAGGTATGGTCCGATCACAAATTAAATACTTTGGAGTTGCCGGAGCGGAGAATATGAAGCCTTAGATAATATTTCTGAATGATGAGTAATAGGTCAGACGTAAGTAGAAAGGAAGGGTTGTTAAAGGTAGTTGGAGAAGTGTCTGTGTTGTGTAGATAGGAAACGAAGTGATTCGTTGTCCTAATCTTGTCGACTGTGACACGGCAGTTGTAGTGTGTGTTGTGTAGACAGGAAACGAAATGACTCGTTATCCTGATCTTGTCAACTGTGACACGGTAATTGCGGCAGTATCTGTGTTGTGTAGACAAGAAACGAAGTGATTCGTTGTCTTGGTCTTGTCGACTGTGATACTGCGTGGGTCGTATGAATTTGTGTTTTATGTGGATCCACGGCTAGTAATTGGGGTACCCCGGTTTATGTAGTATTTATATGTTTATATTGTCATATTGTATCTGTAAATTGTATTGTACTTATCCTGTATAATTGTGTACTATCACATGGTATCAGGAAACATCCTGATTCTCTGTGTTCCCCATTATGCTATATTTAATTCCCAATTGCTAATATGGTGAATTTATTTGATCGTCATCATTTGTACGTCGTGAGGGCACTCCAATTTGTCAGGAAGGGCCGAATGTTAGGAACATTAAATTCTTCTGTTTAACAAATTCTTATTTGTATGATTAGTATAGTCGGAATACTTGTAAATAATTAGTTTATGGTTTACGAGAATTATTAGGTCACTGAGTGATGCCAGACGATCTAATAAGAAATATGAAAATAGTATCAAGTTTTATTATTGTTCTTAAAAGTTGTTAAAAATGTTAGCAGAGAAGACTGGCGCAATTGGACTCATTCTAGAGGTAGCACTTATTGAATTCGGATGATTGTGGTAATTGGCATTGTTTTGATGTTATAGTTAGTTTTTAAATAAACTTGAAGGTTTACAAAGTGATTCGTTGTCTTTATTTATTAAATTCTTACATTTCTGTAATTATTATCAAAATTTAAATTCGATAAGAAAATTTAAGATATAACTTGAAAATATTAAAAGAATGGTCCTCATTATGCGCGTACGGATCTTTGTAAAAATGGAAACATTTTTAAAAGTATATCATTATTTTTTATACTAATTAATATATGTTGAAGAATTAAAAAAATAATATTTTGTTTTAGGTTTTCAAAAAAATGAAGTTATAATATATAATCAAAAATATCAAAAGGATAGTCTTGGAAATATTTTTAAAAGTATGTTATTAAATATTTTCTATACAAGTAAACACAGGGTGTTTCACTCAAGATTCGTATCCTCTGGACAGGTGATAGTACTCGTCAATAGGAACATAAAATCCTTATGCCATTTTTGATTTTATGCACATTGACAAACATTTGTTAAAAAGGCCAACTTTTGGAAACTGCTGGAAATAATAATAGCCAAAACAAACTGTGACATCATCTAGCATTAGCTGCGTCAATGTATCAGATATTACGTTGAAAATGCAGTTAGAAAGCTCCAACTCCAACTGCTATTCTTATACCAGTGAGCAACAACCCACCTTTCAAAAACAATTTTTTTCTCGGTTATTATGAAAGATAGTTTCTAATTAATATTAAGCTTTTTTGTTGCATTTCATGTGTACTATCACCGGTCCAGAGGATACGAAAGTTAAGTGAAACACTCTGTATAATAGTCTCATTATTGAAAAACTAAAAAAAGATATTTTGCTTTTGGCTTTAAGAAAATAATTTTTAAATAATTTTCATTTAAAGATGTTAAAGGGCAAATTTGTACTTTTTTGATATTTAAATAATTATTTTAGTTTTTAAGATTTAGAAAATCTCTAAAAAAGAAGAAGTTGTTACCACATAAACCAAACCATTTCAGGGAGAAAGCATAAATAACTTCTATAAACGAATCGTTTCAAAAGAATAACATACAATTTTATTTAAAATGTACAGTTTTTCTTCTTAGAAAACATCTCTTTGGTTTTAAAACAAATAAAATATTGGTTGGACAATGAAATCCTATAATTTACTAAATCATATTGTATTTCAATTTACAAAGTTCTTGTCAAGCTACTAAGATGTTTTCAAATATGAGTCAGTATTTTGAATTTAAGAGTTGGTTAAACCGAAAGTAATTTAAAACATTTTAAAGTAATAAGTAAGACCTATAATTGATAAATAGAAACTTAAGTTAAGTCATTAAAATGTAACGAGAGATATTACCAAAATATTGTATAAATTTTCGACAAAACTTTTAAGTTACTTTAAGTTAGACAGTGGAATCGTTACACAAGTTTTGTAACGTACAGTTCTTATTCTTAGATATCTCTTTGGTTTTAAGGCCAATAAGAAATTTACTTGAATACTGAAATCTTTATCCGAAGTAAAAATAGTTAATGTATTTCGCCAATTCTCCAAATATATGATTATTATTAAATTTATAAACTAATTCAATTAACAAAATATTGTTTTTATGTTTACATCTCAGTACACTAAAGAGATGAACTTAACGAAACGAAATATACACTAAAGAAACGAAACATATATGGAGAGCGAAGTCTTCTAAATGTTTTTGCAAACACACCATCCTCTATCAGCTTGTAGACATTACATAGCAATTCTTATTAGTTCCTGAGTTGTGGTGAAATAAAAAGATTAATTATTTTCATAGCACATTTTCATTAAATTAATCCATGTGCAGAAACTTTTACAATCAGCCTGTTGTTGCATTCTTCAACAAATCTGAAGTCTTTCGAGCAACCTTTAGCAACAACATTTTCTGAATTTGGAATCTGTAAGACATTGTTCCATACTTTTCAGAAATCAGAATAAAAAGAATAAAACCGGTCTTAATAAGCTCCATATACGTTCATACGTAAATTAAATAGTCTTTGGGATATTAATTGTTGTCTTTAGTGTATTTAATCTAAGAGCATACGATTTCCAATATCGCATATACTACAATTTATCATTATACAGGGTATGTTTATAATTAATAATAATAAATAACAGACAGACAAAAGATGATTTGCATATAACAAATATACGATTTACAACTTGCTTGAGACTCTCTCAGGCGGGACGCTTTCAAGGTTTTCTAAATTCTTAATAATTATGGTCAAAATAATAGAAAAACACCTACACAAATATATCTCGAAGATAATGATAACACAATTTTATTTTTATTAATACAAAACAATGAAACGACAAACAAAAAAATATAATTGATGCCAGAAAAATAAATTTTCTATTATGTGAATTAAAAAGATCGAAATATTTCTTATTTATGAATCTTTAAATTGCAAAGGAAAAATTTTAATACAAAATTTTATCTTTTTATTTTCTACTTAAATTGAATTGATAACGAAATATTTAAGTTTCCTTTATTTGGAGATTAATAACTTTATTTAAAAAAATCATTTTAACTTCAAATATTATAAACTATAAAAAAATTACGTTTAAAGATTATAATTTGTTTATAATTTTTGCTTATTTTGGTATCATATACTATTTCTTAAACTAATAAAAAAATTTAACTAATATGAAAAACGTTTTAGTTTTATTTTTAAAACTGTAATTTAATCAAAGAAAATATCCAAATTATTTTCTTTTAAAAATTGGCACCATAAGATTACGAACTTTATTTTCCAAATCCCCATGTACCTACTACCTAGCTGCTTGCTTTTGTTAAAGTTGACAAATAATTCAAGAAACATGTGTCATCGTTCTATTCATAACTATGTCCAAATAAAATGTTTTACAAATCGGAATTCCAAATCCGTATAATTGTTATTAATCATTGGTAAGTAAATTGTATTTATTAACATCCAAATACATTTATTATTATATCAAAATTAATCGAAGAATTAATTAAACACTCATTTTGAGACTTGTAAATTAAACACTTTCATTTATAAACTTTTTTAACACTTTCTCAAAAATAATTCTAACCTCACATATTTAATAATTAATTTTATAAATCATTTATTTCCTCTCTCATACAATAAAACACATTGTTACATCACAAGATAAAGAAAAAATATACATATTATTTGTATTTTATAGTACGAAAAAGAAATATGGCAACAGTCAGATGGATACAGTAAATAGACTGGATCCCCTGTTTGACATTTGTTTAAAAACTTAACATAACCTTAAATTTTTTTAATCTTAAAAAAATGTTGTCCCTTTGAGACATGAAATTAGAAGAGAATTAATGAAAAAATGTCCGTGATTTTATATAATTTTGCCGGAACAAAAGACTTCTATGTAAAATTTCAACTAAACAAATGAATTTTGACACGTTATAAATACAATAACCAAATTCTTGTTTATAAACTTACATTAATGCAAAAACTAATTAAACGGTCTTATAGAAAATTAAATTGCTAATTCAACGATATGCGACACTTAGGTCGAAAATTAGAATTAACCTTACAATTTAATGTAGATGAGTTGACTATTTCTTAAAACTAACACAAAACTAAACATTACAGCATTAACAACATTATTTCCATGTTTTTTGATGTCATAAATCACGAAAAGGCGCAACTCAACAATATGTTTTTAGGTGATATCATCAACAAGATCCAACTATTGTAGTCTTGTTTTTGGAAGTTCCCAAATATCCAGAAAACAAAACAGAAAGTAAATTTTTTATAAATTTCCACAGCTTATGAGGTACTATAACAGCAAAGAGAGAAGAGGGTGTTAAACTTCAATCCTTGCAGAATTAGGGCTGACCCAATCTACCGCTGCAGAAATTTACTGACTCTTTTAAAGAGACCCTCCAACTACGTTCTCTTCATTGCACTCCCTATTTGAATCGTTTCTTTAAATATTCATGTTAAAATATTAATATTAAAATGAATGTTAAGAATGGATGGGAAAGAGTATGATGTATCAGTCACTGTCCACTGAAAGATTGTCATGGCCAAGTGTGCACTAATAGAGTACAGTGTTGCAGTCTGTATTATATTGGCGTAGACTGGTGTTTAGAATTACAAATGTCTTCTAAATATAAATATTTCTTTGGAGACGCCAAAATATAGGAACTTAACCAAAACGAATGTAGGTCCAAGAAAATACAGTGGGTTGTCTTATATAATACTAGCCCTAACCATTATATATTCGGATGATAAGTATGTTTTTGTAAATTGTTATTATTACTGCATTAAACTCAAAATCAACTTTACACTTTAATAGAAAAAACAAAATGTAAAGTTAGTGTGAATCAATTTGAGTGCAATACAGTAATGGCAATATTTATAGAAAATTACTTATCGTGTGAACATACAGAGGTTAGTACTCGTGTAAGAGTGGGAGTATTATATTGGAAAATTTTAAAGATTATAAATTGAAGGATGTGAGAGAAACTCAAAATAATGCACAAAGTCTAAAAGTGTGTA
Organism: Agrypnus murinus; assembly: GCA_929113105.1. NCBI lineage: Eukaryota > Metazoa > Arthropoda > Insecta > Coleoptera > Elateridae > Agrypnus > Agrypnus murinus. The sequence continues at coordinate 197,957,877 of OV816025.1, forward strand.
AATACACCTGGGCAGTTATTACTAAGATTGCTCATGTTATATCGAGTTTTTTGTTAAAACGTAACTTTACATATTATCAAAATTAGCAATTGGCACTCTACGACCACCAATTAACGCCCACCTCTAAGCTTCGATACAGTCCATTTAGTAACTTCTTTTAAACAGGAAACATTTTGCCATTAACCATGGCAAATTAAAAACTTTACGAGTTCGCACAGTTAACAAAAGACATGTAAACAAATTAGCGACTTCTTGAAAAGTCATTAAATAATTTCTTGTTTAAAAATACGAAACCTACAGGCGACCAATTCGTATAAAAGAAATTTGGATGGCTGCATCAACAGCTACCGTTAAGTACTGTATTATAAATAACTTTTTAAGCGTGCTACCCTTTTTTAATGAACCTACTTGAAACCCTAAAACCCTTAAGCGGGCACACGTTACCTTTTATCTGAGAACAAGAATTTTATGGGATTTTTATCAAGAATAAAGAGCAAAGAGACCGAACAAGAGCGGCATCCACTTTATTAATAACCAACTATACAGACGTAGATATACAATATCTCTACTGGCAGTTGGCTCAGAAGAGTAGGGTAAAAATAAACCCTTTTTGGAGGTTATTATTATTAATCTATGAACAGGAAGGTAGGACAGCTAGCAATTCCAGTATGTCGATGCAGGATAAAAGTTTTGTATTGATTCATCTGTTTTCTGCTGAGATTCGCACTAATAGACCAACTTCCTGAAAGATCCTGCGTGCGTTATTTTTATAAATCCGATTTGTACGTAAGCCAAGTAGGTGACTAACCTTACCCACTGAATGTTTATAAAAAAGGACTGATTTAACTACAAATTACTACCAATATATCTACATTAGTAAATTTACTAATAGTAATTAGAAAGACCGTATTTCTCAGTTAATCTCTAAGGTATTATATTCGTTTTATAATGGATCTATCTATCCGGTCGAACTTTCAACAGTGTTTTTGGAGAACAATTCTTTTTTCGTTGGGATTTTACAAATGTCTTGCAGCCAAGCATCAAAACAAATTAATGGAGTATTCAGTCCCCCAGATTTATTTTGGCAGCAGTCACAGATCCAACACAAGCCGTCACAATTGCCACCTTTATTAGTTCATGTGTTACATAACCGCTAATCTTACCTGGATTTTGTACGTAACATCCGAAGGGACAATTTTAAAACCTACCTGGGACCTTTAACAGCCCTCTAACCGTGAAATCTTCACACAGTTTGAAATGTTGGTTAGCAAAACTGTCTATTCATTCATTTAATAAAATATATTTAAACATTTCAAGATTTCTTTAGGCAGGTGTCGCCTTCCCTACGGAGAGGGGTGCATTTTTTAGGATCAATTTGCATTTGTAAAAGTAGTGCTTTTGTATTTTTGGAGTATCGTGTGTCAATGAATAAATTAAATTTAAACAGTTTTCTTTTCAAGTACAGAATAGAAGATATTTATTATCCCAAGAAAGTTCTCACTGAAAGAGTGTCTACGGTTTTCTAGAAGAATATTCAATTTTTCTGTTTCTATCATTGAGTAAGTAGACAGCTAAGTAAAAGAAGATGAACCTGTCAGTAAATTTAATAAAACGGATATGATTGTTCTATTGTTGATATTTATTGTACTGCATATTATATGTACTCGGGTAGAATTCCTCTTCAAATGAAATACAAGTTGGAAAAGTAAATAAAGCAACCTACAACAAATTTAATTTTTACTCTTATGGGCAACAGATACATGTTTTCAACATAGATTATGAGGTTGTGACCCTCGTAAAAGAGTTCCAACCTACACCTTTGCAGTATACAAGCAAACTCGACAATTTTCTTTAAAGTGAACCATAAATAATTTGTATTCTACATATAAACTAATCTTTTGTTCAAAAAATATAATAATAAAGATCACAGACTAATTTGAAGAAGCAAGAAGAACAGGAAAGAATGGTTTCGTTTAGTAATTTATAATCTGAGAATTAACAATAACAGAATATATTTCCTGTCTCTGTGACTTTTATGAAGATAAATGATTTTATAACTATAACTTTACAGCATTCACGGCATTTTGAAAGATACGATATAATATCTTGTTTACTTAATTATTAATCTTTTTCACTTTATCGTGATAAAATGCCTCAAAAAGATACAGCGGAAAAATGAATTTCTGAATTTTAGAGAATTATTGAGCTAGGACGGACCGAGTTAATAAATACACGTCATAGGTGCAGCGTCAAATAATTGTGCATTTTAAAAAATTTCAAAGACATTTGTAATAGTAAATTATTTTATAAGGAGCTAAAGTGAAGCTTTTTGTGCTGAGGCTGTTAGTTCACAGCTGAAGCACAAAAAACCACTTTAGTTCAGCATAAAATATATTATTTTATCTTCTAACGTAAAGAATGTATTAAAATGTAAATATTCTCAAGAATTATATTTATAAAAATTTTAGTGAAAAGTACAATGAGAGAACGAAGCGTTTTGAAAATTACATCCATTTGGCTCTCACTCGCCACCAGCGGCATGTAAAATACTTTTCATTCTCCCCTTTACGAAAGTGTAACTTTCTATCTTGACAAGGCAACTGAAAGCGAAAGTAAAGCATGCGAGGTGGTTGCTAGGTATGAAAAACTTTCGGTCCCTGGACAACGAAGTAAAACTGACTATTTCTTTAAAATATAATATTATAAGGTAGCTGTTGTCAACATTACCTTGGTGACAATACTGTTGTATATATATGTACAAACACTATTTTATTATAATCACTGAAGCGATTATTTACTTATTTACGGTGGTTAATAAATGTCAAGGGGAGAACGAAAAGTTTAATACATTACACGCCCGAAAGCCCTTTCAGGTGCTCGGTGGTTTTAACTAACCTCGGCTACGCTTACGCTGCGCCTCGGCCAATCAAAAACACCTGGCACCTAAAAGTAAACTTTCGCAGCTTGTAATGTAAATAACTATTTCATTCTCCCCTTTACGAAAGTGTAACTTTCTATCTTGATAAGGCAACCGAAAGCGAACGTAAAACAGGCGAGGTGGTTGCTAGGTATGAAAAACTTTCGGTCCTTGGACAACCAAGTAAAACTGTAAATTTTTTTAAAATATAATATTATAAGGTGGATGTTGTCAAAATTACCTTGGTAACAATGCTGTTGTATATATAAACATTATTTTATTATAATCACTGAATCATAATTTTATTTATTTATTTACGGTGGTTAATAAATGTCAAGGGGAGAATGAAAAGTTTAAAACATTACACGCTGTGAAAGCCCTTTCAGGTGCTCGGTGTTTTTAACTTACCTCGGCTACGCTTACGCTTCGCCTCGGCCAATCAAAAACACCTTGCATCTAAAAGTAAACTTTCGCAGCTTGTAATGTAAATAACTATTTTTGCACTATCTACCTATTTTTATGCGTTTCCCGATTTGTTATTTGCCACAGTAAATTGATGTTACCGAATCGTTGCCGGTTGTTTTGACGACAAGAAAATAACAGAACTGTTATAATTCATAACGTGTCTGGATGCTGTTATGAACATAAATGAGTATAAAATGATTAAAATAGCATTAATTGTGAACATACCGCAAGACATACCTAACATTACTTTTGTAAGTTGGTGACAGATAACGCTTAGAATTTGACATTACAAAATTGCAAAAGTAAGGTTAGTATATTTTGCGATATGTCCACAATGAACGTTTTGGAGCCAACGTCGACGTCAAATTAAAATAAAAATCATTATAAATACATTTTTATTTATTTTAAATAGTATCGTAGCGCAAGAAATATCATACGATACTCATCATTAGGTGCTTACAACTGCTATCAAAAATTTTTCTCTCAAACTTTTTCTCTATCTGTTATAAAAAATTTTCCGGTCTCGTATCGTATTATACTATTATTTCTGCTTTCTATCTAAATAACACTTCATATGCATTTATGGTATATAAGTAAATGAGTAGTTATAGCTAGAGCCCTGTGAGATTCTACTGACTCCTAGAAGAAACCTGTAAAGTGCTACAATGCTCATCAAGAAAAAGCTAATGAAAACTTATTTATTGCTTAATCGCAACACCATGACAATGTCTAGTTATAAATTGTGTCCTACCGCCTTTGATTATAAAATGTCTTTTTATAAAAAATATACAATAACTTAATAAAAAAGAATCGCTGGTGAAGATGGAAATAAAACTTGTACTTGTACGGTACAGGCTTTGTAATTATAGCATTGTAAACGAAAGAAGATTCTGAAAATGCTAATGAAGACGTTCGTGAACGTTCGCGCATGATAAAACCGTATCAAAAGAACGTTCTCTTGTGAAGCATAATCCAGCATGTTCGCGAACGTTCTCATAATAATTTTCCAGAAGTTTCAGAATAATACAGCATAAACGAGCGTAAACAAGAACATTAAAAAATCGAGAATAAAAGCGAATGTAAACGCAAAATGTACATTGGTACTCGCAGCTGTTGGGAGCATAATCAAGCACGTTCGCGAATGTTCTCATAATAATTCCCGAAAACTTTCAGAATAATACAGCACAAACGACCATAAACAAAAATGTTAAAAATCGAGAATAAAACCGAAACTAAACGATCTTAAACCGCATGCCCACGCAAAATGTACACGTCTTGCAGTTGCTGTCGGCGTTGGGTGTTCCAAAGACAGACATTTTTATAAGCATAGTTTTCACCATTTATGCCTTTGAAAGCATTGATAAGACATTTGGGTTACCGCCCGGTAGCGCTTCTTTTGTTTTTTGTTCTATATATGCATGAACTTCATATTAAAATTTTAAAAATTTTGTTTATACATAAGTGACAAATGTTTGTAAAGTTTTTAAAATGTATTACTTATGCTCACTTGTGGGACATTGGACGCCGGCCGTGGACACTACGCCGACTGGCGGCTTTGGACACTATGCCGACCGCAAGCGGTAGACACTTTGCCGACCGTGTCCGCGGTCAGCGTATTCACCACGATCGGCAAAGTGTCTAGTAGCAAAATTTATTTTAAGGGGTCGGAGTAGATCCGCGGTCGGCGAAGTATTCGCGGTGACCGTTGTGTCCAGTAGGCGTAAAGGTGCCTATCTCAGCTTCTAATCTAAATACAATGGGACGTATTCACATACCATGAATAAAGGTGTCTGTAACTAAAGTTCTAATTAAAATCAAAAAGAAAAACGATAGCTTTATCTCATTATCGGTTATCTCTTCAATAAGTGAAAAAAATTAGAATTTAGAACGCATTACCTCCCAACAGTCAAATTAGCTACAACGGGTATAATAAATGAGACGAGGAAAATTGAGCATTCGAGCATTTTTAGGATTTGGATAATATTTCAAGAACTTTTGAAATTATCCTGATTTTGGGTGTATCTTTTCCAACACTATTTGTAATTAATTTTTACTGGGCTCATTGGATTATAGAGGCTCGCTCCTTCGTCGCTCGTCCCACAAACTTTCCAGCTCGCCCGTAAATTTATTTACAAAGCTTACCACGTAAATGACTATTATGTTTCACTTGCATGTTATTTGTTGTTTATACCTGTAATACGAACTATATAAACAAGTACATAACAACCAGGTCTGGATTGATCTCGGGCGCCCTGAAGCTTTTCCACTTCTGGCGCTTTCTGATGATATATCATTAGATGAATCAGATCAGTAGGTGTCAAAATCAATAATTATTTTGTGTCTTATTTAATATTTAGGTATGTTTATTTTAAATTTTCTTATAAATTTGATAATATTCACAAAAACATACACTATTACTATATTTATATCCAAATTAATTTACGCAATAACTTTTTTAAGTAATTTTTATTTGGCAGGTGTATCTATATACAGTTTTGAAAATCTATTTGCAATCATAATAACAGCTAATCACCTAAAATTATTGAATGAACCAACCAACAGATCTGTCATCGATAGTCAATCAATAGTATACTATAATGGCGTTATCTGGTCGATCGGTCCTGCTTTTAAGAAGTGTAGAATCCCTACATAAAATCAACCAGGCCAGACTGGTGTCCACGTTGAGTATAAAAAGATTTCGATATAATTCTTATTGTGAAAGTTCAAAGCTCTATTATGTAAAATACGTAAAATGCGATTTTAATCTGTTCATTCTTAAAGATCACCCTTTATCTGTCCCAATATGGCGGTTTGTGGTACTCTGATCTACCAGCATGGTCTGATTGATTAGATGTAGTGACTCTAGTGTAGAGTAACTTTAGTGTAAAGTTATTAAATTTATAAAGTACCGCATTCCATAGGGCCATAATGTTGAAGAAAGAAAGCAATATAGTTTTTCCTAAAACTGGCGGAATTTATAGTGAGTTTTCATTATCAACTAAGAAATCGGCAAAGAAAAATGAAGAACAGTTGTGGTTGGAATTAATTAATGTCCATGATTTGCCCCTTAATCAAAAGTTTATGAAGTAAATGTTGATGTAGATGTTCATATGCGCCCGGAAGGGGCGGCACCTGCCCCACCCCTGGAAAATGAACAATTTGAATTAAGACAGTAAAAAGAGGTTTTTCGCTAACGCAATTCCCGATTTGATGAAAAGAAACGTATATAATGATAATTTAACATTTTAACATAGGATTACAAAGAAATTTTAAATTTCGGAGAGTTAATGAGAAAGCACGTACCTACTTAAAACCTTCCTTTAAAAGATGTAAATGTAAATGTAAAACAATAAATTGTGCTTAAATCAAGAAGTAGCGGAAGTATTCCATGCTAGCTATATATAGTGATTATGAAAATCATTCTATTTAAAATTTGGCGGGTTGTTTTGCCATAAAATAGCGGACCTTTGCGGTACTTTATCTAGTAACGTTAGTGTGGAGCAACAGCAGACGCTACTACGCGATGGAAAGTGAAGCTTGCAAAGCAAGGCATACAACAAAGCGCGGCAACTTTTGACTTTTTTAATTCGTTAAGCATAGTTAGACTGAATTTTTTAGGTCTGTCTCCGAGCATTTTAAGGTTCGAAAAACCGACCTTATTGGCTAGTAAGTAACTAACAGGCTAACAACACAACTAAAGTAAATAGAAATATTTCAATCGAGTTTTATTTTTCAATAGAAAATTATAAAATCGGACGCCCGCTCATCGTTTACTTTGCAATTCGGAGCCTTACTTTCAAAGATACTTTTGATCATTAGGCCAGAAACTATACGTTTGCGTACGAGTGTTACAACAAAGAACATGAATATATCCAACGTAGTTTTTGAGCGCGTGATCAACGAATTCTTTTCTGTCGACTTCTACAGAAATTCTTAGATAAAAGCAACTTATTTTCTAGATGACATGTGCTATCAGAATTTTTCTTGTATTTATGTTGGTGACAACCAACAAATTAACAAAAAAACAGAAACAGAACGAGTGCTGCAATCCGTTTTATAAAGCAAGTATAATATACTATTTTTTCTGCTTTGCGCGATTAATTTTATAGAAATTCAAACTATTAAAAACGATGTATTGCAATATAGCGATTTTTGCGTGTACTATGTGGTAACACCGTTTCTCAATATTTAATAGTTTAAGAGATATTGAACCATTGAGTACTAATTGGACACCCTGTACCATGCCTTTATGATGCAGTCGAACATAATAGTATATTATGTATTAAGGGCTTAATTGAGTGTTTTACATACGTTAGTTTATGTCCGGTTTAAGTTCAAATTAATATTTAATTTTAAAATAAAAATAATGCAGTGGTAAAACTTCAAGTAGGTTGGTGCCGTGGTATATAATTACTGTTATTACTATGGAGACGGCGTAAACCAGGGTAGCTATTTTTCTAGCGGGCTCTAAAAAGTTTTACAGCCCTAGAAATCTAATTTAGCAATTTATGCTCTAAAAACAGCCCATAAACCATAACCAAATTCTTGAAATTGTAAGGTATTATTGTGCGGATATTTACGTGACTCAACTGCGTTAAGTTTATAGACATGCCCCTTATTAGGCAAGGAATTCAGGTATGCTTAATTAACACGTCACTCTACGTGAGTCTATCATCTATTATTTCTTACTAGTGGAAACTAGGTTGCTATTCTAACCGCCATGTACCACACACAAGTATGTATTTACTTCAGTGGTGTGGCAATGTTAATAATTTACATTTATAATTAACATTATACTAATTCACCCTCTACTAGCTCCCCAAGCTAGTACCGGAGCTGTTAACATGCTCGCCCGCCGAGGTCTTCACCTCTAGTCTTGCATGCGGACTGCCCGGCCGAGTCCAACCTCAAGTATGGGCTTGGCTTGGATACCATGCCTGTATAAGATTACATAGTAGTTGGCCAACCCGTCTAAACAAATAAAAGATTGGTGTCCCTTCGACAGAACCCCATCAGACTCTACTAAGTAACTAGGTAGAGACCCGGCACATATCAACGTGGGGGTAGAGTTGGAGTTGTCTTGAATGTGAGAGGATCTATATTCGCGTCAACATCCCTTATAGGTGATCCCCTGGATAGTCTTACTGGGTTCAACCGTGTGGAATTTCCAGAGAGACCGATCCATTCCAAAGCAACTAAAATATCTAATGTACAATCTTGACTATACACCAGGGAAGTACCTGACGAAACGGTCTGCCATAGATCAGGATCAAGGGGTTACTGATGGAATAGACTACTCTCAGGTACTAAAGTCCAGCCTTGTTCTGAAACCATCTCCAAACTAAGAGATGGGAGCCCTAAGAGCAGTTCAGTCATGTTAAGAGTCACAAATAAAATTAGTGTATCATACGCGGAATGAAAAGGCTCGTAAATGAGCCGTCATTCGACCCATCGGCATCGTGCCGTTTAAAACTATTGAGTAGCTGGGCGTGGCCGAGCCTCCAGAGCATATGTCAATTGTTTTGTTTATCAAAAGTAGCATTTGTAATCTCATTTCATAACCTAAAGTTTGGTTTTGATAATAATTTAATTATTGTTTTAAGAACGCAGTGTATATGCAGCTCTTTAGCACATAAACTTCAATTTAATATAAACACCTATGTGTACTATGCTGTAATTGGCTGTTATGTTCTATTTTGTTGTAAGTAAACGAATGCATACGTTGAAATTGCGACATTTGTAATAGAATATTTATAAAACCAGACTTCATGCTAGAAATGCGATTTGCATTGTTTCCAGAATGCATGCATGTACTGTTTATATTACATGCAGCATATAATAAAGCGGGAAAACATAATAACCTGAATGTAGCCAAAACAACAAAAATTCTAGTTGAGATATAACAAATACGAAGGCGTATTCTGACGGGTCATTCATTATTACCGCGCCTTTGTACCTGCCACGTGCAAATTGAAATTGCAACACCCATCCTTAAGACGGCCCTTATAGTAACAGTTTGAGGTGCGTCTTATAGCTTATCTTCTTTATCTATGTTTTTAGTGTTAAATTGTATTTTATTATGTCAAATCAATAGGAATCGTGAACATCTGCAATTCTTTCTAAAGTCCTTGGAACTTATCGCAATTATATTTTGTGTTAAAGAACAATTTGTATATTAGACAGTACATAGTCGGTACGGTATTCTTATTATTCTTCAAACCGCGGGTTAGTGAGATTGCGGATGGTGATCCCGCGGATACGACGGAAATACTGTATATTGAAATTATGTTTTTGTTTTTTTATATCAGACAGTACAATTCCTTTTAGATAATTAATATAACAAATCGATAAAGCGGTAGGTGAAAAATTATTTAAAAAGAATTCACCTACCGGAAGGGGAATTTTTAAAGAAACACAAAGCACCTACCGGTAGGAACAATTTTTTTCAGAAATTCGTTACCTACGGGTAGGAACATAATACACTCCCATTAAATTAATAAAAATTAACAACAAACAAAAGAAAAACTATAAACATTAAATTTATTTTATTTAAAGTTTAAACCTACATATTTTACATAACAAAGGTTAGAGTCTCTATAGATCTTCGAGCAAAATCTTATCATCACCATTGTGATAAAGAAAAAACCTATTTGGGAATTTAATTCTTATACTAAAGCAAAGTCGCTTTATAATTTTAATTATAAAACTGTCTCATTCCAAATTGTGAAGTATTCACTACAATAAAGTATTTACTATTCAATTAAAAGGGATTACCGTCATCTGGAATCTTCCACAATTTTTATAGGTAAAACTATAAAAACGTGTTAGAAGAATTATTAATGATACGATATGGTTTCTTTAATAATTATTCAGTTTCTTAACTAATTGAAATTTGCAGAATTCTAATATAAATTCTTAGGGGTGCTTTTTTCCCCAAATGCACCCCCTTCCCAAAATACTCCATTGTCACTACCCAAACTTATCGCTAATTATTGAATTTGCTTTGCAATGATACATGCTCATGTACGATGCATTAAATGTATTTTAGATTTTTTAAGTAAATGACCCCTGAGTGGGTCATTGAAACGTTTTGATATAAAGTGTATAACACCTACACAAGGCCGAGCATTGGTATAACATTTAAAATTAGCAAAACTACCAAGTCTGCTGGATGGTTCTATAGTGCCGCTTTATACTGCAACGTATCTAATGAGAAATCTATTTTTAAAATATAACAAAGTTTTTATTTAAAACGTACAGAAAAACAATACATGTAATTTTTATGTTTATAGTTAGTTGATAATACGTTGAGTGCGTGAGGTGTACACTACTGTGGGCGTCAAAATAATTGTGTAGCAACAAGCACCCTTTGGTATTATTTTAACCTCGTGTGTGGCCTGATAATGACTGTGTTCTTTTGTAAATTATAGCTTGGTAGAGGTTATCGTTTTCAATTACACACTAATTTCACATGTCCTTTGAGATTATGAAGTTCAATAGATACCTAAACAGGCAGATAATAACCGTGCTGTCTCTCATTATTTCACCTTTTCCAACGCAACCACATTCACAGTATCCATTCTTGAAAATGATAAATTTAAGCACTTTTTCTTCTCATAGTAGAATATTACACGTAGGTACCTTATTAGGTGGTTTTAAAGATATAAACGAGAAACTTTACATCTCTTTATTTAGGAATAGGAATCATTATTAGAAACTATTTAAAATAGGTAACTTGCCTTTGTCAATTACTTAAACTTTACTACAAACAAGTTTAAAGATATTCTTGAACCATAAATCTATAATCACATGTAATTATATAAATTTTTGGGATTTTGGTGCATTATAAAAGATATAGGACTTCCAACAAAACACCCCTACAGAATTAATTGTTTCATCTATATATCTATGTCTATATCTTTTGCCTGGAACTATCGAAATATAAATCTTTTATTAAATGTTTTTGAAGAAAATCCTCGAACACATACATATTTATTAAAACTTGGAACTTTTGATTGTTTTTCGATTTTTGTTTTAAAACTTTAAAAGCAATTATCTCGGAAACTTCAAAATACAGTAACATACTTTTTTGGCATATTTGGTCTTAGAATTTCATGCACTTTCCAAATTTATCATAAAAAAAGTTAGGGTTTCCATTTAGAAGAATTTTCGGTGTCGCCATAACTCATAAACAAAAGACAATCTAAAAATAACAATTACACTAAAATATGTCCCATTTAAGATAATGATTTAAGTGTTCGAGGATTTCTTCAATGGTCAATTTTGGGGTGTTTTGTTTGAAGTCCTGTATCTAAAATAAACCCAAGAATTTATATAATTATATGTAATTTACTAAAAATACTTTAAGCATAATAATTTGCAGGCTTGTTCAGAAAAGAGTGATGTTCTGTATCTGATTCAATCTACATTTCTGTCATAAAACCATCTCTAAGTTATTGTAAGAAAAATTTACAGAAGAAACAAGAAACTAAAACATTACAGTCGTGCTGCTGTAATTGCTATTAGTTGTTATTGTAAAACACACATCTTACCTTAATAATAATCATCTTAAATGAAGAAACAACTAGTTATTGGGTGATATCGCGTTTCGCACGTTGCCGGAAGTCTACTTGACACCTTCTCGTTTTGTACGAAATAAAACTTGAGTTATTTGGTGTGTTGTTTACCTGCACATCTTTACCTGCTCATATCTGAATATCAAGCATTTCATGGCTCTTTAAATTCTTTTTACAAATCTTTATGCATGAAGTTTGAGTACTTTTATAAAACCAGCAAAAGTGATAAGGCAATTTTGGAGGTTGAATTATGCGAAATATTAATTATTTTTCTGGTGAAAAGTAATATTTTTTGTTAATAATTTAGATTTTTTGTATTTGATGAAAAAAAATAAAATACTGAAAAAGAAATCAGCAATTTGTATGTCAAAGTCTTATTTTAAGAAGTATCCAGTAAAAGTCAGTAAAAAGTCAGCAGGTAAATGTTAGAGCGCACAAAACGATAAGTACCGAATTTTATTGTCCATCGGGTTTACGGATGAAACGGAGACGTTTTACGGTTTAGCACGTAACTCTACGCATATAATGCCCACGAATCAGTTATCGAGCATGATCTAGACTTCTGCAGACTTCACTTGATTGGTCATTGTTAATTGGGTGGAAATCATTCTTACACAATTCTGGTCGTACAGCTGTCGACAGACTAGATACTTATGACTGGTTATATATATGGCCGTTCCCTTAACAAACGGGTATCGTTTGATCATGATTGAGCGACGGCAAACATGGTTTGCATATGCTGAAAGGATTTCTCTATGAAAAAAGTTTTACAAAAAGTAAAAATAAGACGAAACAATTTACCTGGTGAAACAAATATAACGCTAAATAAACGATCGATATAAAACATAATAAAACGGACCCCACATCAAACGGACAAAAAACTATACTATTACGTTAGGCCTCCATTGTTCAAGACTACTGATTACAGATACCACTATAGGAGAGCAAAAAATTGCAATACTCAGAAAACATGAACAGTTCGAGAATAATTCTGATCACTAGATCAGTGACCAATGAGATTACAATTTTCAAAGTTTTAAAAGTTGACGCTACAAATGAACATTCCAGAGGTTGACATCAAGATCAGACTTAACTTTATAAAGACTAAAGTGAAGGTAACTGATATGATACCTTTCAGTAATAACAAAAGCGGCACTACGGGGGGTGTCAAATGAGCCGGCACATAACCTGCTCAATTAAAATTAAAATTTTAGTTAAAGTTTTCAATTTGCGTATATAATTGAATTCATATTGTCGCGAATGAAAGCTTCATCTTAAAATATCGTAAAAGCGTTTGAAAACTAACTTTCTAGTCAAGGCGAATCGAATCAAATCTATAAATAGCCAAGACTGCCGAATGCACTGACGCAATAAACACTTGCATGCAGAAGCTCATCAAATACTTGTCATATTCCATAGTGCGCAATATCACTTAAGTTACGACTGCGTGACTAAAATTACTTACACATCCTCGCCTACTCGCGATCTCACACGTATCTATTGAATTGCTTATATCAGCATACTGAAACTACATTTAAATAGGCTTGCCACAGCTTTAGCCCTGGTTAGTTTTTTCAGCTCAACCAGCAATGCATCAGTGGCAAGCCTGGTAAGTGTTTGAATATTCTTTTAGTACGTATTAGTTTATAAGGATTTCACCTCTGACATAGTTAAGATAAGCATAGTGTTACTGCGCCCTGCTAATATCTTTGTACTTATTACATAGTTTAGTTTAACATAATATTCAAAGTAGACTCTGTTTTTATTTGTTCTCTATCTTTAGCTACCCAAACTTCAGTCACCAAACTAACGGGTGATCATAAACCCTCGACATCTCAGTTGCTGTGAACTTTAAAACGTATGTGTTTTATTACTCAAAAACAATACTTTTTTGAACGTCAAATAAATTACATTAATTTATTATACGTCTAAAACAGTAATAAAACACATACGTTTTAAATTTCACAGCAACTGAGATGTTGAGGGTTTATAATCACCCGTTATAATGTGACAATATGTTATCAATTGAAGGTTAGAATCATTTGATTTTAGTGTATTTCTATACTTCAACCATAAATACATTAAATGAGTCATTTTCGTAATCACACCGGAATAAAGAAATACGACCCGAGGTGAGATAAGATAAGAGTGCAAATTTCACGTTGCTAAGAGTTCAGCTAAGAGTTACGCTAGAACCAACTGATTTTCATTGCTTCATTCACGTTTATTTTTAATTAAAAAGGGGTTTGTTCCGCTAATGAATCTTTCTAGCTCATTTGTTGTTTATTTTATCATTTAGATTACAGCGTGGCCTTCGTGTAATTCTAGATACATTTTACATTTTCGCCTACGTGTTTGTGATGACTCATTTCATGTATTTATGGTTGAAGTATAGTCCGTTAATTGAGTGCATTTTTATAAACTAAAAATTTAAGTTATTAGGTTAGGTTTAAAGTTATTAGGTTAGGTATTAATTACAAATTTATGACGTATTGAGTTCTCAAGAGCAATGCAGGCGAACGAGATCGTTTTCAGCGCATTGAATTACGTCGAAAATGCTACGTCTGGATGAAAAAAAATCAATTTTGATCCATTTTCCGGTCTATTTTCTCTCAAAATTAGATTTTTACGTAATATTGAAGGATCCAGAGCAAATTTTGACTACGGAATCGTGTTCTGCTAGTCAAAATACGGCGAATATAATATGCCTGACTTTTGTATTTGGGCTTTTTGAAACTCATGTAATTTTCGGTTTTAGGCGCCATATTGGCACGGCCATATTGGAAAAACAAAAAATATGGTGTACAGGATTAATTATACACTCAATAATACACTTTGACTGTATGTTATGATCTAATTCTAACTTATTTTCGCTTCCTAATCAATTTTTAAAAAATCTTTCTCAGAGTTTATGTGTTCTGGCCGCCATCTTGAACCGCCATTTTGTTTTTTCAGGGACCACATTGCATTTGAAAGATAACGTTTCAACGAAAAAATTGACACTCTGGAATATTTTTTTCGTAGCTTTAATTTTAGGGTATTCAGGTGGCTCAGTTGACGTGGTACGTCCCATATAGATTTTGATGTAGCTCAGCTGGTAGAGTACTGCCCGGAAAGCGGAAGGTCCTGCGTTCGACTCCCAGTCGAGATGGTAATTTTTCTATATGGATTTGTATTCAAAATATAATTTAATGTAAAGTAATAATAAAATGTGGACATTTCACGAATTAAAAAGTTTAAACATAGATATCAAAGAACTTATATTAGTAACATATAAATAAAACCATATAGTTTTCTTTTTGATTCAGGTAGTTTTCTATTTATTAAATAATTTCTAGTATATTTGTATATAATCAAGCCCAATTTCAATGAAAACTGCAATTGAAATTAATTCAGCTGTAACAGTTAACATAAACGTATATATTGATAATGCTAACAAAGATATTTGCCCTTATTTTGCATCTGCAATAATTTGTATTTATTTATTAACTTGTTTATCTCTATTTCATAGGTGACTGAACAACGTTCAGTTCAACCTACCAATCAAGTTTTCTTTTCAGGCATGCGAGGCGACTTGAAACGTGAATGTTTCAAAAAGTTTCTAATAAAAATATTTTCCTGAAATGTAAACCATAATAACATAGTATTTTTAGAAATAAATCTCCACCAAGAAGTAGTAGTTGTAATAAAAACTAATAATTTGGATATACTATTTTTAACGACTAACATCAATATAAGTTTATTTAGAAAAACATATCATCCAACACACATCTCGCGTTAATTTCGTAACCTCAAAAATGAGCTCGTTTTAGTTTTCCAAACATTTGGCATTCTCACAGTCGATAAAATGTTCAGTTGGTTCAGGGCAATAACATCATGCTTCATTAATTTCATTATATTAAACTGGTGGTCATTCTATTGCACGGTATTTTCCGCGTTTATCAGCAGACGGTGTAATTGATTGACCTATAAGCATTCAGTTGTATAATTTCCCTGACCTCCATACAGTATTATACAATCACACAAAAATACTCACGAGCATAGAGGCAAATTTACTCCAGGAAATGTTAAAATTTCTTTGCTGTGCCAAAAATTGTATAATACATAAATTATTTAACTACTTTTGAATGTAAGTATAATAATTACATTAGGTAAAAACAGCGACCTTTATGTAATAACTTTTTGGAAAAGTTGGGCAAACAAAATAACTTATTAATTCTATATTTATTTGTTTACAGTAATATATAAAGGAAAGTAGTTTATCAGAATTTCTCAGAGACGACCTAAGTGATTCTGACTGGAAAATAATAATTAAGTCCAGAAGGTGTAATTTTGCAAGTAGAGTTGGTTGACCGAGGCGAATAACCGAGTCCTGCAAATACGCCGTTTTCTGTGCCGACTTCCGTATATAGTTTCTTTTAAAAATAAAATTAACTTATTTATTTAAATACATATTTGCTTTAATAAAGATTTTTTAGCGGTGGTTTTAGTTACTTAGAAACACTGAACTCCTCATGAGCGCAACTCGTTATAGAGGTAAGTTAGACTTTTTGGTCTTCTTTTCTCGTAAGAATTCTGCCACTTCTGTCTGATTATCTCGTTATGATTTACCGAATGTACAAGCAAACATAATCTAAACTAGGTGCCAACTGCTTACCCTAATGGGTAAGCTTTACTAACTAACGCACTCTTAAAACATTGCTGTTTTTACTGATTGTTGCTTTTGTTGAAATACGAAAAAAGAATTCAAGCTCGGATCCTCACCTCTCTTTTGGTCATCCAGCGCTAGGTAGCGCTGACTGTAAAAAATATACCGAGACACATGAATGAATGAATGAAAACACAATGCTTGTACTTAAATATTTTTAGATAGTATATCAATCAGTGGCGGATTTAGGCGCAAGCGTTTGAAGCGGCCGCTGCAGGCCCCACAAGTCAGGGGGCCCCTCAGACGACCCCTGTCCAGAACCGCATTGGACACGCGACAATTTAAAATTATTGGCATGAGAACTTACTGTGTCGCGAAGAGTGAAACAGTTCATATCTTGTACAGGCGGGTAAAAAAGGTGTACGGTTGACGCAATAAAGCTTCGTGCGAAAAGTATTCAGAGCGATAGGTAAAGTTTTGTAACGGAATACACCGTTTAGCAGCAGACCTGCAAGAAATGTATCATCTCTATCGCTCCGAATACTTGCCTTCAATGCCTTCTACCAAAATCTGCGCGTTCGTCCGACTTGAAATTCGTGGAAGGGGAACTGTACCACATTTCCCAATGTTGAAACAATTTTAAAAACATTTTTAATATTACCAATATGACGATATGCAATGCAACTGGAGAACGATCTTTCTTCGTTCTTAAACGTGTAAAAAATTATTTAAGAAATAATCTTGGACAAAGTCATTTAAAAAAGTTATCAATAATGTTTATTGAAAATGACATTACGCCAAATTTATGTTTTGAAAATATTATTGATAAATTTGCTGCTTTTAAAAGCAGAAAAGTTCCATTATAAAAGAACTGATTATGAAACCTAACCCGCAGCTATTTTCTCAAGACGAACTAAATGTTATAGATTTAACACTTCCAAAAGATCTTTTCAAGAGTTTAGGATCCATCTAAGCGAAAAAATTCGCTTGCTCCAGGAATATTTTTTTGGTATTGTATAAAAACTTAATATAGACGAAAAACAACGAAAAGAAATTTTTCCAGCAAACAAGAAAGGCCCTCGAAAAAGATAAAGGAATAATGTATGTTATTTTTTATTTTTTCTATAATTTTTGTAATTTTGTTGTTGCCTTTTGTGCTTTGCCTTTTTACCCTAAATACATATAAAGATCTCTATTTTTTCGATTGTTTTACTATTTTGTTCAAAAACCTTACGTGATAGAGAAAAACCGAGAACAGATTTGAAATGAGCACCACTCAAACACCCAAAATCAATTGGAAAACTCAGTTCACATTTTATAAAGTATTAAAATGCAGACAGTGTTTTATCACCCCGGCTGGAAATCGAACCCTGGACCTTCCGCTTTCCGAGCGACATCTCTATCTCTGAGCTGTGTCGACTACTAGCGTATAAAATTTTTACTACTATATAAAGTTATTATAAAATTGTTATTGAATTAACGGGAAATTAATTAATTCTAGTATTATTATAGAATTGTTAATATATATTAATATTATTGTTAAATTACAATAAAAACAATAATAGCGATTATAACTTGCTAATTCCCTATATCCTGAAACGTAAAGTGCGTACATACAGCGAACGACTCCCGACCGCCCTAGTATCTCGGAGGGACACTTTGGTCGCGGCCATAATATGTACGTACTACGTGCACGTTCAAACACGATATATCCTTCTAATGGCTTCAATCCATGCATTAAGAATAACCGGTCTATAACATGTAAATCTAAAAATATTTTGGGAATTTATTATTTAAAATTACATACAAATGAAGCATTAGGTATTCAATGTATTTGTAAAATTGAGGTTATGATTTACTTCCCTTAATAAAAAAAGCAGCGGAACAACACGGCGTCCAAAATACATTTATTTCCACTTTCTATGTAAATAACACTTTACAGCCCTGTAAAAATTTACGGGCTCGTAAAAGATACCTGTAAAATTCTACAATGCTTATCAACAAAAAGCTAATGGAAACTAATTTGTTGCTTAACCACAACACCATGACAGCGCCTAGCTATAAATTATGCGACCGCCTTTGATGATAAAATGCCTTTTTATAAAAAATATTCAATTCATAAAAAAAAGCTGGTGAAGGTGGAAATAAAACTTTGTACGCGACACTCTTTGCAATTAATCTTTACTGGGCTCATTGGATTATGGAGGCTCGCTCCGTCGCTCGCCCCACAAACTTTCCAGCTCATCTGTAAAGATTCATTTACAAAGCTTGACACGTAAATAACTATTAAAAGTATGTCTATAACATTTAAAGAAAATTGAAGACGCCAACAAAACTACACTGTAAAAAATGGGGTGAAATTTACCTTGGGAAAGAGTTAACTTTCCAGTCTTATTTGCAGTAGTTTTACTCTAAAATTTATCTTTACCTATATGTTAATAGTTGTTTTACTATTTGTGGTAAAATGTTCTTTAATTGTGTAAAATTACACAAATATAAGTAATTCTATTACATTTAACTGGTTAAAATCTCTACCCATAATGTAAATTTACATAACTCATAAAAATTTCATTGGAAATGTATTATTACTAAACAATTTGATTAATTTTTAGTGTAATATTAAAGATAAGATGAACTTTAACAAGTACAGTGTAATTTTGCCCTTAATATGTTTTTCACCGATGAGATACAATTGCGCTGATTGCACTTGTTTGCTGGTGAGTGGTGACCTTCGTTTCGTGAAAGAATTCATGAACTCATTATGAACAGTCCAAGTTGGGAATGGTCGGAATGTTGTGTACCAATTCTTTTATGATTTCTTGTTACAGGTTGCGCGATTGACGAGGCGCACTCCATCGATATCGAACGAAGTGTTCATTGCTCATTAATATTTTGTTTTTCATTGTAGTGTAGTGCAGATTAATTAAAGGCAAATATTTACACGTATGACCCAAGGTGGGAAGAATCTTATTTTATAGTAGACGTTAAAAAACAATATTCGGTAGGTATATGTTAAAATTACAAATAAACCAATAAAATAAAAATGTCTTATTTAATGTTTTTCTAGGATGAATAAAAAATTGAAGAATTCGCATAACTGAAATTGAGAAAGATACTCGTGTAGAAATGTTTATATAATTTATAATTTTTAAATTTTCTAGGTGGAATCGAAACATTATCTGTTGTCTTCAAGATACATTTCTGAAAGTCCCTTAAAAGAAGCTCTGTTAATGTCTTATATTTTATATAAGTACATACTTTTAATAAAAATTACTTTGATTTTATTTTATACTTCATACAATCCATTTAGCAATGTAAGTAATAATCAGAGGTACGATTGAATTTGCAAGTACTTTCGCAAGTCATCATTACATTCAAGAAGTATTTTCACATTTGTATTTTAACCCAGAAAAGTACCATTGCCATGAAATATTAACTTTGGCATGTAACTTTACACAGGTGTTTTAATTTTAAAATGTAAAATTACATTGAGATTGTAATTTTAATCTTTAAATTTATTTAAAAAGGAAACATTACAATGCAAATTTAACCTAATGTTGAAATTTCCCACTTCCTATGAAAATTACACTTTGAAGTAAATTTACCCCAAAAAATGGAGGTAACATAGTTGGCTCCATTTTTTAGGGTAAGTTTACCGGTAATTTTTTCGAGTGTACTATTATTAACTTAAATAACTGTTTAAATTTCAGTACTAATTTTATAAATAAATGATTATTACATTGAGTTATAAGCATTTCTTAATTTTTACAACTAACACCTGTTTCCACAAAATGTGAGCATTGTCCATTTTTGACAATCCAGAACATCTCAAATCATATTCTAGGTTATATATCTTTCCTAGCTTTTGGTGTTTTATTACTTTTTTGTGGTCGTAAGTATAGTGGGTAACATGTGCAAAAACGCCAATTTCACACTCGTGTGATTGCGGAATTCGACTTCATTTATGCCGCAACTTCTTTCTACACGGGAGAAATTGTCACTTTTCTGCATTTGTAACATAATATACTAATAATATTTATTAGTAGGTATAATGTCAATTAACGAACAAGTCAGTTATACAAAAAAAATTCAATGATACGATGACATACATATATTAATTTCAAAATATTATTATATTTAGATAGTATGTAATTAATTGTATTTAGTATATTAATAAGTATATGTACCTACTTAATTTTTAATAAAATAATAAAAGCTATATCCATAAATTGTAGTAATTGATTTATACTATGGGGCTCCAAAAATTTGTAACGCTTCAGGCCCCTTAAGTGTTAAATCCGCCACTGATATCAATATATTAATAACAGTACTAATTTAATAAAAAGAATCGTCTCATTGCTGATGATTTAAGTATTTCAAGGTTTATACTTAACTCATTTTATTCATCTCATTCATACTCATTTCAGGTACTCATTTTATGTATCTACATTTTGCACGAGACATTCTGTTCTGACAAAATTTATATTTTTAACTTCAATTCTTTTTCCTTTCTTGTACCCGATGCACATTTCTAATAATAGCAGTAATCAATGTAATCTATATTAAAGTTATTAATGCAGTTTAAGTTCAATAAATCACCAGCAGTACAATCAACTGAACCCTGCAACTATTAACGTTGACCTAACCCTCATACGTTGCTTTTTTATTATACCCTTTAATAACTCACGATTATCTTTATTATATTAAACTTGATAATTTCTGTATAAATGTGATTTTATTAGTTAATAAAATTTAAAAAGTATCAATTAATGTGATTGTTAGTCTTTTCTTTACTTGTTTTTACAGCTACTGTGTTGATTACGTGTTGGACAACACTGAAATGGTCATAAAAATGTAAGAATACTTTTTAAGCATGTTATTTTAAACATTATTGTTTTACTGTTTCATGTTTGCGATAATATATTCCTAGGTACCACAAAAAATCACTACGATAAATTCTGGGATTCATCAACTCAAAGCCGACAACAGTTTCATTTGCTCCTTACTTTTAGAAGGCGGGAAAAAATGCCTCGATTGTTTCACTTTTGTGTACAACGAAATCATATAGAATGGATGGATAGAAAATAGTAACAGATAGAGAAATGATCTTGGGCTATTCGATATTTTAAGACGATTTTCTTCTCTGGTATTTCTTTGTAAGGTCTCACAGCTAAAAAAAGCGTGGAGGACTTTTCCACAGCAACACATTTTTTGCTATTTTGCTAACAAACCAATTAATCAAAATTTTGATTAATGGATAAAATAAACTTTTTATTTGCACTCCTAAGCTTAAACGAAAAGTTTGTACACCTTAAATCTAATATATCAGAAGATTTTACAAAAACTGTTAATTGTAATTATTCTGTACCGTAATCATAAAATATAACTACGATACCATTTTGTACGAATTTGTATACATTATAATTTATAATAATTAGTCTCTAACCACTGTCTTCATTAGAAATAGGGATTAGTAATATATATACAGGGTGTCCCACAATGCTGTTTACACGTAATATCTCCCTTATTTGAAAAGATAAAAAAATCAACCAAAAACTATTGTGAATGACTCAAAATGGACCTTCAGAAAACATCCTGAAACTCTGGTTGCATAGCATCGTTTAAGAGATCATGCCAACTTGATTAATTTTTCAAATTGCACCCTCGTTATTTTTTCACGGAAAAGTATTCTTAACTTCATTCTGCATACGGTAGTATGCCTTACTTAATTATCTAATGTGCATTTAGGGGTTGAAAAAAATATTTTTTATAAATTGTATTTATCTTAAAACTTAAAGCAAATGCTCAAAATGCCCCCTGATGACTCTCCACGAGCGTTAAAGTGCCTCAGTAGTTCCCTTGTTGACACGGCTCTAACCATATTTTTTGAATAAATAATTTAGTTAGTGAATATGAAGTGTACAATTTATAAAAAATATTTTTGCAAACCGTAAATGCACTTTAGATAATTAAGTAAGGCATACTACCATATGCAGAATGAAGTGAAGAATACATTTCCATGAAAAAAACATAAAGTGCAATTTGAGAAATTAATCAAGTTGGCATAATCTCTTAAACGTTGCTATGCAACCAGCGGTTAAGGATGTTTTCTGAAGGTTCATTTTGAGTCATCCACAATAGTTTTTGGTTGATTTCTTTATCTTTTCAAATAAGGGAGATATTGCGAGTAAACAGCATTGTGGAACACCTTGTATATAAATTCCTTTTTAAATTAATAAACAAGTTTTATACGTAAGAATTTTCCAATTTTCCCAATAAGATGGCATATTTTTATCACTTTTTCAAATTCATTTGAAATTCTAATTTGTCAATTGTAGGAAGTTTTTTAAAAAGCATCATAGTCCTGATGATGGTTTAAATAAAACCGAAACTGACGTGTTTGAATACTTTTTGTCCTATTGACTGCCATTTCACAGTTACAATATATAATAATGGACGCTATTAATTTATTATAACATAATCAATGAACAATGACAACGCCATTCCTCCTCCTTTACAGGTAGGTAATATCAAAATAGCAAAATTATACTGAAAAATTAGGAAATGCAAAAAATTACTACATTTAGGAAAACGTGTACAACTACCACAATACTGGTTTCCAACTCTCCTAAGAGATGGAGCTGAGGAAAGTTTCCAAAAATGCTAATTTTTGAACAATTAGACATTTCTTCTTATGACCTTCAGTCTCACATCTTCGCAGTGCTCATCGAATTCCATAAGCCGGATGATAGAAACTGAACGAGAAGTACCCCAAAATTGTTCAAACATGCTACGTTTTCTCTCCTAGAGCAGTTGGCATCCAGCATTGTCGCAGTTGCACACGTTTTCCTAAATGTAATATTTTCTGCATTCATTAATTGTTCAGTATATTTTTGATTTTGGTATTACCTGGTATTACAAACAATTTTGAACCGACTAAGCGAACAAACCTAATAGGTTTGTCTGTAGGTACGCCTGCCTGTAGGTTGTGTGTACGTAGGAGTGGCTTGTATGTATGATTTAACTATTTTATCGTACTGATTTGGAGATTTGTTGTTTTCGTGTATTAATGCTAGATTTGGGAGAGCTGGTAGTTGTGTCATTTCTTCATTTAAACATTAGTTAAAATATGTATGAAAAAATTGCGTAACAAAAAAGATTAAAATCGCAACGCTAGAACGCGTGCTATAGTAAAAACGTGCGCGTTGAATGGACACTGTAGTTGTACCGAAAATATTTAGAGAGGGGGATCAAAGTTGAACTGCGCCTGGGGCCTATCAAGTGCTAAATTCGCCACTGTTAAGCGGGCATTATCGTTTATAACGCCCGCTCTGTGTTTACGTGTGCAATTGTAATTGCACAGGGCTGGAAACCGATTCTAGCCGGTAAAAATGATTTTATAGGCTTAACTAAAAGTAAATGACTGAAATAGTATAAAAATAATAAAATAATTTAAAAAAAATAAAAAAACAAATCTTTTTAGCCACTAGAACTGGATCAGTTTGATACTTTTATACTTTTACCAAGAAAAAGTTATTTACATAATTATGTTATTAGAAAATAAGGTAAAGACGTAAAATAAATAGCATTTACACGAATTCTTCTTTATTTTAAGAAATATTACTCAACTTAAAATGCTTCTTTAATATCTAAATGAAATAACGTGCAAAAATTATATTGCTAATCGTTTAATAAGTATACCTTTTCATTTCGATTGTATTTCAGTTTATGCAACATTATGCATGTTGATTTTTAAATATGTTATTCTTTATACTATAAAAAAAATATTAAAAATACAAACGCAAGAGCTTGCAAGATTTCTAAGTTATAAACCACAAAATATAAAAATTTATTATTCGGAAAGTAAAAATCACCGTTTCCTATATTCGAAGGGTATAAACTTACCTCTTTATAAGAATTGTTAGCACTACAATTCTGTTTTTATAAGGTATTGAATGCAATAAAAACAACACTTTCACAAAAACAACCGTTCACCTTAACAAACAAAGTACAAATACATCTACATCAGTTTGACATCTTCGGAACGGTTAACTCTGAACTGCACCTTACCGGTATTGTCGAATTTTTTTGTGGTTATTATTTGCCGTAACGGTATACGGCAGGTAGTTACGAGTTCACTAATCTTTCCACTACAATACTATTTCTTAAAATACCTGTGATTTTAACAATTTTTTTTGGACTTTTGACCGGCTAGAATCAGGTTTCAGCCATGTGTGTGACGTTACGTTCAACAATAATTTGGATCATTAAGCCAGAAACTATATGTTTGCGTACTAGTGTGTTTGCAACAATAGGTAACTAACGCGTATTTACAACGTAGTTTCTAGGCACGTGATCCATGAATTTCTTTGTGTCGACTTCTACAGAAATTTCTTAGATAAAATCAATTTATTCTTTAGATGACATCTGGTATTAGAATTTTTTCTGTTTTCATGTTGGTAACGACTAACAAGAAAAACATTTGAATTTAAGGTTTCATATCTCTTTATATGTTTGACTTTTATAAATTTCTACCTCGCAAATAGATAGAATAAATTTTGAAATAAATGAAGATTTATTTATTTCAAAATTTATAAATTTATAAATCTTTATAAATTTATAAATATTTATAAATCTTTATTTATTTCATGATTATGGAGTTCCACAAAGTAAGGCTGGAAACAATAAACAAGATAGAATAAAATCTTAAGAATGAAATCTTTTACGCCAACTGGCAGAACTATGAATAAAACCTCCATTTCTTTGTTTTTACGCCATAACTTTGTCGTAATGTCGTACATTCCACGCACTAAAAAAAGTCAAAAAGTCGCCGCGTACTGCTGAATAGCTTTATTTGCAAGCTTCACTTTGAACCGTATAGTGGCGCCTTCTTTTGCTGTACATTTCTCCAAAGTAGGACAGATCGATTGATGATTGATCAAAAAAATATTATAAAATGTTTATATTCTTGAAATATATCCTGCTATAATGTCGATGTTAATTAACTGGATAAAAAATTTAAAAATGTAAAACATACATATTTATGTATTTTTTGTGAAATAGAATCCTCTCAAATAAGAATATTTAAGATTGAAATAAGCTGGATTTAATAAGAAACAATTAATTCTTAAAAACAGTAATGGACAAACAGAATTTCTTTAGCTTACTTTATCCAATAGCAAAAACTCGTTTTAAAACGTTTCGTTATTTATGCTTGTAAAATATGCTCTGAAATCTAAAATTTTGCGCATTCGGGTGTGAATTATACCACAAAGAGGGAATACTCGAGTAATGCCGAATATGTTGCTGTCGACTGGTTTCTGGTATCACTCCGGACAACGTCGTTATAGTATACTATTGATTATAATCAATAGATTCTAATGGCATTATTTGTAGCCTGATAGCATAGCGCGTACAGAGCCTAACTACTACTCTCGAGGTCCTGGGTTTGATAATATCGAAGCTTTTTAAAAATATCTAAGGCTTCCAGATCATTTCAGCATGAGTGAAAATGAGTATCTGTGAATAGTTTTCTGAGGTAATGACAGGCGGTCGTAAAACTATTAACTTTACTACCCACGTCTACCAGACGACTCTAAGTAGTAGACGCCTAACCTGTTAGAAAATCTACTTAGTTTTATTAGTTATATCCATGGCTAAGAAAGTTCGTTCTACTCAAAAGTGAAACGATCAAACACCCTTTAAAGTATGTGGAACGGTATTGCCACTTAGTATAATTACTTAGTCGTCGCAACTTCAAAGTGGTATTATGATTGTAGCAGTGACTTGCCTGAAGTGAAGAACTGAAAGTTCCTGCGACCTATCTGAAACCATTGCTTAACCCTTTAAAGTAACGGAACCTTACAGAAGTATTGAAAGTAAAACTTACGTTTTTGCTACCCAGGGGAATCAGTTTAAAGTGATTTTTCGTAAACTACTCCATCTCCATATTTACTTTTAAAATGTTAGACGCCCTTAATTAACTTGCAATTTGTTATGATTGTTAATAGATGTTTTACTATATAACCTTCAATAAAAATAACAAATTGGTGCCAAATTGTGCCTTAAGAATAATATAAAAATGGTTTTTATCGTATGTATCAACCTACAAGTAGTTTTGTCATATTTTATTAAAGACGTTTTTTATTAAAAAATATATTTAAAGAGCAGTTGTTATTTTTCGATCTATCATCATCACATTTAACAGAAAAGCTGCAATGGTTTAAAATTTTGGTATACTGGAATGACAAAATAATCAAACATTTCTTCGATCTTTGTATTATTAAGTACGTATTAAAAATAAAATAGTAATCCATATTGTGACACGATCGCAGAATTAGTATAGAAAATGGTAAAATGTTTGTTAAGTTTAATATTAAGAGAAAGCGACCCTGCGACACGATGTGTCAAAGACAAAAGGAGTTCCACGAAACTAGCAATTACTACGCCGCAACGTTTCCGCTACGTAGCCTAAACGTAACCGAAACGTAGCTGGACAAGTTCCAGAGAGGTTACTGCAACGTATCTGCTACCCAGAAATTGTTCCCCATTTTGGTTCCTTATGACTAGTGGCAAAACTTAATAGTTCCACCGGTAGTTGCTGGTACGTAGCGATGACTAAAAATACTGCTTGGGGCTAAAAGTAAAAAAAGCTTGGAAGGATATAACGTGTGATTTGTTAGATCCCAGATCTAGGAATCAACAAACCCTTTCCAGGATAAATGCTATGAAATTTAACAAGTAATTGTCCTATCGATATGCCGATCTATTACTCGTTATGATTGTTTTCAGCAGTCGCCACAATCGCCAAATCTTTGAAACAACAAACTTTCAACTCCCCAAAATGTTACTCAAATCCTGAATATCTATAGAATTGTATGAATTTAAACCTGAATTCTGGAAATACTAAAAGTCTGCTATGGCTCTGAAATTCTTTAAATTTTAAATGATAGTTTTAATCTTTTTGAATCAGATATAGAAGAGGATATTATGCGAAAAAAGGTTAAAAAGGATAATTTTGTTTAACATTTGCAATAATTGGAATTCATTAGCTTCAAGATCAGGGATTAAAAAATGTACTACTTTGGATCTATCTTAGAAGCTACGTTGTGTCAATATTAGCAAAGCTTATGATTTATTTGCCAGTAAGCCCATGATTTTATCACGAGTCTTCTTCAAGAGAAGAAATGTCTTCAATACTGTTTAAATTCATCTTCGTAGAATACTATCTAACAACGAATCAACAACACTTTTTAAATATGAAGAATTTCTCGAATCTGGTCGATATAGGTACTACGTTGCTTCTTCTAAACCAAGCATAAAAGACACAATGAAATAACAAATCCTTTAGCTTTTTAGATTGACCTCAAGTTCGGTTCAGTGTTCACAAAATTAATTTAAAAATAGACAAAGATCCTATAAGTGTACGCCTATAAAAAATAATTATTGTTTCTAAAATTAAATTAGGAAAACCTCCATATATGGAGACATCTGAACTTATAGACTATTTGAAAGTAAATTGCCCTATCGTGTCTATCATAAACTCACGCATTTATACAGACATAACATATAATTAAAGGAGAAATTAATGTCAGCTTTTTAAGTTTTATAATATTAGTGGGCGTTCTTCGGTTTTATTTATTACATGAAAGAGACGTACATATAAAATGTTGTAATGACAATTGTACTCTCTATTAAAAGATTAATTAATCTTTATCTAGCGCAATCGTCTCTAGAAAGATTAATGATCGTAAGCTTTGTAAAATATATGAATTTTAACTGTAAAATAAAAAAAAGAATAAAGATTCTGATAATTGTTTTGAAGATATTAACCAATCATTAGCATAATATTTTTTCTTACCAGAAAGTACACTACTGTATCATTTCCTATATTACTTATCCGACATGGACAATATTTAGAACAGGAAGAGAAATGCGTATGCGATCTACATCCAAAATTAGAACTAGAACTAATTTAGATCACTAGGACTTCTTTCCTAGATCATAGATATTAATAGGAAAATGTCTTGCTGATTTCCAAATTTATATAGCTGGAATTGATATATCGATAAAGAATGGAATAGTGTTTCCAAAAGTATTTTTGGTTTTCAAAACAGCTTTACGCAATTTCAATAAATTAAAAGCCCTTTCCATATTATTACACGATTAACACGATTATCTCGACCTTTTCATTATATAAGATGTGGATAGAACGCTCTTTTGAAGACAGAAATGTATTATTTAAGAAATCCATAAGAAAATTTGAAATGAAATAAAAAGTTTAAATACTCTTCTTTAAATCAAAAATGCTTAATATATGGAGAAGTCTTTAAAACTATTCCTGAATATTCTGTATTCGATTTTAGCATAAATTTGATAAGTGGCAGGACTTTCCAATTCAATGCATTTGTGAAAACGAAGGTTGCCAGTTACATATAGCACACAAAACAAACGTGGAATCTTGTTCTCTTTGTCAGCATAAGCCTGTGTACAAATCATTCATTCACATCAGTTTTCTGGAAGGTACAGTCCGCCTCATCCACGGGACGATTTCCTGTTGATCCTAACAATAAAAAAATTGCTACTATTTTAAAGACCTACACTAAGTACCTAGGCACTCTTTGTTTACCTAAGTACCCACTAAGGTACTTTAAAGTAAGTGTATCTGTATGTAAACCTGGTCTTTATTTACTAGTCAGTTTAGACAAGAACTGCAGACTGCCTAGATCTGTTTGTTCGATTTCGCTACTTCTAAAAACTGTAAAGATTATCTTCAAATCGTTTGCTATTAAACGATGGGCTTTTGGCTGTACAAAGCCCACATCTCACCATGCTTCGATTTATTGCCGGTTCTAGTTCTTCGTGGTACCCTGCAAATTTCGAACTATATTGTCATGGTAACCCGAAATGCAGGCGAATTGCGATGATAATTGAAATTGCGATGCTTATTTTTTGCTAAATTTGGGAAATGCAAAATTGACTAAAATTAGGTTGTTCTGTAACATGTTTTCGCGATCTTCCCAATGTGTATCTCTACAAACATTTTTGTAAACACTCCATTGCCTCTTGCATTCATGTAGAGTTGTAATATCTCGATTGAGTGGAAAATGGTTGGGTATTTCCTATTGGTCTAAACGATAATATAGTAGAGATAATCTTCAATTTAAACTTCTCTTGTTAGAATTTTTTTATTGAATTTAATTGTTCTTGAAGTGTCCTTTTTTATAATATCACTGAAAACCAATCCTTATTGAAATTCATTGCTAGTTTTGATCTACTAGAGTGAGTTGATAAATGTCTTCTATTTCCTAGAATCTGTTCAACTATTACGAAGGGTAACTCTAATGGATTTTGACGGTAAAACTGGAACATGATGTATTTTAGATCAAATTAGAAAGTCTGATCGTAACTGCAGTTTAGTGTAACGTAAAATTCAGATAGTTAGTACTTCCTTCTTCAAAACTGTTGTGTATTTAAATGTAGTTAAAAGATGTAAGTTTATAGGAATCAGCTACATAGAATCGCGACACACCTATCATTTTCAACAAGGTGTCTTCGAATTGGATCAAAGAATAAACTGCAAAGAATAAAGTTCTGGAAATATAGATTTCTGAAGTTGGCGCATATTTCACACTTTTGGAAGCTCACTTCGTAGTCATGAACTTTTACGCCAAGCGAGTTAATATTGGAAACATGTCCTTGGTTTAGATCAAGTAGTAAAGTGCAAAAAACTTGGCAATGCAACTTGCAGTATTCCTTCCGGAGATATGTATTCCCCAAGTTGGTGCATATTCTGCAATTAGCAAATAGAGTGGCTCACAAAAGAGAAAAGGACAGCAATTATCTTTGCTTACTGGTAAACTTGCAGGTTGCAAGTAAATCTTGTCCGGCTCAGTTTTAGATTTTATATTTCTAAACAAAGATATTTTGGTGTCCGATGAAATGAAAGTTAGCCGAATCAATAATAACTTAATTTTAGTAACAGTTAATCTTTGATGCAATGTGTCATATGTAGACATTAAAATTCCAACACTATTCTTAGAAACTTTAAGTGGTAGTTAAAGAAAGTCATTTTATATCTTAGAAGCTCTCAGTGTGCCAAACGGCACTATTATTATATGTTACAGGGGTCCATAAGACTTTTCATACTAAACAAGCTACATCAACAACAGGATTAGGAAGTCTTTAGAGTGATTAAAAGCTCACTTATCATCAGCTTTGAAGTTCACGATAAATGAAACAGTAACAACAATCCACAGGTGCTAACCTCTTACAAAACACCATTATCTAATTGTCAGTTTCACTCTAAAATACATAATTTATTGTTCATTACAAGAAATCGTGGTGCATGTAGCTTCAGGTTAGCAATAATGGTGATGTACTAGCACCTACATATACTAACCACTAACCTCTTTACGATCCTTTTATTACTGTCTTTTATAATTTACATGCTTCTGAAAAACCACCAAATCCGCAAAGTATTTTACGCAAAAAACTGACAGCATCCTTTGTTCTACAATCTTATCAACAGACAAGCAAAGACCCCAAGGAAGTAAAAAAATTGCAAGTTGACAGGAATTATTATTACATACACATAATTAATTAAGTATGAACTTTATCTTCCATTATGGTTAGATATTTTTATTCTGGTTAATTCTGATTGGAGGTTCTGCTCACGTAAACATTGTTTTGTTCTGGTTATGCGAAATAAATTTTTTCAGGTAATCTACTATTATGAATTAAATAAAAGCAGCTAGAAAATTCACAGTTTATTATAATATGCTATAAACTATACAATTGTTTCGGCAGCTAAAGCTATTATTGTCAAAAGTAACAAAAATTATAAACTAGCAGGTCGCTATAACAAATACAATAAATAAAAATTAGACAAATTAATATCTAACACTCCCAGTGAAGGATAATTGCTGTGTGTTCAATTTGTTTATTCATTAATCGTTCGTATGTGTTGTTACAAAAGTATAGGGATTTGATATTATTTTGATGTTTGATTGTGTGGTTCTTTTCTAAAAGTATCTGCGACAGTTAAACTTTTCTGGTTGTTTATTTTTGTAGCAGCTTCTGTGTTATTTTTTGTTTTTTGTTTGAGTGTCAATAGGATATATTCTCTTGATAGATGTTTGGATTGTAACGAGTTGCGTTTGTGTACCAAAGATCATCTGTAAGCTGCTATTTTATATGCTTTGTGGTGACAAGACTCATTTGGGATAGTGATGTCTGTATGTATGGGTTTTCTGTATAAATATAGGATTCAAATTCATTGTGTGGGTATTAATTCTAATGGTTGAATCGAAAAAGTTAATAGCACTATTTTGTTCTGTTTCGAATATAAAAGTCATGTTTTGGAGAATGCTATTAATAAAAAAGAACTCATTGATAATCTCTTTCATAAGCTTTCACGACCCTGCGTTATGCTGCGATATAACTGCTAACCCCAAAAAATCAAGATCTTCTCCTGTTAATGATAAATTAGTTTATAATTTTCGTAAAGCAAATTTCGAAATGTTATATAATTTATTGAGACAGGCAAATTGGGACGCGCTAAAAAGTGCGGATTCGGTGGATTCAGCAGTTGCAATGTTTTACTATTCTTTACAACATTATGGATACCTGTGTTCCTAAAGTAAGAAAACGCAAAATAAAATACCCAACATGGTATTCAACAGAAATTAAACGTATGATAAAACTAAAAAACAAATATCATAAACTGTATCGTGCTAATAATAATATAAGATATTTAAATCTTTATAAAAATATTAGGCGCCAAATTAAATACTGCGTAAGGAATGCTTTTAAGGAATATGTTTCATCTACGGAACTGAATATAATTAACGATCCCAAACAATTCTGGAATTACATAACAAGTCGTAATAGAAATTCAAGCTTGCCAACATCTATGTTTGATCAATCCGGTAATAAACTAACTCAAGGAGATGTAATAGCACAAAACTTTGCTGATTATTTTTACAATAACTATCAACAAAACAATATCCATACCGTGAACTCTGAAAATCTATCACATACAAGTAATATCATTAACATTTCAAATTTCTCTGAAGGTGATATAATAATTAATGCAATACGTAACTTAAAGAATACGCGTTCTGTTGGTCCGGATGACATGCCAACATATATAGTTAAAGGTTGCGCTGAGTTTTTAAGTTTTCCATTGGAGATCATTTTTAACCTGAATGTCAAATCCTGTACTTTTAAAATTAAATTACTTCGATTTGGGTTTACTAGAGACTCGGTTGATTTTTTCGTCTCATACTTAACTGTCTCTTGCAACGGCTTTAATTCATCCACCTTTGTTGCACCCTCCGGGGTGCCACAAGGAAGTGTGCTGGGCCCTACATTTTTTATTATATTTATCAATGATATTGTGGATTCTGTTCAATCATCCTGCAAACTGATGTTTGCTGATGACATTAAATTATACGCTAAAATAGATAATCTTAATGATTGTCACCGTTTGCAGGATGATTTGAACAGAATCTATCAATGGTCAATTGATAATTTGCTGTTTTTCAACATAAGCAAATGTCAGTGCATGACTTATTCTCGTAAACGCAATCAAATCGACTACAATTACGCAATGAACTCTACAATACTAAAGCGTACTCAGGTCTGTCAGGATTTGAGTGTTACCTTTACTTCATTGTTGAAATTTGATTTACATATTGAAAATATAGTAAATTCAGCACTGAAACAACTAGGATTTGTAATTCGTAACGCTCAACACTTCCCAAACATCGAGACGCTTAAATGCTTGTTTAATACATTAATAAGATCTAAATTGGCATATGGGAGTCTTATTTGGAATACACACTATCTGTATCTCGACATAAAAATTGAAAGAGTACAAAAACAGTTTTTAAGATTTTGTAATTTTAAATTAGGAAACCCTGTAGCAGATAAACATTATTTGAATTTACTAGTATACTTTGATTTTAAACTACTTTCAAATAGACGTAAATATCAACTTCTTGTACTTCTTTATAAATTAATAAATGGTCAGTTTGATGTTCCTGATCTTCTTAAACAGTTAAATCTTAGAACTGCTGATATCAGAACGAGAAACAATATTCTCTTTTATTATCACTCTAGAACAACTTTTCACTTAAATTCGCCTAAATTATATAATGGCATTCACAACAACTTAGATATTTTTCACTTAACATTATCCAAATTTTCTTCTGTTCTTGGTAGCCAGTTCTAACTTATCAAATAGTAAAGTGTTCTCATTACTATATATGTATATATTTTTTCATTACTATTGTTATTATTTCAATTTCCAGTAATTGGACTTAATGTCTGTGGGAATTAAATTCATTATTATTATTCATTATTAATCTCAAAATAAATGCCAAAAGAAGCTAAAATGTCATCAACATAACGAAACTAAAAGGTAATCGATGGTAGCACGGTTAACCATATAGGAACTGCCAGTCTTGACAATAGGCCCCAGCTTGGCTGAATATTGGATAACCAAATGTCGTTATTACAACATTGGTCCAAGCCTAGGCCAACCTTCAGATCCAACGCCTCGGCTGATTTGTCGTGGCCCAAGTGTCAACCAACGTCTAGGTACCAATTCTGTGTTCTCTAAAATCTGCCCAGAGCCAACCTTCAGCGCCCTAGTCTCGGTTTCTTACTGTTTGCCCAAGTCTCAAAAAATTTTAGTGTTTTTAGACTTGGTTTCTTACCCGCGAACCAAGTTTGGGCCAATCTTCACATATTCTACCAAATCACGCTTGTGAAGTTTTCTGTCTCTATTATATCAGCTAGTAATTAATTAAGAGAAAGATATGAGAAAAGTTAAACTAAAAAACCTACATAGATTATAATAATTATTACTAAATATAAACTCAGCTTTCATATTTTTGCCCGCTTGGTTTCTTTGAAACAAGCACAGACATGAAAAGTTAATAACGCAGCAGCTGCAAGGGGAAGCCTTTACCGACTTATTAGTCAGTGTTCATCCGCCTACCATGAGTGATGTTACCTTTAACCGTTTTGTAATATTATTAATAAAATAATGTCTATGAAATAAAAAGTGTTTATTTAAAGACAAAGCTACGCTAATAAGAATAAATACAATTTTTAGTAGTAAAAATTAAACTTGTATGCTTGAAAATAATTTTTTTAACCACTTTTTTTAATTTATTTGTTTAACACGTAAAATATTATTAATTTCATATAAAATCAGTCTCAGACTTGTTCTTGTGTCACAAATTTTTTAAGTTACGTTGTTATGTTACTAATAATTGAACGAATTAAAATAATTGGTAATCATTTAGAATTTTCGTGTTAATTTGTTTTCTTCATCAAAGCTATTTCATACAAGTCTTAATAAGCTATAGTACAGTATTAAATATTAGGTTGGTCTCATACTCAAAGGTTAGTAATAGCCCGGGTGGGGGGGCTACCGTTGGATTCCGAACCTACACTATTAATGATTGTCAGCCTTGATACCAAAATAATATTAAGAGCGGTCCAATATTGGTTATTTATAGTGATGGCACAGTATATATAACATACAGTAATGTGACTGTCGCAAATAATTTCTATCCACCACACTACATGCTGGCGCGAGTCGGCAGTATGCAGACAGCAGTTCTATTTCAAACACGCAACAGAACGTATCGAAATTACCAGAGCCGGCGTGCAGTATTAGTGCCAGTAAACAATGCATAGCGTTAGTCGTTGTGCCGTCAAAGGCTGTAAAAATACCTCGGAAAGAACTACAATTAGTTTTTTCAGGTTTCCGATTTCAGGTTATTTTTTCCTACATACTATTATTTTTTTAATAAATACGCTCGTAAAAACAATGCCGTATTTAAGAATTCACTTTTGTATATATTTACCAATTGCTTAAAATTGAATTACTAACACGTAATAGAACAAATAAGCGATTACGAAATCGTACATAATAAATTTTTTATGCTGATTTATTATTAAAAGCGTTCAACAATAAAGAATCTAGGTCAACGCCTTATCAACAGGTGTGAACTACAGCGTCTTTTGTTACTCTCAACTGTTAAAAAAGTCAAAGCGTGCGTTAGGATAGTACTTTTTAGTATTTCGTTTGTCATTGTGTCTTTAATTTAATATGAATGAAAATAAATTTTGTTATTATTAATTATTATTATTATAGTGTAAATTGATTTCATCTCCCCTATTTTGTACGTATGTGATTTCGGTGACCTAGATTCTCCCTTTGTTTGTTGAACAGGTATTCAAATTGTATACAGCTATGCATTTGTTCGTAATTATTTCTAAATAAAATGAAATGACTATTGCAACGCAAGAATATGGTTAATGGCTTGAAAGAATAATGTAACTTTAGTTGGTAATTAACGACGTAACAAGAAACAACTCTTCTAACTTAGTTTAATAAATGTTTTAAATATCTAAATTGATTATCGTTTTGTTTATTAGATTCTATAAGTAAAACAACTTCAATCAAATGGTTCACTACACATAATTCTACTTCATATTTTACTATACTATTATATAACAAGAGATTTTGTTTACATATTTGTTCGAGACATTTTATTGAATGCGGCTCTGCGTTTTATTTACCGGCGATGCCGGCCGATAAACGTCGGTCCACTACTTCGTTTATGGGCGTGATATTCGAAGGTGGATTAATAAAATGAATGGTGTAGCATGCAAGTGAATCTACTGATTGTTATATATACTGTGCTGATGGGGTCTCGATACTACCCGAGTGTCGCGACACTTGAGAGTCGAAACAATATGGCGTGAGAAGTGTCGACTCTTCATGATACTTTAACGACACTTAGCCTTTACATCATGCATGCGCTAGTGTAAATGTAATCCAAATGAAACGAGAAGCAGTCAAGATTTATAGCTACATAAATCATAAGGAAACTATGGATTAAAAAACAATTATATGAGTAAATTATGTTATGGTTATATATTTCTGCATTAAGTACATTAAAAGACATTAAATCTATCTATATATATATAAAAGGGAAAGATTGTCTGTCTGTCTGTCTGTCTGTATATATGTATGTATGTATGTATGTATGCGATTTTCTCCGCAACCACTGGACCGATTTGGATGAAATTGGTATCATTGGAAAGGTCTTGGCCCAGAATAGAAAATAAGACCAAATTGGACTCTGATCGGCCATCGTGGTCCGAAATAACAGCGAAAAACCCATATATGGAAGTTAAAAATGGGTACTGAGATTGATGTGACAAGAAAATATATATAGATATGTTGTCAATTGTCAAATTTGGTAATTTTTGAAATTTTTGAAA
Organism: Agrypnus murinus; assembly: GCA_929113105.1. Classification (NCBI taxonomy): domain Eukaryota; kingdom Metazoa; phylum Arthropoda; class Insecta; order Coleoptera; family Elateridae; genus Agrypnus; species Agrypnus murinus. Next base: position 197,994,793 of record OV816025.1, read on the forward strand.
AGCGCAGCAAAGCGCGCCGGGTATTTGCTAGTATATATATAAAAGGGAAAGATTGTCTGTCTGTCTGTATATATGTATGTATGTATGCGATTTTCTCCGCAACCACTGGACCGATTTGGATGATATTGATATCATTGGAAAGGTCTTGGCCCAGAATAGAAAATAAGACCAAATTGGACTCTGATCGGCCATCGTGGTCCGAAATAACAGCGAAAAACCCATATATGGAAGTTAAAAATGGGTACTGAGATTGATGTGAATAGATATGTTGTCAATTGTCAAATTTGGTAATTTGACAATTACAAAAAGTAAAAACATGTAATTTCAATAAAGCGTAGCAAAGCGCGCCGGGTATTTGCTAGTTATTTATAAAAGCAAATACATATTATGAAACAGAAATTTAAAAGAAAAGAAACACATTCTATAAATAACTTGTAATTCAAGTCTATTCATTGGATTTATTATAAAAACTATTTAAAAATGTAATTTCGCTGACGACGTTGGTCTTTAGTCGAGAACGTGTTGTTGTTAAGATTGAAGATGATATTTTTATTTTGGGTTTTCAGCAAAATAAATTGAATTAATTAAATTAATGATCATTGTATTTATTTACACGTGTTTCGACAGTAGTCTTTCTTCAAAATACATTATAGGGTATAAATATAAAAACCTGAAATAATAATTAGGAACTTATTCAACTTCAATTATTGATTTTAATCTATTTTGCTGAAAACTCAAGATAAAATCATCACCGTCAATATTATAATAATACAAAAGAAAAAAATTCACAACAAAATATTTTTATATGTACGTCTCATTCAATGATTGTTGGCCAGTTCTACAAATCTGCTTTTAATTTTTTTTTTTGTAAGAATGATCAAGCAACTTCGAATTACATTCTAATAAGAGCGATACTGTTCGACACTAAGAGTCGTGACACTTCAAGTGTCACGACCACGAATAGTATCACGACACTCGACACCCAAGTTCCCATCACTAGAGGTAAATAACTTATTTACCTTGTGCCAAGACTCAGTATTAGCGTCGGCACTATATTGGTTTTTACTATTGGGCCAAGATGTATCACCAATCTACGGCCATGACTGATTAACAAGCTTGGCACGAAGTTATCATCCCGATTCTAGACCAGCCATGGGCCAGTCTTGGATTTCAGGCTTGTGCCAGAGTTGATAAGCATCGTCCCAAGCCTGAGCCAATCGCGGGCCCTTTGTTATTTTCTATATGGATATGCAACCAACCATGGGTTAGTCGCTTACTAATCGTCCTTATCACATGATGATAAGTTGATATACAATTAAAATCTTTACATTTTTGCAGCAGTTGTAACCTTTTAACTCACCATTTGATAGTTTATCAAACATAAAATCATTAATAGCAAAAGCCTTTAGTTATAATCTGCCTTTGCTTGGAGATTTTAAATTAAGAAGAAATAACATTTTAGTTACAGCTTATTTTGAATAAAATTATTAGTATTCTTTGTTGAATTTTGTTAATTACTGGTGGTTTTTGAGTGTTCCTTTTATTTTAACCATTCTTACGAAAATCAGCTACAAGAGCTACAAGATGGTACTGTAAGTCAAATTCGTGCAATTTTGAATTTATGCCGCCTTTGCTAAACACTTTTTAATATGCATAGACATATTAGCTAATTAAAAGAGAATTAGCTAAATCATCTTTTTGTTTTTTTGAAGGTAAGTCTTGTTATTGAACATAAAATAATTCTGTCTGATACAAAGGTCAAATAGTATATTAATTGAGTGCAGAAAAGTTACTTTCCAACGAGCAATGGACAATATCTTTCCTATGACTCCCTAAATTTTAAGTTCAAAATATTTAGATTTTTAAATTTTCAAGAATATTATATATTTTTAAAAATTTTAAAACAAAATTTTTATGGTTAGGTTTGACACAAAAATAACAATAAAGTTTAATCTTCTTAAACCGTATTTTTAGAATATAAAGTTTAATTCGTTAAACAAGTTTAACAATATGAATAATTATAACTATTATGACATTTCCAGAAGGATAAAGTTAAGTTATCTTGATAACTTATAATCGTATAATCAAGGTAAAGTCTAGTTAAGTTTTTTTCACAAACCCATGAAATAATATTAAATCAAGATTTGGATAAACTTTTCCTAGAATTTACTACCAAAACAAAATTAATATCCAAATTTATATATGTATTCCTTTATGTATTTTGAAGTGAAACCAGCCTCTGCAAATTTAGTTGATAAATAATTCATATCGTGTCAAAAGTGCCTTACTACGTGCACAATTTTGTTTCATAGAAAACATAATCTAACGAACAACTCAAAAGAAAAATGATTTGAAGAAAATGTAAAGGGAATTCCTTTGAAAGACGAAATTCTTTCGACCAATAAACGCCAAGAGTTAATATAGGTATTCCTAGGTATTATCATCATAAACAAAAGGTGATAAGATCTGCGACCACCCACTGTGTGGCAGTGCTTATTTTTCCCTTACCATAAGAAGTTAGTGAACAGGCTAAGAATGCAGTATGTACAGATATTTACTATCTTAAAAGGAACGAAGCACACATTTACATTCGAAAAGAGAAGAAAGATTCGCATAAAAGTTGAAAATTGAATTTTGAAGATCGCAGAAATTAAGCAGTGTAATGGTCATGGTGCCTTGTATAAGAGTTAGTATCCAAGGCAACAAAAGTGAACAAAAAAAGTCAGAAATTAATTCATAAAACAGTCAAAACATTAATTCATTCATTAATTCTTATAAAGAACAATCCCTCTTTTACTCGACATAATACAGTAGTTATTATAGTAGTCAAATTTTTAGTAACCGATACACAAATCTAAGGCCTACCTCGTAAAACTGGATTTAACATTTTAGGGAATCACACGATTACCATTTTTCTAAAGCTTTTTTAAAGCATAACTTTAAGAAAAAGTCGTAATCTCAAATTATCATAAGGTACTTATAGTAGAAGCACGCTTCATTATGTAGTTTACCCCAGGCTATAATTTAATAAATTGCCCTAATAATCTTTCTAAAGCAAACAGGATAAGAGTTTTTTGATTGTAGATGTTATTCTACACCAAAAGAAATAGGTACGAATAATTATGTAATTATAAAATAAAGATAGCAGCTCAGATATGTAATATAAGTATGGTTAACAAATAGTATTAACATTTTCTGAAGATTGCTGAAGGAGGTTAAACATTTACAATTAGGCAGGTGCAAGGTTGTCTTAATCAGTTGATCTACACAAGAATGGTGAAATAATCTACAATCTACACGCCTGCAATCAGGGAAAAAATCCCAAGCTAAGTGATGCATTTGCTAGAGGTTAACAGACTTTCGGTTGAGTATGAATGAGCCCAATAATAATTATCATTTTCCTAATACTTGTACTAGCAATTCATGAAATTTATGTTGTAGCTGATTAGTGATTTGTATTTTACGGTACAGTACTTTGACTTAATACAGCAATCGTGGTATGCTCAAGTTCAGGCGCCTGCCTTTTTATAGCAATATTTGTTTCACTGAATATTCCTGCATCGATTTGATCCCTGTTCAAACTTTCTTGCTGAACCGATCTTGCTTTTTCAATATTTCACTATATTAACGTGGTGGGTGGTGCTGAACTATTAAAATCTTCCTTTACAATGAATTTTTACTTATGGCTACAGTTGACCTACGAACCTTGATGAATATGGAATAAATACAGACGGTCCTAGTCTGATAATTCCAAATCACCTGTTAATATTAAAAAAAGTTATCAGAAGTAATTAATACCACAAGAGCTTTTAATGTTATCGATTTCTTATTTTGTACGAAGATTTTGTTAGTTAGTAACTATACGAGAGTGAGGGCATGGGCTTAGATATTGGAAGGGTAGAGGGGGTATAGCCCTTCAAAGGTACAAATACGAAAATAAAATATTTTTTCAATAACAATCCTTTTGTTGGTAAAGACCTATTTAATTTGCTAATTTCTCTAGGACTACTCTAGACTTACAAATTTAGTTCTTTTTACTTTTAGAATGTTGCTTCATTTTTAGTTTTGAAATCGATATTCTGTTCAATGTTTTATGTTTTTTAAGAAAATATTATTTTATTTTTTCTCGTTTTAGAAATCATGGAACGTTTAATATTTTTTTGTTCCTTTTATTGTCTACTGTTCAAGTTTTTTCATTTTTTCTTTTAAAAATATCTATATTTAAACAAGATACTTTGCAGATCAAAAGTTCAGTTCCAAATAATTTGAAATATTCCTGCGAAATTTAGAACGATTAGAAAATAAATAAAAGACTTATTGGGACGTGCTAATAAATATAGATGACGTTGTAGTAACATTTATGTACAGAAAACCATTGAAAAAAACATCCACCCAGAAGTTTTTTGTAGCTAGAATGTATTATACATCCATATGCAAGGACAATAATACATTCTATCGTTTTCTTGGCGAATGGATTGAATGCCCTTATAAGTTATTCTCGATTACCGCTTAAAATATGTTCAGCCTTTTCTTTACGGGGAATGTTATGTAATTATCTTGATATATAAATGATCACCACGCATATCATTACATTCATAGATTCATAACTTCCATGAAGAAGGCATTGAAGCATATGAATTGCCATAGTAACAGAGTAAATAAACCAGTAATAAATAAAGATTTTATAAGATTATATTTATATTTTACAAGAATCTCTTAAAAATAGCGTATCAACTAGTAAACCAACGCCATACGCTATAGTACAACATCAAGCTGTCTTCGATATGTGGTAGTTGATGACGTAGTTTTTACCTGTTGTTTTTGCTGTGCTGTATACCATTAAAATACAGCACAGTATTTTAATGGTGATTGCAATTTCACGCATAATTTCTTCTAATTTCTTTTAACAACTTACTGCAAAATCTTTCTTTGTTGCGCCCCAATAGGTTTTTAAATAGAAAGGACTGGGCGCGCGATCTTAAACTTTTTTTAAATACAAAGACGATCCAGTAATATCTTATTTTAAAGGTTTTGTAATGCTTAATATATTGCCAAAATTTGGAAGTCATTTTCCAAACAAAGATGGCGGGTTTTAAAATTTTACTGTTTCTTCAATCGAATAATCCATTATTTGCAATAGTTTGTTGTGAAGAGTTATGAGCTTTTCGTGCTAAGCCGTATAATCTCCTCGTTTCGTCCATAATCCCCATGGACAGTAAAATTCGATCCTAATTACTTTCTGTTTTGTGCACTCATCTATAGCATTTAGTACCTGCTGATTTTGGATAATTTAATAGTAGATACGAGCAGATAAGCAACCCACCAAATAAGTTATAAACGGCATCATTTTTATTCAGCACGAAACGAAGATGTCATTCGACTCCCTTTGTGTTTAAGAAAAAAAGTCCAAGTTGGTACCCACCCGCCATTTTAAAAAGCTGAGTTGATATTTTTCTATTTAAAAATTAGTTGTGTTTTAGCTTTTATATAGTGACTCCAAATTTTGTGCAAACCTCAAACAGTTCGGAAGATAGCGGGGGGAGGCTACTGATCTGCATTGTATATATTTTATCTTTCATACCCCCCCCCCTAAAAATTCATATTGTAACGTTCTTTTTAAAATAATAACAAAATGCTGTTTAAATCGTCTATTAATAAAGAAAAGATTATTTACAATGAATGCACTTAATTAAAAACACTATAACTATTAACTATTTAACAAACTATTAAAATGCGAGTTATTTACAAATTTATTTGAGGACTATTTATATAAAAACTATTTATGTATTACAATAATTACTGATTATTCAGAGTACATTCCACTATGCCGGTTAAACATCAACTGCCCCCTTCTACTCGCGATTTCAATTTATATCTTTGATACGATGACTTATACATCTAGAATGTTCGATGACGTGTTGATGAGTCATACACGCAGCTGTTGATAAGTGACGTCGATGAAGCGTGTCGATGAGTCATACTTGCAGGTGTTGATTGATGAGTCATACATGCAGGTGTTATTGGTGAGTCATACAGTTGATGACTCATACATCTAGAATGTTTGTGACGTCATATGTGGGTTTACTATTCGTTACAATATCAACACTTTTGAGTGTAGGGAATAGTAATCTTCCGGTACCTTCCACACTTCCTCTCGAGTGTTTTTGCTAATAAAATTAATTCTGAAGCCGTTAAAGCTGAAGGAGTTGAATTAGTGCAATTATGATTTAATCGTGCGACCTAGTGCACTTTGAGGATATGGAGAATTTGTTCAGGGCGGGTCGTACCGATTAATGAGAATGTTCTTCAGATAACTTATTTAAAGTATTAAATATTGCGAATACGCAGAATGTTAGGCGTTTTAATATTAACAAGTTAACGCCCATCATCTTCTTTAAAGTTTTAAACGACATTTTAAATCATTTTTTATGCCACCATTCAAGTTTAAAAACATTTAATAATAATAAAACCAAAGTTAATAATGTAAGTTATTGCAACGTTCCAAGATTCTGCAAAGTAAACCGTTCAGAATTCAGCTGTTCCAGCAATGTTCATTTTTTAAATAAGTAAGTAGTTTTGGTTTGTGTGATAATTGGACTTTTGTCTTAGTGAACTAAGCATCTATTTAAAGGTTTTAGTGAAATAAAGAACTGCTAGGAGTGCTGATATAAAAGGATTAATGCTACACATGTTTTATGTAAGTTGTTTATACCTGTTCTTGTCGAAATTTCATTTGTTGATAGCGACAATTTGAATTGGCTTTTAGATAAGAAATTCAAAAGAAAAATGTATTTAAAGTGGGATCTCAAATTAAGGTATAATGTAGAAAAAAATAATGCGAGTAGGTTTTTATGATCTTCAACTGTTATGTATATTTTTCTATTGTGTAGACAATTTATGCTTTAACTTATTTCAATATACAGATTTCAAAATTATTAATAAATGCTATAGTTTGGCACGACAAATTGTTGGTGGTCGATTCATTAAATAAATTTTAAAACTAAAAGATCATCGTATTCAAATTGAATTTAACGTAAATTAATGAGGAATCTTTTCCCCAACGGTAGATTTCTCAACCTTTCCGATAACATCAAACAATTTAAATGCCGCCTTATTAATTGTTCTTGCTTTCTATAAGTAATCAGTAAGCTATTGCGACTAACACCCATGACACCTGAATTTAAGTTAAGAATAAGTAAATAATAAGTATAAGTGATTTATTGTGGTTATTTGTTTATTGATATTAAGGGTGTTACAATCCAAGCTCAAACTAACTTTGTCAGTTCTAGAGAAATTAATTCACCAATATCTTAATATCGAAAACGATGCTAAAATCCAGTACATTTTTTATATTATTTTCATAAAATTTTGACATTTATTAATTATTATTATTGTGTAGTGATATGTAAAAAAATTGTTATCCGTGGACATTCAAAGTGGCAGCTGAATACATTAGAAACGGATAATAATTAAACGTTTAGATCGCATTTTAAATAATTTGTGTAACAAGAGAGGCACCCTTTTGAAGTTCGTGCTAAAGTGATTTTAGTTAATATACCGGGTGCTGCATTGTCACACGTAACATTGGAAATTGCATTGTTTAGGACACGTTCCAATACTGGCTTCCCTAAATATTATACAACGAACCTTATATAATGTTACTTAGGTTTTTTGAAGATAATTCAAAGAAGAGTCCGTTTGCCTAATTTCACTTTTTTCTATTAGGTATTACCTCATTTAAAAAATTATTCATAAAAATGTACTAACGGATTTTCGAATATTTCTGCATATAAATTACATGACTTTATTAAGAATAGTTTTTAATCTGTAAAATATGTAAATAAATATTCTATGAAGGCTTTCATAAACTATAAACAAAGATCCAAAATTCAAAAATGTATAATAACTGCAAGTGTGGTTAATAACATCAAGCAAAGATAAACAGAAAAATAAAGATAAAGAATACACTTTAAGTTGTAAAAATAGAAAAAATATATAAATATGCATGCAGCGAATGATTTCATTAAGCAAATTACTTCATAGTTAGAAATTTATTCACATTTTTCCGGAGAATCGTAGCATTTCATGAATATGAATAAGTAACTCTTCGCGTGAGTAACACGTGATTTCCATTTAAATTAATTTTGGCATACTCTTTCAGACTGGTGTCACTGGTGATGTTCGTGTTTAACGCCACTTATTTCTAAAAATTGTAGCTATTTCTGTTGAATTAAAATTTAAATTATCTCGTTTCATTGAAATTTAAAAAAGTTAACGAGATTTCTTTTTTGTTGGTTAAATTACTTCACCAGTAAAATAATAAAAATAAATTATTCACTAGGGGAAATTACAAAAACGAAATGTATTTTGTAACATACGAGTACATTATTCAAGCACTAAATATATAAATATACGGGCTCATTGTTAGCAATCTTTTTGTTTTAAATAAAATTGTAATAAATAATGATCATGTAAATAAATCGAGCTCATATTATTGTGATTTTTAGTCATGTTTTAAATATTTATTGCACTGTTATTCATATGGGTATGGTCTTTTTCAGGGAGTGATTAGTCGATAGAAATTTTAGTTTCCAATGTTTCTGATAAAGAAGTTCAATATGTTCAGACTGTGAAAGTATTTCGGATTTGAACGTTTACACCAATGCTTCTGAAACTTGAAGCGCCTCCTTCAAAGGAACTCTAAATGGTTGCAATAGTTATTCAGAGGTATGCAATATTAAGTACGTATCATCAACAATTGGTACGTGTATTATATTCATTGTTGTTTTCTGTTCTGCAATGCAAAGCAATGGACATTACAGTCGTTAGTTTATCCATAGTTGAAAAAATTCCTCTTGGATTTGTTTGCGTAAGTTATGAACGACAATAGCGAAAGTGTTGATTGACAATTTCAAAATATTGTTTTAGCTGTTGGCTATGGCGAAACTTTGGTTAGTATGCGGCGAATTGTGGTGACTAAAAATGACATTGGTAAAGCTTTAGTAGGCTAATTGAGGTGCGGGAAGGAAATCTTAGAGCTATAGTTGGTGTTTGGGGGAAGAAGGCATTGCAGATGATGTCGAAATAAATAATGATCTTAGCATATGATCTCAAGCTATATCCTACTTCCTGCTGATACTGTTTTCACATAATTGCGTATCAGAACAGTTTCCGGACGAATGTTCGACTGTTCTTCTGATCAGGTTTATTTCTAGTTCTGTTTCAATATCCCATTCATGACTTTCTATGAATATTTCCAGTTAAAATTACGCTTTGCTAATCATTCTTAATCAACCTTATCTTAGCTTATTTTTTTTTGTGAAACCTGTGAAATTCTGTGAATTTAGACGAAGTGCTTGATCTCTATTCAGAACGTGGGTAATGCCTAAAGAGTCGAGAGTCACAATGGCGCTACTATACATATTGCCTACTATCAGCGCAGTAAAAGAAGCAAGCAGGCCATTAAATTCGTTTTTGAGAACTGAATGTAAAGACATTTACCACCCTAGAGGCGTAGAAGCGGGATAGTCAATAGTCAAGTTTATGAATTAATACGTTCATGGGAGTAATTGGACTATAATTTAACAGCTACCTGTATGCAAATTGTTTCGAGATAATTGTCATCAGTAAGTCACATGCCCTTGATAATTCAATTTAAGCAAAACCGATATTCTTTTGAGTTAAATAAAACTAGGTGCGTAGCTTGAGTGAGTAGTGCGTAGCACAGTATCATGATAAAACTAAAATTTCAGGGTTGCAGGTTTGATCTCCGTCGCTAATATCTCATAATAATTATTCATGGATAAAAACAATTTTTTAGCCGCTTAATTTTTAACAATAGCTTCTCCCTCGGAAGGCAATGATAAACCACCTTTGCCCAGGGAATTCCCCTGAAATTAATAAAAAATCCAAGTACTATTACTTTGTGTAGTTCGCAGTCCACTCTAAGGCGTAGGACCCCATTACTTGCGATTACTGAATACGCACAACACAAGTCTAGGAAAGAATCGACAACGCTCTGCAACTGAATATAGCACTCGAAGAAAAACAGAAAAATAAATATAACACGCCGCACACAGGGCTGAAAACCATTCTAGCCGGTCAAAATTATTTTATAGGCTTAACTGAAATCAAATGAATGAAATAGTATAAAAATAATAAAATAATCAAAAAAAAATAAAAAACAAATCTTTTTAGCCACTAAAACTGGATCAGTTTGATACTTTTATACTTTTTCCACGAAAAAGTTATTTACATAATTATGTTATTAAAAAATGAGGTAAAGATGTAAAATAAATAGCATTTACAAAATTCTTCTTTATTTTAAGAAATATCTCACAACTTAAAATGCTTCTTCAATATCTAAATGAAAATACGTGCAAAAATTATATTGTTAATTGTTTAATAACTAACTCTTCTCATTTCGATTGTATTTCAATTTATTCAACAATATGCATGTCGATTTTTAAATGTGTTATTCTTTATACGCAAGAGCTTGCAAGATTTCTAAGTTATAAACCACAAAATAAAACATTTATTATTCGGAAAGTAAAACTCACCGTTTTCTATATTAGAAGTGTATAAACTTACCTTTTTATAAGACTTTTTAGTACTTCAATTCTGTTTTTATAAATTATTGAAACCAATAAAAAAACATTGTTTATTGTTTCCAGCCTTATTTTGTGGAACTCCATCATCATGAAATAAATAAAGATTATTAAAAGTTTCACAGTTTTATTAAAATATAACCTGACAATATTGTTTCGACAGCTACGCTGTCATTATCAAAGGTAATATAATTATAAACAAACACGTCGCTAAGGTAGATACAAAATAGGTAACTAGATAAAATAATAATAATAATCATAATTAAACATCTAATACTTCCAGTAACGGAGAATTACTGAGCTCAAGTTGTTCATTCATTAAAGGTACCTTGAGTTTGTGTTTGTTTTCTCAAAGGCTTCTAAAATGTCTAATTTGCGTTTGTTATTACAAAAATGTAGGAATTTATTATTATTTTGAGGAGTCATTGTGTGATTTTGTTCTAAAAGGTGTTTGGCGTAATTCGATTTTTCAGGATGTTTATTTTTGTAATGACGTACGTGTTCTTTATATCTTATGTCAAAATTTCGAAATGTTTGTCCAATATATACCGAACTACAAAAAGAACAATTTAAACTGTAAATGCCCGATTTCATGATATCATAGAAAAGCAACAAATCATTAATAAAAACCCACAAATACCTAAACTATATGGATTAGTCAAGACCCACAAACAGAATATGCCAATAAGACCAGTTGTATCATACATCAATGCACCTAATCACATTTTATCCAAAAAACTGAACCAGATTATTAACACGATAGGTTACAAATCGAAATACTCTGTTAGAAATTCATTAGAATTAGTAGATAAGCTGCAAAACATACATCTTCCACCACATTCAAAACTTGTTAGTTTTGATATTTGCAACATGTTCTCCAGAATACCACCACAAGAATGTATTCCTTTATTAGATAGTTTCTTGATCAATAGTAATATAGAATTAGTTAAAAGGTAGAGTTAATTCAATTATTTGACCTTTGTATAAGTCAAAATTATTTCACTTTTAATAACATAATTTATTTACAAAAGGATGGTTTACCTATGGGTAATTCTCTAAGTCCTCTATTAGCTAACATATTTATGGACAAGGTTGAAGATCGAATATTTGAATTGAACCTCTCTAAACACATTATCTTCTGGTTTCGTTATGTTGATGACATTTTAGCTTGTTTTGACAGTTCTTTTGAGGTTATCAATGAATTTTTAATTCTTATAAACAGTATCCATCCTAATATAAAATTTACACTAGAAACAGAGCAAAACAGGGCTATAAACTTTCTAGACTTAAATATCAAAATTAACGCAGACAATCTTTTTGAATTTTCCATATACAGAAAACCAACACAAACAGACATAACAATACCAAATGAATCTTGTCACCACAATACACATAAAATAGCAGCATACAGATCATTGGTACACAGAGCTTTAACTATTCCACTAACAAAATCAGATTTTAGCAAAGAGATATCAACCATTAAACAACTAGCACATGCAAATCATTATAATCCGAACATGATTGACACTTTAATTAAACAAAAAGATTATAGGTTAGCTATCAAAAGAATATATCCCATTGACAATCAAACAGAAGACACAAATTACATATCTATACCATATTTTGGCAAAATATCAGAAAAAATTGCACATATACTAAGAAAAACCAACAATTATAAAATAACATTTAAAACCAACACTTAAGGTGCTTGTAGACTTGTACACTTTTCGTATTGCGCAATCTGAAAAATGGCGCAAGTTTGATAAAATAGCAAGTTGCGATGTGTGAACACCGCTGCAAGTTCAAAAATTGCGCAATTTTCAAAGTTTCACGCCACTTTTCTAGTTGCGTACACTTTTAAAATTGCTATGTGTGAGCAGGTACACTTACTAAAGTTGCGCAATATAAAAATTGACCGACGTGTTGGTTATATAAAGTTGCGCAATATCTATTTTAGTGCAACTTTTAATAATTAAATTTAATACTACGTACGTGACTGTTGTGAAACTGGCGTTCTTCTCATAATGGGTGTTTTGCGTTTTAATTAACTGGTTTGTGATTATCATTTTAAAATAATGTCGACTTGTATTATTAAAAATAATAAGAATTATAAGCAAATGGTTAATCTTTAGAATTTCTTTTAAAATGCGCCTTTACAAAAATGACAGCTATTTCTCTCAAGTTTAAATTGTAATGGAAATTTAATTATAAACAAATAAAAACTCTTCAGCGTGTACCTTCAAAAAAAACATTAGAATTGATTAAAATAAATTAGTAAATGATAAAATGAATTAACTAAAATAAATGGAAAAGATAGTAGACATAAAACTATGTATTTTTACTTTTAATAAGTAAGAAAAATTTGATTATCTACATTATAATCTTGTGGTATTTAAATCAAAATGAAGAACGGCCTTTTTATCGTATTCGCAGTACACCAAGAACTAAACGGTAAAATTGTAGCCCTCTCTTATTAAAAGTTGCAGCTTGAGTTTATGAAGAGTGGCGCAACAAAAGAGGAGCATTGTGTGTGAATACCTTGCAACTTTTAAAAATTGCCGTTGACACTTTTAAGTTGCGCCATTCATTTCTGGCGCAACTTTAGACTTATTTTTGGTTATGTGTGAACACAACATGCAATTTTGTAGTTGCGCCACGAAAATGGCGCAACAAAAGTGTACAAATCTAAAAGCACCTTAACACTTTTTCATTTTTATTTAATGCTAAAGACAGAACACATGATATCATGAAATCGGGCATTTACAGTTTAAATTGTTCTTTTTGTAGTTCGGTATATATTGGACAAACACTTCGAAATTTTGACATAAGATATAAAGAACACGTACGTCATTACAAAAATAAACATCCTGAAAAATCGAATTACGCCAAACACCTTTTAGAACAAAATCACACAATGACTCCTCAAAATAATATTAAATTCCTACATTTTTGTAATAACAAACGCAAATTAGACATTTTAGAAGCCTTTGAGATATACAAACACAAACTCAAGGTACCTTTAATGAATGAACAACTTGAGCTCAGTAATTCTCCGTTACTGGAAGTATTAGATGTTTAATTATGATTATTATTATTATTTTATCTAGTTACCTATTTTGTATCTACCTTAGCGACGTGTTTGTTTATAATTATATTACCTTTGATAATGACAGCGTAGCTGTCGAAACAATATTGTCAGGTTATATTTTAATAAAACTGTGAAACTTTTAATAATCTTTATTTATTTCATAATAAAAAAACAGTTCTACAAAAAACACCTTCACGTTAACGAACAAACGACAAATAAATCTACACATATTGGCGCCTTCTTTAGTCTTTAGCACTGACCTGCACTTTATCGGAATTGTCGGATTTTTTTTATGATTATTATTTGCCGTAACGGTATACGGCAGGTACTTACGAGTTCACTAAGCTTTCTACTAAAATGCTAATTCTTAGAATACCTTTGATTTTAATAATGGTTTTTGGAGTTTTGACCGGCTAGAATCAGGTTTCAGCCCTGTGTGAGCCGTTTTCTCAGACAATAAGTAAGAAAATAAAACCGTAGGCCCGGTGTAAAAACAATGTTTGGTACGTTAATATCCTTATTAAGCTTATAAATCATCTAGATTCGTCTAGATTCTAATAATTCGTCTAGATAATCAAAGCAATCGGCGCCAAGAGGTATGAGGACTATTTCGCCACCGCGATTGCCCAAACCAAACAAAACTAAATTATGGTAAAACTGAAATGTTACGACAATTATGAAATGTCAATGGCAATGAAAGAGTATACTGTACAATTTTTTAGTGAAATTTAAAAACCAAATCAATAAAATTTGAGATTTCCTTCAAATACTGCTTTTTCAATGTAACATATTTCTTTAAATATAAATAAAAAACTTGGTATGTGCTTTTGACCAGATAAATTTGTCAGAATGATAATTCATATGAATTGGTAATGTTCTGCATAGGAAGATTTGTTACTAATATCTAGATCTCCGGTTATTATTATTATCGCTACATAGTTATTATATCCAATGGGCGATTAATATAGTGCCATATAGTGTCGATTAGTTTTTTGTCAGCCGTATCTAAAGAAAGTTATCAAAATATCAAAAAAACGATCAAAGCCAAGAAAAATATTTCTTACGTGACATAGCCCTATACCTTTATTAGTAAATGGCACAAGAACTGACAAATAATTTAGGTGTACTGTAATAACTTTGCAATAACTTCTACCAACCAATAAAAGAAATCGTCAGATTTGCAGACGACACAGCCAACGTGACAGACATCAAGACTTCATATCAGGATCCTAAACTTGCTCCTAAATCTCAACAAGCACATCTGAACGAGTTTTTCAAATAAAAGCTCTAAATGATATAAATTAAGTCTAGAAGTCAGTTCTTGTTTTTTTTCCGATAAAAAGAAGTGTCCACAATGTCAACATGTTAACCAAATATGTATAAGCTGGCCATAAAAATGAAAACTTGACCTTTTCTAATTTATAAAATATAATAAAAGGATTAGTTAAAATTTTCACAAAGTTTTATTAAATTATTAACCTGAATTCAATAAAACTTGTGAAACTTTTAACTAATCTTTTGATTTTTATTATATTTTATGATTATGGAGTTCCACAAAGTAAGGCTGGAGACTGTAAACTCGTTTCTAATTTATCCAACTTTTTCCATCTTCTTTAATAACTGAGAAAGAAGTACATATCCATTTGGTTTTGGATACACTGTATATACTTTAATGATTTCTAATTGCTGCAATTAGCTGAAGTCAAATTACATGGTAGTTTCATGATGCCAGATGCTTCATAATAAACAAATTCTTCCATCTATACCATACCCACCTCTCCATTCTTGCTCATATCTTTTATTAACTTGTTTTATAATCTTTTTTATTATTGAATATTGACGTTATGTTACGGAATTCCAACTTTCCTATGATGAAACCATCTATATCTTCAGCTCCCGACACGACTGCAGCTGCTTCGATAACAATCTTCACTATTCTATTGACTGAGAATGGCCAGGAAACATGAGCAATCAATGATAGGTGTTGGTATCTTAGGTCAAGCTCTCCTAATATTGTTTATTGTTTCCAGCCTTATTTTGTGGAACTCCATAATCATGAAATAAATAAAGATTATTAAAAGTTTCACAGTTTTATTAAAATATACCTGACAGTATTGTTTCGACAGCTATGCTGTCATTATCAAAGGTAATATAATTATAAACAAACACGTCGCTAAGGTAGATACAAAATAGGTAACTAGATAAAATAATAATAATAATCATAATTAAATATCTAATACTTCCAGTAACGGAGAATTACTGAGCTCAAGTTGTTCATTCATTAAAGGTACCCTGAGTTTGTGTTTGTATATCTCAAAGGCTTCTAAAATGTCTAATTTGCGTTTGTTATTACAAAAATGTAGGAATTTAATATTATTTTGAGGAGTCATTGTGTGATTTTGTTCTAAAAGGTGTTTGGCGTAATTCGATTTTTCAGGATGTTTATTTTTGTAATGACGTACGTGTTCTTTATATCTTATGTCAAAATTTCGAAGTGTTTGCCCAATATATACCGAACTACAAAAAGAACAATTTAAACGGTAAATGCCCGATTTCATGATATCATGTGTTCTGTCTTTAGCATTAAATAAAAATGAAAAAGTGTTAGTGTTGGTTTTAAATGTTATTTTATAATTGTTGGTTTTTCTTAGTATATGTGCAATTTTTTCTGATATTTTGCCAAAATATGGTATAGATATGTAATTTGTGTCTTCTGTTTGATTGTCAATGGGATATATTCTTTTGATAGCTAACCTATAATCTTTTTGTTTAATTAAAGTGTCAATCATGTTCGGATTATAATGATTTGCATGTGCTAGTTGTTTAATGGTTGATATCTCTTTGCTAAAATCTGATTTTGTTAGTGGAATAGTTAAAGCTCTGTGTACTAATGATCTGTATGCTGCTATTTTATGTGTATTGTGGTGACAAGATTCATTTGGTATTGTTATGTCTGTTTGTGTTGTTTTTCTGTATATGGAAAATTCAAAAAGATTGTCTGCGTTGATTTTGATATTTAAGTCTAGAAAGTTTATAGCCCTGTTTTGTTCTTTTTCTAGTGTAAATTTTATATTAGGATGGATATTGTTTATAAGAATTAAAAATTCATTGATAACCTCAAAAGAACTGTCAAAACAAGCTAAAATGTCATCAACATAACGAAACCAGAAGATAATGTGTTTAGAGAGGTTTAATTCAAATATTCGATCTTCAAACTTGTCCATAAATATGTTAGCTAATAGAGGACTTAGAGAATTACCCATAGGTAAACCATCCTTTTGTAAATAAATTATGTTATTAAAAGTGAAATAATTTTGACTTATACAAAGGTCAAATAATTGAATTAACTCTAACCTTTTAACTAATTCTATATTACTATTGATCAAGAAACTATCTAATAAAGGAATACATTCTTGTGGTGGTATTCTGGAGAACATGTTGCAAATATCAAAACTAACAAGTTTTGAATGTGGTGGAAGATGTATGTTTTGCAGCTTATCTACTAATTCTAATGAATTTCTAACAGAGTATTTCGATTTGTAACCTATCGTGTTAATAATCTGGTTCAGTTTTTTGGATAATGAATGAACAACTTGAGCTCAGTAATTCTCCGTTACTGGAAGTATTAGATATTTAATTATGATTATTATTATTTTATCTAGTTACCTATTTTGTATCTACCTTAGCGACGTGTTTGTTTATAATTATATTACCTTTGATAATGACAGCATAGCTGTCGAAACAATATTGTCAGGTATATTTTAATAAAACTGTGAAACTTTTAATAATCTTTATTTATTTCACTCTCCTAATATGTTTGCGAGGATCTGTTATCATTGCTAAAAGTATTGTCACATCTATTACATTTATCAATTGTCACACATATGTAGATCCATCCTTATAAGATGACTTCATTTTTATGATGAATCACATGAGACTATAGAGTTTAACAATATATGTATTTTGCCAGAACCTCTAAATACTTGGAAGGATTCTTACAAGATACATCTAAACGTAATAGTCTGCTGCAAACACGCCTATTGACACTGCTTGGCTAATTTCGTAAAAATATTTCCAGTCAGTGCTTAAATTCTTAAAATCAGCTTCTGCAACTGTGTTTATATTGTGTTTTGTTTTATGATATTCTAAAGTTTACAGTTCTTTCTATTTCCGAACTGTTTTCCTATTTCGCCGAAAAATCCTCTAGAACCATTAGTAGTTTCATGCAATTGTTGAAATAAGTCTTAATGGAAGCTCATTCACATGGTTAACAGAAGTCCCATCGGCGTCGTATCCAATTTCTGTTAAATGTGAAGTATCAATCTCATTGCTTTGTAAATAGATAAAATTACACTTGCAGTACGCTCACTCAACAGACGATATATTTTGAACTTAGTTCTTGCACTAATGCCGTGTATTCTTGTTTAATGATCCTGCGATAGTTTTTGTTTCCTTCTTTTCGTGAGTCATAGCCTAGTATTTTGATCCATCGAAATATAATCAAAACCAAACTTGTCTTCTTTCAATAGTTTCGTCCTGTTTGTTTTTGATTTCTTAGAATCATTCTGTCAATTATCTTTTTTTATTCTTAACAGAAGATCTAGCCATGTCTTCTAAAACCGCATTTGCAATTAAGGTTGCATTCTTGTCCGATACCCCTGTTCTAGATAGCTGTTCAGTGAAGGTACCTTTTTCGAGTTATTCTCTAAAAGGTCATTTTCAGAAGATATAGATGGTTGGTTACTCTAATCAAGATCACATAATAGATTTTCATTGGCCTTAAGTTGAAGATTTGAACATCGTCCCCATCAGAAGATGATACTTTTGCTGAAATTTGGTGTTCGTTACAACTTTTCTGAAGTTTTTGTTTTTTTAAAGCTCCCTTTTCAATTCTACTCGGCGGGTTTTTATACAATTACAAAGGGAAAAATACTTAAATTTTCAGGCTACTTTTCCTAGACTTAGTACACTTTTCTAAATTTGTACATTTATCATAGTAGCCTCTAATCTATCATTTTAATATTGTGGCAAACCACTAGAATAAAAACTCTTTTAAATTTTTAAAATTAAATATTTTCAACAGTAGGTTCCAGATTCCGGTATGACGATTTTAAAACAATCTGAACTTACAAAGAATATATCCTTAAATTCTCGTATGTTGATAAAACAAGATACTCTAGGGTTAATTGTTGTGGTTCACCAAACACCAGACACTAACATATGTATTTTGCTGTTAACATTTAATTGTATTGTCAACGGTAGTTGCATTTCTTACCACATTTTAAATACGATTTGTTTAGATACCGTGCCGGTACAATTAAAGTGAGGTTACAACAGCGCTGCTTGACGTTTATTTTGTTGTACTTAATAGATATTTTTACGATCTTTACCAAAAAGAAAACTATTGATATTTACAATTTAGATTTAAATTATCCTCCTCTACTATTAGCTGCTCCATTATTATTATTACAAATATTCAATTAGGTTATGACACTCTATATTTGACAAGTAAATTTAAATATATCAACCAGTAACCAATTTCTTATCATTCAGTTAAATATCTACCGGTGAGCAGCACCGATTCATCACCGGTAAGTCTGCTGAATGCGGCCAATGGTGCATCACAATTACAGAAACCTGTAATCGCTCTCTTTAGTTTAATTTGAAATTCAGAGTGACCCGGAAATTGTATTTTTCCTAATTTGCTGTGTTAACAAAGCTATTTCCGCATCCATTTTGGGTGTGGAAATGAACCATTCCCAAACCCGAAATCTAGGGACTTTTTTTCGGTTGGTAACATACTGACATAAATTGTACAGGATGTCAGATGTCAGTATGAGTTTGTGGTTACAGGTTATGGCTGCAAGCCAGACAACAGAGAAATCGTTGGAATCATTGAATTTAAGTTTTAATTACTATTTGCAAAAGTACAATTATTATAAACATTTATGTTGACAGTAGAACTATCAGTGGAGTTGATAATTATACCGTGAGTTGAGGAAACATTCTCTTCATGGGTATTATTCCCCCCAACAGTGACTTGGCCGTTTTGTGCTGGAGTGCTCTCTGTTCTCTGTAATACTGTTTCAGAGTCATTTGAATTAGTGATCGTGGAACAGCCAGGGAGTTCAACGTTTGTTTCCTGGACAAACATTTTTGAAACTTCAATTGTGTTGCTTAAAGATGAATCAACATAACCCTCAGCAACTGCTGAGCTTTTCCATCCTCCAAAGCGTTTAATCGTCAAAAGATCACCGCCACTGTTTGCTACATGCGTAGCACTCGATCTCCGAAAGCAATGGCCTGTGAATAGGTGAGGATCTGGGAGCTGAAGAAAGGTAGCAATTTCTTTCGGAATCTTTCCCATGGTATTAATACCAATGGGACTATTAATACATAACCGTTGCGGTAGGTTAAAAAGAAGCGGTCATGTTTAACAGTCTTAGGACGGAGACTGTTATACTTTTTAATCAATTTGATCCAGTTTTTGTCTGTTATGGCAAACATCCTAGGAACATAGTTTTTTGTTTTAGGTATATTTACGAGAATGGAATCTGATTTAAAATCTAGATCATTCAGGGACATATTTGTAAGTTCATCTCGCCTACAGGCGCCGTTGTACCCCATTATAAGGATAACCTACAATGTAAACCTATAGTGACACTTGAAAAGCAAAATTTGAAACCTACCTTCATAGCCAGGTATTTTCTATTATCGGCTTCCGCTATGAATCTTTTTATATCATTCTCCTCAAGAATTTTTGATTTTTTAGGGACATATCCCTGTGAAGAGCGTTTTAATAGGGCTTGAAGTTTTTTATAAGTGGAAATATCCACATTTTTATGGACATTCAGGCATGTTCGCAGCATTGAATACCTGCTCCATAACGTAGATGGTTTATATTTGTCTCGTTGCATATTGAAGTATGCTAACAGAACATTTTCTGATATCCCATTTATCCCATTCTCGGCACACCATTTTTGAAAATGTTGAAATTGTTTTTTATATTTGCCATGAGATTTCACGGGCAATAAATTTAGCATACTATTTTCTGCAATTTGCCGTATTTCTGGTGGGGTGCAAGAAATTTCTGAATTCATCTTCTAACTAATTTTGCACTTCAACGAATTTAACTTGCAAAAAATGACATTTATAGTGAGTCTACTTGATTCAAATTTAAAATTTTGTTTTAAATGGAGGCTTTGAAATAAAAGTGTCACCAACCGTTGCAAAATTCCCTAAATTAGCAAAATTGATTTTATTTGTATTAAAAAGCTATTTTATTTGCAAATTAGGAAAAATAACATGAAAAATTCGTTTTGTAAAACTTCCGAGCACTCGTCCTTTACAGGCACTCCTGCCTACGGCAGTCGTGCTGCAAACTGGACTCGTGTCGAAATAAGAGTTTTACAAAACTCGTGTTTCAATATACTATTGAAGTATGCACTCCACAACCGAGATTTTGGTAATTTCAAGCGAGCGCGGTGGTACAGCTAAGAGGTAATAAAAAGTTACAAAGAAATTGTTAGGTTGCAAGTAAAGAAGAGAAATTATGTTCGGGTTTTAAGTTCTAACGTGTATGCGGTTCGGCTAAATGTCTCAGTTTGAATATTTTCGAATTTTTGGGCGAATTAATCGAGCGAATTCATGAATGAAAGTCATGTTCTTTAGTTGATCTCCACCTCGTACGTGATTTTCATCGAAATCCGTGAGGTAGACCTGTTATACTGATCGATTTCGCATGGAATTACCCAATAATGCTCTGTACTTCAGTCACTTTACACTAAGCATTATTCAGAACGAAGAATAGGAAGAAACTATAAACATAGACTAAACAATACACAAATTGTGCATATTCATCTTTATGTTCAGCTTCTGTTTCTGGAGAATCATTGAGATCCTTCAAGATATGCATAAATCCTTTAAAGAAATCACTTTTTTGAAGATGTGAATTCTAGATCGAAAGATATTATTTGATATCTTCGGCCACTTTTGGTTGGATGGTTCTCAAAAAAATTCTCTACTGAATTATTATAAACCTATTATTTATTAACGCATAAGAGCAGCAATCAAGTATTTCCTTTGTTTTTAATTTAATTTTTTGCTACTTTTAATTTTCTCTAAACAAATTGCTTATCCAAATTAATTTTAATAAGTAGTATATTCATTTTAATGGTTTACCAATTAATTTAGATAAGTATAGTTAATAATGAAGTAGCTCGTGGTCGTGATATTGATAGAAGAAAAAACACGCCCGACAAAGAATAACGAAATAAAACCAACAAAGGCTGTGGAATGCCGTAGGAACAGATCAAGTAGGCAAAGAAACCAACGCAACAAAACCTTGTTGATGGTGGTGGTGTGAGGTCACGGAAACCTCACCTTCTGACAGGTGCGACTGTTTGTTCGTTTGGTTGGTTGCTTGTTGATTTCTTTATACTACTTGTTCAAAACAATGAAGCAAAGACTTATTAATGTAGAGAAATATTACTATAACATGCGATTGTGCTTGTTTTACAAGGGTGGGCTTGACCAACCATTCCGAATCGTTATATTTGTAAGTTACTGCTCAGGATGTTTTAAACTGCTTTGTAAAAGGATAAAGCAAGAAAGATTGCAAATGACCAGTAACTTTTAACGTTTTAACATAGCCCAGGCATTATAGCATCTTTTTTCAAAACTCTGACATTTTAGGTGTAAAGCTGGATTTTGGCATATAGGTAGTAGGTACTTGATGTCCTTTATAACATATCAAAGTCCCCATGCGTGGGACGCTTGCTTCCTTGGGGATAACGAAAAACTACCCTTTTCATGAAATAAAATTTTGATGATTTTTTAACTTTAACTCATAATATTTCGTAAACTATTGAAGATATTACATTCAAATTTTAAACACAGTAAATATAAAGTGTTTAGTACGTCACTGTTGTACTAAAAAGAATAAATTGTTTATAACAAACGCGAAAATAAATAGTTTATTATTGAACGTAAATTCTGTGTAGTGAAAAAAGTAATCCACTACTAAAGCTCGTTCTGTTAGGAATTTTGGTATACATATCGCGAAAGATATGCCCAGAAAGGTTCATAATTATTTTTAGTGAAGGAATAAAGTCAATATGTTGTCTAGATTACGAGTTATGAATTTTATAGTTTAATTATAGGTGTCATGCTGGATTTAGGTACATAGGTAGTACTTGATGTTATTTATAACATATAAAAAGTCTCCATGCGAGCAAACCTTGTTTCCTTGGGGAAAAAGAAAAAACTACCCTTAACTCGCATTTTAGGAAAAAAATCGTAGGTCGCGATTTAATTGAGATAGCTATTCTCATTTTTAACTTAAAATATGCAGAATATTATACCAAATCAGATGCAAGTGTCATATATTTAATTATACGAATATTAGCGAAAGAGGGAGGGGAAAGTACTGTTAGAGTCAGAGACATGATATCCCAGTGAATACCGATCAACTCTTTGTTCGGCTAACATGTATTTTACAATCTGCCTCCGAATTTGAAGATGAATTTGATCTCGCCCCGAATCCCTCAGCATTATTTAATGGCATATATATGAGAAAAACTGTAAAATCCGCCTTGCAAGATTTGATATCAAAGCAAATACCTTGTAAAGATTCTGTCCCTAATGGAACTAGATTTGTTATTGCTGGTGGTTATTGATTACACAAGGTTATACGGCAAAGGTCAGCCACGTGTGATAAATCTGTTCTGCTTACATAAGTTACGTTTTGGCAAACTACAGCTGACGGAGTACAGTAGTTTTTGATGGCTATGAAAGTAGTAGCACAAAATGTCAAGAACAACAGAGAAGAGGTGCAAAAGCTCGATCTGTCGATGTAATTTTTGAACTTAATATGGTTGTATCATCTTCACAATCAGAATTTCTGGCGAATTCGAGGAACAAAACTCGATTAATTCGGTTTCTTTCGGAAAAACTAAAAGCTTCTGGAATTAATGTAATGTCGATGAATATCCTGTCTGTATTGTGGGGACAGATACTGATTTCTATTCTGATCTTGGCAATTCTTCCGCCTACATCTGATGCTGTCCGATTTCACATATATCGAACCTACTTACAGGTGCAGTAGTGGCTGGGCAACGATTTACCTCCCACAGAATGGGGCTGGATTTGTATAAATGGTTAATTAACACCGTTTGCTACTCCCTTATCACCTGCTCCAGAAAAGCTGCTTCATTTAATAAGCTGTAATTGTAAGGCAAACTGCAGCAAAAACAGAGTGCGCCGACTAGTTAAAGGAGCGCATTGTGCGACGGGCCAGAATTCAATCAAACATTACACACGTTATTATCCATGTTTAAAAGAAAGTAAGGATATCATGATGTTCAGAAAACACAGACCTACAACATTTATTTGAACATTTTTTTGGTCACGAACCTTGTTAAAAAGTTATCGCAATATATCTTCATGTGATTCATTTTTTAGTTGCAAAATTGAGCTATTTCTTCCTCCCTCTTGCGATGATATTCTTATAATGAAATATATGATAATTGCATCTGATTTGGTATAATATTCTGCATATTTTTAGATAAGAATGACATCTCTATCTCAATGACTTCGCGAACTACGCTCTTTTTCCTAAAATGCGAGCTTAAGGGTAGTTTTTTCGTTATCCCCAAGGAAGCAAGCGTCCCACGCATAGGGACTTTTGATATGTTATAAAGGACATCAAGAACTACCTATATTCCAAAATCCAGCTTTACACCTAAAATGTCCGGGTTAAAACCTACACAGCCTGGACTAATACATGTCATCATCATCACCAAACACGAATATCATTCTTTTATTTTAAAGCCAATAAACATCTACTATCCATTTTTTCTCTAGAGTCCTCTGACTTTGATACCGTATTGCTCGAGAACTACTGAAGCAAACTAATATTTTAAAAACGAGCAAATAGTAAATTTATTTCTACATGTAACAGTAAAATATATTTGTAACTGATATAATTTTATTTTTATAGGACGATACATAATAAAAGGTATCCATTTTTAGGGAAAATTTCATTGAGAATGAGTTAAATATTTTTTTCTGAGAAAGTATATCTCATATATCTATGAGATTTTTGTAGGGGCTAAAAAGAAAGCTGCGGTTGTTATTCTATTAATTTTCGGACAAAAAAGTGTTTTATTTAAGATATATATGGAAAAATAAGGAACTATGCGATCTGGTTTATTAATGGAGAGAGCGTCAAATTTTTTTCGCTAAATTAACACTTTTCATATGTAGACATTATTTCCTTTAAAGAAATTTTATTTAAAAAATTTTAACAATAAAAGAGCAATAATAAAAAACCGTTTTTTGTCGAATCCGCTTATCATTAAAAATCGATTTTTTGTTTCCGCATTTTTATTATTAAAATTAGGAACATTTTTTTGAAAACAATAATGTCTACACATGAAAAGTGTCTTGACGCTATCTCTATTAATAAACAAGAACGCATAGTTCGCTATTTTTCCACATAAATCTTAAATGAAACGCTTTTTTGTCTGAAAATTAATAGCATAAGAACCGCAAAGTTTCTTTCTAACCCCTACAAAAATCTCATAGATATATGACATATACTTTCTGAGAAAAAAATTAGTGAACTTACTTTCAATGAAATTGTCCCTAAAAATGGGTACCTTTTATTGCGTATCGTCCAATAAAAACAAAAGTATTGTAACGTTCTTTTTAAAATAATAATACAAGTGCTGTTTAAATCGTCTATTCACAAACAAATATTTATTTCTATACACTAATGAATACACTATAAATTAACGCTATGATTATAAACCATTAAAAACTATTATTTACAGACTATGAATTTCTAATACAACATTTATATTCACTATTTATTTTGTAATACACAGTTAATGACTTGCTGTTGACTGCCCCTTTTCTCCGCGACGTCGACTTTATACCATCCTATAAACGTTCCAGAAATCGCCCGAACATACCATGTATTTCTAGAATACACCAGAATAAACCACGTCTGATTTACATACTTGTGCGATGCGTCATTTTCTCGAAGGCGGCAGAACACACCACCTGTCGCTCGAAAAGAGGTTCGTTCCTTTTCTCTCTTGTTACACTGCCCCCCTCTTCAAGTCTGTTCTGTCCCAGAACAGGTTTTATGCTCTGGTTCCTGTAGAACGGGTCATGACGATATCGACAGTCTTCTCCTCGACTACACGTTCCATTACGGTAGAAATAACAGTCTACACTCTTCGTTGGCCTTAATGCGGGTTGTGGGTCAAAATTGCAGACGAAGATCTTGACGTCCGTACCTCTAAAGACAACTTCCAGCATGTTTCTAACGATTCTCCAATCCAGCTGGTCCCGCCCACAGCCGAGTTTGGGAACTGCCAATTTGTTAATTCCCCTGGTAAGCAACTCGATCCTCAAATTCCATAGTGCCCTCCACAAGTCGGCGTAACTCGGTTTCTGGTAGTAAAACTGCTTGGTTACCAAGTAGTAAATGGATCGGTCATGATCAGGCAAGCGTAAGGATTTACCAACAGAGGGATTTTGTTCTCGAAGTTCATTCAGCCATCCAAATTTATTTCTAAACACTACTGCGATCCCCCAGGACATACGGAGATCCGCGGAGACACAGTGGGCAATGGAATAATTACCAGGGACCCGGAAGAGATCTTGTTGCATCTCAGTCGTGACTCCGAATCGCGCTTTTCTAGTTCCAGAGAACGCAGCCATAAATTCTCTAAAGGTTCGCTGATCATCTTCACGCCTTACGGTATTGATAGCCACCTCAGCCTCATCTTTCCGATCCGGGACTGCGTCATTATTTCCCTCATAGTGCGCCAGACGATTGGAGTGTACCACCTTTGGTTTCCCCCTTGGCAATTTCTGGATGCGATAAATCAAGTCATTTATTCGTTTCTTCACCTGGTATGGACCCTCCCAATTTCGCTGTAACTTTGGAGAATAGCCACGACGCCTTTGCGGTTTGTATAACCAGACAAGCTCTCCAGGTTGAAACCCTCCTTCTTGGGCTCTCACATCGTACGTAGCCTTCATCCGGTCACTCGCGATTCGACTATTATTTCGGGTTCGGTCGTGAATATCCTCCAACTTCTTCTTTAAGTTGATGACATAATCATTCCCGGCTACCTCCTGCTCTATAGGTGGAGACCCAAATTCCAGATCACACGGTAACCGTAACTCGCGTCCAAACATTACAGACGCTGGTGACTGACCGGTTGTTTCGTGGACCGATGCACGATAAGCCATCAGGAACAGATGCAGGTATTGGTCCCAGTCTCGTTGATGATCGGAGACGACCTTGGCCAAATATTTGCCCATTGTCCGATTCATGCGTTCTACCATTCCATCGGACTGCGGATGTAACGGTGTGGTCCGAGTCTTGCGAATGCCCAACAATCGACAGACTTCTCCAAAGAGTACAGACTCGAAATTGCGGCCTTGATCCGAATGCAGCTCCATGGGCACTCCGAAGCGACTGAAAAACTCTTTGACTAGTACGTCAGCAACAGTCGCAGCTTCCTGGTTTGGTAGGGCATATGCTTCTGGCCATTTGGTAAAATAGTCCATTGCCACTAATATGTATTTATTCCCATCGTCGGTTTCGGGAAATGGTCCGGCAATATCTATGGCTATTCTTTCCAGAGGACTACCCACATTGTACTGCCTCATAGGTGCTCTTCGTTTCCCCAAGGGTCCGTTACCAGTGGCACATAGTTCACATTTCCGGCACCACTCCTTCACGTCTTCTTTACAGTTGACCCAATAAAAACGCTCCCTAACTTTCTCCAAAGTCTTTTTCACACCGAAGTGTCCTCCTGAGGCACCGTCATGGAGATGTCGCAATACTGTAGCCACTCGGCTTCTTGGAACCACGAAC
Organism: Agrypnus murinus; assembly: GCA_929113105.1. NCBI lineage: Eukaryota > Metazoa > Arthropoda > Insecta > Coleoptera > Elateridae > Agrypnus > Agrypnus murinus. The sequence goes on from OV816025.1 coordinate 198,022,388, forward strand.
TGAGACCTAATGGTGGTGCCATCTTCACTCTCCAGTACTCGCTTCAGGAGATCGTCTTCCACCTTCAAGGACTCCCATTGGGCCCAATATGCTTTGAGCGTTCTGTTGAAAGGGCTGACGGCCCCCCAGGCAGGCCTTTCTCCCACGCGCTTCCATTCCAGTACCATTTTTAGTTCGGGATCAGCCTCCTGCTGTCGTTGCAATTCCTCCGGCAACCAATTGTCGTTGACGATGGTAGTCCTTAATACTTGGCAAACCCTCTCTTCCAAACGAGAGCAATGACGGCAATCCGTTGGACAGGGTCTTCTTGAAAGAGCATCGGCATTTCGATGACTAGTGCCCGCTCGATGTTCGGTGTCAAAGTCGTATCCTTGTAATCGTTCGATCCACCTTGCGACCTGGCCTTCAGGATTACGGAATTGCAGAAGCCATTTCAACGCTGCATGGTCCGTCCTCAATAAAAACTTCCGTCCGTACAAGTATTTGTAAAAGTGCTCAACGGACTTCACGACGGCCAATAGTTCTTTTCTGGTCACACAATAATTCCTTTCGGCTTTAGACAAAACCTTACTAAAATAGCCGATGACCTTTTCTTGTCCATCCTGTATCTGAGAAAGTACACCCCCAATGGCCAGATTACTTGCATCTGTGTCAAGTATGAATTTCCCTTCTGTCCGTGGATAGCTCAATATTGGTGCGGTTGTCAGGGCACGCTTCAGCTGTTGGAAAGGTGTTTCACACTCTCCGCTCCAAACATACTCGCGTCCATCTTCAGATAGCCCTGTCAGAGGCTTCGCTATATTGGCAAACCCAGGAACGAAACGCCTATAGTAGGTACATAACCCAAGAAAACTACGAACTTGGTGTTTATCTTTCGGTGTTGGCCACTCTTGAACTGCACGAATCTTATCGGGGTCGGCTGCCACTCCGTTTTGTGATACGACGTGCCCGAGATATTTCACTTCCTTTCTGAATATGTGGCACTTTTTCGAACTCAGTTTCAGATTGGCTCCACGTAGTCTTCGGAACACTTCCTCTAGATTTTTCAAATGTTCGTTGAATGATTTTCCGACTACAATCACATCATCTAGGTATACCAGGCAGGTCTTCCACGACAACCCTCTCAGGATGGTCTCCATTAGACGCTCAAAGGTGGCCGGAGCGTTACATAGACCAAAAGGCATAACTGTAAACTGCCATAGTCCGGAACCAATAGTGAACGCGGTCTTCTCCCGGTCTTCAGGTTCCATTTCAACTTGCCAATAACCGCTCTTCAAGTCCAAAGTCGAAAACCATCGTGAACCAGACAGGGTATCCAACGTGTCGTCGATGCGTGGTAAGGGATAGCTGTCTTTCTTGGTCACGTCATTAAGCTGCCGATAGTCCACACAAAATCTCGTTGACCCGTCCTTCTTACTGACCAGGACCACCGGTGATGCCCATGGACTGCTGGATGGCTCGATGACCCCTTGTTCTTCCATATCGGTAATAATCTTTTCGGCTTCTGCTCGCCTTGCTAGAGGTAGACGCCTCGGCTGCTGACGGACAGGCATAGAGTTGCCTGTATTGATTTTATGTTTTACTATATTTGTTCGTCCCTTCTGGCTATCGTCAAGAGCGAAGATATCTTGGTATCGGTGAACCAAACCCTGTACCTCTTTCACTTCCGTTCTGTTAAGGTCTTCGCACGAACTAGTAACCATACCCACTAATTTTCCACCATGGTCTTTGGGCGCTGGTTTTGGAACATCAGCCATACACCTGGCTACTCGAAATACTGGCACACACTGTCCCACAAGGGTACTCTTCTTCAATGTCACCGGATCCACATTAACATTCATAATTCTCACCGGTACTCTCTTTCCAACCTTGATCAGCGCTTTTCCCACCAGTATGCCACTATGGATCTTCTTATCACAAACAGGCTCCATCATTCGCACACATCCTACCCGAAGATCTCCATCCAAACCCGCCTCGACAACCATCTCGCTTTGACCCGGCAATATCACATCTTCAGTCAGCAAAACCCTTACAACCGGATCTTCTCGTGGGTGCAAAGGAAGTTCTTCGTTACCGACCTTCAAAACACCCTCTTTCAAATCCAACGTAAAACCAAATTTTCTCAGGAGGTCCATTCCCAAGATGAAGTCATCAGTGATATCGGCTACCAGCACCTCATGATCACGTTCTTCACTTCCAATGCCAATCTTCATCTTCACCACTCCGCGTGTTGGTATCACTTCACCTGTTGCTGTACGGAGTTGAGTAGTTGTGGGTAACAACTTAATACTTGATCGTAGAACATCAGGGCGTACGATGGATTTTGTCGCCCCCGTATCAATAAGTAGTGGAACAGTTCGGTTAGCAACCTTCCCATCTACGAACAAACTGCTGGTACTGTTCTTCGATGTTACGGCATGGATGGTGATCTCCGGGGCATCTCCACTCAAGGTCAACGTTCGCCCCCTCTCGTCGACCCCCTTTAGTTTTCCGACGGCTGAACTTGTTTGGGTTTAGGGCAGCGGCGTCGTATGTGCCCTTGTTCACCGCAGTTCCAGCAACGGGGTCCTCGAACTTCTTGAGGATTCTTTTTACGGTTCTCTTCCTTCTGAAGAACTCTCATTAATAATTCTTCTAGGCGATCTTTAGAACCTTCATCTTCTTCCAACACGGTCCGAACACGTCCGTGACCTCGGGACGCTTGTTTGCAGCTTCAAATTCTAAGGCGTGAGCAAGCGCATCATCAGTTGTTCTTGGTCGTGCCAGCCTCAATTATTGTTGTGTTTCTCCGTCTCTTAACCCATCAATGAAGGTCTGCACAGCCAGTTGTCCCAGAAATGAATCGGGTGCCGTAGGGTACGCCAATCGGACAAGCCGCGCAACATCGGCTTCAAACTCCTGCAGGCTTTCTCCATTCTTCTGGATACGATTCTTCACTTGCGCGTGATACACTTGTTGAAGATGCGCGTCTCCATATCTCATTTCCAATCTAGACACTAACAATTGGTAATCATTTTCCTGTCCTGCTGGGATTGTTTGCAGGACGTTCTACGCGTCTCCACGCAAAGCCACAGTTAAAGAAACGGCCTTTTCCTTGCCTGTCCATCCGTTGGCCCCAGAAGCCGCCTCAAACTGTTTGTAGTAAGTGGACCAAGGTATCTTTCCATCGAACGTGGGTGGTTTTACTTTTATCCCTACGACAGGACCCTTTTCTTCTTTAAACTGTTTCTTTACTTCATTAAACGGCCTCTCAGAAGTTGAGGGAAACCGTAGTTGCCTCATTCTATCTTCCAGCATTTCGGCCATATCGTCTTTCTTAGTTGTTGGTGGTAATTGCATTTGGGCTATTTTCTCTTCTACCATCTTTATTACCCTATCTTGTTCCGCCAATCTACCTTCCAATAGTCCTAACGCACTGGCATTCTCCAAAAATTCTTCGAAAACTTTATCTTCCAACGCCTTGACATTTTCCAACAATTCTCCTTTAAGCCTTCTAGAACTTTCTTCAGACTTTTCTAGTAATTCTTCTTTAAGCGTTCTAGAGTTTTCCAGTAAATCTTCTTTAAGCATTTTAACATTTTCTTCCAGTGCTTTAGTATTTTCAAGTAATTCTTCTTTTAAAATTCTAGAATTCTCTTCAGACTTTCTAGAATTCTCTTCCATTTTACTTAACAATACGTTAGTATCAATTGCGGGTCCAGGTATTTCGAAGAGGTAATTTTCGGGGTCTTCCTTCTGTTCCAAAAGCCATTCTCTTAGCCAATTTATTAACACGCTTTTAAGGCCCGTTGTTTCCAAGTCCCGTTCTTCCAGTTCGCGTTTTAAGTCTATTACCTTCAGATCTTTCAACAATTTCATCGCCATCTTAATTGTTTGTTGAAATTATTTTTAACACTAAAAATTTAATCTCACAGCACTTTATTTAATTATTACGCGATTTTATTTATTTTAAAAACCTCACACCTGTAACACCAATGTAACGTTCTTTTTAAAATAATAATACAAGTGCTGTTTAAATCGTCTATTCACAAACAAATATTTATTTCTATACACTAATGAATACACTATAAATTAACGCTATGATTATAAACCATTAAAAACTATTATTTACAGACTATGAATTTCTAATACAACATTTATATTCACTATTTATTTTGTAATACACAGTTAATGACTTGCTGTTGACTGCCCCTTTTCTCCGCGACGTCGACTTTATACCATCCTATAAACGTTCCAGAAATCGCCCGAACATACCATGTATTTCTAGAATACACCAGAATAAACCACGTCTGATTTACATACTTGTGCGATGCGTCATTTTCTCGAAGGCGGCTCGAAAAGAGGTTCGTTCCTTTTCTCTCTTGTTACAGTATACCAGTTAGAAATATAATATTTTACTGTTGTATGTAGAAATGAATTTACTACTTGCCCGTTTTTAAAATATTTAATTTAGTTCAGTAGTTCCCGAGCAATATGCTTTCAAAGTCAGAGGACTCTAGAAAAAAATGGATAGTAAGCTCCTGTATTTATAATAATACGTTATCGTCTCTTGATGTTTGGTTAGTTTTATTTGTGTAGGTACTTTAAAAACAGTTTTTTTTTCTCAAACTAAAATCGTATATACATTAAGTGTTATAATCGAGATCGTTTTGTCAGATAACCCGTAAAGTTTAAAACTGAATATTATAAACGTTTATTTTTATGAAATAAATAAAGATTATTAAAAGTTTCACAGTTTTATTAAAATATACCTGACAATATTGTTTCGACAGCTATGCTGTCATTATCAAAGGTAATATAATTATAAACAAACACGTCGCTAAGGTAGATACAAAATAGGTAACTAGATAAAATAATAATAATAATAATAAAAATTAATAATAAAAATCATAATTAAACATCTAATACTTCCAGTAACGGAGAATTACTGAGCTCAAGTTGTTCATTCATTAAAGGTACCCTAAGTTTGTGTTTGTATATCTCAAAGGCTTCTAAAATGTCTAATTTGCGTTTGTTATTACAAAAATGTAGGAATTTAATATTATTTTGAGGAGTCATTGTGTGATTTTGTTCTAAAAGGTGTTTGGCGTAATTCGATTTTTCAGGATGTTTATTTTTGTAATGACGTACGTGTTCTTTATATCTTATGTCAAAATTTCGAAGTGTTTGTCCAATATATACCGAACTACAAAAAGAACAATTTAAACGGTAAATGCCCTTTTATTTTATTTTAGAAGCCTTTGAGATATACAAACACAAACTTAGGGTACCTTTAATGAATGAACAACTTGAGCTCAGTAATTCTCCGTTACTGGAAGTATTAGATGTTTAATTATGATTTTTATTATTAATTTTTATTATTATTATTATTATTTTATCTAGTTACCTATTTTGTATCTACCTTAGCGACGTGTTTGTTTATAATTATATTACCTTTGATAATGAGAGCATAGCTGTCGAAACAATATTGTCAGGTATATTTTAATAAAACTGTGAAACTTTTAATAATCTTTATTTATTTCATGATTATGGAGTTCCACAAAATAAGGCTGGAAACAATAAACAAAAAAAAAACAACGTTTATTTTATTTTGACATGATAATCGTCTTTACTGGCACTCAATTGCGGCCGTAATTTGGCTTTTTTAGCCCGAGGTCGTATAAAGTTGCTAAGATACAAAGAAAACGTTTCTATAGAGTTCTAACAATTTTAATAAATAATTATAACTATCACATTTTCTCAAAATGAAATGTGCAATTATCCTTTCCATGAAGCAAAATAAAATAAAACGTTGTATGTACAACGGGCATAATCAAGATAATGGCCCTCGAGAAATTAAAAGCCCTCCTTCGTCGGGCTTTAAACATTCTCTCATGCCATAATCTAATAGATTATGCCCTTAATACATAAATAACTATTATGCACAAATGCATTATAATTAGACTATTATTGCAAGACTCAACTAAACTTAAACGTCTTTTTATGGCCCAAGGGCCTCTTTATGATCAGACGGGCAATAAAGAAACGTCAATTAAATGTCAGAAGTTTTTTGTAGAACTTGATTGGTTCTTAATATAATTTGTAAACTTCTCACCAATAAACTGAACTTAAATATTTTGGAATAGTAACTATAGTAATGTACTTCATATAAGCACATAAGTATACGCACAGCGGCTTGATGTACCTACGTACTCATTTAATTATATGCTTACACAATAATATAGTTGACATAAAAACTTAATCTGTGCTTAAAATAGTGTATGTATAGCGGGCATAACTTGCTTTTATGACCCTACGTCCTTTTCCTAACCCTCGGCTGACGCCTCGGGCTAGAAATGACGCTTCTGGCCATAAAAGCTTCATTATGCCCTTAATACAATAAATAACTATTTTGCTTGTGTACCTAATTTGATATGTCAAAACTAAACAAAATTTGCAATAAATTATGCATTTTGCATGTTTTTTATAATCATTGTGTAAACGAGTATCAAAAATATTGTACGATAGGCGTGCACTGTCAGCTTTCAGGCTCTTGGCCTTTAAGGCACTCTGCTAACGAGCCTAAAAATTAACGTGACATAACCCTTGTATCGAAAATAATTATATTATAAAATTAGTTGTACCAGACAAATTATAAAATTATCAGTTTTAGTTTGAATGTTTTGATGATTGTGTGGCATTTTTTATTTAGGTAAATTAGTATCTTTATGTATAAAGTTTAATAATAATTGATGTGCTTGATCTAATGGATAAACTTAAATTAAAACTCAATTTTATGCAAATTTTATGCGTATTTTTAGGAAAAGAGAACAAAAGATATTAGTTCTTTAAGTCTTAATATTTTATTTTGCTCCCTTTATCCGCCCGCCCGTAAGCAACAAAGGAACTGTACAAAATACACAGGGTGAACCAAAATAATTGAAGACGGTTTGAATTTACAGCCATGTTAAATTATTGTCACGTTAGCAATACGAATACGACATATTTATCTTCCTTTTACTTTACAGTGGCGTCTCAAAAATAATACAGCTTATAAAGTTCATTAATTTTAAATAAAATCTTCTAACAAACCGTAGTTCTGAGAAGAACTGTTAAAATAAGAAAACAATGGAAATAAAGCGAAAATTCAATAAAAATTCGGAAAAACATGGTAAAGCACAACGATGTAAACTAGAAAGTGAGGAGTTGACACTATAATTTGGCAAAACACATTTCAATACACTACACTAACAACGTAAAATACACAATAATACAATAAAATAAAGCATCTACGGCGCGAAATTCAAACCGTCTTCACTCAATCTGCATCACATTGTCATTTATCGGACAGTTAAATTATGCAAAATGAAAAGTTTGATCAATAACAATAGTATTTGTTTTACGTGTGATTTTGACTGTGATCTAATAATTAAGCGTTGATGCCTATTACCTGGTTGCTGTCATTATTATTATTGAGCAATCAATCATTAAGCAATATCAAAATGTAATGCTGCTATAATTGTTATTATTGTTTAATGACAAGTGATTTTACCTTTATTGTTGAATGAATAACATTGCGGTTATTTATCATTGTTAGCAAGTTGTGAAGTTGCTGTTGTTGATACGAGATTGACGAGCCTTGCAAAAAAATTAATCGCACAGTGCGCAGTTTGCTTGGAGGGTATAGTTTCGACATCAGCCTGGGCGGCATAAGTAAGTCACACTTGTGGTCCAACTGATATCTCCGGGCAGTATGGTGGGCGATCGTTCCCCACTAGGTTACTGTATGTCTCAGCGGCCTTGAGATTATGACGGTGTTTCCACCTGATCCTTAAGCACTTTGCTGATGGACGTCCGATGAAGCAAGTATCTGTTTCAGATCCTCATGATCTTATGTGCACTGAAGATATTTGCTCTCAAAGACTTAATCGGTAATCACCCAGAAGCAACGTGGCCTAGAATTTGTAACATTCTGCCACTTGAAATCAAACGTATTAATAATCTCAAAGGTTTTTCAACTGTTACAAAAATTTTACTTTTCACAATTATTCTAATTCTGAGCTTTTCAAAATGTTAATATAAGTGAACGTATATACTGCAACGTTCTTTTTAAAAATAATAACAAAATGCTGTTTAAATCGTCTATTCACAAGAGAAAATATTTACACCTAACACGCACTAATTTAATCTTAACTAATTACAAAACACAATTATAAACTAACTATTAACAAACTATTTATATTTAATCACAATATTTATTTCGTGCTATTTACACGCACACATTTATATTCTACTTAGATATTTATCTATTACGACTTGCGTCTACTAACACGTCTAATTGCTCGCGGTTGACTAATCCCTTCTCCCGTGTATTACGACGTTTATATACTGCATAATCTTTCTAGAAAATGCACTAGATTCGTCTAGATGGTATATTGATTGTCGCGCCGTCGATGACTCACGCTGATAAATCACACATGCAGGTACCGGCGAACCACACTGGCAGATGTTGTTGAGTGATGCATTCTCGAACATTCGACGGTGGCGTTTAGCGGGCTGGTTGCGTTAATTACAATAGAATTACTAGATTTGTCGTACTTTTTTGTTAATCTTACCTTCTGGACACCAGCTGCTTTCGTGATTACTAATAGTAGGTAATTTTCTCAAAGCACAACACAAGTGTATTTTGCTTTTGTTTATAAGTAAGAGCTAGAGACTTAATTTAAAAACTGGATTATATCAAAGGCAAAACCGCATTTATAATAATAATAATAATTGCTACTACCCATTACCTGGCGAACCAGGTCCCCCTCCCTCCCGTACATTAGGGTGTAGGTGTTAGGTGCGATTATAACTATTACGCAGGCTTAACGTGCGACTACTGCCGACAGATGGTATAGCACGAATCCCACATTTGAGTTACAGGCGTTACAGCTAAGGGAAACTGCAGAATACCTTAACCAGATCTGCCGGTACCAGAAGTCGACCTCGTGCTGCTTGGGTTAGTTACGAGCTCGCTAGTCCCTATACTACCAAGGCTATAATATATAATATATATTTTCTGAAATTATTTGCAAATATACAGGGTATAAAAAAATACTTTGTCATGCGACTTTTGTAATGCAACATCCAGTATTTTCTTTTCATTTATCTTAGCATCTATTTTTTTCTATGCATTAGTTTCTTCAATTATACTTTAACCAAAAATACAAGAAATTAATCATCACAAATCAGGTGGGCGAAAATGTAAAATGCATTTATACTGTGACCAAAGTGACAAGAAATGAGTCATCACAAACACGTGGGCGAAATTGTAAAATGCATCTACAATTACCCAAAGGTCACGCTGTAATCTAAATGATAAAATAAACAATAAATGAGCTAGAAAGATTCAGTAGCGGAACAAACTGATTTTAATTAAAACTAAATGTAAGATCAGCAATGAAAATCTGTTTGTTCTAACGTACGTCACTGAATTTTTAGCAACGTGAAATCTGTACTCTTATCTTATCTCTCCTCGGGTCGTATTCATTTATTCAGGTGTGATTACAAAAATGACTCATTTCTTGTATTTACGGTTGAAGTATAGTTATTTTTTAGATATAATTAATCTTTTTTGAACTAAATTGTGAATCTTTTCATGTTCATGTTCTCAATTCACATGTTTATGTGCAAGGTGTTACAGTGCAGTTAAAGATAACTTGGTTTATGGCCTGGTCTCACCTGCTCCCATTCTCCTACTGTGTTCATGTGCTTGAAGATGTCACATTAGTCTGTTTTGGCCAGCACCGGCTTAGACACACTACTAGAATGTACGAGGTAAGCGCCATAATTTAGAATTACTTTTTATTTTCATTATTTAAGTCTAATTATTGTGAATAATATAGTATACATGTTTCGTTGGTAAAGTTTCCAAGCCTCGCGATATTGTTGATAGTGTATGAAAAAAAACAATATATTCGAAGCATAGGTAAAAGAGAAGCATGTTATGAACGAAGAAACAATCTTAGCAGAGCCAATATCTTGGAAAAGGTAAGCAGATTTTTGATTGGGGCTAAGATGAAGTCTAGATAAAGATGAACCTTGTTCATAGCGTCTGTTACATCCACATTTGTGGACTGAATATTTGATGGTGTATTATGTAATAGGAACGCTTGAAAAAAAAGATGTACTAAAACTTGTCTATTTATTTCAATGTGTATTCTAAATTTGTGTTCTTAGAAAAAATGACTGTCTATGCGAACAACCGCTTTTGCACTCTGACGTCTTTCATAAAACTACCACGAAGTGAGGGTGTAAAATGGAAGAGAGCGTGCATGCATTAACAGCATCTTTTTCACACAAATACGTTTGGAAACTAGTATTTTCTGTGACTGAGAAGATGCGAAGTTGTGAACACAATAGAATTATATAGAAAATATCGTACTTTATGCCCATCAAATAATAATTGCTCTAACACTTCACCTGTGAACCAGGTCCCAGAAGCTATGAAGCTTGTGCGGGACGGAAGTGACGATTATTTTCATTAGACAGGTCGATCAAGCGGCTGCAGCCTACTTACAGATGGAACAGCGCAATCCTACATTTGTGCCACCGCTAAGGAAAAACTTCAGAAAACCTTAACCAGATCTGCCGGTGCCAGGAGTTGAACCTAGCCGCTTGGGTGAAAGTCCAGCATGCTAGACAATATGCCAATGCTATAGACCAATGTGCCACCTGAGTATTTTTTATTAGTTAGCCGAAAGGTAAATTTTGACATGTTACCAGGAATGGCACCTCAATTCTGAGTATTAATGAATCCACAACTTTGCATGCGATAGTGTTTTCGCTGTAAGTCAATTAGCGGCCAATGCAAGCGCTGACGATATGTTTCAAGTGTTTGGGTAGTTGGCGTTCGTCCACCACAGTTGAATTGGTACACTGAAGAGAAATAAAAAAAAGAAACGGAAAATGACGGACTTGATATTTGTAGGAAATTCGATTGCAGCTTCAACATTCAAAAATATTAGTCCACTGCGTGTTAAGAGACAAATGAAGAAATATCAAATTAGTCTTTTTTTCTTTAATTGTTATTTTAACTTTGTGTTCTTACGTTAATATTTACTAATCTATTTCACATTGATTCAAATAAATTATGACTATGTAGTATAAGATTTTTTAACAGTGAAATTACACACATTTTTACAATTATTATTTTTATTGATTACTCGTTCACCATCTGATGATTGCAATAATCAGTATTGCGATGATGTTCAATAATAAAATAAAAATAATAATCCCACATATATTCTTTAATTTTCCCTTAACTAGCTCAGGTTTTGTTCGGTGGAACATAAATTATTTGAATTTTGAGACTCTTATATTCTTTTATGCCTGGAAACAAGAATTGGCAGTGATATAAATTATAAAATATAAATTGTAATGCTTCTGCAAGCTGGACACCTGTAACTGTAATCTGACTTGGAAAGAGAAAAATGCTGTATGATTGTATTAGCATCAATTAAACACATACGTTAATTGAAAAACATAAAACCTTTATTCAAAAACAAAATGAAATTCAGAAAAGAAAAGTCAATAATAAAAAAATATAAATTTACAATTTTAAATTGAGAATAAATCCCCAGTTTGCTCAAACGTTAATAAAGGTCGTATTTAACTGACATGGGATTAAATACAGTTATTCGTTTGAACAAACTAACACAAATAATTATTTATAAGTAACAAAAAAAATGTTATTCAAACTAAATAAATCTTAATTAAAAACACATATGACTTGTTTTCTTCAAATTGATAAATTAAAACAAATTCTTAAAAAGAATTTAAAAGAAATTGAACCAATTAAATTTTTAATTCCCTAAGATGAACTTTACAACTTAGTAATTTCCTGTAAAGAACATGAACAATTATATTTGAAACCAACCTTGTATGTTTAAATAGTTTCCTTTATTCATAATATCCATCCAATTGGTAAGCCTGCTGTATAACCAAACAGCTGATTGTTATTTATAAAAATATAATCGATGCGTTGATCGATGAACACAAATAAATTCACTTGTATTTAATTATAACGAAAAAATACTTTCTCTTTAATTTATATAACTAAGCACAATGCTAATAAAATCTTCAATAAACTTCAGGTAAACACCTTGTCTTTTATTTTCAATAATGTTTATTTCAGTTGACACATGTCAACAACATATGGTTGTACATATAACCTCAAATTTTTGCAGATTTTAAACTGGAGTCAAACGTGGTCTCTGCCTCGAATATTTTCTTGACTGACTTTGTTGGAAAAAGCAGCGGCTTATATACGATATGCCATAACAAATGAACTCTATGACAGTTTTTGAAAAATAAAAGCGAAACGACGCGACGTTCATGACGTCATAATCCAAAACGTGATTTAGATTAAAGTTAATCCCAAATCTGACATAATACACTTGTAGAGTTTTAAACACTGATCAAAAAACTATAAGACATATATGGTCCCCAAATGAGTGATAAAGGAGATATGGTCGAAAAACACTTAACGATGACGATTCTCATACAATACAAATTTACCTACATAATTCAACAAATTAAGAGTTCATCTTTACAAATTAGCTAAATGAATAATCAATGTGAGTGATACAATTATTTTATACATAGAAATATTTTTACAATTTTATACAAACATGATTTTATTACAGTACAAACAACAATATACACCAAAAGATGCTTTCACAAACCGCAGCTTGGAAATAACTTCTACATTAATGAATTTGTGCCTAAAATGTCCAGTGTGCAGTGCTTAAGACACACATATAAAAACAATGACAATAAAAACCAGGATAAAGGCTATAAGAGTGCGTTTTCGCGAACCACGAGGATCTCAATACCTCCATAACTTGTAATGACCAGAATCTTATTATATGAATTCAAAATTTAATTATGTTACATCAATCATAACAAGATTAATCTACTTAATCTATTTACAGGAAAATAACCGTGTAAACTTGAGCTGGCCTCAAAGAATGTCAAAGAATATGCTTAACGCTGCATGATCGTAACTTGAAATTTTAAAATATGAAAATAACTTTCCCTGGCAAGTGGGAATCGTGACCTAACGTGTAACATAGATTGCCTAAACATGATTGTGATCAAACAGTCTATCTAAATCATATCCTTTTTATTTATAAAAATAATTTATTTATATGTGCATGTGATTATTAGAAAAGTAAGGTTATAATTGCATGATATCCATAACCATAAGTTATTACTTTAAACCTTGATGAATTTAACTAAAGTCCTAACTATGATCTTTACTGATTATGTGCCCAAGACATAACCTGTCCCTCATTTAATTTAAGAATCGATACGAAATATTCATTTTAACGTTTCCGAACATTATTTATGAAATTTTCAAAACGGTGAAACGATATCACCTCAGTATATTTCAACCTTCATTTAGTTTTATTGTATTACGAGGGTCGTTTTTTTCAACCTCCGATAGGCTATAAATAAAAGACAAATGTATATAAAAAAATCATTTTATCACTAAAAGTTCAGTATACTTATGGTTACTTTTCGACATACTCATCATAAAGATTGAGGCATTTGTCGTATCTGTGGACAAGCTTTCCAATACCGTCTTCATATAATGTTGTCGCCAACGCATGTAAATGAGTCTGACGTTGTCTTGAAGATTCTCGGTAGTTTATTGTGAAACTTTACGACGAAACTTTGCGGAGAGACGTTTAAAACAAGATAAGAGGAATACTGACTTCTGGAATTTGTTCTGATCCATGATAAGCCCGTCCACACAGTGCTGTTGCAACACAACGGCTCCTTGAGCAATTTCAATGGGACATTTTCGATCAACCGACATACAGTCCCGACCTAGCACCGAGTGACTTTCATCTTTTCCCTGAACTGAAGACGTAGCTAGGAGGACATACAGTAGGACAGTACTAAACTACCGAGGATCTTCAAGACAACGTCAAGACTCATTTAAATGCGTTGGCGGCAACATTTTATGAAGACAGTATTGGAAAGCTTGTTCACAGATACTACAACAAATGCTTCAATCTTTATGGTGAGTATGTCGAAAAGTAACCATAAGTATACAGAACTTTTAGTAATAAACTGACTTTTTTATATACATTTGTCTTTTATTTATAGCCTATTGGAGGTTGAAAAAAAACGACCCTCGTATATTCTAAAGATTTAATTTATCTACTATTAGATGTGAGTAGTGTTAATCTTGAGTAAAAATCAACGTTGTTAAAACGCCCGCAAGGCCAACATAAATGAACAGTTAAACCTTAACACACATTATTCATGCCCATGTTTAATTAACAAACTATAGATGCAATTTAGATACGTAAAAAGCTCATAGAGTATAATAAACTACAATTAGTGATTTACATGAATAAATAATGTGCGCAAGGTCTTATTAGATTGTTTGAATATATTGGCAATTGGCAGTGTAAATGAATTTTCAATTCTAAAAGATGTTTATATTAAAAATCTAGCTATCAAATCTGAATCTTGTAGGCCCATTCTCGCAGGTTAAGCTAAGTTGTTTGAAAGAACATTCAAAAGAGGATATGATGTTTTTCTATTTCTTTGTTTTATGCCCTTTTTAGCTGTCTTGCATTGTGTTACGATTCGGTTTTTGCAATCATTGTACTATACACATACTTTAGTTTTAAGAAATTAGATAGATTTTTGATTTGAAACAGGACATAAGTAAATTAGAAGATAGTTTCTTCTAATGTTCCTGAACAATGTTTATTTTAGCATTTTTATGCGATTGTGTAGTTTGACCTAAACTAGGACATGAACAAAATTTATTGAACAATATATGTTAGATGGATATCAGAATAGAATTCTTCTTAATTTCATCATCAAACGTCGTTCCTTTTCAACATGTCACTAATTTGTCATGAATTGAAGGGTTACGTAGATTATATCGTCCTGAATAATATTTAACAAAAAATCAAGTTGAATTCTCGTTCAATTTACTTCCAGAGGTCATCAAAAGTCATAGAACGGCCAGCACTAAAATCTAGCCTTTAGCTCTAAAGTTTGTTTTCAAGGCTTTTATAATGATAATTTCAAAGCTTATAATGCCTTCTTAATCTCCTCTTGCCTAATCTTGCCCGACCTCCATTACCTTGTCCGTTACCATGACCTTGTCTTATGATGAATTCTTTATTAAAAAACTCCACTGCTTAATCAAACTTGATATTTTTCTCTTTTGAGTTTAACTTTGAGATTTCTCATTCGGTGTTGGCGTAATTCATAATTCATAATCCAATTTCAAAAATTATTTATTATTGACGTAGCAAACTCCATCTCAGTTCTACACAATTGGAAGTACGCAATTCTACACCTTACAGTTACACCTTGTGATACATCTTTTTCGGGGCCTTTTGGATCTTTTTATTAATTTGCGGCCGTGAACATATGACGTTCACGACATTGTCGGTGGTAGATTCCTGCCAATCCCACTCTCTAGTATTAGGCAAGTCTTGAATGACTTACAGAGTCTAGTCCCAGAAAAATACAGTTGGTAAGCACTAGAGATGTCTGTAAATGCATCTTCAATGCATGTTAATGCATCTTCAGTGGTACTGGGTGGTCTATTGTTTTCATGCAGAGGATTCGTCGGTTTTCATGCACTTACTTACATACTACTTCGTTTTGGCTACTTGTCATTATAGGACTATGTTCAGAACTTGTTTCAAAATGTCTCTCATTCTGGTTTACAGTTTGATTCAATTAAAAGCTCAAATCAAATCATTTAAATTTTCGTTGTGAAAAACGGTTTTGATTTGTTTGAAGAGAAATCTTGATTAATTAAATTGGTAGTATCTACTATCTAGTAAATGTAAAAAAAAATGTTAAATAAAACTTTATATAAAAAACATATTGTCATAAGTTGTTCCGAAATGAAGTTCACAATAGTTATAGATTAGTAAAATGGCAGATTTTGTTGAACATTTAGAACATTCTTAAGAAACACTTATAGGATTTGGGAATTGTTAGAAAGTGTAGTCGTGACTGCTATATATCTTACAGTCGTATAAAAGGTATAAAGATCCCAATTATAAACCACAAGTTTTATAAAAACCAGCAAATAATAAAAGTGCTTGTTGTGTCTAAGAATGTATTAAAGAGATATAATGTTTGCTATCAAGATATTTATATACCCTTAAATGATACCGTGTTATAAAGTGGCAACGGTAACGTTTATATAACTATTGTTGTAGGAGCTTAAGTGATAAGTGCTACATGCTACAATGTGTATAAGGAAGTGATATACCGTAAAACTTTGATATTCCGGGGGGGTCTTTGATCGAAACGTTTCATTTTAAATAATGCGCCTTTCTAATTTTATTACTGTGAATTTTGGCGCGCTTATATCCACATTTTGGTGCAATAACAAGCTTCTACAAAATGTAAGTACCTTGCATTTATATTTTGTTATGTGATACTTATTATAACACCATCTTTATGTGCAACATATTGTGAATAGTTCGTTACAAAAAAATTCCGGTGTAGGTTATGGCATTATATGCAGGGGTGACTTTGATCGATGAATTGCGATCAAAGTCGCCCCACTAATTAATATATTAATACCATACGATCACAAAAAAAGGAATTAGAGTAAGCAGTGTTTGGGAATCTGGCTAAAAAATTTCTTGGAGAGGAAACAGAAAAACGACGAAGCTGTGCGTGGAACCTGACAAAAGTGAAACTGCCGATTCATCCACTGAGGAATCGGATCTCAATAATGAGATAGAAAGTGCCGAGTCAAAAGTGTCTGTAGTAAACTCTGATGTCCCTGAGAATCATGAGATTGATAATGAAACGAATTTAGTAGACCGTTATGCTTTCATTAAATTTGATGGTGGTGAAAAAGGTAAAAGCATAACGTTTAGATATCAGGATAAAATAGAGAAGGTTATTTCGCCTTATGATGAATTGGAAGTAGTAGCCATGAGATCTGTCTTTAACCAAGACGTACAAAAAATTAAATTTGTGGAAGAAGACAGGTCTTTAATTGCAAAGGAAGACCTGATTGCTCTTTTACCAGATCCAAAAGGAATAGACACTGAAAATAGGCCTGAATACACATTTTCTACTGAACTAAACCTGAAGGAATATTAGTAATTATACTTTTATTTCATATTTGGGATTTTTATTTTTTATTTTTATAAATAAAGAGCTTTACAGAACCCGAATTTTTATTATATGTGCGATCAAAGTCTACCCGATATCAAAAAATTAACTTGAAAAATTTATACCACAAAATTGTGTTGATCGATTTTAATTGTGGTGATATTGATTGGCCTGTAGGACTTATAGTACATTTTAGATTACAATTGGAGAGTCGATCAAAGTGACCCCAAGTACGTGGGTAACTTGATCTAGATGCAGTTACACCTGACTGCATAAATACTTCATGGTTTTTTCAAATACAAATTACTTTTTAAACTTGCTTTAATAGTACAAAACCGATCAAAGCCACCCCCTTTTACGGTATCACCCTGTAGAACTCATTTAAGCAGCTTAAGATGCTATTATTAATTAGAAGTTTTTCAAAACCTTAATAGATCTTGAATACATACTGGAAACAATTTACAATAATTCTATAGAAATGTATTGATACCTAAAGTTCACAAAATGCGCACTGGATACCCAATCATCCCACAATCCTTCGGTTTGGTATACCTTGTAACGGTATATTTTCTATCGGCCTCAAATATGTGTAATTTTGTATGTATTTTTATTGAAAAACTTAAAGTTCGTAAAACTATATTTTATTTGTAGCTAAAATTTTGTCGTATAAACATATTTACAAAGAATATTTTGAAAGATTGTTCTCGAACTCCTATAAATTTAGAGAACGTGGAAGTAATAAATAATATTTTTAGAGCTTTGTTTGTTCACCCGTAGGAACGGTTGCATTGTTAAAAAATCAGAGGACCTTGATAAAATCCAATGTTGTGTTTAAGTCATCTCGTCTTATAAAAATATTCCTGTCTATATTCTGGGAAATCATTAGAAAAAACAAACTTCTCTTTTGTTTGGAAGCTGACATTTACACGTGTTTAAAAATTCAACTTGGCTTCTGCGTATTTAACTTGAAAATTGCACCGTTTGCAAGTCTAGTCGGCACATGTTGACGCGTCTGTTCCCCGTCTTCGCGTGCGTATAAAATTTTTAGCTCGGTCCACGTGGTCTGGAATGTTTTCATTGGACAAAACTGAATTTAACGCTCTTTTCATTGAAGCGTGGAGATTTGTACACCCTAAATTCATAGTATCATAATTTTTAGTTTTAAAAAATGAGGAACACATCTTGCTTTAAGGCGCGGTCCAGAATTTCACTTGCCTTTAGTTGGTGGTCCAGACAAGACACTTCTGATCCAGCTTTCAAAGAAGACGGTCGATTTCGGTCGATATTATTGAATTATCGTTTTATTTTAGTTAATTAAAATACAGTCCGGTTAAAGTTTCCGTTTGTCGTGCCTTGGGCCTCGGCAAGGCACAAATATACATCCCATTGATGAGTTTTAAGTAAATTTAATAATTTTTGCTTAAGTATGTGTTCGTACCGTTCAATTTTTTATTGTGAAATAATAAATTAATTATTTGAAGTGCCGTCTAGTTTTTCGAATTGATCGAAATAAATACAGTTCTACAGTACAGTTTAATTACAGTTATTTTCTGGTTCTTCATTTATTGAAGGATGCTTTAGTTGCCGGACATTTGTTAAATAGAATACAGTGTTAATTCCCATGTTTAAGAAGAGGAAATTTTCTTACCGTTATATCGTTCGTGCCGAATTATAATAATGTTGGCAGTTATTTTGAGTAACATTCAAGTAACTTCAAGTATACTTCCAGTTAGAAGAATAATTAAAAATGTATTATCTAATAAGGCAGTTATTGCAAGCAATTAAGTTAATGTTTGGTGAACCTCGATAAAAAATATGTAGTTCAGAATCCAAGAAGACCTCTCCCGCAACTTTATGCCCAGCAGTCTGTTATTGCAGCTTTTTTTTTAAGTTTTTAAAGTGTGTGATTGTCAAGAGTTCGTATCCTTCAGTTTACAATAGGAATTTTGGTTGGACGATAAAATGTGGTTAAGGTATTTACTTTTTGTTTATATTGTAATGGTAGATTAATTTTTTTTAATTAATTGGGATCCCGAAACTTTCATTCTTTTCTTTTGAACAATAATTATTTTAAATCGATAATTTTATGTTTTTTTAATGGTTTTATATTTTGAATTAATAAATTTTTATTATTGCGTAACTATATTTTGGTGTGTTTTGTATCTTGAACTTTTTTAATGTGCTATTTTTTTAATGTGTAACTATTTTGATTAATATTATGTACCATTTTCTTTTGTTTTTTAATATACAGATTTCAAATTTAAATGATCATTTGACATGGTTTGGCTAAACGGACTGCTGATGTTTTTTATTTTCTTTGGCTAATCAAATTCTTTTATTGTTTGACTAATGTTTTAATTAAATTAACTTCAAAATTAATAAGGAGGTTAGTTCCTTAGCTGATAACCTTCACTTTTTCTAAATTTATGTTTTATAAAAAAACATCTTCAGCTTTGGTGGCGCCCAAACATATTATTATTTATTCCTGAATCCATTATTCAATCAGAAGCTTTTAGGGTTAACACCTGCGACCTGAAAACTTAAAAATTTGTAAGAAAGAGCTAAATCTCAAGCCGTGGTAGTTTTTGAGCATCTCTTGTTTAACGTAAGTATGATTTTTATTGTTTACTTAGTCTGGAGAAAAAACCTTTCCTTTGCAACAGCTTGTAACGGACAGTTTTTCTGTTCGTTCTTTTGATATATTTTTGACGATTCCAGATTGAATTTTTATTATAAAGTGCTTTTTACGCTAATAAAATTTATATAATACTTGACAGTTGCCTACAAGTCCGCTAGCATTCGCAGTTATCGATTGAATTGATTCAGTAGAATTTCTATTCTACAAGATAAAATTATAATAATTGATTCATTATATCTTGTCGTCCCTTTCTTTGGTCTACTCTATATATTTTATTCCCTTTCCTTGGTGTGGTCCATGCATTATGACTTAATTAATATTTTTTCCCTTTTGATCAAATTTAAGTTTTAAGCAGTGCCACTTTTGCTGATTGACTTAACACAAAATTATTGATTTCTCGACCTCCCTTATATGGGCCTAATTGTTTTCCGCTTCTGTGTGGAATTGATTATCGATTTGTGTGGATTTTCTTTAAATAAAAAATCTTTCAGTTTTCAGACAGTGGTTGATTCGGGCGCCCATGAACTGGACGCTAAGAATTTAGTTCCTTATTGCGCTAAGTATACCTGTGAAGAGTGCCATGAATTGGACGCTAGAAATGAATTCCACGCTACCCACTCACCCACTGCTGTTCGTGAAAGTGTTAGCCTCAAATGGGTTGATCTTCACCCAGAACAAAATCTTTCTATATTTTTGATGTTTTATTTTTTTTTGATATCTTATATAAGCCATTATAATACCTAACTACAAATCAAATTAATTATTTACGTTCGGATACATATAAGCGGATACACATTTTGCAAAATGAAATTTCGCCTAAACTATACCGTTTTATATTGGTACGTATAATAGTTCTATACGTTTACGTATACTGTGGGTTTCCGAATTCGAATTTTTTCGTTTGAACTTCGAAATTTCAAATACGTATCCGTTTGAAATTGTTTTAGCACTTCAATAAATGCAAACATATTAGGGTGGGTAGAATAAAAATTAGAATCAACTCTAGAGTGGAAAGACTCGCATGGATTTGTGGTTCTTTCTATGCACTATGCTTGTAATTTTTTGGCCTCCCCAAATTCAAAGACAACTTTTTGGAATATCAATAATCGGCAATAGATGTTAATTCCTTCGTCAGCGTTCAATTCAAGGGTAGGATTAAAAGGAACCAGGTATTTAGCGTCCAATTCATGGCCGCCGGTTGATTCATACAGATACCTCTTAAATTGCGTTTGAATTTCGGTAACCTTTGGTTTACATTTGCCATTTCAATAAGTTTCCGGAAACATTTCCATGGAAATTTCCCAAAAAATAAATTTCGGAAATTTGCCAACACTAATTTATTAAGCAAGAGTATTTGTTGAATGAAAATCAAAGCGAGATTATTCACACGTTATCCCTTTATTTCATCCAACTTCTGAAACCAAAAGATATTCCAGGATGTCACGTTACTTTAGTTAGTTAGTTAAAGTTTTTAAACAGAAACTGACGTCACAGATTGGAAAATGGCGGCTAGGTGCCTTTCAATTGGAAAAACAGTGGAAAATTTATTAAGCCGTCATATTCGTTTAGAAAATGGCAGTGCTTCAAACTTTGATAATTTATTAAGCAATATAATACTTCTAAAATAAAATGTCACACGACCCCCTTTGTACTTAAAATACATCCAAGATGGCATTTTAAAAAGCTGAGTTCATGTTTTCTAAATATTTAGAAATATATATCATTTTATCTCCTAATCACTCCACATTTCGCTGTGACATCTCAAAATGTTTCGGAAATTAATAGCAGGGAGGGGGACTTGACCTGTACTGTATATTGTAATAACGTGTGAGCAACGGAATTTTGATTCAGAGTTGGCCTTGAAAGAAAGAGATAGACATATCGGTCATGTGCAATTTTGAATCGTACGAATTAGTTTATTTAAACATTTTAAACTGCCACTTTTTGAAAAGAGCTGCCAGATTAACTGTTTTTGAAAAAAAAAATCTGAAAAATCAGTTTTTAATAATGACATTCATATTTAATGAAGTACAAAAGAGAAATATTGTAGAAATGTATCTTAACACAGAATTAGTAACAAAATTGAAGAAATTAATAACACACCTTGTATCCTCCATAATGTTATCGATTCCGTTAAAAGGAAGAGTTGCATTGTGTAGAGATGTAGGTGGGGGCCATATAACTCATCTTCTTTAATAAATTTTTAATTTAATTGTATTATTTAAAAATTTCTTGATTAAAGATTGTTAAGAGCTCCGAAATCAGAACCAAAATGCTAAAATGCATTTAAAGTAGGTCTGTCAGTTAGTGACAGAGTAGTTCTCAATAATCTGTAGTAGTTCTTAATGATCTGTAGTAGTTCTACCACCTACTTAAAATTAATATTAGATGTAACCTAAAATTTCCAAGGCCTTCTCTGTATCAAAATTCCGTTGCTCATACCTTATATTACCTACTATTTCACAAATCGATATTTAAGTGCTGCGAATTGTAACCATTCATCAATACCTGCTACAAAAACTACATCAGATAATGAAAATTGCCTAGACTTATAAAGTATAAACAGCACTGTAAAGCGCAGCACTTGTACCGCTGCTACAAGCGGTATGAACAAGATTATTAAATAAAAACAGTTTGACTTCAGCCTGACCAATTACTTCTGACTAACAAAATTACCTGAGTAACATGCAAGCAGTCTAAAACAAGGGAAATGGAAATCTGACTAATAGACGTAGACGGATAATAAGGAGGATATTAAAGGATATTGAGAAAAAAGGTTAGGGATTTCTATGAAAATATCAAAAATATAATTCCATACAAAATTTGTTTTAATTCAGGTTTTAATTTTCTAAATAGCTTTTTGGAATCATCTAATATGCTTTATACCCTTCGAAGCTTAATGGCACGTCAGGCTTGTCAGTTCAGCTGACATATCTTATACATCAGAAAATTAACGTAAAGCCAAAAGATAATCCACCCCGTTATTTATCTTATGTAGTTATCTTTCGCACAAAACAGAGGAATTAAGGAAAAGGAAAAACTAAAACTCCAGTAACGAAACTAATTGACCTTTCAGCATTTGGGGTTAGGAGGGGTAGTTTGCCGTAAAAACAACTCGAAAATTTAGTAGTAGCCTCCCATCCCCGAGAAAATCCCTAAATACATCACTGGCTTCTATCGTCGTATTTTTAATATAAATGATTTATGTTTAAATTTATTTTTAAAAATACTCTTATGCATTATCTATAAAATTGTTCAATGAATTTTTATAATAATTTATAAGTAGTACATAGCTCTCGTTTACCTAAAAAAAGTTCGTGATGTAAAATGGTATAAAGGTTAACAAACCGAAAAAATATTTAAATCATTTTAAAGCAGTTACTTCTATTAAAAACGATTCCACCAGCAGACAGATTTAATTGTATTGAGTGTTGACATCCAATCTAAACAAGCATTTTATATACCAACTCAACCTTGAGTTTGAGCTTTGAGCTTCGTAAATAATTGTTTAATTTGGCAACAGGTTTAAATTTATCCGACCTTCAACTTGAACTCGAATCAAATTAGTTGAAGTAGTACGTATTAATAGTAGACTGTACGGTATTTAAAATAGTTTAACGGTTATTCAATTCTCACTTTCAGGTGTACACACCTGCCTAAGAAGTAACAATGGAAGAATGACTTCAGTGGAGGTATACGCACGTTTTGAGATTATTCTAAATTGAATTTTATTTATTTAAATCATATTAAATCTAATAAATAAAAGATTATTGTGCACAAGCACAAGTACTGTAATGATACTCATCATAATCATTACATCCATATTACCTCAAGAAGGCATTGCATGCTAAGTGATTGCCATGACAACAGTAATCAACAACAAGAGTATAAATAAATATCTCATAGAAGTTACATGTGTTTTATTGTCTTCTATAAGAGATAACTCATAAGATAGTGTACAAGACCACACCCAAGCAACCTGTATTATCACATTGGTCTTCAACACACAACAGTACAATAACATTGAGTTTATGAAAATGATCTTAGTTAACCGGTTATAGTATATTAAGTATCAAGAACAGTAAGGACAGTTTACCGATCGACGACAATGTTTGGCGACTTCGCTTCGCTCAGTCGCCAATATTGGAGGAGATCGGTAAACTCCTTACTGTTCGAGATGCTTATACTATTTTTTGTACGATCACTATGAATACAAAGGTATTAACTAAGGAAATATCCCGAAGATGGTAAAAAATAGATTTAAGATAATTTATTTTTGCCCTGTATATCCACCAAATATTAAGTAGGTTTTGTCGTTACCATGGATACGTTTGTAATTTTATTTTTGAATGTCACGATATTTTTGTCGTTACCATGGATACGTTTGTAATTACTATTATTTTTTAATGTTACGATATTTGTCAAATTTGTGAGAAGGAGTGAATCTGAAAACGAATATAATTAGGATATTGAAAATGCCTAAGCAAATTTAAATAAAAAACATACATTTTTTTAATAGTCCAATTATTTAGAAAATAATGATTTTTTCGCGATCGCGAAAGAATCATCTAAATATCATGCATTTATTCTATAAATTACATATAATTTACTTACCGTTCTGTTTTTGACAGAACTGAACGGTAAGTAATTACTTACCGACGCGTTTTTGCTTAGCAACCAGTAAATATAACCTACTGTTCTGAAACCAAGTATGGTAAACAATTCGAAATAGCATGGTCGTACAAAAAATATATAACTATTCTATTCGTTAGAGTTTAAAACGGCACTAACATGTTCAGTTGTAATGATTCATTCTTCAGTCCAAAGCTTCCCTTTAGATTAGACAACACAATTTAGACTTTAATATATTTAAAAACGATAACATAATCATGACTTTATCACCATAAACAAGCTGTGCTGTATAGCATTTATGATTCTAGTCTGGACAATTCACGTATTTACTTTGCTTCAATTAAGTTCACTGTTAACTATCCTATCACCTATTTGCTCTATCTATTAAGAAACCCTCGATTCCGAAAGGGTATTTACGGGCCTTTATTTAAATAAAGCGTCGTATTCCCCACCTATGGTAAGAAGTTTTGTTTGGTTCAAACATTCGTTGTATCCTGATAAAATTTTATAAAGCAAGTTTTTCATTTCCGGCGACTTGTTACATTGGAAATTAACATTGCTGCTGTGAGCTTGAAACCATACTACGGAAACCATCTTCTAATTCTTCCATTGTCGATTTTTAAAACAATACTTGCGTGTGGATTAGTTTATACGTTATTTTATAAATTATGGTATTTTATTTGCTTTGGTTGAGTGAATTTAACAATAATATTAGACAAAATATCATCGACTATTTGTATCTTATAAGCTTTTAACGTTAACGAAATATGTGATCTAACAGAAATGAATACTTCTATTCTGTTTGATATTAAAATAGAGTTTGTTTATTGGTTTATTTGTTCATTTTATATCTTTATTTATTTGTGCATTTGAGTAGAATACTTAACTAACCCATCTCAAGAAAAAGGTAAGTAAGCTGATTATTTTTCTATGGAAGCGCAACTACTGGGTATCTAGTTACAGATCATCAAAGTTAACCGAAAGGCCGCTACCGTTTTTACTGTGTACAATTAATTTATATAAAATATTGGAAACAACTAGGAATATTATCTTTACTATATTTTCCAAAATATCAGTTGCATCACCTCAATGGTTCATTGAAAAATGTAAATTTATAATGATAACTATAATTATATAATAATTATTAATAATTATAATAATTTATAATAAAAACATGTGTATTTCTGTATTGCAGTATTACTGTTTTAGAAGAAAGTTTAAAACTATGAAGTGCTATAGTATCATAATTCTGAAATCGTAGATTTCAAACACTTTGGTTTTTTGCTAAATTAAAATCTAATGAAAACCGGAAAACTTAGATTTTGAATCTTAAAGTTCTGAATCTGGAACCCTTTTAATCTCGATTCTGATTAATACGATATCTAAGGTAGGATGCTGATCCCTACAGTACACAGAGCTAAAAACTTAGTGTACATATAATGCGCGAACACTAAAATACAAAATTTAAAAATATTGTGTTATCATAGTCTATAAAGAAAATAGCTTGAAAAGTGAATCAATAAAGAAATTCATTAAAGGAATTTAAACGATGTCATTTAAACTTTCTTAAATTAACATACATTTAATGAATATTTAATCTACCTTAACGAATTTAACTTTTAATTTACAAACATAAATAAAGCTTTAATCTTTTCTGTTTTGTAGGTTAATAATACCCCGTCTATTATATCATTACTAAAAAGGACATAAAATTCAATGATAATTTTTACGACAAAATAAAACAATTAAGATACTAGTATGTGATAGGACCAATAAAAATTAATTAGAAAAAGTTTTAAAATTAGAAAATGTAGACTGCCTTAATTTATAGAATATAGGTCCTTGATTATATGTAAGAAAATAATTATGTGAGTTATTTTTAAAGATGTGAATTTATCGATATGACTGTATCAGTAACATTTGCATAATGAAACAAAATTATAAAAGCTTGGCAGTTAATTCAAATGAGAATAATCTTACAGAAAGAAAGCAAAAAGTATCTGCTGGTCTATGAAGAGAAAGTAATACAATTTATAATAAAATAAACCTCAAGAAGGAAATTCAAACAAACTGTTCTTCCATTCTACCTTGTCACTGGTTTAAGTCCCATTGTAAGTACTCTACTTAAACTAGTCGAACAAATAACACAAGTCACATTTAAGTGGAAAACCATATACGGAAAAACAAAAAACAAACTTAACGCTTTTGATCAAAGATTTCATGTTTTAGTATTTCAGTGCGAGCTATGATACAAAAAAAATCTAAAATGTCTACATCTTAAGTTAATAAAGTTGCGAAATACCGTATTTGTTCATAGAAGAGAATAAGATAAAAATACTTTCTAATCACAATTTTCTGCACACAAGACCCTGAAGATATTGCTAACACAATAGCTATAAATTTAAATTGATTATAATTGTTGTAGAGAATGGACATTTTCAGTAACCAAGTCAACAATAGCTCAGTATGGAATACTCTTAAGACTTGCGGAATAGTAGCAAACTTCACAACATGTGAAGATATATATCCTCATATCCCTCAAAATTTCTCGCCGCAAAAAATACATAAGAAATAGTGGACGGGATTTCATCTACTCCCGCACCTCCCCTTCCGAATGCCGATTACGATTACTCTGAGCTCAAAGTCGTTGAGAGAAGTATCTCTTAATTTCACGCTACTGATTTGGTTGAAGTTTTGATCAGCATCATCTGTTGCTTATCTTTCGGTTTTGTTTCACTCTTTTTCTTCTATTTATTCGTATCACAGGTGACGTCAGGTGTCGTACTAACATCAAGTGTCGTGATGACGTTAACTCAAGTAGTGGAAAGTGGTGGGGGGCGTGCCAAGTGGCGAAATACCTACTAGTTAGATCCAATCTGACGTTTGCTTTTTAATATGATCTGGAAGAAAATGATCGTCATCCATTAATTGTTTAGGTAAGGTAAAAAATTCATCGCAGTTTTTTTTGGTGAAGCCAACTGACCACCAAAGTTCCAGTTGGCTTTCTGGTATTTATGTATTGTTTTCGTGACGTTTAGAAAAATCGAATTACTATCCCGGTTAATACGCCTCCGGATAATCGATGGTCTACTGTATCTTAAATCATTTTACCACACTTCTTTACCACACCCTAGTTATGGACACTGATAATAATTATACAATATTAACGTTGTCGTAACTAATATTATCGCACTTACAATTAATATTAAAAGCAAACTCTCTTTAGACTTAAATACCTAAAAACGTTGTTTAAGGTGGAACATAAAAACTCGTTTATGAGGTTAAAGGTTAAAATCTAGAATTCTATTGTAGATTGGTTTCGTAGGTATTTTCGGCAAATCAGTAAGCCATAAACATCGCAGTTCGACAATAACACCATACAATGCACTGATAGTCTATATTAAGTGACTATCCACAATCGACGATTTTACGTATTGGTACACTGTACGCAAAATAGTTATCTTTCTGTGATACTAATTGAATAGGTTAAAAATATTCTCATTTAATGACAAAACTGACTTCTACGTGCCACCTAAAGTGTTCGTATTTATATAGTGTTGACGGAAAAACAAAGGCAGAAAGTTCTTGGAAATTGGTCCATAAGTAGCAAAAGTATATGTCGGAAACTATTGTCAATACAGAACCACGGATGATTCTTCAAAAACGCAAACACAAGGTAGTTTTAATGAACGAGCAAGTTAATCTCGATGATTCTAAGTTACTGGAAGTGTAGCCCATTGAATTACCTTGTGCATTTAGTTACTTTGTATGATATAGAATAACAAGAGCGACATGTTTGTATTTCCTTTATCTTGCCAATAATACATGTTGTGTCAAAACACGTGTCTAGTAAACAGAAGCGTCCTTCAGCTCGGTCAGCCGGGCGTATGCCGGTGCCCCACACAGAGCTACCTTATTTTAATCAACAACACAATATACAGATATATGAGATAATCTAATTAATAACTAACCGAACTACAGTCGCTCCCATTTGCTATGATTTTATTGAATAACAAATGAACATAGAGTTTCAGTAAGGCTTGAAATAATACATTGGACACAGAAGAGAATTAAGTAATTCATAAAGTATTAATTTTCTCGACAACTGTTTAAAAAATGTGTAATAATACGGAATGGAATTAAGCAATACCTTTGTGTAATTCGCAATACAGTAGACGGTTGGATAATTCTTTGCACAAACCGTTAGCAGTACTTATTCCACAGCTGCCTTCTATTAGATTTACTCCGTGTCCAATAAAAGTTAAAACTAAGTATTTTACTACATCTACGTTCCATTTTTACCAATTTCCGTACAAATAATTTTGGTTGTTAAGTTTAGCAATCTTGGCAATCTTTGTTGCAATTAACGCCCACGTCTCTGGACATGGTATATTTCACAGAAATTTTGTCAACAGGAAACGGTTTGCTATTAACTACGGCAAATTAAGATTGTATATAATATTTAACAAATTCAAAACGCTAATGAGCCCATTTTAACCAGCTCAAGGAAGATCGAAGTGACAAATTGAAATAACTTAAACACTGTTTTGTAGTTCCAGTGAAGCTTGAACATAAAGAAGTTAAAATGATGTTCCCTTATTTTTCAAATTTGTAAGAGTCTTTTAAAACAAGCACGCGTCCAGTCTTATCTCAAGACAAGAGTGTTATGGAATTTTTATCTGGAGTTAAGAGCAAAAACTCGACTGAAACGTACACCTACCAGCTGGTTAAGTAGGGTAAAAATAACCCCTCTCCTTGGTTTTGGAATATTTCAAATACAGGAACTTACACGATAGTTTAAGTACAGGATGTACGATTAGAATTAATGGATTCCTACTTTGATAAATGCACTAACAAAACATAGCAAGCAGGCATACTTATTAATCTTTTTTTTTTCAACTTCAACAATGTTAGAAATAAATTTAATCTGTTCCAAACGAAAAGCGACTTACTTTAATGTCGTCATTAATGTCAATTACATGAGTTTAAAATTAGTGTAGGGCCAACATGTGATAATGGTTATGAATTTATGTCTGTCTCGGTTGACACAACAAGCGGAAGCTTACGCTATTATGTTAATAAGGGATTATAAAAGCTCACAACTTGTTGCTTGTAGTTGTTTTATACTTTTAAATAACAATAAAAATCTTTTAATAGAGACATATTAAGAAGGTATTGTTAGATTGAACTACGATTAAACTACTTGGCGTAGTTCTTTTGAACAAATTTCAATACAGAGTTAAGTCTTGAATTGCTTTGAAGATTTTAAGTATTTCGTCCACGACTATGTTATAATAATTATTCTCATTAGAGTTGGTTTCTTCAATTATAATTATATACATTTTTCACTGCTACCGGTGATTAATTATTAATCACTACTAGCAGTGATTAATATATAATTATTCACTACCACTTCCAATTTCTTTTTAAAATTTTATCTAGTGGCACTATGTGTCAAAACAATGGCGCATGGCGAATAAAACTCATTAATTAAATTGAAACATCAAAACATCGTTTATACATTTCTAAAAGTATTTTGAAGTATAAATCTAATCAAAAATATTTAATAGTCGTGGACAAAGTATACTATTCTACTTGCATATAATGGCTATTATTCACAAGGATGAAGTTTACGACACGAGCGGTACGAGAGTGCCGTAAACTTCATCCTTGTGAATAATAGCCACCGATATATACCTACTCCTTGAATAATATACTAATTTCATAACTTCATACTTGAGCACTTCAAATATTATATCTGCAGGATTTGTACGTGTAAGGGAGGTGGTTCATTTGATCATTCTGAGAAAAAAAGGTTCTGAAAGAAGGCAAGGATCTGGGGGTTGCGCAATCCTGCAAAACATAACAAAAGCCGTCATTGCAAATTAGCATTTAGTGACTATGAGATATATTATCATTTCACAGAACACCTTTTATAATACCTACATAAAAAACTATAAATTAATATAATTCTTGGGTTATTTCATGTTATGTCAAAATGAAAACACTTTTTGACGTTTAGCCTTCTGACACGTGAAACTCCCTGAAAATCCTAGTGAATTCAGAGACAAAACGCAGGAAATTGGTTGTTCTTACCATGTAGTTTACCATATATTCAGTGGTCGTCCACTTGTTGAGAACGATAACTTAATTACGAACGAATTAATTACGATAATTCGTTTCCGATAACCACAAACTTAAACTCTTTGAGTGTTTAGTTGCCTCTGCCTTTCTCTTTTGTTTCTCTTGCTTTTTCTGATCACCACTCTGATATTTGTGCTTCATATTCATACAGGATTAGATGAATTAGATCACAAAAACAGAAAAATCTGTATTTTCTGAGATATTTCCATAGTACCATGAGATTCACCGTTGCGAAAATTAAAAATGCGGCACCTAAGAATTTCGTTAATGAGGCTTTAGTTAATATTGCCATGACTAAAGCGACCCCTTCGGGGATCAAATATTGCCTCGACAGCCCGGGTATGTTAACTCCGGGCCCGGCCTATTGTCTTTTTTTTGAAAATGATCTACCTGAACTGTAAAAAGGTGTGCCACAGGAGATAATAAATCAGTTATGGTTTATGCAAGATGGGATTCCTGCCCACTTTCACCTAACTCGCCAGTTTTTGCCCACTGTGTATTCTTGTCGCTAGATAAGTTGAGAAACACGATCATGGCCGCCTATATCACCAGAATTAAAACCCTTACATTTTTTCCTGTGGAGTCACCTAAAATCTTCAACCATTCAAAATCAAAATGACCTGAGAAACCGAATACCCCTTGAATCTTGAGAACCTTGAGTCTTGAAGGCACACATCATAGTTGAAGGTAGTCACTTTCAACAATTGTTATAAATTCTTGATTATTTATGTATGCCTTCCTACTTCACAGATTTTTAATAAATTTACAATATTTCCCTCTTTTCATAAATCTTTTTTGCTAACTGTAAACTTTTATTTGCCGATAATTCGTTTTTTTTTTCATTTTACTCGGAAATCGGTGACAATAGTATCTTCTTTCATATTTATTGTTGTAGAAATTGAATTGTGAAACCTGTAAAACAATTAATGGTAAAAAGTTATGAACAAATTAATGCATACTAAAAAGCCACTTTTTATCTTTTGACGGTTCTCTGGTTATGTGGAAAAACTAGCTCTCTTACAAGCCCTTTACAGGGCTGTAGCTCCCTTCAGAACCATTTCCGCACCTAAGTTTATATGAGCTTCTGTTTATTACAATGATCCAGTTATGATAATCACCTCCCTGAATCTTTACACGTACTTAGGAAACACTCTGTATACGTATAACGGGTTATCTGTTCTCGATTTTCTATCAATAATTGACAAATACTTTAGATCGTTGTTAAACATTTCTTATCTGGAGAGGCCTGAATCATAATTTCCACAAGTATTTCAGCACCATAACACAGAACATATACCCAGAAAAATAATAAAATTTCCACTCATTATCAACAGTAATAAGTCAAAATCGTGTCATAATATGCGATTTTGCCCCAATATGCAATATATTACTAACTTATCGATCGTATAGCGTACTCTGTTCCGTAGACAGTATTTAACGTCTCGATAATTTCAGTACCGTTTTTGCCGAATATCGCCAGAGATTTCACATTAATTCTTTTTTCTTTCAAAACATTACACGACAACTATTCAAGAAACTTTATATTAGGGACGAACAACACATCCGTTTATATCAAACTGGCCTCGAACATAGTTGACATTTTCGCAATGTTGCCAGTTTATAAGCAAAAAGATTATTCTACTAGTTTTTTTGTTCATTCTTCGTATACCGTCAATGGGGTGTCAGTGTCCTACTCTTCCAAATGCAAAGACTGTCTAGCAAAAGTTATTGACCACTTTTAACCACAAGTTTTATCAACTCCCGAACGCAATTCGTCTAACAGGAACAGGCATTCTACAAGTATTTATCCACATGACAAAAGATTATTTAGTCTAAAAATTCCGTGAGTGGTGAAGATCAAGCAAGAAGTTCGAAATTCTATGCCTTGTGGAGAATTGCAAAAATTCCAACTGAGTTGAAATCAACAGAATATACTGTACGTACACGTAGGAGAGGATAGGAAAGAAAAAGCTTTAATTACGCAGGAAGTCGGAGATTCGCAAGAAGACAAACTAATCGCTCACGACCTGTTCACAGACTCGTTGGTATGCAATTTTTAATTGTCTAATTTTGGTTAAGTAGTTTTCTATCACGTATTAAACCGTCGAGCCTGGACAATTTGGAAGCTAATCGGTCTCGTCTTTCAACTCCAACAACTCCCGTTCCTCAGGTTCCATTTCCTGCAGATGTTCGAGGAAGATTTCATCAAAACCGCTACCAAACAGTCGATTAGTAAGAAGGTCGATTAATCCCCACACCGGAAGTATTGTCTTCTCGACCTTTTGAGAATAACATTTACGTCAATATTTTAAGTTATGGAAACCACAGCAAATTCTGATTTTTTTCCCGATTTTTTTTAGATTCCATTTTTAATTTCCTTGTGATCTGGGCTGCTAGAGACACTCTGTATAGTAAGAAAAGGGAACAGTTAACTTGCGGTGGTGATGATCGTCAAGAATATCACAAACTGGTCTTCGACTGGTGGCGAGTGTTGACCTTCACCTTCAGTGACTTTTCATGCCTCCCTTAGTATTAACCTCGAAAAATGTGGTGGGAGAAGGATCCAGAAAATATGGCCTTGAAGCATGAGTTTCAGAAAAAGGGGAAAGGGGGAGGATTCATAAATATGACCTTGAAG
Organism: Agrypnus murinus; assembly: GCA_929113105.1. Taxonomy (NCBI): domain Eukaryota; kingdom Metazoa; phylum Arthropoda; class Insecta; order Coleoptera; family Elateridae; genus Agrypnus; species Agrypnus murinus. Next base: position 198,055,588 of record OV816025.1, read on the forward strand.
CATGGCGTTTTGAAAAGAGGCTGGGGTCGATATAGAAGCAGCATTCTTTCCCTTTTCAAAACATTACTAAAGTTTATTGGACATAATGAAATTCACCCACAGTCAAGATTATCTATTAATGCGAACTTTGGGAAACTATTCCTAAGAAGACTAAGACTAGATTCTAGTAGAGTATTAGAGGAGCTTCATAATAGAGCTTCATAAATAAAATTCAAGAATCAGAAAGACAATGGAAAAGTACTTAAACGATTCTACTGCTAAATTGTAAGAAAGAAATAGTGCAGAAAGTGTGTGACATGCGCTGCACATGGACAATGCCTAATTTGGTTTGAGAGAACTGAAAGTGTTATCCGAAATGTCTAACTGGAACAACAGATGGTTGTCCTATACAGTTATGGTACATAGTACTACATAATTAAACTTTAAAATTTAAACAAAAGCTAATAGAAACTAATTTGTAGTTTAATCATAACACCATGACAACGTCTAGATATAAATTGCCCCATAGGCTTTGATTTCAAAATGTCTATAAAAAATACACAAGAACTTAATAAAAAACCCTGTGTGAAGGTGGAAATAAAACTTTGTACGCAACACGATTTGTAATTAATCTTTAGTGAGCTCACTGGATTATGGAAACTCGCGCCTTTGTCGCTCTCCACACAAGCTTCCCAGCTCGCCCGTAAAAATTAATTTACAAAACTAATGTCACGTAATAGTAATTTACGTTATAAGTCCTGGAAATGAAATTTTACAGTCGAGTAAGATGTTACGGACAAGGCGACGAAGGAGCCGAGTCCGGAACATCGAAACGAGACTATAAGACCGTTTCCAGGACGTATGACGTAATGCGTTTTATTTCATACTGCAATTATTGGAATATTGGTTTAGTTGAAAAAAATTATATAAAATAAATTTCCAAATGCAAAATATGGACATCTATGAATGAAGAACGAGTGTCCATAGTAACTGATTACGTACTAAAACATTGTTCAGTTGATTGTTTGTATTTGCGTCCGGTAAAATTTTTTACAGTCATACTAGACTGTAATAGTATATTATATACCCAAGGACTAAAGTACATCTTTTAATCCCGAATGTGAGTTTATTAAAATAAACACATGAGGGATTAAAAGGCACTTTAGTCCAGTGGTATATACGCTATTTTTTTCACGTCCTAAAGGACTTAATCGCAAAGATTCAAAATTTCGAAAATTTTTTCCGAGAATTTCGTTACATGTAATTCTGACAATTGAACTCTGCAAATGCCAAAATCACATGGTTTCAGGATAATAAATCCTAACATGTACCCCGATTACTTTTTTTATTGTTGTCATGGAAACACTTTACTCCCTCAGGGAGTAAAAGTGCTACTTTACCCCCTCTTTTGGGGGACTAAAGTAGACCCTTATATATAGAACGTGCAAAAAATTTTTACGGCCAAACTAGACCGTTAAATCGCATGTTCTGGACTGAAAAGTTTGACGTAAAACTGACAAATTTACCACAGTATGAAATAATAATAATAATAACTACTACAACCCATAGCCTAAACCAAGGCCCCAGAAGCTATAAGCTTGTGCGGGAGGGAGGGGGCGATTATTATTATTATGTAGGCCCAATGTGCGGCTGCAGCCGACTACAGATGGAACAGCGCAAATCCCACATTTGTGTCACAGGTAAGGAAAACTGCAGAAAACCTTAACCAGATTTGCCGGCACCGGGAATCGATCGAGGGCCGCTTGGGTGAAAGTCCGGCACGCCAGACATTACACTACCGAGGCATAATATATATAATAAATAATATATATTATGCAATTAGGAGATCAAGCGATACTTTAAATCCGAGAAGATGTATTGTATGGCTGGCGCCTCGGCGTTATAACATCTTCGAGGATTTAAAGAAGCTTGATCTCCGTATTGCATAAGTTGTTTTATTTTATTTCGTATTTCAATCCTAATTTCTCCCTTTTAAAATTCATCCGAATTTATAGTATAATGAAGCAAATTGCCTTGTCTGTGTCATCATACACGTAACCAAGGAGATAAAAAGCAGCATGTCACGTGTGGCTGTTATGCAACATCAAATGATTTTTACGTTGCCAACAACAACAAAGATCAAGAACGTCTTGAACTCCGGTGTCATTGACAACGGAGATCAAGTTATACTTTATTTTACTAACTGTAGTATATAAACAATTGTTTAAAATACGAAATGAAATAAATAACTATTATTGGACTATATGGTATAATGACAAATGCTTAATAAAACTATAACAAAAATAAGTATTAATATCATTAACAGTAATAAAAAGAATAATCTCAGCTATTTTAAAATAATGGTAACGTTATCAAGAAACTAATTAACTGCCACATAAAACTTAATATTTACTGTAGCTCCCTTGATGCTTCTGACTATCATGCAGTTATGGAAAAACTTTAGTATTTTAAATCTGATTGTATACTATGCTGTTGTACCAACTTTTTTAATTTTGATTGGTTCGTTTAAGCGTTCCTTTGGACACTCAGATATTCATCAAAGTCGGCTTTGGAAACGACACGTAGCTTATTACAGTAACTTCTCGACGAATGGTAAGTAATAATAAAAAGTAAGATGTGATTAACAGATTGATCGTTATATTTCTTAAAGATTGCTTGAAAGGTCCTGATGAGGAACCACGATGTGATGATCGTTATGTGGTATGGAGTTGGTCAAATAACTACAGTAACTGTGTAAAGACTATATATGGAGGATGTAGGCCAACCTTAAATAATTTCCCAACTGAATTCGCTTGCTTTGCCTACGCTTTTCTAAGATGCCGTGCAGTACTTCCTAAATATGGTGGTAATTGGCAACCTATTTTAATAATTACATTCTTGGTTTCAATTGTTGTTGTCAATTGTTCTTATTAGTATTACACTTGTAATTATTAATTTCAATAACCTCATTCACATGTAGTACTATTGTAATTGAATGAATTGAGACCACGGCCCTAACTAAACTATGTCAATCTGTATTGTCCACAACGAGAATCTCAAAATAAGGACATAAAAACTTGGAAACTGTTGGAAATTGGATTCACTCCCTCCATGCTACACATCTTTAGGTTAGCCCAACCATAATTATAAATCCGTCTCCTAAGAAACGTATCATTTCTAATCTCACTCTTCTAAATCTACGAATTAGAGATTTTTCATTCAACTACAGATGTATCGGACGCCTATGTATAGGTCAAGCAGCGGTAGAGCACTAAGAGAAAACATGGGAATACTTCAACCCTTCAATTACTAGTCAATTATCAATCGCCTGTAGTTCATATACTTATTTTCTATCCTTGGCCTTGAAACAGATATCACTGTATCTGATTGAAAATTCGTTAATATATAACGCTGAAGTGACGACCAATAGGGAGTTGACGTCACTCTTAAAACAGCATCTCGTATGTTTCTGAATTGTTGAAGAAGCTGTAGTGAATTTCCTCTGTAAATTCATATTATAACTGTAAGTTCCCTTTCGCATTGTTTAAAGGAACCTTCCTGTTGTTACACAACCAAATTAATTCTGAGTATCTTCTGCGCGCCTCAGCGTTGTACTTTGATTCAATCAAAGACAGTTGGTTTTAAAAACTCGCTTTATTCTTGAAGTACAGAATATATGTGTTTCTACACATATGTATAGATAAATATTAAAATTATCCTAAAAGATATAATTTAGGTAATTGTTATAAAAATTGATTAATTATAAATATTCTTACATTTGTGTTGCTTATACATTTCTAAAGGAGATTGATCAAATTAAATTATAGATTATCAAAAGGTTTTGAATTACAAATTAATGCTTGACGTTTTTATTAGATTTGTTTATATTTTTATTTCATACTGTCCGGTAAAAGGGTATTTACCGGACTCATTTGAGTCCGGTAAATGAATTATTACGTTACAAGGCCGGTAAAAAATTTTACCGGACTGAAAATCCAATTTGAGTCCGGTAAAAAATTTTACCGGACTGAAAATCTAATTTGAGTCCGGTAAAAAATTTTACCGGACTGAAAATTTTAAATGCATTTTTTTAAAAAACGAACAATGTGAGGCAGTATGAAATAAAACGCCTTACGTCATACTTCCGGTAAACCATTACAGTAGCTCGTTTCAACATTCGAGACTCGGCTCCTTCGTCGCCTCGTCCCGAAACGTTTTCAACTCGCTACTGTAAACTTGGGTTTACCGGACTTATAACGTAATATACTATTATAAACAACGTTGCTAGTTGATGATAAATAAAACAAATAACATTAACAATTAAACTCAACAATTAGAGATGTAACTCATCTTCGAGAGGCTTGTCAATACTTCCATTTATTTGCTATATTTCCTATATTCCCTGATTTTAGAGCTACTCGTTGTGGATTGACTCTGAAACGATACTTTGTACTGTATATTTCAAACAATCTTTAACTTTTCCAGAAAATCAAGCAGCACTGAATTTGTCCCCTAATGATGCTGGATCGACAAATAAAACAGGCAACCGTAAAGTAGTAATGGTTAATATATTTAAGACTCTTACCTAAGTGAGGGTATAGAATATTACAATGTATAGTTTAGTAAATAAAGTGTACAGCACAACTATCAGAATTAGATATATGAACGCGTGGTTTTCGTTTTCATGAGCATATATAGAGAGAGAGGTAACAGAGTGATGCCAGAATGTGCGACGTGCTGTCCCTCTCTCTGGGACACATTCTAGGTGACCTTTTATTACGATCGTGTTATCCAACTTTTCTTATGAAGAGACGCTGGTGCAACTTGAGATCCAGATCATTATAATATGAAAGGATGATGGTTGGAGCTCACCTCATCTCCGTCATCAGAAATATTTCTGAAAAAAATGCAAAGGAGTTCAGAGAAGAATATCTTGAAGCGTGCCAAACGATTATTCATCATTGACTTTTACGTGGACAGCTGTTTATCGGACACAATCGAGGAAGTAATCTAACTTCGTGAAGACCTTTCCAGGATAAACAACTACAGGAGAATTTGCAGCTCGAAAATGGACAAGCAACAGTGAAGCCGTCTTGTCATCAGCTCCTCTAGCAGAACTCAGAGCGGATGGGCTAATAAGGAATCCGACATTTTTCAAAGGAAAGCGCTACTACTTGTGCATCATCTTCTAGTTGAATGTAAGAAAAACGGCCGATTAAGCATGAAGTCTGCAGTTTAGTGATGTGTCGGATGGTGGTATTGGATGGGACGACGAGATTCAACAAGAAATAAATCAACTGAGGCAAAAAGGGTTACGTGAATTAAAAAAAATCACTTTTTCAAAGAAAAAGTAGGACTGTCAAGATGTTACTTTAAAAACCTTTCGGTGACAGACACAATTTTTGGTGGCAAAATAAATGTATCCGTCAATTCCATAGTCAAGTACGTATAGCACCATTGAAATGCTTAACAATTCCGCAAACTGAAACTGCATACTTGGATGGAAGACATATTGCTAGTGAAATTTTCAAGAAAGATATTTGGAGTAATCGAACAGTCCTGGCAGGATTCGCTTTACCACGACAAAATACCACGAGATCATTTGAATTTATAATTAAAGTTGGCTGTGATTTTTAAATTAGATTGGCAACACTAACTGTTCACTTCACAGTTTGATTTGAATTGTCAAAGTGACGCTCCAAAATGTTTAATCTAGAATATAAAATTGCATAACCTCTAATTTACACAGCGAGTCAATTGGCAGGATCGCCAAACGTTTAAAAAAATTCCCGCCTACTTTAATTTTAAATTTAAATGATCTCACGGTACCTGGTTTCGTAGCCAACCACATTCAGGAAATCTGTGAAATTTTAGACGATGCGGAATGGAGGGGTCAACTTCATGTTAATACTAAACGTAGCTGATCAAGCTATTTGCTTTACTTCCGACATTAACTTCCCATAGGTTTATCGGTACTAAATCGAGCAGAGTTTTTGCAGATAGACGAGATGCAATCGCCAATGGAAAAAGAAATGACAGTGTAATTTCTACAGCTTTTTTGGAAACTAACGAGGGCAGGATTGGAAATGGCCTGTGTATTGGCGGGAAGTGCAAGTTAAACCTGAATGAAAGTAAAACTCTGCCTACTTCGCACTTTTCCTTCTTCTGTTAAAGGCTACAGTCGCTGTTAGTCATTCACATTAAAAAAATCATCAGAATAACCTGGATGAAGGTGTTGCGTCTCGGCCTGTGGACATCGATAGAAAAAAAAAAGAAATATACATGCGAAATGTCCGCCATCTTGGAAAAAGGGGTTAAAACGTTTTTTCAATTTTCGTTAACCGTAGGTCTGAGAAAAGAAGTAATTCATAACGTTTTTGTCGGAAATTCTACAACTTTCTCAATACACTTCTTTAAGAATTGTTTGTAATAAAAAAGTTATAAACAAATAACCGTAAAAATTTAGGAGTTGCAAAACTTGATGCTGATCACGTATGATCTATCCAATTTAAAAAAGTCTAATTTAAAGCGTTCCATTGCGCGAGTTTGACCACTTGGATTACGGATGCTGGATTTCGGAAGAAATATCTTCTCAGTCGGGAAAATGTCGCGGAAAGAAATTATATTTTATAGAAGATATTCCAGTATTATAAAAATTGCCCTGTTGAATGAAGGGTACTATCATATTATTTTATATGGATAACCTCAAGATATGCTACCCAAGCATTCCATGCTGACAGGTAATGGCCCAAGCCGACGGTAGATACCAGCTCACGGTATTGCAGCGGCAATAGGAGAGAGAGAGAGATTAATTGTTGCGTCAGAAAGCAAGGCTGTCATGACCATTAGGTACATTCATTCTGTTGCGCTACAACAACATGAACAGCGACCTGCATATCAAGCTAGCCAACTGCATGGAGCCGTACTGACTTTGAACATCCCGTCCACGTCTTCTTGGAGTCGGGTGGTCAGGAGTGAAACGTGGAAACCCTTCAGACAGAGCTCTCTGAATACGGTAAGCCTGACGAGTCACCTGTGGCTACAAGCTAGAAAGGTGCTCATGCAAAAGAGGTGGGCTCCCATGGATAATTACCAGGAAAACTGATGTAAAATACCTTATATATTTTGTGTGGAATTTCTAATTTTGAAATTATTCAGCTTCAGGTTTTCCGAATTCGAAAGACCTTGATGTACCCTACCTGTTGACAGCAGCAAACGAGTGGGGCTTTAGGCAATTCACATGAGTTTTCGCTGTAGCAATAGAAATTCCAGAATATTTTGTTCCTCTGTGAATGAGCTTTGGGAATGTAAGGGTGGTAAAAAATGTCTAATCTGTTCCGAGAACTGATATTTATGCATTAATTATGAAGACTAAAATGGACTCGCCGTATCCAAGATATACGGCTGCAACACCAGACTCGGAATTTCTAACACCAATCATACTCTGCCCAAATAGAAGGTTTGAAATTGAACAATATTGTTCAAATGCTGTTCATATCTGTTCAAATGATAACAGAAATATTATAATAGTAAAATCGTGTTCAGCGACTTCATATTGCTAAAAAATGACTCCTCAACACTCAACATACAGCAAAAAATACCAGTTTTGTAAAAGTGGTGGTGATTTTGTTCAATGATCCCCATATCAAATCCTAAGGGATAAAATTAAGAAAATCACGGTTCCAATCGAACATTTGGATGTATGGAGCAACTGTGCCAACGAAATGCTTGAATGGAAACTGGCAGTTTTGTATTGCGTAGCGCTTCTACTGCTTCAGGTCTGCCAATTATCTTTACATGTCACTTCAAAATTTCCCTAGTTTCCTAATAGTTACATCTATACCATATTCAAGTGAAAAAGATTGTAACTACAAGCTATAATAAAGAATATACTTTAATAAATATAATAAATACTAATACGGCTTTGATGGGCTCACGTTATTTAATCTCTCATTTATAATTTTTATTCAAGCATAGTAAATATAAACCTACACCATTTTAAAAAATAAGTTGTAGTGTGTTTGTACCCATTGAAGGTACGTTAATATGGTATTGTTTTCATTCTCAAACGCATGAAATGGCTTTGTTCGACTTTGAATGAGTGCTGTTCACAGTCAATAAAACGGTTTTATTTTTTTTATTAACCAACGTACCATTGTTCTGTTCGTTGTTTATGTCTTTATTCTCATTTATATGTAGATAATATACAACGGTTAATAATATACAACCGTTTGTTTTTGATAAATCGTTTAATAACGAATTTTATTGATTTTAAGGTTAAAACAAAGAAACTCAGATTTGATAGGCTATAGCATGAATTTTATGAAGACATTATACATCTCGCTTGTTTAAAATTAAATAAAATCCCGGCCTTTATGTACTAGATTTTACTCTAATAAGCGATTAGATTGTCGAAAAATATTTGATGAGAATGTTTATTACTTCTGTTATAAAAATCTGCGAAATTTAAATATTTACATTTCATTGGCTATCAGTACGTCAAGCTAATTGAGCCAATGAAAATCTAACGGTTGAATTCGTGTACTTTATGTAGAAGAGCAATTTAATAAAACTAGGAAAAATGGACAATTACGTATTATTATTGTTATAGGTTATTCTTTTTGTTTGGGACCTCTTAATACCATTAATATAGCAGTATTGTAGGTTAATATAACCTAATTTCTGGGTTGTACCTCTTCCTATCATCTGACCATTAACGTAACTTATTTTAAATGCTTTTAAGGTCCCTTAAGTGCGTGTTATTTTAATATTTACATCTTCCCATACATCAATTCCTGTATAAAAAGTTTCAGAAAAGCTGCCACACCTTCATTCATTAACATGTTTGCATATGTGTGGTAGGCTTCAGAAAAAGAATGTAAAACTTGTCACTTTGTTTGGACAACGTCGTGTTTGTGTTCAGAAATAATAGGAGAAATTCTTACAGGAGGGAACGTACTACTAAAAATAATCTACTTATGCTAAAAGATAAATAGATTTCTCCCCGCCTTCGTGTTAAATTCCATTCAAAAATAGAAAATCAACATGTCATCCATTTGACGGATTTGAGGGTGCACTATAATAAAAGCAATGAAATATTGGATGTTGAAAATATTTCAGACTTTTGATGAAGAAAAATCTATTTTTTCGAAAGTTTAAAAGACGGTAATATTATTTGTTGAGTTTCGTTATTTACATATGAACAAAGATATAAGTAAATTATGGATCGCAAACTCAAAAACGATACACATACATGTACTTAGATCTTTCTAAAATCTACTATCACAGCTTGAATATGCTTTTTCCTATTCTTCGGAATTGGTTTGTCAAAGATAAGGATTTTATTTCGATTAAGATAAAAAACATCTAATTTGACTCAAGAATGAAGAATAATAATCGAGGGTCTCAGAGTAGATTTTGATATCATATTCTACCTGGTAATTTGAAGTACGCTGCTACTTTAGATTTGAATCTCACTCTTGACGAACTAACTGCCAAATCCATAGATGTTTATCTTTGCATGTTAGATGTGGAGATATATATCTTTGTGCAAAAGTAGTTAACAATAACAAAATCAATACCTTATCTAGACCTAAAGATAGCGTATCCTCGATAGTTCTACAATCTATTCTAAAAGTAGATTTTAGGTTTTGAACTTCGAACTTGAATTATGATAATTTCGAATAGGATGTATACGATACTTTCCCCATGCAACGTTTCCAATTTACTTTCAGAATGACAGTAATGCCGAAAGTAACTATTGTATTGTTCAAAACTATTGATTTCATATCTGTTAATCTATTGATTTCATATTTGTTTATTTAACTAGTACCAAAAGTGGTATGTCGACGAAGAAGTCAAGGAAAAACTCATATCGAGTAGCTTTGTTGTAACCTAGTCCATAGAAAAACAGTCCAATCTTCGGAGGGCAAAGCATATTCTAGCTGCAGGATCTTTACGTGAATGCGAATGTATAATTTCTATGCAAGAAACGGCCGCAGGCAAATGCCATCACAGTCTTATTATCTTTTGACAGTGTCAAACCTTAGGTCGTGCTGTTCTGCTCCGACCAACAACATAAAATGCAGCCTACCCTCATTACACTGGGAAGTACTGAAAGGGTATAATATATTTGATATAATCGACACACCGGCGCATATAAAGAGTTGCTGGAAATGTTATTAACTATTTATATATTTCCACAAAAAATGGTCTTTCTATCAAAGTTGTATTAATGTAAGCGTTTTAGCTCCAGAATTTGTTAATTGAATTAGCTTAAGATTTTGCTAAATTGTTGAAAACATTCTATGTAAGGTTGACAGCATAATAGACGATGCTGACAACCGATAATCATAAAAAAAACTCATTCTGTTTGTTGACCTTGAGATGTGAAACACTAATAATATCGGAATGAAATACAAAAATTAAATAATTACTTAGCAAATTTATCATTTGTTGCTTATGGCTTGACATTTAACAGCCTTGGTAGTGTAATGCCTGGCGTGCCGGACTTTCACCCAAGCGGCCCGCGATCGACTCCCGGCGCCGGCAGATCTGGTTAAGGTTTTCTGCAGTTTTCCTTAGCTGTGAGTCACAGCTAAGGAAAACAGCCTGTGACACAAATGTGGGATTTGCGCTGTTCCATCTGTAAGTCGGCTGCAGCCGCACATTGGGCCTACATAATAATAATAATCGCCCCCTCCCTCCCGCACAAGCTTATATAGCTTCTGGGGCCTTGGTTTAGGTTATGGGTTGTAGTAGTTATTATTATTATTATTTGCTATTTAGAATATTCATTAGAGTCACTACATCTAGTCACCTAGGCCATGCTGGTCGATCAGAGTACCACAAAACGCCGCCATATTGGGGCAGAGCAGGATGATCTTTAATAATGAACAAATTAAAACCACATTTTATGTATTTGACATATTAGAGGTTTTAACTTTCAGAATAAGAAAAACCTTTTAAACTAAACGTGGATTTGATTAAACTCAATACAGATATACATAATGACAATTTCGTGCTTCTTTTGCCCCAATATGGCGGAGGTTTGCGGTAGTTTGACCGACCAGCGCGGCCTAGGTAACTAGATGTCATTAGAGTCACTGCATCTAGTGACCTAGGCCAGTTGGTCGACCAGAGTACCGCAAACCGCCGCCATATTGGGACAAACGAAGCACGAAATTGTTCATTATTTGTTCTGTATTGAACTTAATCAAATCCACGTTTACTTTAAAAGGTTTTTCTTATTCTGAAAGATCAAACCTCTAATATGTCAAACACGTAAAACGTGGTTTTAAATTGCCCATTATTAAAAATCACCTTTCCCTGCCCCAATATGGCGGCGGTTTGCGTTACTCTGATCGACCAGCTGGCCTAGGTGACTAGATGCAGTGACTCTAGATGTCATAACTTGTAAATGCCATCTACCAATTTTTCTATTCATTAGAGTTTGAATATTTTTTTATAATCCATCAATTGTAAAACTGATTAAAGGGTATTTATAAGTTATGAATTTTTTAAATAATAACTGTCAAATATTTAAACAACAAATGATAATTTTCTAGGTAAATGTTTGCTAATTCTTTACACCAAGCATTTCTTCATTTCTTTAGTCGTGCATTATAATAGGTCCCTAAACTTGAAGATTACCAAATTTATTAACACGAAAGGTCAACGCTAAGGGGCAAATTCAATTTTTAGTCTTAGAAAATGCACAGATAGATGCCTTAGAAATTATCCATCTCGTCTACAGACTTTGAAGGGCCGCATTTTTTACTTTTACTAAATTTAATTTGCATTTATTAAATTTGCAAAAATATGAAATGAAAACGCACATTAAATGCAACTCTCCCTTTGCCGTTCCGAGGACTAATCTGGAAACGCGATTTGTTCCGTCTTCGCTACTTCTAATCAACGTTTTTATAGTGGAATCACTCGTAACAATGAGTAACGGTGCTAGCATATTCATTCTCGGGAGGCGGAGATGGGGGTGAAAGATTTTTTAAATGAGGTGGATGTTATCTGCACATTTTATTATCAAGCAAACTAATGTTTAGTGAGAACGTGTAATTATACTTCCCCTTGAAAAAATCGGATGAACGTGTTGCTTTTTTCTTTGGTATGTAGTATAAGAGATCGTTTTCATATACACTACCGACCTATGTAAATCAAATTATGGAGGATTACAAGACCTTGACACTTCATAGTTATGTTCAAAAATAATTTATTTAATGAGTTGATACCAAACCACAATAAGTAGTTTACAGTTCTTGCGCAAAACTTTTTACTAAAGACCTTTCATTATTCACGTCTTTAGAATAATAATTTTTCTTTCTTTAGGTTAAGTGGAAGAGCAGAGCCTGTTTCAAAACAGGATCTGAATCGCCTCATGTTTATGTATCGAACTTTTATTTTATTTTTGTTATGTACAGTTGCCGGCGAAAAATCTTCAACGATCTATTGCGACTGCGTAACTTTGCCTTTTCAATTCTCATAAGAGACATCACTTTTATTCATCTGAAATGTTATAAATGGATACAAGCCAGATTCATTCGATGTAAATATCAGAAAAATGTGCTAACTTGATAAATTACCGTTGAGGATTTTTCGGCAGCATCTATACTGTGTGGAAAAACAAAGACGTTTATTATTATTATTATTTCTTTAATATTACGACTGCTTAGATCGGTAGGTCTTCCAGCGCAGATTATTATCAGGAGCTGGAAAGTCATCTGAGATTTTCGATGTTTCGTGGGGTAGATATTTTAGGGCTTGATGTATTGTAAGTGTACATCGTGTTGTTTTAATCATGCAATGTGTCTTCCGTGCAGAGGTTTTTCCATCCATCGTCGGTTTTTCTCTTCTTCGTTTTGCCAGTTCTCCAGTTCATTACGTTTTGTTTTGGGTTTAAGGCACTGAAGCCTTTGTGTGCTTTTACAATGGCCGCGTGTAGTGAGGATGTTTCGGACTTTTGCGCAAAGAATGTTTCAGATTCGCTACTTGTCCGAGGTGGGAGTCTCTTATTTCTGTTATTCCTTCCCTCCTATAATCTTCGTGGAAGATTTATTCTCTTTTGCAGCTTTTGGTATGGTTATTATTATAATTATTAATTATTATTATCTTAAAAACTACAAAATCGAATTGTTGTTGGTAGTTTTCGTAGATGCAAACATCAAATTCCACATAATAATGCAGGTGAACGCGAATAAACTATTTCAGGGTGGGAAAGGAAGATTTTCGGGTTTTTTACCCTCGCTCAACCTTAGTACCGAAAACTGTGACGCATGGTTGTACTTGTTGGTCTGTGCTTTTTCCGGCACCTTTACATTCACAGATGTTTTGAAAAATGTCATCACAATGTTCTACGAAAAATAAGAATTTTAATTTAAAAGGCGCGTAACAAAGTTTTTGCCTCAGGTCCATAATAACACCGGTCCTGCCTCTGAAGGTCAAATATTTGAGTTTTAGATTTTTATTCTAATTAATACATTGTTCACAATAAGATGGTCTAACAGTATATCGTGGTATAACAGTATAAGTTTAGAGTGGATTTTGGTATGGAACCACCCCACGACCTCGTTCTTTGGAAAGAGAGCGCAACCGAAAGAAAAGCTAATCCAAGAATACTAATGCATTTTACTAATGAGTACAGAAACTGCTATATAGGAAGTTTATGAATCACCGTTCTAACTATACCAGAAAGCGAATACATATGTACAAGTGCATGCATACAATTTATATTTAACTATTTATTAGAAAATACAGATATCATCTTTCTCATTTGGTTTGTTTTAATCCATATGGAAATAATAGATTGTAAACTTTACTACATAAAGTTTAAAGTAATGTTACATACCAGAAAATTTCTGACGCAGCAAGGTTGCTGTAATATAAGATAATATCTCACAATTTGCATCCTACAGTGATTAAACTACGATAACTTGAGTTTCTGCAAATCAGCTACGATCAGCAGATACGGAGGTGGTTTTCGTCGAGACATTCATTATTACCACACCTTTGAACCTGCCACATGCAAACTGAAACGAGACAAAGCCCATCCTAAAAGACATCCCTTGTAATTAACAGCTTAGGTCACACCTTTAGATTTGTTCTTTACTTTTGTTTTTGCAGGATAGTAAGTTGATTGTGTGAAACACGTAATGTAAGAGTTCCGTATAATAAAGAATCACATTTTATCTGTTTCGTAATCAGAAGCATCTACATAGTATGTGTACATACTTTACGAAGTGCTTGCACTGTGTACAGTCTGGAAATTAAGTAATGATTCGGATCTGAATACAACCATATATGTACAGTCTTTAGCAAATGTCTTGTCCCGAGCAGGCAACACATTTAACAATTCTATTAAAAGAAACGACGTACGTTTTGGAGCATAGTTTCTTTTGTTTACAAACAACACACCAAATATAACCAGTTTTAAAGGTTGATACTCTTACCTAGAGTGGCTTTGTATAACAACAATAGAGTAATAAAAACTGATATTTTCAAGTGAGTTTCTTATTTTACTGGAATACAAAACAGCCGTTTCACTTCTACTATCGTTTCTTCTAGTTTAAGAAATAAATAACGTATGCTTTTTTTTACTTTATTATAAACTCTATTAATTTATTTACGAGTTTGATTTGTTTATTTACAAAGCTTAATTATTTTGTAAACACAAAAAAAAACTAAATTTTTAGTACTAACTGTAATCAGTTTTTATTGTAAAAATTAGTAAAAATAATAAATAATCAAAACTAATAATCATTCCCCGAGTTTCCAAAGTAGAATTAGATTGGGCATACAAACGAGGCATATTTAAACATTAAGGGCCGGTTTATTCACCTTTACCAATTTTACCTGAAAATTCCCAGTAGTTGCCGGTCAAATAAATTAAGTTTAATAATAAATATAGTTTGGGTATATTCACAGGATTATATCTTCAAACTAGTTACTGGAATGTTTATGAGAAAGGATCAAGTTTTGCACTCAGGTAATACATGCAAGAGAGAGATGGGTAATTGACAGAATAATGTATTAGAGAGAAAAACTAAACTCATTGACTAATCTACTTAAAAGGAGGCGGGATTTAAAAAATCTGTAATCCTTCACAAATATTTTCTAAAAATTTTAGGTAAACAGATATTAATGATATATATGATCTAAGGTTCTATACTTTGCTAAGGGTGTTTCTTAATTTTTGTTTTGCGACTGTTTTGTTTTTAGTAGTTACTATATCTATGTTTCTAGTTTTTTCTTAGTTTGTATTATTTTTATTAAAACAACTGAGTATTTAATAACTTTTTAAAATTTTAACGTATTTACATAAATAGATGCCTATATTATTACTTTATTTTTATTTATCGCTTACATTAATTTCTGCGATTATTTAATTATCTAAAATACTCCTAAACCTCTATTTTTTGATGAAGGGAAAGAATGAAACATAAACACGCTATATAACTTTGTTGAACTAGTAGATGCTTCCATTTAAAAGAACTATTTTATAAAATGTGTCAATGAAATTTTGAATAGAATGAATAACAAGAGTTTTTACAAGCGTGTTTTCAAAACAAGCTTTGAAGAATTTAAATATCTTTACCAGGTAGTTGTCCATCTCTGTTTAATTCGGTCTCTTTCGTACACAGTATAAGGGGTATTTCGATTCTTAAAGCAGCAACGCCCATACTCGGGACAAGACATTTGCTAAAGACTGTACATTGTATAACACCATACGCTACCGTACGTACATTGAAAAATAAGGTTTTAGATTTCTAAATTATACAAGCAGGAATTTACCATAGTATAAGCTATTTATTTATAATCATAGACATACCATTTGTGACAGTGTTGGTTATTAAATTATGAAAGTTTTTGCAGACTTCCCTTATCGTCGGGTCATATCTTACAAATTTAATTGATATTATTGTTTTCGTCTGAAATTTCTTTTATAATATTGTATTTTGTATCAATTGCGAATCAAAGATCTATTGCATTGTAGTTAGATTCAGGCCCGTAGTTTATTTTTTCCTTATAGTTTATTTGGTTTTCTACGAATAATCACACAATACCTCATAAAAGTTCGATCAACCTTATCTGTGTAAAAGAAAATTAGGTAATAAAGTGATATGAGTTACTACAACTAAAAAAGTAGTCAACCAAAGGCACTATGTTAAATAATTTTCTTTCAGAGCACACTAAACTGTACTTATAGGTAACATATATTATAATACCATCAATTGCATTCATTCGCCATACTAGCGGCGGATTTAAGACGTACGGGGCCTGAAGCGTTAGAAATTTTTGGGGCCCCATAGTATAAATCAATTACTACAATTTTTACCTTTTATTTTTTTGTCAAAAATGGAGTACATATAATTATTAATATCAGGCGCGAATTCATGGTGGGGGTGATGGAGGAAATTTCCTCTCCAAGATTTTTTAAATAATCCGACTTCGTCTCATGCCGCAGTCACACGAGTATGAAATTGGCGTTTTTGTACGTGTTACACACTATACTTTATCTACGACCGCAAAAACGTAATAAAGCACCAAAAGCTTGGAAAAATATTTAACCTAGAATAGGATTTAAGATTGAGATGCTGGATTGTCAAAAGTAGACAATGCCCACAGTTAATGAAAAACAGGTATTAGTTGTAAAAATTAAGAAATGCGTATAACTCAATGTAATAATCGTTTATTATTTAAAATTAATTATGAACAAGTAGAATTTTCAACCTGCCTGCTCTAGTGATGTTTTCTCTAAGAATTAACACATTCAACTCCTCACGCAACTCGCCAAAAGCATTCACAAATACATTCTGATAACTACCCATCATTCAAACAATCTATCAATCTACTCAATACAATAAAACAAATCAATACACAACAAAACAAACCAGACACTTTCGTTCAAAAAATCACTCTTTCAAACACACACACAAACTGCAACTTACACTTTCCCTTACAAATCAACTTCAAAAATAACAACAAGATCTTTATAACAACATCTCTCTTGCAATATCGAATAACGAATAAATGATCCATTCCCATTGGGAGAGGGGGGCAAAGCCAACGGTCCACCCTATTTTTTGGGATGGAGAAGGGTCAAATCATATATCTAAAAATGCAATTCTTACCTTTCATTTAATCGTTCGAAGTTGGTGTTTTACAAGACAAGTGTTAGAGAGAAGGGAGGGTTTTAGTGATTAAAGAAACTAATAAATCAATAATAATAATAAAATAAATAAAACACATAATTAAATAAACGTTTGCAAGTCTATTCCATGAAAGCACATGTAATTAATTTAAAAGAGACAATTAACTGAAATATATTGACCTGAAATTAGAAACTAAAGTAGCTAATCTGAATAAGGAGTAATAAACTTAAAATTGTTAAAAAAAGGGGAAGAGGATGGCTATTCCCTAGGGGCGTTGACTGGTCCGTTCCTGTAATAAAAGATAAACAGCATGAGACCACGTCTCAGTAAGTATTGACTCATGCACTAGCTACCCTTTTGTTTCTGTACGTAAGCTCATTTATGTACATGCACCATACAACTGCATGTTAAAAACAATAATAATGGTGAGACGCTAACCATTCGCCGCCAATATTCCTAAAAATAAAGGCCAGGTAAACGCAAAGCGTTACCCCATCAGTTCGAACCCGTCCGCATAGGTCGTATGTAAACATACCCCTACCGACGGTGAGTCGCCACTCCCATGGACACTCAAAATAAATGACACCAACTAGGGATTCGTTAACTGACAAAGCAAAACCATTCGCAACATATTTATGCAATTCAAGAATTCATCTTATTAATTAATATCTGCATCATTCAGTTAACCTGCCCCTACTGACTTACGAAATCATGCACAATTACAAATCAAAGCTAACAAACAATCATTACACACAAACCAACACTTACTGATTAATTTCTTTAACACAATAATAAAGCACAACCTCACACATTCACTTCTCTTGACCTTGCTACACTGCACTCTGAAACAAACTGAATTCTGGACCGATAAACAAACATCTACCCTAAATTAGTCGAATTCTTAAAAATTTAGCTTTCTTCGGTCAAGGGTCTGGACCGGAACAAATTGCTTCTTTTCCGTTTACTAAAATGTATATTTATTTTTGGTTTTGTTACAATGCAACGTAACACAAGACATCTGGTATATTTGTGTACATCATGGTTTTCCACCTTCTACAGAACAACCATTGGTTCTTTTAAAAAAGCTCATCCTGATGTTGGGGCAGCAACACGAGCTACACCGTTTTCTGCGGGTTTTGATCGGTGCAGCGTGGAGCACTACATCATTCACCTTCATGATAAACAGCTAATTCATACTGGGCTGCAAATTAATCTACCTGCAGGATGTTATGTTTGCATAGCTCCACGATCTGGATTAGCACACCATCATTTCTTGGACGTTGGTGCAGGCGTTATCGATGAAGACTACAGAGGCAACATTTACGTCTTGTTATTTAATCATTCTTCTTCTTCTCGTAAAGGCGATCGAATTGCTCAATTAACGCGAGAAGATTTATTATCCAGCAGCGTATGAAGTTTTTGAGGTAACTCCTACAATTCGTTGGTTTCACCGGTTTGGATGGTACCGTGGAGTCTAGACCATTTAATCCATACGAATTGGAATCATGGCTCTACAACAACAACCCTAAGCCATTTTAGGGTTATACCAGAATAAGTATATTATTGTTGCAAACAATATTTGTAATGCTATTTGTAATAGTAATACTTTCACTATTTTTAATAAATATACTTTTTTATTAAATATTTTTGACCTGTACGCAATAATTTATAATATACTGATATGATTTGATAACTTGATATGCTTTTTCTTATTATCCAAGATGCATTTCTTTACTAACTTACGTTCAGCTTTACATCTTATGTTTTACATTGTACTGACTTGGACTGACTGACATTGTATATTGTAAACATTGTACTTGATTGAATAAAAGGAGATGTACTTGATACGATTTGCTTATTATCCAAACTTCATTTGACTACCTTTTTTACATCCTATTAATATATTTGGAGATACTAATGTAATTGTAACTATCTAAAGGTATGGTGGGTGTGGTCTATGAAACAAGTGGTCTATAAAGAGGTGTGGCTTATAAAAGGTGTGGCTTGGGCAAGTAGAGAGGGGGAGAATCAAGGGTGTGGTCTACCAAGGGGAGGGGCTTGGAGACAAGTGGAGCAAGTAGAGAGGGGACAAGTAGAAAAAGGCATGGCTTATAAAGGGTGTGGTTTGAGAAGAGGGAAAGTGAAAGGCGGTCAAAGAAAAGTTCAAGATTGTGCGGCTCTGCAGTACTCATTTGTTCCCTACTCTTACTAATTTCCTAAGTTCAACCGTGGTAGATTTCTGTAATTCGATCATATTTAATAGGCCTTGTGACATCATATATGGGTTCATTTACATAATTTGTAATTAAATACACATGCCATCTTTATAATCTCTATCCTCAATGTCAAAACATAAATTTTGTGTAATGTCATTTTCAATAAACATTACTGATTCATTTCTTAAATGATTTTGTCCAATATTATTTCTTAAATAATTTTTTACACGTTTAAGAACGAAGATAGATAGTTCTCCAGTTGCATTACATATCGGTAATGCTAAGATTTTTTTTAAATTGTTTTAACATTGGGTAGTGTTGACAATTGACATTAAGGAATTTCACCCATTCGAAAGCATGGTACAGTTCATCTTCCCCGAATGTAAGTCGGACGACCGCGCAGAGTTTGCTAGAAGGCATTGAAGGCAAGCCATTCTGAGCGACAGAGATGATACATTCTTTGCAGGTCTGCTGCGAAACTGTATATTCCGTTACAAAATTTTACCTATCACTCTGAATGCTTGCCTTTTCCCACGAAACCTATTGCGTTAACCGTACACCTTTTTTACGCGCCTGTACACGATAGTAACTGTAGTTCTCACATGTTTTACTATTCTCGACAAAGTGAGTTTCCATGCCAATAATTTTTATTTGTCGCATGTCCACTGCGATCCTGGACAAGGGTCGTCTGCGAGGCCCCCTGACTCGTGGGGCCTGGAGCGACCGCTTCCACTGCTTGTGCGTAAATCCGCTACTGTTCACCGAATGTCTATCAGAAACCATTAATTTAAGAAATATAGTCATTATAGTAGTCGGATGACCGCGCTGATTGTGCGAGAAGACCAGCATTCGAACCGACAGAGATGATACATTCCTCGCAGGTCTGCTGTGAAGCAGTATACTCCGTTACAATATTTTTCCTATCGCTCTGGGAGCTTGCCTTTTCGTACGAAACTCGAATGCGTCAACCTTACACTTTTTTACCAGTCTATACACGATATGATCTGTTTCTTGTTTCACTTTTTGCGTAAAAGTGAATTTCCACGCCAATAATTTTTATTTGTCGCGTGTCCAGTGCGGTCCTTGGCAGGAGGCCTCTGCTGGGCTCCCTGTGGCCCCTGTGGGGCCTGAAGCGGCCGCTTCCAACGCTTGTGCCTAAATCCGCCACTGCGGCATACTTAAAATATTTGTATTCTTGTACTATACCTCAACAAGCAAATCAAGAATCTGGGTCACAGAAATTACGAGGGCGGAAATGTAAAACGTATCGCGAATAACGCGGTTATCACTCAAACTCAACGATCACGTGATTCACTCGAGTAATTTAGCTGATAGGAGAAACAGCCGGTGAGCTGGAATGATTCAGTAGCGTCAGAAACTGTTTTTATTTAAGAAGAGCTAACGTGATGCTTAACCTATAGTCAATTATAATCGATATACGTACAAAATCGGGAAAATTAAATCAATTTGCACTATAATAATTATTATTATTAACGTCGACGTTAAATTATTCTATTTCACCTAATAATAATTATAAAATTTATTTTCATCTTTATTAAATTGATTTTATCTTCCCTATTTTTTGATAATTACTTTTCTTTAAATTACTCACCCTATGACACTTAACACATAATGAAGTTTTTAATTATAACCCGTTATTAGGTTGTATGTATTCAACGATGACAAACGAAATGTTAAAAAGTACAATCCGAACGTACGCTGCTGACTTTTCTTAACAGCCCTTGTAACATAAGATGCTGATTCCACTCTTATCTTATCATAACGTGTTTCACAGCTGGTGATCACGCATTGACCAAGATTCTTCATTTGCTTGTTGAGGTATACATGCCGTTTAGTTTTTGTTGTTAGGTAGATAGTACTATACAGGGTGTTTTATTAAGCATGCACCAACTTGACCAGTGCATTTCTGATGGCATTTGGAACAAAAAATCTTAATAAAGATTTTTGCTTAGATAAAGTCCAAATTTTTAATAATTTTGACCGACGTTTTTACAAAAGTACGTATAAAATTATAACGCCCTGATGGTGATATTGATATCATTAATAAAAAATAAAGTTAACTATATATGTAAGTGCAAGTCTGAAATTCTAAAGCCAGACAAACATGAAGAGATTACATTTTACTGTGTATTTTTCTAGTCCAAACCCACCATTTTCTAGCGCCCAGTTGTGTTACATTATACTATTGCAAATTAAATTGCTTCGCTTCGTTGACATAGTGGTTTTTGCTTTACTAAAATAGACGTCTCAAATGATGACTAATTGCAATACAAACGGTATATATACAAAATTGTGTATTAAGCTTTTAATTTTTACAAGACAACATTTGACTACAACGAGATTTTAATTTTATTTAACCGTGACCTTGCATATCATTTTACTATAAAAATGGTTAAATCTAACAACAACAGTAGGGAAAGAGTGGGGTTTCTGGGACCACCTCCCACCACTTTCTGCCAAGGTCAACCTTCAAGGCTAAATTTTCTGGCGGTTAAAGGTCAATGCTTCACTGATTTTTAAGCTGAAGGTCAAGGCTTCTCTGACTTTTAAGGTGAAGGTTTATTATACTTCCTGCTAAGGTTAGATTTCTAGCGGTTCAAGGTTAAGACTTTCTGCTAAGGCTTCTCTAATTTTAAGGTTCAGGTTTTATAAAAAATGTTTTAGTACAAAACAATGAAACAATTTATTAGTTTATTAGATTGCTTACAACAATATCTCGTAAACAATTAAATACATAACAATTATTTGAATTCATTTGCTTACAACAATATCTCGTAAACAATTAAATACATAACAATTATTTGAATTCATATCTCTCGTCACGTAAGGCGTGAATCCCGAAGGAAAACGTTTTTCACGAAATCTAAGTTTTCTTTCATCGTCAAATTCTTCTTCCGTTAACCACTTTGTTGCAGTGAACGTTGCCCAATTCGGTTTGTAAGGTATATTGCATCAAATGTTCCGTTCAGGTTCATCATTCGATTCATCCCAATCTGAAGTGCAGATGACTTTGAAGAAGATAAGGTCGCATTTATCAGGCAAAAGGTTAATAGCGTGGCGATGTTCCAAAGCACGTTCGGTACATATGACTCCTTGAGTATTCATGACGTCACCATCTTCTTTTAAATATTGAATTTCTAAACCAGAACACGAAGAATAATCTTCATCGGCTTCACTCAGTATAACTATAGTATCCGGAAGTCTTCTTCTTTCAATTAACAAACCAGTGTTGTGAGTTTTATAACGAGAAAACACGATTTCACCATCATCAACAGTCGTTTCAAGTGTCCAAGAATGCGACCAACCCATTTCGATGTGTAACTGAGTAATACAGAATCTTGACTGAAATCAAACTCAAACACCCCACCAGAATTTGAGAAGAGTGGGGAAAGCAATTGTTCCATTGGCCACACCCTCAGCCTATACATAACCTCATACTCTGGCTCTCGGAACTATACTCGTCTAAGAATGTTATGAGTGGCTTTTGTTATTCGAAATCAAACACCCCAACATAATTTTTCTATTATAATATTGAATAGATAAATTGTGAGAATATCAAATACAATGTCAGTGTCGCGATACAGCATAGAAACATACATAGATTGGGATATAAGTGTATATAATCCTCGTAAACTATTTAATATTTATGAAATATAATATAAATACAAAGATTAGTTAAAGTTTCACAAGTTTTATTAATATCTTAACCTGACAATATTGTTTCGACACTTTGTGTCATTATGAAAGGTAGATAAAATTGATAAACAAACACGTTGCTAAGGATAAATACATACAGAAAATAGGCAACTAGATACAATACATAACAAAAACTAAATATCTAACACTTCTAATAAAGGAGAATTACTAAGCTCAGTTTGTTCATTCATTAAAGGTACTGTGCGTTTATGTCTGTATAATAACACAGTACCTTTAATGAATGAACAAACTGAGCTTAGTAATTCTCCTTTATTAGAAGTGTTAGATATTTAGTTTTTGTTATGTATTGTATCTAGTTACCTATTTTCTGTATGTATTTATCCTTATCAACGTGTTTGTTTATTAATCTTATTTACCTTTGATAATGACACAAAGTGTCGAAACAATATTGTCAGGTTAAGATATTAATAAAACTTGTGAAACTTTAACTAATCTTTGTATTTATATTATATTTCATGATTATGGAGTTCCACAAAGTAAGGCTGGAGACAGTAAACGCTATTTAATATTTGCATCGATCACGTATGTGAAATGATTAAAAACTGGGGGCAATGGAAAATCCTTGTGCATAAAGAAGGAATGGTACCTGTGTTTTTTTTGGAAAGAATGAAACCTAGATATACCTGCGTACATTGGGAAAACATTGATAAAAAACGATCTTTGCTTCTTCAGAAAGAATATGAAGAGTGGTTGTTTGACGTAGAAGAACGAACTCGAAGTGGTATACGATGCGATTCAGCGGAAGAAATATGGGGAATGATGATGCCACAAGAAATAGAAAACGTATCACAATTATTATGTATACGGAGAATTTGGTGGCAAGTTTCCGAAGAAAGCATATGTCATGAATGTGTTAGCGGATATATAGAATTTGGATATGATGTAAAACGTCATGATATACAAGCCAATAATTTAATTTTGAAGTATCATTGTTAAACGTCTCGTTTCAAAGAACATGAGTAATGTTGTAAAATATCATTTCGTAATTTTGAATTACCATTTTGTACATGTTTGTATTTGTTTACATGATTGATTACGATTGTTATTAAAGAAAGACGCCGCGTTTCAGCCACTAAATAGACCGTCAACCCCCTCTAGACAAGACCGGGAGAAACCAATTTACTAAACTTTAAGCTAGTTGCGAAAAATGAAAATTTCGGAAAGTTATTGTTCAAGAAAGGGTCACAGAGTCAATTTAACAACCTCTCAAGGGTTTTCTCGAAACACAATTCACTTAAATACTTAAAAACGAAAACAATTTTTATTTAAACAAAAGACAATCTAGATACAAATTCCGTTTTTCTTAAGTAGCAATCATATAATTTTGACTAATCATATTTAATGAAACACGCCAATCCATATTCCAAATTCGTTTAAAATTCAAATAGATTTCTTTAAAGTTAATGCTTTCAGAATCAATCGCAAATTTGGGATAATGATAGGAGAAGGGACTTTGGTCATTAACGCCTAAACAAAAAGGGTCAGTTTTGTTAACAACAGACTAAAGTGTCAACCACCCAAAACAAAAAGGTTATAAAAGACCCTTCGCTCCGGGAAGTCAAGGGAGTCGCTTTTGACTATTGAATCAATGCGGATATCTTTCGAGATTTTTTCATCTGTTCGTTTACGAAAAATCTTAATTAATTTTATAATATTAATTTAATTTTCAGTCAAAGTTTGTTTTAAGGAAGTTTTCTTAACGGAAAGTTGTAAGTTTTTTTTGAACTAGATTTCGCTTGTGTTAGGGGTTTAAATTCGAGTTAGGAAAACTATTAAGTAACAAAATTACTTAAGCTTATCGGGTAGTTTTATTAGTAACGTGATCGTTTAGCGTAAAATTAAAATTAGTGCAGTTCCGTTAAGTTCCAAACTTAAATATTAGTTAGGTCATTACAGTGAATTAGTGAAAAATTCAAAGGATTCTTTGAACGCCGAAGCTACCCCCAGCAGCGTAAACCAAATTTTGCATTAACCATCACCGCGGAGACCAACGAAGCGTGAGTCAATTCTAAATCATAAATCTATTTACCTTGTGATAACCAAAGATCTTGAAAGTTAAGACTGGTCCGAAAGAGTATGCCTGTTTCAAATTACTGTTTTTTAAAATTTGATTCGCGAGTTAATGTCCAGTCCTTCAGTATTAAAGATCATTTTGTAAAAAGACGTAATTGGAATTCTATAATTTATTGTTTTGATTTACCATCAGTACAACCCTTTAGTACCAAATCTCAACGAGAATGACTAGAACAATTTTGAGTACTAAGCATCTCTGAAATTCTGCTACCTACAATCTCCAACTACACCGTCTAGCCTTTTAACCCTTTGGGTTATTCCTTTCTTGATTAGATCGTTAATTAGACCGACTTTCCTAATGCGGGAAAGTCGCTCTCAGGTGATCTTTGAGCAACTCTCTTTCGATCATACACCGTACACACATGCACACCTTTAAGTTCCAACTAATTAAAACCAAAACAAAACAAAAACAAAACAAAAATTTACTACTTGGAACCAACGTGGGATTTATATTATGTACAATTATTACAAATTACATTGATCGGAAGAAACAGGTAGTCTAAGCGTGTGAAAACCCACCTTAGGTATCTGGGTTTGCGAATTGTCACATCGCGCATCATTTAGTTTATAAAATATTTTGCCAAATTTCCTCAAAAGTACGATAGTGCTGTGATTTTACTTGGAGCCCGGCACTCATCCGTTCAAATCTAGTTTCCATATAGGAAACCTCAAAATTTATTTACATTTGAGTTTGACTAACTTAACTGGCATGTAAACATTATTAACCTTAACATTTTATTTTGATTCGAATCTAAATTCTCTTGTTTCGGCTTTTGGTTCAGCAATCCTGACTTAAGAGTAAAATTGTAACACGACACGAACTTTTCCTAGTTTACCTACCCTTCCACCAAACTCAACATCATAACATAAATCACATAAATTTCCAACAAGTTTCAATTAACTAAGTATCAAATCAAAACAGAAATTTATATCAGATTTGTTCGAGTTTACCACCAAGCAAAGAAAACATCAACAGTTAAACAATAACCATCTTTTCAACGTCAGTTCTTGGTTTATTAATTTTCCTAGTGAAGTACCAAATACAATAATGGCTTAACCAATACGTGCATAGCTCACGAAAAATTCTAAAGAAATTATTACTTAAGATTTAGCCAGTATCGGACGAGCTCTTATAAAAGTTAATAAAAAATAAGATAAGGAATAAAATCAAGTAAATCTCATAAAGGAGATAACCATAATCACAAGGTGAACAGATAAAGATAGGAAAGTGTTAATTCGAAAGATCGGACTTAGCCGAAATAAATTGATCATTATTTAGTAACTTGATCAGGGCGCAATAATTTTGACCAGAACCCTTCAGTGTTTCATTAGGTTTCTTTTCAGTTTTTTTCTTTCACCCAAACTTTTAGATCACTCAAAGTAAAGTCAGAAAATGAAATTGTTTGTTTTCAAGACTCCTAAAAAATAGGGACGACATTGTAAATAAACTGTAAATATTTTTGTAACACTCGTGGTGATTGCTAAATAAATCTTGTAAATTTTTTTGTTGTGAAAATTCAGTGTTTCATTCCATTTAACTCCAAACCTGTGCGTGGTACACTTCGAATACGAATTTGAGTTACCTGAATCTCAGTTACCTGAATTCAACCATTACTTACGAGTTTGTAGACAAACTCCTCCATAAGCAAACTTGGAACAAAACAAATAATTCTTTGGTGCATTTAAGAACTAAACACAACGTAGGTATTTCTGTTACAAACACAACGTAGGTCATTAAAAAAATAAGTAAGCAAATGCTAATTTTAGCAACAATTATAAGCTTAACTAGATGTGCTCTAATTATTCATCTTAGATAATAATAACTCAACTTTGATGGTCACCAACCATAAATATTATCTATTAGATTAAATAGCAATCAATAACTAGGAAGAGTCGACATTTTATTACTTTATTACTACTCCGATGCATCTCCCTTGGACTCCGATCACTACAGTACTTAGAAAATCAGCTGGGCGCACAGGTGATTGTTGGGTTGCCTAAATATATCAGGACCGAACTTAAACTTAAACTGAAATATATCTGATCCAATTTATTTTCCAATTTCATCGAATTCGCCGGTTTCATTTGAATTAGAAACAAGAATTAGTCATAAAAATTTTCAAATTATAAAAAAATCACTATAATGACGCTAACTATTATAAAAATAATCTCTTCCTAATGTTAAACCTTTAGATTATTTCTTTTCTAATTAAGAAATAAAGATTAATAAAAGTTTCACAGTTTTATTAAAATACAACCTGACAATATTGTTTCGACAGCTATGCTGTCATTATCAAGGGTAATATAATTATAAACAAACACGTCGCTAAGGTAGATACAAAAATAGGTAACTAGATAAAATAATAATTATAATCAGAATTAAATATCTAATACTTCCAGTAACGGAGAATTACTGAGCTCAAGTTGTTCATTCATTAAAGGTACCCTGAGCTTGAGTTTGTATATCTCAAAGGCTTCTAAAATGTATAATTTGCGTTTGTTACAAAAATGTAGAAATTTAATATTATTTTAAGTAGTCATTGTGTGATTTTGTTCTAAAAGGTGTTTGGCGTAATTAGATTTTTCAGGATGTTTATTTTTGTAATGACGTACGTGTTCTTTATATCTTATGTCAAAATTTCGAAGTGTTTGTCCAATATATACCGAACTACAAAAAGAACAATTTAAACGGTAAATGCCCGATTTCATGATATCATGTGTTCTGTCTTTAGCATTAAATAAAAATGAAAAAGTGTTAGTGTTGGTTTTAAATGTTATTTTATAATTGTTGGTTTTTCTTAGTATATGTGCAATTTTTTCGGATATTTTGCCAAAATATGGTATAGATATGTAATTTGTGTCTTCTGTTTGATTGTCAATGGGATATATTCTTTTGATAGCTAACCTATATCTCTTTGTGTTTAATTAAAGTGTCAATCATGTCAAAACCACCACATTCAAAACTTGTTAGTTTTGATATTTGCAACATGTTCTCCAGAATACCCCCACAAGAATGTATTCCTTTATTAGTTTCTTGATCAATAGTAATATAGAATTAGTTAAAAGGTTAGAGTTAATTCAATTATTTGACCTTTGTATAAGTCAAAATTATTTCACTTTTAATAACATAATTTATTTACAAAAGGGTGGTTTACCTATGGGTAATTCTCTTAGTCCTCTATTAGCTAACATATTTATGGACAAGTTTGAAGATCGAATATTTGAATTAAACCTCTCTAAACACATTATCTTCTGGTTTCGTTATGTTGATGACATTTTAGCTTGTTTTGACAGTTCTTTTGAGGTTATCAATGAATTTTTAATTCTTATTAACAGTATCCACCCGAACATAAAATTTACACTAGAAACAGAACAAAACAGGGCTATAAACTTTCTAGACTTAAATATCAAGATTAACGCAGACAATCTATTTGAATTTTCCATATACAGAAAACCAACACAAACAGACATAACAATACCAAATGAATCTTGTCACCATAATACACATAAAATAGCAGCCTACAGATCATTAGTACACAGAGCTTTAACTATTCCACTAACAAAATCAGATTTTAGCAAAGAGATATTAACCATTAAACAACTAGCACAATGCAAATCATTACAATCCGAACATGATTGACACTTTAATTAAACAAAAAGATTATAGGTTAGCTATCAAAAGAATATATCCCATTGACAATCAAACAGAAGACACAAATTACATATCTATACCATATTTTGGCAAAATATTAGAAAAAAATTGCACATATACTAAGAAAAACCAACAATTATAAAATAACATTTAAAACCAACACTAACACTTTTTCATTTTTATTTCATGCTAAAGACAGAACACATGATATCATGAAATCGGACATTTACCGTTTAAATTGTTCTTTTTGTAGTTCGGTATATATTGGACAAACACTTCGAAATTTTGACATAAGATATAAAGAACACGTACGTCATTACAAAAATAAACATCCTGAAAAATCTAATTATGCCAAACACCTTTTAGAACAAAATCACACAAGGACTCCTCAAAATAATATTAAATTCCTACATTTTTGTAATAACAAACGCAAATTAGACATTTTAGAAGCCTTTGCGATATACAAACACAAACTCAGGGTACCTTTAATGAATGAACGACTTGAGCTCAGTAATTCTTCGTTACTGGAAGTATTAGATATTTAATTCTGATTATTATTATTATTTTATCTAGTTACCTATTTTTGTATCTACCTTAGCGACGTGTTTGTTGATAATTATATTACCTTTCATAATGACAGCCTAGCTGTCGAAACAATATTGTCATGTTGTATTTTAATAAAACTGTGAAACTTTTACTAATCTTTATTTATTTCATGATTATGGAGTTCCACAAAGTAAGGCTGGAAACAATAAACAAGACTTTTCTAATTAAATTCGTAAAATAGCGGAAAGTTTAATTTTTCTTGTTAAGTTTGCAGCTTTATAGGTGATTCTATAACAAAACATGGTTTTAATTAAATAAGATCCTAATTTTATTTATTAATAATTATGAAAAACCGAAAAACGCAAGATGTAATTATAAGAAGAGGTAGGTAGGTAGGTAGAATAGGTAAGACGATCATAAAGACAAAGCGGGTGTAGCTCAATGGCAAAATACCGTCTCTCTGTGCTACAGATCATCGGTTCAAATCCCGATGTTGTTTTGCAGCTTTTTTTAAAATTAATTTACACACAAAAAAGAAATTGAAAATTTAAAAAATTCAATTCGAATTATGAAACAAAATAATGTATATTTATTGAACAAGGATTTAAGAGCATTAAAAAAGGGACCACACGTCTAAAACCAACTACTACCTATGAAGTTTTTCTAAGAAACTTGAGTATTGTACTGTTAGGACCGCTATCTGTATTCAAAGCAAGTATACTTTATGATGTTATTTTATGTTTAGAGTATTTTTTTATACAACTTTTCAATAACATTTACAATTCTGTTGTATGTATGCTACTATACAGTTATTTTTATGCATTATCTTAAATGTTATGGATCAGTGTATAAACTAGTATATAGTGCGGTGATCTTAGATCACCTCATTGAAAATTTTAATTAACGATAGATCGTAAACGTGAAATCAAATATTTCACATATCAGATTTAAATTAAGAGAGGGACATGCTAAGTGATAGGCATAATTAATATAAAGGCTACATATAGGGTCACAGTTAGGCTCATCAATATTTAAAATAGAAATCAAGAATAAAAATTTCATGCAAACATAACCTAAATTTCATATGCATATAAAAAGGTTGATTTTTTTATAAAACGAATATCAATCCTTTAGATTGTTTTATCATAATACATGTTTATACAACACAAGTTACACATGGGTTTTTCACTTGTAGAGAAGAAGTAATCTTCTTGTTTAAATTTAGAGGCTACGATCTTTAACGTAGGATGAATTTTTCTATTTTCCAAGAGACCAACTAAGTTTCGCGCTGTCAGTAAACTGAAAACAGACAATTTGGGTCAATCTTATTATGACTTATATAGCACAATTAATTTTTAAACTTTGATATAAAAATCCTGAGCATTTTCATTATTGAAGGTTTTAATCTTGTCGTTTTGCTTCATTTTGACGATTATTGACTCCTATCCTATTTTTCTCACCATTGTTTTTATGTAAACACTTGGAAAACTGTATGCTGGACAATTTGATCGTAAATTGATTTTACTTGAATCAATATTAAAGCTGGAACTTGCAAATGCATCAATTGGTTGATTCGATGTCGTAACGAACTGTAAATTATGTTTTTTGTAAATTGTAAAGATGTTCCTGTGGAAAATTTATATGTATTAGTTGTATTGTGTGATGCATCTATTTTGTATAGGATAAACCTGTTTTATTTTAATTTTGTATGTAATTAAGCTATAACGAGATTTGTACATTGTCAATCGTTTTCGTCTTATATCTTTGTTACAATGCATTTTTGGATACAAGTGTATTACATTGTTTTAATCCTTGTTTTAAGTACTACAATCCTGTGTTTATAGAATTAAGATTCGTGAAAACTAAGAACAGCTGTGTGGGACAGTGGCGTCATAAACTTTACGTGCTTCGATTTTGTTTTGAAAAAAAGTCAGTGCAGGCAGTTGTTTTGAGTAAATCTATATAAGTTGGAGCCAAATTTAACAAAGGCAGTCGACAAAACGTTTCCGGCAAAGCTATGCACGACTCCGGATTAAAAATCTGTAACTTAGAGTGAGGTTAGATGTTTGGACCATATGATTAATGTGTCAACGTTTAATATAAATAAAAGTTCGAATTAAATTAAAGTGTTACCTGAATATTTTTAAAAGTTTAAAGAAGATTTTATTATTGTTCCACAATTATTTGAAGTGAACGAGATTATTTAAATAAATTCAGGAGAATTTATTTCCATTATCGATTTATGTATTGACATACTATAACAGGAAATCAGCTGACAAATATTATTGCAGTAATACCAATTGAGGACAATACTTAAAGGGAAACTATTTTTGTAATATACCAGGTTGGTCGTAATAAAAAGGGTTCTTAGATTTGATTGACAATATTAAATTTATAAAGTATATCCTTAATATTTCAAATTTATTTTGTTTAATCTTAAAGGTTCTTTTAAGAACTTATTTTCTTTCAAAAATAAAACAATTCAATTTCTTTTATTTCAATTTATTCTTCATTAAGATAAACATTTTTATTTGTAAACATTTTCGATTTGTGTTGGTTTGTTCAAGTGAATGACTGTAATGGCCCTATGTCAGGCTATTACGATTTTTAACTACATTTGAGTAAGCTGGGGAATCAATTTTCCCAATGGTCTTATTGTATAATTTGAAACAATTTTTCTTTTTATTTCTTTCATTCTAACATTGCTATTTATCTTCCTTTGAACTAAATAAAGTTTATGTGTTTTTAAAATTACTTATGTGTTTAATTGATGCACATACAAGCATCCAGTTTTCTTTCTTTTTGAATTTAGAGTTTAGCAGTGGTTGTCCAGTTTGCAGGAGCCCTAGTGTTTGCAACATAAGTTTTTCTCCTTTTTCAGGCATAAGAGTTAATAAGAGTCTCATAATTCAAACAATTTATGCTCTACCAATGCAAATATATATTTAATATTTAAATATCACCTGAATAGTTATAACCACTAGATGCACTCTGACAAATATTGAAAATCGCCGTGTGTGATCTTGTTGCATTCTCGGACTGTTAAACAGTGCCAACAATCGAATGGGAATAGTGGAATGCTGTATATCTTTATGCATTATTGTGTCTTAACATTCATCCAAATTTACTGAATGTACTTGCTCTATACCAGTGGTTCTTAACCGGTGCTCCGCGGAACACTGGTGCTCCGCGAAATTATGAAAGCTGAAATTTAATTTTGGCTCATCTACAGTATGTGATTTGAGTTGCACAAATAATGGCTAGATAGCAGCTCCTTGGCAAAGTGAAGTGAAGTCGTGTACTAGCTCCTTTGTCGCTCGCCCCATAAACTTTCCAGCTCGCCCGTAAAGATTAATTTACAAAGCTTGGCACGTAAATAATTATTAGTAGCCTTTCAATCATCGTGACGAGTGCATGAAAATGTCGCAGCTAACGAAAACTGAGTACCGCGCGGTCATTAAATTTTTAACAAAAGAAGAGCATACGCCTAATCAAATCAAATAACGTTTAGACGGCGTTTATGGTGATTTATGCCTTTCATATTCCACTGTAAAAAAGTGGTTAAAATGTTTCCGTTTGGGCAAGAATCTCTTGAAGTTGATGAGCGCACCGGTTGGCCAATTGAAGCGGTAACGCCACAAAAAGTTGCAATAATTGAAGAAATGGTATTAGAAGATCGCCGTTTGAAAGTTAAGGAGTTAGCAGTGATGTCTGACATTTCGGCAACAAGAGTTGGCCAAATTCTTCGTGACCATTTGGGTATGAATAAAATTAGTGCAAGATGGGTACCGCGTTTTCTTTCTGCTGTTCAACGTCAACATCGCTTCAAAAGTGCACGCTCGTTTTTAAATTTGTATGGAAACGACCCAAAGCCGATTTTGGAGTCCATTGTCACTGGAGATGAAACAATGGTTATGTATTATGATCCTCTATCCAAAAGGGAATCGATGAAATGGCGGCGACCCGACGAACCTCGTCCCAAAGAGGCGAAAGTCGTTCTATCGACAAAGAAGCTATGGCAACAGTATTCTGGGATTGTGACGGCATTTTACTGATTGATTTTAATGAACGCAATACAACTGTTAACAGTACATATTATGCGTCTTTATTGCATAAATTTAGAAACAATATTCGTGAAAAACGTCGAGGAAAATCGATGTTCGATGAAAATGTTCGATTATTACACGACAATGCACCCGTTCATACTGCCGCAATTTCACAAGCTGTCATTCACGAATGCTGCTTTGAAGCATTGGATCATCCACCGTACAGTCCGGATATGGCTCTTAGTGACTATTATTTATTTTGCAATTTAAAGAAAGACCTTAGGGGACGCCATTTTAAGGACGAGCATAAGTTTCAACCTGCTGTAATTCAACATTTTGAAGGAAAAACTTCAGATTATTTTTACAAATTATTAATTCCACGTTGTAATAAGTGTATTGACATTAGGGGGGATTGTATTGAAAGTAAGATTATTATATTTTACCAAGTTTATTTTTTTTATTTCAGGCCGAGAATTTATGGCGCTTACCTCGTATATATTTTTATATATTTTTTTAATTAATGTTATTTTTAACTGTAATGTCTGGTGTTTTTTTGACTCTTTGATTTTGGTGCTCCGCGAATTTTTCTTATGATCAAAAGTGCTCCCTGACTTCAAAAAGGTTAAGAATCACTGCTCTATACAATAGTAACTAATCTTCAAAATCTTAATCATAAAGATAATAAGGATTTTCCAAACCAGTTTAAGGAGGATTTAGGTAACTGTTTCTTTTGAAGGTTTCTTTTGAATTATCAGGAATTTCCTTAAGAGAAACTAGTTTTTCAAACTACCATCTGGAACAGAGCAATAAAAATGAGTTATAGCTTCTTTCTTTCCTTCTTCGGTTATTTTGGCATTTCATTCATCTTCCTGCATTAGTGAAGTAGTGTGTGAGTGTGATACCTACTACAATTTGGAAGTTTCTACCCATTTAAGATTTTTTTATTAAGAAAATGGGAAGAAGATTGCATCAGAAAGATACATCCGAACAATAAAAAGGAAAACTGGTAGCTCTTTACGAGTAAAACGTCCCTATACATCAGATAGTTTGAGAAATAGATCTGTCTGTAAGTAGTGCTACATTTATATTTTATAATACTAGTTCAATAAACGTTGATTTTTACACGAAAATCAATGTAAAAAGTAGTCACCTTTTGTAGTTTCATTTGTTTTGAATACTTCAGAAAATAGAACAAGTAATGCTTCCCTTTAACTTTTGCACTCTCTTCTTCAAAAGAAAAAGTAAAGCCATTGATATCCATACGTGGGTTGCTTATTAAAAGTCTTTGAAAACACTGAGAACATTAGTTTTCAAGAGTAAACTACCTCGTATTACATTAACAATGTTGTTCCGAGATCACAGATTTATAAATGAATTAGATGGTATAGGGAAGAAGCCCACGGTCTGTTACAAACCAACAGGCAGGCAGGGTCGTTGTGGTAGAAAAAAAAGTTTGACGGATCAACAGCGAGAAGATCTAATGGATCATAAAAGAAATAATCCATTTGGATCTGCTCGAAGTGTTTGAGATGAATTGCAATTCCAATGCAGCTCTCGCAAATTGTGAGATATCTACATCTTAATGGAATCCATTGTCGACGACCTGCAGTAAGGGTTAATATGACAGAAGAACACGCTGAGAAAAGGATGACCTTTGTTCAACAAAATTTAGACACAGATTGGCGGTTGGTGATATTCTCGGACGAGAAAGTTTTTAAAACCAACATGGGAACGCGTGTGCCACTTTGGAGCTCTAATAAAACACGATATAAGCGTGAACATGTTTTGCCTCAACGCCAGAGTGGACGCATAACTCTAAGGATGTGGGGCTGGATGTCTTCTGCTGGACCGGGTGAGTTGGTGCGAACAACTTCCCGCATGACTTCGGTGGAATACTTAGATATTTTGGAGAATGTTTGATTCCAAGCGTTCGTGCTGTACCCATATCCGGAACGAGAAGAAATATTTTTGTTCACGATAACAGTGCAGTACATAAATCTCGATTGGCCAAACAATGGCTCGAAAGGAGACCATGGATTGAGTAGATTTTCCTCCGAAATCGTCCCATTTGAATCCGATCGATAATTTATGGGCTGCAGTTGCGCGAGAATGGAACAATATCGAAGGGATCCACCGCATTCGAACATCACAACAAATTTTTCAGCACGCTCAAAGTGTATGGGAAAGATTCAGAGGACGATACACCTGCTAAACTCTGAATCCCTGAACGTTGAATCCCTCCCACAATGTTTAAACGAGGTGATCGATAATAATGGGTTTTGGACGCATTATTTTTTTTTATTTTAAAGAATTTTAGCTTTGTAATTGTACATTAATTTCAATGGTATTAATAATAATGGTAATTTGTGTAATTCTGTTTTGTTGTTATTGTATTAGGAAAATATGTTTTATGAATAATCAAATAGATTTTACTAATTAGGTAGCTTTCAAATTATTCCTTAAATTTAGATTCAAAATATTTTTTAAAAAGAATATTTTTTAGAAGATTTTATTTTAAGTACTTTATATGCGTTTTTTTATTATTGCTATTGCTGTTTGTTTTTGTATTATATTATTTGTAATAATTCATGTCAATATAATTTATAAATTGGACAGTGGTTCTCTTTTCATATACTACTACATTATTCTTTTTCAATAAATTTTATACATTATTAAGGTTTCCTTAACTTTTCTTAACTAACAAAAGGTTGAATTTTCTTCAAGCAACAACAAATAATAGTATACATTGAACAGAATTTTAAATATTATGGAAAAGTTGTATTTAAAAAATACTCTAAAAATAAAATAACATCATAAAGTATACTTGCTTTGAAAATACAGATAGCGGTCCTAACAGTACAATACTCGAGTTTCTAAGAAAAACTTCACAGGTAGCAGTTGGCTTTAGACGTGTGGTCCCTTTTATTAATGCTCTTAAATCCCTGTTCAATAAATATACATTATTTTGTTTCATTATTCGAATTGAATTTTTAAAATTTTCAATTTTTTTGTGCGTAAATTAATTTAAAAAAATAAGCTGCAAAAGAATATCGGGATTTGAACGGATGATCTGTTGCACAGAGAGACGGTATTTTGCCATTGAGCTACACCCGCTTTGCCTATATGAGCGTCTTACCTATCTCTTCTTATAATTACATCTTGTGTTTTCGGCTTTTCATATTAATAAATAAAATTAGGATCTTATTTAATTAAAACCATGTTTTGTTATACAATCACCTATAAAGCTGCAAACTTAACAAAAAAAATTAAACTTTCCGCTATTTTACGGATTTAATTTGAAAAGAAATAATCTAAAGGTATAACATTAGGTAGAGATTATTTCTATGATAGTTAGCGTCATTATAGAGATTTTTTTATAATTTGAATATTTGTATGACTAATTCTTGTCCCTAATTCAAATAGAACCGGCGAATTTGATGAAATTTGAAAATAAATTTCATCAGAAATATTTCAGTTTAAGTTTAAGTTCGGTCCTGATATATTTAGGCAACCCAACAATCACCTGTGCGCGCAGCTGATTTTCTAAGTACCTATACGAGTCTCATTTAATTTGTCTTTCAGTTACCTACTGATGAAACTTAAAATACCAGATATTTTACACATTAAAAACCTCAAAAACTGTATTCAAACATTTAATGTACCTAGTTATCCAACACTTACGGGTGGCTTTGACTGGCACTCTCGCTCATTGATTCCGCGAACACAATGAAAGAAGTAACGTCTATTAGAAAATTTATTAAGGTGTACTTTGAATTTGATGTAAATTGCGAATCATTCAATAACGTTAACCAAGCCTATTTACTCTCTTTCATACGTTACATTGGTGAAAACTCAACCTACCTTCCGAAATTAAAAAGTAATATAATTAAGAAGTAGCTTGTAGAAAAATGTTGAACTATCATCAGTTTGATTTTATTTAGGAACATTATACACATCATCATCCTACACATATTTCACGTTAATTTCGTAATCTCACAGACCGGCTCACTTTAAACTCCAAACATTTGGTATCCTCAATGTAATAATATTCAGGGCAACATCATGCATCATTAACTTTATTATATTGAACTAGTGACCGTTTTATACCGTATACGATGTTTTCCGTTGTTATCGTACAGCAGACGTTTAGTTGTCTACCCTATTAAAGATACGGTAGAATAATTTCCATAACCTTTATATAGCCTTGCATAACAAACCAATCGTTAAAAGCGCATTTTGTGGACATTCACCTATGCAGTATAAATATAAAATTCTTTGCACATTTTAAAGAGTAGGGTTTGATTTGTATCAATCTATATAGGTAATTACTTTACTAACTTAACCGACACAAAACTTAATAAGCTGAACACATTTAACACATTTAAAAGTTAGAAAGTATGTGCACGAGAAGTTTACGGAAGCGATTTGGAAAATAATGAAATTTTCTCATTACACCATTACACTCTCATCATAAATTGTGGTTTGTTTTCGAGCCAACTGCAAGCGGATGTGCAAATTATGCAGTACGAAGTTCTGAAATGCAACCCACAGTCAGTGGTACTATTTATGTAACACACATGCATGCATTAATAAAGATAGATATAGCAAAACGAAATAGAATTATGACTACTGGAGTGCATACAGTAGTAAATAGTGACAATCCTATTCCATTAAGTTGACTTCGCAAAAGTGAGTCGAGTTGTATAAAAAATCTTAAGATTAAAAAGCTTGTGTTTATATGAATTTTCGGTGTTGGAGGATTGATGATATAGAAAAGTCCTCTCACGATCAAAAGGAATCAGAACAAGAATAACTTTTTATTAGTAATTTTTGATATTTAATGTTTGCTTGATCCCGTTTTATAACAGTAAAATAAAATCTGCTGAGTCTTAAGTCAATAATAATAATAATACATTAGGGTAAAAGACCCGGTTTTGGTCTCCTTAAGAAAAATTCTGAGATTCAGTCTTTAATAAAATAACTAGTGTTGCACTGAATCTAAAGAGTAGGGCACATTCTTACTCTTTTTAGTGTAGTCTTGACATCCTATAGGCAAGAAAAGAATAAGACATGACACATTTTTAGAAAAATAATTTTCTTTAGTTTTAGCCATTTTGCAACCATTAGTGGCCAGCCACCTGCTCTATTTCTGGCCATCTAATAAAAATTAATGAAAAAAGTGATTTAGAGAGAAACATTGTTTATTTTAAATATTTTAATAAACATAAATATTTATAATAATACAAAAAAAAATATAAAACTATAAAAACCAAACTATTTTTTAAATAAATTCATATCTTTATAAATCTTTATTTTAACATTTACCTTACACCTTGGATAATTTACCTTTTAACATTTAATTATTTAACATTTACCAGTGTGGAGACGATTCGGTAATGAGAAACGTTTGCGACACCTTCAGGAAGTGCACATTTATAATGGAATGGGGCAGAATCATGCTTGACGGTAGAACTGATTTAGCGTTTTCAAATGAATTTCTCACAGCTCGGCAATATGTGGATAATATTCTGATACCAATGTGCGCTAATTTGCTGGTGCTGTTGGACCAAGATTTCGACTTAAATGCATGATAATGCCCATCCACATGTCGCTCGGATTGTGACGGACTGGTTGACCAATGAGGGAATTGAAGTATTGCCATGGCCCAGCACAATCCCCAGACATAAATCTGATAGAGCATGTGTGACATGCTCCAAACAAACATTGCTTCACAAATGAACAATATCCACAATGAATTTAGATTCAGAGAACTGCTGACAACACAATGGGCACGTATATCTGAAAAAGATATTGGGAATCGTATTTTGTACTTCTGGCCAAAACTCAATAAAACGACAATATATGGATTCATTTTTGGCCACCATTAATTAAAAAAGAAGCGGAATTATAACCTAATAGTTTTTAGTTTATAATTGTTTTATACATTTATGAAACTAAACTACTAACTTAGTGTTTAATTAACTATGTAAACAAATTTATAACCTATGAAAGTACTTACCTCTGATTCTTAACGCATTTGCTAACAAAACCACTTAGAATTGACTCTGTCTTTTACTCTAGTGACAACATCAGCCATATTGTGATGACTGGTGTCTGCTTTGAGAACTAAAATCTTGAGAATATACTTAGATTTAAGCTAAAATAGAAGTTTCACGGCTAAACCTGCTAGAGTTCTTACTAGGTAAGTATAAAGTGGGAAGTGGCCAGAACTAGGGTAGTGTTCAAAACAGGTGCTTCTACCCTAGTTATATGACAGTTCTGTATCACTGTTTTGTCTAACTGCCACTTTTTGCAATTTTATAGTTACTGATTCTAAAATTAAAATCTTCAAAGAATTATTTTGTCAATTACTTACCATTAAAGTTTGACACCGTTAAATAGAGAATTTACATACCTGAAACAGGACAAGAAATTAATTAATAATTCCAGGTAAAAACTCTAAATGTATTTTAAGAAAAACGGAACAACGTAAATCAATAAATTAGTAATACCTCCGGCCCTATGAATGAATGTGCGTTAGGTAACATCCGCGTTTGTACGAAACAAACCCCAAGTATTAGTATTAGTCGGCTAGTACTAGTACTTTCGATAGGGAACCAAAAGTATCGATCAATATTGGTTGACTATTTAAATTTTTATGGTAACAAACACGCGATTTTGGCAGTTTTTTCGATTCTGCAATTTAATTATTGCAGTTATAACAATCGGATCGGAGCCATTTTGTAGCTATTTTTAAAACAAACAAATCATACACTGAACATTTTTTTGTAGGAAGTATCCTGATGAACTACGGAAGCGAAAACTTCATCGAGAACGGTTATACGCACCTTAAATTGTTAATAGCTTTTCTGCTGTTACGATTTAGAACACAACTACATATGTTATTCTACACACCATTCTAAGTAGGTTTGCGGAATAAAATAGCTGTTAACACGAAAATGCACTCCCCACATCTCTAATGATTGGACTATATACAAAAATGTTAGTCGTTGGTTTTATGTGACAGACGGTTGAACGTCAACCGAGACCAGAAATGCAGATTTATTTCATATGCGATTTTTGATTGTGACGTAATAATTATTTAATCTTTAGCAAATACGACGTTGATTTATTTGTTATTGTTAATATTGTTTGGCAAAGTGAGATGTTGCTTTTATTGTTATTATTAATGGGCAATATGTAATATGATTTTTATTGATGATTGTTATTAGTTATCTGGCTGCTGTTGTAAAGTATGGCTGATGGTCTTAAAGAGGTACTTAAAGAGATTAACCCCAGAGCTATTTAGTCGATTGATTAGAAGGGTCAGGCCCGACGTTTTCTGGCGACTCATCTCTACCTAGGCGACATAAATAACCCCACCTAGCGGGCCCCGCTGATATCACCGGGCAATAAATGGTGATGTGTAGTAGTTTTATGTGGGATATGTCAATTCCAACGAGGAGTTGTCTCGGTGGAATGTGAGTGCACGACGGTGTTTTTGCTGAGTACACTTGGTTTTTCAGCATTTCGCTGAAGAGCCCCCAAAGCGGCAAGCATATGTTTTATGTCACATGATTGTAATACTGCACTGAAAATCTTCTCTCCGAGTAACAATATGCGAAAACGGGAAATTTAGAAGAAAAGTATGAAACCGGACTTCAAAATTCAATTCAATGAAACTTGGCCTACATAATGTTGCATATATATAAGTAATAAAATGTGCAAGTTTAAGTCTAGCAGCCTTGCCCGTTTGCCCTGCGCATGCGCGAAAACTTGCCATTTTCAAAACAAGATTACTCGAAAACGGTTCGGCCGATTTTAATGATCTTTTTTTATGTTAATCCTCAGTACATTCTTGAGGTGCGATTTTTTCAGATTTCGACATATAACTTGATTAGAAATGGAACCAAAATTCTTCATGAAAAATTAGCCAAAAAATGGGAGTATGTAACAGTAATTCAATGTTAATTACATACAATAATTTATATTAACAAATTTTTATAAACATTATACTATATTTAATTAATCCAGGTATAAGAATTTAAATATATGCCAGAAAAAATGATGCATAAATACTCGCATATAAATATTGGGAAGTAATGTGAAAACATATGTTGATAAGAATAGGATAACCCAGCAAAATAGTAAATCACATTCGCTATGGATCGTAAAGTTTTATTCATTACTTTTTATTAATAATACGAACTTCGAATTGAGACCGCTTTAAAATGTGACGTCCCGATTAGATTTGCGGTATAAACTAAATGTAATTCGATATATGTATATTTTTTTAATGGTTTTTATAGATGCAATGTTTTTAGGACTGTCTGCGTTGAAAGAAACAAATATTCAGTGGCGTGGCTACGATTTTAATCAATTTAATCATACTATCTTGTATCTTATCGAAATCCACAAGAGGTATTTTAAAGTAACACCAATGAAAATGACATCATAAATGGGTTGCAAGGTCAGCTATTTTGCTCGTCTCTGGTGATAACTAACCAAATACATAATAGCAACATATGTTTCCACATTATTTCCCAATATCTACTTGCGAATATTTAAGTACCATTTTTCCTGGCATATGTTTACATTTTTCGACGAACAAAAAGTTCGTCTCTGAATTCGTGTCTTTTTCCCAGTTGACTTTTTTGAATTTCTTTTTGGAATCTTATAGTACATCAAATTCTAAAAAACTTTTGGTTGAAACATTTTTTTGTATCTCTTCGGGAAAGTGGTCAAAATGACCCCCGAAAATTTTTGTATTTTTTTAAAATTTACGAAAAAATAAACATTTTTAGCAACAAATTTTTTTTAACGAAAAATTTTAGAACTTAGAATTTTAGTTTTTATGACAACTAATGTGTTACGTCAAGATTAGTTTTCAAAAATAAATTAATTTATTAAGTATATAGTTGTTTTTGTTCGTCATAACAATGCTAGTTATACCTGAATTAATTACATATAGTAGGTATATATTTATAAAAATTGTTATTATTGTAAGTTATTGTATGTAAATAACATTCAATTACTTTTGCATATTCCCATTTTGTGGATAATTGTCCAGGACGAATCTTGGTTCCATTTTTGATCAAGTTATATGTCGAAATCTGAAAAAATCGCACCCATCCTCAAGAATCTCTTGAGGATTAACATAAAAAAACATTAAAACCAGCCGAAACAAGTAATCTTGTTTTGAAAATGGGCAATTTTGGAAGTTTAGGCGCATGCGTGGGGCAAACGGGTAAGGTTGCTGGACTCAAACTTGCGCATTTTCATTGAATTTAGCCGAAATCCGGTTCCATACTTTTCTGCCAAATATTTCGTTTTCGCATATTGTCACTCCTCCCAAAGATGCGTGTCGTATCAATCAATCGTCCACGTGCACAAAGAAGGAGCAAGCAATCACTCGGCCCAAAAGGGTCTGTTAAATGTAATATTTATAGCTAGGATTAACTTTAATTTGTGAATATTAGAAATCTTTAGAATAAACATGCCGAAATAA
Source organism: Agrypnus murinus (assembly GCA_929113105.1). Lineage (NCBI taxonomy): Eukaryota > Metazoa > Arthropoda > Insecta > Coleoptera > Elateridae > Agrypnus > Agrypnus murinus. The sequence continues at coordinate 198,098,508 of OV816025.1, forward strand.
ATTTCTGGTATAGTTTACGATAAGGTATTATATTTTTTCATGCTCCTACATATTCATAATAATATCATGTATGTATTGCGGTGAATTCGCATAAAAAGAAATATTTAACTTTTTTTCCTCACGTTGGCTAGCAAAACATAAATATATGCGATGAATTTGGCTAATTAAAAATAAAAATTAAATATATTCAATTTCATCAGAATACTTTCAAATAACGAATAATTGCTGTTAGATTGTAGATAATTATTTTATAATTAAATTGATTTTTTAAAATGACTGTGATCTTTGGAAATGCTTTTCAACTTCCCTCATTTATAAATTCTTATATGATTAGAAAATACCTTTTAATGGATTTAAATAATGCAATAGTTATAAAACAATAATGTTACGTGAGTTCTTGACTAACTCAAGTTTACGTAAGACTAAGTTGGGCGCCAATTAAATACCTTAAAATAACTGAATTAAATTATTAAGAAAGTCTCATCTCAGGGCGAATGCGGATTCCTGTGGTTTTAAAAATATACAAATTGAGATTGAAATTACTTTTAAAATTGAAATCTTAATTAAGTTTAATTAATAATTTGATTTTATAATATTTTGATTCAACGGGAAACTCTTATTAAGTGATGAAACGTCAAACTTTGACATTTGTTATCATAAGCCTCAAATTTATGCGGCAGAGCTAATACGATTCAAGTAAGTTTTGATCTTTGATTAAACTAATCACTTTAATTATTTTAGGTTATGTGATGTCTTAACTTGTAACTTTAGAATTGATTACTTCTTTGTGAACTCAAGGTGATCTATTTACCCTTAACTATATACACTCTTGGATAACTGGTTTCATTGCTTGTAAAACACAAGCTCTGCTTTTATCTACACACTTTAATTAACACTCTTTCTGCAAAACTAAATTAACCTACTTAGGATCGATCTTTTTACCTCCTTGTAACTTTATCTGGTAGTTAATTGTCATAGATACAATGTAGAACCAATTGTAACCATAGCAATTACCTTCCAGATAAATCTAAAAAGAGCTGAATGGCCGACCCTTGTTTACTTACCCCTAGAAAACCCCAGATTACTGTTTTTAATTTTCTTACTGTTATGCAAATTTAAATCAAGCCAAACTTAGATAATTGTACTAAAGTACTAAAAGTCCTTTCTTCATTATCTTAATTTTAATTAATTAAATGTAATCTTTAATTTTTACAATCTTTAAAAAGTTGGATTTTTTTTAATTGACAATTGCAAAATATTTAATTATTGTTTCAAATGGTTTACTTCAGTCATACCAACTATTTTATAACTATTACCTACTTGAGTAGGTAATGACTCCTTGAGGAGTCATTCTAATCAGTCCTATTTGCTTTTCAATAAAATTATATAAACTAAATTGGGACGCTTCAATAAATATAGATGACGTTGTAAAACAACAAAATTAAACAACTTCTTCGGGACTTCCATGTGCGTTAGGTGATCGTATATGCAACCAATGGTATGCATGCTTTAGTTGTACATAACCTTCAAAACTTCTTAATATACAAGGTTTGCTCGCCTAATCATATCTTGGATACTGTGTAATAGTTATACAGTTTACATATTTAGAAATTGTGTAAGATAAAAATTTCAATAAAAGTTAATGAAAAGTAGAGTGCAAAATAAATATTTGCAGTACTATTACATGCACATGTTACATGGTTGCATCAAATTATACGGTTGCTTAAATGTACGTGAGAAAGCTTCATGTTCCTGCATAGTTCTGTTATTTTTAGTTTTGTTCTTGAAATTCCTGAAATTCTACTAGTGGAATTTACAGTTAAATATACATGCGTACTAATTTCAATTAAAAAATTAAGCTTGTCGTGTTTTTACTTAATACGTATCTTAATTATTTCAAAATTGAATTGCAAGTACGGATGTAAACATATAGATAAATAACGTACTCCATGATTATGAAAAACTAGGAATTTCTAAAAGCACCGCGTTTTCAGGATTTATATCGCTGCCTTGGTTCAAAATTAGCAGTTTTAAGATTTTTTCCTTGTTAATGGTGGTAACGGTATCTGCACAAGATACACTGTATGTAAGTTTTTAAACTCTTAAGGCGACACAGCTTTTAAGATCTACAACTTTGAGTGTTTAAACTTTTAATAGACTGAAGCATTAAAACTATGGAACTGAAAATTATAGCTAGAGTCTACTGCCTTGAGCCTTATCTCGTGAAACGCTAAATCACTAATTATGTAAGTAATTCCAAACTTCACAATTCCAAACTAGCAACCTATATGAGGCCTTTAGTGCCTCGATCTCTAACTACTCCAATAAACGATCAAATTTAATGGTTGAGATTTCTTTATGAAAATGTGATAGTTTCATCAGAGTGATTAGAGCTCGGTGTATTAAAAACCTATAAGTCGCAAGCTTTTGAGTTTTATGGTAATATGATTCATTAGGGATAATGATGTGTGTATGTGTAGGTTTTGTGTATATGAAGAATTCAAATTCAATGTTTGGGTTAAATCTAAAAAGTTACTTCCTATTTTGTTCTGTTTCTAAAATAAAAGTGATGTTTTGGTGGGGACTATTAAAAATAAAAAACAAGCTAAAATGCCATCAACCTAACGAAATCAAAAATAATGTGTTAGAAGATCAGCAATGTGAAATGTCAATCAGAAATATTTACTAATTCAAATATTTGCTGTACTGGATATCTTTTATCATTTTAGTTTGTGTGATTCGTGCATCTACTTCGCTTCAATTACATTTACTGTCAACTATTTTATCTCCTATTTATTCTCTCGATCAATCGATAATAAATAAAGAATCCACAGATTCCTATTTTCATATTTTAATCGTATGTATGGGTCTTTATTGTTTACTTATTTGAATAATATACATAAAAGCATCGTATTTAAGTGAGAAACTTTGAATTTTACCAAGTTGGAGGATTCTAAGCGGTTCTAGCCGAAATAGAACAAGTGGGGACGGCTAAGGGAGTACGGCCAACTGATGTGGCCAGCTAGCCGCGAGACAAGTGGACGCAGGGACAACTTGGTGCGAGATAATTGGACACAACGACATCCAGACACGACACATTAAAAAAATCTAATTTGAAATAAATAGGCTAGAATGAGAAACAATGACAAATAATAGGAAACAAAACAATAATGCGTTAAAGAGCTTTGTATTATATATATTCGCCTACAGTGTTATTATTATTTCGATTATATCTTTTTAATTAGAAACAGTCCTTTCGTCCATTTATCTCACGGTCGGCTGACCGCTCCAGTCAGCCACTTTCACTATTAGGTGGACCTTGCTTTTGAGATTTCAAAAAAGAACGCTACCACTAACGACATTTTAAGGACATTGTACGTTGGATTTTATGTAACAATGTAACATTGTAACGATCTCTATTTTTCGATGATGTTCGAAAGACCTTAACATCTATTTTTGTAAGTACGTATTCTTTTCAACTGACCCATTTTAAGGGTTCTACGGTAATGAAGCAAGTTATCGTTAAAGAGCTGTTTTGCTTGGCTAACGGTCGCTCACATTCCTAGTACTAGGAAAAAAGTAAACATACATACGCCTTGGTGATATGCTTTACCTTCAATATTTGAAAGCGAAACGGTTGGAAATAATAGCATAATTTGTTATTACTACTAAAAGTGGCACTTTTTTGGCGAGAAACTATGCTTGCATTTGTGGGCGAAGCGAAGCGTCACTTCTAATCAGGATAACACACACACACACTATTTCTTCTCCTAATAAGACTATTAAACGTAGTTTTTTTACACTTTCATTTGCATATTAGTAGCAAAAACGCTAACTTAATGACAATTAATCGAATACGATTAATTGTTAACGATTAATTAAAACAAACGCTTTTTGATCTGGTTAGAGAAAAATGTTAAATTTTACTTGAGATTTAAAAACACAATTGGGTAGACACCTCGTGAATTAATAAATGCCTACTTTAGTTATAACTTTTGTTTGATTGGGTGATCTAACAGTTATATCTATTGTTCTGATGTTGGATTTTAAATTTCCTCACGCGCTGTGCATGAGATTTTGCTATACTCAGTCGCCTTAATTTCATTTTCTTTTATTTTTGAGAGATTTCAATGCTGGGTTCGTGATTGAACTCTCTTCTCGTTTGCCCATTATGAGAATTTGATATGTTGCCTGTTTCTTTACATTTATCAGTAGTTTGACAAAATGACAAAATTGCAGATTTGTTAAAACATATCTGTCACTGCTCAAGCTCAAAGCCCACTGAGGTGAAACCAGTAGTTTCCCCAAACAGGTAAGCTTTTCTTTATTAATGTTAAAGGATATAACTAAGTAAGTAAATTAACTCTTGATGAATATTCAAAATTTATTTGTGCTTGTTACGGTATTTTACCTTGTAGAAGGGATGCTTGTTCCCTCTCTTTGTTTTTATTTCAACTTTTAAAACTTTGTAAAAATAACTTTATTTTCACGCACCATCTATGGACACAATCTCAATATACACTACCTGCCTGATGGTAATTTAGTACCTCCTCTTGATAGTTCTGATTTACTGTGTTTTCCTTCATATTGCTTTCAGTTGATAAATCAATACCGACTCTCTTTTTCCCAGTGACACGTCGACTATGGATACATTATATGAGTAACTTGAGAACTTCTATTTACCACTATAATAAAGCCTCATAGCCAATGCGTTTGGATTGAAAAATTTATAAGCAAGTAAAAATTTTTCTTGTTTATACCTTCAATATTTTTTTACCATCAACACCAACAAATGTTATTTACATTTTCCATGTACATAATTTTTATATTTATTACTGTATAATCTCTTTAATCAATTATAGATAAATTGCTTCAAATTTTCAATTTGTTAACTATTTAAAAAACCCAACAGAACTTATTTACATTTCACAAAAACTGTTCAATTTCTTCCTCACTATCAAATATATTTTCAGGAATGTGAAACCAGGACAAAAATATTATATTGTCAATCATATTACAGTTTGAACAATTATAATTCAGGTTTCTAAATAATGTTCATTGCTTGTCGTGCTTCGCTTCTCAAGGCTGGTTGTGATTTGATTATAGAGATACATTATTTGAAATACTTAATTCAGTTACAAAGTTTTTTTTTCAGAAATAGTCGCTTGTGAGGTCCTTCTTTAAACATGTACCGAAATGAATACCTTTTAATAAATATTGAACTGTACCTATCTTTTTATTGTAGTTTTATTGACAATTAAATATTGCTTCCATACTATTGCATTTATATTCTATTTTTGTATTGAAATATAGTCTCAAACCATTACTAATAGACCTTCTTCGTTATTTATGTTTGCTTATTCTAGTCTAGTTAGCTTATGTTAGTCCCAACAATCACACAAACACCGCCATATACCACCCACAAGAAGTATGTATTCATACATCTGTGGTTAGGCAATGTTAATTATGAAATAAATAAAATTAAGAATTAATAAATTAATTCTAATTAAGAAATAAAGATTATTAAAAGTTTCACAGTTTTATTAAAATACAACCTGACAATATTGTTTCGACAGCTACGCTGTCATTATCAAAGGTAATATAATTATAAACAAACACGTCGCTAAGGTAGATACAAAAATAGGTGACTAGATAAAATAATAATAATAATCAGAATTAAATATCTAATACTTCCAGTAACGGAGAATGACTGAGCTCAAGTTGTTCATTCATTAAAGGTACCCTGAGTTTGTGTTTGTATATCTCAAAGGCTTCTAAAATGTCTAATTTGCGTTTGTTATTACAAAAATGTAGGAATTTAATATTATTTTGAGGAGTCATTGTGTGATTTTGTTCTAAAAGGTGTTTGGCGTAATTCGTTTTTTCATTTTTGACAGTTCTTTTGAGGTTATCAATGAATTTTTAATTCTTATTAACATCCACCCTAATATAAAATTTACACTAGAAACAGAACAAAACAGGGCTATAAACTTTCTAGACTTAAATATCAAGATTAACGCAGACAATCTATTTGAATTTTCCATATACAGAAAACCAACACAAACAGACATGACAATACCAAATGAATCTTCACCATAATACACATAAAATAGCAGCCTACAGATCATTAGTACACAGAGCTTTAACTATTCCACTAACAAAATCAGATTTTAGCAAAGAGATATCCACCATTAAACATCTAGCACATGCAAATCATTACAATCCGAACATGATTGACACTTTAATTAAACAAAAAGATTATAGTTGCTTCATTTTAGTGCACTACAGGTATATTGATTATAATAAATAATACCAAACACTATCCTGTAAATTTATTTTTATTATTAAAAATAATTATTATTACTTAACAAATATATTTCTCCTACAAAGTAGGCATCATCAGTGTTGTAAACAAACTAAAATCAACAAATTAAAAATACATCCAACAACTCACACATTAAAATCTTATTTAAAAGTGGGGAGTATGTCAAATAAAACGTTATGGAGGGGGGCTAAATCAAAATTCATAAGATGATCTTTGTTTAAAAACATATATATAGCTTCCTTTATATTAAGGTATTGATACTGGTTCACCTCTTCTAATAGTTTTACACTTTTTATTTTATGACCTTCACTCCATACATGTTCTGCCAAAGCGGACTTATCAAACATTTGATTTTTAATATAATATATATGTTCTTTTTCTCTAGTGCGTACATTTCTTTTAGTTTGACCTACATATTTTTTGTGGCAATTATTGCATGCAATTTCGTAAATCCCTGCTTTATCTAAAGGGTTAATTTTATCTTTGGTAGAACCTAAAAGATTTTTAATTTTAAATTTAGAGGAAGAAAAAACAGTTTGTATCCCTAGAGGTTTAAATAGTTGCTTTAATTTGTTAGTGGTAGTCGAATGATAAATAAATTTCTTTCTTTTAAGTTCATCGGTATGTTTTTTTAAAGAAGTAACAGACTTCAACTCAAATTTTAATTTTTGTCTATTTATTATTTTTAAAATGGTATCTTTTTTAAAAATAATAAATAGACAAAAATTAAAATTTGAGTTGAAGTCTGTTACTTCTTTAAAAAAACATACCGATGAACTTAAAAGAAAGAAATTTATTTATCATTCGACTACCACTAACAAATTAAAGCAACTATTTAAACCTCTAGGGATACAAACTGTTTTTTCTTCCTCTAAATTTAAAATTAAAAATCTTTTAGGTTCTACCAAAGATAAAATTAACCCTTTAGATAAAGCAGGGATTTACGAAATTGCATGCAATAATTGCCACAAAAAATATGTAGGTCAAACTAAAAGAAATGTACGCACTAGAGAAAAAGAACATATATATTATATTAAAAATCAAATGTTTGATAAGTCCGCTTTGGCAGAGCATGTATGGAGTGAAGGTCATAAAATAAAAAGTGTAAAACTATTAGAAGAGGTGAACCAGTATCAATACCTTAATATAAAGGAAGCTATATATATGTTTTTAAACAAAGATCATCTTATGAATTTTGATTTAGCCCCCCTCCATAACGTTTTATTTGACATACTCCCCACTTTTAAATAAGATTTTAATGTGTGAGTTGTTGGATGTATTTTTAATTTGTTGATTTTAGTTTGTTTACAACACTGATGATGCCTACTTTGTAGGAGAAATATATTTGTTAAGTAATAATAATTATTTTTAATAATAAAAATAAATTTACAGGATAGTGTTTGGTATTATTTATTATAAAAAAGATTATAGGTTAGCTATCAAAAGAATATATCCCATTGACAATCAAACAGAAGACACAAATTACATATCTATACCATATTTTGGCAAAATATCAGAAAAAACTACACATATACTAAGAAAAACCAACAATTATAAAATAACATTTAAAACCAACACTAACACTTTTTCATTTTTATTTAATGCTAGAGACAGAACACATGATATCATGAAATCGGGCATTTACCGTTTAAATTGTTCTTTTTGTAGTTCGGTATATATTGGACAAACACTTCGAAATTTTGACATAAGATATAAAGAACACGTACGTCATTACAAAAATAAACATCCTGAAAAATCTAATTACGTCAAACACCTTTTAGAACAAAATCACACAATGACTCCTCAAAATAATATTAAATTCCTACATTTTTGTAATAACAAACGCAAATTAGACATTTTAGAAGCCTTTGAGATATACAAACACAAACTCAGGGTACCTTTAATGAATGAACAACTTGAGCTCAGTAATTCTCCGTTACTGGAAGTATTAGATATTTAATTCTAATTATTATTATTATTTTATCTAGTTACCTATTTTTGTATCTACCTTAACGACGTGTTTGTTTATAATTCTATTACCTTTGATAATGACAGCGTAGCTGTCGAAACAATATTGTCAGGTTGTATTTTAATAAAACTGTGAAACTTTTAATAATCTTTATTTATTTCATGATTATGGAGTTTCACAAAGTAAGGCTGGAAACAATAAACAATGTTAATTATAATTAACATTGATAATATAATATAATTTTAGGCATTTATTTATATATTTGTGTATAGACTTTACTAAACCGTTTCAAGAGAAAGGTAAGTTAGTAGACTATTTGTCTTTAGAAGAGTGACTGCTGGGTGTTTAGGTAACTGTCTGTTCCTAGAGGCGTGGAATCGTTATTATAAACAATTCAATGTAGCATCAGTTGCGCCCGTTTTCTTTTGACAAGGTTACATACAATCCAGAGTTTCTTTTGCTTTTTAAAATCCTACTGATACCGTTTGCAACTGAGCTAGCTACGACGTTTGTAGGGATATTCTATGTTATACCGCAGTAGTTTTTTCTACATTTCTTTGCTATCACTGCTGCAACTTCTTTGTAGGTTACACATTAATTTTTCCATTTTGATTTATTAGGGGGTGCACCAATACGCCTGGCACGTCCTATAACACTGTCTGTGTATATAGATGACCTATTACCTGCTGTAGAAAAGAGATGTAGTTTTTCTCACTGAACAAAAACGACGTCGCGTTTCAACGTTCGGAATGGCGATGCTAATAGGGAAACGTCACACATTATTTAAAAAGGTTACTACTGCTATGTCACATTTCACATAGAAAGCCGGGGTTTGTATTGAAATTATGAAAACATAATAATTACATTAACTTGCATCAGATTTACGGACAAGCATAACTAATTTCGTCATAAGTCATAAAGAAACCGCCAGAAAGTATTATAACGTTTTGTGCCAACATCTAGCTGGGGTTGATATATAGTGAGTTATGTGACCTATATTCAAAATTAGAATGAGAAAATTAGATTGCTGCATGATATTGTGTTTGTAAACTTAATAACAGGCGCGTTATCGGTGGCTTTACATTTATAGGTGAATTTCTAGCGATTGATTCATGGTATTTCAAGATCATTTCCTTCCTTTATAGTTATTCCATTTAGCTGTTATGTGTGCTATAAAAATTGATTCATTTCTAAAGGTAACGCTTTTCGATTATTAACGCTATCGATAAATAATATTAATACAATGGACAGTAAAACAAAACTATGTGAAATATTTTTCTGAGAACAACTAACAAACAATAGTTGTTCAATAACATCAAGTAATAACAAACTATACACGTTATTATTATTACCATCGGCTGCAAGTAAAAACCAAAAAATAAAAATATTGCGAATATGTCGTTGAACCTATTATTATTACAGATACACATGAATGTTCAGTCAGTCGTGGACAAATAATAATGTACTAGTCTTGAAACCTAATATGCGTGTACGCCTCTGACAATAATAAACATTATCATTATTACGCTGCTGCAGTTATTATCTATTTATGCTTGCTAAAAATAATCCTAATAGAAGTAATAGTCAATAACCACTACAATTATTTACTAATTGTTTTGAAATTCGTACCTGTGTAATTGCTAATTACCAGAGAGAAGCGCGACCTTGCTAAATGTATAGTTGATGTTCAGTTTTGTGTGGTCGCACGTATAAAATTTCGAAGAGCCATCATCACTTGTCATAATTTTATAGACACGAACGCACAGGATAGCGTACTAACTACCCATTTAGCAAGGTTACGCCTCCCTCTGTTAATTACTTATACATTTACCATTACCAATACTAAGTATACTCTAGTATAAGTAATTTAAAAAATAGAAGATTACGCAGATGTTCAGGACGACCTGAATCTAAGTCATAATAATAGATATTTATGTATTAAGGGCGTAAAGAGGCTTTAATAGCCGGAAGCGATATTTCTAGCTCGAGGCGTTAGATTACAATAATATCTTCCTTCAATAAGTAACTTCAAAATCAAATGTCTAAATTAATACTTTTTAATCTATGAAATACTGAGAAAGAAATCACGAGCTTGTTCGTGATCAAATTACAAAAATTTCCATAACATAAAACACTAGTATTTACCTATTTACTTGCATATAAAATTGCATTCAATTCTGTCGAGTAGTTATTGAAATATTAATTATTAAACACAAGCTTTACGTCAAAACTTAACGGCAAAACAATTAACGGCGCTAATATAGCGTCAATTAACGCCGTCCAAAAATGTACCTTTTTTTACCTGTCTCAACCTTTGAACGACTTAAAGGATATCCATACGCAATCGACACGTCGCTAATATTAGTGTCGTACCACCAATTAGTCATACGAGAGTGTACCACTTTTTGACCTGACCGGACAAGGCGGAAGACTGCTTGGGGCCATATTACCGTTGTCGATTGCGTATGAACATCCTTCAAATTTTTCAAAAGTTGAGACAGGTCAAAAGAGGTACATTCTTAGACGACGCTAATTGGCGCTATATTAGCGCCGTCGATTTCTTATAGATATTCCTCAAATAAGTACTTCAAATACCATTATCTTCATTGGTTCTGGTTTCCTTGTCCAGTCTAGATGAAAGTTCATATAACTATGTCGAGTATTAACCAGAAAGCGTAACTTTTTTTGGAAACTTGCTAGAAAGCTCTTATAAGATTTCGGAAGAAAAGTGCGGCCAACTTCACGGTGATAAAAGAAAAAAATATATTTTTTTTCTCTAAAAAGGCAACTTTTCTTAAAAACTTTAACGGCATGGTGGGCGCAAATTCAGAGCAAAATGATGGTGGTAAAATTTCTATAAAAAGAAAAATAAAATTGGGTGGGCTAAGTTCACGTGAACTTGGCCGCTTTGTTATTTTTTTATTTCATTACGGGCGCCAACATCTAAGTACATATGGCCTTGTGAGTTCGGTCCTAGAGCTGAAACTTTTTTCCTGTATCGTTTATTTTCCTTATTGTCCAGTTTGTAGAATCCTGTTCAGTTTGGTAGTTTAGGATGTACCGACACTGGTCACTTTACATTTGTGTCACACCTATACCTAGTCCAGGCTTTGCTATCGTATTTATGCTATCGGTAGAGCCAGAAATTAAACACAGGTTGCAATTTAACTATATACTACATAATAAGTTGTTTTACAAACTACAAAGTATGAGGAAGGGTTAAGTCATCCTACGAACTAACATTAAACATTATAGTGGCCGTAACCACCCTAGCAACTACATATTACAACTAAGCGTTTTTAGGAAGACCAGGTAAGCGGTGCTCCTGGCCATTAGCTTCTAAGCTCCTAATACTAAGCAATAGGGGAATCAGATAAGCAGCGCCCTGGACGCCAGCTTCTAGAAACCCCTACAATTAATTAAGATAAAGATTCTTACCAGGCCTGGTTCAAGTTCATGGTTCGATGGAGTCGAAGGAACGACTGAATGTTGGTTTGAAACAGGCCCGTTTATATAGTGTATATTGCAGAAGCCATTATCATATTAATGTGAACTCGTGGGTGCTGAGCAATGGATGGTTCCGCGTATTCGTTCGTATTCCTTTGTTTGACATGCAGCTGCATCCGAATGAGAGCAGCTGGCTCGCGTGTGTAGGCAACATTAAGCCAACGCTATATATTTAGATTATCCGAAAACCAGTCAAAACATACAAAAACTAATGAGTGCAACAAGAAAGTCATAAACAATATGGGTAGCAGAACAAAGATAGAATGCAATCATGGCTAGGTAAATTTTTACCAATAACAAGCAAACAAGCAAACATATCTGTCACAAATATTTCATCTGTCATTAATAAATGGCATAAAGTGAGGTACTGGGTGGCGGAAAAGTGATCGAATCACAATATATCGAATATAAAATATCGAACACTTTTGATCGAAAAACAAAATATCGAAAAGAAAAAATATCGAAACTACAAAATATCGATTAACAAATTATCGAAAATATAAGATATCATCTAACAAAATATCGAAAATACAATATATCGACCAACAAAATTTCGAAACTGCAAAATATCGACCAACAAAATATCGAAATTACAAGATATCGAAATTATTAATGTAGCACCTCTTGTAGCAGTTTTTGTCTCTTTATTTCCATCTTTAAACTTCTGTATCCGCGTTCACCACGGTACGCAACTTAATAATCAAAGGAAAAATTCTACTACTTTATTAACACATTCGTTAAGTTTCAATCTTACCTATGTTATTTCCATCATGCTACATTATTAAAAATATATTTCTATGACAATTGACAAACCAAAATATATATATATATATATATTGTGACAGAAAAAATGGATTTTGAATACGTCTCAAGTCAAAAAAATAAGAAAAAACTCTTTTGTAATAGTTTTTTTTATACAAAAGATAAAACTTCAGCAAATGCAGTTTATTGGAAGTGCGAATTTTGGAAACTGAAACACTGCAAAGCCCGTGCAGTTTGCAACAAGGATAATGTTTTGTCCTTAAAAGAAAATCACAACCATGAAGGGGACCCTTCTAAACTTGAAGCTCTACAATGTGTAAACCGCATAAAGATGGATGCGACGACAGGAAAAGATTCTCCGAGAGCGATCATATCTGGCGCAGTGACGTCGTTGAGTGATGCAGCTAGTATGCATTTACCATCTGTAAGTAGCCTTAGTCGCTCGATTCGACATAATCGCGAAAAGGAAAATGCTGGTTATTCAGTTCCCCTTTGTCTTCAAGAGTTGACATTTCCTCCGCAGTACCAAATAACGGATAGAGGAGAACAATTTATCTTATATGATTCGAAAGATGAAGAGCGAGTTGTAATGTTTGGTACCCGAAAAAACCTTGAACTGCTATCGAACTGTACGATATGGCAAATGGATGGTACTTTTCAAACCGTGCCCAGTCTTTTTTATCAATTATATAGCATCCATGGCATTGTAGAAAAAAAGTTTTATCCTCTGGTGTATGTTCTTCTTACAAGAAAAAGCGAACATATTTATATGAAATTGTTTGAAAAAATAAGAGAATTCTTAGAATTCCCGAAAGTTACACTAATAATTACAGATTTTGAAATAGCGGCAATCAAAGCCAGTTCACTATTGTTTCCAAAAGCAAGGAATAAAGGATGCTATTTTCATTTTCGACAGTGCGTTCGAAAGCAAATACAAAAATTAAAGCTTCAAGATCGGTACGACAGAGACATCGTTTTTCAAATGTTCGTAAAGACTCTTATAGCTATTGCTTTTGTGCCGGTGCGATATGTAAACAAGACATTTGATTTAATTTGCGGTAAAGACGATATTCCGGAAGATGCGCAACCGATAATAGCATACTTCGAAAACACATGGATTGGAAGAAAGACGCCAAAACGGGCACCACTCTACGACCATGGAATCTGGAACTTTTACGAAAGCATTATAGAAGGATATCCAAATACAAACAACGCAATCGAGGCTTGGCATCGGACTTTGCAAAACCAGTTCAATGCCAAAAAACCTTCAGTTTGGAAATTTATAGAGGGGATTTTAAGGGAGCAAAGCATGACAGAATTAAAAATTAATCAATTAAATAGAGGGTTTGAGGAACCAGCTAGAAAAAAATACAAAGACAAGACCAAACGATTAAGAGTTGTCGTATCAAAATTTGAAGATGATTTTCAAGAAAATGACGATTTTTTTAAGACATATTTAAATAACGTATCACTTAATTTGTAATAACTTTGATTACGATGTTGAAATTAAACACAATTGTTTGCTATGTTTTTCGATATTTAGTAATTTTTACATTTTTTTATCGATAATTTTTCTTTCGATATTATTTATTTTCGATATTTTATTTTTCGATATTTTTCACTTTCGATATTTTGCTTTTTAATATTTTTCACTTTCGATATTTTGTTTTTCGATATTTTACTATTTCGATATTTGTAGTTTCGATATTTTTTCTTTTCGATATTTTGTTTTTCGATCAAAAGTGTTCGATATTTTATATTCGATATATTGTGATTCGATCACTTTTCCGCCACCCAAAAATAATTATGTCGGTATAATAGTATGTTACTAAATAAATTGCTTTTGTTGTAAAAATCAGTTTTATCACAATTTGTCATTAGAATCTTAGAAAGTTCAAAATGTCACATACGCAGAAAGAAAAAATTCAAATTATTAAATGGATTTATGGTGGAACGAATTTTATGCTTTTAATGATAAAATTTATGTCAGATTTTTTGCTTGAAGAATTTACCTAGCCACAATTGCATTCTATCTTTGTTGTGCTACCCATATTGTTTATGTCTTCCTTGTTGCACTCATTAATTTTTGTATGTTTAGACTGGTTTTCGGATAATCTGTATAATGTTACGAAGAAATGTATTAACCTTGGAGAACATTTGCACCAGTTGCAATGCAATTTGCGGAATTATGAATTATTTAATTCTAAATAATCCGGTTTGTGACAATATCTGGATAAGAAAATAGTCATTGGAGTATATCAATTGGTACAATCTTATCCACGTATATGTCGATTTGGTAGAGTCACGTGAATGGGCTATAACACGATTATGTATGTAATATTAGGTACATGTATAAACAACCGAGTATGTAACGATACCAGTTTTACGATTTCGTGTTTTAAGTTGTGTATAGCGAATCTTTGCTGAATAAAGTCTTTGGCGGCTTCAAAGAAGTTGAGAAGTATGAGTGCTCTTTTGAAAGTAATAGTATGTATACAGTGCGATTCTAAAGTATGTATTTTTGAGAAAATCCGCACTTTTTGACATAATATTCGAATATACAGGGTGATACGTTTAAGTGTGGTGACGTCATCGGCATTTTTTTTAAATGGCAACTTGCATTTTTTATTCCATATTCTGACACTTCATCCAATTGCCAAAATGGTAATGTAATAAGTTTGTTACCTTACACAAGGAAATTTTTGAAAAAACTAATTATGAATACGGGAAAGTGCTATAGTCACCACACTTAAATGCAAAGCGAGACGCAAAGTATTGATTTTTGGAAAAATTCCGAAAACATGTCAATTTTGTTTTTAAAGTCCGCACTTTTTGACATATCGGATATACAGGGTGATGGTACAGTCAGAATATGGAATAAAAAATAAAAGTTGCTATTTAAAAAAAATGCCGATGACGTCACCACTCTTAAACGCATCACCCTGTATATTCGAATATTATGTCAAAAAATGCGGACTTTAAAAACAAAATTGACGTGTTTTTGGAATTTTTCCAAAAATCAATACTTTCCCTTTTATCGAATTTATTCCGTACTTTAGAATAGCACTGTATATGTTAAATAGGTAGACTTTATTCTTATTAGTTAGCGGCTGCATTTAACATGATTTATTTGTACGCTTTTTTGTATTTAGTATTACATAAAATTGAAAAATAGAATGACTTTTCTCAGAACTTTCCATATATTATTTAGTTCCGCCAACCACTAATGTTTTAGTGCTTATTATCCATTCTAATCATTTACAGTCGGCACCTTTCTATTTTGCAATATAAAGCTTAAAACACAATATGCATACATACACATACATACATAAAGGTATAACCATAAATAATTCCCATCACATCCATGTCTCCAACGTTTACAGTAATACCATGCGGGTAGCTTTACCCATATTATCATAAAATGTTCGAACAGAGATAACTTTTGATCACCACGGATGCTAACAAAAGGTGACTTATACTGTTAGAAAATGATTCCCTTATAGACAATAAATACCCACATTCAATCAGGTATCCATGACAATGATGATAAAATCTGCGACCACCCATCGAGCCCAAGTGTTTATTTTCCCATCCTACAATGGCTTGTGAACAATAACGTACGTTACGTTAGTACCATTTAATAAGTGTATTAAGATGCGCCTGTGAATTAAAAAATGATACTTAATAAAAAGTTTACTATTTTTGAAGATTATAGTACGCAATTAAAATAATTACTTAAGTACTAGTCAAAAAGGATTTTGGTTCAATAAATTTTACGTTAATCAGAGTTTACCATTTATACAAAAATTGGCATAACTACCAAAATTGAGGACAATTAAATTTGCCATTGCCTACACGAACACAATTTCTTAGAAATTAACTCTAGAGTTAGCATATTAAAAGATTTT
Organism: Agrypnus murinus; assembly: GCA_929113105.1. Classification (NCBI taxonomy): domain Eukaryota; kingdom Metazoa; phylum Arthropoda; class Insecta; order Coleoptera; family Elateridae; genus Agrypnus; species Agrypnus murinus. The sequence continues at coordinate 198,114,979 of OV816025.1, forward strand.
ATGCACAACAGACAGCTTTTTATGCACAAAAACTAATATTCATATGTTCTAATTTAAGAATTAAGATTCGTCTTTTGGGGTCAAAAACAACAAGAGCAATTAAAAAAGAGTGCAGATGTAACTAACCTAAAAAAACAACAAACCGAGTGCAATGACGCAAATATAGCACCACATAAACGATGTCTAAAAACCATATGCATATTTTTTTGAAACTTTTTTGATAATAAATCTCTGATGCAAAATAAAATATAGAATAGGTAAAATATACCAGAACACCAAAGCAGATTACAGTAGTCAATACCATGCGTATAAAAAAGAGAAGGTATCATTAATTCATTAACAAGGCATTTCCGCACCGAAAATGGTTATGCATTTGGCGATGGCTTATATTGTTTTTGTAAGGCAAATTATTTACTGATGAATACATCCTTAAATGGGCATGTAATGCTTAAGCTTATATTTGTGAAAACATATTTTGGAGATTATTAAAATAACTAAAATCAAAAACAAGAACTTAACCAGTATTACATATTAAAGTACTTCCACATTCCAACTTGAAAATGTAATAAGAGACAAGAAATGGTGATTTTCAGTTACTTTTAACTTACCATGTCTCTGAAACTTATTAAAATTGAACTATAGGAAAGTTATTCATTTTAAATTTTGTAGAAAGACGTAAGCTAGTTTAAATGTTGAAAGTAAAATATTTTAGTATTTTTGTTTTATTTTAATTTTTAAACCACTTGTTTCATATCCATCCCATGTCCCTTGGATCGAATCAAAGTTTTAATAACTTATTTTTGAACATACATGATGCAATATTTAGGATTACCATCTGTAACGTTACGTTTTTTTTAAACTAAGAAATATTAAAAGAATCCCAGTACGGTCCTGACAGTTTAGTAAAATTCAATTGTGTTGGAACCACAAATATTACATTAAGCTAAATAATGTTTTCTTTCAAGTACAAAAGAGTCACCTCGAAACATATTCGTAAGCAATATCTTAAATTTCAGCAGAATTTTTATTGGTGCGAGTGGTTATTTTGAAGCGTTCTCACACTAACCAAATGCTTATTTTCTGAGAAATAGAATGTTCCAGAACAAAAATTGTTTTTAATTCCGAGCTTATAAGGGCTAAAATATAATATTAGCCTTAACAAAAATTTGTTTATGGTTAAAATGCATTGAACCTTGAATTTATAGCTTTAAAATATACTGGGTTGAAATATTCCCTAGTAAACAAAATGCCGACAAACAAGATACACTCGAATAAATTCGTCTAGACGGCCATCTGTAAATAACATCATGTTTTCTTGTAGGCAAATCTTAAAGGGGAATCCTCGAAGGATTCGTTAAAAACATTTTAGATTAAAATGACGTAAATATACCTCATTGGCTAATGAGAATCCCGCTATATTTTTATTGGATTATTTAAAATTTTACCCTCCTCATAAAACTTATTCTACCGCCGAAATATTTTTAGTTTAGCAGAGAGAGTCGGACAGAGGTTCTGTACCCTGAAGTGGTGTCCGTTCGGACACTGGGTGTTCTACCCCAAGTGAGCGGGCTTGTCCAAGTATTCTAGTTCTCGTGTTATTATCGAATAAAATTATTTCAGTGGAGGATTATTCCGTAGTTAGAGTTTTTTTAGTTAAAAAGTTTGTAATAGACCACCATCGAGAAAGCTGTTGCCTTAAGGCATTTTCGGGCGCTTCATGCTCCAGTGATACAAAGAGAGTCGTTACGATGAATTAACGCCCTAATTAAAAAATATTTAGTTCGGAATTGGAGAATTTGACAAAATATTCCGTACTATTGTTAATGCCTCAATCTAAGTTAGTATTGTATCGTACCGATTCCGTTGTTTGGAAATAGATCCAAAATAAGAATAGGTTAGTAAAGCCTTGTTAATTTAACGAAGAAAATAATTCCGTATTACCAATTAAGAATTTATTAAGTAATCTTCAAATATACTGTTTGTTTAGTACAGTTACCGTTAAAATTTTTGACAATTTGTTCCGTTCGGAAGTTAGTGCTAATAAAATAATTACCGTTCCAGTTATGAAGGTGTTAATAAAGAATTATTAGTTATTGGAAATTATCATATGTTGAAACTCGTCGTTATTCGAGAAAAATAATAATAGTTCAGAATTCAGAAGACTGTTCCCGTATTGGTTTTCCAGGTCAGCAGTTTGTGATTGTGCTTTGTGTATGATCATTATTGTTTTTAGTGTATGAAGTCATTTGTGTACGAAATCTTGAACTTTGATGGATTATTGAAAATGTAAAGTATTAAATTTTTTAATTAAGTTTTTTTGTAAAGTCTATTTGGAATCCCGAAATTTAAATTACTTTTTGTATGATAATTCTTTGATTTTGTATTTTTTAATTTTCTTATTATTTCAATTTGTTCTTTTATGTTTCAATATACAGATTTCAAATTAATTTATCGTATGATATGGTTTGGCCCAACAAATTGCTGATGTTTATTTTTTTGTCTTTTATTAAAATTCAGTAGTATCGATTGATATGTATTTGATTAAACTAACGTCAATTTTAAAAGATGAATTTTTCCAAATTGCAATTCCTAGATTTTGTTATCAATTTGGTGGCGCTCAACATGTTTTTTATTTGTTCCTAATTGCATTAATTAATTAGAAGTTTTTGGGGTTAACGCACACACCTGTATTTAAATTTGCATAATCAGAGATCTCAGCCGGAAAATTTAGTTTAGTAAGTATCGTATTATGAGCAATTACAGTAAGTATCAAATATTTTGTGTTTATAGGAATTTTATTTTACTATAAATGATGCCTGATCGCGGGATATTTTTTGTTTTTGTGTTAAATTAACGATGTTATAAATGTCGTTTTGATGAGGGAGAAAAAAGCGTTGTCATACATCTAAGTACTCTAATCAGTGAAAAATTTGTTACACGAGCCGAAGGCGGGTGTGATGGTTACATGAGGACAAAATAACCATTCAAAACACGTTGTAGCCTATACTTTTTCTACGATTACAAATATTTTGAATTCAGAAAACAAAAATCTATGAATAAAATTATAATTTACAAAACTTCATATTTATAAGTGCTTATGAAACTATTATTATTATTCCAACTATTATCTGTCCAATAAACTATTTGATAAAATTCTAATTTAAAAAACTTCCTAAGTAAATATTGTGTTTTACATTACAGGTAATTGTGAATCGCAGCATAGAGTAAATCTTTCATAAAGTGAGTGTTTTCATTTTGTTTGAAAGTTCACTAAAATAAGCTACAATAACGTTTTCAGATAAACAGCTTGCACTTTTATTTATTTTCCAATTCATAAATTGCTGGTAGTATTGTTTTTAGGTATATTGTGTCAATATTTAGTAATTGATATATAAGGCATTATATTTTCTAATTCAAAACAGAAGTTTCGACTTTCGCCTTTACTGTTAATCGTTTTGTTGTAATAGCATAGTGCAAAACTTGAAAATATGACTATAAATTTTAGTTTAAAGGGCCAATATAAATCCTATTCAACTTACTTTGCAGTGACCTTCACAATTTGTTGTTGAAAGGTGTGTTAATTCGATGTTGTTCATTGATTCGAAAAATAGAGAGTGTGACGGTCATGAGCAAAGTCCTCACCCCTACTAAAGACACACATAATTTTTAATTTTATGAACGATAAGCATTTTCCAGCTATCCTGTCATTTTAGGGACAGCAATTTGGCCAAATTGTAACATTCTTTTTTGTTAAATATAAAATGGAATGCTAAAAGTTAGTGGAAAATACCATTAAACATTTTTTTGAGGATCACCTTTCCTTAGATACGTATATTTCCACCTTAATAAATTGTAAAATGTCAACCTTAGCTTTCAAATTTAGGTTGTAGTATAATTTAAAGAATGTAAGTCACACCAGTTGGTTTTGAAATTTGAATCTCCCATCAACACTAACAATTTACTTATTATTTTAAGGGAGATAAGTGAAAATCCAACTGCAAAAATATTATAAGTTCGACTCTTGTTGGATCTTGATGAGCGCAAGTTGTGTTATAAAAAACACACCCTTCAATTTATCGTTTCAAATAATTATTTAAAATACTACTGAATTAGTTCGAATTTTAGTTTGGTATAAAAGCCTTGGAATACAAGAGTGTTAAAATTACGTTAATAAATGTGAAAAAGATTGTGTACTACGAGAGTCACGCTGATATAATCTTTCGATAAAAAGAAACAAATAAGTAGAGTGGATAGCCGAGCGGTAAATATACTAACTCTTAAGCAGACGGAACCAACGAGAGGATTTCCTCGTCCACATCGTTCAGTACACTTCTCCATGCTGTCGGAGGGCACGCTAAGCAGTCGATCCAGGCAATCACGCAAAACTACCTGTGGTTGTAGTTATCAACTTTATAAGCCGTTTGCTCGAGAACAGTTAGCCATACGAAAAAGAGTAAGTAACCCTTTTTTGTAGCAAATTTCATAAGCTACAAGTTATGTATATCTGATTGATTTTTAAAAAAATCTATATTTTGGGAGATATTCATCAAAAATTGTTTTTCATTCCATTTCGACTCTTTTTTTAAATTTTGGTTGAGGAATATTGATGGAGACTTTTAAGAGGTTGTTTAAAATAGAAAAACCATAGCTGTCTGCAAAAGTCCAGCAAGGTGGGAATTTTTTCGCAGACATATACTAACTTGACTGGGTTATAGCTTTTAGTCCAATCAATGTTCGATAGTTAATGAGATGTTTTGAAAAAGTTATTTCTACTATGTTTGACGAACTGTAGCTCGTAAACTATTAGTACTACAAAATGAAGTCTTGGACAGAAATATTGTAGAGAATTTAGTGCTCTACAAAATTGTTAGTTCACATTTTAATGTACGATCAAAAGTTCACGAAATAATTTGCTAATATTACTTTTTGCAGACTTTGAAGGGCATGTGTAGACAATTTTACTGAACAAAGAAAGGGGCACACTTCCCGCCCCCAACACTTTAAAATAGTAAAATAGACTTTTACGCTATTTTTGCACTACGAACCCACTTTTTCTGATTTATGGATTAGTCTATTTATATTTGTCATTTTTGCTATACAGGGTGAACCAAAAGTCTAGAAGTTTAATATAATGAATGCAAATTTCAGAAAGAAAGAAGAAAATATGGTGAAGCAGGTATCTGGCGTAAAGCTTCATAATAAAACGACCACCTATAAGAAACTAAACATAAATAGCATTGGTATGTTTTCCAGCTAAACCAGGAATACGGATGGATTATGAAGATTGTATTGAATAATTATAATGATTCATTCAGTTACGAAGGTTTACCTCGTCGTCCGTTCTCCCTTCACTGTAGAAGTGGTAGCACAATTGAATTACGTATAAACGCATAACATTCTGTTTTTATCTTGTTTTTCTTGTTGTTTGTCTGGTTGTTGTAGCATTGTGTATATATTATACGTTTTAATGATGTTCGTACAGAAAGTTACAACTAGGGTCTGCAATAATTATAGTACATACATATATTATAATATCAGATCGCCAAGTGCCTTATAACAGATCCAGAAAAAACTTACGATTTGCTATTAGTACGTAACGATGTATCGCATAGTATTTTTTCCTATAATGGCACTGTTTCAAAATCAAAGCATATGTATATAAAAAATAATAATAGTCGGTCAGAATTTTGATTAAAATACGCTATTGATGTTTCTGTTGGGATATGCAATGTGTTCAAGAAAAAAAGTTGTCTAGGAGACCTTGATATTTAATTAAACAAAAATATATTGGCAGTGCTACTGCCGATTATCATTTTCTTTTCAATACTTCACGTCTGACAGGTTGATGACTGAAATCTGATGTATTTTAGAAACAACAACCTAACCTGTCATTTTAGTAATGAATTCTTACTCGAATTTAAATTTGATACGAAACACGCCATATTCGTTATCGAAAGTTGCTTTCATAATGGGGAAAAACTTCGAAAATGTATATTGTTTTAAACTTAATCTCAAACCTGAAGTGCGCGAAATGTCGATCGAAAACAATAAATGGCGCTAGTATTGCCAAAATAATTTTTCTTTAAATATATTTCAAGGCCTCCTAGACAACTTCTTCCTCCGTTAAATATTTTTTCATAAAATGCATGCTTGCGCCGATTGAATTGCCGTGCATCACCGTTCTCCTAGTTAAATGGATAGACTTGTATTTGTTGTTAAATGTATTCACAATTTTATTATTTTTTGCAAATTATGTATACAGTTCGCTTCAAGCAATCTGCAAATTATAATAAGACGGGCAGTTATTTGGCAAATGATCTGTCTGTCTATCAAATATAATTGAAATATTGAAAAAATTTAAAATGTAAATTGTATAAATGTAATGCAGTCATTTTATTGCAAACTGCCAAAAGCATCACCTTTAAACGTACTACACTGGTCTAATTTCATTTCAATCAGTAGTAAACTCGTATAGCAATTTAACAATTAATTTAGATTGCTATAATGATTTAATGAAGTAGACAGTGATAATAATGAAAAGAAACATATGCGATAAAAAATAAATAAAAGGCACAAAAGCTACGGAATTCTGTAGGTACAGATCCAAGTAGGCATAGCAACCCACGTTCGAAACCTCGCCTTTTAACAGGTGCGACTGTTGTTTCGATGAATGCTTATAAAGTTGTAATACACATGGGGAAGAACAGATATCTTTCTTGTTTAAAAATAGTTCAACTGTTTATATTAATAATGATTCTGGTCTGAATCTAGCTGAATATGAATTTGCATAACATTTTACTAAAGAAGACATACATAATTTTACAGTATTATTATAAAGATAAATGTAAATAATATAAGGAAAACAATAATATAAAACAAATGAGTAAAATATCATGCATATGACTAGAATCAGATACGAATCATTACTATACTTCAACCATAAATACACGAAATGAGTCATTTTCGTAATCATGCCGGAATAAACAAATACGACCCGAGGTGAGATAAGATAAGAGTGCAAATTTCACGTTGCTAAGAATTCAGTGACGTACGCTAGAACGAACAGATTTTCATTGCTTCCTTCACATTTATTTTTAATTGAAAAGGGGTTTGTTCCGCTTATGAATCTTTCTAACTCATTTATTGTTTATTTTATCATTTAGATTACAGCGTGACCTTCGTGTAATTCTAGATGCATTTTATATTTTCGCCCACGTGTTTGTGATGACTCATTTCTTGCAACTTTGGTTGAAGTATAGACTGTACTCATTTTATTTTTTTGATTTTGTTTATCCCTTTGTATATCTAATTACACAATAGTCGGTTATGTTAGCGAGAATCACAGATGCATATCGATAAAACAGGATGTGAATTGTGATGACTGAATAAATCTTGAAGTTAACTGTTTCTACCGCAACCTCGCGTGATATAATCTTTCGCCATAAAGATTCTTTTGTGTTTTTTTTGTTGGAGCATTTCTTTTAATATTGAATTAGATTTTTAGCATTCCGGTATGTTTTTCCCGATGAGATTATTTATTTAAATAGAAGCTCTTTGTTTCTCAATTCTTTTTAATCAAACTGTAATTAACTTTAAAATACAAATTTAAACTGTACATATATGTTAATGCATTTATTAATTTCTGGGGGAACCTTCGAAAACGTTTCTTTTAAATAAAAATCGTACAATTTTGTAAATACACCTCTACTTTGTGTGATCTAATTGTATGAGTTCCTAGAAGAGAACATTGCTAGAAAGAGATAAATTAAGCAAATTACAAAAATGCATGGCTACCATTCTTCGAATTCTTCGATCTTAGTTCTGTCTTTTAGTCACGTGTGCCCTTTGTCTCTGATTGGAGATCACCTCTTCTTAATCCTGTATTACCTTATATTGCTGCAATTATTTTACTGTTCCTGCAAAATTAAACGTATTATAAATAGTAAATGTAAATAAATGCGTGCACAAAATATTGTGAATCAAGCGAAGATAAGAGTATAACAAACGTTCTATAATTTGTAACTCATCAGGAAAATAAACTGCTGATCTCACTAGTTGATGGGTTATGAATTCCCAAACTGAAATTCTATATACTTTTACCATATAATTACTATAAAAATGTCATACTTTTCAACGGTAATACCCATATAGGAAATAACAAAGGGCCCGCGCTTGGCTCAGGCTTGGGACGATGCTTATCAACTCTGGTACAAGCCTGAAATCCAAGACTGGCCCATGACTGGTCTAAAATCGGGATGATAACTTCGTGCCAAGCTTGTTAATCAGTCATGGCCCTAGATTGGTGATACATATTGGCCCAATAGTGAAAACCAATATAGTGCCGACGCTAATACTGAGTCTTGGCCCAAGGTATATAACCAATACTGGGTCATTCTTAATATTAATGTGGTATCATGGCTGACAATCATTGATAGTGTAGGTTCGGAATCCAACGGTAGCTCCGGGTTATTACTGACTTTTGAGTATGAGACCAACCTAATATTTAATACTGTACTATAGCTTATTAAGACTTGTATGAAATAACTTTGATGAAGAAAACAAAGTAACACAAACATTCTAAATTATTACCAATTATTTTAATTCGTTTAATTATTAGTAACATAACAACGTAATTTAAAAAATTGTGACACAAGAACAAGGCTGAGACTGATTTTATACGAAATTAATAATATTTTAGGTGTTTAACAAATAAATTTAAAGAAAAAGTGACTTAAAAAATTGTTTTCAAGCATACAAGTTTAATTTTTACTACTAAAAATTGTATTTATTCTTATTAGCGTAGCTTTGTTTTTAAATAAACACTTTTTATTTCATATACATTATTTTAATAATAATATTACAAAACGGTTAAACGTAACATTACTCAGGGTAGGCGGATGAAAACTGACTAATGTTACTGACTTTTCATGTCTGTGCGCAACGAAGCGCGCAAAAATTTGAAAGCTGAATTTATATTTAGTAATAATAATTATAATCTATGTAGATATTCTAGTTTAACTTTTCTCATATTTTTCTCTTAATTAATTACTAGCTGATATAATAAAGACAGAAAACTTCACAAGCTTGATTTGGTAGAATATGTGAAGATTGGCCCAAACTTGGTTCAAGGGTAAGAAACCAAGTCTAAAAACACTAGCATTGGTTGGGGCTTGGGCAAACAGTAAGAAACCGAGACTAAAGCGCTGAATGTTGGCTCTGACTTGGGCAGAGATTAGAGAGCCCAGCATTGGTACATACTACATAGGCGTTGGTTGACCTTGGGCCACGGCAAAGCAGCCGAGGCGTGGGATGTGAAGGTTGGCCTAGGCTTCGACCAATGTTGAAATAACGACATTTGGTTATCCAATATTGAGCCAAGCTGGGGCCTATTGTCAAGACTGGCAGTTCCTACATGGGTGCATGCAGCAACTTATATCGACCGATCAGGAGTATTTCAGAAGTTCTTCTGTATTGCGACTTCACTATGCGAGAAGCCAGTGGCAAAATGTGTATGGTTTATTTAGGCATTTAGTCTGATAATCTTATAATACAATATATCACTTATGTATCACTTAGCTTCAAGTCTGGATGTATATATATGAAGGAATGTGTTGTCATATGGCAGCAATGAAGTATATGGCATTTTAATGGAATTCATAACCCAATTAGTTAATCCAACCGCTTTTTGCTGATTAGTAGCACAGAACATTTTATTCACACGACTATAAAAGAAAATTCATAACTTCTGATTCCATAGAGATACCAAATTGAAATTTTAAAGCAATTATAAGAACATTGCATACAATAGTCGTCATTTTTTTGAAAAAAATTAATGGAACCGATTTTGATAAAAATAAAAATTTGTTAAAAACTCAGATAATATACTATGTTACAAATGTTGGGAAAACGAACAAAAATTACCGTAGATAGTCTATTTCATTCTCTTTCAAATGCAAAAAACCCGACTTTCGTAACTAATACGAAACCCGAGTAAATAGTATTTGAATATAGGCATGTACGTTTAAAATTGAAAAAATAAACCTCTATATCTCGCGAACGGTGTATTTATGGGCAGTAATATTTGAGCTTTATATAAGGCTTGGAAAGGGTATTACGTGAACAAAATATTAAAAAATCTATGAGGGTACCGCGCCAACTTTGGTCGAATCGGCATGAAATGTAGCACCACCTGCTAGTGGTATTGGCTGGGTCTCTACTTCAAGGTAGAGTCGGACGGGGCCCTGTTAAAGGTTCTAGTCTAATTACTCGTATGGTAGGACGGGGTGGCTAAATGCTAGGATATCCTAGGCATACCCAGTTTCTAGATCCCAGCCACATTTGAGGTTGGTCTCGTCCGGGCAGTGAAAGTCCTCAAGATGGACTAGGGATGATGGGACTCCCTCGGAGACGGACCCCGACGGGTGAGCACGTTAATAGCTCCGGCACTAGCCTGGAGAGCTAGTAGCGGGTGGATACGCAACCTCGCTCCGAGCAGTGAGTACTGGTAGTTCTTACAACTGTAACTGACACGATAATTGAGCGTAGATCAATTCGTATTTTCCTAAGGGGGACCGTGGCCATAAGCTTAACTGCTTGCTGCCTGGACGAGTCCAACCTCAAGTTTGGCTGGGACTTGGAAACTGGGTCTGTCTAAGTTATTGCAGAATTTAGCCACCTCGCCCTACCTTATTGAGGCTTGGTGAGGCCCATCCGTCTCTAGCTAAAAGTAGAGTCTCGGCCAATACCAACTACAAGGATTAAATTAATTAATTAAATAAAGTGATACCCCTGGAGTAGCCCTTCTGAGATAGGCTATGCATATAGATGTTAAGTTACCGAAGTGACTCAAATCACTGGTCCATCGCAAGGTTGCCCTTGCGGCATCCAAACCAAAGTACAATGCGACTACCCAGGGAGATGCACCGTGCGATGCAGTCTCCACTTAGACAGCGATCTGTCGCTACAGCGATAAACTGTGCTAGTATTACTCGCTTACGAAAGTCTAGCCCCGTTCCGGACCCGCTCCCAAACTACGGAACGGACTCTGAAACCAGTCCAGTCATAGTGTAGCAATACCAAACGTCGGCCTTATGGACGATACAGTCAGAAAGTAAAGTAACGTGTAGTAGAGATTCACGAAAGTGTTTCTTGGCGAAATACTCATTAACGTTGAGGTGGAAACTTTAATACATGAATACCGGTGTGGGTATAATTGACGCTTATCACAGACTTGGTGCGATGGAGAAGAATCTAGTGAAGTTTATGTCGGAAACTACATTCCACCAGGTACATGTGTTCGGGGACGAAAATATGGAGATCATGCTATGAGTGTGCAGTTCCAGTCGTATGATCCACAGAAACAATTTATAGCAACTACGCTTAAGGATAGTGCCGTAGTGGTATTGTTGACGCGAATATATAGCCTCTCACGATCAAGTCAACTACCTTCACGGGTACATACCGGAATTCTGCTTTGGTCGAATTAAAAGAAGCACTGACAAGAGCACACCAAGTCCTATAGCTTTGTAGACCGGGGTGGCATAACCTTTCAAGCCCACCCACATTGAGGTTGGGTTTAGTCAGGCAGTGGTCCCAGTACGTGTGGGGGAACTCCGAAGCTGGACTAGGCGCCCATCTCTTAGGAGAAGAGACTCGACGGGTGAGCACGATCATAGCTTGGTACTAGCCTAGAGTGCTAGTAGAGGATGGATAGTAACCTCGCTCTCACCAGGGTGTACTGGAAACATTTGAATTAGCATTTTTGCGCGAATTGAGCGTATCTCAATTCGTGACTCCGAAAGGGGGTCCGTGGTCATAAACCAAAAGTTAGGTGGGCCACGTTAAAATAACGTCATCTTGCCCTTGATTGGGTGCATTATGGTAGTTTCACGCAACAATTATTAGTTATAGAACAATAGTTGTATCCTAACATCGCATGATTCAGAAAGCACTTAAGTAATATTTCGTACACACATTTATTCACTTTTATTCATTGTACTTTAATCTTGTAGGAGAAGCTCGATAATTGCAGCAATATATGGGAATAGATAGGGCTGGCCGGAGCAATCTTGAGTTTCTATCAACACTCTCAGTCTATCAATTCATTCTATCAACACTCGAGGAGTAGTTTTTGTTAGAATCTATTCGAAGCGTTTTAAGGAAATACAATGATTTCAGTAGCTCTGATTTGTTGCCATCAATTATCGTCTGTGGGAGTACGTTCTATGTATGTGATACAAAACGTCCAGGTTTTAAAATTAACTAAATTACAAAAAGAAAGAAAGATATAGATATGCTTGTGTTAATTGTGTATAAATTATGTAGTAAGCTAGCAATCTTTGTAATTGTAAACGTAATTGGTACACATTTACCTAATGATTGATTATTACTTATTACATCAGAGTTCTAATGCAAATGGATAAATATATACTTACCTTAAGCTATTATGTATTAATTCTATATATCAGGGTTAATTTGTTAAGTTTAGACATTAAGCTTCTAATAGATATATAAACTTCAATTTACTCACACCACCTGTTGTTAGAAACGGTATATATCCGCAATTTCTGTGGTAAAGGATAGCATAAAGTGATGAACTTTCTCACTTTGTACTACTTTATACATAGACCGTGCGCTGGAGGATCAAACCTATGCGTTTCTGAAAATTACTAAACATAAGTTTTACATAAAAAAATCCAGGTCTTTTATCAAAACCAAGCTGACGAAAATACTTTGCATGGTTTTAATTTGTTATGTCAATTTACACATTCATAATTTTGCTGTTTAAGTAAAGTCCGTCATTACCTTGGTAGGGTAGAAAATAGAAATTTAATTTTTTAGGAGTTGAGCTATCTAATCATGCATGTCTAAATTCTAAATAGAATCTTTAATTTATTGATAACAAAACGTAAATATATTGTCTCTGTTTTTTCTCAATTTAATTACACGCATCTGTCGAAGGACCTTGTCAATTATATCAGAATCGAAAAATGCCACGCTGCACTATGGTCTAGATGTCGATTCTAGTGCGAATTAATTCAAAATACCAATTAACGTAAATTTCTTAAAAACAATCTTTATATGATAATTTGATATTATTACTACAATATCATCAGCAAAACTATTAAATCACAGCACCAAATCATTATTAGCAACGATGTCAATATCTTATTACCCACATTTAATATTTGCGCGTGCATCAAACGTTTCAAGTTATGACCTGTTCTTATTAATTTCGTTCTTGAAGTGTGCATTATATCTGCTATTATCCTGTTATTTGTGTTATTCTCATTATAACTATGGCTGAAAATGGTAAGTTTACTTTTTTTCCATACTGATGATTTATTTTATGGACTTAATAGTTTGTCAGAGAAATTATTAAAAGATGGAAGTTTTTAAAAAATTGCACGCATTGTGATTTATTTAATTTCAAAATTCACTTAATCTGTATGATCGACAAAAAGAAAACAGGATCCCCCGCAACCCCCTTATATTTTTATTTTAATTTTTCAGTAAACACATCTTCGATCACCAGTTTAGAATTATTTGAGAAATGGTTCAAATTGAAGAAGTTAAAACGAAACGATTGCATTAATGGATTGTTAGAGTATGTTTTTAATACAGGGAGTGTGAGTGGAAAGAATATTCGAGGAATTTTGGACAACTTTGTAAAAAATATTGAAAAACGTTGAAAAAAATAATTATAAAGATAGGTTTCTGTCAAAAAACAAGTCTTGGCTTGAATCGAAAGTGTTCCCCGTTAAAGATATTGACATAAAACAGCCGATTCCAGCAAGAGTCGGAAGACCATTAAAAAAATTCAGCGAATGTGGCGTCAGATCCAAACTAAAGAAAGTGCAAACTTTAACATCTACTGTTACTTTAGAAGAACTCTCTTTTGCCACTCAGTCTACCTTAAGGAAGAAAGGGAAACGTGCTGTAGCGCAAATTGTTAAAGATGTAACTGAACTTTCTTCAACGCAGTCTAAAAGATATAAAAGAGTGTCTAGTTCTGCCGAGTCAGGAGAACAGAAACCTGTACCAATGACACCAGCAGAAGCATTGGCATTGATCATTAGTACAAAATCAAGTAAGTCGACATATTTGGCATATAGATCGGCTGCTACGAATTTTCTTGCAAATATATATCCGTCATAGAACAAGATATTATTAGCCAAACAACAATGTTATCCCAAATTTGCTTTGATAATACAGCCCAATAGCGTAAAGATTAAACTACAAGATCTGCTTAATTTGACAGCAATCCGTTTATGTAGATTTAAAGAAGAGGCACTGAGATCTTCGTCTAGCACACGATTTACCTTGATTTGTAAATGGGGCATAGATGGAAGCTCTGGACAAAGTAATTACAGACAGTTGACCAACATGGGGGAAGGTGATTCTTCCGTGTTGATCGTGTCACTAGTTCCACTACAGTTACATGATTGTGAGGATAAAACTAACGTGTTATGGCAAAACCGAGTTCCATCTTCAACAAGATTTTGCAGAGCAATAAAGTTCATTTTTGCTAAAGAGACCCCAGAACTGACTCGAGAGGAAACAGATAATATTCTGTATCAAATCTCTAATTTACAATATTTCTTGTTATGAAGGGAAACACATTAGTTTTAAACTAGTCTTAACAATGGTTGACGGTAAAGTTTGTCACACATTGACAAATACAAAGTCCACTCAAAGTTGTTATATATGTAGGGCATCACCAATAGAAATGAACAATTTAGAAAACATTTCTAAGAAATTGCCGAGAATAGAAAATTACAGTTTTGGATTGTCTAGCTTGCACTCATGGATTCGTTTTTTTGAATGCATCTTACATGTAGCATACAGATTAGAAATAAAGAAGTGGCAAGCAAGAGGTGAAAATAAAAATAAAATAGAAACCAGAAAAAAACTAATCGTTGACGAGCTTAAGAAACAACTTAAAATTTTAGCTGATCAACCAAAACCTGGTTACGGGTCCACCAAGAACGGTACACCCCCTGGTTACGGGTACAGCCCGAATCTTTTGTAGAAACTATAAAAAATCAGCGGAAATTACTGGAGTCAATGAAGAGATTATTTATAGGTTCTACGTGATTCTTCAAACCATTTCCTGTGGACATGAAGTTGACGCAGAAAAGTTTAAAGTTTATTCTTTGGAAACAGCAAACAAATTCGTATCTCTGTATCCATGGTTTTACATGCCTACAAGCGTCCATAAAGTTTTGATACATGGTGCAGAAATTATAAAACATGCAATTTTACCTATTGGCCAACTTGGAGAAGAAGCACAGGAGGCAAGAAACAAAGATTTTAAATTTATAAGGGAACATAGGAGTAGGAAGGATTCTGCAAAACACACAAATACAGATTTATTCAATTATTCTTTAATTGTCGTCGGATCCAATCATATCAGAGTTAAGTCTACAAGAAAAGTGTAGCAAAAAGTTAAAACTCGATTCTGCAGCTATACAAATGCTAAAAACTCCTACAACCCAAAGAGAAAATAATTCAGATACCTCAGACAGTGAATAATAATTTTCCACAATATATTATCTTTAATATTTGTATCAATAATTAATAAAAAGTTTTTCAGTTATAAATTCAGTTTTATTTTCATTGCTTAAATATTTAGAAGTAGTTGATAAACAAACGGTCAAGTTTTTCTGCAAAGAATAATTAATTCGCGCTGGAATCGACTTCTAGACCACAGTGCGCTGGTTCGGAATAACTTTCTCAGTAAACGCATTATTGTATCGGCGTTTTGCTAATTCTGGACAGTGTTTTAGCCAAGAGATTTTATGAGATCTTTTGTAGGTGTCCACGTCTGCTTTATTGTGCATTGTGTAAAGCGGCCATCTCGTAGCAATAGAATATATTCTTTTAGGTATGACTTACTGAACATGCAAGTAAACCAAACAGCGCTATTAAATGAAATTGCAATATGTGCAATTTCCCTATGTTGCATTTGAAAATAATCGAGTCAAACCATTATGCACACATAGGCAACCAATTATACAGCACGCTCGATTATACGGTTTACATATATTGCATGGTAAATAAATAGCGCTGTATTTGTATTTGCATAATAGTATGCAATAAAGCAATAGTAATAAAAAAAGTCAAATGTAATAACAGGTAATTTATTATGAACCATAATTTTTGCCTACGTGACTCTTTACCCAACAAAGTGAGAAATAACCATAACACACTGATTAAAACATTAATCATTAATTTATTTTTAAAGGTACAAATCATCTCACGATTTTCTTTTGTAAACAAAGCGTTTTATCTACTGACCTACATTGTACAAAGCAGAAATATAAATATAAACTACTTATTTATTGTTTCCAACAATGGGGATTTTGTATAAACAAATCAGTTTGTTTATACGAGTTATTCAATCGTTTAATTTCAACAATCTTTAAAAATTTAGCATAAATACTACTTACCAGCTATTTTTAATATCCGAATTTTTTGCACTTTTATGTAAGGCGACACTATATCCAAAGTAACTCCCTTTTTCTCCTCTTTTTACAATAGGACTTCTATACTCTATATTAAAGCACACAACACTAATTTTGACAATCAAGACAATAATAAACACCACACTGAACTTTAAAATATACAACATGTTTTTTAATAATATTTATTTACGAAAAGGTAATAAAAACAGCGTATAAAACATATGTGTTTCTCTTACATGACAAAACCACGTTTTCATTTTAAATACACAGAACATTTACAACGCGTAAAAATATATAATTTTTACTTAAATGCCAATAAATAAAAGCAATAGCTCTTTTTTACAATAACGTGGCATAATAAAGGTAAACTTGCTGCTTATAATGTCTGCAAAGAACCGGCAAAATTTAAAAAATGCATCTATATAATATTGAATGGTTTCGCTGTAACTATTGCCGTAGTATTCACGCCTGCTAGCTATGCAACACATCAAACAAGATACATGTTATTCTTTATTTTAAATAAGTATACAGCTTATAGTACATTTTTGATATTATTTTATAATCGGGAAAACAGATGTAAAGTGGTATTTGCATTAAAATGTATTATCTTTGCGTCGTTGTAGGGTAAGTCGCCCACAGATAACTGAAAATAAAACAATAGAATAAGCAGAAGGCTTTCGATGCATCTACAGAGACTTTATAAAACATTTATATTTTTAAACATATTAACTGGCATTTCATGGGGCACATTAAAGGTAAAACTTTCTAAGATTCAATGAATATTTGCAATAAATCAATAATGTGTAAGATTTGCTTAGTCCTACTGATATGGAAGTGTGAAGTATCGTTTTTTATTCCTTCAGTCAGGAGTTAGATTATACTGTAATTTACAATTATTTATGCACAGATGCATTATAATTAGACTATTATTGCACGACTCATCTAAACATAAACGTCTTTTTATGGCCCAAGGGCCTCTTTATGGTCAAACGGGCAATAACGAAACCTCAATTAAATGTCAGAAGTTTTTTGTAGAACTTGATTGGTTCTAAATATAATTTGTAAACTTATCACCATTGAAAATAAGCTGAAATTAAATATTTTGGAATAGTAACTATAGTAACGTACTTCGTATAAGTACATAAGTATACGCACAGCGGCTTGATGTACGTACGTACTCATTTAATTATATTTTTACACAATAATAGATTTGACATAAAAACTTAATCTGTGCATAAAATAGTGTATGTATAGCGGGCATAACTTGCTTTTATGGCTCTACAGCCTTTACCTATCCCTCGGCTAACGCCTCGGGCTAGAAATAACGCTTCTGGCCATAAAAGCTTCATTATGCCCTTAATACATAAATAACTATTACAATATAAGTGATAAATACAGGGTTTTATGATATAACCAGAGAACTTTGTTTTGCAACCTACAAAACAGTAGAAAACCCTTTTTAGCACGCCTATCATAGTACTATATAATCTTTCTTAGGTCAATCGTTCGGCAGATATTAGAAAATATAATGTAAAATTAGTTTTTTTTAATTAGTTTTTGAAATTTAATGAAAAAAATCATGTTTCTGATTTACTAAAATAACTGATAGTTGTTCGTTAATTAGCTACTTTTGTATTTTTAAATATATAGATCATATGTTTAGTTTTTTCACTAGTGATATAAAATTACCTTATTTCATTTCGTATTTCAAACAATTGTTTATACTATACTACAATTAGTAAAATTAGGTATATCTTTGTCTCCGTTGTCAATGACACCGGAGTTCAAGACGTTCTTGATCTCCGTTGTTGTTGGCAACGTAAAAATCATTCGATGTTGCATAACAGACACACGTGACATGCTACTTTTTATCTCCTTGGTTACGCGTATTATGACACAGACAAGGCAACTTGCTTCATTATACAATAAATTCGGATGAATTTTAAAAAGGAGAAATTAGGATTGAAATACGAAATAAAATAAAACAACTTATGCAATACGGAGATCAAGCTTCTTTAAATCCTCGAAGATGTTATAGGGCCTCGGCTAGCGCCTCGACGTTATAGTACATCTTCTCGGATTTAAAGTATCACTTGATCTCCTAATTACATAATATATATTATTTCACGCTATGCTTGAACATACCACAATATTCTTTATATAGCAGTGTAATATGAAAAGTGTAATTTATGGTAGGGGTACATATTATTGTAACGAATGGTAAACCCATATACGCCGTCATCGAACATTCTAGATGTATGAGTCATCAACACCAGCATGTATGATTCATCAACACCTGCATGTATGATTCATCAATACCACCAGGTGTCGTGTTTTAAAATAAATAAAATCGCGTAATAAATAAAGTGCTGTGAGAATATACTTTTAGTGTTAAAAATAATTCCAACGAATAATTAAAATGGCGATGAAATTGTTAAAAGATCTCTTAGTGATAGATTTAAAACGGGAATTGGACGAGAGAGTCTTAGATAAAAATGGAAAGAAAGAAATTTTAATAAATCGTGCTAAGATATTACTTCCTGATCAGGGATTGATATCACTCTGTGAGTGGTAGCCAAATTTGTTGCCCTCGGCTAGCTCGTCCGCGTGGGTGTGGGGTGAAATACATATATGATCTAATTACTTACCTGGGCGCCAGGTCCACTTTAATCTGACCGTAGAATAAAGATATCCTTTGGAAGGACCAACCAAAGGTATGGTACTCACGAAGAGGAAAAACCCAATTGTAGCAGATAATAATTTAATCGAGATAATTATATCTCACTGTGTTACAAATTAACAGTTCTAAGAGCAGTGCATAACTTAACTAACTACATATACAGTACAGGTAAACAATATTATAAAATCTACAAACATGCAAGAGTATTTGATCTCGGAAAAAAATGTAATGGACCTAATTGTTGGTTTAAAATTCTTGGGCACAAATTTAACCAAAGATTAAAGTAATCCGCAACTATTAAGCATCGAGTATATAAATGCTACATTCATTTTCTTTGTCAACGACAAGCATAAAGTTTAGGGTTGAATATTTAAAATAACTAAACTAATAAATGGCGCAAGGCGCAGATCAACGTACCTACGTTTAACTAAATCGATATCAAGAAACAAGTACTTGCGATGTTGATGGTCGAAGGTTATGACAACTAAATATTTGCCACAAGCAAGGAAAAGGCCGTTTCTATAACTGTGGCTTTGGATGGAGACGCGTTGAACGTCCTGCAAACAATCCCAGCAGGGCAGGAAAATGATCACCAGTTATTGGTGTCTAGATTGGAGATGAGATATGGAGACGCGCATCTTCAACAAATGTATCACGCGCAAGTGAAGAATTGTGTCCACAAGAATGGAGAAAGCCTTCAGGAGTTTGAAGCCGAAGTTGCGCGGCTTGTCCGATTGGCGTACCCTACGGCACCCGATTCATTTCTGGGACAACTCGCTGTGCAAACCTTCATTGATGGACTAAGCGATGGGGAAACACAACAATCATTGAGGCTGGCATGACCAAGAACAACTGATGATGCGCTCGCCCACGCCTAAGAATTTGAAGCCGCAAAACAAGCGTTCCGGAGCCACGGGCGTATTGGAACCGCTGTGGAAGAAGAAGAAGGTTCGAAAGATCTTCTACAGGAGTTAGTACTGAGAGTTCTTCGGAAGGAAAAAGGCTGTAAGAAGAGTTTTCAAGAAGTTCCAGGGATCTGCTACTGGAACTGCGGCGAACAATGACATGTACAACGCCGTTGTCCCAAAATAAGGAAAATACAACAATCGGAAAAGTTAAAGGGGGTTGGCAAGAAAGGGTCAACGTTGACTGTTAGTGAAGATGCCCCAGAGATCACCGTCCATACCGTAACATCAACGAATAGTACCAGCAGTTTGTTCGTAGATGGGAAAATTTGCTAATCGAACTGTTCCACTACTCATTGATACGGGGGCGACAAAATCCATCGTACGCCGTAACGTTCTATGAACAAGTATGAAGCTGTTACAGACAACTACTCAACTCCGTACAGCAACAGGTGAAGTGATACCAACACGCGGAGTGGTGAAGATGAAGATTGGCATTGGAAGTAAAGAACGTGATCATGAGGTGCTGGTAGCAGATATCACTGATGACTTCATCTTGGGAATGGACCTCCTGAGAAAATTTGGTTTTACGTTGGATTTGAAGGAGGGTGTTTTGAGGGTTGGTAACGAAGAGCTTCCGTTGCACCCACGAGAAGACCCTGTCGTTAGGGTTATGCTGACAGAAGATGTAATATTGCCGGGTCAAAGCGAGATGGTTGTCGAGGCAGGTTTGGATGGAGATCTTCGGGTAGGATGTGCTTGAATGATGGAGGCTGTCTGTGATAAGAAGATCCACAGTGGCATACTGGTGGGAAAAGCGCTGATCAAGGTTAGAAAGATAGTACCGGTGAGGATTATGAACATTAATATGGATCCAGTGACATTAAAGAAGAGCACCCTTGTGGGACAGTGTGTGCCAATATTCCGAGTAGCCAGGTGTATGGCTGATGTTCCAAAACCAATGCCCAAAGACCATGGTGGAAAATTAGTGGGTATGGTTACTAGTTCGTGCGAAGACCTTAACATAACGGAAGTGAAAGAGTTTGGTTCACCGATACCAAGATATCTTCGCTCTTGACGATACCCAGAAGGGACGAACCAATGTTGTGCGACATAAAATCAATACAGGGAACTCCACATCTCGTCCATCTCTGAATTCTATAGATTTCTTTTTAGACCGAGATATTAGCTATTCATTTGATAGTTTTGCGTCGCTCCTGAATTTTATCTCTAACCGAAAATAAAGGCGGATTTGGACTATTCCATCAGCATATCTTAGTTGTAAGTGGCCTTAACTGGTTAGGAACTCTTCTATTACACGGTTTCACAGTAAAGGTGGAGAACCCTTTCTTACAGACATTTCCATAACTCAAACTACCAAAGTTTTATCAAAAAGTCTTATCATTAGTCTCTCTAACATGCTTTTAGTTCACTTACAACAGGTTTCCTTAATACCATAGCTTGATAGAGGAGTGGAATCATTAGCCAAGGTTTTTTAAAGCTCCCTTTAAATATCTATTTTTTGCATGTTTACCACTTTCTAAGCTAGTATGTGAAATACTACCTCTGCCTTAAAGGCATACATTGTTTTTAGTGTAGTGGATGAGTGATGGGGTACCTGTGTACTACTCACATGTACAAAAGTATTACCAGTTGAATATCAGCTTCTTTAATATCTTAAATAAGTACAAATGACTTAATACTAATCCAATCTATAAGCCATTACCAGGTTTAGGTATAAACACTACTCTAATAGTTTGCCATCGTTTGTATAGTAATTCGACGTTGTCATCTGATATCGGAGATCTATATGGCTGATATGAGCTTAATCATCCATTTCAATGTGTTATAACAATTTAAACAAATGGGGAACGCGACATGAAAAGTTTGTATTTCCCTAATTTGCAATTTTCTAAAAGTTATTAAAAAAACAAAAATTGTGTAAGTTTTTCAAAAATTCCAAATGTATTGCGAAAAGTAAACGAAAGTAAACCAGAACTTCGATAAGAAAGTTACTAAGAAATTACAATAATATTTTCATCTTATTAGTAGATTATATCCAGCAATTACCTGCTCGTAGAGCAGTGCTGGATTCAAAAATTATGAGTTCGCTTATTCTAATCTTTGCATTCGCATGTTACTACTAGCAACCTGCCAATGCAAAGCCAGCCATCTTATACTGCTTCGGAATAAACATTAAGGACGAGAGATATCACTGCTGACATCTCTTGGAATACTTAGAAATTAAGTTGTGCAAAAAGAGAATAATTAATTGTGGGTTTGTAACTTTACTTTTTTTGGTTTTATAACGTGTTTTGAAGTAAGTTATGTTTAATCACTATCACTCCGAATAGTTTAATGCGAATTGTCGTGGAGTGCGGGTGTTTTGCTTTTGTGTTTTGCTGAACATTTAATGTTATTGATATTATGGTATAAATATATCAATACATCAGATCGATTTTTCTCAGAATTTTTGTTATGCAACATTATGATTTATTAAAGGGAAGAAAAATCACTATCGGATTCCACTATTAAAAATCTATATTGTCATTTAAATTTTTTCGTGATGACGTCATACTTAGAAACAAAGTCGGAAAGTGAATCGCACATATTAATGTGTTTTTTTAAAAAACAAAATCGACGTTTTCAGCGTTTTTAAAAAACCGGTTGAGTTCGCTTTTTTTTAATATTCCATGCTTTAATCCCACCCTATATATGTACAGGGTGATCCACTTAACTTTCCCTCCTTACTTTTCTCTAGTTACAGCAGTGGCGTGCGGTCCATGGAAGCAAGGGAAGCAATGCTTCCCTTAAGAATTTATTAAAATTAAAAAACAATGCTAACAAAAATAGTTTTATAAAATTATGGTTATCGTTTATTTAAATTTGTAATATTTAATCAACTTAAAGCTCAATATCAATTCCGTACAGCAAAAAGTATAATTATTTAGAGTACTATTTTAAATTAGACTCATTAAACTAGCGCGGAAAGGTAATACCGATTCAAATGTGTCACTTACACTGCATATAAGCACTGATTTCGTTGCTTCCTGCAATTCTTACTTTCGGTAGCCGGCGGGTCGCGGGTGCGTTGTGGGCTACAGTTAACATCGTATAAGGTCGAGTTATTTTTATTAGCGTACTCCGTGATCATATGTTTATTATAATTTCGTTATTTGTTCGATTTTACGTGTTTGTTAAATGTTACTTAAGCAGTGTAAATCTGCGAATGAGACTGTATTTTGGAACATTTTATTATTTCAATTTATATAAGTTGAGATTTTTTTAAAGACAAATAATTCTATTTAGTTTGTTCTGTATGCCACATTTAAACTTGCTTTATCGTCATGACTGCAAATTCAGCTGCTTCGGTGGAAGGTTCGAGTACTTTCGATACATCCGAATCGCAACGATTTTGTTGTTCAATTTGTAAAGTATTAATATTATTTGATAAAGAATTTTCTTCATACAGTTTCGGAGGGAATTATTGAGAAAGGCAGACCAAAACCAGAACTTTTAAATTTAACAACAAAGACTAAAACCTGCGCCAGGTACTTTGCTAAAAAAGACCGGAAAATCGAGTTGCATTATAAAAAAAATAAATAGTAGTACTTTTTTTTAAATAAAGAATAATACTCAACAAATTCCATAAGTATAAAAGACGTATTATTTTGCACAATGTGATTAAATCTAAGCGATCATAAAAATTTGAAAATGCTTTGTCACAAAAGAACGTTGGCAATAGTTACAAATTTCGTCACAGCACTTTTTATGATTCATTCCTGTCAATCACAGAATTTCTACGATTCAAAGGGGTAAGGGGATTACCAATCATGCTACAAATATCTTACTACGTGGGGGTTAATCAGTATTCAAAAGAACGAGATGTGCTAAAAAACTACCAATCCGATTAATCATTATAGAGTAAAAGAATACTACTGAAGTGTAAAAGTTCTTCTTTAAAAAACTTTTAAGCTTAATAATCATAATTATAACACTGTTTTTTATTGTACCTAGGTGTATTAAAATTAAAATCGTAGTTGCTTCCCTAGTCTAAATTCTCACCGCACGCCAATGAGTTACAGTTAGTTATTTTTGTAGTTACAAAAAAATTATTCTAACAAAAGTTGTAGGGATTTTTCTAAAGTTTTTAAATATGTCATCAAAAAAACAATTGAAAAATAAATGCCGACGTTATATATGTTAATTGAATTTTTTTAAATGGAACACCCTGT
This sequence comes from Agrypnus murinus, assembly GCA_929113105.1. Taxonomy (NCBI): domain Eukaryota; kingdom Metazoa; phylum Arthropoda; class Insecta; order Coleoptera; family Elateridae; genus Agrypnus; species Agrypnus murinus. The sequence goes on from OV816025.1 coordinate 198,139,265, forward strand.
GTTAACGCACTAAATGGTTCTAATTGAGCGCTAAATATTGGTATATTATAAGCCCTAGTTTCAAAAAATGTGCGGCTTCATGCACCTACAGAAAAGACTATAAGCTTTCATCAAAACGACGCACTTTTCAGAAGTCATAATATTACAATAAAAACAAAAATGATACGTGCAAGTAGGAAGTTGCACTACATGGACGACATAATGAGAAAAGCAAGCACATACAACCTTTTGCAAGGATGCAAAAGGTTGTTTCCTCCTGTGTCTAGGGCATTCTTCAAGTACAGAGAACGAAATGAAAAGCATTCTCAAAAAGATTTCATAGACAAAAATTTTATAATGTGGTTTGGACAGAGTACCTGTTAATAAAGTCAGAATAGCTACGACGATAACGAACACCCGTAACGAATACACTTGTTGAAGATCCTCTTGCGATATGTTTTTATTTTAAAAGACCCAATGATGGCAACGTCTTTTACAACTAAGCAGTGTCAATTAAATTCCTTTGTACGAAGTAATTCAAGTTTACTTATGTTTATTATTTTATTATGAAATAAATAAAGATTATTAAAAGTTTCACAGTTTTATTAAAATATACCTGACAATATTGTTTCGACAGCTATGCTGTCATTATCAAAGGTAATATAATTATAAACAAACACGTCGCTAAGGTAGATACAAAATAGGTAACTAGATAAAATAATAATAATAATAATAAAAATTAATAATAAAAATCATAATTAAACATCTAATACTTCCAGTAACGGAGAATTACTGAGCTCAAGTTGTTCATTCATTAAAGGTACCCTGAGTTTGTGTTTGTATATCTCCAAGGCTTCTAAAATGTCTAATTTGCGTTTGTTATTACAAAAATGTAGGAATTTAATATTATTTTGAGGAGTCATTGTGTGATTTTGTTCTAAAAGGTGTTTGGCGTAATTCGATTTTTCAGGATGTTTATTTTTGTAATGACGTACGTGTTCTTTATATCTTATGTCAAAATTTCGAAGTGTTTGTCCAATATATACCGAACTACAAAAAGAACAATTTAAACGGTAAATGCCCGATTTCATGATATCATGTGTTCTCTCTTTAGCATTAAATAAAAATGAAAAAGTGTTAGTGTTGGTTTTAAATGTTATTTTATAATTGTTGGTTTTTCTTAGTATATGTGCAATTTTTTCTGATATTTATTTATTTATTTATTTAAATCCAAACAGGCAAATCTGCCTAATTACATGAATTCAGTACAATGTGTTAGGATACATATATACAGATCAATTCAATACATTATTATTATATAATATGTTATAGACACACCAAGGGCTCAACCAGATTAAGATGATTCATTCATTCATTTTATAATAGTCGATCACACTGCATCTAAATTTAACATATGTAATATGAAAAATGTCAATTCTTAAATGCAAATGTACATAATTAAGTAATTTTAACATTTTAATCAACGGTTTACTATGGGTTATTACTTTAAAAGGTATATGAAATAAGCTAGTTGTTCTGACACTTCTTCTGGGTACTTTCAAAGGACACATTGCTAAAAGTTCGTTACAGTCGATGGCATTATTGACAATCTTAAATCCAAAGGACAGCATAGAACACTCGCGTCTGTCATGTAGTGACGGTAAATTGAAATTATTCCGTAAGTCCACTGTTCTTATTGTTCTGTAGTCAGGGTAATAACCAAACTTTTTAAAGTATAGGAAGCGTAGGAATTTTTTCTATTATCAGATTTTGATTTATACTAGTTGGATTCCAGATTATAGACCCGTATTCTAATTTTGCACGTACAAATGAATTATAAAGTTTAATTATGGTAGCAGATTGTTTAAAGTAAACAGAGTTTCTAATAACAAATCCAAGAACTCTACGTGATTCTCTTACAATGTTGTCAATATGCTTTTTGAAACTAAGTGTTTGATCGAGTAAAATTCCCAGATCCGAGGTAGACGATACCTTTTCTAAACACAAACTTTGCATTTTATATTTGAATTTTAGAAACTCTGTTCTTCGTACAAAAGTTAGAACATGGCATTTTTTTAAATTAAATAATAGTTTATTATCCAGACTCCATTGAATTATTCTATCTATATCATTTTGAAGATCAAGTGCATCTTTGACAGTGTGAACTTCACGGAATAGTCTCATGTCGTCTGCAAACAACAGACATTTAGAATTTTGTACGACATCAGGTAAGTCATTAATAAACAAAAGAAAGAGCAAAGGCCCCAGATTTGATCCCTGCGGGACTCCTGAATTGATTTTGCAAGATTTAGAACTTGTGCCTTGAAATTTTACATAGTATGATCTGTTTTGAAGATATGAAGTTAATAATTTTAATGTTAAACCGCAAATACCATATTTTGACATTTTTGATAACAATATGTTATGATCCACTTTATCGAAGGCTTTTTGGAAATCAGTATAGATAACATCCAGTTGAGAACCTTCCTCAAACGCATTGTAAATATCATTTGTAAATATAAATAAATTGGTAACTGTAGATCTTTTAGGCATAAACCCATGTTGGTTATTACTGATGTATTTACTTAGAAAAGCAAATAGTTTTTTATAGATTATATGCTCAAAAAGTTTAGCAAATGCTGAGATAACTGAGATAGGTCGATAATTTTCCACTTTTCGTTTATCATCATTTTTAAAAATCGGGCATACACATGCTTCCTTCCATCTATCTGGAAATACGCCTGTAGATACAGAGAGATTATATATATGAAGTAAAGGTAGTTGTAATAGATGGGCACATGCTTTTAGAATATACGGAGGGACCCTATCTGGACCTGCTGATCTCTTTGATTTTAATTTCTTTATGGCATTATGGAAATCCTCAACTGATATGTCATCTATGATAAAGGTATCATTTGTCAGTATAGATTGATACAAAGTGTCATCAACTTCACCCATGTCATATGATGGAGGATCACTCGCATAAACAGATTGGAAGTAGTCTGCAAAAGCATCAGCAGCAGAATCATTGTTAAGTAATTCATTTTTGTATGTATAATTGTAATAGGTACTCGTGAAACACTTTTTTTCTTTAATAAAATTCCAAAACCCTTTAGTATTTGTTTGTAAATTATCCTCAACTCCCTGTATATAATTATTGAAGGCTGTTCTTATCATTATTTTTAAATTCCTGCGTTCATTCGTAAATTGTTCATCCATATTGTTTTTCCTGTAGAAATTCTTACGCTTAATACTCTCAATTATTGTAGAATTAAACCATCTCGGATATTTTGCCACTCTTCTGGTATATTTAGGTACGCAAATATCAAGAATATTATTAATTTCATTATAGAATATATCGACTGCAGTGTTGGTATCCTGTGTTTCGAGTAGTAAACTCCAATCTATATTTTGAACATTTGTATACAATGACAGGAAATCGCACCTTTTAAAATTATATTCAGAACCTAAATTAGTGGACATATTTATTTTAGAGCTATTTACACGAAAGTTAGTTACAATAGCAGGGTGATGAGGATCTTCATTTACTAAAGGTGTTGTTCGCTGAATATTATAAGTGAAATCACGAGTACACATTACAAAATCTAACTTCCTACCAAAAGCATTTGGAATGTTGTTAATGGACGTCAAGCTATAATAATCAAGTAATTCATTTAATATATTAATTTTGGTATCAACTGTTTCGGATATGTTGAAGTCTCCGTAAACAAAAAGCTTGTCAGTTAGATCAGTATTTGACATTACAAACTCAGTAAAACTACTGTATACAGAAGCAGGTGAACTCGGAGGAATATATGCTGCAACAATGGTGTATATTAATGAATTAAGTCTGAATTTAACTATTAATGCTTCATAAGAAGAACTATTTTGCGATGTATTAATAACTTTATAATTATTTCTCAACAGTATAAAAACACCACCCCCTCTAGATTTATGCCTCTATATTTTGCCAAAATATGGTATAGATATGTAATTTGTGTCTTCTGTTTGATTGTCAATGGGATATATTCTTTTGATAGCTAACCTATAATCTTTTTGTTTAATTAAAGTGTCAATCATGTTCGGATTATAATGATTTGCATGTGCTAGTTGTTTAATGGTTGATATCTCTTTGCTAAAATCTGATTTTGTTAGTGGAATAGTTAAAGCTCTGTGTACTAATGATCTGTAGGCTGCTATTTTATGTGTATTATGGTGACAAGATTCATTTGGTATTGTTATGTCTGTTTGTGTTGGTTTTCTGTATATGGAAAATTCAAAAAGATTGTCTGCGTTAATCTTGATATTTAAGTCTAGAAAGTTTATAGCCCTGTTTTGTTCTGTTTCTAGTGTAAATTTTATATTAGGATGGATATTGTTTATAAGAATTAAAAATTCATTGATAACCTCAAAAGAACTGTCAAAACAAGCTAAAATGTCATCAACATAACGAAACCAGAAGATAATGTGTTTAGAGAGGTTTAATTCAAATATTCGATCTTCAAACTTGTCCATAAATATGTTAGCTAATAGAGGACTTAGAGAATTACCCATAGGTAAACCATCCTTTTGTAAATAAATTATGTTATTAAAAGTGAAATAATTTTGACTTATACAAAGGTCAAATAATTGAATTAACTCTAACCTTTTAACTAATTCTATATTACTATTGATCAAGAAACTATCTAATAAAGGAATACATTCTTGTGGTGGTATTCTGGAGAACATGTTGCAAATATCAAAACTAACAAGTTTTGAATGTGGTGGAAGATGTATGTTTTGCAGCTTATCTACTAATTCTAATGAATTTCTAACAGAGTATTTCGATTTGTAACCTATCGTGTTAATAATCTGGTTCAGTTTTTTGGATAAAAGTTTTTATTAATGATTTGTTGCTTTTCTAATTCTGAAAAGCAGATATTGCAGTTTTCTAAACCTTGTTTTATTTCTTTTTGGAATTTTGTGGTTGGGTTTTTGTTTAACGTTTCAAAATTTTCTTTATTAATAAATTCATTAACTTTTTGTATGTAAATATCTTTTGAAAGAATTACCAAAGTGCTACCCTTATCTGCTTTAACAGAAATTAGATTGTTCTCTGTGATTTTCTGTTTTATAGATTGAAGAAGTGATATGTTAGATGTGTTGTACATTTTGTCCTGTTTCAAAGACATCTCTTTTAACAAATTCGAAATTTGGAATTTTGCATAGTTATTATGATCTTTCTTAAGTATAGTTTCGCATTCAACGGCCAAAATTTCTTTAATTTTGTTGGTAAATTTTGGAAAAGGACAAAATTTGAAACCTTTGTTAAGAAATCGTGTTTCTCTGTCATTGAATGTTATATTCGACAAGTTTATGAAACGAGGATAAAAGTTTGCAGTGTTCTGACAATTATGGTTATTTTGTAGTGTACGTTTTTGTTGTACAAGTCGATGAAGTTTATTTTTCTGTGTGGTGTATTTTTTGAATTTAATGTGACTGACGGTTTCTCTAATGTCAAAATCTAAGATGTCAAATTGGATATTGTGTAATTTATGAGTAAGTTTTGTATAGAGTACCTTTATATAAACGTGCATATTGTCTCTTATACTAAACCATTTCTTCGATTCTTCTTTGAGCCATCTTCTTTTGGCATTTCTAATCACTTTTTCAGTAATCGAATTCTTGGTTCTGGTAGTGATGTTTATGTAGTTAGGACTAACCTGACGTTTCAGACATTCTTGGTTAAACCAAACATTCTGACTTGCGATTCCGTGTTTGATCATAAGTTTCTTGTATAACTTGGCTTGTTCTTCTAACGAAGACGAAATAATCTTGTTTATTGTTTCCAGCCTTATTTTGTGGAACTCCAACAAAATTAATCTACATGATATCATGAAATCGGGCATTTACCGTTTAAATTGTTCTTTTTGTAGTTCGGTATATATTGGACAAACACTTCGAAATTTTGACATAAGATATAAAGAACACGTACGTCATTACAAAAATAAACATCCTGAAAAATCGAATTACGCCAAACACCTTTTAGAACAAAATCACACAATAACTCCGCAAAATAATATTAAATTCCTACATTTTTGTAATAACAAACGCAAATTAGACATTTTAGAAGCCTTTGAGATATACAAACACAAACTCAGGGTACCTTTAATGAATGAACAACTTGAGCTCAGTAATTCTCCGTTACTGGAAGTATTAGATGTTTAATTATGATTTTTATTATTAATTTTTATTATTATTTTATCTAGTTACCTATTTTGTATCTACCTTAGCGACGTGTTTGTTTATAATTATATTACCTTTGATAATGACAGCATAGCTGTCGAAACAATATTGTCAGGTATATTTTAATAAAACTGTGAAACTTTTAATAATCTTTATTTATTTCATGATTATGGAGTTCCACAAAATAAGGCTGGAAACAATAAACAATATTATTTTATTAGTGTATATTTTTAATTTTCATGCCGTCAGTCTGACACTGCAGCAATATGACCATCACATTACTGTACAAACAGATCAGTCACTTCCTGGCGTCATTGTTTCTTAATTTTTGCGTTGTAATGTCAAAGGCTCAAAATCAGATCGTAGATTAAGGCACGAGGAGAACCTATTATGTGTGGGTAATTAACATTCAGGAGTTTTGGAACTACTTTAACTTCTAGAATAGTTTAACATGATAGCTTAAATGTGAAGAAATAACAATAAATTGAATACTTATTAAGGTCGTCACAGACAGATATGTAAAATGTGCAGTGAGCAGAAACGTTTTTAGAATTGAAAGTACTAACCTTCATCTTATATATAGCTTCTTATAAATTTTTTTTACTTTCAGTCATCTTAATTCAAAACACATCAGAACACTTCTAATTATTGACAATCCAAAATGCAGATTGACAATTCTCAGTAATGCATCAAGCATTGCGTGCTTCGCACCAGTTACTGAGTGAGTTACAGTTAATACTGTTAACAGTTAAACTAGGATTGATCGGAACCTGGGCAAGTTCGAAACTAGTATGGAACTTACTTCTTCGAGTTACTTCTTCCACGTTCGAGGTTACTTCTTCATTTGAGATATAGTCGCTGCCTTGATGAGAGATCCGTCGTTTCACGAGTTGAGAGATAAGCTACAACTGATTTTCACAGGCTGACAAAACTTGTAAAGAGGGAAGATCACCCTCTTAAGCGAGTCAATAGGAATTTTTGCTCTTTAGATGAAAAAACGAATTTTCCTCATCAGCTAACACAGAGCAAAGTGAAAGAAGTATTTCTTTTCATTTCAAACGACGATACCTAGAAGCATTATCACAAGACTCTTATTCAGGGAAGGTTGCATCTTATGGCGCTAATTCGTGAAAAATGTTTTGTTTTTGTTTTTGGTGTTTTTGAATAATTAGCACGAGTCGGTTTTTAGTCTACAATGTTAAGGCTGGCTGATAACATACATATCATACTCAATCATTGAGCTTGTCGTAAGAAACTGTGTATCCGCTTCTCTTTCAGGCAAAAGCATAACATTCGATTAAGATATTTACACTTCCATCATTAAGTCAAGAAGGAATTAATCAGAATGAAATTACGTTTTTCAAATAGTTCATAAGTTTGCCAAAGTTTTCCATGGTAGAAGACTACAGCACTTTTTCAATTCTTTAATTTTGATTTTAGGTTGAATCTGACATCATTCTTAACTTCACATTTAAATTAAAAATACAAGAAAGCGTTGCAGTAGTCTAATATAAGCAACTTTGGGTTGTCATACTCTTTAACTATTGCAAAAAGAAGTGATTTCAACCCAGTTCGTTCCTGTTGCCTCGTGTCAACGTTGTATCTGTAAAGTAAGTCAAATTCGTTGCTTCTCAAAAACTCAGATCTCTAAACTCAGACTTCAAAACTTAACATTGCTGAGTTGCGGCTAGTCAGTTCTGTTGCATAGTCAGCACATCTCCACACTCATATATCCCACTACTTATTCGTCGCCCTTTTCCTGAAATCCTGTTGCTACGTTAAGTTTTAATGCATTATATAATATGATACATAAAATGCTCCCCTTTTTATATAAATTTTTTATTTATCAGATGAATTGCAGAAACCTAGGAACGTGATTTTTTATTAAGATAAAAACATCAAAGAAGAAAGGCAATAAAAAGCTAAGATGGGAGTCACGAACCGTAGTTCGTGACGGTTTCGTAGTGTTTTTCTCGAATACTCTAGAGTAGAAAGTTTTTCTAAAAGTAAGTATCTACTTAAGTTACAGGTATATGTTGCCAGAAAGATCTTTTATTCTCCTTTGTATATCGGCATGATTTTCCCAATGAATTAGCTACATGTAAGGCACCTTTTGAAAGTCACTTGGCTGTTCTCCCATGAGCAACCTCGCTTTTACCATTTTTGCCAACAACACCGTGTATATAATGAAATCTTTCCAGTCCATCCCATTAGGTGCATGGAAGAGTGGAAGGTTTTCTTATTTTTTAAAATGTATCATGATGCGCCACTACATCTGAGTCCTGTTCATCACAACAGATAAGTAACCTCTTTTACTGAACACTAAGAGTCATACGATTCTGCCAATCCGTTCCTTTTCTAGTGTACATGTAGATAAAACTATCATTAAAATTAGTATTAAAGAGGTTGCAATTTTAACAACTTTATAATATAAATTTTTGAAATGATTAAGATAAAAACCTCTTAATTTTGAATGGCGATTCCTCTGAGCTCAATAAATCATGTTTTATTTTAACTAATTTATAAGATATAGTACCTTATATGGCATTAGATGAAAGTTCTAACTAGACTTGGACACCTACTAGAGCTACACCTATAGCTTTATGTATTAATTTATCTATAACCTTTATATGCTGTAAGTAGAACAGATAATTGTAGTCTGTATATCATTGTCAATACCTATCCTTAAGTTGAGAGGCTATTTGCTATTAGTCTTACCATAACCGCAGATACTCCATGATTCTCAAAAGTAGACAAATCAATCAATCTTTCCGATAACGCAAAATTACATATATGACCAACAGTAGGCATTTGACTCATTGGTAATACTGGATTTGTATAAACCTCTGCACGACTGCGTTTTCCAATGAACATCACTGTCGGTAGAAAGACTTGATCAAACATTTTTTGGGTTAAGTTTCGTTGCGTTGCCACATCAATTTTTGCAGTTCTAACCTACGATTGTATTTTGAAAATTAGAACGGGTCTTCAACACTCTTTTACTATAGTACCATTGGAAAGAGTTCAGCGCTTACTATTTCGAATAAGCCTTGAAGTATTTTAGATTCTAGATTGTCATCACTATAGAACAATACCAGCCATGGCGAGTAAGTTCCGCTATATTCTTGGACGCCTATGGCTTCCAGGAAGGTTTGTTCGGTCAAATCTTGTGGCTTCTTCTTCGGCTTCTAAAACATGTCATTAATTTTTAAATGCTTTGTTAATTAGTAATTTAAATACGTTTACTTTATCAGTATTGTAATTTTCCAATCTCCAAAACAGCATATTGTGGAAAGCTGCAAGACCTTCTTTCACAAAATGACTTGTTTCCCATGACGACCCAGCTTGAAGGATAACGCGTGGATTTAATCTGTCATCTCCAAATATAAATAAGGTGGCGTCATCGTAAACTATAATTTTAAACATTTCTACTGTTATACGATTCCCATGATAATCTATATAACCAAATCTATAGATAACCTAAAAATAAATTAGAATCGGGAAAGACATTTAGAAATAAAAACATTGTAAAATAAGAAAAAGATTATACTTTTAAAACATTAGCTGCAATAAAAAAATCTTCCAAAGCTGATTGACCAAATGTGGAATTCCCAGCAAATATAAGAACCATCCATGGAGATAAACCTTTAGATACGGTGCTAGCAAAAGTCGTATCGTTTAGTTCCACTATTGTGGGTGCATGTTCATCTTCATCGACTGTACCACGTATGAATTTGACGTGTACGAGATAACCTAAACAAAAATGTTTCAAAAGAAACACATACACGAAGCACTGCAATACATGTTGTTCTAGTTCGAGCTAAAGTTTTATTTAAAGTATTTAGATTGATTAGTAGACACTTAAATACTACCAAACATTCATACTGATACTGTATTATTAAATAGACCATTTAGTAAAACTATATCTATCAAAATGTTTAGAAGCTTTACAATTACATTTCTATTTTTAAGAGACCTATGATAAAGTACAATACAAAACGCCCACAGCGCTAGTCTATGAGTTCGTCTGCCCGGATTAAAAACTTAACTGCGACAAGTAAATGGTAAAATAAAAATGGTGTCAGGAATAACTGATCTTGGAAGGTTTATTTCTGGAATTAGGTTTGACCAGTTGACCTGCGCTTTTTCCGTTGATATGTGCCAACGGTCAGGATTAGATTTTGCACCTTACCATGTATATTGATAGTAGAACTAGACGACCACAGAGGGTTTAATTCTAGAGTCAGATTGATGATTTGGTCAAGTCCAGAACTAGAGGTAATCTGCTGAGCTTAAATTTGTGCTTTCATTTGACCTCCGATATAATATTACTTGTGTAGAACAGCTTCCCGTCTGTGAAGAGTTTTTCGAACTTTTCTGATTTATTTTATTATCGAGTTAGGACTGGATACTTTTACTATCATAATTTATGCCACAGTCTTCCACATCAAGTAATTCCGTGGATAAACAAAACAGGTCGGGTGAATTTTATTTTTAAAGATGAGTTGAAACTGAGTTTTCTTGTCAATTTGAGAAAGGCTGCTTGAACTCGTCCTCATCTCCATTTTCGGGAATTATACAATGAAATACAGAGTTACATAAAAGATTAGTCAACTTGCGATAAATGTCAAAAGGGTTCTAGTGCTGTATTGGCGTGCGTAGCTCTGAACCAGATTATTGCCATACATAGAACTGAAACATTTCAGAGCTGACAGAATTTTGCAAGAGAAATATAATCTTGTAAGTGTCGGTTTAAAGAAAACTTGTTCGTGAGAAGAAATCACTAGCATATTATAAATAGTACGGTAAAGCTATTCGAAACGGCAAATAGCCGACCGAGCCGTTCTTCTACAGAAGCACCAATGTTCTGTAACATGTGGAGTACTCAAAATACAAGGCGCCCTAGCAATGGTCCCGTTAAGGCACCAATATATTCAAATGTTTCGTTGAAACAGTGCCTCAGAACTTCGCAGAAATAGTAAATTAACCGTTAAAAACGAGAACGCAGTAAAACGCAGTAGAGAAAAACACGAATCTCTCCAACATCTTCACAAATGTAAACTAGATAAAACAATAAGCAAACTGATCAAGCAAATCATAAAGTACTGCCTAGGCCTGGATGGCCTACGAGTTGAGCAAATTAAAAGATTTGGACTATATGTAAAAAACCGGTTACTAGAGTATTAATAGCTGTCTAAGTTCCAATAAAAAGTTCCAAAGATTTGAAAGAAAGCCGGAATAATTTCGATTTTAAAACCTGACCAAAATCCAAACGATCTTAAATGTTACAGGTCCATAACATTACCGTGCCAGTTACTTCAAGTTCTCGGTCGAATGCTATTCAATAGACTGAACCCATAGAGCCGCGTCTCATACCACAACAAGCAGATTTTAAAGCCGAGAAAAACCGCACATTTCAAGCCTTGCATCTTATTAAATATGGGAGTATGTCATTTAAAAGCATCAAATAACGGGATCTGTGTTCAGTAACCTTTTGGCTGCTTCTAATACCGTAAACCACTGGATTCTACGAAGCAAACTATTCAGCTTAACTAAAGTCTTAATACTTTTGCTTATGGTTGCAAATCTTTGTTCGTTTGGTTCGAAATCCCTTTGTAAAGGCCCTCTTTAAGGTAGTGTTTATATACCAATATTTTTCTACGTGCATACTAACTACCAATTCCTAACAGACAGTACAAAAAAACTATATATTTTACACATACATATATAGATGATCGAACAGGAGCAATATAAAGTAAGTTCAGTAAGAATATTTGAGGTCATTGAACAGTGACTTTTGGTAGCATTGCAACTAGCCTTAGCTTACTATAGCGCTAATAATTTGGAGGCGAGTTTTTCGGAAACGCAAAACTAGCCTTTTTACCTTAACAAACAGGTAACAGCTCTAACCTAAATATCTAGTCTAAATATCTAATCCTAAATATCTAGGAATAGTGCTGAACCAAACTTTAACGTACAAACAAAACTTCTTGACACAAAATAAAAAGTCTTAATAAGAAATACTCTATTATTCAAGATAACTGATTTTAACTGGAGAATTCACCCAATACAGTGGAAACCTCTACTTCGGCTTGGTTTTACTGAGCAGCAGGATCCGTATATCCCGTATGGAATCAATCTGTTCACGTAATAGTTATTTATTGTACTAGTGTGTAATAATGCACATTAGCCACGCAAGAAAAGTTTAGCCACGAAACCGTTAGTTGAGTGGCTAATTTTCTTAAGTGACTAATGTGCAATTACACATGTGTACAAAACAGAGTTTTATCCAATACCCCTTTTCAATGAGATTTTATTCGAGTCTTCGAAATAATTCTTCGTCTTATTCGAATCTTTTCAATTTGACAAGTTAATTTTTGTGTTTGTCAAAAATATTATAGTAATTGCATTGCATGATTGTGAATGATAGTATATTATGTATTAAGGGCTTAATTGAGTGTGTTAGAGCCCGCAGAGTCAGTTAGCGCCTAAGGCGAAAGCCGAAGGTAAGATGATAAAAGGCTCTAAAACACTAATTAAGCCCGAAATGCATACGTTAGTTTATGTCCGGCCAAAGTTTAATTTAATATTTAATTTTAAAATAAAAATAAGTAATTTAAAAAGTACAAAACTTCAAGTAGGCAGGTGCAGTGATAAAACGTCAAGTAGGTAGGTGCAATAGTATATAATTACTGTTGTTACTATGGAGACGGCGTAAACGAGGGTAACTATTTTTCTACCTGGCTCTAAAAAGTTTTTTCCACTACTAGCTATGAAGTTGACAATTATTGCGTCTCCTAGCCAACTGAGAAGTTGAATTTCTCTAGTAGTGGTTAATAATTTTTTCTATTATTAACCTAGGTTAATAATAGATAAATTCAAATGTTTTGAGAATCCAGGGATAGTTGTTTAACAAAAACTTGTTCAACATAATTTTGTATACCCAGGAGATTGTCTTTAACGTATTTGCTGCTTGAAATTACCTAACACGATAATTACAAACGTTGTTTGAAAATAAGTTTTATTAGTGGAAATATCAATCTGCATCAGACTACTTGATTTTTGTTTTATTGGTTGATTTTTACAAGAAAAATTTTAATTTTTAATTTTTGCCTTAAATTTGGCTAGTAGTGGAAAAAATAGTATATACACCACGGTGGTGAAGACATTAATAGGCCTCGCACCTTATTCCGCTCGGGGCAAAGCCCCTCGCGAAATAATCTTGGTGCTCGGTCAATAATAACAGTCTTCATCACCTTGGTGTATAATATACTATTACAGTCCTAGAGATCTAATGTAGCAACTTACGCTCTAAAAACAGGCTGCTCAATAGGTCATAATCGCCCGACCAGACATAATAGTATTTTGTGTCTCAAGGGCAGAAAATTAGCATTTTTAGCCCTCAGTTGTTTGATGCCCGAGCAAAGCGTAGCGTGGCGAGGGCAGCGGACAACTTAGGGCTACAAATGCTTTTCGGTCCGAGTGACATACAAAAGTTTTTCGCCTACCTGTTTGAAAGCTAAAAAAGAATTCCAAAAGTTAAACAGTAACGTAACTTATTAGTAAATTAAATAGGCATATGTTAGAGGGAATGAATGAAAATGAAAATTACGCCAGACGTTTTTAGTAATTTAGTACCTAAATTAACCTAATAATCATTACACTACATACCTACAACACGGCCGTATAGTAAATGTTTTTATTATTATTGATAAATAAAAGGAACAGGATATGACTTTTAATTAGGATGAGTAATTAATCTATCATTGTATAATTTATTGAAATCACAATTTTCTTTTTATTAATTAATTGTCACAACCTCCATTTATACATACAATGACACTGTGAAAAGAAAAAAACAAACGACAAATTTATCGACGAAGACATGAAAATCAAAGTTATGATCTAAGAAGCCTAGAAAAATTTGACGTATGTTTTTTATATTTTTAAAGGTTCAGTAAAAATATGTTTGAGATTACATTTTTCGTCATATACCGTTGCTAAAAGTTTTACGAATGAGTTATATTTTTAATGTTAAAAACAAAGATTAGAGAGGGTTAAGATAGGAAACTGGCATAAGAGCACTATGTAAAAAAAACGACTACGCTTTTTGTGGTCCAATTCCCCCTGAGGCGTTAGATGTCGCAATATTCGCTACAATATCATGGCCATTCATATTCGCTGACGGCGGAAATGAATGAAGTTGATCATGATAATACGACTGGCATCGAGTTTTGAACGGGAGATGTCGCCACAATCGCTACAATATGGATGGCGACAAATTCAGGAAAAAGAGTATAATTTACTAAAAATATAGAGAGATTACAAACTGTCGACATCTCGGTTGCTGTGAAAAATAGAACATATGAACTTTATATAGTATGCCAGCACGCTATACTGACATTATTGACAATTAATATGAAATTTCACAGCAAGTGAGATGTCGAGAGTTTGTAATCTCTCGATAGTTACTCCTATTTAATTTCCAAGATCATCTAATAAAAGAAATAAATCTAGTGGTTTGTTTATAGACACTATATTGACTGTATAATACAGATTATACACAGAAATAAGGCTGAAGTTAAATGTTTATAAGTAGTTTATTTTCAGTATAATATTGAATAAGTTTCACAACTAATTTAATTTTGTAAATAATTTAATTTAATTTTTCTTTTGTTAACAATTAATGATCTTTCTAGAGCACTTCATATCCTTATTATTTTTTAAACTTTAAATATTGCGTGAATTTTTATAGCAATGAAATGTCTTGTGTGATCAAGCGACTTTGATCTTTTTGCATTATTTTTTGAATGTGCGCGTAAAACAAACGATAGTGTCCAAAGCCACGTGTTTTTGGGCGAACTAAACTAAATAAACTGTCAACCGCATTACTTTTCAATAGTGATTAAAAGTGTTATATTTTACCATATATCGTCTTGTCGCTGGTTAATCCCAAGTATAGAGGAAGCAGAGCTACTTCGCAGAAGAGGGGTACCCCTATATACACTTGCCGCTACCCGCTATACACTTGCTGTACGAACAGAAATTTGGACACCGGTGAAACGGGTAAGTCGCTTTGAATAGAAAAGTTTTTCATTGCTACGATTTTCTTATATGCATATTCCGAATTTTCATGTGTATTATCTCCAAATACAGTCTGTCTAAACTCTCCAACGACGATTTATATTAAGGTTTAACAGGTTTTTAACAAACCTAGCCATTCCTAACCAAATATTAATAGTAATAACAATAACAGTAACAGTAATAATAACCAATTCTTGCTACTGCTATTAAGTTATACATTTGGTAATACATTCATTATGAATATGCGTTGACCTGGGAGTAATGATATTCATTACACACGGGCCGTGAGTATTAATAACAATATGTTTATATGCATTTCTTTGCACTCAGACAAAAAGAGAAAAAGTAGTCCTGAAGAGCAATAGTGAATACAACCTAAAGTTACTTACATATTTACGTCCTCTGGCAACGTGAAATAAGTATGTTGAGGACGATTGTTTTTATTATTGTGGAAATTTTCCACTATGCAATAGGAGACCATTTTTTTCTTTCAATTTGGAGAGCAAATCTTGCCCAAAACCAAATACTATTCAAAATCATGACGATGCTTTGAAGATGATTTTTTTGACAGTTATCAAACAGGTTTTTATTTGTTTTTTATAAGTGATGTTACCAATGGTTACCAAAAAATGACAAACAAATAAACATCAATTACTTTTTTACCGACCAACCTGCTTTCCCCTGAGACTATAGATGGCACTGTACCTACAATACCTAAAACATCGTCGCTTAGCTTCCTATCTTAATCCTCTCTAATCTTTGGTTAAAAACTAATGATTTCATTTTTTGATTAAAATCTTTTTAGGATAATGCACAGGAGTGGTCAAAGTATGACAATTTAAAAAACAATTACAATTTTTACAGTATCTCCAACTTAACATAAATAAATCGTGCTTTCATCTAGTAGTAGTATAGAGGTTATGTATTTGACATAAGAGGGCAGTAAAAAGTTTGACATAAGAGGCCCGCAAAGAAGCCTTAACTGCCCTCAAAACAGGACATTTAGAAAACACTTTCTGATCAGGTAGGCGAGAAAATATATTTATTTCCACTTTCTATGTAAATAATAGGCATGTATGGTAACTAAGTAAACGAGTCGTTACAGCTACAGCCATGTAAGATCTTACGGGCTCCTAAACAAGACTTGTAAGATTGTACAATGCCTATCAAGAAAAAGTTAATGGAAACTAATTTGTTGCTTAAGTACACCATGACAAGGTCTAGCTATAAATTGCCCTACCGCTTTGATTAAAAAATGTCTTTTTATACAAAATATACAACAAATTAATAAAGAAACGCTGGTGAAAGTGGAAATAAAACTTTGTACACGGTATGCTTTGCAATTAATCTTTACTGGGCTCACTGGATTATAGAGGCTCGTTTCTTCGTCGCTCGCCCCACAAAAATTAACAAACCTTGCCACGTAAATAACTATCACACTACCCTGAGTAAAACCTACTGAGTGATTACAGGACGCCTACAAGCCACGCCTTTAGAAAAAGACTATACTTATTGCATTGCAGTGTAGGTATTGTACTACGCAACATCCGTAGAGATGTGTCGGCTAGAAACGAGATGTTTAAAGGTACCACCTTGGAAGCTCTACTGCTGTTTGCTACCCACGCGAATCTACGAACCCGTTTTACCTAGACTTATATCAAGAAAAGGTTTATGCGCGCCGCCGAAGCAGTAGGCGCATCTCCATGTCAAACAAGAAAGACTCTGTGGCAAGTCAAAACCAACCATCTTAGAGAATAAATGTCACCAACAAAGAATTTCTTACCCGGGCACGAAAGAAATCTAGGTTACAGATAGAAGACTAGCTTACATGGAAAATATAGAGTAGGCTGCGTTTCGGAGTTTGCAGATTAATATCCCTCATGTTGTGGTATGAAGGCATCTCCCAATGTCTGCAATGTGACCAGACACTGGCTAAACTACGTTTGACTGTAGAACTTAATGGATACCTAAAAATCTGCAATTCCAAAAATTTCGAAGTTTTGAAAATATAATACGGAAGCTTATAAAACTGTAAAACTTGTAAACAATTTTGAATTTAAACTTAAGTTTGACTTTTACAGCTATGCAACTATAAAATTTCGAATTTTGTAATTTCAAATTGGAGTTTCTTAAACTTTGACCTTAGAAATATAAATCTTGAGATATTGAAACTTTTGTTTGTTTTTGTTTTATAAAAATCAGCAATTTACGGATCTCTAAATCTTCAAATTGAAACTTGGACCTTCACAAAATCTAAAATATCGGATTTTGCAATATCGGAAACTGCAATTCCCTCGGATCAAGCAATTTCTCTAGAATTGAAAACTTTTAGGGCCAGCTTAATGTTTAGTTAACTTTAATGGTTAACAGTTTAGTATCATAAAAGCAATTGTTTTGATGAACTTCAAACGAATTTTTTAATAAAGTTTATTTATTTAATAAAGTCATATTAGCAGAAGTAGTTTAGTAAAGTAGCCATTAAATCATTGAAAAGATCAGTGTCGAGGGAGCCTCTAATTCTAAGTTAAAGAGACCTACTTTAAAGCAAAAGGAAAACGCACACCTATTAGGTGGATAGGGATAGATTCTTGTTGGTTGGTTTATTAAACTGCTTAATAACATGCTGACATTTAATCCTTTATGAGTTATATTTTGTGGTCAAACGGGTTACTTCGTGAAAGACCGATTAAGATAATTTTTGCGTAGAATTTAGAGTTTCTACACAGAATGTCATTTCTCAAGATAAATAGGTAAAATTATTTTAATCATCCTCATCCAATATGATGACCATAGCACAAGGTCCGTTTTTGGGGACTTTCACTATGTTACTATGTTAACTGAGATATATCTTCAAAAATATATTTGTAAAGTCTATTTTTAGTTTATTGTTTCCAAAATAAATGATGGGACTGATATATGTGTAAAAAAAAAGTCAACTTACAAAACAATATACTCCAAACCAATTGCATCCTGTACGATAGATTTATTCTTGGCGACTTTCAATAAAATAACAAATGAAACATAAAAGTATTTCACTTATAACTAATTAAGAAATAAAAGTAAAATTTCTATACAATTGTGTTAATAACAATCATTACTGAAAAACAATACTCTAACAATAAGCTGTAAATAATTCAATAATTAAGGTGTTCAAGAGAAAAAAATAACAACTTAAGTTGCAATAATTATTGTTTATTTTTATAGTGTTAATACATTGTTAAAGATTTAATGAGTTGCAAGGAAAATCTTTTTATCATCAACCGTTATTATTTGCCCGATAAATCCAGCTTCTCTTTTTATGTTGACCTAAAAAGGAAAATTATTTGTAGTTGCATTACTAACCTTCTTTACGATTTTTTCTTTTGTATTGCAAAAATGATCATTTTATAACACAATGTGAGAAATGGTTCAAATGTAGATATTTAATACCAAACACTGATTAACTGATAACTTTGCAGTATTCTCTACAATTGTCGGTTAGTATGAAAATTTTGTTAACGTACGACCCCTTTAAGTAACTTCACTTGGTGGGTGTATTTCTCATACCTAGACCAACGACTAAGCTAAATTTGTACGGCTAATCCTAGTGACATACAGGGTTTAAACCTTTAAAGTTTGTAAAATGGAATTTTGGTAAACTTTGACCCCTGCATCCACGATATACCGTGTTCCATTTTATTTCGATTGTGTCTCGTATGTATTTTTAATTGTATGAATTTAACATTTAGTGGTAACGAGTACATATTATTCCCTGTCTATATGAATTTTTAAGGGAAGGAGATTCCGCCTTTCTTCACTTTAATACGATCTGCCGTAGAGCTATTAGGTCTTCGTGGTTTTGACCAGTTATCTTGTTTCTACATCTAGAGAATTGTACATGAAACGCCTTAAAGGTTTTTCCAGTTGTTGCTGTTTGTAATTGCCACTTCGCCTGTGATGAGGGGGAGAAAATGTACTTTCATTAGCTTTAATAGTTCGGTAAGGGTGAATGCCTTGATAATAAATAATTTATCTGTCTTATTCCGATTTGTTATCTTAAGTTATCATAGAAATTTCGTATTTTGACAATTTTGGAAACACGATATTCTAAGGAATTTTAAAGAATTTTGAACAAGTTTCGTTGTTTTGCATAGAGTCTTTATAACATCTTTTTATGTGTGTGAGAAAAAGGGGTATAATTTTAAGATATTATTAGTAGTTTGATTTCCATTATTAAATAGAATTCAATTGCACTAGCTTGTATTATTATATTTAATTCATGTATTTGAAGTTAATTACGGGTTTCGTTACGTCTAAGAGTTTTGGATACTGATTTAACTTGTTTTCTTCATTATTACTTTTATGAATTTTATTGTTTGGCTTTACATTTATTTATGTGTACCTTATTGTACCTTCAATTTTTGGTATGAATTTAATAATTGAAATGAAAGGTGATAAGAAACATTGTTTCGAACCCAGGTGCTTATCCCAGTTTAGCTTTGATTTTGTTTAAATTACTTGTACCAAGTCTAGATTTGCAGACAAAGGATTTGAGGTAGTCGGAGCCCTTGATGCGCGCTAAATCCGTTATAACAGCATTCGGGAACACAAACCTTTCAGGAAATTCTTTCAATTACAGCTGTTTCTTTGTGCACCTCTGTCATTTCGCTCTCATCTGATCCAAAAGGATTATGGAGAATTTCGCAAACTTCAACAGGAGGCGTAACTCTGTTGACTGTCTCCATGACATCCAGGTTGAACCAACAAGCAGCCGCTCGAGGTGTCGGACTCCACTAGTATCCGAGACTAGCCGAAGACGGTGGGAGGGCATTCGTTAGAGGTGTCGGGGAGGACTAGGATCCGAGATTAGCTTGTGGGGGGACCACACGGCGTTCACCCTTAGAACTGGTTCTTGTCTACCCAATCCCAGGCTTGTCTGGGTAACGGATGATGCAATCGGAAAGAAATGTGTGGTAGAGTTACATGCAAGTGTTTCTCGATGATGACTCTAAAACGTTGCGGAGGAAGCTCTGCTAACTAGAGGGTCCGGTGAGGGTGGTTTGATTCTTACCTGACGTCAGGGTCTTTTATGGAGCTAAGTATCTCGCTGACTGACCTAGACGAAAGGAGGAGAATCAAGTGAAGTTTATCTCTGTCAGGGAGTTCGCTCGCTGACCTAAGAGAAACTGCATGCCACCAGGTAGCGTTTCGGAGACGACAGTATGGTGGTCCGACTTTTGCAGTGCAGTTCCAGTCAGAAATCGTCTAGAAACCTACACTTAAGGGATGTTGATGCGAAGATACATAGCCTCTCACGTTCAAAACAACTTCACCTTAACGGGTACACACCGGGATGCTACTTTGATGGGCCCTATAAAGTAGCCTAGAAACGAAGCTCTGTCAGGTGCACACCAAGCCTATAACTGGGAGATCGGGACGTCAAAACTGCTTAAAAACAAAGTCCTACCAAATCTGAGGTTGGATTCGACAGGGCAGTGGCCTCAAACTAAGGCTTGGTGAAGGAACTTATGAAGACATGAAAGAGGGCTGAAGGGTTTCGATGTACCTAACCTAAGTTGGGGAAATAGTCCTAATGCTGGACGAGGCACTTGGTCCCGTATGAAAGATGACGGGGGGTGCCGGCAGGTGAGCACGTATTAAATTAATCGCTCCGGTTAACTAGTAGAGGGTGGATAGGCAACCTCGATCCGATCAGTGAGTAACTGGGAGCAATTGCGCGTTGATTGAGCGTATCTCAATTACTTCCTCCTAAGGGAAGTAACATGGGCGTGACGTAGGTACCCCACGTTAAGCTTTTCATGATAATCATCATCATGTCTCCATGACATCATCAATATTGCCTCGGGTGACACCAACTCTAGCTACGCCACTGCGGATCTCTTAGCTTGTGATTCTCTGAACTGAACATAGCAACATACAACGTAAGAGCAGAAGACAGAATTCTGCAACTGGAAGAGGAGCTCTCTCACATAAAATAGGACATCGTGGGAATCAGTGAGTTAAAAAGAAAAAGAGAAAAACTAATTATACTGAAAACAAACAACATACTATTTGCGGTTATATTAAAATAAAATATAGTATGCCCACAGTTCCAAATAAAACATGAATTATATGTAAAACGCTCCACTTAAAAAAAAACGCCCCACGTTGGGCGCCATTAAATATATGCGAAATTAATAAATTTCAAAAATAGGGTTTTAATAAAATTTTAATTTTATAAAACTTGCCACACGCTATTGGGCGCCATTAAATATATGCGGTGATATTAAAATAAAATATAGTATGCCCACCGTTCCAAATAAAACATGAATTATATGTAAAACGCCGCACGTTGGGCGCCATTAGATATATATGCGGTGAAATTAAAATAAAATATAATCTGTCCACCGTTCCAAATAAAAACATAAATTATATACGGTGGGTTGAAATAAAAATACACCACAGATATTTTTCTTTATTCCAATCAGCCAGCTCAGGATTACACGGTAAAGCATAAATTGTTTGAATTACGAGACTCTTATTAACTCTTATGCCTGGAAAGGAAGAAAAACCTATGTTGTAAACGCTAAAGCTCCTGCAAGCTGGGCAACCACTGCTAAACTCTGAATTCAAAAGAAAAGAAAACTGGATGCTTGTATATGCATCAATTAAACACATAAGTAAATTTAAAAACGCATAAACTTTATTTAATGAACAAAATAAAAATTCAAATGAAAAGTCAATGGTAAGAAATGTTGTTAATACAATTAATAATTGAGAAATAAATTCCCAGGCTTGCTCAAATGTGATTAAAAGTTGTAATGGCCTGACATAGGGCCAATACGGTCATTCACTTGAACAGACCAACACAAATCAAAAATTGTTTATAAATAAAACTGTTTATCTTAATAAAAATAAATTGAAATAAAAGAAATTAAATTGTTTTATTTAATTGAAAGCAAATAAGTTCTCAAAAGAACCTTAGAAACTAAACAAAATAAATTTGTATTATTAAGGATAAACTTTATAAGTTTAATATTATTAATGAGATTAAAAAACCCATTTATTATGACCAACCTGGTATATTTTATTAAAAATAAATTCCTTTAAATAAATCCTCAATTGGTAACATTGCTGTAGTATTTATCAGTTGATTTCTTGTCTTCAAAAAGATCAATACGTAGATCGATGAAAAAGAATAAATTCTCCTAGAATTTATTAAAATAATCACATTCACTTTAAAAAATTATGTAACAACACTGAAATCTTCTTGGAACTCTTGAGATTGTTCAGGTAACACTTTAATTTAATTCAAATTCCTTTTAAATATGACATTTACGTCAATCACATGGTTAAAATATCTAACCTCAAATTAAATTACAGATTTTTATCCGGAGTCAGGCATAGCTTTGCCGTGAACGTTTTGTCGACTGCCTTTGTTAAATTTTGCTCCAGCTTATATAGTTTATGTTAAAACAAAAACCGGCAATGACATATTTTCAAAACAAAAACAAATCATGTAAGATTGATGACGTCACTGACCCGCACAGCTGTTCTTAATCATCACTAATCTTAATTCTATCATTACAGGATTGTAGCCCTTAAAACAAGGATTAAAACAGTATAATACAACCCTTGTCCAAAATGTATCGTAACGAAGATATGAGAGAAAAACGATTGACAATATACAAATCTCGTTACGACCTAAATACATACAGAATTCAACAAATCAAGGTTTATCTTTTACAAAATAGTTACATAATTACACAATACAAGTAATACATATAAATTCTCCATAGGAACATCTTTACAATTTCCAACAAACATAATTTTACAGTGCGATACTACAATGAATTGACCAATTAATACATTTGCAAGTTTCAGCTTAAATATTGATTCAAAATTAATCAATTTATGATCAAAATGTCCAGCATACATAAAAACAATGGTGAGAAAAAATAGGATAAGATAAGAGTCAATAATCGTCACAATGAAGCAAACCGACAAGATTAAAACCTTCAATAATAAAAACGGTCAGAATTTTTATAACAAAGTTTAAAAACTAATTGTACTATATAAGTCATAACAAGATTGACCTAATTTATTTGTTTTCAGTTAACTAACAGCGCGAAACTGAGTTCGTCTCTCGGAAAGTAGAAAAATTTACCCTACGTTAAAAATCGTAGCCTTTAAATTTAAATAAGAAAATTACTTCTTCCTTACAAGTGGAGAACCCATCCCAATATGTAACTTGGGTTGCATAAACATGCATTATGATAAAACAATCTAACTGATTGATATCCTTTTTAAAAATATGAAATCTTTTTATGCACATGAATTGAGGTTATGTTTGCATGAAATTTTTATTCTTAATTTCTAATTTAAATATTAATGAGCCTAACTATGACCCTATATGTAGCCTTTACATTAATTATGCCTATCACTTGGCATGTCCCACTTTTGATTTAAATCTGATTTGTGAAATATTTGTTTTGACGTTTCCGTTCTATCGTTAATAAAATTTTCAATGAGGTGATTTGATATCACCGCAATATAGTAGCAACAGAGACAACATAACAGAAGGAGTGGGATTCCTAATTAACAAAAAATGGTCAAGTAATATCAAAGCCACACTATCAATATCTCATAGAGTAGCATATATCATCCTTCAAATTTCCAAAAGATACCAACTGAAAATAAAGTAGACATATGCCCCAACAAGCTACCACTCCGACGAAGAAGTGTAAGAGATGTACAACGATATTAGAAAAACATTAGAAGAGAACAAAACACAATACCATCTCATCATAGGAGACTTTAATCATCAAACGGCATAGTGTAAAACGAAATAGACTTTATTGTAACAAACAACAGAAATATAATAAAAGATGTAACAGTCCTCAACACAATACAAATGAGCGACCATAGACTAGTGAGAGCGAAGATATAGTCATTTATACAGAACATGAAATAATAAAATTGACGAAGTCACAAGTGAAAAGAAAAGACATAGAAGATCTGGAACAATTACAAGAAAAGTTTGAAAAGAATCTAGAAAGTAAACTGAGAATAAAACAAGACTCTTTCACCGACATAAATCAACTAAATGATTATATAAATGTGAATTTAAAAGACGCAGTACAAAAGACGCTTAAAGAACGTAAAACTAGTACAAAAAATAGCAAACTATTAGATAATACAAAGAAACTAATAGAAAATAGAAATAAACAAGTAGGAAATATATCAGAAGAAGAACTGAAAGAGAAAAATAAGAAAATTAGGAGGGAAGTAAGAAAAGACGTTTGAGCATACAACGAGAAAATAATAAAGAACGTAATAGAAAACAACAAAAGGCATAAAGTATTTAAGAAAAATCTCTCCCAAGGAAAATCGGAAATACTAACACAAAGACGAAAATGGGAACAAACTTAAAACTTGAGCAGAAATTCTTAGATACATGGAAAGATTTTACGAAGACCTATACTCAGAGAAAGTTTGCCAATAAGCAAGAAACTCAAGAGACAAAAGATCAAAACTCACCAAACATTATACAGATTTACCACTGATCAATAAATATGAAATAAAAGCTGCAATAAAAAGTATGAAAAACAATAAATCGCCAGGACCGGACGAGATAGTTATAGAATATATAAAAATGGGAGGTCAGGAAATATTACATTGTTTAGAAAAATTAATAAACAAATGTCTAGAAAAAGGAGAAACATCAAAATCATGGAAAAATGCAAACGTTGTTAGTATCTATAAGAAAGGGGATAGGGAAGACGTCAGAAACGATAAACTCGACGAGTTTCAACCCGTGGAACAGGCTGGCTCCCGAAAGGGATACAGCACGATAGATCACATACACACATTAAGACAAATAATAGAAAAATCACAAGAGTATAACAAACCAATGTATCTGGCCTTTATCGACTTTGAGAAGGCATTTGATACGATAGAAAAGTGGGACTTTTTAAACTCCCTCAAAAGATGCCGCATTGATAGCAGATACATACAACTGATTGAAAATCTATACGATGAAGCAACAATGACAGTCCAAATCTTAGGCGGAACAGAGACAATCAACATTAAAAGGGGAGTCCGACAAGGAGACACAATCTCACCCATAATATTCACAAACGCATTAGAAGACATTTTTAAGACATTAGAATGGGGGAATATCGGTATTAATATAAATGGTGAATATTTGAATAACCTACGTTTAGCCGATGATATTGTGGTGCCCGCGGAGAATATGGAAGACCTGGAAAGACTGATAATAGATCTGAACAACTCGGCAAGAAGTTATGGCCTAAATATCAATGCGTCCAAAACGAATATTATGTCGAATAGGAATGACGCTATGCCAATTATGCTAAATAACGAAAGGGAAGTGACAGTGGTCAACGAGTATACCTACTTAGGCCAAAAAATATCCTTTGAGAAAAATAATCAGGAAATAGAAATAAAAAGAAGAATACAATTGGGATGGGCGGCATATGGAAAACTTAGTAGTATTTTTAAATCCAACTTCCCACAACACCTCAAAACTCAAGTCTTTAACCAGTGCGTCCTACGAACTATGACTTATGCAGCAGAAACGTGGAGCTTAAATAAAGGAATGATGGAAAAATTGTACATAGGAAAATGGAAAGATCGATGCTGAGAGTAAGGCTGCAACACAGAAAGAGGAACGAATGGATCAGAAGAGAAACAAGGGTGATAGACGTGGCAGAATATGTGGCAAGACAGAAGTGGAGGTGGGCTGGACATTTGATGAGCACAGATGGTATTCAGAAGGTGGCGGAGTACAGTGGATGGAAAAAACGAGCAATAGAAATGAGTGAAGAAATATTGGAGAGGCGTATATCCAGAGATGGAGTGAAACACGCTGAACATGATGACATGATGAACAACTTTCCGTTGTAAGAGAAACTGTAGCACGTGTGTTTGGTAAACTATGGTAGGTCCATGAATGTTCCCCTGGAACATTTCGATTAACGGAGTGATCGCCATGAAACGTAACAGCGCATTAAAACAATCTTCGTAAATAGGTTACGTATTATCGAACATTACGCAATTTACTTTACGAAAATTTGAAATTTTTTGGCTGATGAAGAGTTGCGTACCATGCTTTACCTGTTTCGTGCGTTTTTACAACCTTCTGAAGTTGAATTAAGTTCTTTTAATTCTATTTCTTGCTGGCTAAATTCTGATAGAACCTAATATTATACGTTAGCTAATAAGTCGCTGAGAAAATTATCAGTGATTTGTTGACAAGAAATGGAGTATGGGAAGGTTGGGAACTCTATGATTAGAACTCTTGTTTGCAAGCAAGCACTTCTGTAAATTTCACAATTGTAAGTCAAAACTTTGAAAAATGGACAAATTAGAACTTGACTGTTGAAGAATACAGACTACATAACCAGAATATATAACCATGTTGGTTATAGATAATAAGTAACTCTTTACAACGTCTAACTCCTTCCTGTGTGCAGCTGTTTTGTTCTTCTACCTTCTGCTCGCAATATAATAGATTAGGGCGGCATTTTAGTTAACATGAATATAATTCCCCTCTGGTGCTGACCATTTTTGGAATTTTTTCATTACTAAATAAATGTGTTACAAGTTACAACGTTTATATTTAACTAAAAACACATGAGGTAAATGTATTGGTTTTAATTTTAACCATTTGGCACTCTCGTCAAGCTGAATGGTTTTTAATGATAACGTGTGGGATATATATGTTACGCATTCTACTAATACTTAAGTACTAGAGCTGCCATGAAAACTAGTTAATATTGCGGTGATCCTAAATAAAAATAATAATAATTATAATAATCCCACACATATATTCTTTATCTCCCTTAAACTAGCTCAGGTTTATTCGGTGGAACATAAATTATTTGACTTACGAGACTCTTATATTCTTTTATGCCTGGAAACAAGAATTGACAGTGACATAAATATAAAACATAAAATTATAAGCACTTATGCTTCTGCAAACTGGACACCTGTAATGGTTATCTGAACTGGAAAGAGAAAATTGCTGTATGATTGTAATAGCATCAATTAAACACATACGTTAATTGAAAAACATAAAATCTTTATTCAAAACAAATATTTAAAAATCAGGAAAGAATAATCAATATGAAAGAAAACATGTATTTACAAATGAAATTAGGAATAAATCCTGTGGTTTGTTTAAACGTAGAAGAAAGTCGTATTTGTCTGACAATAAGGACCAAATACTGTTATCCGTTTAAACAAACTAACAAAATAACTATTTATAAATAACCAAAAATTATTCAAAAACTAATAAATCTATCTTAAAACAAATATGACTTGTTTATTTATTGAAAAACCAAAAACCAATTCTTATAAAGAATTCAAGAAGTTTAATCAATTCAAACTTTAATTCCCTAAGATGAACTCTCCAACTTAGTATTTATTTTTCCTATTTATTTACAAAGACAATTATTTACGAAATTTATTGTATTTTCCGTACAGTTTCCTTTTTTAAAATCATATATCCAATTGGCAAGACTGCTATAAATGTAACTAACAGCTGACAATTGTTTATAAAAAACCAATCGATCAAACACAAAATCATTCACTTGTCTTTTAAATTCTATTAAATGAAGAAATACTTTGACTTTTAATTATAACGAAGCACAATAATAAACTTTATTAAATTCAGGTAAACACCTTTTTATTCACTTTAAACTTTATTCGTTTCAAATTGACACTTGTCAAAAACATGTGTTAAGTACATATAACCTTAAATTTTACAGTTTTCCAAACTGGAGTCAGACGTGGATTCAGCCTCGATTATTTTCTGACTGATTTTGTTGGAAAATGCAGCGGCTTATATACGAAATGCCATAATAAAAGAACTCTTTGACAGATCTCTCAAACAAAAACGAATCGAAGGGACGCTCATGACGTCATAATCCAAACATATGATTTTTAATTTTCTCTAATCCCAGATCTGATGTAATCAACTTGTAGCTTTTAAAACACTGATTAAAAAACTATATAACATATATGGTCCTCAGACGAGTATTAAAGGAAATATGATCGAAAAACACTTAACGATGACGATTCTCGTTTAAAATGAATTTACATACATAATTCAACACATTACGAGTTCATCTTTACAAATTATCTAAATGAATAATCAATGTGAGTGATACAATTATTACATATATAAAAATCTTTTTACAATTTCATACAAACATGTTTTTATTACAGTACAAACAACAATATACACGAAAGATGCTTTCACAACTTTCAGCTTGGAAATAACTTCTACGTTAACCAATTTATGCCTAAAATGTCCAGTGTACACTGCTTAAGGCACACATATAAAAACAATGACAATAAAAACCAGGATA
The DNA here is from genome assembly GCA_929113105.1 of Agrypnus murinus. Taxonomy (NCBI): domain Eukaryota; kingdom Metazoa; phylum Arthropoda; class Insecta; order Coleoptera; family Elateridae; genus Agrypnus; species Agrypnus murinus. The sequence goes on from OV816025.1 coordinate 198,167,929, forward strand.
AAGGCTATAAGAGTGCATTTTCCCGAACTAAGAGGATTTCAAAACCTCCATAACTTTTAATGACCAGGAATTTGTTATATGAATTCAAATTGTAATTGTGTTATATCAATCATGACAAGATTAATCTACTTAAACTATTTACAGGAAAATAACCGTGCAAACTTGAGCTGGCCTCCAAGAATATCAAAGAATATGCTTAACGCTGAATGATCGTAACTTGAAATTTTAAATATGAAGATATCTTTCCCTGACAAGTGGGAAATGTGGCCTAAAGTGTAACTTAGGTTGCCTATACATGATTGTGATAAAACAGTCTAGCTAAATTATATCCTTTTTATTTATAAAAGTAATTTATTTATATGCATGTGATTATTAGTAAAGTAAGGTTATAATTGCATGAAATCTTTTAAATTACGTTATTACTTTAAACCTTGATGAATCTAACTAAGCTCCTAACTATATTCTTTGTTAAATATATGCCCAAGACATAACCTGCCCTTCATTTAATTTACGAGCCGATACTAAATATTCTTTTTAACGTTTCCGAACATTATTAAATGAAATTTTCAAAAACGGTGAAACGACATCACCTCAATATATTGCTTATATCTAACTATTCACTCACATATTCAATTCTATTACTTAAATCTTATTAACGTTCCATAACGTTACTTAAACGTTCCATCTGTAAGTCGGTTGCAGCCGCACTTAGGGCCTACGTAATAATAATAATCGCCCCCTCCCTTCCGCACAAGCTTATAGCTTCTGGGGCCTGGTTTCCAGGCTATGGGTTGTAGCAATTATTATTATTATTATTAATGGACCACTTATGGATGTTCTTGTATCCCAAATCAGTGAGATTTATCTATAGTTAACCCAATCAGTTCTCTTCTGTAGTTCATATACATGTAGGTTGATTGTGGATCTCCTCTTTTTTTCTATTATAATTGGGTATCGTGCGTTATATATTTGCTTTAAGTTTCTATCATATGTTTTGAGTATGTACTATTTATGATGCCGAAACACTGTTGGTTCTTCGTGGTTCTAGTTCTTGTCCCGATTTCTATGAATATAGGGGCACTCTGCTAGAATCCAAAATACTATCACCTTCACTGAGAATTTTTAACTTATATTAAACATATAAACGTTGCATTGGCATGAAGTCTATAGTTTGTAACAGTATATTTTTATCAGTTCTGAATAACTGAATAAATGTAGTTTTGCCTACATATTTACCGAAAAGTCTTAATTCCGGTCCTGCAAATTTGCGTTCTTCTTGCGATATAAACTCGTGTTAGTATTTGGTACAAATAAACCTATAAAAATTATTTTAAAAGGTTGTGTTTTAAATTTTCTTAGAATTACAAAAACATTTGCGCAATAAATTATTTCCTTATGTGTTTTATTTACGCACATGTACGTTGGTTAAGATAGCTTCTTTGTTAAAACCTTGAAAATTATTAAATATGGTTCATGATAAATCTAGCTTTATTTAGTTTTCATAGATATTGCAGTTTGGTGTTCCGTGAAAATACTATAAAAAAATCTCCTTTATCTAATAAATTATGTTTGCTACGTGTTAAAAATCTCTTTCGGTTATTTACATCTGCGCCTAAAAACATGATATGATTGCTGGACTTGCGTTAAAATAACATCAGTTTACATTTTCTATTTCGTGAAAACAAAACTACGTAATTTCTAGTCTTTTAGGGTCAAAATCTAGTATTGGAATTAAGAAAACTTCCCCTATTGACTACACGTGGACTGTATAGCCCTGATTTGTTTAGGCCAAACCACGCGACTTTTTGATTGATGTATGCAGAACTGCACCCTCCAAAATATTCCGTATATAATAAAATAACCTTGGGTTTTTAGAAGAGACTTGACTTCCGTTGTTGATTCGAGACAGTGCAGTTTAACAATCTAGTCAATGGTCTGAATACAGTACAGTTTATAGATAGTAATGGTCCTATATTTCGTGATGGGCCATTAAATAATTAGTTTTACCGTTCCAGTTTTAACTAGTGAATTGATGTTATTAAAATCGAGTGGTTCTTAAAATTTTCCGGAATCATCGTTATAAAATTACAGATAACGTATTTGTTTGGGATTATCGTTTATTTGTAGACGGATTCATAATAAAACTAATCAATTCCCGTTCTATACGCCGATAAGAATGAATAATTATCAATTTTTTTTGGAAGCAACTAAATTAGCAAGTGATAAATAATTTTAAATTGTTTAGAACTTTAAAGACATCACCATAGTTATCGGACTCAAGTTATTATAAATAAAAATATAAAAACAGGATTGTTTTAACTGTGATTTAATAATGAAAGTTATTTGAACCATATGGGTTGTTTCGAATGTTTTGTTTGGTTGAATTGAACTACCAAAAGAGTTTCTTTGGACCTGGTGCAGTCAAGCTTAATTCATCAAAAGTCACATTCAGCAATTATCACCTAATAAGAAGCGTTTCCAGTTTCTATCAGTCAATAGTAATGGTTTCTGCGATGCAAGTAATTATTGGCTTTGTATGAAATCGATCTAAAGGATCAAGGTATTGTAACCTAAGAATTATCTGTTTTGTTGTGTAATTTTTGAGTAGTTTTTGTTCTTGTTTATGGATTATTTGGATGTGTTGATATTTATCATTTATTATCGCAAGAGAGCTCTCTGGTAGGGTTTAATACTAGAATGTTAATTTCAATAATATTTGAATATTTTAACTTCAATAATAGCTGAATATGTTAATTCCTTTAATGTTTGAATAATTTTAATTTCAATAAATTGTGAATATTTTCAGTTCAATAAAATTTGAATACTTTCAGTTCTATTATAGTTGAATAATTTAAATTTAACGACTCCATTGTCTTTTATTTTCTCTGGTTAATTTTTATTTATTATTATCTAATAAATATGTTTTCAAGTTTAAACTAAGTGGAACCATATAATTATGAATGTTTTATTCAATTTTTCTAATGTTGATACTGAAAAGTATAACAAAATTTTTGATCAAAAACCTGTTAAAATTTGAGTTCATTTTCTGATTAGTGAATTCAATATCCTTTCTGGCTTAATTAATGTTATTAAATTTCATAATCAGATGGCGCCCTTTTAGTGTATTTATTTGAGTTTTGAAACCTTTATCTACTCCTTTTACAAATAAGACAACTGCAGAACCAATACCTGCAACCTGAAATTAAAATTTGTAAGGTAGACCTAAATCTCAAGCCGTAGTAATCTTGAGCATCTTTTAACGTAAGTATAATTTTTATTATTATTAGATTGCGAGTTTTGAGCGTTTCAATTGGCGCCCTCCGCGGGGCCTAGGTATTTTTGAGCGTTTCAAGTTTCACTTTCTACTTATACGAAAAGAAAGCATGCTTTCTTCATTATGAAACGTTCACTGTTTCACATTCAGGGTCAAGCTCAAATCTACAAACTTTGAGTTAGCTGAAGTAATTTCGAGACTATACAAGTTGGCGGTTGTTTCTTTATTGCTACTATTTATATTATTATTGCCTGCTTCAACTTTAACTTTCTTATTTCTTCATCTTAAGTTTTTTGTACTCGGATTAGCAGGGGCTCAGAGAGCGGATTCTTTACTGAAAATGTAATAAATCCAACAAATATAGTTTTTGTTTACTCAATGATTGGTCCTACTTGAACCAAGTTGTTGGAGAATCTTGGAAAATAAAAACTATTATTAAAACATCTTATAACATTATTGCAGCAACGGTTCCAAATGGATTTTTCTTTTGTTCCGAAGGCGTTTTTATGTTGCCATAAAGAGAGAATTTAAAAACGATGATGAGATTAGACATGAATTTATGATACATAATTGCGATTCCAGCATTTTGCTTACAAAGAATCGTAGAAACCAAAAAGGGCTTGATGAACGTTAGAGATACTGAGAATACGAAGTAACCTGAACTGGGTGCGCAGTCACTTACGTAAGAAAATAACCATATTTATGTATTACCTGTATTGCATCTCCTGGTATGAGTGTCATGTCAGCATATCTAGCATAAATCCAACGAGTCATATCTGCAACATCCAAACGGCCATCGTAAACAAAATTTAGTTTTTTATTAGCTGGTGCATTTCTTGGTCCAAAAAACATAAATTTAGGTACAGTCAAGAATTTTTGTATATAGTCTCTAAAAGCCTCTCTAGTTTCATTGATATTTGTCGTTCCGAATTTGATCTGAGAACATTTTAGAAAGATAATAACACAATTTAGTAATGACCAAATTAATTACTTGTAAGTGGTTTAATCCATGTACTTTATATACTGCTGTGGCAACGGTTGCCAGTAATTGCAGCTTTTTTAGTTGTTTATTAAAATCGTCCAAAATTAAAACAAAAGTACACTGACTCGGAATTTCGTTTGCTACTACTCTTTGCATCCACTCGAATCCAATTTCTTCCGGCTTCCATGTGTGGGTGACCTGCAACGAACACCTTTGGATATAATTTTCCTGTTTCAGTAACATCAAGTCATTAGGTAACAGAGAAAAACAGACAGGTCGGCAATTGGGACAACCAGAAGGATAAAATGTAATAATGATGGCTAGTGGTTGACACATACTAGAACAACTCAACAAGAGTATCAAATACAAAGTTTTAATGAGCAGTTTTGGTGTTGGTCTCAAAATCTTGACACCAATACCTTTAAACAACACATTACTAATCCTAGCCAGAAGGAAAACGTATACTTACATGTCGAATTTGATCCGACTTTTATGACAAAATGTACCAAGCGAAATGCGGGTCGTTTAACTTCCTGAGGGTAATTTTCCATCTCGAAGACATAAGGTTCCGTACTGTTTGGTGCGTATAGCATTACACATGGTATTCTGATAAACGAAGGAAAATCTTGCTGTACTTTATAAGAAGCGGGTTTTACAAATCCCTAAAAATCATAAAAAGATATTTACTCAATCGTTCAATAAAAAATTCTTTCTATGGAACAATTGAAGTAGTAATTAGTACGTTCTTGTTATCCAGTTAAAAAATTTTTATCAACAGTAAAAAATTAAATTAAAAGTCAGCTGAAAATGCTAAGCCCAGTATTATCAGACGAACTCCTGGACGCGTTATTTCGCAAACACTCCCACTTACCTCCATCCCGACTTACCCATTTATACACCCTATACTTACAATCCCCCCACCCTTCCTACTTACCCCTCCGACTTACTTTTACATTATTAATTACCTTCAAAATATTTACTGCATCGGTATATTCATGTTTTAGTGTAGCACTGTTCTCACATTTCTTGCCACCTTCACAATAAAAATTTATCATCCATATAAAAGGATCTTTTCCTGATGCAATCTCCTTCCATTTGTTATAATCAAGAATTGTTATTGACTTACATTCAGATGGATAAAAAGCACAGAAAGACAGAAAAATAAACACAACTGGAAAAACACTAGTTTTAGAAGAGTTAAATTTTCAGAAAGGGATTTATTACTTACTATATCCGATTAGACACATCTTTCTTAGACAGAATGCTGCCTTTGTTATGTCATACATTCATGAAATTATTCTTTATAGTTATTACGAAAACTGTTATAAATGCTTTCTTGTAACAATAATAATTGGCATAATAAAATTTTTAATTAAGAGAAATCGATTTAAAATTGCGTAAGTGGTTTTCAAATTTTTAGTAGAGTTACTTATGAAGATTTTTCTGAACTTACTGAAACCAAGCTGAAGAACCTAAAGTGCTATGGACAGATATTTAGATTGAATTGAATATGATTGCCACATATATAATAATCAATAACTAAAGAACGAGGTTGAGACGTGTTATTCGTTTTCCCTTTTATAATGGATAATGTAAAAAGATACCAATGAACTATCAACAGCAGTTGTGATAGCAAGTGATTTCATGTCTTCGCCACGCCAAGGACGAACTCTACTGACATTCAAACGCAGATTACCATTTATATTTACAATGAACGGCTTCCTGATTTGGACCGTGTCATATTAAAAAGAAAAAAAAATAAAAGGAGTTCCTACGTTGTTCTCAATATAACAAGGTTCAAACCCGAAAATCGTTCTTTGGCCATTGACTCAGGCCGTGAAAGTCTTCATGTTTACATACAATGGCTATATAGTCTGAAGGTAATTGTAACCTTTCTTCGTAGTTATTGCTGTTATGTTAGAACTTTTTGTGACCTCATTTAACTCACCTATAAACTAGTTAGTTCTAAAAACTGAAATTATTTGAGGTGTTATAATGAATAGACTGGTTCGAATAGTGAATTGAATGTGAATTAGCAGATAGGTATAAATAAAAGTTTGTATGTGTACGGGTGCGTGCGAGTACATTGTGTGTGTTATTAACAAAATGGCAATGAAAACAATATTTAAAATATAAACTATTATTTATATTTGTCTTCCATCTCAGAATTCGACAAAAGACAATTCCAACCAAACAATTTCTATTTGATCTGTAAAGCGACACAAGCTTACAGTAACAGACTCTGTTTTGAATTACAGATACAAAAACACTGCATACATATACACTTACTACAGTACAAAATGATTAAGTAAAAAAGGTAAATTTTACTTTAAAAGCCACATAAAAAATAATAAAGCTAAGCTTTTTCAAATCCACAAAAAATATATTATTGTGATCATTTTATTTTGAAAAAAGAATTTACCCCAATTTACGGGGTCAAATTTAATGTTACGATTATATTTGCCTTGAATTCTGCTTGAGATATAAAAAACATAAATAACAGACAAAGTCGTTGTTAACTTAACCTTTATCAAATAATTCGCTCGGTATTTAATTATAGCTGTTGATAAGCTTTCTTTTCCACAAGAATTGTATGAGGCCCTATTCAGGGTGAATCTCTTTGCTATTTTTTTATTATTATTTGTTATTAACAAAAGTGATAGAAACATAAAATAAAGTATACAAATAAAATATAAGGACATAAGGACACAAAGTTCTATTTATTAACTTATTATTATACTAACATAACATGAAATGAAAAAACAAGAACACAAGAAAGAAACAAAATACTATGATTTTTAAAAGATTGTCAGAAAGACTGATTAGGTTAATTTTAATTGATTATTAAGAATATTAATTAATTATGAAAAAATTATAAACCAATCTGTCTGATTTAGAATAAATTATAATTTTAAATAAAAGAAAACAATTAACTTAACGACTTAACAACAACTTACAGTAAAAAAAATCTTAATGGAATTCATAAAAAGGTAAGTCAATGATTATATATTATTTAAATTTTTTTAAATAATTTTTATCGCTGCAATGTCAATTAGTTTCACCTTTTTTTATTAAGTATAGATTTTATTCGCTTGAAAAAACTATTATTAGATTCAATATTTTTATAAACATTTTAACAATTATATTATTTGATGTTATTTTAACCTCACTTTTTTATTTGTTTGCAAGGGAAATTATTTTAACCCCACGCTTTTAAATTTTAACCTCAGATTTCAACTTTAAGTAGCAAGAAGAACACATCTTTCTTTGGTGAAAGCTTTTCAAAGAGAAAGAAATTGTTTTTGGAACCTACTTCTACTTCTACCATTTCAAAAAAAATGGATTTTTCTAAAATAATACACCTATGACTTGTCAAATAAAATGTAACCATGAATTACAATTATAAAATTATACTAAAATCCAAAAATCGATAGAAAGAAAGCCCTTAATTCCCTGATTACAAAAATATATAATGCTATGGTCTAAATACAATATTAACCTTAACGTTATATAAAGTTTTAGGTTTATTTAAAAAACACTACCTCGTGTTTCTTAGCAAATTTAATAAGAAATAATGATTTGAAGAATCACATCGAAAAACGATTACCTGCTTACTGTAGTAGATTATTAAAACAGAGTCCTTCAAGCCAAAGCCGCATCTATCGGCATAGAGCTGGAAAATATTAATAGTTTGATCGATAATTCAAATCATTGGAACGATATTTTATTTGTTGGATGTTGCAATCAGGGTTGGGACTAGTGCATAAGCAGACCAAGCACGTGCATAGAATCCCAGCCAGATAGGAGTCTCCAGCTATCGAACATTTTTTTCTTTCTCTTTAATTTAATTTTATCAACTTTAAATTATACATCAATATTCATTTAAACGTTGTTTTAAAATACACAAACCTGATTTTTCATAAAATAATAAAATAAATAAATTAAATTTTTAAAAACTATAATTATAAATAAGTTAAAAAAATTATATTTTCAAATGTAAATCAATTCTAAATATACATTTTTATTCATAGCAGGTAGTTTAATGTGTTTTAACATTTTATTTCCTAAAAGAAAAATCTGTTGGAACCACAATACCATGGATTTATCATAAGTAGTCAAATCCGCAGTCAATTGATTAAAAAAACAATCGGTTGACTTAAACTGATTGACAAATTAGACTGATTTTCAAATGTATTTCACGAAAAGTGGCGCTTTCGATGCCTGTAAGCAACATAAACCTTAACCCTAGGGCAAACAACGATATATTTTTTAATATACAAACTACAGGTGAATGTATTTATAAAAACATAGATTAAAGGCGGTTTTTGAGCTGGGGGCACAGTCGTTAGTGCTTAAGGCCCCTAAAGATATCCCTGGCTGAAGTCCAGCCGTGGTTACAATATAACCATTTTATAAATATTTTGACATTTAGCATAATGTCCTGGACACCGTATCGTAATGAAACCCGTGGCTTTTGATGCAACCTGAACATCGATATGCAATTCGGTGGGTTTAATAATAACATATATGATTTGTATTGTAATGGAACTATTTCGTTCTGACCTTCAGCGTCACTTGAAGGTGACAAGAATGGTCACTCGATGAGACCTTTCCAACAATATACTGTTCAGTGAGTGTTGTACTATCTCAGAATACTCTAGCTGATACCGAAGTGAAAGCTAACGTCGGCACTTTGATCTTTGTGGGTTCTCTTAAATTTCGTGACCCCAACGCCGTTGTTTAGGAAGTATTCCGGCGCGAATTTCAAAATATAACAGATTAACGATCATGATATAAAGCGTGGTACTAGGCTTTACCTTGCGTAAAACTGTAAAATACAAGTAATAAAATATCAAAGATCTAGAAATAAAGTTAAAAATAGTAGATAATAAAAACTAATTAAAAAAGTGTATCACACATTTGTTATAAACTCTACAGTCTACACAAACTAGTTACATAAATAGCTTTTAAACATTTTGTAAAATTTCATTTTAATTTTGTTCTTTACAGTCTTTCTCTCAATTTTCTATTTACATATTTCAGAGAATAAAGTATTCGAAGGCGAATGTACAATTTAATGAAATAAATTACAGGTAACTAAGTTAAATAGGTCAGGTATAAGAAATGATTACCATACTACCTAAACAATGGCGACATTCGTTCATGTGCACTGAAAATAATTTCAGCGGGAACACGTAAGCTGCGCTTCTGGAAGCTATGCTATTCTGAGGTACTATTCTTTGTACTGTTCTTTGACCTTAAGCAGCCATCGAAGGGTTAGTTTCACACGTATGGCAGAATGATGACTTTTGGTTGTATGGGTGAGTTCTGCATTTCCAGAAATCAAAGAAGTCCGTCAAAAGCTGATCCGAAATAAGATTCGTACATAATTATTGTTACTTTAGTTTAAAAAAAATATTAAACATAAGTTAAGAATAGGACACATAAAGTTAGAAAGTTTAAGTGTATTAACAGTAAGTACATACATTATGGTATAACATTAATTCTTGCGGAAACTATCTTTTCATGACTTTCAGCCATATTATGCACCTTATATAGTATTACTATCACTTCTGAATATTTACTTTTTCAAAATTCAGACATTATGATTCTTATGATTTTTTATCTTATGCAGTTTACTACTTGTTTCTATTTTGTGTACTAAGTATGTTTCATTTGTTAGATTGATATGTTGTAAAAAATGGTGTAAAAAAGGCATTTTTGTATAATAGATATACTGTAATGTTATGGAATTTGTATAATTACTTATAATTTGAATAAAGATGAATATTTATTAATGGGAAGGCACTATTATGCAACACATTCGAATAGTTTTACTATGCGTGACAACATTCTATACACTAAAGCTAAGCGGGTTTTCTAAAAAGGGAGCGGTAAATGTTTCACTACTGATAAAAAGTGATATAGATAGTAGTACTATACAGTATATTGTTTTTCATTTGCCAGAGTGATCTATATACATGTTACATTTTATTTTACTATCACAAAGTGCGAGAGAGAGAAAGCGGAAGTTATACTTCCGTGAGGGTCTAACAAACTGCATCACCGCATTTCGGCCTTGTGGCATGTGCTACACTTTTTTCCTGATACGCATTGTACTGCGACGGCTTAACAGAAAGTACAACTACATTAATTCAAATCGCTCTTGGTTAACAAACACAATCGCTCCAAGCGGTGTTGGTTAAAAGAGGAAATTTGAAAGAATCGGATTGTTGAGAGCGAGAGTTTTAATTGTTGTTACATGTAGCAGATCTATTGTTGTAAAAGATTAAAAGTGATTGTGAAGTGTGTTCGTCATTTTTAAAAGGAAACATATTTTTGATTTTAATTTATAATAAAAAATTACAGGTAAGGATTCTTTTTATAATATATTTATTATAGGAATTTAAATTTTACTATTTTCTTATTTTGTTTCTTTTTAGTTTTGCTAAATATATCTTATTTATTTTATTGAAAACAGATCGTTTTTCTAATATTGTTTTTGGATACATACTTTTGTGACTTTTTATTTGATTGAAATCATGATTTAAAACATTTCTCTTGTGTACTTTTAAAAATTTACATAAAATTGATGATAAGGATTATTTTAAAATCCCTTTGTAATATAACTTTTCTTTGTATTTAATAGTTGTATTACATTTTTGTTATAAGTTATTTTTCAAATACGGGGAGCACCGAAAAAGACTGTAGTACAATCTCTATAGTGAAATGAAGTATTTTCTTTTATTGAAAATACTATAATCTATAAGGTGCAAGCACATGAAGATTATTATAACGTATGTTTCAAGAGTTTTCGAAAGCCTACAAATAATTTCAATTTCCAATACTAAGACAAAGATTTCTCGTAGATTTATCTCAATAATATGCTCAGCCTACATAGATGATAATCAGCCGTATGTTGTCCCATCGTATACTTATTTGCTTCACATTGCTCACAAATGATCTTGCACAAAGCATATTCAAATAGGATAGTCGGTAGTTGGGTAGTAGCTGTGTGGCCCACTATATCCAAAAATTTTGTCATACCCTCCACATATCCTACATACGGTTCTGGAATTTATGTTTATCTTAGAGTTTATCTTTTGGTTTAACTATTTCTCACTTATTATTTTGACACAGTTATCTACAAACTGCTATAGGTACAACAAATCACTTTCTGACTGAGTACCATCCTGTTAACAGAATTCACAGTCATATAGCTTTTGGCCGTCCATTTTTCGGCAGATTTATACACGGTATTCCTTCCTCACAGTTTCATATTGTTTAATAAATAATGAACACTGATATGATTCTCAGCTTTACGTTTAGACACCAAGCTTCCTGCCAGCTAAACTATAAATGTTCTTTTTATCTCTAACTTGTAAACCATTTTTCCTTATTATCTGACGAAATTTAGCTATCATGATAAATTCTATTTAGTTAACTTTTTTAATAATAATAATAATAATAATAATACTTAATTTTATTTCTAGTGGTGACTTAATGCATGATTATTTATTAATACTAATCTACCAAACATAAACATAACGTTAATATAAGTAGTGTTATTTTTAAAATATTTTTCCTCAATTCTTTTCGTCATTTCGAAGGTATGAAATTTGATAATTTAGGTGACATTATGAAAACATAAATGAAACCCATGATATCACGCGTAGTAAAGGAAACAACTCTACAGGAAAAATTTATTGTTAACACGAAATATTATTTACCACACAATCTTGGAAATTTTGGTATTTATTATTTAGTAAATACATAGTAAATATTATTTGGGTAAGGAGCAGGAAACAGTGTTTGCACAACCGGCAACTTTTTTTATTAACAGCAGTGAAATCTGTTTTTAAGCGAAAATTCCGAACCGCTTAAAAGATTTCAGCATGCCAACCAGGGTTGGACTAGGATAATTTAACCCGTAATGTAAATAGACCTCTTCAGTTAGTATTCTTGAAAGATAACTCAAAAAACACTAATTTCAAATTGTCCAATAAATACAAAAACAAATACTAATGAAAGTATAGTATTTATTTGATACATTCAACAAAAAACAAATAACAACACTTCTTCTAAATAAATAAATTTGAAAAATAATAAAAATATATAGGAACTTCCAATAAATACAAACAATAAACTACAATATTTCCTTAGTAAAATGAGCTAAAACACAAGAAAAAACCTAAAACTTTGATCCTTACCCACTACCTCAGAACTGTGCATTCTGGAAAATAAAATGTAGGTACCCGTAGAAGGAATAATTCGACTGAATTTTAAATTTTAGAAATAGATAGTTAAATTTTCAGAATCAGATTTTCATTTAAATGGAACCTACTATACCGTATGTCTAATTTGGAAATCGAGTATAGGGATTAACCTGTGCTTTTAAAACACCATTTGTAGAATCTTCCCAACTAAATAAAGTTATTATTTTTTTTATCGTTTGGTCAGTTTAAACATATACTCATATTCTAATAATGGCGAAAAATAATAACCTTCAGCCCCTTTTTTCTGGAGAAGAATTATTTAAATTAGTTACAACCTACACAGAGAGAAATACTTCATAAGAGCTTTGCACAATATTGTTCAAAACGGTGTTGGAGAAATTTATATTATAATTGTAGAATCGTATTGTCCAGCGTTGTGTAGGTTTTGTTACTGAATTGTCTAACAGGAACGTACGACAATTATTTAACACAGTCAGATTTAGTTCTGCATTCTTTGGAACAATGTTGTTGAGGATAAGCTAGCATATTATGTTGAAGTATAATTGTAAAAAATGTTTAGAAAAATACAATATTTTGTTTGAATGAAATCATAATCCAGTGTTCAAACTGCTTGCTACTAATTATTGTGTTTCGCAAAGTTTATGGATGACATCATATAGATGTCACCACTTGTAATTGTCGCTATTAATGTAAATTCGAGATTTATATATAAACAGGCGACGGCAAAAGGAAATTTTAGTGTTATACGTGTATATACTACACGTTGTATAGTACGTAAATACTATACATCGTATAGCTATATACATATTAGTTACATATATTTTAATATATGTAAAAATATATATTTTATTTGTGATACCTAACCTTCTGTATAGAATATTTGTGCCAGAGTATTGCACAATTTGTATAAATGTGCACAATTTGTATAAATGTGAACAAGTAATTGTGTTAAATACTATTAAGCAATTGTGGCATAACTAGCGAAACAATTGTACAATTTTGTATAAAATTGTATGCAATAACATTACACATTCTGTTTTAATAAGTAACACAATTTGTTATGGAAACTTATAGACAACTATTCATTTGATTCTACAAAATTACCATTGACTTCCACAAAATGTTATATTTGAGTTTATACACATCCTTACAAAAAATTGAAAACATTATTTAAAAAATCTTGACAAACTAAATGACACAATCTTGTTTTATAATTGTACACAAATTGTCCCTGTCACTTTTTTAAGACCAATTTGTTTTACAATACCACACAATTGTTGATGAAATTTAAATACATTTTTCTCTGTGTACTTTTAAAATAAGTGTTGTGCGTTCAAGTGGCGACATAATTCCATAGCATAGTTAGCAGGAATGGGATGATAATAACTTTAAGTCCCTGTCGCATCAGATTCTTTTTGTTTTTTTACACAACAATATATAAAATGGTAATTTTTTTCTTTGAAAGTGTTCATTTTGCAGAGTTTTAGTAAACTGCAATTCAGAATTGACGATTTTTTGCTTTGGCAATCTGAATAGGTACTTAGTTAGAGAAAATTATTAAATTCGAGAGTTCTTGCTTCCAGGAAAATGGTATATAAATCACCCCTTTACTGCGTAATTTGAGCATTGATTTTATCAAATTGAACCAGACCAAAAATAAACAAAAACCGAAGTAGTAAAAATAGCACAACACTAGTAATAATGAAAATGGTAACAAAATAGTTTTATAAAAATACAAAATTAAATTTAAAAAAAACAAGGAAAACAATTAACTAAATAAAGTGGCGCCTATGTAAGGTACATTTTGCCTAACCTGTTTGTTAGTCCTGTACAATATTAATATGGATCACAATTACAGCTTTTTAATGCAATTTATTAAAATTATGCAGAAAACAAACATTTTCGAAGAGACGAATCGTCATTTTAAATTTTCTGTTTTTAAAAAAAAATGAAAAAGGAAGTTATCTGCCAGCTGCAATCGAGCCTGGGGAGGCAGCGACTTATGGTTATTACCACTCCGCTCCGGTTAATTGAGTTATAAAATCACGTCGATGTTGGAGTGCACCACACCTATTTTAAAAATATTTTGTACTAATGTAAATGGTTTTTCACAAAAAAAATGAATTAAATATCATTTTTTCGCAATTTTTAGGATACGAGTTCTGCTTAAACTAATGAACAAAATAATAAACACATAATAACTTCATTTACTAGGGGAGATTTTAAAAACGGTTTTCCAAAATCACAGGTTAATCCCTATATTCGATTTTAAAATGAAATAAATGGTATATTTTGGTAGTTACATCTAGATAGGGAATCGGAAACGTTTCCAAAGAATCTAGTCGTTTTGCAAATATTTACAAAAAAATATGCTTTCAGAGTAGTGTGTTAGAAGAGAGGGAAAATATGCTTATGGAAAGGATCTTGTGTGAAATGTTATTTCTTATGACACAGTGTTTTAGAAATATCTCGAAAAATCAAAAAATTTCTCAGAAAGGACTGTTGATTCGTCACCCAAATGTCGAACTCGGGACAGGAGTCTTGCAGTGCCGGTTAAAACCCGATTCTAGCCTGGATAGAAATTACTGGAATAGTATAAAAATAATAAAATAATCAAAAAAGAAACTAAAAAAAGATTTTTTTTCCACTAGATCTGGATCAGTTTGATACTTTTATACTTTTTCCAAGAAAAAGTTATTTACATAATTATGTTATTGAAAAATAAGTTAAAGACATAAAGACATAAATAAATAGCCTTTACACGAATTCTTCTTTATTTTAAGAAATATTACACAACTTAAAATGCTTCTTTAATATCTAAATGAAATAACCTACAAAAATTATATTGCTAATCGTTTAATAACTATCCCTTTTCATTTTGATTGTATTTCAGTTTATGAGTCATTATGCATGTTTATTTTTAAATATGTTATTCTTTATACTATAGCAAAAAATATTAAAAATACAAACGCAAGCTCTTGCATACTTTGTAAGTTATAAACCACAAAATAAAAAATGTATTATCCGAAAAGTAAAAATTACCATTTTCTATCTTAGAAGGGTATAAATTTACCTTTTTATAATGAGTTTTTAGCACTTTAATTCTGTTTTTATAAATTATTGAAATCAACAAAAAACACTTCAAAAAAAAACTTCCACGTTAACGGACAAACTACAAATACATCTACATCAGATTGGCGCCTTCAGAAGGATTAATACTGAACTGCACTTTACCGGAATTGTCGGATTTTTTTATGGTTATTATTTGCCGTAACGGTAAACGGCAGATAGTTACGAGTTCACTAAGCTTTCAACTAAAATACTATTTCTTAGAATACCTTTGATTTTAACAATGGTTTTTGGAGTTTTGAACGGCTAGAATCAGATTTCAGTCATGTGTGGAGGCCCAAAGAATTTGTTGACTGCGACATAAAAATTATAGTCGACTCTTGCTTTAGATTTGACTATGAGTGTCTAACGTTGTTAAAAGTATAAATATATGAAAATTCAAAGATTGTATTTTTTTAATTGTGTTTTTTGTTAACATAACCAAAAAGAAAGCCTAGTAAGTAACGTACAAGATTTTTAAGAATCTCATACATAATACAGAAAGTCAAGCATAAAATTAATTCTAAGTCAGGATCTTTACGAGAAACATCGTCAATCAAATAGAAATAAATACATTCGCTGCTAACATACGTTGTAATGGGTTCATATCTCACTATGGTTTTCAGCCTTAGCTTTCATTAAACAGCATTCTACTGTTGTAGAACTTCTAACTTTTGTAGAAATGCACAATTAAAATGGGCTTATTAACTAAATTAGAATTCTTCGTTGAAATCGAGTCAAACGTTTTAAAATGTTAGAACGTTGATATTTCGGTGCCCAGAAACTGCATGTTTTCTCATACGGGGTGCATACCACGGTATATAGTATATCGAAATATGAAGTTGTTATGGTATCGTTTTTTAGATTCTAAAACTTTGATCAAAAACACGTATCACCTTTATTAGTTCAGTATTAATCTACACATCAGTATCACAAACTCATTAATGCAACTGCGACTCTGAGCCTCCTAATGAACGGTCCTTCGTTCTTTAGTACTCATTTTCAATCGCGATACTATTATCTATACGTTGGAGAACTTTTCTTTTTTTCTTAGCATTTGTAAAATGAAGTTGTAAAAAGTATGTTTGATCTGTCAAATATAAAGTTCCCTTGGTCACTCGAAATAATGTAGAGAAATTATGGATTATTTTTTTTCCAGTTTAGAAATGTTTTTTCTTCTCAATCATTCTACAATATCGTTTTAAAGAAACTTTGTAATAAACAAAACTTCTTATTAACTACCTACTTACCAATCACTGTTCCATGTGATAGTTTGGAAAGGAAAACTGGGTTGATTTACAGTTTTCAAGATTCAGATACCTGATTCAAACAGCTGACAATGTTCGCGATCACAATGCCAGAGTACAATACTGTGAAGTATGTGTATGAAGAAGGCGTATTATCATTTATTAGACAGTGAGGAGTGACCTAGTTTTAGAACAGCTACCCAGCGTTGTTATCGAATTTTAAATAGGGTAAGATTTAATTTTCTAATAAAAATAGCAAAAAATATATGGTAAGAGCTGGACACCTTTATCACTAAATATACACAGTATAATGATAATAACTAAACTGAAAAGTATAATAAAGAATACAAGAATATGAATTACACACTGAGAAAAGCATTTAGTTGGACCAGTTAAATTTCTTTAATTCGACTAAATATTTAGTTGAATCGAATAAAGTTTAGTTTATTTGACTAAATATTTAGTTGAATTAAATAAATTTAATTGATCCTACTAAATGCTTTTCTCAGTGCACATCGGTAAAGTTGGTCAATGATAAGTAACTGATTAATACTAAAGGTTTCAGCGTTGGTAACCTTAAAGGCAATTTTTAACTGACCGAGGCTAATATTGCTGATTGGTTATAGAAAGCACTAAACGAAATCAAAAGATTTGAAACTTTAATAAATTGTAACCAGGTACTTTTAACGGTAATCAGCAGTTGACCCAAAATATGACAAGAAATCCAAGCGATGTGTAATTGTGTATATTTAATATAACGTAAGTACCCTTGTATTACAATAGTTTACTAGAGTTAAGCAAGTTAACAAGCTATGTTCTAAATACATTATATTATTACAACACTAATTCATTTTATTGCTGCTAAAGTAATAATCTCTATTAGAGGTTATGTTTATTTTTGATTAATAAATTATAGCAAGACCCTACACATTTCCACTATTTAACTAAATGGAGCTTGAATTTCAGAAAATTGCACAAAACTAGGCCAAAGCTAAATAATAGAACACGATAACAGTTGAATATTAATTTGTTATTCTATTTTAGATACTTTACATTTCGTAGGTACTACTTTCATAGTATTTAATAAATTTTATAACAATTGCTTAATTTACAACACTATATTACATTTCTGAAACATTTATAACAGGGACAAGGCTATTCTTAACTCTTATCTTTTAGATTGTCTAGAGATTATTTTAAAATCATGTGAAGGTGTGTCCAAACAACCAAAACAAATTATTTCATATTTGTATTTTTGCATAATGCAACTCCATTCCAAATTATTCAGACAATAATTCACATCATAAGCTGGGAAGTCATAAGCAGTTATACAATCGCTCTGTTAATGCATCTTTCGGATCAGAACTTCTTTGTATCACCAGATAGAAGGATTATAAAATACTGAAAATTGAGGAGAACTCGCGCAACCCTAACTCCAAAGATATGATCTAAGCTCCCAACTTTGATCCGAGACTAGACTGTTTTTGAATGTTATCTCTTACGGACGATTTCTCCTCGATAAGAATCCACAATGTCCAGTCAACAGGAAAAGTCCGTAGATGTGGTTTATAAGAAAAATATTATTGGTTTTTGGGCAAAAGCTACTCTTCTTCTAAATTAGCTTGTTTTAAAACATCTAAAACCTACAAAATCTAAAAAAACATTTTTTTCGGCCAAATACAACTATTAGGTACTGTAATTTATTACACATAAAATCATGTTATAAAATTTAAACAAGTTAATGTACTTTCTTAATGTATCTTAAGATTCCTATAAGATCATCGTGACTTTTGTCGATAATAGAACCTGGAAACTTAACAATTTAATGTGTGTAATGGAATTTCTCAAAGTTGTTGTAGTGTAACAATTTCTTTCTGCTAATGATAATTTTTAGGTTAGACGTTCTTGCCATTTGTAAATACTCAACTATTTTAAAGTAAAATACTAATACAAAAGAAATATTTCCTCTTGTGAACCTCATCCGAGGAACACGGTGTACACAACAATGTTACAATGTAGAGTATACAAGATGTCCCCCTGACTCCAACGATAGCAAACCTTCTTCCTCCGTAGACTGTTATTTTACGCATAAAACAGGCTGTAAAACTGATCTTCTAACGTATGGGTAGTTGATTTCAAATAGATCTAGAACAATCCACACAGTAGTACGCCATAGTGTAAATGTTGCTTTTTATTTTCTTATATATTTAATAAATTTTATGTAGTAACTGTGAAAATATAATTTAAAGCCTGGTTCACACCTTGTTAAAAACGCAAAAATCACTCTCAATACTTGTCCTAGATTTATTTGAAATCAGCTTTAGGATGTATTAAAAAAGTCACATAAGTCTTATTTAAGCAATAATTATTTAAATAAACGAAGAAACTACCACTACATTATTTACAGTTTTTATTATTAATTATTTCGATAAAATCTTAGGAACACTAACGAGTTGTGATTAACGCTAGCAAATTCTAGACTTACTTACGTGAAATAAATAGTCACATAACTCTTTCCATAATTCATGGTAGAGATTCATTCTTAAAACCCAGGCTCCTATTTACCAACAACCAAAATTAGAGCCAATATTTTCCATCTTTGGTTAACTTAAAGTTTATAAAGATTATTTCCCTCATATATATTAGCAATCAATCATATTTTGACCAATTTCAAATACACTGAAAAAAATTTGCTTTTAAATTAAAAAAATTGCAGGTAAAATTGGTAACTTTCAAAGTGCGCCAACAAAGTAATTTTTAAATTCAAAAGTAGCTCTACTTTTGAGAGTGTTTCGAGTTTTTAATTCAATATAGTGTGCATTTAAATCAAAAACTTATTTCGGGGGTTGAATTAAATAGTTTTATTGTTAATTTAAAAGTAAAATAAACGTTATTTGATTGGTAAATTGTAATTAATTTAAAAAATATGTTGGTTTGTATCAGGAAGTACCAATATTTACTTTTAAATGTAGTGTTTTTTATATGAACGTCAGGTTGTTTTTAATTAATAATATGATGTTTTCCTTTTACTTGTAACATTATTTTAAGTTAAATCTTTTTATTATTGAAATAAAACAATAACTTATAAAAAATACAGAACATGAAGATCTTGCTCATACATAAATAATTATTTCTTCAAAAATATTTTCTGGTAACATTATAGATATGCATCGGAGTACTTGTGAAAGAAGTTAAAGATTTTAATAATATATTAGTTGATGGTGATCCTGCTTCATAGGATAAGTAATCCTCATATACTTGCACTAATATAAAACACTTGTTACGAATTTCCTTCCATTTTGTGCGGTACGCAAAACAACGACTAAACTAATTTAACCGTGTGCACGTTTTAACGATATAAATGAAAATGCCAAATTAACTCAAATTAATAGAATTGCTGTCAAAGCAAAGTCAAATATCTTACCTCAAAAACATTTATTTGTGCATGTGACAACTTATAGTTTCATTTTAAAACCACGCCACGCCCACTTGAATTAAAACCTCATATTTACTTTAAAAGTAGTTATCATTTCTATGTATAACAAGAGCACGTACACTATAATTCAAATATTTTATAAATAAATCAAAATCAATGCAACTTATAATTGAGAAATAAAGCTTAAAACCTAATAATTTCAAAGCAAAATCAAATACTATATACCTTATTGTTTTAAAAACATATATTTTGTTTCAGAAGTAAAACATTTTTATTTTAAATACCACTCCTCTTGAAATTTAATATACCTGCATTTAAAACAACGCATTTGCAGCTCAAGCAAGGAATTTATAATTAACATAAAAGTAAAATGGATTTCAAATTAAAAAAATCCATTTAAAGTATGTGCCTGCATTTCTCTAAAGTAAATGCATTTGAACGTCGAAAGTAAGAATTTTTGTTATAAAAACTGAAATTGTTTTTTAGTGTAGAAACCATTGACAGCAGGTTTACATTGATTAAACCGAAACTAGCTTTTACTAAATTAAAGAGCACTGTAAGCGATTTAGAATAGGATCTGTTTCGGCATTTAAACTGTAGTTTTTAAGTATCTGTAAGTAGTAACAATCTGTAGAAATCAGATTCAATCAAACGATCAAGACCAGTGTGTCTGAGACAGTCAGTAAGTGAAAGAAATATTAAATAATATTTTAATTATTCTATCAAACTTCTCTAACAGGAACACTGTACAGAAGCAGTTACCGATGAGAGAGAAAGGATAATCCAAACAGATCACATGTGAATAAGATCGATTTAAAACAATATTTTACGCGCAAGCAG
Source organism: Agrypnus murinus (assembly GCA_929113105.1). Taxonomy (NCBI): domain Eukaryota; kingdom Metazoa; phylum Arthropoda; class Insecta; order Coleoptera; family Elateridae; genus Agrypnus; species Agrypnus murinus. The sequence continues at coordinate 198,189,053 of OV816025.1, forward strand.
ATAGCCAAAGTATATTTGAAATTGAAATCTAACCAGTGGCGTAACTACCGCCTCCGTAGACCCTGCAATACGAGGGGCGCAACTATCCGAAGGGCGCTGCTTGCGTGCAATTTTATTTCGTTGGGAATAGGAATTTTAAAACAAGCACTTTAGGTAAAAAACGTTATATAAAAACAGTAAAAGGGAATTATGGATATACACTGCTCAAAACAATTAGAGGATATTGTGGTACAAGAATATTACGTGTATAAATAAGATTAATTAAGTATTATAAGTAGTGATTATTATTTATCTGCTTTGACGACGACGCTAACAATAACTAAACCACTTTCGTCTACTTGCTTCGTGTTGTACCTGTAAGTTGTAATGAAATTTGAAACTTGTTTAAAAACTTCAAAATAAATGTGCTGACTTGTCAGATCAGCGACAACGGATTGATAATTTTTGGAGAAATGTACGGCTTTTCTCCAGTTTTGATCCGCCACCCGCGCATGCTGTATACCTTTCAATGCGTCTCATCGAGCTGAACAATAGTGAAATTTTGGGGGGGAGAAGTAGTTTTCAAGATAATCGCCAAAGACTTTTTGAAAGGGAAGCCATAGCCTTCCATGTTCATTTCCCCACCCTAGCTGAAAATGACAACACGCATGCGACCTAACCTAACCTCACCTAACCTAATCTAACCTAACCAGAACCTAAATTAAAACACGTATGATTGATAAACCTAGGTTAGGTTAGGCTCGGTGGGGTTGGGTTAGATTCGGTTAGGTTAGGTTAGGTTAGGTTAGGTTAGGTTAGGTTATGTTATGTTAAGTTAGGTTAGGTTAGACACTATTGTTGAGCTCGATGAGACACATCGAATAGTGTATAGCATGTGCGGATGGCGGACAAAAATCTGAAGTTTTACCAAATGTACAGGAAAATAGTAAAAACAATGGATTCGCCTGCGTTAAAGCTTGGAAAAACTATAATTAGTGTTAAATCTCATTAATCATATAAAACAAATTCGTTAAAGAGCTACAAGCAAATGAAAAGATGAACTAATGAATTATTATTAGTTATTGCGTATTTTATTTTTACAAAAGTTACCTACGTATAATTGTATATATGAGGGGCGCAAACGTAAGTTTAGCAGGGACGCGCAATCTTTCGTAGTTACGCCACTGGATCTAACGGGCAAAGAGACTGATAGACGGGTATTAATTCCTAATATTTCAAAAACGGATTTAATAATTATAAGAAAAAGAATTGGGTTACTTAGAATAAGAATTAATAGCAAATAACATATGAATGTAGTACTTAATAGGTGGCAAAAGAATTTTAAAAACAATTTCTTGGTAGAAAATCCGTCATAACAAAAAATATGCGTAAATGAAGCACCGAATTTATTTGGAAATCTACTTGTGTAGAGAATTGCATGCACTCATGCATTTTAATTTGTTACGCAATAATTATTATTGTCTACAGCTCCCCTTTTGTCAGTCGTCAATACAAACATGAAACATTTGAGTAATAAATGTAATCACCGGTGCCTATAATAAACTAACAATGTTGAAGTCCCACTAAATGATATGGGAAAACGATTATCATTGTGTTGATTAGCCGTTACTGCATGCTTTTTGAAAAGAGATTTGCCAAGAAAAGTTTAGCAACAAAAAAAATGTATATAAAGTCCCTATAAAAGTAATTAAATAAAACAATGATTACGAATTAATGAGATTAAACATGAATAAAATGATTAACGATCGTTGAACGTGTGAGTCGTGCGTAATTGGCAAACACTGCAAAAGAAGAAGACAGATAATGTTATTCGTTATAGTAAAACCTGAAATGAAGAAGTTAGTCAACCGCGTGATCATCACCTGTATAAGTAATACGACCCGGTGAAATAAAATACCTAAGTGCAAGATGAGTGCAAGTTTCACCTAGTTAAAAATTCAGCGGCGTACGCTAGGATCAACAGACATTCATTACTGATTTTACGTTTTTCTTAGTTAAAATCAGTCTGTGTCGCTACTGAATATTTCAAGTTCATTTTTGGTGTATCTTATTATGATTCCGGATGAATATTACATTCTCACTTTTATGATTTGTGATGACAAATTTCTTTATTTAACTGTCAGACTCTATTAAGATACAGTAGTAGTAGTAGATACAGGTAATACTATATCAATTATTTAATTTTATGTTGCATTTTAACTAACCTAGAATTAAGAAATCTCAAGCTCAAAATATTCTCAATCTTAAAAATGAACTTGAAGGTGCTAAGGGCGATCACGAAATTCTTGCCATGCCTATATTTGGCAGATAACATTCCGCTACCCTAATTTTAATAAGCCCTTATATGAAACAAAAGTTGTTCAGAGCGCTTAATTTAATGCACAATAACATAATATGGGCCGTGATCTGCTGTTTATCTAATTTTAGTGGATACCAGAAGCATTGAGCCTACATTGGCAAAGGTTTGGCTTTATTCTAATCTCCATTTCGTGGGTACTGTTGACTTGTCAGCCATTCTCGTACAACTTCTACTTTAACTGGTACAAAATCTTCCTACAAGTTGAGGCGCATTCGCAATATTGTTCTGCTGTTCGTACACGTCAACGTTACGTAGTGTACCGTTGCCATGTCAAGCCAAAATACGCATTTGCCATCTACATGTTTTTTTCAAATAAACTGGTTTTACGAATGCATTTCTCAGCATAAATGTGTTCAATTATTCAATAAGTCCTGAAGAAACGATACATACTACTGATTTACCTTCTGTACTGGTAGTCAACCAGGTAAGCACTTTTTTATGGTATTATGTAAACTTGATGTTAGGGTAAGGTATAAGGTGAAAAGTTTGGAGAAGTTATATAGCGTAACGAAAGAGTAGTGGGTAGTGCAGGTGAAATGTACCCGTGCCCATGTGTCCATAATCTATTTTCAGCATGACGGTCATACTTGGGATGTTAAGACGAGTCATTTTGCATTTTATAAAATAGACTGTCATTGAAGAAAACCTTAGAAACACAATATTATACAGTCTTCTTTGTGCAATTTCTTTCTTCGTGCGTTATACGTCCGCACCTATTGCTTGCAAACATAAGAATATACCATCTTGTATCCTATACAATCTGCACCGTCCGAGCAAAAGTAGGGTAACCCAAAAAAAAAGTATTATTCAACAAACATGTAATGATGGCTGTTTCTCATGAGCATAAAAATTGCGACGTAAAACATATGTATACATACAAGTAGAATACTGACTCTTCAACGGAAAGTTGCACTTGTCAAATCTTTCGCCAATTTCATAACTCTAATAAAACTCTTTCTTGATTTTTCTAGCAATAAGTTTTAGCTGTGTTAAGTAACCTTATCCATTATTAAAAGATCCTTGACTCGCGAAACCTCGGAATTGTTTCACAACGCCCTGAGGTTCCGTGGAACACACCTTGGGAAACACGGTACTAAGGAAATTAAAACGAACGTTTCCCTAATGCTAATGGATCATAAAATGATATACATACTATACATAGATACATGCATACATACATAGGTATTTCTCAGATCATGATACTCATGTTTTGTTTACTTTTCTGTAGGTAATTTTTTTTAATTAATTATTAAAAATTACATATAAAAATATGTAATATCCAAAGAAATTCAATTTTATCAAGCCCAGTTTATAAATTTGTGCCGTTGTTATATCATAATCAGCAGGATGTAAGCATTTTGTCAGCAACTTTTTATCAATTATCTGTGCAGTTACCCACTTACAGTCTCGGCTTAACATTAACACTGCTTTAAAAAGCTGCCTGGCATTTATTTTGTCGAATCTAATTACGACAGGAAATAATGTTAACATTTCCATATATTCTTATTTCATTTTTAAATAAAATATGCATAATAATAATTATTATTGGAAATTGCTAAGAAATAATATCAAAACTATGAAAAAAAACTCTTTTACTGTAGTATTTTGTATTCTGGTACAGCACACCTTCGTAGAAGTGAAATTTAATTGAATGTAAAGTATTTTTTCCTTATTAATTATTTATTAATAATTACACAGGAAGTATGTTATTTTACCTACTATAGTTTGTTTATATAATGATGAAAGAAATCGATACAGAATAAAGGAATCCGGTTTTTGAATTATTCTTTTTATGTACATAATTTACATACGTAATAACTTAAATCTTTTAAATTTTACATAACACATGAAGAAACTTTATCTCAATGGGGAAAGCCAGACAAAAAGATTATAAACTGTTTTCCGGTAAAATATTAATTCTTTGAATTTTCATTCTTGCCTCTTTCCCCTCTTTGCAAGCACTCACAAGTGAGAAATATTTCCTGTTTATATTAGTGATGGGAACTTGGGTGTCGAGTGTCGTGATACTGTTCGTGGTCGTGACACTTGAAGTGTCGCGACACTTCGTGTCGCTCTTATTAGAGTGTAATTCAAAGTTGCTTGATCATTCTTACAAAGAAATTAAAGGCAGATTTGTTGAACTGGCCAACAATCATTGAATGAGACGTACATCTAAAACTATTTTGTTGTAGATTTTTTTAGTTAAAATTATAAATTCATGAATTATTTGCAAAACATTAATTTAAAAGCCGAAACCTGAAAAGTTGACGTGAAGCCTCCGTGGTTCAATGCCAACGGTGGCTTGCTAAACTGCACGGGCTGGTGGAATGCAAGATCGAACCCCGTTACAAGCATAACTTTTTTAAATTTTATTTGTCATTAATCTTTAATTTAATAACAATTTAAATAATTTGTTATTATTCTTTTATTCGAAAAACGTACAAGAAATAATAAATTAGAAATGAAAACTGACGATGCTTTTTCATACTGCATACCACAAAAACCAATTTTTACAATATTAGTTAATTAACACTCAAAATCCTGAAGATTTAAATACATTTAAAGTTTCAGTATTGACAAGTACTTATTTTACATTTTATTTATTTTAATTTGAAATGAATACGTAATGAGAATTCTTGAATTCATGTCTTATTAATTGGGTACCATTATTTTTTATTTGTAATGTATTATTTCTTGTACGTTTTTCGAATAAAAGAATAATAGCAAATTATTTAAATTGTTATTAAATTAAAGATTAATGACAAATAAAATTTAAAAAAAGTTATGCTTGTAACGAGGTTCGATCTTGCATTCCACCAGCCCGTGCAGTTTAGAAAGCCACCGTTGGTATTGAACCACGGAGGCTTCACGTCAACTTTTCAGGTTTCGGCTTTTAAATTAATGTTTTGCAAATAATTCATGAATTTATAATTTTTGAAGAATTGGGATTGTTATTAAGGGTAATATTTTTGGACAGTACGTTAGAATATCTTATCTATCGATTGCAACTATTAATTTCACCGACTTTTATTCGAGAACGAACTATTTGGCATATTTCAGATTTCCCATACTAATTTCCTATAGCAAATGTTAGAACGAACACGGTGTATAAATAATTTAATGTCTTTTAATGTACTTAATGCATAAATATATAACCATAACAGAATTTACTCATATAATTGTTTTTTAATCCATAGTTTGCTTATGATTTATGTAGCTATGAATCTTGACTGCTTCTCGTTTCAATTGGATTACATTTACACTAGCGCGTGTATGATGTAAAGGCGAAGTGTCGTTAAAGTATCATGAGTCGACACTTCTGACGTCATAATGGTTTCGACTCTCAAGTGTCGTGATACGCGGGTGGTGTCGAGAACCCATCACTAGTTTATATAGTTCATTTCAGTGGCGTGCTGGGCTGCTGGTACATCGCGAATTGTCCGATTGGTTTGACCAGAAAGCGTAAAATTGTATTTTAAACAAAAAATTCTCACTTCTTTATTTTATCTAGAATACATTATTGTACTTGAAGGTTCCGAATATATGGACAGATCCAGTTCCATTTTGGTTGCGACTCGAGATATACGCTGGATTCAAGGGTATTAAATATATAAGTACATGATTTGATACCTGTTAATCAAGTTTATTGTTCAATTCAATTGTTATTAACTAATCTGCAACAGTTATTGGTCTCTTATGTTATATTCTAGATTTTAAGTAAGTAACGACACTCGCTATTTCTCTTTACCGGCTAGATTCACAAAGCTATTTCATTCTTATACTAACTTTTCTTTCTTGACGGCCATCAATTACATTAACTGCACTGGGGATCTCCATTGCATCTGCCTTTTGCTATTCTTTTCATTTTCATATACATATATTTTTTTTCAATAACCATATTCGATTAATTGCATTATATACCACCTTCACGATCTCCATTGTGTATTTATTTTATTAATCCTTTTATTGTTTTTCGTAAACCTTTGTACTTGAGAATATGTCCCATCAAATTATCTCTCTGTAGAGTTCATTCTTTTTGTATTCGTTCCAGAACTTCATCGTTTGTCTTTATTTTTCTATTCATTCGTCCGAAGTACTACATTTGAAATGGTCCAACCCTCTTTCTTTCTCAAGTTGTCTCTCGTTCCAGATCTTCAGCAATTGCTTTCTATTTCCTAGCGCTAGAACAATTCTGTCTGATGCTAACTATTTCTTCTTATTAAATATACACTTTTCTTGTTGTATATGTCCCGTGAATTCTTTAATTTAATTTCTAATTATGATTTCGAGGAACCGGAAATTTTCTATAATTTGATTATTCACTCTAATACGTGTTGATTGTGACGGTGACACTATACGATTTTTGTTTTAGTGCTATTTACTTTTTCTGTTTTATTCTTGTAGTAAGTGGATCATTTCATGCAGAGCGAGTTGGAGATCCTGTTCATTTTCTACAAGTAACGCGATATCGTCTGCACACCTTAACATCTTTACTTTTTTGCACGTATCTAGTGTTTTTTTAATTTGACGTCAACGTAGGCTGTGAATAGTCGATTGTGAATAAACCAGAAAATGACATCTAACCTCACTTTTGTAATTTTAATTGAAAATTGGACAGAGGTTGGATTTGAACGTTTTGACAATGACATTTATTAATACGATCAAGATCCGTTCACAATCAACTACCCATAGCCGCCTTCGACGTCAAATTTAAAAAAACACTCGATAGTTTAATTCCAATGTCCATTTCTATGAAGTTATCTACTGCCAATTGAATGTACAGATTGAACAATGCGGGTGATAAGGTACATCCTTGACTGACGCCTTTATTGATTTTTGCTTCTTAATCAACATCGGCACTTTTTTCCATTGCTACTCTGATTGCTATAATATTATGCTATGCTCTGCCTTCTCGTATTCCGTTCACGTTCTCCCCCCCTCTATTTTCATTTACTTCTATTCCCTTCTCTAAGCCTATGTTTGCCTGTGTTTCATCCTTATCATATAATTATTCAATGTTTCTGTTCCATCTAGCGGCTCTTCATTCTTAATTCTCAAATAATATTTTCCCTTGTAATATCTTTCACTCCTTTACTCAGCTTTCTCGGCTTTTTGAAAAACAATTTTACTGTATTGTAGATCACTATCCAGTTTTCCCTCTTTCAAAAGATTGTTTATTCCAATTTTCTAGGGCCGGTAGAAATTAGCAGTCCGCCATTGCTTTTATTAAAAACAGCTTGTATGTATATTCGGGTGGTTCACCAAGTAATGGTTAAAAATAAAGTTTTTAAATTTTATTCTCCCAGGGCCTCATTTTATTCTACCCTAATAAAAACTATCAGAGACAAGATTTTATCCAGTTTGGTCAATATTTAGGGGCAGCTCAAGCATCCTAACGGCTCGTTTCTATCCTGACGGCTCCGAGTCCCCCCCCCATCTAATATATGGGTATTAGCCGCTCAAGGTGGAGGTATCATGGCTGCAGCACCACTCATTTTTGCCCAATTGTCAGGGTGGACTTCCTTGAGTCTGGGAACGGCTTTCTGTGCATGGCAACCACCTGTAGAAGAAACAGGAGTTGGTCCTCATCCTTGGTATGATGATCATTGAATTCCTGAATAAGTGCCACACCCCTCTCTGCATTGTCATTGACTGCTGTGAGATGGCCAATGATGCTTTTAGCCTCCAAGAACTTAGGATTCTGCTCCCAAACCTGAGGAGCATCTTTGAGGAAGCTTAGATCGAACTGCAGAGTATTCAAGAACTTTTGAGAATTTGTATTCCAGTAATAAATAGTGGCCTGCTTCAAGCTTTCGTCGTTTCTCGCACTTCTCATTTCCTTGCTGCTGTAACATTGCTTCCACCATGGCTCTCTTGGTATTAAGGGAAACATTTGGGTCAAATAGACTCAGGATCACCAACTCTTCAGAGAGGTACCAAAGATGCTCCTGGAACTTGGCAATTGTAATCATGGAACTGCTGGAGAAGGGGAAGGTCATTCAAGGGAGCAGCTGCAGCAACTGATGCAGTAATCCAAGCCTTTAGGTATATCCTGACTGCAAAGATTGCTGCCGAAACATCCACATCTTAAGGGAGTAGAGGACTTTGGACATCCAGCGGGCATGATGCATGGTTCCTGGACGTCTGAAGTGGTAGCGAGACAGGGATGCTCCAAGAAAGAGGATAGAAAGTTCTAGGAATTCCTTGAGTCATGTAGCAAAGTGGATGAGTGATCTTCCAATCTTCTGCTCAAGAAGGACGCAAGCTCCTATGAGGTGACCAGTATTGGAAGCTGTGTCAAAACACATTCCAAAGACATCCTTGGTAAGATTCCACTAATTGAGATGTTTGAAGACTGCAGCTGCTTGTTCTTCCCCAGTTCCTGCTGACAGCTTTGGAACTCCAAGCAACTGGAGTCCTCAACTGATGGCAGATGAAATGATAATAGGCAGACGATCAATGTTCTCAGAGCCTAGGAGATTAGGAAGAAGCTTTCCATCCCAGTGAACAAATGATGGAGTAGCCGTAAAACTATCTTTCAGCAGCTGAGAAGTTCTATTCTGGTTCTTCTCTCTGTGTCTCTTGACAGAGGAACAGCTAATGTTGAGCACATTAGTGTCATGGTCAAGACTGGCTGCTGTTTCTACAATGATGTATGTTGCCTTCCTGTCACTTAAACCATTTCTGTCCAGTGCAGCAGCAAGACCTGGAGTCACAATGCTGGAAGGACGCATCCTCTTTGAATTTTTAAAATAATATTAAAGTATATATTGCATTATATATCAAGCATCATACATGATACATTATATTATAAGGTATTTATATGCAATATTTAACGTGATTCTATGTGCCCAGAAATATTGACCTTGAGCCACCCTTATATATTTATCAATCCAGCTAATGTTTGGCAAATATAAGTTTTTTTATATGGATATTCAAATGAGTCCCTGGGAGCAAAGTTTTCTCAAACTTTATTTTTGTGGACCACCCTAATGTATATGTTGCAGACACAACTCGAATTAAGACAAAGCACGGTTTGTCTAGACAAAGTCCGAATTAGTACCCACCTAAAATGCCAAAAGTCGAACGCAAGAAGTTGAAACTTTATTAAACATTTTACACCTAGTACAACCTCACCTAATAATTTGGGATTTTGCATATACTAGACAAAACGCGGTTTGTCTTTAATTGTCTTTTGTCTGTAACATACCGTTGGTATCTCTTGAAAGTATACACCAGCTATTGCGCAGATGCCACGCATGGTTGCTATGAAACTGCTGTTGTAGCCAACGTGTCAATTGTTAAAGCATGATATATAAATATATAGTTTTTATGTTCGGACCTTATCATTAATTAATTGTGCTAGAAGCATAAACATGGTGAGAATATTTCATATCTTTATTACATATAATTTGCATTTAAACGATAAGAAATTTTGTTAGCAAATATCCTTTACTACTTCACACACACAAACTTTACATGTCTTTCGTGAGCAATGGACAGAGTTTATATTTACATTACGTATCCTGAACGTGTATGCCATCAATGAAGCCACTGAAACAATAGAACTAAAACTACATTTTTGAAAAGTTTATGTTGAGCTAGTATATTTAAATAATTAATTATTTCATTAGGCTGGTGATACCATTCTATAAGATATATTTTCAGCTATATAATAATTTTATATGAGTACGGCAAAATGGTCATTACATGGTGAGGCCCATCTTGTTGTAACCACATATCGTCCTGTAATAATAGTAATTAATTATATATTGTTGGCATCTGGGAACGAATTGGTCAACATCGTTAGTATGGCAGTTACATCTTGTTAGATAAAGAGTGCCAGAGAGTGTTAGACATTTTAGAAGCTTTTGAGATATACAAACACAAACTCAGGGTACCTTTAATGAATGAACAGATTGAGCTCAGTAATTCTCCGTTACTGGAAGTGTTAGATATTTAATTCTGATTATTTTTATCTTTTTATTCTAGTTATCAATTTTTTGTATTTATCTTAGCGACGTGTTTGTTTATATTTATATTACCTTTGATAATGACAGCTTAGTTGTCGAAACAATATTGTCAGGTTATAATTTAATAAATACTGCGAAACTTTTTATCAATCTAAATTTACAAATAGTTCCTCACATCATTTATCATATCACTAGTAAGGTTATTTTTAACCTCAAAACGGGGAATTCCTTTGTTCCTTTTTTAAGGAAAAATAATATCTAGTTTGTGTAAAGTTTAATATTGTTTTCATTATGTATGAAAAATTAATCTAACCATGTAGCTTTGGCAACATTGGATTTACGCAAATTAGTTACAAAGGACAGAAATAGTAATTTGTTTGACACCTTTCCTTGTAAAGACTTAACTACTTCAGACATTATTAGTGACGGGGCAGATAAAGTATAATCTACAATAAAGGATGTTTTGAAACAATATGACTTACTTTTAATTATGTACACGGGATGTTTGTAAAGCACTAAGCATACTTATAACAACTTGCCACTACATTTACCATACCACAAAGAAAGAATAAGATAAAAAGTTTATTTTTTCCTAAATATGTACTTAAGTTTTATAATTTCATATTTCTATTATTCATTATTCTAACAAGCGTTCAAAAAACCTGTGGTCAAGTTGGCTGGTGTTTGCATTTGTCAGTTACCGTATGTCGTGACTAGAGCCACAGCTGGAGCTCTAATGTCTAATGTCAAATGTCAAACGTCATTTTACCTATTTTCATTTATTAATTAGGCAATCCAACGACCTGTCAAATCTAATTCCGAATGACAGTGGTTGGCACACATGTATGTAAACCACCATTAGAGCTTGCGTGGAAAGAGCATTTATATTCGTGTTTTCTAGTTAATTTTGTTGTTTGTTTTTTCTCCAGTGTTTTTAAAGAGCTTTATTATTATTATGCCTGTGACTTGTATTGTTGTTAACTGCGGAAGTCGACGCGATCGTGACAATATGTCGTTTTATAGAATTCCTGGCGTACTGAGTTTACCAAATAAGCCACATAAAAATGAGTTGTCGAAAACACGCAGGGCCTTATCGATAGCTGCTATAAAGCCTGATGATTTAACCGAATCAAAGCTAAAATATCAGAGAGTCTGCAGCAAACATGTTATAACTGGTACCTAAGTTTCTAAATCTTTATGGAAAAGTAACCTTCTTCAGCGTTTTGAGAAAGGAAATTTTAGTGGTTTTAGTATCTAATACATTTACTATTAATAGGGGAGCTTGCCTTATTGGAAAATACCTAAAAACAAAACGATGGTTACACAGGTAAACAAGAATATAAATTGTTAAACCTACCTTTCACCAACATCTCAGCTGATAATTTTCGAAGATATTCTCTGTCCATTATACAAAAATTCAGTTTATTTAATTGAAAAACACACCAAAATACTTAAAAACACGATCAAACACTGCAACACCAACAAAATAAATGCTTTGGTTATGGAGCCTGTCGCCATGTGTGCCAACCAACGTCAGTTTTGTTGACATTTCTACCACGTGGTTTGGATTGCCTAATTAGTTCGTAGCTTTCTGACATTCATAAATAGGGTTATGTTCCAATTGTAACATATAAGCAAGCATATAAGCTGCGCCCTATGTTTGAAACTTTTCCATAGGCCACTTGACCACAGTTTTTTTCGAACACCCGTTATCTAGTACATAAAATTTTAAAACAGAGCTTAGTCAGAAAAAGATTAGCACAGCGTGTCATCCACTTGCCACCTGAAAATTCAAGCCTCTGGGACGGATTTTGCATTAGTTTTTAGAACCTTTCTAAAAATTTACTTTTTACCAAAGAGGTGCCAACTTGGTTGATTTCGGTTATTCCATATATTGTGCCAGAGTAGATTTCCCTGTTAACGAAGACTACCAAGAGAAACACGTGTAGATAACGTGATTTAATTATAGTGGCGAATCGGATGTCAAAAATTTGGCGTGAAGGGCATGAATCATTTCTACGTCATTTGATTTGTGTTCCATTAATGAAATAGATGATTTGGGAGTATTAGTACATATCCTTTATTAGACTCCTGAAAAAGTTTATTCTAAACATTATAATGTGAGTTTCAATTTTTTATTAAATATATAATTAAATGGCATGGATTGGCTAAGAGAAATCAGTTTTGGAAATCTTCACAAAATTCTCATGACGTTCACAATGATGATGGCCAGGAATCGACAGCAAAGTTTACAACTGTGAATACAAACCTTTTAATTTAAAAAAGGTAGGGAAATGAATCAAATTATTTTTTATAAAACAACACAAAGGAGCATTATACACATTACACCTTAATTTTTAAATTTGGACATGCATAAATATCACATTACACGGATGCTAGATGGACTGCCATACCCATGTAATTAATCTACAACTAAGTGGAGTGTTCAAGTGACAGACTAGTGCTCAAAACCATCAAATTAGTATTTATGGTAATGCAGCTGCTGTTTTGTTTTTCTTCTGATGGATTTCCTTCTTCCTATTTTTCAGTCTCTTCTTCATTTGTGCGGTTTTTTGCTCCACTCACTAATCTGTTGATACGTTCTTAGTTGGTCGAAAATGGTTCGCACCATGGTTAGGCAAATATCTGTCAAGGTAGGAACACAATTAGCCCTTTAAGATATAGATGGGTGCGGGGGATATAGATATAATTGTGTAGGATGTCTATAGAAATCACCAACAAGCTGCAGTAGTGAGGTTCTGGATCAAAGATAATAAAACCAAAAATATGTACCAATATAGATTTTTACTAAAACCAGTAAACTTTCCATAACATCTTTGTTGGGTTCCACTTAAAAGTGATGTCGTTACACAAAAACGTGAGCTCGTTTTTGCCCGGATCTTTTCATTTGTTTTGATACGGGATTTGGATGTATCAATTAAAAAGGGGAAGTTTTTGTAATGATTCTTGAAAACTCATTTTTTTCGCTGAGATTTCGTCGTTACAAGATTTGTTTTGTTTTAATCTTACAGCAAAATAGTAGTAGTAAAGTATAGCAAAAGCACAGTAAGTACAAGTTCAGCTGAATCAATGTAAATTCTTACTATTTTTAAATTCTGCTACTGTGATTTTGAGGTCTGAGATGCTTCATGCTTGGGTTTGGAATAATTTATTGGATCCGAGTAATATTATTGAAGAATAACGAAAGACAAGAGATAAATTTGGCACTTTGGAATTTCGTAGAAATTGATTCAAGAAATTGCCAATAAATTCTCTAAAAGCTATCCAATAATCCTTTTGGCCTTCAGAGGTTGTTAAAAGTGATATTCATAAAAATATAAAAGTTCCATGACATTTTTTCACACTATACAATAGTGTATTACATTACAAGTCATGAAAGTGAAACTTTGCAGAAGAGGAGGCTTATTGAAGAGTACGAGGATGCGTAGCATCCGAGTATCTCTTTAAAGCCTCCGAGTCAAGCAGAGACACTTTCATGACCAGTGATGTATTATATTTTTTCTGAAATCGTTTTTCAAAACTAAAAATAGATTTAAACTGAAAAAATATATCAACATCAGAGTCGTATGAGAAGTTAATATCCATGACAATGAATCAACAACAAATCAAAAATATTTTGTTGTATTTGATTGTTAGTGTTTTTAATTATATTAAATAAACGTTTCATAAGATAAGTGACGATTTCTAATTCAATTGCAGTCTAAAAATGACAGATGAGTCTTGTAAAGTGACAGGAGTCTTGTAAAAATCATGAAAGTGACTAGTCTTTAAAGTGACACTTTCATGACCAACCTGAGTTCTGTCATGACAAGCTTTCTTGACGATTTCAGAAAAACTTATAGAAATTGATCTTCTAAATGATTTTTATCTGAAGAGATCATCAAAACTTCCGGTGATTAAAATGTGTTATTACATAGAATCGGCAAACATAAAAATTGGTCGCCTGAAATTTATTAAATTGGCCTTATTATTTCAACCCGATTATCTTCGTCCTCTAGCGCTCATCAAAACCTTGTTTCACGGGTGAGGTCAACATCTATTATTCAATTTCTATATTTTCAAATTGATTATCTTCAATGTCCTTAAATGGTGCATCCTGTATTCTTTTACATAAAATGTGAATTGTTTTTGTTTTTTAATTATTAATAAATTGCCTTTATTGTACAAAGAAAAAAGTATTACAAAAAAGTTACTATTGATTCATAATGATCTAGGGCAGCAAGACTAATATGATTATATTTTATACTTTTCTTAGTGTAAATACGTAGGATAAAATAATGAAAAATGGCATCATATTAGCCTTGCTGCCTTAGATGATTATGAAATCAATAGTTCGTAATTAAACTAATTAAACTCTAGTATAAAAGTAAGTGCAGGGTCTCCTGGCGAAATCTAGCTGAAGGCTACTTACTCTATTAACCAGGAGACAGAAAATCGGTTAAAAAATCGGTTGAAAGATTTTTATAAAATATTTTTGTTTGAAAGGTTTCAATAAGAAACAATTAAAGATTTATGTCATTTAACTATTAAATACTACTACTAGGTACTATCTAACTCATTTACTTTATTTAAAATAATTAAGTATTAATAAAGTATCCTTTTGTTCGGTCATTATTCTTCTCAAGTGTATAACAATAAATTATTCAAAACAAGAGCATGATGGATCACCCACATACATTACTTACTATGTGTTTAGGGAACAAATTTTTTAAATCGCTGATAGGGGAAGAGAAGACCTCAGCAATGGCCTCCAAGATCACCTGAACTAATTAAAATTAATTTTTTATGGAGTCATTTAAAAGATTGTTACCTTCAAGTGCAAACCACCGTAGAAAAATGCAAGAACGCATTAGAAATGCTTTTCGAAGGATTACTCCCAAGGTCCCGTGATATCAAGAAGAGTGGTGACTTATTTTAATATATGTAATAATATGTAATGAGAAGTAGTATGAACAATATGAACATCTTTGTAATTCCCTTTGTAAGCCGGATCGAGAAATTAATTTTATTTAATAGTTTTAACGCTCAAAGATAACCATGGAAACATGAACACAAAAGAGGTTCGCAATTTATTTTGCATTATGTAAAATAATATAGTATGTAACATTTAAAGATTTGAGAGAAATCGATCCGAAGATGTGCAAGTTTAATAGTAAATTTTGACAACGCTGTACACACCAAAGTCACAAAACTTTATTTTCCAAGCTTTAGTAGAAAAATTCACAAATGGATCATTCTTGTGAAAACGTATATTTGCATGTCCAAGATGGTTTTTCATCTGAATCTCTTCATTAGTGATAAAACTTTATACAATTTTTTAATAAACATTGCATTGCATTTTATTCTTCATATAAAACATACTATTAAGACAAACATTATACTATTGAGAAAATTAGGTCACAAATGGAAAATTCAGAAATTTAATTGGTTGGAATTTAACAGACTTTGAATTTTATCCAATCATATTTCTAGATTTCAAATTTAATCACAATTAAGTTAATCAGAGTTTAATCAAGCTTTCTGAAACCGGAAATTTATTTAATTGGGTATTTACTCAAAAGTTAAGTATGCCCAAAAAAAGGTAGTCTAATCTAAAAGTAAAGAAAAAGAGTGACTGTGGCAGTGGATAAGCATCGCTAATGTGCTTAAAATAAATGAAGGACAAATACTAGCTGTTCTACTACAGCATATTTCTTTTTTGTGATACCCTGTATATTTAAAAATAATTTTCAATAATGCGCTTCTGCCTCTGATTTAATTTAGTTTTTGAATTAAGTCTCTAACTGTTGTAGAAAACGAAGGAAATAACGAAGACCGGAGTTCAAGTGCAGGACCTCGTATATAACTTTTGATGAACGCTGGACGTCAAACTGTTCAGTCAATCGCTTTTAAGGTCATTTAGTAATGTTCAGTAGGAAAATTTTTATAAGTCAGTGTAAATGCATAGGATAAAATAATAAAAAAATAGCATCATATTAGCCTTGCTGCCCTAGATCATTATGGAACCAATAGTAGATCACCCTTGATGACCTCTAGAGGTCAAACGGATCATTGAATCGTTTCTAGGATTTCTCTATATGCTTCTAGGTATTTCTATATGTTTGCAAATTTACGAAAATGTTATTTTATATTTATATGTACCCGAATTTTAGTGATTTATACAGAAGTCAAACGATCTATCGGATAGCTTTGAGGATAGTTTAAACATTGTTGAGTAGGTCAAAATCTATCATTGTACATAGTTTAAATCGACTCATACGAATGATAAAAGTACCATATTATTTGTTCCATGTCTTTTTTGACAAGTTCTCAAATGTATTTTTATTGAAATCATGGAGACTTTTGCCCATGTATCATTGTTGAAGCTGATACAGCGATAGATAGTTATGCCTTTGAAGGAAAGGGTTTGCTCTGCTAAGTTGACACATACAACTTGACTAATAATAGTTTTCAATTTCCTGTAATTGGATTTATCTGTTGGAAGCTTAAATTAAATAAATTTTTTGTTATTAGTAACTAGTAATAAAACAGATTTTATTCCATATTTAATATAACGAACTTGTTCGGGGTTTATATCCTACAGAGTGGTCCCCACTGCGCGGTGCAAATTGTTAGTTTAAGCGAAGAAAAGGCCAAGCAACTTTCTTTTGCTATGAAAACAATTTCAAGGTTCGTACCTACATTATTATTATTATTATTATTATTATTAATTAAATGAATTTAATTTTTAAAGATTAGAAAAAACGGCGGTGTTTGCTATTAGTTACATAACAATATGTAGGAGCTCGAGCTAGACCTATTAATTGACATAAACTGCAATAGTTTATATTTATATAATATATTTTTCTTGTCTTAATTAAAGTACAATATGTAAAATTATTAAAATAATATTAAATCAATAATTTCTTAACGTCGTTATAGGTTAAAAAATCACATTAATGGCTGTAACCTCTAAAAATAATTAAATTAGTATGAACTTTCTATAATTGCTATACAAAATAATGTATGTACATATTAATTTATCAATCTTATTTCTTATGTTGTCATGCGTGCCTGTCATTAGGTAGGAAATCCTTTACAAGTGCGGTCAAATCAGAAACGGATATTAATCAGAGCTGTTTTTCATTTAATTGATAAATCTAAAGGTTTCGATAAAAAATTAAACAATTACTAACAAATCTAAAAGTAGAAGCTTAATAAAGTAGTATAATAACGCGAGAGTGAAATTTTATCTGTACATTTCAAATTCATTTGTTGCGTGACAAAATAATTTTACACGTCCACAAGGTATATAATCTGCCAGAGAAAAACTGCAAAATAAATATTGTAGGACATTAAATTAATTAAAATGCACTCCATCATTCAACTTAATTAATTAAACCAAAGTGTATGCTTCTACCAATTTTTTAAATTAACTTTTTCTTCTAATTACCCCTGAATAGTTCTTTTGAAAATTAGTCTTCTTTGTCCTAAATAGATTGCTTGCTTCTATAATAATAATAATTAAACCTTAATTAAATCAGAGCATGTACTTTTGATATATGTATGCGCTATAGAATATTTAATTTGTGCAATATAATATAAGTAAATTAGACTAACTGCATTGTCAAGAATTAACAATACATTTTCTATTAATCATTTTTATAACGATAATAAAAAGAAATTATATTCAAATCGAATAAATAGAGCAAATAAAAGGCGTTTAAAGTGAAATCTTTTTTATGAATATGGAGGAGTACATGTTCATAGTAAAAGTGGTAGATTAAACGAAGTATCTAGCGTGTAATCATAAAAAGTAAAAATCAATAATTAAATTAAATTGATCTTTACTATAATAATAACCACTGGTAGATCTAAATCTAAACATATTTTACTTATTCTACTGATGATTGATGTCAGTTCCTACGTTTTGCAGTCCCGTATTCTAAAATTTGCAATAAAGCCAAGGTTTATTAAAAAAATTCGTGTTAAAATGCTTGCCGCAGTAACGTACCTGCGGTAGTTGTACATCTACCTATGAATACCACGAATGTGGTTGTCGACTTCAAGCACCTCTACGCATACCAAGTTTCATCTAAATTGGATCGTCAGATTTCCAGCTATAGTAAAAATACAAAATTTAACAGTCTTGGAATCGATAGAAAAATTGTCTAGTAGTGCATTTTCCTAAAAGTTACCGTGTCAACATGAAATTAACATACGACTAACACAAACAATAACAGTAATATCGCGTTAATAATCTTACTAAACAAACAGGTTAATTTGCTGTGAATATTAAAATTATTTTGTTGAAGTGACAATTAGAATTGGCACAAGAAGCTACCCAAGCAGCATTTAAGTAGCAGTAACTGAGATCGGAACTTTGATTGAGTAGTTGTTACGTAACTACAACTAAATTTATGACTTTATAGGTTTAATTTCTTCAATTCGGAATATTTTAGTAATTGTGTAGTTGTTTCTACTATTTATTGGAACTATGTAGTTTCATTACTTCTGAGTAACTATTAAAGTATGTGGAACGGTATTTCCACTTAGTATACTTACTTTAAAGTCGTTGCAACTTCAAAGTGGTATTATGATTGTAGCAGTAACTTGCCCGAAGCTACTTTAAAGTTTTTAAAACCTTACAGTAGTATTGAATGTAAAACTTACGTTTTTGCTACCCAGAAGAATCACATTAAAGTAATTTTTCGTAAACTACTCCATCTCCATATTTACTTGTAAAATGTTGGATTAATCAATAATCATTAATCAATTTGCAATTTGTTATGATTGTTAATAGATGTACTATATAACCTTCAATAAAAATAACAAATTGTTGCCAAATTGTGCCTTAGGGATTGTTATGTATGTAGGTTGAAGTTGGCAACATTTATTTGAAGTGATGTAACTAACCAATCCTGGCCCGTCCTCTGGGCGAGCGTCAGTAACACTTGAGTCGGCTTGGAGGATACACGTCTTCTACACTCTATGCATTGTGTATGTAATTCGCCCTGCTCACTCAATATTAATAAAGTTAATTAATGACAATAATTGAGTATCTTTTATTTAAACACATAAAAGAACATAACAGGAATAATATAAAAATGGTTTCTAACATGTGTATCAACTTATAAGTATTTCGTGTATATTTAACATATTTTATTAAAGACATTTTTTTACTAAAAAATATATTTATTATTTTGTTATTTTTCGATCTATCATCGTCATGTTTAACAGAAAAGTTGCAATGGTTTATAATTTTGGTGTACTGGGATGACAAACTAATCAAACATTTCATCGCTCTTTGTATTAAGTACGTATTACAAATAAACTGGTAATTCATTTTGTGACACGATCCAGCATTATATAGTATAGAATATGATAGAATATTTGTTAAGTTGCAAGAGCAAGAGAGAGCAATCACGCGACACGATGTGTCAAAGAGAAAAGAAGTTCCACGAAAGTAGCAATTACTACGCCGCTATGTACCTGCTACCCAAAAAATTGTTCCCCATTTTGGTTCCAAGCACGTAACAAATCGTAGCAATTATGTGCTTGTGACTACTGGCAAAAACTTAATAGTTCCACCGGTAGTTGCTGGTACGTAGCGATGACTAAAAATGCTGCTTGGGTAATTAATATTTTCTGGTAGTGCACAACTCTTACTGCAGCAGATTCCAATTTGTAAAGTATACTAACAAATTTTCAGCCTTTGCTAAATTTGATAGAGTATTTGGTATTAGTATTTCATATAATATGCTCACTTTAACTAATTGACATTGGAATAAGTTCGGATAGTCCCCACTTCACTAGTAGATCTTCCACTTCTGTTTCCATTATAATCCTGTAATGTACTTATTAATTCTTATTAATCAATCCCAATAAAACTGTGGTGCTTTTGTTTGGAACCAAAAATCTACGATCAAATATAGTAAATGACATCAGACTTGAACTAGGGAATACACGTCTTACTATATCCGATTATGGAAAAAGTTTAGGCTTAGGCATTGATACCTCTCTCAGGTTCAAGAACCATGTAAATGCTCTGTTACAGAAATGTTACCTACGTACTAGGATGTTATATGCCAGCAAGTATATTCTTAATTTTAAAATGAGGAAAAAGCTTTCAGAAACATTAGTTCTATCTCTGCTAAATTACTGTAACATAGTTTACTACCCCTGCCTTGATAAAGCAACTCAGCCCCAATTACAGTGTGTTCAAAATACGTGTTGTAGGTTCATATTTAATCTGAGGAAATATGATCATATATCTCAATATATTTTACAATTAAATTGGTTGAAAGTGTCTAACTTATATCAGTTGAATCTTCTCGTTTTTCTGCACCGATTATTTAAATCCCAAAATCCTCCATATTTATTAAAAAAACTAATCTTTAGAAATACTATTCACAATCGTAATATTAGACGTACTAATGTCCTTACCATGCCACAACACACAACATCTATATTTGAATGATCTTTTAGATATAATGCAGTTAAACTGTTTAACTTACACAAACCGGATTTGTCCGTCTCTTTACAAATGTTTCGCAAAAGAACAAAAAGCATATTGTTAAATCAACAAAAATAATTTTAGCTTATTTTTCTAATTTCTAATTGAATGCACTATTTACACTTTCATTTCAATGTACCTACTTCTATTTTTATATATATATATATATATATATATATATATATAATATTTAGAATGCAAATTCATATAGAAAAATTTATCGACTCTGCTGGGACTCGAACCCAGGACCCTCCACTGTCTAGGTGGTATCTCTACCAACTGAGCTACATTTCAACTAAAATTCGAGTCCCAGCAGAGTCGATAAATTTTTCTATATGAATTTGCATTCTAAATATTATTTAATGTAAAATCATTATTCAACTTAACAAAAATTAATTTCAACTAAAATATATATATATATATATATATATATATATATATATATATATATATATATATATATATATATATTGTTTCTTTTTTTTATGCTTTCTGTGAACTGAAAAGGTTAAGAGATAAAGAATAGCTATGTAGCTAATCTTCGCCTTTTCAGGACAAATGTCTGTAATAGGTACATTTGTTAAATAAAGACGATTTATTATTATTATTACTGCAATTATAATACTCGTAGTACTATTAATAACACGAATACAGGCATTGTAGAGTACAATTATTACGAAAGTATGACATTTTTTGAAGAACGCCTTCTTGTTACACATAACATGCAATGTAACATATAGTCAATAATCGCCAGACAACTAAGACAAACTGCAAACTTGCAAACAAGGGACAACAAGGAACGTAACGTCCCGAGTCCGACACGACCGTAATCGACTGCCCGCCGATTGAGCACACGTGTGATAAAAAGCTAACAAAACATATTTGCCATGGCAACTCATTAGTTTGTTTCCACAACATAAATAAATCTGTAATTACAACGCTTGTTCTACCAACAGAAACTAATTCAGTAAATGAGAATTTGTTAGCAAAGATAATTTAAATATTTCTTAGTGTATTTTCTCTCAACAAAATAATTTGTTACAGATACAGAGAAGATTGGTCGATGCTATAATAAAAATACTAGTAGATATTATTGCACTTAGCATAATATAATTTTTCACAACAAATGACTTTTGTTGTAAACCATAAACCATTTTCGACGAACAAAAAGTTCGTGTCTGAATTCGTCTGTCTGCCTGTCGGTCTGTCGCCTTTTTCCCTGTTGACTTTTTGGAATTTTATAGTACATCAAATTCTAAGAAACTTTTAGTTGAAATATTTTTTTGTATCTCTTCGGGAAAGTGGTCAAAATGACCACCGAAAATTTCGGTAAATTTTTGAAAAATTAAAAATTTTGTATTTTTTAAAAATTTACGAAAAAATAAACATTTTTAGCAACTTTTTTTTTCTTTTTTTTAACGAAAAATTTTAGGACTTAGAATTTTAGTTTTTATGACAACTAATGTGTTACGTGAACATTAGTTTTCAAAAATAAATTAGTTTATTAACATGGGTAGGAAAGTCTTATGATCAAGGCCGTGCAAGTGACTTGCGCGGGAATTACAAATTATGGTTCATGACTAGACATACGAGATGGCGATGTTGCTTCTACTGTCGATACTGTCGATAAAAAAGGTGGTAGAAATCTATTGCATCTTTAAAAATTGCTGGCCGCAATTTGACAAGATTGACAAGAAAAACCTTGTGGTTGACAATGTCACATTTTTATTAGTTTGCTATTTAGATTTTATGAATTGCGTGTATATTTGTAAAATTTCTATTTGTGACTAAAAAATTGTATTTAAAAGAGGAATAGAAGTGTTCTCGCATCAAAGAAAAGTAATTCGTAGTTATTGGTTTATTATGAGATTTCTCTACAATCCCCTAAGACACTATAAACAGATGGACTTTTATAAATCTTATAATTGTGTTATAACCTAGAAAAAAGGTCTCTTAATTACTTTTGTGCATTTAAACTTGAAAGCGTGGATGATATTTGAAAAATATAGTGTTAGCCATAGTGTTATAATGTAATTGTTCCGTCTTCATGTATATAAAATAATTCAAAATCGCGCGATCCAAGAGAGCGTTAGTCATTACAAATTTTGATGGTAAAAGACACGTCAAGTCAAACCTAATAAAAACCCTCGATATCAGAGTATAGCAAAAAGTACGTTGATCATGTACATATCTCTTTGAAGAAGGCTTTCTGTGACCGCAATTTATGATATTTTAATTCAGGAATGGTTGACCAATTGTTGTAGCCTCCGCCAACTTACATTGACAAAATCGTTTGGAGCTGCAACCTACTTGAAAGGAATTTGAAGTGTCCCTTTTTATGGTAAACGCTCTTTTGGTAAGTCAGCCATTGCTTATGCGCAATCAGAAGTTCATATTATCAAATTGTATTATTGTAGCAATTTGCATTATCACCCCACCTAGTTGAGACTATCTTGGAAGATCCTTCGCCAATCATTTTATTAATTATTATTTGCATTGTATCTAATTCAATACATGTTTTATAAGTGCATGGTTCCTTTTGTTCCAATCGACATTCTATTTTAAGTACAAACAAGAATACAGTCCTTTATTATTTGTAGTATTATTTGCGTATCCGCGTCCAGCAAGGATATTAGGTGTGAAGCCATATCTTTAATGTTGGTATGTAACTTGCCACCCCTATGTCGGTTCAGTAATAGGTAAGGTAATCTTAAATAAAACTACTTATGGTGTCAATCATAGTAATTTATTAACATATTAAATGCAGTTTTCTGTTTTTTACTATTATATTCCTTGTAAAATTTAAATTTATTTTAGTAAAAGGAAAATGCCAATATATTATATTGGCATTTTCATTTTAATAAAATAAATTTATATTTTACAAGGAATATTACAGTATAAAACAGAAGACTTTATTTAAAATTAATGTAGTTTGTGACTAGACCCACGAGATGGCGCGGTTCATTTGAACGAAATAGAGTCACTGCATCAGTCACCTAGGCCAGCTGGTCGATCAGAGTACCGCAAACCGTCGCCATATTGTGGCAGAGAAGGGTGATTTTTAATAATGGACAAATTAAAACCACGTTTTACGTGTTTGACATATTAGATGTTTGATCTTTCAGAATAAGAAAAACCTTTTAAAGTGAACGTGGATTTGATTAAATTTCATACAGAACAAATAATGAACAATTTCGTGCTTCGTTTGCCCCAATATGGCGGCGGTTTGCGTTACTCTGGTCGACCAGCTGGCCTAGGTAACTAGATGCAGTGACTCTAGAACGAAATATATACAGCGACTTTCTTATCTATAAGTATATTTTATCTATGTTTATTAAGTATACAGTTGTTTTTGTTCGTCATGGCAATGCTAACCTAATCTAACCTAACCTAACCTAACCTAACATTTGTAAAATAGGTGTAAGAAAGTAATGAAATCAAATTTTTTGGTTAATTTAGGCAACTAAACGTAAAAAAGGCACTTCAAATAAGTTTTAGGCAAAAACAAATAAGGATAAAATTACTCTTAATTAACACAAACATCATTTGTATAATAAGTTTCATTAATTTGCCTTCACAAATAAAAATAGTCGATTTTGGTCTTAATACAATACTAAGACCAAAATCGTTCCATTAATTTGCCTTCACAAATAAAAATAGTGGATTTTGGTCTTAGTATTGTATGACGGAGAGTTGGCCCGGCGGCGAATCGGCTGGCGGCGAAGCGGCGGCGGCGAGTCGGCCGCGGCGAGTCGTCCCATACCGCTATTTGTTCCATATCTTCGTTCTTCTGCTTTCATCACTATAAATCAGATATTTTCTGAGAAAAACAACATTCACTTCCATTATCTCTTTTGGCTCACCACATACTGTTTGCGACTATTAGGACAGGAACATAAACAATAGGAAAGGCATAAGCCAGCAGCGTGCCGTGCATACGAGACAGTGGAAGCAGTCCCGATATGACGTATGCGCTATGACGCTCGTACACATTGTGTACGAGCGGAATCGCGCATACGTCGTATCGCGACTGCTTCCACTGTTTCGTATGCACTGCACGCTGCTGGCATAAGCACAAATCCAAGACTATCCAACTTTTTGCTATGCCTAAAAATATGTGCTGGTCTGGCTATTAAAAATAAATAAACAGCTAATCTTTGAGTTTTTTTTAAATAAAAAATTATATATGTATAGTGCAAATCGAATAGTTTGTATATTGGATCTTGTTCACTGTTGAGGAGGTGCATAGACTTGTTAAACAACAAACGTCGGCCTGGAGGGCAAAAGCTACTGTTCTGTTCTTAAAATGTCTCAAATATTTGGTAAGGTGTGGTAGGTATGACCGGTCTCTCTTATAAAAACAAAAAGAACCTATACCACACCTATTATGAAGATTAACATTTCAAACACATCTCAGCATATGGTAAACATCACACATCGACCGATCGCTATAATGCTAATGATTTTTCTTTTTTGTAAATGGTTAATCAAATATTACTTGAAGTAAATATAACAGATACTTATCACTGTATAAAACCGGTCGAAAAACAATGTGGTCGGCCGTTGTTGGTTGTGGACAATCAAAGACCGTCTATTCCTATTCTGTCCGAGTTCTGCCTACCTCATCAAAATACATTTCCTTGTGAGAGCCGCCTACACGTTATTGGTTTGAGTCTGAGGACTCTTGAGGTGCAAAAGCGTGGTCGCCCCCGTGCCATACTTTATGTACACAACTGATAGGTATCCCGATAATTAACAATACAATCCTAGCTATGTTCGGCGCGGTGTACTTACTAATTCCTGTTCTTCTAATTGCTGTACGAATACACTGTAAGATAACACACCACTTACCCAAAGGTCAACCTCTTATTAGAAGTCGTCTAAGGATAGCTGCAATCAACCGACGTAAGAATGAAAAATTATTGAAACATAAAGTGACGTCCTTTCCAATTCAAAATCGGTGTGCAAATATAACATAAGGTAACGCACCACTTGTCCAAACGCTAATCCCTTAGAATCCGTGTAAGGGTAATTACAATCAACCCCCAAAAGAAAAAAATAATTTAAACGTGTAGGCGTCGTCCTTTCCCATTCCAAATCGGTGTGTGGCTGCATAGTACAGTAACATACCCGAATGAAGAAAATAATTTAAGAATATGGAATCGTCCTTTCCAGCTATTGTAAGGTAACACACCACTTGCCCAAAAGTAAATTCTTCAGAAGCCGTCCAAGGACAGCTACAATAAACACCTGAAGAGGAAAAAATAATTGAAACATGAAGGCATAGTGTTTTTCAATTCCAAATCGGTGTGCGGATACATCGTAAGGTAATACACCACTTGTCCAAAACTTGAGACTTGAAAAGCTGTGTAAGGGTAGCTGAAATCAACCCCCGAAAAAAACTTGCTGATATTTTCTATTCCTGAAATCTTAATTGACGATTTTATTTTACTTGGTAATGGGGAATATGTGAGTCGTTTTGTTATAGATCACTACTAGGATATTATAAACAAAAAATATGGAAACCCTTACCAAATCATATCAGTAGCAAAAATTGTCAATAATATTTGCTGACGACTTAACAGATGTTTTTGTCAATGGAATTACATCTACCTGAAAAGTTATAATCATGTCAATTAATAGACAGTTTAATTATATTCCGAATCAAACATCCTAGTCCGAGTGCACTTTACTGATAACAGATCCGGTGGAAAACGAATACCTGTTGGAAGAATCTTTCATTTTTAAATTTAAAACATTACAGCCTGCAACAAATATTGACACTACGAAACGGAAGACATATGAACACTTAAACTTTATGTATCTTATAATGGCCAGTAGCTTATAATGGCAACAACCTCGATATTATTAAACGTTATACATTTTATTAATTTTTATAACAAAAATTCTTATTTTCGACGTTCAAATAAATGCATTTACTTTAGAGTTAAGAAAATGCAGGTAGATTTAAATGTAATGGCTAGATTCTACTATTGTTTGCTACTTTCAACTGATTTTGAAATAAATTTAACTTTTATGTTAATTATAAATTCCTTGTTTGAACTGCAAATGGGTTCTTTTAAATGCCGAATCTTTTAAATGCAGGTATATTAAAATTCAAGGTGGGAAGTGCATTACATAAAGTAATATATATTATCTTAAACTGTTATAAAACTTGTGTAGTAGCTACTGAAGTATTAAATGTTTTGATGAATATAACCTATCCTGTAAAATAAGATCACCATCAAATAATATATTTTTCGAATCAATAACTTCTTTCACAAGTCTTTCGATGCATATCTATAATGTTACCAGAAAATGTTTTTTAAGAAATAAGTATTTATAAGTAAACTGTTTTATGTTTGTTTATGTAAAGATCTTTACCTTTTATTTTTGTACTAGGTGTGTTGTGATGTCAATAAAGCATTAATAACAGTAAATCGTTTTTTTACTGAAAAATACAATATTATTCAATTCATCAGTGCTGCATTTAATGCCATTAACTTAAAAGGATGTCGCATTTAAAAGGAAATGCACTCTCTAAATAAATGCAGTATTATTTTAAATTTAAAAAGAACATTAATTGCAAAATGTTATTTTTAATAGAAAATATTCCTACTTTCCAGCGGAAAACAGCATATTATTAAATTAAAAACAATCTGACATTCATACAAAAGCACTGCACTAAAAAGTAAATATTGGTAGTTCCTGTTTAAACGCAGCAAATTCTTTTGAATGAATTACAATCTGCTATTCAATTAACGTTTATTTTACTTTTAAATTGACAATAACACTATTTAAAGCAACCCTGGAAATAAGCTTTTGACTTAAACGCACACAAAAAGATATTTTTTGTGTTCAAATAGAAAGTAAGTATAATATTTGACTTTTTAAAAGGTTTTTGTTTTAAAGTAAACTTTTATGATACCTGCATTTTTTTGATATTTTTTAACCAGCATTTTGGTAACTTTTTAAATCTAAAACTAAAATGATAACAGGACGGAAAACCTGAAGCATGTTTTTATTTCTCTATCTGCAGAATTAATAAAATTTCCAATTTCCAATGCTCCAAGGCAGTGGCGTAGCCAGAGTTGGTGTCACCCGGAGCAATATAGATGATGTGACCCCACTCCCACTTCAATCGAAAATAAACATTTATATTATAAGTCTAAGTATATTATAAAGTCTATAAATGTACTAGCGTCTAACCCCCAAGTATCACTAAACTAATCCTGAACTTAACGCATGCGTTTTGTGCAGCGTCTTGACTTGACAATTCGATAGGATTATATTATTAATTACAGTTCTGATTAGAAGTAGATAAATACATAATAAACTTCTTTTAGTTAATGATTGCATATAGATTGTATAAGTTAAAAAAACAAACGGCCAAATCCAAATTAACGTTTTTTCAAGGAAAGTCATAGTCATTACCTTTTGGTTTTAATAAAAGAAACTTTAGTAAACTTTAAATATTTATTTATTATAATGAAATAATGAATAAAAAATAAATTTTTATCACTGCATGTTTTTACAGTGGGAAAATCGCCTTCGCTAATAGGTATTGTTTTTGTTAAGTGCTAATTCCAGGGCGATGTAACTCCTATAATAAAATCTGTATAGATAAAATAAAAAATAATTTTTATCACTGCACGTTTTTGCAGTGGGAAACAGAAGAAGAAAAGATGCAATTTAATTTCTAAAGCCAACAGGTGTAGATATCGGAAACATTGCCCTGCAATTAATACTTAATAAAAATGATGCCTAATAATAGTGAAGGGGATTTTCCCACTGTAAAAACTTGCAGTGATAAAAATATTTTTTTATTGATTATTTCATTCTAATAAATATTTAAAGTGTACTGAAGTTTTTTTTTATTGAAACAAAAAGGTAATGACCATAGTCATTACCTTTTCAAGGTTTTATGGTTTTCAAGGTAAAGTTGTAACTTTACTTTGAAAACCCATTAATTTTAATTTATACAGTCTATATACAATCATTAATTTAAAAAAAGGTAAGTATGTACCTACTCCTAAACAGAAGTATAATTATTAATATATTTAATATTTATTGTAACCCGTAAAAAGGAATGATAAAATGGTATAGACCATACCCCAGACGCCCAATTTGGACTATTCGAAATGGGTTCCTGGAATCTTTCCCGAAACGAACGAGCGCAAAATAACGCAATACTTGTTAAAGTTCATTATATCTTTAATATTACACTAAAAATGAATTAAGTTATTGAGCAATTATACATTTGTAAGGTAAAAATTGTCTGAGTTATGTAAATTTATATTATGGATAGTGATTTTAACCAGTTCAATGTAGTAGAATTACTTATATTTTATAATTTTACATAATTACAGGGCATTTTAAGAACAAATAGTAAAACTACTATTAATGTAGGTAAAATTAATTTTTGGGTAAAAATACCGCAAATAATATGGAAAAGTTAACTCTTTCCCAAAGTAATTTTACCTCATTTTTTACAGTGTAGTCAATCAGATTTTACATTAATAGCGAGAAACGACTAATGCACTAGCTGCCCTCTAACGGCATTTTGTAGATATTTCTCAGAGTAGAAATCTTTTTCTGATCTTATTTTTAATAAGCATGGAAATTGCTATTCGATATGATTGTGGTGGTGATTATCGTTTCTTAATAATTCTTATTACACTATTTAAACATAGGCAAGCGAAACGAAAATGTAAAAAAACACTTGAAGATAAGCATCATCTAAATTGTAGAATTAGACTAGGATAATCGGCCCTACGGGCCTAAGCACTTAAGTATGATAGAAATAGCATTTATCGATTTTTTTTAAAGTAGGTCAGTATTTACATGACCTACATAAATCTCCAATCGATTCTCTATCGATAGAGCACATATTAGTACCAAATAGCACTCAATAGCACTAAATAGTACGATAGAATCAGCATTTATCGATTTTTTAAAACCTGACCTACTTTAAAAAATTTTAAAAATCTTTAAAAAATAGAACGCGAGAATGGGGTTCGGACATACTCACACACATACAAATCAACTTTAGTAGTAGTTAGATGGTAATGCCTCACAATGGATTTACCAAAGCCAACAAATACATACATATGAACCACAACATAAAAATTATGAACCACCGGCCGTTGATACGGCTATTATGGCATTTCTTCTTCAATTGTGGCGTCTTGCTTCCTGCAAATACACCTTGACAAGATCAAGCCATGGCAGAAAATCAAAGCCAATATGGTATAGGCCATTTGGTCTTAATTATAAAAAGACGTACAGGTTAGAAAGGCTAATGAAATCTCGAGAATTTTACGAATATCTGTGCGTAATGATGTTTTAATTCTGGTCTTCAATCTAGTTGAATAAACCAACTTTAAATTTTTAGTGAATATTTGCTGCCCCGCGAGGGGCACGTTTTGCACAATCCTAAGAACGGTTCCGATTGATGTATCCTAATCGTCAATGGTAACTTAGGCATTTGTTGTGTACAGGATGCATTAATGTTAACATATTAAGAAAAACGACTTCTGTTGTCATATTTGCATTGTAAAATCCACATTTAATCCGTAATTAACTACTATACAGGTAATCATTAGAACATGCTTATCAAACGGTAAATAAACAAGAGAAAGAGAAAGCGTGCAATCGCATTAATCACAAAAGGATGTTAACTTATTACTGATTCGAAGAACCGGGCAATGTTCAGTTAATGGTTGCCCAGGCTCATAAAGTAAAATTTCAAACTGACAGTAATCTAATCTCATTTGCGGCTTGACCGGATTCTTTTATATTGAAATTTTACGAATAGGGCTTACAACAATAAAATTCTACTGTACGAAATTTCTACACCTTTTTCTCATTCCACACGAATAGTGTTCGCATGTATTATAGATTTGCAGAGTCATCATTGTTTAGATTTTTATCAAATTGAACTAAACTTATGGAAAGTAGCCTCCGGTTCAAAAGTTCTCATGGACATAAAGTCCAAAAACCCATTGTTTTCCCACCACAGGCGTTAAGTTTTGTATTTTGAAATCGTTCAAACTTTTGAAACTAACTGAATTTTTTTAGTAAAATTAAATTTTATTGTGATCTTTTTTTATATTTCACAACATTCACATACACGTTACTTGAGTGATTGTGTATCAAGCTATCAAGCACAATTAACGCTCAAAAATACACACGAGATTTAAACTTGACTCTATTTTGGAAAGTGACTTTTTCGTAAATCTTACGTTTGTAAATAGTTCAAAACAGCATTTTTAAATATTTTTAATTATGGGTGTGGTGAGTCTACAGGGTGTCTTAAAATAAACCAACAGTTAAAGAGCGTCAAAGCCACAGAAGTCACTCTAGCTTGATTTTTTTTTATTTGTAAGAAATTTCTCGCAATACTTTTTGCTAATACGGCCATGTTGTATTGTGCATTACGTTTAGATTTCCACCGGGTTATCTTGTAATGAACCGGGTTACCAACCTACTAGACGATCACGGCCCATATTACCCTACCCGTGTAAAATTCAAATATTTAACAAAACGGAAGTTGACAGAGCACTACCAACCTTATCAATGACAAACTTTATAATAATAAATATAATGAAAAGAACAAACTGGATCCTACGTTGTGATTTCTTTTTATAACATGTGACCAAGGTTGATAACGATTGACTTACTTCATAAGGACGGAGAAAGAGAGAAAAACACAAATAAAAAACAGTTAAATATGATTGTATTATTTTATTAATTTATTCTTAATCTTGAACGAGAGGGGACCGATTTAAACTGATACAAGATAATAAAAACCCCCCTTGAAATTTATGCTAGCCCAGCTTAAATACGTACACACTTTAAGTTTAATAGGCGATCAAATGATTATTTAGTTTAGTCACAATGAGCTTTAGATTACAATGAATATAGTAATTCACTAAATTAATTTATCAAGTTGATACAGTTGTGTGTTTATATAAGATATTTATAAATAGTCAAACGCAAATCTCTCAATGACATAAAACATCAAAGGTAAGTGAAATAGAGTCAATAAAAAATATTTACATATAAACTGGAAAAGGTAAACGTGCCAGATTAAAATAAATACACAAGGACTACTGAACAAAAATCATATTTGACATAGCAACAGATACGTTGTGACCATACATTTATATATACATAAGTATCAGAACACGTCTTTTGCAAGATATAGTTTTACTGTCAGCAACAGGAACGATTACCTAGATAAGCAAGCAAAGCAATAGGCACAAAGAAATAACATAACATATAAAAAAATATATAAACATGCAAGTGTACACAAAATAAAAGTTCGAGGTTTCTCTTTGTACACGCCCAATCAAATGAGCTTAACCGTGGAGATTAATACTCTCTCTAATAATAAAATCAGTTTATCCCCAGAGAAATAACCAACTGTTTCGAACCAGAAGATTATTCCGACATGTTTAGTCACAAAGTAAAGCATTTTGTTAGGTTAGCAAAATTCAACCTAAAAATCAATAAGTACTGACAATAAAACACATAACAGTAGTAGTCGTATTCAAATACACGAATTACATTCCAGTTAGCAACAATTATACTACAAACATTATTAAAACATTACTTTCTAATAAAATTTACACATCAAAAGGACAAATTTATAAATTATTAAAAAGTATCAAACGAATCTGTTAGATTTAGTTGCCGTATAGATTTGACTTATTCATAGTTTCAAACGAGAGATTTGGGTTTTAGATTAATTAAATAATATAAAAATCACATCACACAACTAGAATCAACATAAATTAAACAAATAAAAAAGTGAACTTACATGAATAGAATTACTTTAAAAGCAAACGATCAAAAATGGCTACCTAATTCTTGTTTATATTTCATAATCATCCCTCTCTAAAAACAAAAAAGCATCGTCCCCTAACAACAAAAAATTAAAGCTACCAACTTTATAAAAACTGAAAATAAACATTCCTAACAACACAAATCAAATTACCAACCCCGAAAAAACTGCAATAAACATCCCCAACATTATATATTTAACCAAGTAGTTGTTAATTTCAAGAACAATTATATCTTTTGCCTAAACCTGTATGTAATAACCTAATAACACAACTAGGTACATTGATTATTATGCAATTTGTTTTGTGATTAAATGACTTGCTACAGCTACTTTGATAATTTTGGTTGACTGTAGGTCTGACTCAGACAACTCAGAGAAGAGAGAAAACAACCAATGAAGCTCCTTGATCATAAAATAAATTGGGAGCATTTCAAATAAGTAATATATGAAGTAATCAACGCAAGAATATTGCTTAAAGAGATAGAAGAATTAGAAACATTGCAAAGATTGTGTAACTACAATAATACGAAAGCGTCAAAGAAAACTTATACAACCACATGCACCATTCCTACCCATAAGAAAATGCAATGGAACATGTGCCAAGATAAATTGCGAAAAAGTTGAAATTTTTCAGAATACTTAGAAAAGGTATTCTAGCCACTTAACAATTAGCAATGAAAACAAAAGTGATGAAATTTAGACATTTCTCAAATCCGCTCAAGAACCTCCAACCCGAGAGTGAATCAATAGGACCAATTACACCAAAAGAAGTCAGAAATGTTATTAAAGAAGATCTCAGCTCAAAGAGGGTATCGAATATATGACCAAATCACAAGCTATATTACCAAGAAAGCGGGCAGCTATGGTGACAGATCTATTCAATCAAGCAATAACACTCAAGTACTTTTCTGCTTTATCGAAAGTAGCAGACGTCATACCAAATGGTCCTGTAATTGACAGGCCTATCAGCCCTTTGCCAATCATGTTTTTGAAAGACTACGAGCAAAAAAGTTAAAGGAGATAATAACATAAAAGAATTTATATCAATTCAGCTTTAAAAGGAAGAATGCTACAATCGAACATATACATTCATGCCAGGTAGATTTTTTATAGGATCTGGCACAACGAATTATTGTACAAACTTAAATCCTACCATAAGTAATATGTTTATGTAATCCTCACAGTATATGATATGAAAGAGATTTCAGAGTTGGATACGAAAGAGAAATAACAACGGAATATCCAATAAAATCTGTTGTTCTGCAATACATCGTAGATCCTATCTTATGCAAGGTGTCTGAAGCCACCCAGAATATACGAAATTAAAATGGGAAAAATGAATAAGATCAGAGCTTGCTGTGATAAGCTTGCTGTCATAAAGTTTTTCATTGCGAACTTGCTTAGAATATAAAACTGTAGGAAGGAGCGTAACTACCGGCGCAATGAGTTTTAAAAGCGACGGATATGATGTCACACTGACCGCCATTAGACACCATCTAAACTAGTTTTCTCTCAAACTCCGACAAATACGAAGAAGAGAATTACATTTCATAAGTAGAAGTATTCGATGGTTTAAAATATTAAATATAAAATTTATATTCTAAGATTAATTTCAAAATACGTACTATGTTTTAAAATTGAGGTTATGTAGTTTATGTGCGCATTTCGAGACAGCGAGAACCGCCAATAGAAATATGTCAGAGACCCCATCCCGGTCGCATGTGGTAGATGATTATGTTCCTTCCTAAATTTCTATATTCTAAGAGAATTTGTAACCAGTGAAAAGTTTTGGTTGGCAAAGATCAGCAAAAAGATGCATCAGCTACAGTACAAAGATGAATATTATTTTTCCTACGACCACCTACGAAAGTTTCATATTTCGCACAATTTACAGACTTCGAAACTGCCACTTTTCATATGCCTTGCTAAAACTTTACAACACATGTACGGAAAGTTGTCTTTGGAACGTGTCATGAAAACTGTCTTATGAAAATATTTACTTATGCTTTGCAAAATTTTCTTCTAAATATATTGATCTTTTATCTACATGATGTCGTTTCTTTAATATTAAGTAAATGGTAATTTAGAAGTTTTTTTTTTAATTAACACAATAATTTGCCTGAATCTACTGTTACATAACCTTACTTTATGTAAGACCAAGGTACAAGTAACAGGTCTTTACATTTTAGCGATGTTGCAACATTTTTTATTCTAAAAAGTAGTTGTAACTCTTTGTTAAACCAGAAATATAATTGTAATCAACATTATAACCTTGTCTATGTTTATTTAAATAAATACTTACAATATTTTCTTACCCTATATAGTCCACTGAAATAGTCGAAAAAAGGAACTTACGAAACATTCTTAGTAGGCAGCAAAAAGCTCGGTATAATCACGCATACCGAAATATCGCCAAAGAACTGTTTCGCACACTCATTTTCAATACAGCAGCCAAATGGTGGGGGGGCAGTCGACCCCGAAAACTGAGATTTTTACTCACCACGCGCCCCCAACAGATCCCAAAAAGAAATCGTTGCCTGCCCAAAATACTTAAACTACTATTTGACTGGACTACTAACTACATTATGCAATTACATTAACAGCCTTGGTAGTGTAATGTCTGGCGTGCCGGACTTTCACCCAAGCGGCCCGGGATCGACTCCCGGCGCTGGCAGATCTGGTTAAGGTTTTCTGCAGATTTCCTTAGCTGTAACACAAATGTGGGATTTGCGCTGTTCCATCAATACGTCGGCTGCAGCCGCACATTGGGCCTACATAATAATAATAATCGCCCCATTATAGCTTCTGGGGCCTTGGTTTAGGTTATGGGTTGTAGTAATTATTATTATTATTATTATAATTATGA
Organism: Agrypnus murinus; assembly: GCA_929113105.1. Classification (NCBI taxonomy): domain Eukaryota; kingdom Metazoa; phylum Arthropoda; class Insecta; order Coleoptera; family Elateridae; genus Agrypnus; species Agrypnus murinus. The sequence goes on from OV816025.1 coordinate 198,224,615, forward strand.
AAAGACCTTTTTTGTTCAAACACCTTGATGCAATCTCCTGGATGGTCCAATACATAAAATTCTTATTGGTTAAATATCAGCGTGTACAGAGATAATGCTTTTGATATTAAATTTGAAAAAAAATTTTATATAGTAAATAAATACAGGTAGATAAAATGCGTAAGTATAAGAAAATTCGTAGGATCATAGAATTAACAAATTCTGATCCTAATATACAAAGAATGTATGTATTATATGTATATGGAAAAATAAAAAAATTTTATAAAAAGAAGATCCAAGTTAACTGATGTGGGACGTTAAAACAAATTGATTTATCAACGCTATAATAATATATTAAATTATAATAATTGTTATAAAACTTAATATTGCTGTTTTCTTGTGTTTTAATTAAATACAATTGTACGAAACTAATAAAAATTTAAATTTATTTTTATTTGGTAATTCGTGAAAATTCTTTGTGGTCGTAGGAAGAATAGTGTACAAAACACATTGCTTTCAGCTCGTACGGTCAACATTCCCACTCATACGAAATATTCCACTTTTCACACTCGTTATGTAATATATACTATTAATGTTTCTGGAAATATTCTTAATACAGTGTCTGCCATAAAGTTGGATCCTTGTGGGGAATTTTTTTAATATTCTGCTTAGAAAAAAACTTTGTGAGGCAATCACTCCTGCTTCCAAAAATACTTGAAATACGCCATGTCAAAGTTGACAGGTGACATTAGGTATCTGTCAAATTCGCCATTGTTTTCTAAAATCGGCGAGAAATGACCTTATTTGTTAAAATATGAAAAAAATTTATTAAGAAACAATGTTTCTAATGGCATTTTACGTTCATATGTCATCGAGTTTGAACGAGATATTCCGACATAAGGAAAATTTTGTTTTTTAACATTTTTTTCATACACCCTGGTAACTGATTATTTTGAAATCATTAAAAACGCTTAAAATGAGTAGAAAAACAACAATTGCGTAGCATATCTTGCTAATAATATTGGATTGTGTAGGTATTTTTGACCAATATTAAAATTATCAAGAAAAAAATGGAAGGTTCTGGATTATTTTCCAATTTCCAAGAAAATAACTCAGAATTTTATTAATTTTTTTTTATTAAGCCACATTTGAATAATACAGGAATTGTTGTAATCATAATTTAAACAACTTAATACTAAACTACTGCTTAAAACCTTAATAATAAGAGATTAGTAAAATTGTGCTTATTTCCTTGGAAATTGGAAAATAGTCCATTGTGTTTTTTGATAATTTTAATATTCATCAAAAATACCTACATCACCCAATATTATTAGAAAAACTGTTTTAAAGCGTTTTTTATGATTTCAAAATAATCAGTTACCGGAGTATGTCAAAAAATGTTAAAAAACAAACATTTTCTTATGTCGGAATATCTCGTTCAAACTCGGTATCTGAACGTAAAATGTCTTTAGAAACATTTTTTCTTAATAAAATTTTTTCAAATTTTAACAAATAACGTTATTTTTCGGATATTAAAAAATAATGGCGAATTTGACAGATACCTAATGTCATCTGTCAAATTTGGTATGACGTATTTCAAGTATTTTTAGAGGCGGAAGTAATTGCCCCGCAAAATTTCTTTCTAAGCAAAATATTAAAAAAATTTCCCATATGGATCCAACTTTATGGCAGACACTGTATAGAAGGAAATTCAATAAACAGAGAATAAGCTATATAAAGTTGATGTCTTAATAAACATCAAACTTTTATTAAACATTTACATGCAGGTAGCGTTGAATAATTATTAAAGAATTATTAATTCTATTGAATTATGTCAAGAACATTAAGACCGTTTTAAATAAAGGATTTCCTTTATAAATCACACTTTAATACAGTGCAGTGACACGGCTTACAATTAGTTCCGTGACATTAAAAGGTAATTAAATTAACACGATTTAATTAAACATGGTAAATAAAAATAGTTGGTAATTACCGAAATTGGAATAAATAGAACACAAAAAGTTGAATTAAACGCACAAGATAGTATCTTGTATTTCTTCTTACTGTTCTTTCTTCATTTATGAAGAATTAGCCAAAATACTAGTTAATTTGGGGGTTTTCATTAAAAACAACTCTTTGAAAGTCCGCATTCAAAAAAGAAAACAAACCTTTGTTTTATTTACAAATTTTGATAACCATCAGTTACAGTTCAGGGAATATTTTCATTGCCGTGTTTACAAAAAAGTGTACTCACTTTAATAATTACTACAAAAGTTTTTTATTTAAATTAGAAGCTTTCATATTATTTGAATCACCATTACTCATCATCACAGATGTAATTAATCATTTCGTACACGTATTATTAGTTTCATATCATCATTTACTGCTGTTTAGGATGTTAATTTTTGTTTAACTTTGCTTTATGGAAGGAGAGAATTAAACCTTCAACAATATCCAGGTTTAACATTTTAATTCTTTAATGTTCTATAATTATTATCAAACAGAAACGGGTAATTAGTGCAGCTGACTACCTGTTTTAGATGACTTTATCAACATTAGTATCGAATAATTTCAACAGTTAATTTGTTAGCTAATTATTTACTTAAATTAACTAGCACAGGCTTATTTTGAACGGTAATTCGTTAGTTCTTAATTAATTGTCTTTTATTTTTTTTTAAATTTTTAAGTAACTACCTATTTTGAGAAAAATGAATTGTAGATTTAGGGACTGTAGTTGCACAGTCTGTACAAGCAGTTTACAATATTGCTATAAATGAATTTTCGATTTTGAGACAGGTACTAATACGGTAGAGTGCAATTTGCATCAAATTATGACTTTTGTGGGACTTCAAGGTAAAAATGTATAAATTACATAGAATTGTAGCTTTGGTTCTGTAGATTCTAAAACTGCAACTTGTCAAAAAATTCTATGGTGCAAAAAGGCACTACTTAGAAATTTCGAGTTAAGTACGTAGATGGAAAATAGAAGATACAAGCTACCTCTGTAATAAGAAATTATGTATATTTTTGTACAGATTTTTGTTGATTTTAAAGTCTTAATAAAAGCTTCCGTTTGGAAATGCAAGTAAATCCCATAAGCGCAAATTAAGGTTCCACATTTATGCAAATTTTCGTTTTCCGTACTTTTTCCACCGTTTCTAGTACTGCACAAATTTTAATTGAATTCGAATACTTTTTACTTTACACCGTTTTATCTCGGAAAATGTAGCATTTAACAAAAAAAAGTATTGTGAAATTGTAACCACGTTTTTCGCAATTACGATGGTCCTTGATTTATGAATTTTAAATAAATATTAACCAAGATATATAATAAAATATAAGATACCATTCATTGTGTCGTCCCACCGGCGTAGGTGCTCCTTGCTGAATCATAAGCGTTCACATCTTTCGTTTTACCGCGCCTGTCTCGCATGTACATATTTATTTGTCTCTTATCATTTACTAATAAATTTTAATTTTTGTTTTCTGCTTGCAATTATTCATAAAAAAGTATATTGTATAACCAACAAAATAATTTGTCTACATAATTAGTGGTAAAGTTACAAATATACATACACATTAGTATAAGACTGTCATAAAACTGTTCTCCCAAAATGTTTTTGTCACTCATGCTTACTCATAAATTTAACAAAAACAAGCAGGAAAAATCCAGAACAAGGAAAGTAAGAAAACAACCAAATTTACCGTAAATATATACATTGTAACTACTAAAGATCAAGTTAACAGCTATCAGATAATCTTCCAAAATATCTTAATCTATTTCTTGATAGGTAATCTATTTCGACGTACCATCTCGGTCAAGCAATATCGCGAGGCTTGGAAACTTTACCAACAAAACATATACTATATTATTTAGTCATTAGACTTAAATAATCAAAGTAAAAAATTATTATAAATTTTAAAATACATTTTTTGTAAACTGTCAATAAATTCCAATCAGCCATCTATCGACCAAAAGAAATTTTAGATGACGTTTCATTAAATGAATATAGATTATGAAGTTCCACAAAGTAAGGCTGGAAACAATAAATAAGGTTTCATTGTTCGCCGCTAGATGGCAATGCATACTATCAGCATTTTAAAATTAATTTCATCGTATTTATTAAATATAAAATACTGAAAAATAAATATAAAACTAATATTAAATAAAATAGTACATTATATTATAAAGAGCTGAAGTGAGACCTTATGCGGCAAATGTGTTGGTTTACTACAGATGAGCCGCGTAAAGTCACTTCAGCTCTGCATAATATATACTATTTTTTCTTCAAACGTCGACAATAGAAAAATATTTAAGGAATATTTAAATTTTTGAATTATTTAGAGAACGAGTTACACAATTTTATAATAATTTAGCTTTGGATAGCGTTACTAGGGTTTCACTATAAACAAAGTTGTGAACAAGTTGCCATAAAGTTCTTCTGTCATAAAAATTAAATTTAATTATTTACTATTTTCCTGATTAAGACGTACTTGTTCATTGCAGCTTTCAATGGCAAAATTAAAATTTGAATCCAACTAGTTAATTTATTGTATCCCCTGCTCTTAAGAGGCAGATATCTTATCTGCCGCTCGTGAGCGGCAGTAAAGTAATTACCTGCTGTTCGTGAGCGTCAGTAAAGTGATTTACGTGCCATGGCAACGAAGTGACATTTTAGCTTTGTCAATCCAGCATTATAATGACACATTTCACTGACGTTTGAAGAAAAAATATTTTTTGGTGTTCTGGCCAAGTTTGCATACGGATTCTGACAGACAGGACGCAGCTTGTTGCAGCCTAACTCATTTACTACATAAGAAACAATGGGGAGGGGTATTTCCCAGACTGTTTTCTCACACAGGGCGCAAACCATTTAGGGGCGCCAGTTAATCAAGACCTATAACAAAATTAAAAGCACAAAAAATTAGATAGCTATGATTATCTACACATAAGCCAATCTGCATTACACATTTTATTTTTTACGTACGCTATTTTTTCTGTACCTGTTGGAATAGTATATTCTATAACGAGGTTAGAATGGAAATTCGATACGAGTGGAAGGTTCCGAACGCGAGCTGAAAGCGAGCGAGAGGAACCACGAGCATCGAATTTCCATTCTAACCGAGTAACAGACCTTGCTTTCTCCAAGACCACAAGAAAATTTAAACTTAACAGTATTTACAATTTGAAAACAAGCACAATAACCTTAAAAAGTATGACATTTAATGTAAACAATGAAATCAAGGCTAACAGTTTTTTTTATTATACTGTTACAGAATATTCATTCCATATCTAGTGATGGAATGAAACACATGCAATATGCATAAGTACGGTAGTGTTTTAGAATATTTATTCTACAACAAGAGTTAGAATATTAAGTTTTTGTTATCAAAATTAGTTTCAGAATTTACAAATTCCGTAGTGGTCGTGGAGAAAACTTAATTTACCGTTTATGAGGGCGCATTGAAAATCTGGCACAGAGCGCCGATTGATTTAGAACCGGCCCTGGAGGTCAGTTAGTCAGATGATAATTTCGAGAATGCCGATAATTAAGAAAAGGAATATTGGGCAAGGTCAAACCTTTGTAAACAATGATATTAATACAAAAAATCGCTCGAACCTAATTTAAATATCGCCCTTTAATTAAGATTAATTTACATAATTTCAGTTTCCCTAAACCTTTGTTTTACTGTTCGTGAAATTCGCCTCGCATTAATTCTGGATTTTTTATTATTAAAATGTTTAATTAGTGTAGACTAATCCTGGTGTTCCCCGTATTATATCGCAGATTAACATAATTCGTAATGTAATTTTCTTATAATGGCGAATGGGTTTTATGTTTAAATTAAATTTAATTCAAAATTAAATTAAATTCAAAGCCGCCCACACTAATAAAAATCACCTTTTAATCTAATTAACTTACCTTATCAGGAAATCAAATGTTCTCTTTAAAAATCAGATAAGATATTTAGATTTATTTCTGAAGCTGCTATTAGACCTTGAATTTATCAGGTTATTATAATTTCAAGATCAACAGTTTCCATTGTTAGTGTTATGCAGCATAAACAAACTCGTGCTCTATTGACAAATTAGTCCGCCTGGCTCTCAAATTTCAAAGCTGGCACTTATAGTTATTAATGATATCACCATAAACGCGTTATAGTTTTATATGTAGTTTTCTAAACAAGTCGGCCAAAATTACTAAATATTTTGACTTTCTTCGATCTAAATATTTAGTAATTTTGGCCGGCGTATTTAGAAAACTACTTTGCTCCAAATGCCATCAGAAATGCACTGGTCAAGTTTGGTGCACGGGCTATAAACACCCTGTATGTATTGTATGCTTACCGAGTGTTGTCTTATTTGTATAGTATGAATATTATTAATGTTTCACTGTAAAACAAATATAAATATCATTTTAAATAAAACTTGGCTACAAGAGTTTTAGACATCGGATATGTAATGTATCAAAAGAATAGATGTATGTATGTGAGCAACTGATAACATATATATTATGCATGCTGTAATTAATTACATTTAAAACCGCTTCCTGTCATGTTTTCTTCGGATTTTAGAGACTTATGTATTACGTAACTGGTAGTTGTTTTAAATATTTCCTCTTTTTTTATAAATTACGGAATCTAAAAGAATCATTTAACTCTATTACTTATTTCTTTTAAAACTCGTGTTGCAATTAATAATAACGCCGTTATGGAATTGTGCTTCACTGACTGCTTTGATTTTCTCATTCTTGTTCTTTTAAAAACGTTGTAAAAATTCAGGCAGCGTGTAATAATCATAAACATTAGTTTGTTCACTTCTTGCGTGTTCATTTTAAATTTGTAATTTACTGTGCATAAGCACCTTTCTCCTAAAAAAGAAGAAAGAGTAGTATTAAAAATAAAACTCAATCAACAAAACTGTATTATTTAATTCGTGATTGTTTCTTTATATTACAATTCGTTATTAAAAAAGGCACACATGAATATACATATTTTTATATAATTTTCGGCATTTTATATCTTAGCACTTATCGTTTGGTATGAAACGGCACATATAACGAGAGACTGCAACTGCTTTATATAGATAACCATTTTTCGATGTTTTAGAGTAGGCTGCTTTGGGTAAAACGGGCGTTTTGAAATCTGTAAAACGTACTTCATATAAATAACTATTGGGAATTAGATGTTTTTAAAATATTTCGACCCCGCTGAATACGAAAATGCCCGTTGACACTTCGAATAAATCCAGATTCCAAGATGGCGGTTAATATGGTGTCATTTTTAAAATTTCCGTTGTTTTCAGAAGTTATGAGTCAATGGGTAAATATATAATATAAGTCTTAAAATTGCGACATGTCCCAATTCAGCAATCTCGGAACTAGCTCACATTTTTTACCCACAGGTAGCCACTTGCTAGAATAGCGTAAGTGCAAAAAAAGTCTAGGATTGTGACCTGCAGAGGACAAAATACGTACACAGGACAAAGTACATTGGGATTTGACTTGAGTACAACGTTAGTAATAGCAGTGATCAATAAATACTATAGATATTCAATATGGATGAATTTTGTGAAATCATCTCTGACTTTCGGATCAACGTAAAGAGTACCTTAGAATCTGACATACGAATGACATTAGAACGATAGTTCTAGGGCTACCTATTAGCACAGTATGGTATAAACCACAGATTGCGCAATTCAGACCATACCTTCTTGACGGTCATTTTTTACAGAGCCATTTAATAGGACGTATTTTGTTGTATTGGCTGTATTTTTGAGACTTTCTGACCTAAGCTTTTACAACATACTTAAAGTAACCTATGCTCTAGTATTGAGTTTTTACAGCACAAAAGCAGTAAAAGGATAACATTTCTGCTTCATAAAAGGTCGTAACTAAAAGGACACACATTAAAGAAATAAAAACATGAGACAAATCATATTTCAGGCCAAAAGTAGATTGATGCAATCTAGTGTAAACATTACTTTCAGTCACTTGTGTATTGCTTCAAATAACCGACTCAGCTGGTAATGGTAGATTAAAGCGTTAATTTATTCGAACTAATCGAAAAGAATTATGGCAAATTTAAAAGATAAATCAATAAATTATGTACGTATACCTTCAAGTTTCTTATATCACATCTATTATTTAAGCTCAGTGTCCGAGGCCAGGAGGAAGAGAAGTGGCTGAGCCCATCTGGTTCTCAATCCCCTTCGGTATTGGCTAATTCAATTGCAACGATAAAATATAAAGATCAAGAATATCTATAATTCTGGATTTTTTGCTGTTTCCTTTTTGTTATAGTTTTTTGTTTGATAGATACTTATAAATATTATGCAGAGTTACCTAGCCATCGTTTAAGAATCCTCTATTTTATGATTACTTCATTTATAATAATAGAGCAGTATTGTATTCAAGTATCGTAAATATTTAGGATATTAGGATAATGGAGCATTACTTTTTTTAGTTCTCGTCTGAGCTTAACCTTTACCACCATCCTTCATATTAGAAATACTACGCGTACATATATTGTAAGGCCCAATAAAAAAAGGGAGAAGTGAATTTCAATGATAGAACTATATAGTACGATATAGCATGGAAGATTCCTACTGCTCAGTCATTGTCAGTGGTCTTGCGATTTTAAGAATAATTCCGAGGTCCTATGTAACTCTAGCAAAGATAGCAGCGTCACTGACCCAATCGCTATGTTGAAGTGCTCAAATAACAATTGCGAGCTTCTGGGATCAGACAGATTGATGTAGCGGTAATTCCAAAAAGAAATATTCAATTAACTAACCTTTTACTTCTGAAGTAGGCTCAATTCATTTACACAAAGGCAGAAATTATACACACAAATAAATAATAGATGGAAAAATAAACATGAATAGATTCTTAATAAGTAAAACGTTTCATGATGGCTTTCAAATTCTAAATTAGTACAAAGAATATTTATTAATCATACTTTTAAGTACCTATTTAGCTAGATCATCTCAAATAATACGCTAATTGCTTTTAACTGGTAACATTGCCAGAAGATATTTTATTCTTCTGATTATTAGTCTTATGATTATCTTCAGCACTAGCTGTACAATATACTATTTCATACGAGTTGTCATATTATGAAAAAGTGCAATAATCAACCGTTCATCAATTATGATCAAATCTAGGGTCTCTACATCTAATATGTACACCGAACGACGCCATATTGTGACAAAAGAAGTACAAAATTGTTCGTTATCTTTATTTGTATTAGTACAGTCAAATAAGGTGAAATAAGGGGTAAACCTCGGAATGAAAGTAAAAAAGCTGTATTTTTGCATGAACCTTTGTTTTGACGTTTTGAAGATTGGCTGAAAAGTCTCCTATAATCTCGTGTCTGCGTCACAAGATATTAAAGGTCAAAGGTCATGAAAATCGGTTTTTCGCAATTATCTTGTTTTCTATGCGTCATATGTCATTTAAGGTTATTATAAAACTTGATCATAAAATTATCTACAATTTTTATTTGATGCATTTTGTCGGATGATCAACCGTTCTCGAGATATAGCGCAGGCAGTGGCACGCGTGCATGTAAATTGAGGAGCCAGGTATATAGTTCGCTATACAAAGTTAATTATTGAATAAAATGGCAAAATATTGAAATTATTATTTTTTATTCTTTTATTATTAATTAAAATCTGTTAACATCGAATAAAAAATAATAATTTTAATATTGTGCAATTTTATTAAATAATTAACTTTGTATAGCGAACTATATACCGGGCTCCTCAGTTTACATGCGAGCGTGCCACACTCCGCGCTATATCTCGAAAACGGTTAATCATACGACAAAATACATAAAATAAAAATTGTAGATAATTTTATGTTCTACAAGTTTTATACGAACCTTAAATGACACATGCCGCATAGAAAACAAGATAATTGTGAAAAACCGATTTCCATGACCTTTGACCTTTAATATCTTGTGACGCGGACACGGGATTATAGGAGACTTTTCAGTCAGTCTTCAGAACGTCAAGAAAAAGGTTTATGCAAAAATATAGCTTTCTAACTTTCATTCTGAGGTTGAATCCTTATTTTACTGGAGTATATTGATATCAATATAAACCACGTTTAGTTCAATAGTTATTTTATATAATTGTTATTTTGAAAGTTCAAATCTGTAATATGTCAAATACGTAAAATGAAATTTTAATTTATCCATTATTAAAAATCACGCTTCTCTGCCCCAATATTGCGGCGGTTTGCGGTGCTCTGATCTGCTAACTTGGCCTGGCTGACTAGATGTAGTGACTCTAATAAAATCACGTTGTTATAGTACAGGATCCGTTATTGATGTCGTTGAGCACCGATCGAGTAACCGAATAAAATGTATTTTTTATGAAATAAAATATGTTAACAAAAGTAACGTAGATGAGTTGCCTAAATAAATTTGTTCAAGGATATTTTTAATTAAAAATTCAATATTTAATTTTTTTAAATACTTTAACCGATCTCGTAACCAAAAAAAATTAACGCTAATTGAAAGTGCAAACCATATAGAAGACGCAAACATACGGTTGCTTACCTTTTTCTGTTCAAGGCTATATAGTTGCCAAGTTTAAATAAGTGAATTGAAAGTGATACCTTCACCGATCGAGTAACCAAATAAATTATATGTCACAATAAAGCTTATTTTTTGCAAAACGATAGTATAAGGTTGCTTGCAAAAAACCGTTCAAGAGTCAGGGTTGCAAGGGTTTAAAATTTTAAATCGAAGCGTGCGAGCGAGAGATAGACCCATTCTATTCAGTGCGATAGAGGGGGACGCAGAATGACAGCTGCTTACACTACGTCCGTCGTTTGAAATTGTGCGAGAGAGAGGGTCTATGCGTACTGTTCAATGCGATAGAAATGGACGGGGCATAGCAAAACTTGTATGCGTCAAATTTTTGAAACAATGATGACACATTTATTTTATTTATATTTAGTTCCTTCTTAAAAGAGATAAAAATTTTAAGATAAGTATATATCAATAACATGCTTTAAATGTTTAAAATAAATATTTACATTTTGATATTATATACGGAACGTTTTTTTAGCGCCAATACCTCTGTCACAAAAATTTGTATTTTTCTAATTTGTCATGCAAAATCAATATGCTCAATATGATAAAAATACTCATATTTGGTTAGTTCAATACTGCAGTTATTACAATAAAAATAAAGAAAACACTATGGCATAATTTTATTTTTGAATAAAATTATTATTTTTAAAAGTTTTAAATATTATTTAAAAATATGTAAATAAAAACGGAATCATATTATTAACAAATGTTTAAAAAAAAGATATGATTAACAAAATGTTTTTCAACAATACTGAATTATTACTTCGGGAGACACGTCGTTTTTTTCAAAAAAAAAGTCTCAGAAATATTTTGGAGTATATTGTCAGTTGCTCCAACACAACGCTTGCCGTTTACTAACCGCTCAACAGAGCAAGCGCACTCTCTGTTATACATCACAAGAGGCGGGCCCAGTTGCTATGCTCCGTCCTTTTCTATCGCATTGGACAGTACGCATAGACCCTCTCTCTCGCACAATTTGAAACGACGGACGTAGTGTGAGCAGTTGTCATTCTGCGTCCCCCTCTATCGCACTGAATAGAATGGGTCTATCTCTCTCTCGCACGCTTCGATTTAAAAATTTTAAACCCTTGCAACCCTGACTCTTGAACGGTTTTTTGCAAGCAACCTTATACTATCGTTTTGCAAAAAAATAAGCTTTATTTTGACATATAATTTATTTGGTTACTCGTTTGGTGAAGGTATCACTTTCACTTTAATATTCAGGTATTCACTTTAATAGCTGTCGAAACAATATTGTCAGGTTATATTTTAATAAAACTGTGAAACTTTTAATAATCTTTATTTATTTCATCAGTATCACTTTCAATTCACTTATTTAAACTTGGCAACTGTATAGCCTTGAACAGAAAAAGGTAAGCAACCCTATGTTTGCGTCTTCTATAGGGTTTGCACTTTCAATTAGTGTTCATTTTTTTTGGTTACGAGATCGGTGAAAGTATTTAAAAAAATTAAATATTGAATTTTTAATTAAAAATATCCTTGAACAAATTTATTTAGGCAACTCAACTACGTTACTTTTGTTAACATATTTTATTTCATAAAAAATACATTTTATTCGGTTACTCGATCGGTGCTCAACGACATCAATAACGGATCTTAGACTATTATTAATTTATTAATAGACAGGTTACACCCTGCTTACATAAATACATATTGCGATTATGACTGTAATAAAATCTACCCATATTGTTTAAAATATTTTACTCTTTCAAGTGTTATTATTAATCGGAACACTTACTCATTCTAACTGTTAATCTGAGAATAATTAAAGTTGTGTTTCCTGTCATAAATATATCAACTGCAATTATGATAATTGATAATGCAACATTTTCTAGATCAACCATCAACCTACATAAATATAAATCAGATAACTTCTTAGGCCAATTTCTATTAGTACAAAAGGAAATACACTTCTAGGCGTGTCACTTTAGTGATATCGAACTCGTTCTGCTTTGTTATCATTCTTATCATTTATCGCCACAAATTTACGTTAGTAATGGTAATACTAGCGTGAGTAACTTTGTGAAATTTCTTGTAGTCGTAAAAATATATTTAAATGTTAAACACCTGTTCGGTTTATTATTATGTAATGTTAAGTTTATGTAAGTAGAATGTTGTTAAATAACATCAAGAATAATAAAAAAGAAAGAAATTCTATTAATTTAATGAAAGATACATTCAGTGATGTGTTAATTTGAAATAATAATCATAGTATTGATATAATTGAAGGTAAACAAATCAAAATAATATTTTATAGAAACTAGAATAGTTTGCTTTAATTAGAAAGTTTTATTTGATTATACGATTATAATCATACAATCATCATTGATTATACGGGTACGATTATAATACTTTTTCTGAGTAGTTCATGATGACGTTAGGAATGATAAAATCAAATAAAATAAATGATATGCATGTGGTACACACTGCGTTCCTACATAGGTACCCCCCTCCCCAGCTTAACTTAAGGATAATTATGATAAATAAGATTAAAATCTTACTTTTTGAGCAAAAGCAAATTATCAAATTATGCTGCAGTAGCACAATAGTTTTAATAATAATTAAATGTAGATTGAGTCGCGTGATGGCTCATTTAAAAGCCTTTTCATTATGCGTAAAATACTAATCAACTAATTTTTAAGTTTTATCAACCTAACCCAACAACAATTTTACACATGCAGTTTAAAAACTTGCCATGGGCTGTATCTCAGGAACAAAAAAGATATCAAAAATAACTCAAAACCATTTCTATAGTAAGATCCTACCCTCTCATTCCCAGCCACCCCAAACTAAAAAAATCTTAAATGCCTACCCACCCTACTTGTGATACCCCATATTAAAACTCTGAAAAATGCTTTTCAATGGTACTAAATAAACTTACATTTAAAATTAAGTCATTTAATTGGTACCATTAATAGTAGAGTAAAAAGCTGTTCTGCCCTGCTAAGCGAAAAGGTCGTATCTGCAAAACGGCAACGTAGAAATTTACTACAGACCTGGAAATTGATATAGGTTCACCTAGAATATTGATATAATTTTTGAAATATTTTTGTTAAAACGTATCTTACCGTAAAACCACTTTAAAGGCTTATTTACTTAAACATTTTTATGTGTTCTCCTACCTTTTCAAAACATCTGCATGTTTGGTACAAAAGGTAATAACATTTGAAGATAAAAATGAAAAATTTAAAATGTTTGTAAATTGGAAATTGAAATAAGTTCACTAATTAAAACTCACTATTCATTAAGCATTAAATTATCAAAACCAAAAAAAGATCATTAATTTAATAATCAGTAGCACCACCATTATGGTTAATGATTTGAAAAATTCGATTCTGCATGCTTAAGACGAGATGATTAAGCTCATTGATAGTGACATTACTAATTCCTGCAAAATCGCTCTCCTAAGATCATTTACAGTACGGAAAGGATCATTTCCACTGTAAATCTTTTGAACGATAATCTCCCACACGTTTTCCAATGGGTTAATGTCCGAAGAGCATGATGGCCAGTATAAGGTTGGAATTTGTGACGCTACCAACCCTGCTCTTGTGTTCTGAAAGCGGTAAGCAGGTGCCTATCCTATAAAAATTAGGTTTTCATGCTCATGAGCCTCATAATAAGGAATTCACTTACCATCCATGTCAAAGGAAATACCATCCGAAGCTTGTTTATTCCGTTAAACCCAGCCTAGATTATTAGGAAACAACCATAACAGTTTCTACATGAAAAGCTCAATGGTTTCTTTCATAAATCATGCCAATAATCACGAAACCCGTCAGGTCAGTCAAAATTAAATTTTCTCTCTTCCTCCAGATTATCTAAAAATACCTTTTTTTTATTAATTTAAACAACAGGAAATATTAAATGTGTTATTACTTTTGTCCAATCAGGTTTTCAGCTGCAAATTGCAAACATCTTTCTTTTAACGGAATAAACATGGTTCGGATGACATTTCCTTTGGCATGGATGGCAAGTGAATTCCTTATTATGACGATTATGTACCGCTTACGGAACATAAGAGCAGGGTTGGTAGCGTCACAAATCCCAACCTTAAACAGGCCATCATGCTTTCCGGACATTAACCCAATGAAAAACGTGTGGGACATTATCGTTCAAAAGATTTACAGTAGAAATAATCCTTTCCGCACTGTAAATGATCTTAGGAGCGCCATTTTGCAGGCCTTGGTAATGTCACTATCAATGAGCTTAATCATCTCGTCTTAAGCATGAACAATCGAATTTTTCAAATAATTAACCATAATGGTGGTGCTACTGATTATTAAATTAATGTTCTTTTTTAGTTTTAATAATTTAATGCTTAATAAATGGTGAGTTTTAATTAGTGAACTTATTTCAATTTCCAATTTACAAACATTTTAAATCTTCAAATGTTATTACCTTTTGTACCAAACATGCAGATGTTTTGAAAAGGTAGGAGAACACATAAAAATGTTTAGTGAATAAGCCAATAAAAGTGGTTTTACGGTAAGATATGTTTTAACAAAAATATTTCAAAAGTTATATCAATATTCTAGGTGAACCTATATCAATTTCCAGGTCTGTATATAGAATGTTAATGTGAGTTAAGAAAAGATATGGTATATTTCTGTTGATGTTTTGCAGATACGACCTTTTTGCTTAGCAGGGCAGTGTTTCTATCGTGTCATCCCGTTTGCACTTTGTTGCTTAAATATCAGACCCACTTTAAATCATTACCTACCTTTTAAGAATACAACATCGACTGGTCTTGCAAAAATCTTACCGCGCAGGGAGTGGTAAAGGGTGAATTTTCAACAAAAGGACAAAAAGTTTTTTTTTGCGATTTTTACATCCCCGGTAAGTGGACGGATCGGATTGACAATTTGAAAAAAGCAGCGTAATCCTCGATGTTTAAGCTATAACGTTCCTAGAAATTTTTTTGTCGATTAATTAAAGGGTTCTCTAGTTATGACGAGTTAAAGGATGTCTCAAATATGGCTTCAACAGAGAGTCAAGTTCCTCGTTCAGCATTAGTACTATTCCCTAACCTAGGTTCGGTACATCGGAACCCTCCAGAGGGTTCTTTTACCAGTTTGGGATACTGCCCGATCGACTTGGTTTTTAAGCGGTTTTGCCACACCGATGTCCCAGTTATATATAGGTCTGGTTAGTTATAGGCAGTACTACAGCGGTTATTTCCCACATACCGGGGAAGTTAAAAAAAAATGTTTTGCCCTTTTTTGAAAATTCACCCTTTATCACCACCTGCATGACACGCTTTTTGCTTCACTAGTCGATTTTGAGTTCTTAAAAGGTAGGTAATGATTTAAAGTGCAAACGAAGGTCTTATCTAGAAGGCTTTTGTAAGCTAGGAAACTACTAAAAAAGCGTTGAGCTTGAAAATGAGGTATCACAAGTAAGAGGTTGTCATTTAAGATTTTTTAGTTGGGGTGGTTAAACGCGAGAAGATACATGTGGAGACGAATTAATTAATACACCGTTTTAGTTTCTCCTTTCTATTATAGAAACAAAGAAAAGTTTCCAGGGTTTTTTTGATTTTTTTTGTTCCTTATTGTCGTCCTTATAATAAGTTATAAAATTCGGCAGGATTTCCAAAATAAACTTCTTATCATCAAGGAGCACATTTTGAATATCTACGTAAATAAATGTATGTTTATTTGATTTGAATTGACTTAATTTTGCAATAAATTACATTTATGTCCGATTGCATTATAAAGTACTGTTTATTGTATTTTTTGCGGCAGTGAACTGACTTATTATTGTACTCGTAAAATAAAGTGGTAGTAGTAAAATAAAGTATATAGCAGTAAAATAAAGTATGACAACTGTATATTACATGTAAAATTTTCTTCTGACAAGAATAGATGTCAAATTTATAAACTAATTTTTTTTTATAATTACCCAATTTTAGGAATCGAACATAAAGCTTTGTATGCAACTTTTACATAATCGGACCTTATAGACTCGCCATTTTTATAGGCCTTGCTCGCTTCGCTCGCTGGGCCATAAACTGGGCCTGTCTATAAAGTCCTACATTATGTACTTGTTACATAAATAGCTATTATGTACGACTGCATTATAAAGTATGACATAGTTTTGCGGCTATAGTAGTAAGTAGCTCTTCATAGTACTAGTAAAATAAAGTCACTTCTTTGTTACTACTTTAAAGTACATGTACACGTCACTATGGCATATCCATTTTCTTCTGTCAAGAACAGATGTCAAATTTATACACAATTTTTTTTATGTAAATAGTCAATTTTAGCAGACGAATATAAAGCTTACTTTCAGCTCCTACATTATGTACTACAGTTACATAAATATCTATTAATCTGTATAATTTGAACCGATAAAATTAAAAAAAGTAGCTTATTATACTCAGAATGAAAAGGGCTTTTGAATGAGCAGTCACTTTACCCATCATACAATTTAAAATTATTATGTCATTGGGCGTCGCAGCACCGCCGCGCCGTAGCATAAATCAATTTATGTTTGCTCAAAAAGTAACATTTTACTCCTTGAAATAATCATAAATGAGAAGAAGAATAGTTAACATTACATGCACTACTATCCTATTAATTACAGATTCGCAAAATAAGGCGTTTGAAAGTAAATGAAATTATTCTACAACAATGCAACTCATAAAGTTTTATTATTGCATTTTATACTTGATGTGAAGCGAGAAAGAAAACACGTAAAGTTTAAATAATAATTGCAGGTTTTAACATACCTAGTTTAATACACTCTGTAATCAACTTCGAAAATATATTACGAGAAAGTGTTCTTTTGTTTTCTCTGCATACCATGTGTATAATTTATATTATGTATTTATTTGGCAATTTTAATAAGTTCAACTGAACCGTTAAAATCTTGCCTTTGTTTGTAATATTCAAATTTTACTTTCATATAATACTATCTCATGACCTTACTACTGAATATTTTGTGTGAAAAAGTCTATTGTATTGTTTATATTTCGTGCAAACAAAAATTATAAGTAGAATAAATCACTTGTGCATCATAAGTTTAATTGTGTGTAGAATGTTAGAGATTTGTAGACCAGTGTAGTTTTTACCATTTTTATTGGTGTAGGCAAAACTTCAGAATTGGTTTGAAAAAATAATTAATACGAAAGAAAAGAAAATTAAAGTAGTAAATTGCATCTATATCTAACGTTGTGCTTTTTAATACATATTTTATATAAGTGTGTTTGGCGACCTGGCACGTATTGTTTATCTTAAAAATATGCAACCATTCGCATTCCATGAGAACATGCATTCCACCCACTTCCTTGGACTTCTATCAACCTGTGTATAATGTATGCTTTTTTATTAGTCTAGCTCTAGAAGATAAAAGACAACAAATTTCAATTATATTATTTTTTAATAATTTAGTTTTATTTTTTAATAATTAAATTTTATTTTTTAATAATTAACCTCCACCACGAGCTAGAAATGAAGCCCGCAACCCTACACCGGTTTTTATGAACATATTTAAAGCATAATATCAAGTGTATGCGTTTCCACTCAGTATATCGGACTATTATTATTTATTACTATTAACAGTATGATACTTTTAAGTTCTCCTGAAGAAGTTTTAAAACTATAATACATATATCAGTTACTATGTGGTGTACAAATATTTGCATGACATTAACTAATATTGACATTAACTCATTGTTAACTTGTCAGTTATAAGATGGACGTTTCTTTTTTTTAATATTGTTTTTGTTATTGTTTTTTTCATTAATTATTAATACTAGAAATAAAATATTTTTACATTAAATAATACACAACAAATAACGGCGATAATATAGATAAAATAAAATGACAAATGAATAAAATACCACAAAAAATAAATAATAGAAAAGGATAGACTCAATCATTACCGCGGAGAAGCAGGAAACGGAATAGTCGAGTGGGTGTTGTATTTCGTAGTACTGCACGCACTTTGAAAAGACGGTCGTATGCATCATTTCGACAACTTTATGTTTGCTTTTATAGGCTCCCGGAAGGCTTGCTCCCCTCCCTGGAAGTTGAACAATTTGAATTTTATTGAAAATTTTGTATAGGTAGTATGCCGTTTTTTTCTAGGCTTGCCGCCCCCCCCCCCTAGCATGCCGTTTATTCTAGGCTTGCCTCCCCCCTGGACAAATTTCTGCGGGCGCCTATGTTTGCTTTCCACCTCTTTCTGATTATTAACATTTATTTTCTTCAAATTCTTTTATTTATTTTTTTGTTGAGAGTTTTACACATGTAGATTCAATATATTAATGACAATATATTAATTATTGTAAATCAATTATATTTATAAATCACTTCTAAAATACACAGTGATGAAAAACAATGATCTTATAGTGAGATTTTTTAGACAGTGCGAAAATAAACATAAATCTCTATCTACATTCATCCCAAGATTTCATTTAAACATATAAATAAATCATGAATTATAAACATTAATTAGTTCGGAGATAAGATGAGCGTAATAAACGGTAGATTTTTAGACAGACTTGGTTCCAAAGTACAAAGGACTTATATTTAATATTTAAAGTAATTTAAGTTTAGTTAAAATTCATTTTCTGAATGAACTTGATTAATTTAATTTTTTCAAAGCTTTTGTCCTCTTAGTTTTCGCTAAGAAAACTAAAGTTCGCCAATTCACGTTCAAAGTGACTGCCGCATAATTTTGAAAATGATAATAGATTTCCAATTTTTGCAATGCTTTATAGTAATTTGTGTATTTTTAAAGTGACAATAAATATTTATGAAAAATAACGGTACAATAGAAATTTACTTTTTGTTGACGGTATCCATGTTATTTAAATTAAGGTCTTTTCCGGAAAACAGGCGTATAGTTCTATATACCCTTTTTCGGAAAATTCTTTTAAACGATTCCCCATATTAAAAAACATATTACCTCCAAATATCAGCTTAATATATCTTCAACATACACTAGGCAGTGGTGGCGAACCTATGACCCGCGGGTCACACACTGACCCACGAAGGTTTTTTAAATGACCCACGCATTGATTTTTATAAACTTATTTTTTATATCATAAAAGAGACAACAGATAATCGAACCAGGCCAGCGAACCTGGAAACCTTGAAAACCGGGAAATAACCGGGAATTTGCAAAATCGGGAAAAACCGGGAAAGAACCTTGAATTAGTGATCAAGGTCGGGAATTTTTTGAAGAATTAAAAAATAAAATAATTTTAATAGTAGTATATACTTTCAAAAATAATTAATATTTTACGTTATCTTTTTTTTTTGCGTGTCCAAAAGAGATTTAGTTGAAACTGGAAACAGTAACATTTTATTTTTTAAAGTTGACGTCATTGTTGAACTGCCATCGTGCAAGCGTTCCATTTATGCTTTTCGGTTCACACTAACTCGGTGCCGAGTGTTCGATTTAGCAACAGCTGATGCACGAAATATGCACTCAACTGTGCAAGTTTTTTAGCACGATGTCTGCGAGCTAGTGCATCAGCTGATTTTAGGTTATGTTCGTTTGTTTAGAAGTTTCTAAATATAACTAAAAGAACTAAATATAATGTAATAGAGCAATACATGTGTCAAATATTTATTGTACAATAAAATCAGCTTAGCGCACGTGTTGTTTCTTCGTAGAGTTGAGGTTAGGTTGTTTTGTTTATTGACGGGCGCGCTCGATTTATAGTTCGTTTTTAGATGCTCGGTGTTCGTACTAACTTACACTATTTCAGAACTTGCTCAGTGCCAGGGCGATATTAGTGTCAATAAATCGAAAACGCTATTAAAAACCAAATGCAGGATTACAATTTTTAGTGTTTCCAACTATCAAACTAGTTAACAAAGTATCCCTAACAATTTTTTTACAATTAACGTAAGTTATTTATTTTAATGATTACAAATTAACGCTAATAGAAAAAATTGTATAAAGTATTCGTTTCATCAGACACGTTTTGAGCGCACGCGTCCAAGGAAACGACTCGCTTAGGGAGAGTATTCTAAAGGACAATGACACTAAAGGACAAATAGAAAAAATAGTAATATCCGTTTCATAAGACGCTTTAGCTTCTATAACGCGTCTAAACTTGAACGCGTGCGCTAATAACGTGTCTTTTGAAACTAATACTTTATCGTAATATACTATTTTCTATTTGCGTGTCCAAAAGAAGCCATTTGGACACGCGTTCGCGTGTCTAAAAGCAATTTATTTAAATACTGGAAACGGTAAATATTTTATATTTTAAAGTTGATGACATTTGAACAGCTGTTCAAATGTCAAGCATATTTACGCTGTAAATTTAAAAAACAAATGCAGAATCTGGATTTTCCTAATTTTGCCAACTAACAAAAAACTTGAAAAGTTTTTCTTTAACAAATTTTATTTAAAACTAAAAGTAAGTTAATTTTTTAAATGACTAAAGAATAACGCAAATAGAAAATAGTACATTAAAGTATTAGTTTCATAACACATGTTCTTAGGGCACGCGCCCAAGAAAAAAACGCCCCGCGTAGCGGGGAGTTTTGTAAGGGATAAGAGCGTTAAAACGTCTTATGAAACGAATACTTTACACTATTGTTTTTGATTTGCCTTATTTTGTAACCATTTAAAAAATGCCTTAGTTAATTAGTTTTTAAATAAAATTTGTTACGGGAAGCTTTGTGAAGTTTTGTGAAAGTTGGCAACACTGAAAATTCTAATTCTGCATTTGTTTTTCATAGTTATAGCGTAAATAGGTTTGACGTTTTAAGAACAGTTGTTTATCAGTGATATTAACTTTAAAAACAAAATGTTACTGTTTCCAGTATTCTTTTCGACACGCAAATTGCGTATTCAAATGGCTTCATTTGGACACGCCAATACTTACTATTTTTTTATTTGCGTTATTTTGTAACCATTTAAAAAAATAACTTGGTTAATTAGGAAATGGCTTCAGTATGACACGCAAATATGAAAAATAGTATATAAAGTATTCGTTTCATAAGACGTCTTTTAAATTAAACTGATCCATTCTTGATCGTTATTTGGTTATTTAGGCTACTCCGGCAATAAAAAATCGTCTTCAAATGAAGTTTTATGTCTCGTTATTCTTAATTCTAAAGTAATAATTTGATTCTCTATATGTGTATGCGTAAACTATTGAAGGAAAAACCGGGAAAAACGATATTTTACGACCTGGAAAACCAGGGAAAAACCTTGAATTTAAAAGTACCACTCTTGCTGGCCACCCTGTAGAAAATATTAAAAAATTAAAGTATAAATAGGTATCTAATGTCGAATTTTGCTCTTCACTTGCAAAAGTAAAAGTTGTAAAACAAAAAGGAAACCTAAATCTTTTTAGAGGAGTTTAAAAGTGAGAACCAAAAAAAAGCGTCAAAGCGTCTTTCTGTTAACAAATTTTCGGTGTTTCCAAATTATTAGTACTCTTTTTACCCCCCCCCCTCCAAATGACGTCACTGACATAGTGATCCACGGGCTAGGATTAAAAAAAATAATGAACAAAATTTTACCCACTTCTCAAAAAGGTCCGCCATCACTGCACTAGGGGAATAAATTGTCCAGACAGATGTTCAAGTGATATGGCTGTTTTACATTGTTGTTTATATGCATTGAGCGTTGACTGCTCCAGCGTAGCATTGATTTTCGTTATTAAAGTGTATATTTAAAATGTAACTAGTAAAATTAATTGCACTAAAGAAGAAAACAAGAGAAAAAGACAAGTCTGGTGAAACTTACTTAATAAATAAAAAATATATTTAAGGGGCATAATTTATCTGTGTTTATTACATATTTGTCAACAAGCTTATATTTGTTTGAGCATATATACTACTTTTTTGTAAATTGTATAATAAACTTTTGTTTGTACTTTTAATTAAATTATTTCTAATTTATTTACCTGGTTGTTTAAATGAATTATATTTCATCAAAACCAATTTACGGAAAAAGCGCTTATACAGACTGTTTTAAATCAGCTATGTATAGAACGCGATCAATAATTAAAAACTACATTTGATGTAAAAACTGCGTAATATGAAACACTCGTGTTTTTCTGCACAAAAGTACGACAACAAAAAGGCCCCGCGTTGAAGCCAGTGAAACGAAGCTTTTTTAGCCACGGTAAAATAACAATAAAAACTATAAAATTTATATAAAATGATTCATACTTACTGTAACTGAAAACTCAAAATATCTGCCACAGCTTGAGATTTAAACTCTCTCTTACAAATTAATTATTCAAGTCGTAGGTATTGGTTCCACAGCTGCATAGATTGTGAAAAGGAATAGATAAAGGTCTCAAAACACACATAAAAACTCACAAAAGGGCGCCATCTGGTTATGAAGCTTAAGTTATTAATTATAAATAACCAATCAAAGATGTAAATTGAATAAGCATTAAAAATTATTAAATTCATTAACCAGAAAATGAATAAAATATTTAGTTGAATCAAAAATTTTGTTTATTTAAAATTTTGAAGTAAAATGAAGCAAGGCATTCATAACTAATATGGTTCCATTTTCTAGATCCTTAGTTTTGAATTAATAACATTTATTTAATAAGGAGAAAAAATGTTTTTAAGACATAACAGTACATATAATTAGGAAATAAAACACACCTCTTATATTTATTATAAGTCTAATCTATAGTCTTTAGATCATAATTATACCAGAGTAAATCAATAAAAATTCATCTAAGACCTTTCATGAAATAACAAGAATAACCTAAAACTTTATGAGATCGACCACAAAAATTATTCAAAAACATTAATTCAGATTTTTAAATTTGTATTGACTTGACTTTGTTGACAAAATCTATAAACAAATATCTAAATGAGGTTAAGCCAATTAGATTAATTCGACTATTATCAGATTGAATGATTTTAAAATACATTAAAATTTAAAGATTTCTGAATAAAGTAGAGAGCTCTCTTCCTAAAGAAAAATTGCAACATTCTTTAACTAAAAGATTCTTAACTAACTGCATTATAAAACAGTCCTTAAAAATACGGTACCTTTATTTATATCCACCAAACTCATGGAATACGAACAGATACAGTCCAGTAGAAATTGGAAATTGGCCTCTATTTCGGAAAATTGTTGTTAAATTCGGCGATGTCTTGAAGTGTTGAATTTCAGTACCAGAAATACGATTCATTTTAATTATTGTCATCAGCCCATCAGTGGCGTGCGGTCCACGGAAGCAATGGAAGCAATGCTTCCCTTAAGAATTTATTAAAAATAAAAACCAATGCTAACAAAAATATTTTTATAAAATTATGGTTATCGTTTATTTAAATTTGTAATATTTAATCAACTTAAAGCTTAATATCAATTCCGTACAACAAAAAGTATAATTATTTAGAATACTATGTTAAATTAGGTTCATTAAACTTGCACGGAAAGGTACTACCCATTCAAGTGTGTTACATACACTGCATATAAGCACTAATTTCGTTGCTTATAACTGCTCTTCGCTTAGCCTTGGCGTGGATCAGCGGGTGTGGCGACACAGACAATGCTGTTAGCATTGTTTGGCCGTTATTTTCAGTGTGCTTCATGCGCAAATGTTTATTTATTATAATTTGGTTATTTGCTCGATTTCGGGTTTATTAGATTTAATGTTACTTAAGTAATGTAAATCTGCGAATGAGACTGTATTTTGTCACATTTTATTATTTTAATTTAGATAAGCAGGATTTTTTTTTAAGACAAATAATTCTATTTAGTTTGCTCTGTAGTATGCAAATTTCAAATTGCGTTATCGCCATGTATTACTTCGAATACATCCGAATCGGGACGGATTTTTTGTTTAGCTTGTAAATTATTAATAAAGAATTTTCTGCATACAGTTTTGGAAAAATTACAAATTATTAAGAAAGGCAGATCAAAATCAAAACTTTCAAATTTAACAACAAAGATTAAAACCTGCATCGATATTTTGCTAAGAAAGACCAGAAAATCGAGTTGCAGTATAAATACATAGTAGTTTTTCAAAATACAAGTTTTTTTATTGTACCTAGCAGGGGCGGATCCAGAGAATTATTTTGAGGCGGAGATTTTGGAAAATAATTGTTTTAATAAATAATAATTAAACGAACATTATTTGTTTCTATTCTATGTATACTTATTTCTAAATTTGGGGACAAATTTCACCCCGTGAATCCGCGCCTGTACCTAGATATATTAAAATTAAAATCGTGGTTGCTTCCCTAGCCTAAATTCTCACCGCACGCCACTGCAGCCCATATGGTTTCATAAACTAATTGGGTCGAGCACGCAAAAAAAAACAAGATTTTAAATTGTTCATACGTAATAACGTATTTACTTTCCTTTAGAAAATAACGATAATGTTTCGAAAAGTTAAATTGTTTTTTTTAACCACTTGTAGCACTAAATGCGTTTAAATTCTTTAAGCGGAATTTTAATTTACAAAAGCACAGGAGTCGATCATTAAATTCGAGATTGCTTTAAATGATTTTTCTTTCATTAACAAACAGCACTTCTCTTAAGAACAGGCGAAACACAGTAATTGTGATTACAGGTTCTTCACCAAAGAACAAACCCGCTATTGTTTATCCACAAAAATTATAAGTTTTTCTAACACTACTTAACGGAACGTAATCTTCTCAAAAAGGATTTGCACTTTATAACGAAAGAACATTAAAACTGTAACCACTATATGTAGAATATCTTTCAATTCTAAAGGATTAAAAAACTGTAATCCGGTAATATTGATTCAAAATCGATCAATCAATATTGATCGGAACTCAAACTATGAAGCAGCACAAGTTCAGTGGTCAATCTCGCATATCGACCGTTCGCTGTCAGGGTTTTATCGTAAAAGTCCCCGCGCCAACCCCAACGAGAGCTTTTATTAACTCCGGTCCCGTAATTACGCGTGAATACATCTGTTTTTATGCAGCAAGGACGCTTTTTGCTTGACCTTCTATAGGATTCTCGACTCTAAGTATAAAGAATAGAATCACCTAAAATTGCGCGCCAAACTGATACGGAATAGTGCAGCTTCTGGCGTGTCTAGACGAATATTCCTACGCCGATTTAAAACGCAAATCACTAACAAAGGGAATTATATTTTCAACTTCTATATTTTTATCAAGGTCTCTCCTGAAGTAATTGATATTATACCAAAATGCAATTTAGCAAGATACGAAAAAGACATCTTTATGACGCTACATTCATTAATTACCTCGAATATGAAACAATCTTTTCTTAAAATGCTTGTTTAAATAAAACGCAGCCCTACAGGACCGAACTTAAGATTTCTAATGAGAATAAATACAAAATTATGCATACTAAATGCCAGTGGAAAATGTACCCGTTACAAATAAATATGTTAAATTAAATAATCAGTCATCATTCTAAATGTGAAAGTAACGTTTGAATATTTTATTACGAATTAAAATGTTTGGATCTGAAATTCTCAAAACAGCATTTTGTCGTATACTCGTATAGGCCCTTTTTCCGGAAATGGCCTCAATTACAAGATAAAGGAAATTATTTTTTGGTCGATAAAAAGTGATCACTTATCAAAAAATAAATTGTGCAAAATATTTGCACTTTTTGTTAATGATAAGAACTTTATTTTAAGTAATTGTTTATATGCTACCTTGCTTTATTAGTTTTTTTTTCTGTGTATAAGAATCTAATTGGCATTTTCTTTTTCAGACTGTCAGAGTTTTCATTAAATAATGGCAAACAAAAATACTCAACCCATTGTAAAGATATCTGGATACCTGGAGAAAAAAGCTAAATTGGTAAGTGTACTACTACATAAATATGTATTTATCACTATCATTATTATCAGATCTTGCATACTATCAGACAGCTGTATTTGGATTCTCATATTCTACATAATTTTTTCAATAGCACCTTTCTAAGGCGAAATAAACCCAAAAAAGTGATGAAAAGGATCAAGAATGCCATCTTGTCAGAGATTTCTTTTGTTCTTTCATAGACACCTTCTTTATATGGGTAGATTTTATGCTTTTTTCCTTTAACTCATTTCTTTATGTCAGATACCGTTATCCAAATTACAAGCTGTTTTTCCAATGAGAATGAAATTCACTTTTCGTGATATTGAGAATTTCGTAACTTTCAAGTGGCATGACTTTATTCTTAGACATATGCAAAGTTTTGAACTATTCTTACATAAACTTTAAACTGTATCATTTTAGATGTGTGTATTTGCATAAACTATATGTGATTTCTAATAGAAGCAACATATCTTTTTTATGTAAATAATAATGTATATATTTTGATTATAAATTAAAGTACTTTTGTTTATTTTTGTTTTCATATCATTATTCTTAATTATTTAAATAAAACTAAAGGTGTTATAAATAAATCATTTTATGGGAATAAATAATCCCATATTCCCAGAAATAAATTATACACTTCATGACAATTCACACAATCAACAATAAAAAAGAAAAATAAATAAACATGCAAATATAGCAACATTTACTGACACTTATCTACTAAAGTGAGATCACATTTAATATTATTTCACACGATAACAATATTGTATGTTAATAACTTAACTACAATTAGATTGATTATACTCCAAATTTACAATACAGTTGCTGCATTTAATAAATTACAAAAAAGGAACTTTTTTTTGTAGAGAATTGGATCGCCGTGGAAAAAATATTGGTTTGTGTTAGAAGGTCGTTTATTGTTGTATTATAGATCAAAGGACGAATACGAATCTTTGAGTCCGTGCAAAGGATCTATTAATTTATGTCCTCCATGCAATGTGAAGCCTGCCTTATCTGCTGCTTGTGTGTTTCAAATTGAATGCAGAGCAAGCACTGTTACTTTGGTAAATATAATGAATTAATATTTTGTTAACTATATTTATAAGCATACTTTATTTTATTTTTTATAGAGGGCAGAAAGCAGACATGAGCAAGAGCGATGGATGCAAGCGTTGTTAGCAGCTATTGCACAATCTAAATCTAGTCCAAACAGGATGAGCCATTTTAGATATTCGTTGGATGACTTACCTATGTCATCTGCTGAAGATAAGGTAGTTATGAGTATTTTGTTTGTTATTATTATTACTACTATGATTAGGAATCTTATCTCGAAGTTTTGAATTAGAAATTAAAAAGTCAGGATTTAACACATGTAATATGTACCCTTGTACAAATTAATGTGTTAAGTTATGGAGGATTACTTCGGGGTTTCCTTAATGCGAACTAATAAGGAGTATGTTTGAGTTTTAAAGATTACTTATACGAGATCAGAAGCGTCCCTAAGGTCGGTCAGCCAGGTGTATACCCGGGGCCCCGAGATCTAGTGGGGCCCCGCACCGAGCTATCTTATTTTAATCAACAACACAATATATATCTTACGCATTAATAAAATTGACTGAGAGACCGGCATTTGATACAAGATCTTATACATTAAACTAAAGCTTAATTTTGCAATGAAGCGCACCAAATTTCCAAACGTCGCACCGTTTGAACGTTTCTAGAAACGGGCAAACGGTGAAACGTTTGTAACCGAATATTCCCGCGCAGCTGACCGAATTAGGTGATAGAAGGGGAGTGATAGAAACAGCAATATATAAAAATATGTATTTAGTATTAAAATAAAGATGGCTATACTTCATATTTCAACGCTTCTCATAGGCAGGTCTCACAACACCTAAACGTTGTAACACTTCGAGATTCGAGAAGCATCGAGAAGTGTATGCGTTATCTTACAACCAGGCGACACTAAAAATAACACCGGACTTTCAGACATACCAACTGTTAGTTGGCTACACTGAGCTAGGAACGAGTAGTAACTAGTGCTTTTTCTGTCACTTTCTGTGCTGTCAGCAGTGTCAGCTGTCACTTTCGAACTTTTGATTTGTTTGGCTTTTGTTGTGTATGTGTGTAAAAATTAAAAGACTGTGCCTTAACTGAACGTTTTTATATTTGTACTTACATGGTGTTTTGTGAATCATGGATTCATCCCAAAACCCTTCCAATGTGAAAACAGTTTGTTGCTCTACTTGTAATATATGTAATTATAAATGTGCACAAAAGGGCAAACTTAAACAACACATGTCAACTCATAGTGGAGAAAAGCCATTTGAATGTAATATATGCAGTTATAAATGTATACAAAAGAATCATCTTAAAAAACACATGTCAACTCATACTGGAGAAAAGCCAATTGAATGTAATGTATGTAATTATAGATGTTCCCAAAAGAGTTATCTTAAACAACACATGTCAACTCATACTGGAGAAAAGCCATTTGAATGTAATATATGCAGTTATAAATGTATACAAAAGAATCATCTTAAAAAACACATGTCAACTCATACTGGAGAAAAGCCATTTGAATGTAATACCGCATCGTAATTAATTATGTAAGGAATATTTTTATTTATAATAATCATATATTGAGTAATTTTGCATTATTGCAGTTAGGAAGAGGCAAGAGATCACTGTGTGACTGCTAAAGAGATAATGAGAAAACAAAAATTGCTGATGGCTTAATTAATTTTTATATTTTAGATTATTGTATCTATTATCAATAAACTAAAATTTAATATAATCTAATATAACATTAATGAAACATGCCTAACTCTTTTATTATTAAATTGCGATTTGCGAGTAAACACTGCCTTTAAGGAGGATACAGCGAAATGTAGAGAATGACGTGAAATTTAAACCTCGAGTTCTTTGACACCTATTCTATTCGGTAACTTTTTTTTATAATTTTCTTGTGTACCATTACCGAGAAAAATGGAAAATAAAATCCAGAATTTAACATGGGCTCTTATGGAGACCATCTAACCTTTAGCAGTTTTAACGAAAAATTCTGATGAAGAAATGTAGCGAATCTGATAAAAAACTAAAATGACATACTCTCATATTCGAAGAACAATGCTGCCCAATATTTTTGAAATCTTGTGTCTAATTAAGGAGGATACAGCGAAATGTAAAAATGTAGAGAATGACGTGAAATTTAAACCTCGAGTTCTTTAACACTTATTCCATTCGGTAGCTTTTTTTTATAATTTTCTTGTGTACCATTACCGAGAAAAATGGAAAATAAAATCCAAAATTTAACATGGGCTCTTATGGAGACCGTCTAACCTTTAGCAGTTTTCACTAAAAATTCTGATGAAGAAATGTAGAGAATCTGATAAAAAACTAAAATGACATACTTTCATATTCGAAGAACAATGCTGCCCAATATTTTTGAAATCTTGTGTCTAGTTAATGCACTATAATAGTTTAAAGTAAAGAAAACAAGAATTTTTCACTACATATGTGGAAAGACAGTAGAGATGTGACAACACCTCATAGCGCGCGAATTCAAATAACAGAACAGAATGATGTATGATGTATTAACTAATAATCATATATTTTATTAATCAGATTATGTTGAACAATTCAGTCTTCTGCGTTAATAATCAGAATACAAATGTTAATTCGACGGAAATATTGCAAAATGTAAAACTACATTTTGCAAGGTGATGAATACAATTTATCATCACAATCAGAATCTTTACGAAATCAGTAATACAAACATACTAATTTTAAAAATATATGTATTAAACTTTAACAACTTTTTATATATTTCTTGTATCTGCTTAGCAGATTGTACTCTTTGGACTATACAAAAGTTAAAAAATAGAATATTTCCATCTGTAATTGCATACAAAATTACAAAACATTCAAAATGTTTCCACTTATATTTTGGAATTGACTTTTGGAGGTTAGGATGTCAACTCAATCGAAAGCTGAAACCTAATATTGCTACCAACAAAATCGATTGATTTCTTTGAGGTGTTGCCACGATTCTTAACCTATTTATATTTATTTTTACACTTTCAACAGTTAAACAAATGCACTCCAATCGACTTAAATTATTTTAATATATACAAATAATTAATAAATGCATTATAGGCATTCATAATAAAATGATTTTGTTCAGTTTTAAGAATGTTAATTTATTTTTTCATCGATTGGTATTTCTTGTTAGAGCCTATGTAAAAGCATAGGAGATATCCCCTTGCCCTTCACCCCGCAAAGATCCGCTGTAACCTCCTTAATGCACAATAATAATTTAAAGTAAACAAAACAAGAATTTTTCACAAAATATGTGGAAAGACAGCAGAGATGTGACAACACCTCATAGTGCGCGAATTCAAATAACAGAACAGAATGATGACATATAATGACTGTTATAATAATCTATATTTTATTGTATTAACTAATAATCATATATTTTATTAATCAAATTATGTTGAACAATTCAGTCTTCTGCGTAAATAATATCAGAATACAAATGTTAATTCGACGGAAATATTGCAAAATGTTAAATTACCTTTTGCAATGTGATGAATACAATTTATCATCACAATCAGAATATCCACGAAATCAGTAATACAAACACACTAATTTTGAAAATATTGTATTAAACCTCAACAACTTTTTATATATTTCTTGTATCTGCTTAGCAGATTGTACTCTTTAGACTATACAAAAGTTAAAAAATAGTATATTCCCATCTGTAATTGCATACAAAATTACAAAACATTCAACATGTTTCCACTTATATTTTGGGATTGACATTTGGAGGTTAGGATGTCAACTCAATCGAAAGCTGAAACCTAACACTGCTACCAACAAAATCGATTGATTTCTTTGAGGTGTTGCCACGATTCTTAACCTATTTACATTTATATTTACACTTTCAACAATTAAACAAATCGCACTCCAATCGACTTAAATTATTTTAATATATACAAATAATTAATAAATGCATTATAGACATTCATAATAAAATGATTTTGTTCAGTTTTAAGAATGTTAATTTATTTTTTTATCGATTGGTATTTCTTGTTAGATTCTATGTAAAAGCATAGGAGATATCCCCTTGCCCTTCACACCGCAAAGATCCGCTGTAACCTCCTTAAGAGATTTCACTCGAACTCAACTATCATTTTTATGTTATTATTGATATGGTTATCGTTATTACGTCATCATTATTACTAAAAGAATGACACGTTTTATTATTGTATCACTTCATACAATGTTCCGCGCTCAAATCTCTTCCATTGCGCATGCGTAGACAGAAAGTCCGGTGTTACTTTTAGTGTCGCCTCTTACAACCAACCTACCACTACTGCTTAGTAGTGGTTACACGTTGCACCGCCAGTCGTCCGAGAACATTTTGTATACAGGGTGTAACTAAAGTAACCAGAAACCTCGTAATGGGGGATAACTGATGTAACGATTTTAGAACATATTTATTTTCCTTATCAACATGTGGTCGCTTCCTGCTAGTTTTTAAGTACGCCCATTGTACTCACATTCGGGTGTGTGGGAGACCACATGACGCACACTCGTAAAACTGGCTGTCTTCTACCCTATCCTTGGAACCTGGATACGGGGCATGGAAACATGACTGGGCAATGGGCGAAGTAGTCAGGTCAAGTGTGTGGTAGAGAAATTCCTGAGAATTCTCGACGGTTACTCATACCGATCAGGGGGAGCCCTGGTAATATGATACCGGTGTGGGTGGATTCGAGTCTCGCCTTGGAGGAGGTCATTTATGGTCACCAAACGGAACCCGCTGTTTGACTTCGGTCATTTATGGTCACCTATGGAACCCGCTGTTTGGCTGAATCTTAAGGAGGAGAAGCGAAGTGAGGTTTATCCTGGTGTGAAGGGGTAAATTCATGCCAATGGGAAACCGCATGCCACCAGGTAATTGTGCTTAGGAGCTATCCCGACCACCCTATGATCCGGGCTGCAGCTGGGTACTGTGGCTGGGAGAAGTTCTGAAAGCCTTTACGCTTAAGAATTGTTGAAGCGAACACATAGCCTCTCACAATTAAGACAACTTCACCTCAGCTAGGTACACACTGGGGGTCTATTAGCTGTAGACCCATGGACGAAGCTCTGTCGAAGGCCCACCAAGCCTATATATTGGTAGATCGGGGTGGCAAAACCATTTAAAAACCAAGTCCTGCCACAATTGAGGTTGGATTCGATCGGGCAGTGGCTCCCAACAGCTAGGGACAGCATGTTGGGAGAAAAGTCTGAAGCTAGACTAGGTGAAATCTCCTTGGTCGTGTGATACGTCCCTCACAGCCTCCTTGGAGATGGAGCCGACGGGTGAGCACGTTTATCGCTCCGGTACTGACCTGGAGAGTCAGTAGAGTATGGATAGTATCTCGCTCCAACCAGTGAGTTAATACTGGTAGCATTGTTTAGTGTAGCGACAATGCGCGCTAATTGAGCGTAACTCAATTATTCGAGCTTCGGCTCGTCTTAAAGGCGGGAAGGAACACCCATAACGTTCATAAAATTAGTCATGCAACAAGTACCTTATAGACAATTACTACGGCCTATTGTATATTTAAAAGGTAATAGGCTAATAGATCACTGTAGAGAAGGATTCAGTTCCCTTTTCGCGGACAGTTAGCCTTACATGTACTCACATTACATTAAAAATAATAAACAAGCAAATAAGTTTTTTATTTAAACTTTAAAACTAAAAAAGTTTTTATTTTTTGCTTGTTTCGTATTTTTAATGTAATGAAAGTACGATGGGTGTACTTAGAACTTAAAATGCAATTTTCTCGAAAACTATCAGGAAGCGACTACATGTTGATAAGAAAAATATATTCTATACCTTCTATTACTGCTACCCCCCATTAAGAGGTTTCTAGTTGTATTAGTTACACTCTGCATATTTATTTAGTCACTTTCTTATTTACTGGGGGCCCCATTCCATATTTGTGCCCGGGGCCTTAAAATCCAAAGGACGGCGCTGTACGAGATTTGTTTACATAGTGCCCAATTAGGTCAGTCTGACCAGTCCAGGTGCTTTTCTATTTATTGGCTTACACCTTGTGTTTTAGTACCAGTGAAGTTAACTTTGAAAGTTAAAATTCAAAATTTGACAAGTTTGATCTTTGCAAGATGATGAATCAGTTTTTTGTGATTAATTCGTAAAAAACAGTGATGGGCGGATCCAATAGGTACTGACCCAAGTAACCGAGATAAGCACTTTTTATTCGGCATTATTATAGAACTTATATACTATATACTTATAAGTATAATCTATACTAAACTCTTGCTCTGAAGCTTTGAGGTACCTATTACAAGGTCAAATTCTACTTTTGTAAGTGTTACCTACTTCTGAGCCGGCAGTATGGCAGAGTGGTTATAGTGGATTTATATCGCTTAACATAGTTAAGTCGACCTTTTGCCGGTCAGTACTTCGTTGGGTAAACTATGAGTGCAGTGTACTTGCCTATATAGCTCTGCTCCCTCGTTTTACACACATATATCCACCCTGCAGCTCGGTGCGCCTCGCACCTCGACACCGAAAGGTTTATGAGGTTAAAGATTATACATATATAAAGATTATAAAACTAAGTATGAGAAGAAGTTTAATTAAAGTTATGGAAATATTAAATGAATAACACTGGCTCTAGGACACAGTCCTGTGGCACCCCATTTGTAATAACTCATAATAACAAACCGCCCTTTGTTAGGAAATTTTGGAACTATAATGAATTTGTATCAGATATTTCATAATATTCAACGTTTTTCAATAATGTTTGAATATCAATCGTTTCAAAAGCACGTTTGAAATCTAAAAAGACAGCAGTTATATATACATTTAAACATATCCGTTGGTTTTTAAATTTTACAGATTTATAATTCAAGAGTCAGTACTTCTGAATTATAGTTTTTTTTACACTAAAAGTTTCACATACCTTATTGAAAGTTTTAGATATTCAAAGTAAGAAGATTGCTAATATAATAAGTTACAAACATCAGAGTTTCAACAAAGCGATGATCATATGATTTCATGAAAATATAATTAGAAAAGAAGTTCAGTTGCAGTCGCCTAATAACAGAATTGAAAAATTGTAATAAAATACTTTACTGATCGTCTTGAAATTTCATAAAATATCACAAACCAGAAGCGATAATGAACTGAAATAATATGATATACATTTTGTTTTAACTTTACCTTAGGATCTTGGTTCAGATCTTGGATTAAAGATTTTTATTATGGGAGAATGACTGTTTCAACTTGAAAGTTTTGATGTTTCTAGATTAATTTTTTTTTAAGTTTTGAGGCATAATACTATAATAGGTTTAAGATGTTTAGAACATATATTTCAAATTTTAAAATATCAAAGTTTTATAAAATCTTCAGCATTTCTGAACTTGAAGATCAAAAATCTTAGACAGCATCAGAATTTAGCGACCGTTTGTAGTACCCTATTGGATGATCTGTTAGTGGGTGGTAAGCATATTAACCGGTTACTTCGCGACCACTTACATGAATACAAAGTTTGCGGCTCGCTAACAAAACACCCAAGAGGCTATGTAGTAACTGTCACTGCCAAAATTTTGCAATGAATGAAAGACATAAGATTTGCATAGTGACACAATCAACCTTACCACATTACCAGATAAGGTTACTGCGACATACATTTACGTAATTCTCACAGCTTCTTTAGTTTTTATATGTATACTATAGCCTTACAAACTTCACATAAAAATGTGATGTTTGAAGCTTAATAATATTAATATAAACTTTAAACTGTGTTTCGTCTATGCACACACGTACTTGATAATCTTTTCTGATAGATCATGACAAAAGATCCATTATCAATATGAGTAAGGTTATCAGTAAATATCAGTATGACTAAGACTCATCATCACTTGCACATATTCTGAAAGATCGGCCATGGATCTACTGAGGGTAGAAGGTCTCCAATGACAATTTTAATTCTTACAAGTTGAATGAGCTTACCATGTCTATTGTTTCAAATAAATATCCTATACGCACTAGCAGACTACACCTGTAATATTCCTATCAGTTTCAGTTTCTAGCCTGAAGCCTACCCAATCTTTTCTTATTTTTTTCACGCATATTTGGATACAACCCATCAGGACATCGTTCGACCCATCTTATGAGCAGTTTCAGTTTGCTTTCGGTTTACATATAATTCGTATTTTATTTGTTTATGTAATCTTAGAAGTGTATAGCAAGTGTATTCTCAAAATCCAAAACAAAATTTTCAAACTTTGTATGGATTAAACATGCACTGCAACTTTTTACAAAAACTGTGCGATGCGAAGTTTCTAGCTTAGACGATAGTGTTGATCATGTTAAAATTTGCCATTAAAAATAAGTTAATACAGGAAACAGCATAAATAAACCACCAATGTTTACATACCAATCTGATAACTAGACTTGTTTATTAATACAAAAGATAACAGGACTAACAGTACAATATTTACAATCTAAATGTCTAGTTGAACTTTCTAACTATAAAAACAATAAGTGCATATATTAAAACATAAACGATATTATTTAATTTATCTTTGTGTGTCTTATTTTAGAAGTTGGATGTCTTCTCCATGTATTTCTTTTCTTATCTTCTCAAGTAGCACTTAAGTCTTTTAAAACAAGTTTTCTCCATTTAGGAATTTTTGCAAAAATTAGGCTAACGTAAGACTAAATCAACATTAATTTTATGTCTTTCAACAGTTTTCTAGTTTTATCAAGAATATATATTTACTACAATTCTACTACTGCAAAATTACATGCACGGAGTTTTGAAGATATTAGCCAAAACATTAATCTTAAATCTACGTCATAGTTTGTAAGACCGGACTTATGTGAGTTTCTTTTATCTCTTCTTACATTTGTCAGAGATTGCAATTTTTATCAATGTTAAAAGTGCTGGTTGATATTGATACCATTCATTAGCTTTAGTTTTATCTCTACTATTAGGTTTATTAATTAAAATTTGATCTCAGTATCTTCACAATCATATTTTGAGGAGACATACTAGGATTATTGTGGCTTTGTATCGCACATAGACCACAGAGCAAAGACTTTTCTCACGCTTTGTAAGTTTTTGTCCCTAGTACTCCAAGATCTTAATAGTTGTCAATTTATAGTTTAGAGAAACATATTGAATTGTATCAACTTATAATTACAATGTAATTCTAATTCTAATTTTAATGATTACAGAAACCTGGAAATTCCCTATCAAGACAAAACACCATGCCTCATAGAATCTCTTCATCTCCAAAACACGATGCCAAAAACAACATAATAGAACGTTTGCAAAATATGGGTGCACAAACATATGGAGGAAGTTTGGGCACTATAACGAAACTTGTAAATAGAGATCATCAAATAGATACTAATACTTCAGAATCTTCTGAAACTAATAATAATGATAACAATAATGCAAAACCACAACAAGAAATCTCAAATGCAAACCAAGATCAGTTACACAATAACCAGACACAGTCTTCACGATCCCCACAGAAGTCTTCAAGTTCTGAGAAAAGTCAAGGCGTATTTACTGAAAACGAACCATACAGTATAATACAGGAAGAAAATTCGATTGAGGTACGCTTAGCTGAACAATCATCCAGATTAGAAGATTCTGAAAAAGTTAAAAGTCTGATTGTGGAAAATGATCAATATATAGTAAATACTACTCAGTCTGAAGAAACGAAAGAAGATATGAATGTCAATGACCATAAAAAAAGCTTTATACTTGAAAATGATCAGTATATTCATGTAGAAGAAGAAAGAAATGAGGAAGATGATTTTATAAGAAATAAAGAAGTTCGAAGAGTAGAACACTTGTATGAAAGAATATCAACCGGTTCCAGTATTTCAGAGTACAATAAAATTAGCAGAATCAAACAAAATAGTTTATATGAAAGAATCTCTAACAGTTCTAGCAACTCAGATACACAAACGAATAAAATCAACGTGCAATATTCAATAGTGCATAAAGATGGGCCTAAGCAAAAGCCAAAATTACATCAATCACTACAAGAAAACGAATACAGTGTCCCGATCATTGATCATAATAAAAATAGTTTGTTAGTTGATAACGACCAATATATACCAACAATGGAAGACAAATATATTCCTACAATAGATGACAAGTCAAGTGATAATGTTTATTCTGATGGCCTTATATATACTCCCGAATACATTGAATATGCTGCCATTGATAAAAACAAGGAATTAGAAGAATTATATGAAGATCCAGATCGTTTCAAAAAGCTTCAAACAGAACGTACCTCAACGTTATATCAAGAAGTTGAACCAGTCTTACCTCCTCGACCGGGATGTAATCCTCCGGATGTAAAGAAACTGGAGCCAAGTGAGGATACATCTAGTCAAACTTCTTCGAATGAAGGCAAAAAATCGAAGCACAGTAGATTTAAGTTATTGGCACAATTTATGAAATCTGACAAGAAATCTGAAACAACCAACGAGCTAAAGATAAAATCAAAGCGTAGATCGACTAGTTTTCTACGTAAGGTATGGAGGAGAAAGGCAAAATCACTTGACGAAGATGATATTAGCTATGAGACAGTTGATTATGAGATAATTGAAAAACAAATGGCGAAAAACAAGAATGATGTAGAAATGCTTCAGGAATTGCAGAAAATCTTAGAAGCACGTAAAAATATTTTACAGGTAGGTTCTAAAAAAAATTTAAAAATTTTGATATTTGTTATGTATTTGTTACCTTTATAGGAAAAATTAAATGTTAATGAAAAGGGCGAAAATTCAAAGCAATCCACCGAATCTCAAATACAATCAAGTGCTCAAGATAAGGAACAAGGCCAGTTGGAGATTCGCACAGGTTTGCCTAGCTCATCAAAATTTAATCGAAAAACACTTCCTATGACACAGGTTCTTTTTTGCACACTTAATTTATTTTTGTTTGTTTTGTTTTTATTTTGCTTTTGTATCGTTTTTTTGCCTTATTGTCTATAATTTTATGAGTTTTTTTCCATTATTTTTCTTTTAACTATATTGTTCAAACATTCTACACCTGCTTCATAAATTTAACAATTATAGTATGCATACTCTCATTACGCATACATTTCTTACAATAGATTTCTTAATCAAAACAATAAATAGACAAGAGCATGTGGGGTATATTATTTTTTCCAATTTTTTCTTAACCAGAACCAAAGTTCTTAGGTTTCAGAAGAAATTAAAGCTGGATTCTTTTTTATATTGAGATTGTGTTTGAGCAAACAGATAATTGAACATGTAATTTTGCATGGCACTTGCGATACTAAAAGATACTAAACGTCGTTGTTAATGCTCGTCTTTAAAAAACTCCTTGAGATTATGATAAAATGTTTAATAAAATCAGATTAATTTTAACTTCGGTTACGTTAGCTATTCGGAAAGCGTAAACAAATAATTTCAGATGACTGCTCAAAGCTACGTTTACATAATGATGCATTATTGCTTTGGTCTCGTTTATATTCGAGAGCGATGAGGATTTGAGACAAACACACCTGTGTATATTGCAGAGAGCGTTCAGCGGTAACGCTTAAATGATGGCGCTGCATTTGAAGATGACTTGAATAGTAAGCGGTATATGCAAGCGTTTGTTTATAAGAACATGCAAAACAGCACAGTATGTGGAATCGCAGATTATTTGTATTTACATATACAGTGTGGGATTAAAGTATGGAATATTTAAAAAAAAAAGCGAACTCAACCGGTTTTTTTAAAAATACTGAAACACTTAGATTCACCTTCCGACTTTCATTTGTTTCTAAGTTATGACGTCATCACAAAAAAATTTAAATGACAATATAGATTTTTTGTGGTGGAATCCGATAGTGATTTTCTTCCCTTTATGATCATGCAAATAAATCATAAGGTTGCATAACAGAAATTCTGAGCAAAATCGATTTGAACTTTGTAAATGTTTGTTAGTTATGACGTCATCACAAAAAATTTAAATGACAATATAGATTTTTATTAGTGGAATCCGATAGTGATTTCTCTTCCCTTTATGATCATGCAAATAAATCATAAGGTTGCATAACAGAAATTCTGATAAAAATCGATCTGATATATTGATATATTGATACCATAATATCAATAACATTAAATGTTCAGATCGATTTTTCTCAGAATTTTTATTCTGCAACCATATGATTTATTTGCATGATCATAAAGGGAAGAGAAATCACTATCGGATTCCACCACTAAAAATCTATATTTTCATTTAAATTTTTTGTGATGATGTCATAACTGACAAACATTCACAAAGTTTAGCTCGATTTTTCTCAGAATTTTTGTTATGCAACCTTATGATTTATTTGCATGATCATAAAGGGAAAAAATCACTATCGGATTCCACTATTAAAAAACTATATTGTCATTTAGATTTTTTGTGATGACGTCATAACTTAGAAACAAATGAAAGTCGGAAAGTGAATCGCACATGTTTTAAAAAAACAAAATCGACGTGTTTCAGTGTTTTTAAAAAACCGGTTGAGTTCGCTTTTTTTTAATATTCCATACTTTAATCCCACCCTGTATATTAGAGTCGTGGTTAACGAAATTAGTCGTGTTCGAAATATGTTCAAACGTGGAATTCGTGCATGAAGTATTATCGAAGATTTTAACTGACATAACGTAAAAACAAAAAATTGATACGAGGCTTGCTCGATATATATTGCGAATTGGCAACCCTGCTTTTGCTAAGTGCAATCTGACATTTGCAACATAAAGTTTGGCATTTTTGACGGCATACGTATTCAGAACGTTTTGTCATACGGACGCTATTTGTTTTATTTACATTGAGTTGAAAATTTCCTTTTGGCCAAAAAATGGAATTAACTCGTGAACATTTTCGTGTTATATTTTCTACGACTTCCGACGTGGATTATCACAACAACAGTGCGTCGATCAACTTATTTTAACTTTTGGTGATGAAGCCCCACACAGAGCAACTGTATATCGTTGGTTCAATGAATTTAATCGTGGTCGTAGTTCGCTGGCAGATGAATCTAAAGAAGGTCGTCCAAAATCGGTTGTGGTGCCAGCAAACATCGATGCAGTGCGCGAACTGATAAAGCAAGATCGTCATGTGACTTATCGTGAAATTCAGGCATCCTTAAGGTACGTTTACATCTGACACTTTTGTCCGACATATGTGTCAAGTGTCGGGACATAAATCGCTCTGATCGTTTACATTCAGATAGAAATTACTTGAGATTTATATCACCAATATGTGTATGAAATGCTCGATGTTCTGAAAGTTTGCAATAAATATATGAACCGTTTACATCTGTATATACTAAATTTATTATACTTATGTCGTATACATTTCTTTCTACAACTCTTTTACTATCCAATTGATTTAATTTTTGTTTTCTAATAATAATAAGCGTTTTCTTTTTGCTACATTTGCAATTTTATAAAAATACAATAAACTCCGTCTATTTCTTTCTAATGTTTCGTATATGAACGTTTGTAATGTTAACGCAACACTCCAAATGAAATTTTTTTTAAGTATGTTGTGTCTAATTCATGTCTGTTTTTATAACTTCTGTGTGATTTTATAGTGTGAAACTAAATGTAGCATATTTTTTTCTATTTAAATTCAATCCTTATTTTATCAAAATTACAGCCTGAATTTATTGAATTTTGAATACTATTACATGGGTAACAGAAACGTCGTTAAAAACATTACTCTTACAAATAAAAATTTTAATTTTTATCTAGAATGTCTCTGGAAAGATCAAAAAATTTTACTGTTAATATAAAAAGTCAAAAACTTATATAGTTTCGAAAAAACGTGATTATAAATTAGAGCGTTGCGTTTACGCAACGTTAAATTTTTTTATGTTCTGATATATTATTTAATATTTTTTTTGTATTATTAAACAGTTTCAGTTAATGTTAATAAAAATATCAAAACACAAAAAAATTAATTTGTAGTTTTTCTTTATAATAGTGGTTTTAAATGGGTTAATAAAACGAAATATCTTCCAGACACTTTTATAAAAGTAGACGAATACTCAACTAATGCAATTTATTTCATGCAAGTTGGAACTCAAAAATAATTAGCGTTTACATCTAACCATATACATGTGTCGATATAAATTGCCGACACATGAAATATATATGTCCGACAGAAATTCTCCACCGTTTACATTAACCATAATTAGTGTCTGACATATATATCAAGCAATAAGTGTCAGATCTAAACGTACCTTTAGGCATTAGCATAACTAGCATACATTCGATATTGCATGAACATTTAGCCGTGAAAAAGCTGTGTCCACGTTGGATTCCACATAAGTTAACAGTCGCTCAAGAAAAAGCTCGTATCGATTGGGCGAAAGAAATGCTCGAGAAATACAACCACGGTGCTTCAAAAACCGTTTATAACATCGTCACAGGTGACGAATCTTGGATTTATGCGTATGAGCCCGAAAGTAAACAGCAGTCGACTGTATGGGTCTTCCAAGATGAGCCAAACCCAACAAAAGTCGTTCGCGCTCGAAGCACTTCGAATCAAATGGTCGCCTGTTTTTTTGGAAAAACTGGACATGTCGCTACCGTGGTTTTAGATAATCGTAGAACAGTCAATTCAGAATGGTACACAACAATTTGCTTACCAGAAGTCTTCGAAGAAATAAGAAAAAACAACGCGCGACGCCGGATCATTCTACACTATGACAATGCGAGTTCACACACATCAACGCAAACAACTGGTTTTTTGAGCACTCAAAACGTCGAATTGATGGGTCATCCGCCGTATAGTCCCGATTTGGCACCTAACGATTTCTTTTTGTTCCCACACGTGAAAAAGAAACTGCGTGGACAACGATTTTCGACGCCGGAAGAGGCGGTTGATGCATTCAAAACCCATGTGTCGGAGATACCTGCTTCTCTATGGAAAAAATGCTACGAAATTTGGTTTCAAGGTATGCAAAAGTGTATTGATCATCGGGGAAAATATTTTGAAAAACAATAAAAAAGTTTCCAACACTAAATATTTGTTTTTGTTAGTTTTTCGCAATACATATCGAGCTACTCTCGTAAATCCCTTCGAAGCTTGTAATACAATTGATGAAGTTCACCATTAATAATGGACATCTGTTTAGGAAAGGAATGAAGGAATGAAGAAATTCATCAAGCTTTTTCGAGTTTTTACAAATAAAATTTTAGTTATTTTGAACAAATCTAATTTTACTAACCACGACTCCAATATAAATACAAATAATCTGTGATTGCCACAAACTGTGATGTTTTGCATGTTCTTTATCAACAAATGCTTGCATATACCACTTATGTACAATTCAAGTCATCTCTAAAACAATGCCGTCGCTTAGCGCTACCGCTCAACACTTTCTGCAATCGTTTACTGTCTCAATATACACAGGTGTGATGATTTTAAGTATATTTGAAAATTTATCTCAGACGCTTATCGCTTACAGCTTAAAACTCAACGCTCATTGCTCACCATAATATAGTATAAATGACGCCTTAGAGTATACATTCTAGCCCACTATAAATTAATAATAGATTAATGCTGTGAACAGATTAGAAAGATTATTCATACAACTTAGTTTATTTATTTATTGTAATTTCCTTTTCACATTTAGAAATAGGAAGTTTATTGTTTCTTTTTAAAAGAACATTTTCGAGGTTTTTGGCCGTTTTTTGAATTTGCTGACACAACACTTCTTCACAATAAAAATAAATGCAACTGCGCCGTGTAAGATGAACATGTTTGAACATATTGAACAACATTTATCCGCTTACGTGAACATCATCAGTTGCGTGCCCACCAATAGAGTTGTTTGTTTACGCTTTCCGAATAGCTAACGCAACCAGACGTCAATAACATTTAAACCTACTACTATA
Organism: Agrypnus murinus; assembly: GCA_929113105.1. Lineage (NCBI taxonomy): Eukaryota > Metazoa > Arthropoda > Insecta > Coleoptera > Elateridae > Agrypnus > Agrypnus murinus. The sequence goes on from OV816025.1 coordinate 198,267,950, forward strand.
CATGATATCCAAAATGAGTTAGTTAGATTGAAGATGCAGTACTTGAACACATGATCATAAGTAAGCATAAAAATAAGAATGAATATGTACTCAGGGTTCCGCCATATATTTGAGGGACTCTATATGCAAAACCGGTCAAGTCACAGTAAACAACTGTTTCAGAAATTACAGAAAACTTTTTCTAAATTTCTGTAAATTATAGCTGAACGCAAACTTCATAGAGCATTTTACTATAGCAAATGTTGGTTTTTAGAACTAAAATAACTTGTATATTATTCGGGACTAAGAGACAAATCTGTTGACCTATAGTATAACTCATTTTTCTGTAATTTGTGACTTGGCGGGTTTTGCACCTAAAGTATTCATTTAATATCACTACACCAGATTTGTGGATTGGATTGTTCTTCAGTTAGATTGAAACATGAAATAGGTATGGGCAAACAGACAAGAAAATTAAAGTTCATTTTGTAATTTTCAGTAATTGAAATTTCCACGTTTCTATAAATATTCGAAAAAGTAATTTTTTAGTACTAACTGTAATAAGTTTTTATTTTAAAAAATACTAAAAAAATAATCAAAATTAACCGTCATAAAAGGTAAGGTAGAATGATTTATCATGTATTCTTTACAAAACAAATAAATTAATATAAAAATATTACAATAGAAGAGAATGCCTTACAATGAGACAGTGCCAACAATGAGTCATGAAGTAATTTCGAAATTTTAAGTTAATGAAGTGTACAACAAATTTTCTTTTAAAACATTTTATAAGTAGTTTAAACTATTTTTGCGGAAACGTGTATATTTCCAACAAGAGGTCCAACAGTGAGCCATTCTTGAAGATATGCGTTATCACTGTTTTTTGTTTACAAAGTACAAGTTTTGTTACAGAGTATATTTTGTTAATAAAGAAATCTTTAAATGAAGAAAATTCAAATAATACCGAATATAACACAACCACTGTATATGCAAAAATACTTAAAAATATTTCACTTTGTTGTTATCTTACACTTTAATTTTACAGTTTAGTTTAAAAGAAGGGGGTAAAGGTTTTGACAGTGTAGGTTTGAAATTTTCAAATCCTTAGAAAGGACGAATGAAAGTTTCTTGTAAATTCATGAATGAAAAGATTATAATAACCGTTCATTCGTTAAAGCGGAAAGTAAGTCTTTGAGTTTTTCGCTGAAGTATATGAATTTACGCTGCAGGTAAAAAATACCAGTTATTTAGGTATTTCATACTAAATTTAGTTTTAATATGCATTTGTTGTGACTATCTAATTAAATATGAATTTCTAAATCTAGCGAACAAATTAAAACAAGTTTTAGGTTTGAATTACTACGATCATCTAATCAAGACACTTTTAATATAAAATTGTAAAAGTAAAAGTTTTTAATTTTAATGCTAATAAAAAATACTACTGGCTGGTTTCACAAAGCTTGATTAAACTCTGATTAGCTTAATTGTGATTAAATTTGAAATCCAGAAATATAATTGGATAAAATTCAAGGTCTGTTAAATCTCAGCCAATGAAATTTCTGAATTTCGAAATTAATGACAATTAAGTTAATCAGAACTTAATCAAGCTTTGTGAAACCGGCCATAAACATATTAACGGGAGTAAACTAGGTTCAGTAGATTGACTCTTTAGATATTTTTTTGTTAAAGGTAAAGAATGAAACATAAATACCCTCTACAACTTTGGATAACTAGTAGCTGCTTCCATTTAAAAGGGCTATTTTATAAAGTGTGTCATAGAAATTTTGAATAGAATGAGTAACACTAGATTTACAAGCATTTTTTCAAAACAAACTTTAAAGATTTTAAATATCTTGGCCAGGTAGTTGTTCATCTCTGTTTAAGTCGGTTTCTTTCATACACAGTATAAGGGGTATTTCGATTCTTAAAGCAGGAGCGCCCTTACTCGGGATAAGACATTTGCTAAAGACTGTACAAACAACACGTTTTATTATTTGTATTGAATGTAATATTGTGTTCTGTTTCTATGTGTTTTAATTAAGAGGACATAGTTCAGCCAAATCTTACAAAGTATATTTGTAGAATATTCTATAACTAAGAACTTCTGTTTAGTCTAATTTTCTTTACTTAAATAAGTAAGTGCAATTCTCTTCATTAAATAATGACTCTCATATGTACCTGTTATTCTAAAATTAGAATACATTTATGAACATCCAACATCAATTTAAAAAACAGACTATGAGAACATTCCCTACTAGACTGAAACACAGTTTAAAGGAGAGATTGCCAATATTAATAAGTACTCATAACATTAGAATTCGAGTAATGTTCATAACTTTTGGTTGTTATCATTTTGTGAAGGTACATATAGTTATTGCTTATCGATAGTACTTAGATTTATTTTTAAATTTATGTATACAATGAATGATATTCTGTAATGATATTTATCAACTTTATGCTTCCAGATGGACCAATAGAGGAACAGCGTCCATCATTACCACCCCGTCAAAGTCCTCAGTCTTTATCACCTTACCATGATGTTCCTCAAAATAATCTAGCTGTAATTAAACCATGTGATAACCAAACTTTAATTTTAATGAAGAATTCTGCAAATAGTTCTACTGAAAACCCAAATCAAAACAAACTGACCAAAAACATACAAACACTCGATGACATTCTTAAAGATTTAGACGAAGAAAAAGATATACAAGAATCAAGGAAAAAAGTGAAGCAACTAATTGAGAAATTCAACGACTTTCAAAACGATGATGAAGTTATATTGAGAAGAAAACCAAAACCAGAAATATGTAAATCTCAGTTGGACTCAAAGGTCTTACAGGCATTTAAATATGATAATTTAAACAATAGTAGAGAATCCGATGAACTTACCATATTACTAGAAGAATTAAGCAAGGTTACTTGTGCACCTGTTTTGACACCAGGTGTCACCAGTAGTCTTGTTAATCCTGTACTAACTGATGATGAGGTAACTGTCCAAAGCTGAAGTAGTATTTAACAGTTATTTAAAACACTTATTATTGCAGTGGTTAGAACTCATTCCAATACGTCGGCGACGTTTATCAGATCCTGACTATGATGTTCCTAGACCACATCGTTCTTTACAATTACATGGATCTACAAAACAAGTACAGGATAATCCTATACCAGCTACTAGGTTTTTTGGTCCAGTTTTACCACCATCTTTTAATGATGATATGTAAGGATTTTAAATCGTTGTTTAAAAATGTATTTGTTTAAATAAATTGGTTCTTTTCGGCTTAAGTTAATTTAGAAAATAATTGTCTTAATTGCATTTTGCATAAACATTTTCCTATGCTTATATATTATATATTGCTTTTTCCTGCATATATTGGCTGTAGAATGTTTGCTTATGCGTTTTGGACAGTACCATCCTGTAACCAGAATAACTGTAGGTCTAAGACTTAAGATATGCTGAAGTCTGTGAAACTGTATTACTAACCTTTAAAACAACTAATAATGTAAAAATATAGAGCATGCATTGCAACCAACACAATCCTAGCTTGTTCATAATTAGCTATAATTTTATCCTTGATACCACTTTCTGATATCCTGTCACCATTCTTGTCTCTCAATATTTGCTTTATACGACCCAAATCTAATATTCCACTGTTTTCTTAGATTATTCATGGACTTTTCTAGAGCAGGTATGGAATAACATTTAATTAAGGTTTATAATTTTTTTCTAATTAGCTAAAAAGAATTGTTATGTAATTTGCAGGGTAGCAACTGATGAGCCATCTTTTTTAAGCATGGATCCAGATTCTCTAGAACTTGAACATCTCCCAACACCTACTGCCAGTACTGAAGATCCTGATTACTCGGTTCCGGATAAAGATTATAGCGTTGGATCATACACGTCTCATGATTATTTAGGCGATGATAGAGTAATTTATGCCCATCCCAAAGCAGTAACCTTGTCACCCAAAAGTAATGAAAACACAGATAACATTTATTCCAATATTCAGTTTGATAATAAGAAATCCAAATTAGAAAAAGTTAATGATATAGAAGTAAATGTTAGAACTATAACAATTAATAAAAGTAATTTACCAATTTGTATTGTTAAATCTGAAGAAACATTTATTGATTCGTTAGAACCACTTGCAGAAATATCGACAGCATTTTAAATTTATTAGTTTTTGTCATAATTATGCTGTGGCTATACTCTTGGCGGTTTTGATCTACATTTTAGTTAATGCTGCATGTTCAGTAGATGTGATCTTTTGAACAGATGTGATGAAATAATATGCTAGAGATTAATATCTCCATTGGTTCTTATTTAATGAAAATTAAGAAATACAGCGTTATATGTGCATCATCAAATAGTTGTGTATTTTAAACACTTTCAAAATGAGTTTTAAGAATTATGGTTAAATTTAAATAAAAGGTAGTCAAAATTACTATTGCTATCATTTCCACTTAAAAGAAAGGTATCATGACAAGCCACTAGCGTTAAATATACGTGGAAATTCATATGACATGTATGTAGTATTCCGGCAGGAAAATTTTGCATGGTTTTTTTTTGCTTTATAAGCGGTCTTATATCCAGTAGCATATAGTGTTTAAAGTTTTTTTTTCCTATTTACCAATTCAAGGTCATATTTGTTTGCCAACAAGTTGGTTCAAGATTTGAATGTGAATTTCTTGAAATCTTTCATTCTTCATATTGGCAAAAATAAAAATAGCAAATTTGAAGGCAAGTTGTTCGACGAGTGCTTGTTCTAGCTACTGCAATTAAAATATACAATACAAAATACCTACAATTTAGTAAGTTATTTTTAATATTTCAATTTATTTCCACACGAAAAGTATTATTACATTACGTTTATTTATAATTTGTTCCATGTTTCAATTTTGAACTCGTTGACATTATTGTTTATATCATTTTGAATTGGTGACAATTTTGACAAAATCAGCTAAACATGTTACTCATATTTTGTGCATTTGTGATTTTTGTTCACTGATCATAACAATTAATCTGAAACTTTGAATAACCAGTTTTCAAGTTATATAGAGATCCCATAGTTTTTGTGATGTTATAGCCAACTACAGTAGTATATTAAGTTATAATTATAACAAGCCATTAATCCCTACAGTAGACAAAGACCTCCCCCCTTGGACTTCCAGTCTTTTTTATTGTGTGTGTATGCATGCATTCTCCACTGATGACCAGAGAACTCACTACTACCTAGGTACTACCCGTTCCTTTAAAATGTTCATCCATCTCCTGGCCGTTAGCCTTATTACACGAACGGCCCAGTACTATTTTAGCTTCTTGCACTGCTCCACGAATTCTAACACCCCTGTTTGTATCTTCTCAATTCTTTGGCTCTAATTCTATAACTTAGGCAAACTTTTAGCGTTAATCTTTCCATTTTTTCTTTGATTTACTCAGCAAACATTGTTTTTGTGAATATCTATTCAAATCAGTAGCGCTTGGAAGTAGAATATCTTTAAAGTGAGACTTGTCCAGCACAGCTTCACAACTATTATCCTTACTGCACACTGCAATTGTCTTTCAGTTTTCTTCATAACAACTGCTCTGTTCCCTAAAATTCAAATTGCAATATAAGTGTGAGAATCTACACTACAACTTTTGTGTCACACACTTTTTGAATTTTACAAGGCAGTTGTTACAGAGAAAAATGGAAAACAACTGCAGTGTACTGTAAGGATGATAGTCATAAAGCCAACTCTAAAATCCTAAATAATACCGAAATATCTTGTCGTTTACCCGCAATTTTACAATACAATGAGAAACGCTGCCCGGGTGTTTCTCATCAAAATAAAATTGTGGGTAGACTACAAGATATTTCGTTATTATTTATCAACGTATGCCCACTAAAAGAATTATGGAGTGGTTGGAAAGTATCTAAAGTCCTAGTTTTTATTTAATTTTACCCTCTTACCTATTGTGGCAATTTCCCAAATTTTCTTCTAATTTAAGTAACAAAAGAATTAATTGTAACTAGAACTACCATTCACTTATTTGGAGTTAACCCACAGGATGATCAACTGATCACTTTAATGACCAGTCTATCACTGTATCAATGTATATCATGTGAACTAGAAATACTGTCACCTGTTTGAATTTGGCATGCAGTAATAACTGGTGGTTTTCATCAGTTCTAGTTGTCAACCACATTACTGCTGTTCACTTGTGCCATCATCTTCATATGTATAATTTGAGATTAACAAATACTAATGTCATAAGATTGTGTAGCGCCAACACAACGATAGGCAACAGTTATTTATGGCTCACGTGGTATATTGTTATACTCGTATTTTCTTTTTTCTGATGTGTTCATTATGGTTACACTCTTTTAGGATCAATTTCATAATAAACTTTAAAATTGTTTTAAATTAAAGAGCGTTGATATTAGAATGTGATTACTGGGCACATCAACATCATAAAGCGTTTGAAAGCACAAAATAGCACGGACGACAATAAAATGACAGCTATTTACTGCAGTTTATAGTTTTCTGAAACTGTTTACAGTCGTAGATGCACACACTCTAATAAAACAGCAGTTACATACATAGCCTAGTTATTATTATTATTATTATTAACCCCTTAATGTTTTTGTTCCAAGTTTCTGTCAAGTCTTTTTCTTTTATTACTCATAACCAACGAGAGCGAGGCATAACCTTGCTAAATGTATAGTTGATGTTCAGTCTTGTGTGGTTGCACTTATAAAATTTCGAAAAGCGACCAACACTTGTCATACTTTTATAGACATGACTGCACAGGATATTGTAAAACTACCATATGTCTTTAATTAAGCCATGATATAGATATTTAGAGACCACGGACCCTGTTTCGGAGTTACTAATTGAGATACGCTCAATTAGCGCGCAAATGGTAATGCAAATTAGCATTTGCTAGAATTAGAAGTTACTATCCATCATTTAGCTCATCAGCTTTCCAGGCTAGTACCGGAGCTATGACCGTGCCCATTCACTGGGTTTCTCCTCCTAATAGATGGGCCCTAAGTCCAGCTTTGGGCTTTCCCCATACGTAGTGGGATCACTGCCCGGCCCAATCCAACTTCAATGTGGCTGGGCTTGGAAGGTTATGCCATACTGGTTTACCAAGTTGTAGGGTCTGGTGTGCCGTTGTCAATGCTTCTTTTAATTCTACCAAAGCAGAATCCCGATATGTACCCGTTAAGGTGAAGTTGACTTGAGTATGAAAGGTTATGGGTAGAGTTCCTAAATGAAAACCTTAACTGTTATTTTATTATTATTATTGTTATTTTAGAGTTAGGACACGGATGTCAAAATCTATCTCTTTCTAGACCAAAACTAAGCTCTCTGAAACAGAGATACTTTTTTCTCTCTTTTTACTTTAGTGACAACATTCAGCAGCTGTCAGTTATAAATTTTAGGTTATGCTGTCATGTTTATTTTTATGCATGTAAAATTTTTTAATGTGCACGTTATCATTTATTTATTGTTTGTAGAGAATTTTTAAAACTACTATAGTACATATATCAATTTTACGACAGTTTTTAATAAAATATTAATTCTACCAAACTTCAGATTCATATAATTATAGTAATTTTGCGTTCAGCGATAGTTTACAGCAGGATAAGAAAATTATCACTGGCAAATGAAAAAAATTCGATTCTTTTCTTGTTTTATCATACGTGAACAAATTTCATATTTAAAAATTGATGATTCATTCTTTCAAGAATTAAATTTTAACGAAGGCAGTTTTATTTTTAAACGGATACAAAATCGACTGTTTAAAAAAATTCCATTCGTGACTGAATATCAGCGGATTCCTTTTCAGTTCTTATTCTTTACTACTAATAGTTTACTAGACTGCAGTTTTAATTATATAAAATCATTAACCCACTTCATACAATATGGGCAGACACAATTTAATTTAACCAAATATATTAACTTTGATAATGAAACAAATACTTCCATTTGTTTAGAGTGTGAAAAGAATTTAAAAGGAAATCTATTAACATGAAATATTAAGCAGCATTATGCTAACGTACATAATCAATTAAAATTTCTTGATGAAAACAAATAAATCGAAAACAGGGTATGAATTAACAAAGAATTATCAAACAAAATTCGACAGCACACATACAGTGCCATACAGATTTACTCTTCCTGTATTAATAAAATTGCATCTTTACCTATTATATAAACCTGCGTTGTTATTTAACTCGCGAATGTTTTCAATTTGTTAACGATAATTATTTTTTAACACTCAATATATGATCTGCTCTGATCCAGGAACGAAAATTTATTTATAGCAGAAAATTAAAAAATAAAATTTGCGAACAATGTTTTTTATTTCTTTTTCCTACCCTGATTTACAGCAATTTAGAATTAGTTTTCTGTAATTTCTGAAACAATTGTTTACTGTGACTTATTTCTTAATATTTCTATTTCTGTGCCTGTACATATATTTCGTATCACGTGACCTGTACATGCATTTGTTTTTGATATTTTAAAAAAGTGTGGTAGAAGTATTTTCAACTCGCAAAAAGGGTGTAAATTGGAATTTACTTTAGCAAAACAAATCTTTAGTATACCCTTGTGTAAAATTATCAACAATCCAAAAATAAGACTTTTCAGGTAGAAAAATTAAAATGGAGTTTTTGTGATAAAATCTTAGCGTGTTTTTTCATATATTTTATACTTTTTCATAGAATGTACCGATCTATACTAGACGAGAACATTAGGTGAAATGAGCTATCCCTACACTAATGCTGCAAATATTATACGCATTCAAACTTCGCCGGCCAAGCTGAATTTGACAAATTGTACATATATTGATTCCCCGATGGTACATAGTTACAGATATAGCCACAGTATTTTAATTATTATTTTTAGAACCAAAGATATTATCTGAGGTGATATTAAAGAGTATTGTTTTTATAATTATTGTTGATAAGAGTATTTCCATTTTTTAAAGTTTAGCTTTTTACATTTTGATAAAATTTTAATAATATTTTGACTGATTTTCTTGTTATGTAATGTTATGTCTAAATAATATAAGAATAGACGAATAGGATGTAAGTTTACAAATTAAAACATTTTTATTCTAATCATATATTATAACAATATAAAAGATATTTACAATTAAAAATATAAATAATAATCGTTTTTCATTTTCTTCTTGTTTTATTAGGTTTCTTATTACTTTTAAGACGCTTTCTGACTCCCATTGCGCCTTCGGCATCATCATCATCACCTCCTGCACCTCTTTTCCTTTTACCTTTCTTGTCTGTGAGATCTTTCATTTCCTGTAACAAAATCAAATGTGTTGTAACTAGTCTTATAGATGTGTTTAAAGAGAAAAACTAACCATTTTGGCTATGCGATTAGCTTCGGCTACACGTTCTTGCAAGACCATTACTTCATTCTCTTCTGTTTTGTACAATGGTAACTGCTTACCAATAAGATGTTCTATCCTTTGATATAATTCTACATCATACTAAAAATACCAGATAATGTTATAAAATTGCTAGTTTAAAAAGAATTTAATATTTACCTGTGTGACAAATGTGATGGCATTTCCAGAACGACCTGCTCTAGCTGTTCTACCAACTCTATGGATGTAATCTTTGCTGTGTGTTGGAATGTCAAAGTTTATAACAACATCTACATGAGGAATATCCAAACCTCTGTTAGAAAAAGGGGACTTATAAATTATTTAGAATTTAACAAACCATCAACATAAAATTCTTTTAAATGCTATTCTCAGAGGTAGTGACGAATTTATTCATTATCATTTCAATATTGATCAAAATATTACTTTATTATACATCATAGATAATGCATGTCCAAATTATTAAAATTAATTTAGGCAAATATTTTTACCTGCTAGCTACGTCTGTAGATATTAGAATTGACCGATTCCTAGCTTTGAATTTCGTTAGTGCTGCCAACCGTTTATTTTGTGACATTTGACCATGGAGAGGTACAGCTGTGAAACCTAAATTACGCAACATTAAAGCTGTTCTTATTGTGTTATTACAAGTAGAGCAAAAAATCATAAAAGTGTTGCCAGCCATTTCGTTTAATATATGAACTAAATAAACATCCTAGAAATAAAAATTTCATAATTAAACGTTCACATTATTTTCTTTACAAATACTACCTTAAATTTAACTGGTATAAATACATAATACTGTTGTAGCTTATCTACTGTTTGGTATTTAGTAGAAACCTCGACCTTGACTGGTTCTTGCAAAGAAGCTCTTTGAAGTTTTTTTACCTTTTTGGTCATTGTAGCTGAAAATAACATTGTACGTCTTTCACGTGGAATTACTTTTAAAATCTTATTTACTTCTACTTCAAAATCCATATTTAAAATTCTATCCGCTTCATCCATAACCTGTATAATATAACAAAACCCAATAAGTCTACCGATTAACACTTTCACTCTTATTAAATTACCAAATATTTAAGAGCCCTTAAATTGAATCCCTTTGTATTTTCTAAATGATCTACCAATCTTCCAGGTGTAGCAATAAGAATATGTGGTTTTCTCGCTAGTACTAAAGCTTGGGACATCATATCCATTCCACCAACTATTACAGCACATTTTACACCAACACTAGATCCTAAAATCTTTTTTATACATAAAAGAACTCAAAATGCCAACAATAAATATAATTTTACCTAATGCTTCAAATTGTTCAGAAATCTGAAATGCTAACTCCCTTGTTGGCGTTAATATAAGGGCAAAATATCTCTGCGGATTTTCTAAAAGTGATTGCAAAATCGGCAACGCAAATGCTGCAGTCTTTCCAGAACCTGTTTCTGCCAAACCAATTATATCTTTGCCTTGGAGTGCTAAAGGAATTGATTCTTTTTGAATTTTTGTAGGAGCTTTCCATTTTAGTTGTTCACATGCTGTGCATAGTACATCGACAAGACCCTATTAAAAAAAATAATTTTTGTAGGCCTATTTAATATATACATTTTTTTTCTTAATTGTTTGTTTTTAAATCAGAGGTAGTGACGAATAGATTTGATAAATCATTAAAAATAAATCATAAATACTTTCTTGTATGCATCATATTAAACATTAAAAGTAAGGTTATGTTGCAGCACGTGTTTGCTTACCAAATCTTTCCAGGTTAACTCTTTTTTAGATCCTTCTGGTTGTTCCTTTCCTTCATTACTTTCTGTTTGATTTTCTTCAGTTTGTTCTTCGCTGCTATATCCATTTTCTCCGTTTTCAGATCCCATTTTCAGCACAAATTCTAGAAATTCTTTAAATTCCGAAATGTCATTACTTTACTTCTGAGGTCACAAAAACGGAATGGAGAGGATTTCCCTAAAAGCCAACTAAAAGCACAACTAAAAACTAAATTCTCCAATGTGGTAAATTCCCCAACTAAACTTTCATGTACAGTATATGCACAAATAAAAGTAATCTTAAACAAGAGTGCAGTTTTTAAATATATTTGGTATAGATCTTAATTAGTATTGCATTTTAGTTAATTTTATTTTGGCATTTAATTAATTATTTCTAAATTAACATTAGATACCTAGTACATTATGTTGAAAACTATTTTTAAACTTAATAATAGCATATATTTAGCAAATACGTTAAGTTAATATTGAAGATTACAGCATGTTTTTATTTCTTACGATACATATAGTATTTTTTTAAAATTGCTATACTCGGTTGCAGGGGTTAGAACGCGTTAATTTTAAGGGGTGATAGAAGACATCAAAAGTAACAAAAAAGTCTGATGCAACTTTGTTCTAGTCGTACTTTAACATCATTTTGCCGCGTTAATAATAGTACTTTGTTGGCAGATGCATCTCATCTATTGCAACAACAAACCTTAATAACATTATATCCTATCGTATGTCGTTTTCGCGTAAAATTGAATTCTTTTTACAATTAAAAATTCTTTTACTAAATTAAGAAACGTGACAACCCTGTAAATCTTGTAATCAAATTTGCTCCTCATTCGCACAAAATGCTGATTGATGTAGGAAGCTTGTTGAAATTGGGAATAAACCACGTTTTGTTTACAACCCTACAATTTAAAAAAAAATTTCAGCTCTATGCGAATTATTGTAAATTGAATTGTCTATTTTGACCGGACTAATGCCCCAACTCTTATTCTTTAACATTATTATAGAGGGACTCTAGATTTTCGCGAATATGTTGATAATGTGTGAGCAACGGAATTTTGATTCAGAGAAGGTCTTGAAAATTTTAGGTTACAACTGCACTCAACGATCTGATATTAATTTTAAGTAGGTAGTAGAACTACTACAGATCATTGAGAACTACTCTCAGTCACTAACTGACAGATCTACTTTAAATGGCGCGCACGCGTAGCATTTTTTGAATTTCGAAGTTCTCAACAATCTTTAATCAAGAAATTTTTAAATAATACATAATACCATATTTCTCTTTTGTACTTTATTAAATATGAATGCCATTATTAAAAACTGACTTAAAAGTGATAGTTTAATTAAACTAGTTCATACGATTCAAAATTTCACATGACCGATATGTCTATCTCTTTCTTTCAAGGCCAACTATGAATCAAAATTCCGTTGCTCACACATTATTGTAAAATAGCTTATTACACATGGACTTATTAAACTAACGGACAAGCTATATCAAACCTTGGAGGCAACAGAAGAGTGGCTTTCGGGGCGAGCAGGGGGAAGCATTGAACGTAAGCAAACTAGCGACGTCATGTAAAAATGATCAGATGATCGCTTGTCAGATGTTCTGCACTTGCCTAAATAAAATACATAAAAAGCATATTTTACACTTACCAGTGAAACGTAACGTTATTTTTCACTTAATTTACCACTGCACTTTTGTTCTTACATGATCTTTCAACACAAATAACCATTCCTATTAATAGTATCAACTGCTGAATTAACACGACCACGTCACACGGACACACAAACAAAATGACAGTTTTGGCACGATCCAAACCACTGGGGCACGACGGGAATGCCTTGTCCGTTAGTTTAATAAGTCCATGTTATTACAGTTGTTAATTCTTAATATTACTTATTAGTTTTATTAATCGGTACTGAACAGCCAATATATGAACTTTGAAATAAAACCACCTTGATAATGGACATTCGTGTTCTGTAAAAACGACCATATTAATATAATATAGTAATTGTAATTTAACTTCCGTAATTGTAATTTTGGAACAACTTTTTATTGAATTTTCACACCATGCATGTAGTATTTTTTTCTTTATTAAAGTTTGTGGCAGGTTCGCTCCACAATGTCGTTTATGTCCACGTTCGCTCCACAATGTCCATTATCAAGGTGGTTTTATTTCAAAGTTCATATATTGTCCGTTAGTTTAATAAGTCCATGTTATTACAGTTGTTAATTCTTAATATTACTTATTAGTTTTATTAATCGGTACTGAACAGCCAATATATGAACTTTGAAATAAAACCACCTTGATAATGGACATTCGTGTTCTGTAAAAACGACCATATTAATATAATATAGTAATTGTAATTTAACTTCCGTAATTGTAATTTTGGAACAACTTTTTATTGAATTTTCACACCATGCATGTAGTATTTTTTTCTTTATTAAAGTTTGTGGCAGGTTCGCTCCACAATGTCGTTTAAGTTCGGCATTGTAACTCTTTTTGCTCCATAAGCTCTATTGTCATAGTTACAATTACTTGCAATAATGGATACCATGGAAACCGAGCCCTTCGAGTTAAATTGATCTAAATGCCGAACTTACCCACTATTTGAAATAGAGGGGCTATACACTGGCAACAATATACTATTGGCAACAAGAAAAATTATTACCTATTTGGTTTTATGTTTACTTTGAATTCGAAACTATATTCGTTAATTATATTTTATTATTGTTAATGTTCGTTTCAAAACATTAAATGTACATGAAGTATTTTTGCTTATTTGCTGTTATAATCTATTATTAATTAACATTTCTGTTAACTATGGGCCAATTTTTTCATCTCCTATTCTGGAGTTAAATCTCTCTGCAAGTTAATTGTTATGGTTACAATTGTTTTTGCAATTATTGTAATTAACTATAACATAAAAAGATCGGCTCTTAAACTAATAAATTTATGGAAATACTGGTTTGTCATTAAGCGTTTACGAAAATTGTATCGGATATATACCGATGTACCAAAAGCGTTCGGAAATTGTATCACTGGTGCTCTACCGACGTTCGGAAATTAGCTGGTATATACCCGTTTCATCTACCGGATCCATAATTCGTGGATCGAAGTTTATAGTCGGTAAATCGAAATTTACCGATAAACATAACCTAAACTTCAAGTTGTTTCATAGGTGTGGGTGATTTTTTGTGTACGTTTTCATTCTCCACAGTGAATATGAATAACGTGTTAGGAATATGTTCTGTCTGTGGTATACAAGAAAACTTAAACACTATCGGAAAACATTTTAATAAACACACATAATATGTTTTTTTATGGTTATGTTGTTATTAAAAACGCACCGTAAACGTTCGGAAATGGTTTCATCTACCTTATGTATCAGCTGTTTACCGCTGGGAATGCGATAGATACCGTACAATCCAATTTTCGTAAACGCCTATTGTTTAAGATTCCTCATTACATGAATTTATACTGGAGCATCCTGTACATCAGTACCGAACGTTCACATGATACAGTCTTGCCAATAAAGAATACCCGATAATACTAAAACTGCAATAACCTCACAAAATACCCCACTCTTTTTGAACTCTGTAGATAAGGCTTAAATTCGCTTGTATATACAGGTTCCTTGGTTGATCCAAATATTTTCTGTACAACGACATACGTCATCGAAAAAAGGATAAACATATACAAATTTCAATGAACTTTTTATCGTTATCTCCTTTTATCGCCAGGTTTATAACCTGCCGGGCATCTTTTTCATGAAAACTTGCTCGCAGCCGAAGAGACGTATTTAACGCGATCAGTTTTGTTCCGTCAAATATTGAATTATTACCGTGCGCAATGCAACGTAAAATTTTGTTCTTGAGACTCTGTGAACGTTAATTAAAACATAATGCGAGAATAAAGGTGTTTTTTTAATAAATAATACGGAAAACCGCAGTGGACGGTTCGAAAAATTATAATAATAAAATCCTAGTGTGTAGCTACCAAACCAATGTCAAAGTGCAACCGCCGAATAATACGCGGTGTTGTGTTTTTTGTGAATAGGTGCTAAAACTTTTTGTATTCGAATCTTGTTAGTGACATGTTATTTTAGCGAAAAAAATGGCCTCAAATTCTACTTTTGAGGCTAAAGTGTTGATGTCCAAGGGAAAACGTGCGGCGGCCGCTTACATTCACGCTGACTGCTCCCAAAGAATGAATACAAAGCATCTAAATGAAGTTCTAGATAATCTGTTAAATCCAGCTAAGGCTATTAATGAATGGGAGACTATAGAGTGGTGTAAATGGCTTATGGCTGGGGGTAAAACTCCAGACGAATTTGCCAGCACAGGTAACGTGACATTTACCTTGTCAATGGCCTTGCAAATTTAGTTACAACACTTCTTGATACAAGTTCAAAAAAAATGACTCATCTCCAAATTTAATACAGCAGCTGTAAATGCGCAAAAATAAATAAACAGTGGGGTTTTTTTAGTTTTAAATAAAAATTTCTTTTGGAATACCTACATAACCTATTCTGTTTATAGAGTATTCAAGATAGTTAAATTAAGAAATTATCGATTGAACCTATTCGCATTACTTACAGCAAACTCTTAAATTTTTTTGAAAACATAAATGCAAGTCTGCGATGCTCCATTATAAATCTAACATAACCTTTCCTGTCAATATATTCATATATTAACAGTAACATAAATTGCCTTTAATTGAGTTTTAATAAGTTACATGTACTTGGTATGTACGCTATTCCTACGTAATATGCTGGCTGTATTTTAAATTAACTGAAGTCATATTGTGTAAGGTTGTCTTTTGAACTACTTAACTACCCAGTTATTGCGAATTCAGTTTATAGGTACACATACAGTTTTAATGTAATTTTTTATATGAATTTGTAACAAGAAGTTTAGTACTTACTATTATAGTTTATAAGCTTTACTGAAATTAAATCATAATGGTTAACCACACTGCTGTGGTGAATTATTGTTCCGATATTACATCACAATCATTGCTGAGCAATAATCGTATTATTTGAAATAGTAAGTTAGTAATACATGCTTAAAAGTTTGTTATTAAAAGTAATATAAGAGTAATTTTTACAGATGATATGAAATTATAGCAAAAATATAGTGGGCTGTTTGAAAATCACAATAGCCTTGGTGGGTAAAAAACAATGCAAGATAAATGCAAAATGTGAGGTTATGTTTAAGTTTAAAAAATTGATTATTTCATTTTTTGTTGAATGTCAAGATCTCAAATGATCATTAAAATATAAAAACAAATAGAATTAACTACTTTGATGAATTCAATGGAAGTAGGGATGCTGGTTCTGCCGCATAATAATCAACTATTATTTAGTCTACAACCTATTTAACCCTGCGTTCCAGGGTTGTCCGTGTGAGTTTATCAGTAAATCAGGTTTTTTTTACTTTTAGTTAATTTAAGTCTGCACAAATTAATTCCAGCAATTTGAGGCTTCTGAGACAGTGAGACCCAACCTGCAGAATCTTGGGAGAGAATCATAACTCTTGTTTATAATCTGCAAATTGAACTCGGTCTCATTTTCTAAAATAATGGATACAGTAGGATCGTGTCTATGATTGGACACATCTGGTAAACACTTTAAGGTTATACTCTAGGACGAGTATATGCCTGATTGGGATTCTAAATAGTCGAGAGCTATTGCAGAGATCGTAAAACCAAACACTTTTGCAAATATTTCAAAGTTTTGTTATGTTTAGAGCACATGCTGCAAAAACTGCGTTGATGCTAAATACTTTTGATGCTATCAAACCATAATTTAATTTATTATCTTAAGAAAAAGATAAGTTATGGTATATAAGAAAATATCTTTTAGAAATAAACATAAACAACCTATTATCCGTCCAGCTAAAGATGAGCCTTGCGTCATCTTTACACGCAGTTATCACAGAAAGCGTTTTGTTATGCTTCACTATCATTATTTAGGAGTGTGACGAGGATAGCATCACATCAGTACTTCTCTAAGTTATTCACGGTATTGCCAACCCTATAAATAAACACCTAGATCAAATAAAAATATTACCACAAAACAATAAAAATGACTTAAGATATATTGGCAAGATTTCTGTGAGAAAATACCAAAATGACAAGTGCCATTTAAAACCTAAAAGAAGGCTGGAAACCTCCAACATTGCTTTATCCCGAACGACCCTAACCTCAAAAAATATGCATTTATGTCACAGGTAACATTAGATTTGGTTGACATCTTCTGAGGTTATTTCTTGCAGATAAAACTGCTTTTCGAGAGTTTTGTAGTATTTGACTAATAATAAGCAACGGTTCTTTTCAGAAAGATAATAATTTAAGAAGTGTCTCGTTGCAAGACATTGCATTCGCAGTCTTAGCAGTTGTTGCTGAATTTGCTAAACTGCTTTGAGAGAAAAAGAAAACAGTGGACATTAATTCCTTTATTTTGTGTACAAGAGGTAAATAAAGATTATCATGGAGAGATGAATTCGGAAATGTTTGAGAATGGCTGAGCTGTGGCTAAAATCGCATAGAAAAGAAAAACGTTTTAAAAAATGGATGATTTAATAGTAAAGCTTTACTTTTCTCTTACCACATTACCATTTTAAGTTCAATGCTACTGAATTAATATGGGCTCATGCGAAGAAATATTACAATCACCACATTGGCAGAGATGGGTATGGGGATGATGGGGAGCAGTGTTCTGCTGAAATTTGGAGTAGATGTATTTGCAAGCATCGAAAGGATTATGAAGGCGAGAGAGGTCTAGATATAACTGTTAATGAATTACTGATAGATGTTTTTAACGATAACACTTATTTCACTTCAGACAGTGACCGATGAAATTTATTAGTATTATTATTATTATTAATTCTAATTAAGTTCTTGCTAGCATTTAAGCAGATTAAAAGACTAAATAGCATAGTTTTGTTATTGTGAGTGTGAAAATGTATTTGGATGAAAAACTAGTACAACTGTTAAAATGAGTTAATCTGTTAAATAAAATCTGAGTAGAAGTGATTCCTTGTTTTATAGTAGTTTTGCAAAACTAAAGAAGGTTCAGTATTAGGCATTTGCGAAAACCTAATATGGTTAGTCCAATTGTATGATTTCAGAAGTTATTATTGTGGCAGTTTTAGAACAACGACAAATACTTGTATTGGCCAAAACAGATTTACATAAATTCTTACATTAAGTTTTCTACTGAATATTTTATAACTTTTCAATTAAAATCTAAAAAACAAGGCTGGAAACGTCCAACACTGCTTCATCCCCAACTTCAAAAAAATCACCTGCTATGACATTTTTGTAAATATCAGTTTGTCCAAATTATGGATGCTGATTTGACTAGGAATTTCTTGATCGTATGCCACATAGAGAGCATCGATGACCAATGCTCATCTTTAGCTGGACGGATAATATGTGCTAAAAATTAGTAGTTTTTAAATAAAAAGAGTCTAATCTGAAGTCAAAATCCATGATTTTGACTTCATACCAAAAAAGACAGTAATTTAACAACCCAACGGTAACAGAATTTGCTAAACATTACCTGTCATGTCATCCTAGTAGGCTTGTTTTTACAGTTTAGTTGATGTTTTCTCTAATTTAAGAAAACATGTGATTTCCCTATAATCCTCAAATTTCCATGATTTTTTAGGGTGACAGGACTATTTGATCAAATGATAGTTTTTGGGGTTTCTTACATCTAAGCTACGGAAGTACCCACGAACGGAATGTTTTCCAAGTTTTTAAAAGACTTTTTCAAGAAAGAGTTGATTAATAATCTATTTTTGAAATCAGGACAGGGCAAAAATCTTTAAATTTCATTCATTACCACAGGCAGGGCCACCAAGAGGTGGTGACATCTGAGAGGTTTGTCACAAGAAAACCTGACTTGATTAATTGTATAATGTTTTTTATGTAAATACCACATATGTGCACCACATACGCTGAGGAGTCCCTCACTCTTATAAATTATGTACACCTATTACGGCTTGATGGCAATAACTGTCATTATTTCCGTATTCTCACTTGTTATTTCTGTATTGCCGTTTTTATTCCTTTATTTTCGTCTGTATTGCTGTCTCTATCTTCGTATTATGGTATTTATTTCTGTATTGCTGCATTAATTTCCCTATTGCCATGTTATTTCCGTATTCGATATATAATCTTAGCAGTGGGTGTATTTGAATGAAAGATGCTTTATTGTTATTGGTTTTATTGATAATTTTGCAAGAGGTCGTAGCTCAACTAAGAAAAGGGTACACAAAATTGCTCACAAATAAAAAATGATCTGTAAATCAATGCAATTGTGATAAGGTAAATTCCAGAAAAATATACAGGACCATAAAATATAAATGCCGAATCTACTTCCTGAATGTCGTCTTCTTTCAGTCATATGAAGTTTTTCAAATCTTCTTGCAATTTTACACTACATTTTCACACTATTTTATCGATATCAAAAATTTGTCCAATGAAGCATCAGGTGTCGTAAAATATCAAATAATATTTTTTCTTCCTCCAAGTCTGATATTTCTGATTAAAAAATGTATAGTTTTCTGATTCTGATGCAAGTGAAATTACTTCCGAGGATACGCTCAATTTTGCTGTAAGTGAACAATCGGTCTCGAGTATATAGAAATACATTGATTATAAACAACGCTTTTAAAAATATAAATAATAAAAAATCGCAAAACTAAAAATACCTGGCAAATCTACAGTATAAAACCTTTAACTTGGAATTGCGTAGAGCGGTCCAGTAGAATCTGAAACGAAGAGTAACAAAAATAAACCATGTATTTTAAATAGGTAAAAAAGTATTTTTATGGTTGCAAAAATCTAAAGACTAAAGAAAATATAATATCAAAGCTTATAAATAAGAATTTTTTGTACATGTCTATTAGTATTTCAAATAACATGACTTACGAAAAATATTTGTTTGAAATTGGCAGTCAAATAATCCGTTATTGTGTAGTTTTTTATGTAAGTTGAAACTGTTGTTTTAAACCAAAATTGTTTAATTACAATAATTATTAATAAATAACTAGTATGTTTATAATATAAATTTAATGAATTTTGTTGCAAATATTATTTTATAGATACGTTTATTGTAGTTTTTATAGTTATTTATGTGAAGTAAACTAACCTTAAAATTAAATATTGTTGTTTTAGATTTTCTATAACTTCACAATTTCAGAAAATTTTTCTTCTTCTATTATCATTCATGTGGTAATCTTATTAAAATGTCAAATTATATCCACATTCGTGATAAAAAGTCGGTTCCTTAATACAGAAATAATAACTATTTTGAACTAATTTTTGTCTACTATTTTAAGATTTTTATATTTTTTCTTGAGTATTATAACCACTGAAATATAAAATTACAACTGCTAGAAATATCAACAGCTTTAACCCCTAGACGCTAGTGTCGGAAGTTTTTCTCAAGCGTCTCAAAATATAAGAATTAAGAAAATATAAAAAAAAGTAGTATTGACTAATCTACACAGCGAAAGCTTCAATATAAAAAAAGAATCACCCATTTCAACAGCCTTGTGTTTTAAATCAGCTGTAGCCATTACAGTTTCTATCATTGAGTGTAATATACGAATTGTTCTGATGAATAGACAAACCCTTGCATGTCACCATAGTTCTTCTTTAGGAGTTCTAAGACCGATTTACCTTTAAGTACCTCTTGAACGGTTTACACGATCGAGGCGAGTGTTGGAACACTTTATTTAGATAATATGCTGGATCCAAAACTGATGTCGACAGTGTTGCCAAGATGTTAGATTTTTCGGAAGCTTTACCAACTTTTGTATTTTAAATAGGATACCCTGTATATTTCTTTTTTTTGAATTCCCTAAGTAATTCTACACATAATTTGTGTAGCATTCTCTATACCTAAGTTCAACCGTTTTCAATATATTTTAACATTTTTAACTAACATTAAATCGGAACTTTTAATAAATAACAAAGTAGTCGTAAGCTCATAAGTAAATAACTTTTGTATGTTAAAATGAAGCTAAAAATTTTAAATTATCTCGAAAGCAGTTGATCTTAGATATAGAGAATGCTATACAAATTGTGTGAAATTACTGAGGGAAATCAAAAAATAGAAATATATAGGGTATCTTATTTAAAATTCAAAAGTTGGTAAAGCTTCTGAAAGAACTAACATCTTGGCAACACTGTCGCCATCAGTTTTGAATCCATTATTATCTAAATGAAGTGTTCCAAAACTCACCTTGATCATGTAAGCCATTCCAGAGATACTTAAAGGTTTCCATACTTTTGTGCCATATTATAAGTATCTAGTACCTATTTAAATACCTACAAATAGTTTGCTATGGCTATGTAATATTTATTGCATACATACTTCAAAATATACCTAACCTTACTTATATGTAATTTTATGAACAAAATATGTTAAATCGTTTTCTGTCATCTATTTGTTACAAAATGACAAAAGTACCGTCAGGTACGTCTTGTAGTATGTTCACATGAATGTTCCATCCAACACATCCAACTTTAATGTCAAACTTAAAAAAAAAGTCATTATTATGTAAATGCATATTGTAATATAGTATGTTCATTTAAAAAAAAACTCCAAGTCACCTATAAATGCAGTTGTCCTAGCACTTTTTAAATGAGAGGAGTCGGAGTTAACTGTTAACTTAAGGTTTTTTTTAATTAGGACATATTTTCAAACAAAATTATGGTATATATATTTTTTCCATTTTTGACAAGGTGGGAGTGCTAACTGTATTTAGCTCTAGCATGACAATTTTGACATTATGTATATACTTAGTGCTTTGGGACCAAGGGGCATCTCACTAAACAAATTTTGTGCTGCTATTTTCGGAAATAATACGGAAATATCTGCGGATATTTCCGGTATTTCGAATAGCATCATTATTCGTTATACCCCACTCCCAAATTTACATGTATTTCCGTAATATTCCCTAGTATTCCCGTATATTGACTGTTTCTTGGGCATTGCCGTGTATTATTCCCAATTATTCTCTGTATATTCCCGTGTATTCCCGGGATATATTTAAACAAATTTTGTACACTTATTCCCAGGAATACGGAAATATCTGGTTATTTCCGTATTCCTGAATTAATTTTCGGCATTTCCGAATATATTCCCGTATTTCCTAATCAAAACTTTATGAAATAGCATTAGAATTCTTGTACCCTACTCAACAAATTTTCATGTATTTTCGTAGTTTTCCTGAGTATTCCTCAAATATTGCCGTTATTCCCCAAATATTCTCTAGTATTTTTCAGGTATTGCCGTGTATTCCCGATATATTTCCGAAGATTTGTACACCTACTCTAATAATGAGACGCCCCTCGGGACATTTCACTAAACAAACTTTATACGTATTCCGTATTCCCGGAAATACGGAAATATCTGCGGTTATTTCTGCATTCTTGAATTAATTTTCGGTATTGCCTAACCAAAACTTTTGATATAGCATCAGAGTTCGTTGTTCCCCAATCTCAAATTTTCATATATTTTCGTAATATTCCTCGAGTATTGCTGTTATTCCCTAAATATTTCCGAGTATTCCTGAGTATTTTTCAGGTATTGCCGTGTATTCCCGATTATTCTCTGTATAGTATTCCCGATATATTTCCGAAAATTTGTACACCTATTCCAGTAGTAAGCTCCTCATTTTAGACAGACTAGAAATTCATTTACAGTATCAGCTGCCTGTCAAGTAACAATAAACTGATTGTGAAGTCGCTTTTAAGTACATAACACATACATGATTACAAATATTTTAAAGAGACTATGCATTTTTACTTGCTTAGTCCAAAATCAGCATTAAGCTCTTTACTAATGTAGTCACTAGTCATACATACTCTTAACTCTAGTTTCAGTAACTTCAGCATTGTATTTTTTATTAATAACTACTTAATTCGTACATCTCGTAATCTATGATATTTTTTTACATTAAGTTTTTTAATGGTTTCTGACCATAACCCCCCCCCCTTTACAAATAGGGGCTATAGGGGGTAGCGACGATTGATCTCACTGCTGGGGCAAAAGCACCAGAACGATGTTAGCAACATTAAATGTTACCATATTTGACATTCCATTTTTCAATAAAATTTAGGTCATGTACAAAATATTCACAATTTAACATTAATTTGATAATGAACAACTTTGATTTTAATATTGTGATATATTAAAAGTTATATTGTATATACTAATCACTATATCTCTGTGTTAATCTTTGCATTATCTATGTGATAAATAAAGTTATTATTATTATTATTACGTTCTGTAAAAATGCTCAGATTAATGTAATAGAAACTTATGAAATTGTAATCTTTACACAACGTTTTATTAAATTGATGTAACAATATGCATGTAGTAATTTTTTCTTTATTAAAGTTTGTGTCAGGTTTACTCCACGATGTCGCTACTATTTGAAATAGAGGGGCTATATTTCTGACAATGACTGAGGTCCACCTATGGTTTGGTAGTATAATCTTAAAGGCCTGAAACTGAGCTAAAATTAATTATGTTTTGTGCCAGTAGCGACAAAAAACGCCAATTTTTCCAGAGTTTGTCAATTTGCAAACTTAAATAATACATGATGTAGACATTAGTAAATACTTCAATAACATTGTTTTTATAAAATCAACACGATCAAGTTAGCACACATTAAGACATTATGTTACTGAAAACTGAACCTTATAAAAGTAAATCGTGGCTTACCCTCATCCAGAAATATTGTGAACGACTCATGTCATATACTTTTGTGGCCTTTTGTTCCTCTTCTTTCCTTGTAACACAGCATGGAGATAAATTTAGGCTGCTTGAAAACTAATCTAAACTACAAATAATTTTAATACACCTTGAAGACAGCTTTATATTTAGAAAACCCTTTAAACTTCTTGCGATAACATTATGACAAATGTGTAACAGAATTGTAACCCTCTTTCATGTATTGATTGTGAAATTGCTTTGATGTTCATAGCAATACACAACTGCAGCCGAAGTGGACAGTGGGATACTAGATCAAGCCAGGCTGTGGAGTTTATAACAAGTTGCTTGCTTGTACTGTATTTCTTCCACCCGACTGCAAACCCCAGCTGAGCTCTGTGTAATTTCAGTATTAGTCCAGTCAAATTAGAAAAAATAGCGGAAAGTTGAGGAAAGTCCGTGGATTTTTGCATAGGCCTTCCTGGAGGGCTGTTAAATAACCCCCTAAAAGTCACCGTCTGTAGGTGGCGAGCTCGAGGAGATGTGGGCAAACCACGCCCCCTAACGGTTTTTGTCGTTTTTCTCGGAAACTATTAGGTTTATCGAGATGAAGGAGGTTAGGCAAATCAAAGTTTATTTAAATGCCTACCAGAAAAGTCCGAATGTTTTTTCGTACCTCGCCTTCTTTTTGTGTTATCGAAGAAAGAAGATATGTCATACATAAACGAGCAATTTGCTCCAGTAAATCTGCTCAAGGAACTTTCGGAAGTAACGGTTTATGGTCTCATATTCGTCATGAAATAGACAAGAAAAATTCGTTGAAAGCAGGACGCGATCGTGGTCCAGTAGTATTTTACCTTAGCATTCCTTCGGCAAAATCCATCAGGTGATATTATCGTTATCCTTGGTGCCAGTCGGATGAAAGTATCGTATTGGCAAATTAATTCTCAGGAGAGTACACTGTGCTAATTAATTTTTGTATCCAACCCAATACGTACAAGGTGTATCGCTTTTTTAGAAATACTTCTAATTTCCCTTAGTTCTAAGATCTTGGTATTGTCCACATTTAAAATTTAATATTGATGCAGTACGTTGCATGCATGCTAAATGTGGAGCAAAAACTTTATAATTATCTGTTAACAGACGTTTTCAGATACAAAACTTTCTGTGTTGGTACCTTGGTTGCTAGTTTACAACAAAATTGCACCTACATAAATACTTCTAAGGATTTCTAAAAAAGCGAAACACCCTGTACGTATTGGATTGGATACAAAAATTGACCAGCACAGTGTACTCTCCTAAGAATAAATTTGTCAATACGAAACATTCATCCGACTGGCACCAAGGATAACGATAATATCGCCTGATGGATTTTGCCGAAGAGATGCTAAGGTAAAATACGACTGGACCACGATCGCGCCCGGCTCTCAACGAATGTTTCTTATCTATTTTATGACGAATATGAAACCACAAAACGTTACGTCCGAAAGTTCCTTGAGCAAATTTACTGGAGCAAATTACTCATTTATATACGACATATCTTCCTTTTTGGATAACACAAAAAGAAGGCGAGATATGAAAAAACATTCGGAGATTTCTGGTAGGTATTTAAATAAACTTTAACCTAATAGTTTCCGAGAAAAACGACAAAAACCGTTAGGGGGCGTGGTTTACCTTTATATACTCGAGCTCGCCACCTACAGACGGTGACTTTTAGGGGGTTATTTAACAGCCCTCCAGGAAGGCCTATGCAAAAATCCACGGAGTTCCCTCAACTTTCCGCTATTCATGAAAATTTGTTCTAAATTGACTGGACTACATCAGATTATTCATTTTTGCTTGTGCTTAATAATTTCTTTAATATTTTAATGCATATAGTGTATCACACAGTTCTTCTGCCTGTTCTTCCTTAATCTTTGAATCCTATTTTTAGCCCTCCACAGTTGTCTTTGTAGTTTAGCATGGTCCTCACTTCTTTTTGATGGTCTTAGCTTGCAGTCTTTTAGGGATTTAGGTTAATCTGCAAATAATAATACAGTAATACAAAAATTTAAGTTGTCTTTCTAAGGGCTTACATATTTTCCAATCTCAAATTCAGTACAAGTGTTTTGGGAATAGCATTACGTTTTCTTCCTTTCTTCTGCTCCCATTCGAACAATTATTTTTAAGTTGATCAAGATGTTTCTACATTATTGTATTATATGTAGTAAGTGTTGGAAGAATTGCTATTCACAGAATGAAACCATTTTTATACCCAACATTTGATTTTTCTCCTGCAATATTTTTTTGTAATATAAGGTTGTAATGAGCCGGTGTCCCTACCCACTAGACGATCACGGCCTAATTTACTCTACCCGCGTAAAATTCAAATATTTAACAAACCGGAAATTGACACAGTATTACCAACCTTAGAAATGACAAATTTTATAATGATAAATATAACAAAAAGAACAAACTGGATATTTAACAAACTGGATCCTACGTTGTGATTATTTTTTATAACATGTGACCAAGGTTGATAACGATTGATACTTCATACGGACGGAGAAAGAGAGAACACAAGTAAAAGAACAGTTAAATATGATTGTATTATTTTATTAATTTATTCTTAATCTTGAGCGAGGAGGGACGTATTTAAACTGATACAAATAAATGGCTAGTTCTCTAAAAACGTCCTTGAAATTATATGCTAGCCCAGCTTAAATAAGTAAATGCTTAAAGTTTAATATGTGATCAAATGATTATTTAGTTCGGTTACAATAAACAATACAGATCAATAAAACAATTTATCAAGTTGTTACAGTTGTGTGATTATAGTAGGCATTTAGAAATAGACAAACGCAAATCTCTCAATGACATAAAACATCAAAATTGAGTGAAATAGTCAATCAAAAAGATTTACAGATAAACTAGAAAAGGTAAAAGTGCCAGATTTTAAATAAATACACAAGACTACTGAACAAAAATCATATCATATTTGACATAGCAATAGATACGTTGTGACCATACATTTACATACACATAAAAGACACATAAGAAATATCTGTAAATAAAATAATGGTTTGAGGGTTCTCTTGCATGGCCTATCATGGGTTTTTTTACCACCGTGGAGCCTCCTCTCTCAAATAAGTTTTCTCACACGGCCTATCACGGGTTTTCATACCACCGTGGAGATTAATGCCTAGGGGAATAACCTCTCGGTCACAAAATATAACATTTAGTTAGGTTAGAAACATTAACCTAAAAATCAATAAGTACTGACAATAAGACACATAACAGTAGTAGTCGTATCTACATAAATGCACAAATAACATTTCTAGTTAGCAATACTTAGTTGTAAGGATACTACCGTGATATCAAAAATTATCTTGGTCAAGGGTTGTTATGGAATATAAAACTGTTGTCTTAGTTTGAATTTCTAAATCTTGTTCTTAAAATAATTCTGTCGTTGTCAAGCTACACTGACATCATCAATAACCTACAAAATGTGTTATTTTGACACTCAAAAAATTATTGACATAAATTTTACAGCTGAACTAAGTAGGTAACACATTTGTAGGTTATTGATGATGTCAGTGTAGCTTGACAACGACAGAATTACTTTAAGAACAAGATTTAGAAATTCAAACTAAGACAACCGTTTTATATTCCATAACAACCCTTGACCAAGATAATTTTTGATATCACGGTACAAACGTTAATAAAACGTTGTTTTCTAATAACATTTACACTTCAAAAGACAAATTTATAAATTGTTAAAAGTATCAAACGAATCTTTCAGATTTATGAAATAAATAAAGATTATTAAAAGTTTCACAGTTTTATTAAAATACAACCTGACAATATTGTTTCGACAGCTATGCTGTCATTATCAAAGGTAATATAATTATAAGCAAACACGTCGCTAAGGTAGATACAAAATAGGTAACTAGATAAAAAAATAATAATAATCATAATTAAATTTAATAATTAAATAATAATAATTTTAGATTTAGTTAACGTATAGATTTTGACATAGCTATAGATTCAAACGAGAGATTTGGGTTTTAGATTAATTAAATAAACAGAAATAAACTTACATGAATTTATAATATTTTTTAAAACCAAGCCAATATGGCTACCTCCTACCTGTTTTCATCTCATCATCCCTATCTCAAAACAAAAAACAAACAAAAATCGTTCCTTAACTACCCCCTAGCAACACAAACTACCAACATTAAAGAACCTGTAATAACCATCCCTAAACTTAAAATCAAGTTACCAACCCCAAAGAAACTGTAATAGACATCACCAACATTTTATATTGAATCAAATAGTTGTTATTTTAAAAATCAATTACATATTTTGCCTGAAGCTGTATGTAATAACAGAACTAGGTAAATTGATTATTATTAAAATTGTTTTGTGACTAAATGACTTGCTACAGCTACTTTGATAATTTTGGTTGACTGTAGGTCTGACCACTACAAGGTTCTGCTAGTTTTACCGTAAAGTTAGCAGAACCGTAGAGAATTGTAAAATAATTGCAATTCTCTGGACCAGGATAATGGCAATAATTATCGGCTATTTAATTGCTATAATTTTTATCGGCTATATAATGTGCTAGCGTTACTGTAAAGTTAGCAAAGTGGTCGATTTCAGGCTGGTAAGACAACAGTGGCTACATTACGCCACTAGGGCGGGAAACTGGCGATTTGCAACGAGTGATCTTGTGGCTGCAGGCCAAAGTGTCTACTTTTGGAGAGGTTTAAGGTTAGGCTTTCCATACTAGTATAGAATGGCTAAAAAGAATAGAATAGAAGTATGGATCCTTTCAACCCAGATTAATTTCTTTAAATCCTTCTGATGATCAGCTACAAAACATATGGCTAAGGCAACTGCTGCTTATTCAGCTGCAGAAACAATTCAATCTTAAATAGAGAATACTATGATGACAGTTATATTTTCATAATCACAATAGGACTCTAGGTCCTTTATGGTTTTTATGGTTGCACTTAAAAACTCAATGAAATCGAATGAATTAAAAGATAAAATTGAAGTAAAAAAAGCTTTTAGCTCGGCTATTGCAAAATGTTTTAGAGGATTGAAAAAAGCAAGTCAAAAATGTTTAGATGAAGAAGAAAGACAGTTTCACCATGTGTTGTGATCGTTATTTAGCAACTCAGGAATGTTTTAACTTTAGTAATCGAAATAGGTGCAGTTGCAGATTTATTATTGGCTTGGTTTGTACATATTGTTACATAATTAGCACTGTTAATCAGATAATATTTTACGATAAAGACTTTCTGAATGAAATTATTGAAAAATTTTATGTACCAAAAAATAACGTGATTTTTATTACTTGTTTGTATACTTTTCTGGCTATTTTGTGAAAGAATACAAAAGTGATATGTGGGAAGAGTCACGTTATAAAATTAGCGTCGTTTTATGTGCAGAATAGACAGAAATACACTGTGGGAAAGAATTTATCAATATTCTTCCAATCACTTTATTATAAGGTTTTTTCATTGACTGTTGTATCCGTAAGAGAAATAAAATGGATATTAATGGAGTATTTGTAGTAAGTGATTTTTTAATTTCCAACAGATCATAACTAATTTCTGAACAGTAGTTTTATATAGTGTACTTTAGAATAATATAAGGATATATATATATTGTCGCACTATGTCTGTCTAGTCATACCACCCATTATTTACAAATACATATTAAGAAGGGCAACCATGAAAGCCTTAAAATCTTACTGAGAAGGCATTACTTTATGTTAAGAAATGAGAAAGTTAATGTTGTGCCAAAATGATTGCAATTGTGACATTTAAAATGTCAAAATTATGTTGTGTATTCCTTGATCATAAATTTATTACATCAATGGTGTGTCCATCATACCGCTGCAACTACAGTGCTGCAGCAGTTTTAAAAAAGCCGTCTTAGAATTACAAAACCACTGCAGCAAAATTAAATCGCTTGAAATATGTCGCTGAATAATAGAAACTACAATTCAATCTCGTAATTTGACATAACTAACCATCATTTTATCCAAAAATTGGAGAGTAGTTGTAGGTGAAAACCAAAAGTACGGGGGTGTTCGGAAAGTAAAGTCTCACTTTTATTTTCAATTTTTTTCACTGCAAATTCACGCTTTTAAAGCTAGCATTCTGAGAATCTATTTAAGAATATTTTATATCTCTATGACACCAACACAATAGGAACATACTAACGTTGTTTCTATGGACATACCTCATTTCAGCAAAATGTTACATACAAGGTTGTTACGGCTGACCCTTCAAATGATGGTCTGGAATCCTATATACAAATTTAACACTTGAATTGATTTAATTTTTCTTGGGGGTACTTAATTTTGATGTGCGTATGCTTGAATACTTGATAGTACCAGGAATTCAGGAAAACAATTAACAGTAGTGTAATGAATGGGTAAACCCCTGTACACGGGCTGCGAACAATTTTTATTTATAGTGTTTGTAATTAGTGTTAGTATAGTATTTTCCTTTGTTAATAGACAATTAAAACAGCATTTTTAGTATTATTTAAAAAGAACGTTACAATAGGTTTTAACAAGATGATGCTCCTCTCTTTGGCTTACAATTGTGCCAGTTTTTAAATGATTTTTTCCTCAATAGACTACAATAATATGTATTTTGAAATTTATAGTATACATAAGATAAAAAATGAATGTGTAGGATGAGTTTTCATTTATACATAAGTTGTACAAGTTTAAATTGCTTATCAACATGACCTACTAATACCTTGATTAATACAGTACATTAATATTGATTAACATGATTGATTTATTAACAATTACAAGGTATTGGAAAAACTGATTCTTTTTAATTTTAAATTAGTGACACTGCAAAAAAATTATTTCAACAAATGGATTACTAATTGTAAAATGTGTGTTTGTTAATTGTTGACAACTCACACTGTCATTGTAATGTACTTTTTTCTTCTGATTTACACAATAATATGTATTTTGAAATTTATAGTATACATAAGATAAAAAATGAATGTGTAGGATGAGTTTTCATTTATACATAAGTTGTACAAGTTCAAATTGCTTATCAACATGACCTACTAATACCTTGATTAATACAGTACATTAATATTGATTAACATGATTGATTTATTAACAATTACAAGGTATTGGAAAAACTGATTCTTTTTAATTTTAAATTAGTGACACTGCAAAAAAATTATTTCAACAAATGGATTACTAATTGTAAAATGTGTGTTTGTTAATTGTTGACAACTCACACTGTCATTGTAATGTACTTTTTTCTTCTGATTTTGAAACGAAAACTATAACTTCATTTTTAATTGTGTAATTGTTAAAAGAAACAATAATGAATGTAGGAAGTATTGTACAATAAAAGGAAACATCTATGTTATTGTTGTCTAATAATATTTGAGTTAACACTAAATCAGCATCAAAGCGAATGCAATAGGTGTCAATAAACATAACCTAAAATATCAAAATATTTACACTGATAACAATATTGTAGATTAGAATCTGTTCTTTAGAATTTACTTGGTATTCTTGGATGTTAAGTAGAATACAATATTATCAATGTATAAATAAATTATGATAGAGCAATTCAAAACAAACTTATCCTTAGTGGGCTGTAGAATGAAAAGTCAGCTTGCTGGTAATGACAAAAATAATAATTAGTTTTTCAATTAAAAAAGACTTTGAGAGCCACAATAGAAAATTATTGATGTATTTTTTAGCAAGTCAGAAAGTATTAATATTATCATATCAAACACGAGGCACAAGAATAAGGCCATAAGAAATTTGCATCTCAGTTGCCCTGCAGTGGGCATTCGTTTAAAATCTTTTGAGCGGTCTGGCACCCACGTGTGGCTTTCCAATGTTTCTGGCAATGATGGTTTGATATCCTTTGCATCAAAAGGAATATCAAGATACCATTGCCAGAATCATTAGACAATCGGGTGTGGGTGCCAGGCCGCTCTTAACATTGCATAAGTGGAAGGGCCACGTGACATACTTTTTACCACTTGGTTCTTTTTTCTAATAACTTTTTGCATCATAAGTGGCACAATGAATGAAATGAAAAAGAATTAAACCGAAAATTAGACCAAAAACATGAATGCAAAAATATAGAAGAAGAATGGGAAAACATAAAGCAATGTGTGGTAGAGACAGGAAGACAAATAATTGGTTTCACAAAGACTGAATCCAAGAAATGGTTTGGCAATCAGTGCGAAGAATTAATCTAGAAGAAAAGAGAAACCAGATCAAGACTGTTACCAACAGAAGAGGAACAAAAGAGAAGAATTTATAATGAACTGAGAAAGGAAGCAGTAAACATGTGTAAGAGAAAAACGAAAATGGTTCAACAGTAAAATAGAGAAAATAGAAAACAACTACAAGAAGCATAAGACTAAAATGTTTTAACCGAAGAATACAAGAACAGAAGAAAAAACCTAGGAGTTACAGAAGAGGAATAACAAATAAAGAAGTTCAAGCAGAACATAATGAGGAAAAACATTAGAGAGATTTGGAAGCAGTTTTTCCAGGATTCTGCTAAACGACGACATTAGTAAGGAAACAGAGAAAATAAATGATACAGCAGGTCAAAATGATGTAGACATACCGATGCCAACATATGAAAAGGTAATCAACATTTAAACGAAATAGGTAATCAACATTTAAACGAAAAAAGGGAACGCACCAGGGACTGATGAAATATGCTCGGAAATGTTAGAAGTGGGGGGGGGGGTGAAAACTATATAAAAGAATTTTTAACCTAATCAGAGAAATTTGGAAAGCTGAAAAATGCCTAAAGAATGGGCAGAAGCACTGATAATCCCATTACCAAAAAATGATGACGAAAGATTGCATCAACTACAGAGGCATATCGCTACTA
This sequence comes from Agrypnus murinus, assembly GCA_929113105.1. Lineage (NCBI taxonomy): Eukaryota > Metazoa > Arthropoda > Insecta > Coleoptera > Elateridae > Agrypnus > Agrypnus murinus. Next base: position 198,300,742 of record OV816025.1, read on the forward strand.
AATGTGACATAAAGGGTGTTTTTGATTAGTAACCTGCATCTAATTAAAAAATAGCACTATTTCTCTTAAATGGTGGTTTATTACTGTTGTGCCAGCATATATAAACTTTTACACTTTATCTAAACTAGGTATTCAATCTTTCATCACAATGATTATTTTTTTTATTACACTTCAAATATTTTTAAAAGGTCAAATTTAGATGCACACCAACACCGCAAGAGGCGCTATTAAATTTTATCTCTGATTTTAAAAAAATAAGTTTCCGGTATTAATAATATGGAAGTATTTGCTATGAAGATGGAACTGAGATACTAATGTTATTTATTAATTTCAGACAGGCATTTGATAAAGTGAATAGAAGAGAACTATTAAAAGAACTGAAAAACTGTAATATTCCACCCAAGCTAGTGAATCTTATTAAAATGACATTAACAAACACGAAAGCAGTAGTAAAACTAACAGAAGGTATGACAGATGAATTCTCAATTAATACAGGGGTACATCAAGGAGACACACTATCGGCAACAGTCTTTAACTATGCATTGGAAAAGATAATAAAGAAATCCAAACTATAGCATATGCTGATGATGTTTTGGTTATATTAAGAACACACACAGGTCTAATTGAAACATTCCGACAATGAAACAAAACAAAATGAAGTTAATGAAAATACAAAGAACTGATAGATTAATGCAGGACATTAAGACACACGACTACAGATTGGAAGAAATAAAAACATTTAAATATTTATACTGCAAATAAACAGACATAAAAGATCAAGTACTGTCAAGAAATAGGAGCATACTACAGCAACATAAAGATACTATAGAACAAAAACGTTAGTAAACAAGCCAAACTCAGATTGTATAAAACATTAATTAGACCTATAATTACATATGCAGCAGAAGTAATCTGCCTTACAAACAGCGAATGAACAAGGAAGGGAAAATTTTAAGAAAAATATCTGGACCCAAAAGATTAGACAATGGAGATGTGCATCCCAAGATGAATCATGAACTGTGCGAAGAATTCTGAGGGGAAGATGTAGTGAAGTTTATTAAAGCCGAATGGATAAGATGGTAGGGACATGTAATAAGAAGCGACAGTAATAAAACAACAAAGCGTTTGATGGAATGGAAATCAACTGGAACTAGAACACGCGGAAAAGGCCAAGAACAAGATAGTTTGATGAAGTAGTAAGGGACCTACATGAGATGTAGATTTGAAACTGGAGAAGATAAGTAATGGACAGAATTGAATGGAAGAAAATTGTGAATGCAACAAAAGCTCATCCGAATTGATAAGCAAAGAATAATAAGGAAGACTGGGAAAACGAGGGCTAATCTATCTCATTAATAGGATTTAAAGCTTGATATGAAACGTCTATATTCACGCAAAAGTCACGCGTAGGTGCCAGACCGCCTGAAAGATTTTAAATGGCCATATTCTTGTTCCTCATGTTCAATATGATAAGATTAATACTTTCTGGCATGGTAAAAATACGTCAATAATTTCATATAGAGGTTCTAGAACTAATAGATAAAGTTTTGCATACTCTATGTATAAGAAAACAAAAAAGCAACTTCATAAACTTAATGAATCATGAGATAGGTATTCGAATGATTTAGTATTATTTCTTACTATTATTATTAGTAATATTAAATATAGTACTGAAAAATAATACATAATGAATTGAATATTTCATGATCTGTTAAATTTACAAAGTTGCTTCTTTGAGAAAAGTTGTTGCTTAGGTTCTGCTCTATTCAAATTATGTATTTTATTAGGTAGTTTTTTTTATATGGGGAACAGATCTGTATGATCCCCCCCAAGTGATTTCTAACCCTCAAAGTGATATTTCTTATTGAATTTTACAGTTCAAGATAACATAACCTCAAACCTGAAACTAGTAAAGTCATGAGGTATTCTGCCGTGCTTAGCAAGAAAGCAGTATCTGCACAAACTGCTATCTAGAAATATACTATGTGGAATAGTAATGAATGCTAATAAAAAAATATGGTATATTCCTTAAGTTGCTGTTCTGGAGATACTGCTTTCTTGCTAAGCACGGCAGTATTATTTTCAAGTTTTCAATCAGAATACCAAAATTAAATTGTCCTTCTTGACAATGCGCAGAAATAGTACTTTGTGAACTGTAGTACTTGGTGGGAAAGTGAATGTTTTCGAAGGCAGCTAAGGCTAGTCACTTTTTGAGACCCGGAAAACCATGTTCCCGCCACTGCACACGAAAATAAAATACTTGAGTTTATTAACACATCTTCACTTTGGTTATGATTGAACAAAATTAAAATACAGTGTACTCATAAAAATGTTTCTGTGCATTTACAATTATTAAAAAAATCTAATTATAGTTACTAATGACCATATCGAAAAAAAATTGCTTTAATTCAAAATTCTCTTAAGAAAGATTGCCAGACATGCTTTATTAGTATACATACTTTTTCTTTTTTATTTCTTAGTTGAAAGATAGAAGAATCAGAGTTACACTATTACTGGAATTACGATAATGCCTAAAATTAATTTCCTGAGAATTATTTGTTATTGAATAATGTATTCATTTAAGTTAAATTGTTGGTGATAAAGAGAAAATAAAAATATTTACAAAATACTATAAAACGCCTTCAACGCTATAATTAAGAAATTTAAAAAGTTCCCAAGTAATGGGAATTGAACTCATTAAAACATCATCACTTATTGATAACGACAACATAATGACATTTTTTTTTATGAAGGGTATACTACACCCACAACTTTTTATTTAAATCAACAAACCTTTGTTATATATTTTTTTAATTTTAATTTAATGTTTTTTTAAATAAATACTTTATAATTATATATGGACTTTTATGATATTATACAGGGTTAAGCATTTAAAACGCGTTACAAAACTTAATTAACGTCAAACGTAGAATAAATAAAGATTTGTTTGTTGTTATTATTTTGCAAAGCCTTCAATACAAGTCCTACTTACAATGCAACATTTAAATTGATGGGGATACCATAATGAAAATATTTGCAGAACTTAAATTTGCAATTAATTTTTGAAGAATTTGGTTATTGGAATATTCTCAAACATTTTATTTTTAACTAACAATGGTATTTCAAATGTTTTTACTCTTGGATTTGAATAATACATTTATATGTATCATTGGGAAGCTCTTATTGAAACTAGGTATCTAGCTCAGAGTCTGCAACTCCTATCTAAGTAGCAGTAATAAAAACAAAAGTTTGTCTGTCTAGGATTCACACCCAAATCGTTCATCCCAATACCATTTATAATAATTTGATTCATTGCCATACTGAAACTGCTGATAAAGTGTGCTACTTATAGCTAGTAGTTGCAAACTTTGATTTTAGTTTTCTCGTTAAAGAAAACCCATTTCAACCTATAAAAAGTATATCAATGATAATAATTGTCCTCAGATGATACCTGACAGAGCTGAGCCAATAAAAATGAGGTTTTCTTGCAATTTTCACTAATCAGGCTATGATTAAATCAATATTTGAAAGAATGTGAGTATTGGCATATTTTATAATTTTACGCACTAACTGGGGCTAAATTATTTATAATTTATTTAAATGTCTGAAACTGTTAGTGACAACTGACAAAATATATTAAAAAATAATGACATCTGCAATCTTGATTTTTAACTCCAATCATCTCATATCCATTTACAATGGCAAAAAATTGGTGTTTTAGGTTTTTTGACCACGGTAGTACTTTGTATATAAAAAAAGAGCATGCATTTTGGAATACCTAGGAAATCTTTGTAAACATGTGTCTGATTGTCAAGAATTACAGAAACTGTTTACCTCTTTCAATGGTAGTGTTCCTATGCGCTTAGGCTTAAAGTTAGGGAACTATGACTACTGGAAATATTGCTAGAGATTCTTTATATTTTGACTGAATTCCAATTTTTCTGGCCAACAACCATGCCTTTATTATATTATCCATTCACTTTGTTATAAGGTGTGGTCATGCTCTATTTTTATAAAAGTGTGACCATTGACAATATATTTTGTGGTTGTATAACTTGTGAAAGAAGATTTTTCAAGTAGTGCTGTCCGATTGCCTATCATTATTATTTATGAAAATAAAAAACGAAGAAGCTTCCAACTTTTATTCATTATTTGTTTCCATTTTATCTACTTTATTACATAATAAAAGCACGAAAAAGGATAAAATCTATTACAAAATTGATAACTTTTGAATTTTCATTGTCACACATAAGAAGGTCTAAAAAACTGCAAATTCCATTTTGTTGCCATATGATTGCTAAAATTCCTAACCTTACAATTTGTGGTTATCAAACACTATACAGATTGAAATCAGCCAAACTGCCATGGCCAACCCTCATCTTTTTACAGAGTGAATGGATAATATAAAAGTGAATGAATCTTCAGTATATCTTTTTGGTGATACATTATTACTCTCAAAAACAATACCGCATAAAAATACAAGTGAACACTAATTTTATTGCATTAAATTAATGATCAAAATCGAACTATACACGAGGAAAGAAATGTCGTGAAAACTAATCCCATTGTTTTCGTTTTGTTAAATTGCAGATCTAACATTTATATTTTTTCAAATTGTCGCCCCTGGTTCCTTATTTAAACCTTGTGGCATGGTAAAAAAGTTTTCTGCAAAGAAATTATTTTATAAAAATTAAGCAATATTGTGACACCACAAAAAGCTGCTTATTGAAAACATTAATTATGGCAAAAATAATTGCCCAATTAAAAAAATAGAAATTCAGAGAAGTTACAGACATCTTAGGCACATTAATCCAAATTCTCAGCACCAAAACATTATTACAGCTGTCATAGATAGTTTTGGGGTATTTACTTAAATAGAAGTTATTATTTTTTAGGTAGAGGAAATCTTGATTAAAGGATTATTTTACTACAAAGATCAGACAAATTGAAACCTTCTACTTGCAACCTAAAACAGTCTGTTTTCCTGTTTATAAAAGATCTACCGCAACAAATTATGTCCGTAAAGTTAGCACCCCCACTTACACAAAATAAAAAAATTTTTAGCTGTAGATTATAAGCTAATTTTGAGCCAAAAGTAAAAATTTTGACCTCCCATAGTATAGCCGTAAATAATATATTTTAAGTGGGGGTGCTAACTTGACGTCAACTCAGCACCCCCACCATGCCAATTTCAATCGAAAGTCAAATGTTATTACATGAGAATTAGGAGCTAATTATAAGCTAATTTTGAGCCAAAAGTAAAAATTTTGAGCTTCTACATTATAGCCGTAAATAATATATTTTAAGTGGGGGTGCTGAGTTGACATCAAGTTAGCACACCATGCCAATTTCAATCGAAATTCAAATGTTATTACATGAGAATTATGAGCTAATTATAAGCTAATTATGAGCCAAGAATAGAAATTTCGAGCTCGAATATTATAGCCAGAAACTAAATTTTCAAAATGTGGTGCTATCTTGACGTCTACACAGCACTCCCACCATGCCAATTTCAATCGAGATTCAAATTTAATTACATTATAATTATGAGCTGATCTTGAGCCAAAATTTTTAAATAAAAATGTTGAGCTACAATATTAGAACCGGAAATTATATATTTTAAATGGGTGCGCTATATCGACGCCAAATCGAAACCCCTATCATATAAATTGTAATCAAAATTCAAATTTTACTATGTACTTGAGAATTAAGAGTCAATTATGAGTTTCATTAATGAGACATCATTACTCCAATTCAACCCTTCAATTAAAATTCACCCTCTTTATGAAAATACAAAATGCATTATTTGACTAAAGTAATGAAAATTTTGCCATTTAAATGCGGTAAAATCAATAGAACAATTACGAATTCTGATAGATACAAATATCCTAGCTATGAAAATAAAATTTTAATATACAGGGTGTTCCAAAAATAACGAACAATACGTGACTACGGAATAGTTGATGATATGTAGAGAAAATTTTTCCTGTAACTCTTTTCTAAATTATTTACTTTCCGAGATATTTAAGGTTCAAGTTTTGAGTTCGGTCCTGCATGTTCTGCTCTATATTCTCCTGATAATAATGCTGAGGACTATAGTTTGTTGAACTTTACAGAATTTATCAATACAGCACAAATGGAATATTTGATCTTGAAGAAATTCGTAAATAGTGCACGTGTCCTTTTTGCTCATGCTGCAGTTTGTTTATTTTAAAATAAAGTCAAGGTCTAATAACAGCTTTAAAACATCTGATTTTTACGGAAACCATCTGAGATCATATTTAAATAAATTAAAGGGAAATCTTTGTGTGGCGGCGTCGTTCAGCGTTGGGCATCAATCAATTAAATTTTTAATCAATTAATTAGTTGATTGAAGATTTAATTGTGACATTTTAATTGCAATTATATGTAATTGCAATTACCCTCTTAATTGCAGACTGAAACTAAATTTAACTGCAATTAACCTTAGTTTCAATTAATACGTCAATTGCAATTAAAAATCACAACTAAAATTGTAAACTAAATACTATTTATGAAAGTTTTAATTTAAATAAAAAATACTGTGAAGATCATTCTAGTATTTTGTAATAACAGCATATCACATTTCAATCTTGCCCCAGACTTTTAAACAAACCCTAATAAATAAAATTGCAATTGAAATATCTTTATGCGTGTATTGTAACATTGGGTGCACAAATAAACTTAGTAAACTATTTTAACAATGTATTATCTGCACAATCTCTATAAAAATATAAATCGTAGTAAATAAGTCCCAGCTGTAATTACAAATAAAAAACATCTGATTTCTTAAGGGATGTACTATCATTATACAGCAATATCCCGTCTTTTTAATAAATATCAGGTTAATTGTCATCATAATGAAAATCAATTGTTAATTGTAATGACAATTACAATTAATAATTTAACTAACAATTAATAAATTGTGAATTGTCGGAGTAACTAACAATTAATCAATTGTTAATTGCCAGAACAACTAACAATTAATTAATTGTAATCATGCACAATAAGAAATATTCACAATTAATTAATTTAATTGTCAATTGCAATTAACAATTAAAATTTTAATCGTCAATTGTTAATTGCCAGTAAGATTTAATTTTGCCCAGCACTGGCGGCGTTGAATGTAATTTAAAAAAACATAAAAGAGTTGGGAAGAAAATTACATTACTAGTTCTAATCTGCGATGCTAATACATTTTACTAGAACCTGAAGAATTAATACTTGTCTAATAGTAAACCTTTTCAGTAAAACATAAAACTGAAACCATCATAGAATAAATTCAACTTGTAGACGCTGTTTGTATTAAACATCCCCTTTCGCAGACTTTCCTCAGCAATTCTTTCTTTCGTATTTTGTGTTTGTAAATAAAATATTGGACTAGCCATTCCGCAAAAATACACACAGTGTGATCTATGTAAAATAAACAACGCAATTTAAAAAAGGCATACACAACTTAAATACATTTTTTCGTTCTTTATAAACATTCGAAAATAAACAGAACATTTTCATAATTAATATTAAATTAAATGACGTTTTATTAAATAAGAGCAATTTTTACCATTAATCTATTTTATTTAATTTTAATTTAACTAAATTTTAATTTTATTTAACAGAAAACACCTTCGAATAATCTCTTGATAATAAAAATTATTAGTTTGATGAACTATCATCAAACTTTTGAACTTTTTTGCAACTATGCAGCTTATAACAAAAACGCTTATTACAGTGAGATGTCATTCTAAGAATTTCAGCTTAAATAACTCTGCACATATCACTCAACAATGTTTTGACTATCCCAATGCTGGATGACTAATTATTTACTATCAAACTGATGCAAAATATAACAGGACCGTATTAGCAAAAAGTATTGCAAACAATTTTTTACAAATTTACAAAAAAACTTTTTTCAAGGTAGAGTTTTTTTCTTCGGTTTTAGATTCTACCTCGGACGCTCTTTAACCCTCTGCGTTATTGTTCGTTATTTTTGAGACACCCTTATGTAGTTACTAGTTAGTTTGATATTTCTTGATTTTCCGACGGAAAATAATTTATTTTTGACATTTATTTCTTTTTAGATTAAAAGTAGCCTATATTAAATAAGCTGCTTTTTATAATAATTAATATCTGGAGAATTGGTGTTTCTGGTACTATCTTTAAAAAAAATGGATATAATAGTAGTATATTAAAATTGTGGTGAAAAAACTACGTACTAGGTATAATATGTATATAAATTTGTGGAGTGAAACAAAAAACTTTCTTCGAAGGAGTGAGTAGAACATATTTTGAAAACTGAATTTTGGGTTCCATCCCTTAAATGGAATCCTCTCCTGCCGATCCCTATAAAAAACATAATCAAATAATTCAAATCAAAGTTTTTATTATGCTATCATCATTGAAGGACGACAATCATGAATTATTTAATTGTAATAATAAATTATATATAACTGCGGTGGTTTTGAATCTCATAAACAACCATAATAGTAGATAGCTACCTTTTACAGTTAGGTATTTCATAAGGGTTGTACAAATTTAAACGTTTATGAAAATACGTATAAAATTAAAACAGGGTGTGTATATTTTATACTGATGCTGTTATAAATATGTACCAAAATAAAAGTGTCAAATTTCTTGTCATAAACAAAACAGTTCTAAAAACGGGATACTTTTGTAAATAAAACTGCTAATAAATACCATGTCTGGTCACGTACTGTTGAAAAAGATTATTTTATTTTAATAGGTTATTCTTATTATTTAATACTAAGTATGTTATTATTAGAGCCAGGAAAGATGAAATGATAAGGATTAATATTGTCAAAAAGTTCTTTAAATCATAGGAGTTCGTATATTTTAGCTGACTTAAATTAATCAAACAAATAATTAACTAATTTACTAAAACTCGTAGCGTATTTTTGTATTACAATACCTACACTTATTAGTAAATAATTTGATAACCATGTGGTGATTTCAGTGGGTGCAAAATTACATTTATAGATTATTAATCCAACCACCACAAAAAACAAGCAAAAATATTCAGAACCTAAAAACGAGAAGTGATTCATATCCCTTAAATGATGGTATAAAAGGGTGTTAGAAAATTAAATAATCTATATCTAGGTAGTTTGAATTTTTAGTATAATATAAAAGTTTTGGAAGAAACATTTATTTTTGCACACAGTTTGGATATTGTTGAAACAACATCCTAAACGTTTTATTAAACCGGGGGATTCCCGTGTGTTCTAATAGTAGGAAAAGCATGCAGAAATGACATCATTTTAATACCGACTCATTTAATGATATCATTAAATTTGATTTGTTATTCGTTAATAAACAGATATTAGTTAATTAAGTAAAGATATGTTGGTTAATGTAATCGATCCATTAACAGGTATTGTTATTTTTTATTTATTTTATTGGAAGTCTAAAATGTAAATACAGTAGTAGTAGTACAAAGTTCCTTTAGGCTAATTTCATGCCAAATCGACTATTGCAGTATTTCAATGTCCCAGATTTTGTTCAAATTTTGTCCTTGCATAGATACATATGAAATGTCATTAAATTTTTTTTTTCAGATTTTTTGGATTAAAAATGGCCGAAGTAGAAGTTTTTGAAATCTTCGATTTTTGGCAAATTCTGCGTCCGTCCCGCTACATCATCTAACTGAACTTTTCATAACTCCCTTATTTTTTGAGTTATCTGGCTCATCCAGGTGTCAGATTAAAGCTAGTTCTTAGATCTTTCGGAGTATAAAACACGTGCGAAAACATTGCACAGTAAAAAAGTAACAGGCTCCGAAGGCAAATTTTAGTGTTTTTACAAATTTTGACATTGCTCCTGTGTTACTATTATCCTTTTGAAGCATTTTTGTATAGAATCATCTTAGTATATGCGTGGTATAGTTAAAAAATAAAAAGGGTGTTTTTTGTAGTTTTGAAAAAAATCATTTTTGAAGAAATGCACGGGTGTCATTCGAGAAATGCACCTTTTCCACATGTATGCTGAATCAGCGCGCTGACCGAAATTATTTAAAAAAACAATGTTGTCAGTTTTCAGCTATACACCATCCGGTGTATAGAAAAGAATAATGACATTCCTTTAAACCCAATGACGTCTGTATTAGGGTTTGCACTCGAAACAACATTCATAAAATACGTATAGGAAACACTTGAAATATTTCTTTAAAATCAATTTAAAAATTTTTTATACGTAGTGAGAACATAAATCAGTGGTGGGATTTGGGTTTTCTGGAATTATGATTTAGTACCTGCTTTTTCAAACGGACAAATATCAGAAAAGAAGGAAAAGGGTAATAAAATTTGAAAACTGCTATACAGCATGTCTCAAAAATAACGGACAATACGTGAATACGAGATAGTTGATGTGTAGAGAAAGTTTTTCCCATAAATTTTTTTTCTAAAATATTTACTTTCAGAGTTATTTAAGGTTCAAGTTTTGAGTCCGGTCCTGCACGTTCTGCTCCACAATCTCCTGATGTCGCATAATGCTGAGGACTGTAGTTTGTTGAACTTTACAGCATTTGTCAATACAGCACAATTTTGTCAATGCCGCAAAATACCCAAATGAGTTGATCTTGAAAACATTCGTAAATAAAACACGTTCCGTTTTGCCATGTTATGGTTTGTTTATTTTAAAATAAATTCAAGGTCTAATAACAGCTTAAAACATCTTACTTTAAAGAGAGCATCTGATATCATATTTCAATAAGTTAAATAAGTTAAAGTTGTGTGTGGCGGCGTTGAACGTAATTTAAAAAATGCGATGCTAATACATTTTACTAGAATCTGAAGCATTAATATTTAAAACTAATAGTAAACCTTTTCATTAAAACTGAAATAAAATTTTACAAAAATGATCTTGGGCTCGAAATTTCTCAATGAACGTAAGTCAATAATCAAAAACTCTCTTTGTTATAAACATCCCCTTTCGCAGACTTTCCTTATTTATAGCAATTCTTTCTTTCGTATTCTGTGCTTGTAAATAAAATTTTGGACTAAACATTCCGCAAAAATACACATAGTGAAATTTGATCTATGTAAAATAAACAAAACGCAATTTAAAAAAAGGATACAAAACATAAATATATTTTATTTAAAACGGAAAACACCTTCAAATAAACTCTTGATAATAAAAATTATTAGTTCGATGAACTATCATCAAACGTTTGGGACTTTTTTGCAACTATGCCGTTTATAACAAAAACGCTTATTACGGTGATATGTCATGGTGTTTATAAAGACGCGACCTTGACCAATATACGTGTTTTTAAATCGACTTCTCCGAATTTTTCCTTAACTCTACACATATCGCTTTACAATGTTTTGACTATCCCAATGCTGGATGACTTATTATTTATTATCAAATTGATGCAAAATATAACAGGACCGTATTAGCAAAAAGTATTGCAAACAATTTTTAACAAATTTACAAAAAAAAATTTTTGAAGGTAGAGTTTTTTTTTCTTTAGTTTTAGATTCTACCTCGGACGCTTTTTAACCCTCTGCGTTATTGTTCGTTATTTTTTTTATTTTGCGTGTAAGGCTGACGCAATTGGATTATTCTTCATCTAGCACTTAATAAGTTCGGATAACTTTATATTGTTTTTATATATAATATAATTATTGCAAATTGATGATGCTTTTTTATACTGCATACTACAGAAACCAATTTTACAATATTAGTTTATTAACACTCAAAATCCTGAAGATTTAAATACATTTAAAGTTTCAGTATTAACAAGTACTTATTTTACATTTTATTTATTTTAATTTGAAATAAATACTTAATGAGAATTCTTGAACTGCCGTTTTATTAATTGGGTATCATTATTTCTTATTTCTAATTTATTATTTCTTGTACGTTTTTCGAATAAGAGAATAATAACAAATTATTTCAAATGTTATACAATTAAAGATTAATGACAAATAAAATTTAAAAAAATCTTGCTTGTAACGGGATTCGATCTTGCACTCCACGTGCCTGTGCGGTCTAGCAAGCCGAATGTTTTAACCATTGAACCACGGAGGCAAGTCGCGTCGACTTTTAAGGTTTCGGCTTTTAAATTAATGTTTTGCAAATACATAATTCATGAATTTATAATTTCTGAAGAATTGGGATTTTTATTAAGGGTAATATTTTTGGACAGTACGTTAGAATATCTTATCTATCGATTGCAACTATTAATCTCGCCGACTTTTATTCGAGAACGAACTATTTGGCATATTTCAGATTTCCCATATTAATTCCCTATAGCAAATGTTACAACGAACACGGTGTGTACAATCTAATATAATTAAATAATCTGTTAATAAATTCAAGTTTCGCTAATTTTTTCGTTGTTATTAAATTTGTTCCTTATAAATGCCACCAAATTAAAATCGCATATCCAGAGTTGTTAGAGAATGACATGATTGTTGGAGATTGCTTCACAAACTGAAAGGAATCAGTTGCTGCAGTGTGAGAGGTGGTCGAAATAATATTGTCTGTTGCTTATTGTCAGTTTCTAGATGCTAGTTGAACATTGCCTCAGTGTGAGAGCTTACTAATCTTTCTAGCTCATTTATTGGTTAGTTTATCATTTAGATTACAGCGTGACCTTCGTGTAACTCTAGATGTTTAAATTTGTACACCCCTTATGAAATACCTAACTGTCAAAGGTAGCTATATACTATTATAGTTGTTTATGAGATTCAAAACCACCGCAGTTATACAGGGTCGCTGATATGTATGGAAACGGTCAATTATCTGGATTCCGGTCGATGGTCGATTCAAAGGTAAGTTGATGGACTAAAATATTTTTGTATAATTCATAAGAAAGTGATTTTCAAAGTTCGATATCTCGAAAACGGTTAAGTTTAGATATAATGATGTGCTATACAATTTTGTTTAGAATTTCGAGATAAATTGAAATATGGAATAATATATAGGGTGTTCCATTAAATAAAAGCAAGTATGTTTCGTCAAGACTGTTTGACTGATCCTGTATAGTTAATTTGTCTTTATTGTAATAAATTTAAAAAAACCCTACAACTTTTGTATTTAACATTTTTCGCTAGCTATCTTACTTTAGAAGATAATCGACCGTTTCCATACATATAAGCGACCCTGTATATAATTTATTATTACAATTAAATAATTCATGATTTTCGTCCATGAATGATGATAGCATAATAAAAACTTTGATTTGAATGATTTGATTATGTTTCTATAGGGATCGGCAGGGGAGGATTCCATTTAAGGGATGGAACCCAAAATTCAGTTTTCAAAATATGTTTACTCACTATTATCAATACTCACTCCTTCGAAGAAAGTTTTTTGTTTCACTCCACAAATTTATATATATATTATACCTAGTACGTGGTTTTTTCACCACAATTTTAATATACTACTATTATATCCATTTTTTTAAATTTAAGGATAGTATCAGAAACATCAATTTTTCAGATACTAATTATTATAAAAAGCAGCTTATTTAATATAGGCTACTTTTAATCTAAAAAAAAGAAATGTCAAGCACAAATTATTTTTTAACGGAAACCAAGAAATGTCAAACTAGCAACTACGTATATTAAGTTTTTATTAGCTAGGATATTTGTATCTATCAGAATTTGTAATTGTTCTATTGATTTTACCACATTTAAATGACAAAATTCTCATTATTTTATTCAAATAATGCATTTTGTATTTTCATAAAGAGGGTGAATTTTAATTTAAGGGTTGAATTGGAGTAACGATGTCTTATTAATGAAGCTCATAATTGACTCATAATTCTCAAGTACATAGTTAAATTTGAATTTTGATTACAATTTATATGATGGGGGTTCCGATTTGGCGTCGAGATAGAATTTAATATTAATAGATAAAATTTAATTTCTGTCTATAATAATATTCGAGCTCGAAATGTCTACTCTTGGCTCAAAATTAGCTTATAATTAGCTCATAATTCTCATGTAATAACATTTGAATTTCGATTTTAATTGGCATGGTGGGGATGCCAAGTTGACGCCACGTTAGCACCACCACTTAAAATATATTATTTACGGCTGTAATATAGCAGCTCAAAATTTTGATTCTTGGCTCAAAACTAGCTTATAATTAGCTCATCATTCTCATGTAGTAACATTTGAATTTCGATTGAAATTGGCATGGTGGCGGTACTGAGTTGACGTCAAGTTAGCACCCCCACTTAAAATATATTTACGGCTATACTATGGGAGCTCAAAGTTTTTACTTTTGGCTCAAAATTAGCTTATAATTAGCTCATAATTTACAGCTAAAAATTTTTTGATTTTGTGTAAGTGGGGGTGCTAAGTTTACGGACATCAACAAATTTAACAATATAGGTCCAGAAAAACGTATCTTACTTTGGATGATATTTTGGTGGATGTAACTGATAATGAATGAATTACTTACCTTTATTATTACCTTTATTACTCTGATTTATCTCACATTCTGGCATTTTTTTTTTCTTATTTTAAAATTTTATAGAGAAAATGTTTAGACTAAGGAGTGATCCCTCAAGAGTCCTCTTGGAATATCCAAGACTAGAGTTCCTAAATATAAACTAAGCTAATAAATAAATGATAATATGCACATTAAAAACTTTTACATGCGTAAAAATAAACATCACATAAAGCATAACCTAAAATTTATAACTCACAGTTGCTGAGTTTTGTCACTAAAGTAAAAAGAGACAAAAAAAAGTATCTCTGTTTCAGATAGCATAGTTTTGGCCTAGAAAGAGATAGATTTTGACATCCATGTCCTAACTCTAAAATAGCACAATTAAAGTTTTCATTCAGGAACTCGATCCAAGACAACGATCCGAAACATCGGAGTTTTCTCTGCCAACATTGGAAAAAAGAAAATGGCATCAATGCATTGGATTGACTTTACTAATCACTGGATACTAACATCATTGATAATGTATGGGCCTACCTAAAGAATAAGATAAAGGGAAAGAGAAAATTCACTATAAATCAGTTATCACGACAAGTTAGAGCTGTCTGGAAGTCTTTACCCAAGGAATATGCACTCCACTTAGTTGAAAGTATGACCAGAAGATGTCAAGCTGTTATTAACAACCAAGGCGACTGGATACCTTACTAAAATAAACTCACCTTACCTACTATAGTATAGTATGCTGAACATGCATTCGTTTCACAGACTATTATTACATGAATTACAAATTAGTTAATGGACAAAAGACTGAACAAAAACGTGTTGCAACTAAAATTACCTTTTTTTTAAATTTCTATAGTGTCAAAATTCAAGAAGTTCAGCGAAAATATCCTATTCGGGTACCTGGATGAAATATGGATTTACGCAATCTCCAACAAACCAATTATTACCTATGTGTTTAATTTGCCAAAAAGTATTTTCAAATGAAGCCATTAAGCCTTCTAGGCTCCCAGAGCATTTGAATAAAATAGATCCTGATAAAAAGGACAAAGATTTATCCTATTTTCAAGGACTTGAAAAGAAATATTTAAAACAGCCAACTATATCAAACCTTTTTGCATCGTGTTCTAAACAAGAAGATGATGGATACGAGCTTCATATAATATTTCATTATTAATCGCAAAAGCGAGAAAACCACACACAATTGGTGAGGAATTAATTATGCCGGCAGTCAAAGAGGTAATCGAAACTGTTCTTCATCATAAGACGCCATCAGATATCATCAAAAAAATTCCTTTGAGTAATAATACAGTGCAAAAAAGAATCAATGAAATGGCTCAAGACGCTGAACTATCATTATGTGACTACTTAAAGACTTCCAAATTTATTCAACTCAATGAATCAACTTTACCAAATAACGCAGCACTACTCTTGGCTTACGTCCGATTCATAAAAGAAGAAAAAATTTGTCAAGAGTTATTATTTGCAAAAAATTTGGAAACCGATACAAAGGGAGAATCCATATTTAATACCATACACATTTTTTTTCAAGAGAAATTCCTATTCGGAATATTTTGTCAGTTGCTACAGATGGTGCTCCAGCAATGACGGGGCGTCATAAGCGTCTCATTGTGCATTTAAAAAAAAGCAGTACCAAATGTACTTGCTGTACATTGTGTTATTCATCGTCGGCACTTGGTTGCAAAAAAATCTTAATAAACGCCTGCATACGTCGCTCCATTACGTTATTAGAGCAGTCAACAAGATAAGAAGCAATTCATTAAATGACAGATTATTTGGGCAACTTTGTAGTGAAAATGATGAAGACTATAATCGCTTGCTGCTGCACACAGAAGTACGATGGCTCTCGAAAGGTGTTTGTCTGAATCGCTTTTTCAATCTATTTGACTCAGTACGGGACTTCCTTGAAAACAGAGACGATGAACTACGCGGAAACTTGATTGCGTCCAAAAATGTCATCGCTTATTTGACAGACGTTTTTAAAATATTTAATGACATTAATTTACAATTGCAAGGTGATGAGTTGAATTTAATAAAAACGAAAAACGTCACAGCTGCTTTTGTGGGAAAACTTCTTCTATTCAAACCAAAACTAGGAAGAGGTGAATACAGCCACTTTCCGACATTATCAGCATTATTGGTAAAACAGGTAGATTTACTTACTTATTGCCAACACCTGGACGCTCTTCATGCTGATTTTACAGAGCGATTCCAGGATATTTTAAATATGAATATACCAAGCTGGGTTTTAGACCCTCGCAAATGCAGATACAGCAGAATCATCAAATTTAGAAGAAGAACTCGTAGAACTCACAACTAATGAAGAATTAAAAGTAAAATTCAGAAATGGATACCAATAGTTCTGGCTCCAAAGATCAATATCAGCTCTCCACCCTGGATTGTGGGAAATAGTACGGAAATTTTTAATTGCGTTTCCTTCATCATATTTGGCTTAGCATGGGTTTAGTGCAGTAGCTAATTTACTGTCTAAGAAAAGGAATAGACTGCAGATCACTGAGCGTGGTGATTTGCGACTGATGTTAACTAAATTGAAACCCGACATTAACAAATTGTTAAAACTCCACCAGCCTCAACCGTCTCATTGATATTTATGTTTTCTTATTGAATTTTGTTTTTTTATTATATATTTTTTTACTAATTTTGATTAATCGTCTTGTCTTTGCCTTTGTGCAGTGCGCCAGTGCGGGGTGCTCCAGCTTTGTGTATTGTCTTGCATTTGTTGGTTAAGTTATAATTTTGTTAATAACACTTTGTATGGTGTTTGTCTGAATTAAATGTTTTTATTATAACATGTTTTTGTATTTTTAAATAATTAATAATCACGACCCTCAGCGACGACCATGAGTAGCACTATTACAGAGAGAGAGGGAGAGAATTAATTTTTAATTTGTGATTATTAATAGATAATAGACAGACATATAAAATTGGTATAATTAACTATTATGTAAAGGGGGGCGTTGGAATAATTTTTCTTGTAAAGGGGGCGGTAGTCCATAAAAGGTTGGGAACCTATGCACTAGATGAACACATCCCAGATTACACTATCCGCCTGATTTTAAATATTTAACAAAGAGGAAGTTGGTATGGCAATACCAACCTTATAAATGGCAAATTTTGTGATTAAAAATATAACAAGAAGAACAAACTTGATCCTACTTTGTTGTTGTGATTACTCTTTATAACATGTTACCATAAACAAATTAACGGTTGATTACTTCCTAAATACAAAAGAAATGAGATAAACACAAGAAAAAAATAGCTAAATGTGATTGTAGTATTTTATTAATTTATTTCTAACCTTGAGCATAAGAAGCACAGATTTACCCTGATAGACAATTAATGGTTAGTTTTGTAAAAACCTTGAAAATATGCTAACCCAGAATAAAGATGTCATCAGTTTAAGTTCAAAGTATATTATTTACAGTAGGTTTTCAAATCAATTAATAATCATCATGTACTGACTGTGAAACACATGAAAACAGTAGTTGCATTTAAGGTATGTATAACATGTCCAGTTAACAATAAACTGTAGCCATAATTATACTACAAACATTAATATTCGTTATTTTTTAATATTTCCCAAATCAGATTAAACAAAACAATTTACTACGAAATGTCAAAACAATGCTTTCTTGATTTAATTATTATTTTTGATTTATCTAAAGTTTTCAATCGAGAGATTTAGGTTTCAGATTAATTAATGAGTAAACACAACTTATTCAATATAAAAGGGAACATATAAATGTAAACTTACATGAATCTGTTACAGGCCAAGACTAACAAATGGCTACCTACCTACTTTTTATTTACATTTCGTAATAATTCCCCTCTAAAACGAAATCACATTAACAGAAATCATAACCTTAAAGCATAGTAAATGACAATCACATTATTTATAAAACCCAATTTACAAGAATTCAGCTTTCTTTATAATACTCTTAAACTGTTATTTTTCCATGGCCAAGCCTTATCCACAAACATTTGAAATTGATATTAACTCTTAGACTGAATTTTACTAATACGTATGAGTAATTTTGTTGCAGGTAACTAAGCAGTAAGAACCTTTTAACCAAAATTTACAGTTAGACATCTTGTATCATTTTATGTGAAAAGTATTAATTATGCTTTAATTTTAAATGATCTGTAGTAGAATGTAACTGAACCCACATATTTGTAAACTTTTCAGATGTTCACTCATAAAATTTTAAAATTAGCACTTATAACCATTGTTTTCAAATTTCACAGTATTATATTCTTGACATCAAGTGATTTGCTAGAGTAAATTTTGATAGTAAATAAGAATGGAATTTTTCGCCTACCTGATCAGAAAGTGCTTTCTAAATGTCTTGTTTTGAGGGCAGTTAAGGCTTCTTTGCGGGCCTCTTATGTCAAACTTTTTACTGCCCTCTTATGTCAAATACATAACCTCTATACTACTACTAGATGAAAGCACGATTTATTTATCTAGATACTGTAAAAATTGAAATTGTTTTTTAAATTGTCATACTTTGACCACTCCTGTGCATTATCCTAAAAAGATTTTAATCAAAAAATGAAATCATTAGTTTTTAACATTGAAAATATAACTCATTCGTAAAAATTTTAGCAACGGAATATGATGGAAAATGTAATCTCAAACATATTTTTACTTAACCTTTAAAAATATAAAAAAACATACGTCAAATTTTTCTAGGCTTCTTAGATCATAACTTTGATTTTCATGTCTTCGTCGATAAATTTGTCGTTTGTTTTTTTCTTTTCACCGTGTCATTGTATGTATAAATGGAGGTTGTGGCAATTAATTAATAAAAAGAAAATTGTAATTTCAATAAATTATACAATGATAGATTAATTACTCATCCTAATTAAAAGTCATATCCTGTTCCTTTTATTTACCAATAATAATAAAAACATTTACTATACGGCCGTGTTGTATGTAGTGTAATGATTATTAGGTTAATTTAGTTAATAAATTGGTAAAAACGTCTGGCGTTATTTTCATTTTTATTCATTCCCTCTAACATATGCCTATTTAATTTACTAATAAGTTACGTTACTGTTTAACTTTTGGAATTCTTTTTTAAACTTTCAAACAGGTAGGCGAAAAACTTTTGTATGTCACTCGAACCGAAAAGCATTTGTAGCCCTAAGTTGTCTGCTGCCCTCGCTACGCTACGCTTCGCTCGGGCATCAAACCACTGCGGGCTACAAATGATAATTTTCTACCCTTGAGACACAAAATACTATTACGGTGACAATTATATGCAACATCTTCAGTTATATAATGTACCTATACAAAATACTATTTCAAGTATTTCAACAACAATTAATATTCTTATTTGCAAGATTTACTATTCTAAAATTGAAATCAACTTGAGAACTGCTCCTCATGTATTTGTTTTAGCATAGCGTATAATTAGTAAGTGACAATCAAGTGCAAGCGTTTAATCACATGACAAGGAAATTGTCACAAAATAAACAACAAATGAATGTTAATAAAATAGCAATGTTTTATTTGTGGTATACTACTCTAAAGTATGCAACTCTTGAAATTGTGAGTAATGAAAATCTTATAGGAATTAATCTTTGACAACACATATCATATAGACCTAAGTGATTATTAACCTCGAGTAACCAGAGATGATTTCTTTAATAATGGCTGCTAAGTTACTGAAGCAAACAGAACGTCGGGATGTATTATTGGTTTCATAATGATCTAGGACAGCAAGGCTAATAATATTAACCTTGCTGTCCTAGATCATTATGAAATCAATAGTACCTAATCGCCAAGCTCAATAAATGTTAGGTAATAACTTTTTGTATAATCGTAAATTTCAAAGATTAGTTTTCAAGAGTTCATCATTGGTGAATTCTACTTTTGATTTGACACTATATGAATGGTTACTTGCTTTAGAGGATTCTGAAAACGGTATTTCCTTTTAAATATTCTTTTCTTGCTTTGATTTACTGTTATTTAATAAACGTTTTCTAACCCTAAAAGTGAGATTTCTAGAATCATTTATTATTTTATTTGAGATGGCATGACATCACCAACATGTAACAATATTAAGTGGAAGACAGTAGGTTAGCGACCTTTTAAAAGCTTGCTGCACTAGACATCGGATCGAACGGAATGTATTATAAATTCTTGATAACAATCATTTCAAGCACTCTGAATATTTTTACCAACGTCAGCATGCAAACGCTTCTCACCCTCTCATGTCACCTTCAACAAAACTGTTTGAGCTTCTTCATTGGCAGTAAGGCACAAAGCAACCACCACCTACTTCTTCTACAACTCTTCTCTGCTATTGCTATCAGTCAAGTTTAACTGAATTGAATTCCGATCTAATGTGTGGACAAAACTCGTTACCGTTTATAAGTGTTCTGATTCTGATCATTTCATTCTGATCCAATGTAGCATGCAGCAAGTGTTAAACTGGCATGTAGTTTGGCATTTTAAGGGCAGTTAGCAGTGTTTTGACAGACCAATGATAGTTCCTCTATTTCTATTTGTAGTAACATCTTGGAGCAAATCTGACACAAACTTTGATAATGGTTTTTAAATTTTAAGTAAGTAGAGGCATACAGACTGTTCCAAAACAACATTTAAAGATTTACAGGGCATATAATACGGTCACAAACAAGTTAAAACGTCTTAATATACTTATAATTAAGTTTTTATTGGTTTTTTTCAATATTATTAAAGATGTTGAAAATGACGTTCTTCCATATCCACACAGGATCTACATCGTCGTTCAAAGGAAATCTGCACTTTAAAAAAAAACTGGTTTTGCTTCAATTATTTGGCAACAGTGTTCTATTCGTTGGTGCAAATATGGAAGATCATTTACAGATGTTGCGTAAACTAAACTTTTTTTAAATAAGCCCAGATACAAAGGTCTAAAGCAGTTAAATTGGGAGATTTTGAAGGCCATGCAATGGGATCCCCTTGCCCTATCCGTCTCTCGGGGAATGTGTCGTTCAGATATTCCCTACAGGAAGCATAAAATGTGGTGGGCATAAACCAGAGATTGACAGGTAAATCTATACATAAAACTAAAACTGCATGCCTTGTAATTCTTTAACTGTTGTTTTGGAACACCCTGTATTTCAAATTTTTATTTACCACCTCCTCACCTTATTGTATACTCCGAAGTACTGATATGTTTTACAATGTAAAAATTGCATTATTTGTCTGTGGAAAACAAATAATATTATTAAAATTCTTGGGTACAGGATTAATAAGTTTAGAGATTATTGTTAAAATAAAAAAAAATCAATACAGTTTGTTTTAACGAAGATATGACAATTCAAAATTATGTATGGATTTCCATCAAATTAGCACCATCAAACAACGTCAACATCAAGCTTTAGATTTGGAAAAATGACAAACAATAAATCAGCTTCTGTGGGCCTTATTGGAAAATGGAAGCTTCAAGCTTTAAAATGTATACAAATCATATGATTTTGGTGAATTTTTGAAAGGTTACAGTTGGATTTCATCAATTTGTAAGAGAAAATTACAAGTGTGCTTTTTTGAGAAGTTCAATTAATAAACTGTTTTTATTATAGTTATTTAAACTAGCTTTTATTATAATTTAAAAAACCTTGAATCACTCTTCATAACTTTATACGCACATACAACTGGACAAAATTGTAAACTTAACTAAACAATGACAATATCGTGCCTCACCTTAGTAATCAACATTAGTGAGATGTATTTACCACAATACCTAAACTACATACTGAACTTTTTCAAGGTCATTGGAGTTGAGTTCATTATGAACTAAAATGTTGAATGTGAGCTTCTGTACTTATTATTATATTTAGACATAACTTCAAAATTGAAATGTAAATATAAAGACATTTATTTATTCCAAAGCCAAGACTTTATTCCCAAACCCACTGAGTATGAAATGAAGGAGTTAAAATAAAGAAATATAAAATAAATTTATCACATGGCTAATTATTCTGCCAACTTCTTTATTATAATTCAATATAAATTGTTCTTTAAACATCTTTGTAAAAAAAACAGTTTTTATTATACAATATTTTCTTGCACAATGAGGTGTATGTTATGTTCTAAAAAAATACATAAAAGTAATAATTGCTGTTTGTTTGTATTTGATTTTTGTTAATTAAATGTGTAATTTGATAATTGTTTAAGATTTTATGTGAGATATTGTTCAGAAGTGTAATAAAAATCTCATATAGTAGGTTTTTAAATAGCAAGTTCCATCCACACAATTAAAGCCGTGTTAATAAAAAAAGTTTTGTTTTTCTTAAAAAACAAAGTTACAATAAACTGTGTAATGTGTCATATAAAATCTAGGAAACGGAATTCTCAAAAAGAATGTACCGTTTTTTCTCAAATTTTAATAGCACTAGATTGTAAAATGCAAAAAAAAAATAATTATTGAAACATAAACACTAGCTGAGACTACTGTGATACTTACATGTGTATGAGAAAGTCATTTCATAGAGCGGGCACCCAGAGGAAGACTGTATGATGGAATATGAGGACCGTATTCTGGCAGTAGATATTGTGTTTGTCAATATTATTGATATTGTCAGTTCAGAGTGGTCGAATTTTTATTTACCAAAATTATATGGAAGTTGCTATAACAAGAAGGTGTGAAACTTGAGTAGTCCGATGTGCTTTTGTACGTTAGATTCTGGATTAGTATACAGTTTATGAAACCTCTCACCAACATCATCTTTGCATCTGTCTGCTGCGCATTTTATTGTTTAGAATGATTGTTCTTTTGGTTTATTAATCAATGATCCTAATAAATTACAAAACAAGCATAATAATTCATTCTATCTCTTTCTTTTCAAATTAGTGCCTATACAGCCATTTTTTTACTAATAAATGCTTCAAATGTATCACTAATTAAAAAACACGTTAACAGTTTTTGCAATTCACAAATACAACGTTTTGAACAACACTTCCATACTAATTGACATTGTCGCAGGCTGGCAACAGCGTACTGTGGTCACTTTACAAAGGGTCCTAGTGAGGGGTAACCGACCATCCAGAATCTTGGCAACATGTATTTTCTTTAACATTAGGGTCTTAGGTATACGAATCATTTAAAAGAATGTGATTCTCATATTGTTCGTACAGATTTTCCTTGTGGGCGCCTGCACTATTATTTACATTATATAACCAAAGTTAGGAATATTGAGTGTCAAACAAAAACGAATAAGTTTTGTAAAAAATGATAAGACCCATTGATTTTTATTTTTTGAGATTTTTTTTTCCACAATTTCATTCAATTTTAAATTCAATTGTTTCTGAGCTATGACATCATAGTCAATTTTTTAAATAGCAACCCCATAATTTTTTCATCAGAATTTGATAGAGCTACTACTTAGAAATTATGAAGTGATTTCCCCCAGAAACCGCTTTCTTCTAAGAATAAAGTAGTAAAATGAATTTGTTCGTCATTTAGGGTACTGCAAAGCAACAAATGGTGCTCAATCTGAACATTTATTATAACTATTGTAGTCAATTAATATTTCTAAAGTTTTGTTATAACATTACCTTTATTTATAATGATGTTTTTAAAAACTGCGACTTGCTAAAGTTGCGATTCCCACTTTATTATTAGAAAAAAAGGGGTTCTGAGGAAAATCAATTGAATTCTGATGAAGAAATTGGGGAAAATCTAGCTCAAAAACAATTGAAGGTAAAATTGAATGAATTGTAAAAAAAGATCTTCTCAAAAAAATAAAAATCGTGGCAGGTAATTTTGGTAGGTCTGTTATAGAACATGATCTTTGGCTTCTAGGAGAAGGGGAAGAAAATGTCCTTGACTTGATTTAATGAAGTAAAATGAAGAAACCCCAATTTCATATAGTTACTAAATTGTTCGGTAACTACGTGGCCTAACACAGAGATGGCGCGAATTTGCAGGAATCTTCTTTATCATTCTGTAGAATCATCCTTTATCATTCTGTAGAATCATCCTTTAATAGGTTAAATATGACAGTACAAAGCGATATGTCAATTAGTCTGTTTTTGACAGTACACCAAAGTGTTGTGTCTTGTGTGATCTTGTAAACGATGGAAAAACTGAGTTGAGAGCAGTGTTAAAGTACTTTCATTTGAAAGGCTTAACACCAACCGAAATCAAAGCAGAGCTGGATTCAACACTATTGGAATCTGCTCCTTTGTTTTCAATGGTTAAAAACTGGGTTGCCGAATTTAAGTGTGGTCGTAGGAGCACAAATGATGAACCCCGTAGTGGACGTCCAAAAACTGCTACTGCGCCGGATATAATTGAAAAAGGCCACCGTATCGTCTTGGATGACCGTCGAGTAAAAGTGCGCGAGATACCAGACATAGTGGGTATCTCAAATGACAGTGTGCACAGAATTTTAACTGAAGAATTGGAAATGAAAAAGTACTCGGCACTTTGGGTGCCGCGGTTGCTCACACCGGAGCAAAAACTGAACCGTTTGAGTGTTTCTCGCGACCTTTTGGCACGTTTTCGCTGCAATCCGAAGGACTTTTTACGCCGTTTCATAACAGTCGAATAAACCTGGGTCCACCGACTATTACACTCCCGAAACCAAAGAACAGTCCAAGCAGTGGACACACAAAGGTTCTCAGCCATCAAAGAAGGCAAAAACAGTTTTGTCAGCAGGAAAGGTTATGGCAACTGTGTTTTGGGATTCTCATGGAATTATTTTGGTCAACTATTTAGAAAAGGGGAAAACAATAAATGGCGAGTATTATACCAATTTGTTGCAACAATTAAGCGACAAAATCAAAGAGAAACGGCTTTATTTGGCAAAGAAGAAAGTGGTTTTCCATCAGGATAACGCACCTGCCCACAACTCTGCGATTGCAATGGCCAAAATTCATGAATTAGGATTTGAATTAGTGCCTCATTCGCCTTATTTCCCATATATGGCTCCCAGCGATTATCATCTGTTTCCAAAACTGAAAAAATGGCTTGGCGGTAAGAGATTTTCTTCTAATTCCGAGGTAATCGCTGCCGTAAATAGCTATTTCGAGAGCTTGAATTCATCGACCTACAATGAAGGCATTGCTAATTTGGAATATCGTTGGAATAAGTGTCTTGAGCGAGCAGGAGACTATATTGAAAAATAAAATGTTTTTTGTCAAAAAAAAATGCGTTTTCTTTGTTAGGCCACGTAGTAACCGAACAATCTTCGTATAAACATTTTTCAAATTCAATGTTACTTTCAAGGCACAATTGATAAAAAATTACCTGTAGATTTAAAAAATAACAGAAGAATTTGTTGAATTGAAGGATTGACAGGCACTCTATTGGAATTTTACTTAAACCAGTTATGTGAAAGATGCAGATAAAGGTGATTGCGGTAGTGTTACAATTAAAGAATTTCCCACTTGCCGATTCTATATTCAAACCCTTGATTTCCAAAGGGTAGGATACCTTAATATTTTAGCAATACCATGTTAAAAACTTGGTAAAATTAGATGTTCCGTTTTTAAGAAAACTATAATGTAAAAAATAAATTATCTGCAAGTTGGGAGTTTGGAAATTCAAGTAAAATTAAATTCTATTTGTAATACAAATACAATACAAAAATATCAAATTTTCTTCTCTCTCAAATGCACAGTTTAAAATATAAAATCTGAAATAGGCTACTGGTACCTCATTTAAAAGTTCATAAATCTAAAAGGGGCTATGTTTTTTTAAGTACTCATAGTACATTATAAATATAAAATCACCTGGATGCTGTTTTTTTTTTTTGTTTGATTGAGATGAAGTGGAAGGTTTTGGTTTTGATAAAAATGAACTAGTGAATTTGAAAATGAAAATTGATTAATTCCAAAAAGAGAGTTATTAATCAATTTACATAATTTAAATTATTTTTCCATCTTGTCAGGTAAGGATTTTTGAACACACAGTTTTTCTATTAGCCATAAAAATATATTTATACGTTAATTTAAATAGAAACTCCAAAGTCTTGGTGCGCATGTTCAACTGTCAATCTTTTCTTCTTAGTTACAAAACCTAACTATATGATAGGTCACTACTTGCCCAACATCTTTATAATAATCCTATTTTTAACATTTTATTTAATCTAATTTATATAAAATTGTAGTATATATCTGTGAGTGTACTGGCCGGTTTCACAAAGCTTGATTAAGTTCTAATTAACGTAATTGTCATTAAATTCAGAAATTTCATTGGCTGAGATTTAACAGACCTTGAATTGTATCCAATTATATTTCTCAATTTCAATTTTAGTCACAATTACTTTAATCGGAGTAGCTCTGTGAAACCAGCCATTAATCCTTCAATAATTATTGTTAATTTTGTGTACAATTAATTGCACAATTAAAGCATACCTACAATGTCTTTTTCTTCCTTTACTGAGTTACTGATTTGAGATTTATGTAATTTTAAGCTATAGGATTGCAAATATTGATTAGTGGAATTTATCCAAAGATTGTTACTTAGCATCTCCACTAAGTAGCAGCAACCCACATTTGAAATGCACTCTGTATACTGAACAAACTAGCATTTCTGTTCTTTGTTACTAAATTATCTACAATATAGATGTAAAACAAATAATGAGATGTCTAAAGACAAAATGGGCTAATTTAATAAAGAATAAATTTTTTTTAAGTAAATATATGGAACGAAAACATTAAGATTACAATTACAGAAGTAAAATGTAGCATCATGTTTTACAGTTAATAATTTTTTATTTTACCCCAAAACAATCCTTTAGTTATCAATGGCCTTCATTACAATGCAGAATTTATAAGATGTGGGACATGGAACAAATTACGCTTTCAAAAGGATCACTTTTTGCAATAAAAAAATTAAATATACAAAGCTTGATAATAAAGCATAAAAACACCTACATTGATTACTTGAACACTTATTAATGTTTAACGATGAAAACATCTAATTAATTCATTATCTTTGAGAGGTGTATAAAACAACCATTTTCAATATCCACAGGTGTTTACTATTTAAATAAAAATAATTGTTGCTGTAAAACTGTTTGCTATATAGTCTTTAATTTTTAAATTTATATCTTAATTTCCCTGACTATTTCTGTTAAGTAATTTTTTTCATTTCTTTGTTTGTTCTTTGGTGAGGAATCAGGGTGGCAGAACGCCCCTTATACCTCGTGGTACTGATTGCTTTGAATTCATAGTATGTAAATAGTATAACTGCCACTATTAAAACAGGTGGTCTTCAACATCACATTATCATGTTACTAAGCATACTATGATTATAAGATTTTAACAGAAGGTGTATCTCATCAATCATAATAAAATATATAAATATAATTTTTTTAACATGATTGTTTAAGCAAAATTACAAGTTTTATAAACCAGATTCTCAAAAGAATTATAAGACAATTAAAGACAACTATTAACCCAAGTAAAAGTCCGTTCAAATTCAAATTTACCTATTTATTGTCATAATTATAGAATTTCTTATCTTTAGAGTATCGACCTTTTCCATTGGTATTATTTGAACAAAAGATACAGATGGTTGTTGCGTTCACCTATTCTTTAAGGGGTAATGTACGAAATAATGAATGAAAAAAACAAGAAGATGTGTATATGTTTGTTTTATTATTTTATTGGCTCACTTATTATTCTAGAATTATTATTTAAGAATTACTATTAATTAACTAGCATAACTTCCGTTCAAAAATTAACGGACTCGTCTGTGGTCGCTTTAGCTATCAATGCAGTAAGAAAAGAAATCGATTTGAGTTGCTGCGAAGTTGAGCTGCTGCCATAGTATACTCTGCATCAGTCGTAGGTGCATGTGCACTCAAATAATTACAATGAACTTATGTCTGCATAAAATCTGTTGAATTTTGAAAATCACTGAATAGATTTTAATCCCGTTTTCACCATTCGATAGCTTGTTTCTTGGAGAATGTTTAGTTATATAAATATTGTTTAAAAGGTCTTTCGAGAGTCGAATAATGAACACAATGTAAAAGAAATAATTAATAAATTTAACTAAACAAGCACAAAGGCAAACTGTAAGCAAACAAATTGTAGGTCTCAAAAAGATCTACAAAAAAGTGGCATATATCATATATGTATCTCTTACATTATTACTCACAATCGAGGTTTCTTTAATAATTGTTTTTTCAAAAAACCTTTTTCCATCTGGAATGTTGTATTACTCCCCCCTCCACTGGATGAAACTCCGGTAATTTATGTATTTTATTACCTTTAAAAGTTCATTCTTAATAGTTTATTAATTCAGTTAATAACTTAATGCACTCACATATTAATAATAAGTTTACGTCTCGTTTAAACCATCTGATATCCAAACTGCATGTGTTACAATTAATAATGAGTTAAATAGGCTCCTTGATTTGGTGAAGTTACATTTTCTTAGCATTAATTCATCGAAATCTGCTGTTCTAGTGTTCAGTTCCGCTTATCATAGAAGTAAGCATACACAAGAAATTCAAATAATGATTAAAGATGTACTGATTTCTTGCAAAGATTCTGGCAAAAATTGGGGGATTATACTAGATAAAGACTTCAGATTTCGAGAACATGTAAATCGTACTGTAGTCTAAAGCTATTTTACGGTAACAGACGAGCTTTGAGCAAAGATTTGAAGAGACTATTATATGAATGGTTGATCTTGTCTCATTTCAATTATTGTGATGTACTTTAAGGATCAAGCATAGATAAAGGCAGTTTCTTGAAAAATTCATTTAGTTTGGAACTCTTGCAGATGTTGAAATCTTGCAAAGAATGTTCCAAATTAATTATTAATTATTTCTAACCTATTCAACAACATTCTTTTAAAAGAAACTCAGAACTGTTTTATTTGACGTTCTAGAATATGTCTTCTTTTTTGTTGTTTTATTGTTTAGTAATAGTAAAACTGTATTTAATACTCATATTTTAAGGCTCCCAAAATAATACAATATTACCATGACCACACTGTATAAACAAACTTCTTCGTCTATCAATGAACAACATAGTAAATATTTCCTTTCACAAAGGATTGTTTTCTTTGATTTGAAGTGTTTTATCAGGTTGTGGTCAATTCAACAATTTTCAGTTAATTTCCCAGTTTTATTTAAAGAACGCGAAAAGTAATGTAAATAGGAAAAAATTTGTTTGTAGCTTTTTGTTAATATCAATGTCCCCCATCACCTGTTTTAATAATGGCAGTTATACTCTGTATAGTTGACCCTACTAGAATCTGTCGCATTCTTTCCCAGTAGGGATTTTTAATATGACAAATATCACATTGACATAGGGTCTATTTGAGGAGGCATGTGAAGGTTACCTGCTTACTGGAGTAATGGGGTAACATAATTAGAATCTTCACAGAAGGTTTTTTTAACAAAATTTTGTTTTCTATTCTTGTTACTTTATTAAATGATGGTGTGGTAGCAACTTATATTTAAAAAATATAATTCCAAATATGGGTGTTGGAACAAAAGATCCTAAGGGTTTAATTTTTTCCCCCAATTTAAGCATAGTTTAGTTAGATTAATAAGATCTACGCGTACACCAACTTTCAGCTTTCTTTGACCATTTTTTAATTTTTGTTCTATTATGGCCAAAATGGCTATAGATCTTGTGTATGTTGCATTCTGCAGCTAATTTTTTATAATATATAGACTACTAGTTACTACTACTCTCTTTATGTACCTTTTGTTGTTTTTCTCGGGGGGAGGGGGTCAATTCCAAAGCTCTTTCCTTGTTAGAGGAAGCATCACTTGTGCATAACTATACTGTATACATAATCAAGAATTTAAGTAAGAATTAACTTTGGGAAATAATCACCAAATTTAAACTCAGCATGTTTGAGAACCTGTTCTGCTGTAAATTACTTCTCTGTTTAATTAATATTCTCAATACAATATCTCCTAATATAATAATAGCCAGTTCCGATGTCCACCGAAAAATATCTCGAAAACTAGAAGACTTAGGAAGCTGAGATTTTACTGGCAGGTGAACCTTGCCCCAAAGGAGTGCATGAGTATATTTTTAATCCTAAAAAACCCAAGGGGGTGGCACAGGAGGCATTTCTTAAAAAATCATGACTATACAATACAATACAAATAATATAATTTACATTTTAAATAAACTTATTCGAAAATTGAGGGGAGGGGTAGCGCAAAAAATGTCCCTTGCCCAAGGCGCAAAATTTGCTAGCTACGGCCCTGCAATTGTGTGAATATTGTTAATAAGGTAGAATATGACCTGAATGAGAGAAAATGTTCTGCAACTGTAGTTTACTCAGGATTTCATAGAAACCTCAAAAAAAATTCACTTAAGGTGAATTCTTAAATCTTCACGACAGGAGAATTTAAAAAGTAAAAGTAACTAAGAACTCTGGCACACTCCAGATTTGCCATAAATACACTATTTAGCCGTACTTATAGAGAAATTACACGGGTGTAACCATAATATATATTATATGTTACACGCGTGTAATTTCTCTATAAGTACGGCTGTATGTGTCTAAGTTGAAAGGCAACTAGTGAGCCCAATTTCTTCAATGAATAATAACTGTTTTATGGCATTATCAAGAAATTCCAGATCCTTTCATCAATAAGCTAGACTATATTCATTTTTTTTTAAATTTATTTACAGAAAATTTAAAATCTACTCGACGAAGGAATACTAATTAAATGTGTTGACAAGCAGTACACAGTGTGAGGAGAAACTAATCAGCAGTGATACTCCTTTAGTAGTCTATTCACAGAAGGAGCTTCTCAGGTCACAAGGCCAGCTTCGTTTTAGTCTTCGGACAGGCATGTGGACGTTGGATAGTTGCTGGATCAAATTGTTAGGATGTCCATGGAGTCTAGCATGGTAGTTATGGAAGAATCTATGAATTTGAGAGGCCGAAGTGTTTTTGATTGGAATTGCTGGATGGTGTTGATTCGAGTTGGTTTGGCACATCCCCATAGTTGCATTCCATAAGTCCAAATTGGTTTCAATATTGTTTTATAAAGAAGCACTTTGTTTTGTAAGGATAACTTAGCTTTTCTCCCGATAAGCCAATACATTAGTCAAGGTGCAAGCCTAAATATTTGGCTTCTGTTTTGACAGGTAGAGGCACGTTATTTATCGAGACAGGTGGACAGCTGTTAAATCGGTCGTAAACGTCACTTGTATAGATTTAGTTTCGTTAATTTTAGTTCTCCATTTATCAAGCCATTCGTTTAGGAGATTTAAGTGGCACTGCAGATTTGCAGATGCTAGGACAGGATCATCATGGGTAGATAGAACAGCTGTGTCATCTGCAACAGTTGCAGTGACAGTGTTGACAGCCTTGGGTAGGTCCACGGTAAAGACTAGTGGACCCAGAACACTACCCTGTGGCACGCCCGAAAGTATGGGAGAGCAGTTGGAAATTTTATTATTGTATTTTACCGAAAAGTACCTAAAATTACATTTGAATAACTAGTACAAATTCCAGAAGTAATTTTCTATGCTGTTTCTGCAATTTTAATTTGTTGAAGTTTTTTGTATGGTCTTATTTAAAATGTTTTGAATTTTGTGTATAACAATCCACTGGTAAAGCGGCCTACAGACACGATGATATGTTATACTACATGTCGTAGTACACATTGGAAATATAGTTATATAGATATGTTGCTCGCTGTTACCGTCACACCTGCTATTCAACACAACCGCGACAAACTGCAGGTTGTACTGCAACGCTACACACGTTGCAATTATCGTTCAAACAGGCGAACCAACTGCAATTGTATGACAGATTGTACAGCCGATCGTTCCATCTGTGCTCCGTTTTAGATAAAAATGCAGAAATGTGTTGGGGTAAAAATAATTACTTAATTCAATGCAATTTGTGTTATTTTTTTGTATTTTATTGTACATTAACTCCTTCTCCACCACATATTGGATTGATATGAAATTTGACACGCAGTCTACAATTCCTGTATGTCAGTTGGATGTTTGATTTACTTTCACTTTGGTCGATGTGTCTTTAAATAGATGTTTACTGTTCTTTCTATACTTTTTGTTCTGAAAAAGGTCCCCATGGTACGTTCTATATTTGTAGTTCACCCTTGTCACTACTAATAGGTAATGACAATGGTGAACTACAGATATGTTGTACTGTTGTACATCTTTGCTTATTAATTTCCATTTGTAACAGTCACTAGTCACTTGTGGTATAGGACAACCACTAATTAAATTAAAAATTTCAACACCTCTTTCACCACATCCAATTACCAGTTTTTCCTGACTGGGTACTTAACAGACCTGATTCAGTGGCTTTTCTAAAAATATTCTGCGAGCCGGTGCATCCTGTCCAACAATATAAATCCTAACTTCTAAGTCAGAGGCAGCACTCATAAACATATCTGGACGATTAGGTGAGAAACAAATTGTATTAACTTCACCTTTATGAGGCTCTTAATATTTAAATGCTGGGTCTGAGACTGGTACTTCTTTTGGTGCTGTTTTTTTAAGTAAGTTGCTTCTGACATTAATCACTGCTCTATAAGGCTAACTTCATCTGCAGCAACAAACATATGAGGCACATATTTTGAAAAATCAAAGCTTAATATTCCTGATATGTTCATGAATTCTTTCTTGTTGCCATGAATAATCATATCTTTTGTGCAGCCTAATAAAAAGGCAAATCAACTAAGGTGAAAGTAAACCAGACGTCCATGTGACATATACCAATTGTAGACTGTATCAAACTTCAGATTAATCATAGAAAATTCATATTGACTTAACTACTGAACCAGTCTTTGAGAGGAACGGTGATGCGAGTATCTCTCATCATCCTTTAGCTGTTCATGATATATTCGGCTTCAAAATTCAACGTACGGGAAAAGTTTCTCTGATTTCCAGTCACGTGAAATAAATTCTGTTGCTTCAACAATGACATAAAACATTAATTATTAGTTAATAACATTATTTTCAATTGTTATAATGTAAATTATAGGTTAACAGGTTATTTAAAGGGTACTTCAGATAGATTAAGTTTTGTAAAAATAGTTAAATATATATTTAAAAAATGTCTCGGCTAATAATTACATTTTATTTTACAGTGCTAACGTACGATAATCCAACAAAATGCGGGCTAGTATGGACACCGAAGATAATGGCATATCGATGTAGAACATGCGGCATTTCACCGTGCATGTCCCTTTGTACAGAATGCTTTAAGAATGGAAACCACAAACGCCATGATTTTAATATGTTCATTAGTCAAGCTGGGGGAGCCTGCGATTGTGGAGATACGTCCGTTATGAAAGAAACAGGGTAAGCTATTGTTAAAACTAGTTCATGCACTTGTAATATTTAGATTTTATATAAAGAAAAGAATAGATGCCAGATATCAGGGAAATATATTGTGTTGTTTTTACTCTAAAATAGATTATATGCATACTATTTTTATACAAATTTAGGAAGGCTATGGCTAGTAGATATTTATTAACATGCAGCATGTACTGAAACAGGACATGTTTAATATATTATTGGATCTAATCTTATAATAGTTTTTTTTAACATTCAATATATTTTTCATAATTATGAAATAAGCTACAGGACAATAAAAAATAAACTTTTTAATTAAAAAAATTAATAATAGCAGCATTATGATGAATAAATATTGCTACTCAACTTTGTTTGATACATACCGTATTTACTCGAAAATAAGACCCCCTTTTTTTCCTAGATTTTTGCTCTAAAATGTGGGAGGGTCTTATATTCGAGTCGGGTCTTATAATCGAGTATAAAAAGATATATTCAATAAAATGTGAAAACAATGAGTGTAACTGAGTAATGTTTACTAGTATTTATAATAAAAATTGTATTACAATAGAATAACATCTAAAATAGCGTTCTGTTGTTTAATAATATAACATCTCGCCAGGTTGTCTGCATTTTAGCCAATATTGATGCATGTAAACCTATGACGCCATTGTGAAACCCGCGATAAGCAAAGTTTATTGACTGCAACAACTACAGTAATTACGAAAATTATGAAATCATATACAATTATTGTTAGCTTAGCACCTAGTCAGAATCGCCGTTGTCATCATCACCCTCTGTAAGATCGTTATTAACCTTTATAATATATTTTTTTATAACAATGGTTTTACAAATTAAGCTTGACAACTGACAGAGTCGATATTAGTGAAAAAACCCAGTGATGGTGAAAACATTTCTAAGAAATTCAATTAAGCCTTTCATAGTACCCTCCCAAGAATTATAATCTCTTAAGTACCTACCTAACTATTAACAATAATAGCACCTTAATCTTTGCAGTAAGTGTGCAAAATCTTATTATCTATTGGAGTGACATCTGACCACTTTTTGAATGAACTTCCTACAATTTTAGAAGTTTTCCTGGAATTCAGGTAAACTGCTTCCACAAAGGCTTTGCTTTCGCAAAGAGATTAAGGGTAGAATTTTTTCCATCAACATAACTAATGGAATTTGTTAACAAAATAAAACTGAAAGATGTTCAATATCTAATATTACTTATATTTTTAGGGGTCCAATATTTGCATACAAAAGCTTTTTTTTTAAATTCGCTCCAAAATATAGGGGGGGTCTTATTTTCGAGTAAATATGGTATACACAATCAATAATATTTACATACAAAGATAACTTACTAAAGATATGTTAATCATATTTCTAATTTGGTTTTAACTATTATTATCCAAATCTATCAGGTTCACTCTCTTGTTTAGTATCAACATTTATATGAATAAATCCATAACATTAATTTTGTGTAAATCTCACTGTACAATAAATGCCTAATTAAAATAGAAGTATAGTAGGAGTAAAAGTAGTGCTTTGTGTGTCAAGCTTTTATATTTATTAAAGCATACAAAGATAACTTTTACTCCAAACAGCAAATTCTAGCTTTATTCGAACTTTTTTCAAAATGCAAATTTTAATAATAATTATATATAGGGTGACTCACGTAAGATGACCCTGTACGTGAACTGTAAGACATGAAAAAAGCTAAATATCAAAGTTGGTTGGCATAAAACAAAAAGTTTCATAATATTTTTATTATTATTACAGGATGAATTATTTTGCTATGGTTACTATTAATGTTTTACAATTTAGGGTGCCCTGGGGTAAATCTTAGACAAGAAAATTCGGGGTAGTTCTTAAGGTAGGTATCTATCCACTAAAAGAACATGTATGTGTGAATGTTTGTTGCATTCCTCCACATATCCTATCATCTAGGTTACTAAAATAGGAATATAATATAAATACAAAGATTAGTTCAAGTTTCACAAGTTTTATTAGTACCTTAACCTGACAATATTGTTTCGACATTAAATGTCATTATTAAAGGTAGATAAGATTGATAAACAAACACGTTGGTAAGGATAAATACATACAGAAAATAGGTAACTACATACAATACATACAAAAACTAAATATCTAACACTTCTAATAAAGGAGAATTTCTAAGCTCAGTTTGTTCATTCATTAAAGGTCCTGTGCGTTTATGTTTGTATATTTCAAAAGCTTCTAAAATGTCTAATTTGTGTTTGTTGTTGCAAAAATGTAAGAATTGAATGTTGTTTTGAGGTGTTATTGGGTGGTTCTGTTCCAAAATGTGTTTGGCATAATTCGATTTTTCTGGATGTTTAAGTCTATAAGAGCGTATGTGTTCGTTACGAATTTGTAAGTGTTTGTCCAATATAAACCGAGTTACAAAAAGAACAATTCAAACGGTAAATGCCGGATTTCATGATATCTTGTGTTTTGTCTTTAGCATTGAATAAAAATGAAAAAGTGTCGGTGTTAGTTTTATAGGTTATTTTGTAACTGGTGGTTTTTCGTATTATAGTTGCAATTTGTTCTGATATCTTGCCAAAGTATGGTATTGATATATAGTTTGTGTCTTGTATTTGAGTGTCAATTGGAAGTATCCTTTTGATATCTAACCTATAATCTTGTTGTTGAATTAAAGTGTCAATCATGTTATGGTTATAATGGTTTGCATGTGCTAATTGTTTGATGATTGAAATTTCTTTATCAAAATGTGATCGTTTCATTGGAGTAGTTAAAGCTCGGTGTACTAAAGATCTATAAGCCGCTAGTTTATGCATTTGATGATGACATTAATCATTAGGAATAGTGACGTCTGTGTTTGTGGGTTTTCTGTATATGGAAAAATCAAATTTCATTGTTTGTATTAATTGTAATAGTTAAATCCAAAAAATTAATAGCTCTATTTTGTTCTGTTTCTAGTGTAAACGTGATGTTTGTGTGAAGACTGTTAATAAGAATTAAAAATTCATTGATAACCTCAAAAGAACTGTCAAAACAAGCTAAAATGTCATCAACATAACGAAACCAAAAAATAATGTGTTTAGAAAGTTCTAATTCAAATATTTGATCTTCTAAATTATCCATAAATATGTTAGCTAATAGAGGATTCCGAGAATTACCCATAGGTAAACCATCTTTTTGTAAATAAATTATATTATTAAAAGTGAAATAATTTTGACTGATACAAAGCTCAAATAATTGAATTAACTCTAATCTTTTTACTAATTCTACATGACTATTAACTAGGAAATTATTTAACAAAGGAATACAGTCTTGTGGTGGAATCTTTAAAAACATGTTACAAATGTCAAAGCTTACGAGTTTTGAATGTGCTGGAAGATGTATGTTCTGTAGTTTTTCTACTAATTCTAATGAATTTTTGACAGAGTATTTCGATTTGTATCCTATGATGTTAATAATATGGTTGAGTTTCTTGGACAAGGTGTGATTAGGTGCGTTGATATACGATACTATTGGTCGTATAGGCATGTTGTGTTTATGTGTTTTAATCAGTCCATATAGTTTTGGTGGTTGTATATAAATATAACATATTTATGGATAATGTAGAAGATCAAATATTTGAATCAGAACTTTCTAAACACATTATTTTTTGGTTTCGTTATGTTGATGACATTTTAGCTTGTTTTGACAGTTCTTTTGAGGTTATCAATGAATTTTTAATTATTATTAACAGTCTTCACACAAACTTCACGTTTACACTAGAAACAGAACAAACTAGAGCTATTAATTTTTTGAATTTAACTATTACAATTAATAGAAACAATGAATTTGATTTTTCCATATACAGAAAACCCAGAAACACAAACGTTACTATTCCTAATGATTCATGTTGTCGCGGATAACCGCGAACATTAATTATTTTTTGTTATTAGTAATAACAGTAGTTATGAAAATGTCATGAAAAAAATATAAAGAAATGATAATGTTGTTGTATTGACAATAATTTGTAAAAAAATAAAGATTTTTTCAATATCTTCAATATTAATTGGGTTTTAGCAATACTGACGATAATTATGAAGTTGCTAAAACTTTCCTAATAGAACAGTTTGGCAATCAACAATTTATTATTAATGCACAGTATGCTGCACTTCGCCAATTACCAACTGCCTTTACTATGGTAAAGATCGAGAAATTTTTGCTAAATTTAAAATACATGTACGTTCTCTTCGCGCTTTAAATATCCAATTAGATGAATTCCAATTAGCAGAACAGTTATTATCAAAACTATCACAATCTTTAGTAAATACTATTTATACACATTATTCTGTGGACATTCACAGTTTAGACAATTTATAAAATCGAAATCAAATCCAATTACAAGCTTACGAGAACACTTACGGCCAACAATTCAATAATAATCAAAACCAAACAAATTTTAGAACTCAAAGCAAATATAACACGACAGAGGCTCTTGTAGCTACTTCTAACATTTTACAGTCAGACAAAAGTAAGATTTTTGAGTTATGCAAATATTGTAAAGGTAAGCATTGGACGCTGATTGTGATGTTTACAAATCTATAGAAGAACGAAGAAATCAACTAAAACTTAAAGGTAGATGTTACAATTGCCTATACAGTAGTCATATCTTAAAGTTTAATACATTCTTAATATATATATAGAATATCTTAAAGGACTGTCGAAGTAATAAAAACTGCTTTTACTGTAAGAAGAGAAAACTTCATCATTCTAGTTTATGTCCCAAGAAATTTGAGATATCAAAAGAAACTCATAACTATGACTCGTCACATTCACAAGTTGTTGCTACTGCAGTCAATGAATTATCAAAATCATTTACAATTCTCCAAAGTGCACAGACGGTTGCATTCAATCCAAAACGAAATAAATCCTCAACTATTACTATTTTACTAGATCCTGGTAGTACCAAAACCTATATTACTAAGGAAATAATGGAACATTTAAAACTTCCCGTTATAGGAGAAGAACTGCTGTTGGTAAATATATTTGGATCAAATAATCCAAAACAGCTTAAAACACAGATAGTTCCATTATTCTTACGTACAAGTGATGGTGAATATATGGAAATCGTAGCTTATGCTCAAGATACAATTACAGGAACTATTCGCCAACCCAAAGAAGTATTTACAGATTTAACATATCTCTTAAAAAATAAACATTTAGCTCATCCACTTGTTGATTTTGATGGTCAATATAAATTTGATTTACTTATTGGTTCTGATTATCGGCCCTCGTTATAACTACAGCTCCAGAACAAGTTACAGATGACTTGTATACAATTGGATCAAAATTTGGTTGGATTTTTAATGGAAAATACGATTTAAACACCAAAGAAGATAATTTAGATATAACAATGCTTACAGTTACTCAACAGTTTCCACCAAATAAATTGTCATATAAGGATTTACAGGGCAATAACAAACATTTAAAATGTGAAATTCAAAATTTGTCGAATTTAGAATCAATTGGAATAAAATAACCTATTATTGATAACCAAGATGATCTTGTTTATCAGGAATTTAAACGAAGCATTCAATATCAAGAAGGCCGATATTATGTTAAATGGCCATGGAAGGAAAATGAAGACGGTTTGCCAGAAAATTACTTTCTTTAAGACGTTTACAATCCGTAATTAAACGTTTACAAACAGATCCTGAACTGATTACAAAATACAACGAAATTATAAACGAACACGAGATCCAAGGAATTGTTGAAAAGGTAGATCAAGAAAGAACATCAAACTCATTTTCAAGAAAACATTATTTGCCACATCATCCCGTGATTAAACAGAGAAAACCACTACAAAAATTAGAATAGTTTATGATGGATCAGCAAAGGCAAAGAAAAATGCTTTGAGTCTTAATGAATGTCTTTTTCGCGGACCTGTTTTCTTGTAAAATTTAGCCAAGCTTGTACTTAATTTCAGAACTCATAAAATTGGTATAATTACTGATATAGAAAAAGCATATCTGCAAGTAGGATTATAAACAGAAGATAGAGGTGTTACAAGATTCTCATGGCACAAAGATATTCATCAACCACTCGTTACTAATAATATTCAAGCTTACAGATTTACACGAATTCCATTTGGAAAGAAATAACAGTGTTGTCGCAAATAATACTTTACAAACTGTTTATCTTGATAATATTGTCACTGGAGTTGAGAATTTACAAGAAGCTGGTAATTTTCATAAAGAAGCAAAACAAATATTCTACAAAGCATCGATGAATTTGCGGAAATGGGTTTCTAATAACAAAGCTTTCATGAAAAGATTACCCGAAGATTGCAAATCGTTAATTTGGTAAATGATTGGTTTATGGTGGTGTGGTCCCAAATGGCTGTTACAAAATGAAGAATTATGGCCAACTATTGGAAACGATTTAAATTACGATGATGAAATGAAGAAGAAAATTGAATCTGAACTAAAAGTCAATCACGAACCCATATTTTCTGTAACAATTGTCGCTGTAGAGAAGGCCAACAATGGCCCAGTACTAGTGACCCCATTTCATTCAAAATTTGAAACTTTTAACCAATTACTAGAACAAACAATTGTGTGGAGAAATGAGAAGATTGGAGAACATCAACCATTTACAGCTACAGATTATAAAAATGATGAAAAAATGGTGGCTAAGCAAAATTCAAATGGAGCATTTTACAGAAGAATTAAATTTTTTGAAAGCACAAACAAAAATCCAGATTCCAAGGATTGGAAAGAAAAAAAATTGTCTTCTGGGAGTGTCGCGAATAACCGCGAACATTAATTATTTTTTGTTATTAAGCGCCGGTGTCCTCATGCGGGAATTCCCGTTGCGAGCTCGCTGCGGGCCCGCAAATGCGGTCTACGATACTATAAGTTAAATGGTGCAGTTCACACATAGTGCGTCATCCTTGCGAGCTCGCAGCGAGCATCTTGCGGGCGATTCTTGACGCAGATCCCTACAGCCCCGCAAGGTTGACGCAGCCGCAAGTACGGGCTCAATATACCTTGTTGTATATTGTGCGGTTCACACATGCGGGCGTTTGACGCAAGAATGGTAATAGAATTAACAATGGTGAGTTCTATAATTTTGAATAATTATTGGATATTCAGCTGTTTATTGGTGTTATTTGTCAAAATTTAATGAAAAGGATGACAAGTATTGTTAAGTGAAGGGAAATAGAAATAAGCATGTAGTTAAAATTTAAGTCATATGTTTTTAAACCTTTTTATTTAGAAATTCAGTTTTGGTTCACTTTTATCTTAATATAAATAACTAGGGTTTTTAAACATATTTCTGATAAAAGTCTATTGTGGGTGTTATTAAATTTAGAAATACCTACCTGCTTATGGGGGCTATGGGGACAGCTTGTGAATTTCGGTTTATTCGATTTATAAATTATTTGAAAAAAAGCTTTTTTGAAATCTAACGTACCACAAGCGATTGTACATCAACCAATATTATAATAAAATAGCGAACGTGCTTTCAAATTAGTTTTTAAATCTAGTATCTAAGTCAATTTTAGCTATCTTGGACAATAGGACTATTCTTATTTAAAAAGAAAAATTGAATCAAAAGTAGAGTCCTATTGTCCAAGATAGTACCTACAAAAATTAATTTGAAAGGGCGTTCGCTATTTTATTATAATATTTGTTGATATACAATCACTTGTGCAACGTTAGATTTCAAAAGAAACTTTTCAAATGATTTATAAATCGAATAAAGCGACATTCACGACCTTTCCCTAAGATTTTTACTATATACTAATTATTACTACATATATTGTAGTTGTATTGCTTTAATTATGCTTTTGGTATGAAGAATTATGGGACGAACCTTCGTTAAGTTTTATTTTGTGTGTTTGTATACTTTCTTAATAAACATTGTCTTAATTTATAAACGTGTTATTTAATTATACAAAACCTTCGACAATTATCTTTAACCACAAAATAAACATTTTGTAGATAATATAAGCAAATACAACTAGTTTTCTGCAATATACATCTATTTCTGATGGCAGTAGATTGTTTACTGTGCGTCATTTCACCGTGTAGTGTGAACTGATTTTTGCGGGCCCGCAGCGAGCTCGTTGCGAGCTCGCAACGGGAGTTTCCCGCATGTGGACACCGGCACTAATAATAGCAGTAGTTATGAAAATGTCATATAAATAAAGAAATGATAATGTTGTATTGACAATAATTTGTAAAAAAATAAAGATTTTTTTCAATATCTTCAATATTAATTGGGTTATCACTCGCAAGATCCACACTTCAAGACACATGTCATCATAAAATGCATAAACTAGC
The DNA here is from genome assembly GCA_929113105.1 of Agrypnus murinus. Lineage (NCBI taxonomy): Eukaryota > Metazoa > Arthropoda > Insecta > Coleoptera > Elateridae > Agrypnus > Agrypnus murinus. Next base: position 198,342,820 of record OV816025.1, read on the forward strand.
AGCTTATAGATCTTTAGTACACCGAGCTTTAACTACTCCAATGAAACGATCACATTTTGATAAAGAAATTTCAATTATCAAACAATTAGCACATGCAAACCATTATAACCATAACATGATTGACACTTTAATTCAACAAAAAGATTATAGGTTAGCTATCAAAAGAATATTTCCAATGGACACTCAAATACAAGACACAAACTATATATCAATACCATACTTTGGCAAGATATCAGAACAAATTGCAACTATAATACGAAAAACCACCAGTTACAAAATAACCTATAAAACTAACACCGACACTTATTCAATGCTAAAGACAAAACACAAGATATCATGAAATCCGGCATTTACCGTTTGAATTGTTCTTTTTGTAACTCGGTTTATATTGGACAAACACTTACAAATTTTCGACATAAGATACAAAGAACGAACACGTACGCTCTTATAGACTTAAACATCCAGACAAATCGAATTATGCCAAACACATTTTGGAACAGAATCACCTAATGGCACCTCAAAACAACATTAAATTCTTACATTTTTGCAACAACAAACACAAATTAGACATTTTAGAAGCTTTTGAAATATACAAACATAAACGCACGGTACCTTTAATGAATGAACAAACTGAGCTTAGAGATTCTCCTTTATTAGAAGTGTTAGATATTTAGTTTTTGTATGTATTGTATGTAGTTACCTATTTTCTGTATGTATTTATCCGTACCAACGTGTTTGTTTATCAATCTTATCTACCTTTGATAATGACATAAAGTTTCGAAACAATATTGTCAGGTTAAGATACTAATAAAACTTGTGAAACTTTAAATAATCTTTGTATTTATATTATATTTCATGATTATGTTCCACAAAGTAAGGCTGGAGACAGTAAACGCTACTAAAATAGGCCCTATTGATATTGAGGTGTTTGATATAATTGTTTGCTTGAATGTTAGGGTGTTCATTTCCCGTTTGAAGATACCCTCAATTATCGCGTGATTGCTAATGCTATACTTTTTTCATTTAATACCTCCAAGCTCCTTGCAGTTATTGTAATGTCGTCAGCGTACTTGCACATTTGTACTAATTTAAACCCCTAAACCCCGTTATTTCTATATTTTTTAAACAAGATTCGAGTATTAAGTTAAATACTGTCTTATACCGCTTGTAATTTGAAATTCTTTTGTTAAGTCATTTTGAATTGCTACCTTTGCGACTGTATTTGTAAGGGTCATTTTAATTAGCCTTATTAACTTGTGAGAGATGCCTAGTAGCAACATATCTCTTTTGATTATGTTGCTGGACAGTCTATCGAACGCCTATCGGAAATGTATAAACAGAGTATACGTTGGGATTTCAAATTCACTGCATTTCACCAATGTTTGCCTCATTCCTGGATCGCGTGTGTTTTTTTTTCTCTTTGCAGTAGTTCCTCAAAATACTCCAGCCATCTTTGAAGTATTTTTTCCTTCTCCATTATATTATTTCCATCTTTATCTTTACATATCGTCGTCGTTATTGCACACTGGTGTAACTACTTTTTAGCAATTTTGCAGGTGCGCCGTTTAAATGCTTATAAAAACTTTATTACAGACAACATGGTAAATTCTCTGAAATGTTGTAACTACCAACATTACTAGTTACAACATCTTAGAGAATTAAGTTCATATCACCTGTAATAATGTTTTTATAAGCATTTAAACCGCGCTCCTGTAAAGTTGCTAAAAAATAGTTATGCCAATATGCATTAACAGAGACGATATGTTGATTCTTGGCTTAAGGTAGAAAGTCAACTAAGAGGTAAACTGCAGTTGTTTCAATGACAATATAAACTTCAATTTTTAAACTATTGTTACATAGTTCTCCTTGTTGATTGATCCTTTCATGACAAAAGAACTGGTTTGCTCACCAGATGAACAAATCGTTTGCCAGACTAGAACTTTGTCACCGAATGTTTCAGTTTGAATGGCCAAAATTGAATCACTCACTGTTTCTCCAATCATTTTGGTATAGAATTGCGGACCAGCTAATATGGCACCATCTAATTTCATATAGATCTCATCATCCATCTGTTAAATATGAGTTTAATATATTACTTACAACTGTTAAAAACTCATTGTAACGCCACCTATTATTGTTCACCAATAACTACTAAGTTGTAAACCGTTACCTATGTTTTTACCTAAATAAATCAGTATGTTTTTATAACTAGTCGAAGCTGGTTGTTATATTTCACTTCGAATACACCATCAAGATGCATCCTTTAAAAGTTGTTAAAATATAATTATATAAATTAGAGGCTCTGGTTTTAGCAACCGCTTGCTATTTTTGAGTTCTTTTTGGCACTTTATATTTTTATATGTATCAATACTATGTCTTCACTTGATTTCCTGTACATTGTTATGACTAAGTTCACATTTTCCGGCAATTTTTCTAGTTGATAGTGATTTAAGAGCAGTAAGTAGTCTTAACACTATCTTATCATTCTCTTTGTTATAGGATTCTTTTTTCCTCCCAGTTTTTGACAAATCCTTAAAAATAAACTCTTCTCTGATGTGATGTCCCTAACTGTTTTCCTATTTTTCTAAAGTGCCCTTTTTAGTAAACCACTTGTTTACAGTTCGTTTTCTCACTTCTATTGGTAAACACTTGATTTTAATTAACCTGAAACTGCACAAAACCGCATTTAACTAATGCATCAACAAACCACAGAACACGTACTTTAGAACTGAAAGTTAAATGTACCAACTTTGGACTATAATTTGGAGGTTTACGTATTTGCTAAAGCTTTTCCCCGCAACCGCTGAGAGGCGCCACCCTTCAAAACAATCATGGCAAACTGCATCAGTCATAGGTTAGCTAAAACAGATGGCCATGAAGCAATCGAAGAAAATTTGAAAATTCCGAACTGTCGCCATTCGCACATGATGTGCGTGTGTTAAATTTGCGGATTAGGCGTTATTGTGTTCAGTAATTAATTCTGAAATGGTGCAAACAAATAATTTTGATATTAATTTATGAAGTCTGAATTTAGTGAACAGATTTAAGAGTAAGTTTAACAAAATACATATATTAGTTTAATGCGTTTCCTTCACTGTGTATCTACATGCTTGTAGGAAAACATGGATACCCACATGATATATAAAAATAAATGTTGCATATCTGGTTGTGAAGATCATTACAGTAAACGGCATTGATTTTCTAAAGATGTCAAGTTATTAAAAAAATGGGTAAAGAATATCAATCAAGCATGTTTAAACGATCTAATTCTTGATCAAATATATACCACATACTACGTATGTAATCAACATTTCTTACAAGATAGTATATTATTGCAACTACGAAAAGAGGACTGAGAAGAGATACAAAACCTTCGCTGGGATTACCAGGTATATTAGTCACTATAAAATGTTTCTACTTTCATTTAATTAATTTTTTACTTATGTTTAAATATTTATGCAGATGTTAATGAAGGAAGTGACAAAGAAAATCAACCACCCCAAACATGCACGAAACGATGGTTCACTGTTTTAAGATTTAGATTCTACCTTATTTACATACATAACAAGTAGTGTAGTCAGTTTTAATACCACGAGAGCAAACGAAAATAATCGATTATACCTACCGAGCGACGAGACGTATTCTGCGAAACACCACGACAGCGTAGCTGGAGTGGTGTTTTAAGGAATACGTCGTGTCGCGAGGTAGGTATAAGATTATTTTCGGTTGCTCTAGTGGTATTCGATACGATTATATAACAAATAAAATTTAGAATCAACTATTATTTTTGCTTTCAAAAGCGATGCTTTTTTGACAGATTAATTTAATTTATTGCATGCACAGGTATGTCGATGACTTCAAAATAATTGTTACTCTGACAACGATTGCTTGAACCAATAGTGTTGCAGGCTTGGAAATACCGAAACGATTATACAACGTCGTGAAGCGTATATTCACTTATCTATATGTGGTAACTAGGATAATTCGCAACTACTATTGGCTAATTTTATTATGAGTTGTATAATCTGTTTATATTTATTTGTATATTTACAAGCTTAAGGTTTTACAAACAACTCTATCCAGTGTTAGAGTCACTGCATCTAGTTACCTAGGCCAGCTGGTCGACCAGAGTACCGCAAACCGCCGCCATATTGGAGCAAACAAAGCACGAAATTGTTCATTATTTGTTCTGTATTGAATTTAATCAAATCCACGTTTACTTTAAAAGGTTTTTCTTATTCTGAAAGATCAAACCTCTAATATGTCAAACACGTTAAACGTGGTTTTAATTTGCCTATTATTAAAAATCACCCTTCTCTGCCCCAATATGGCGGCGGTTTGCGTTACTCTGATCGACCAGCTGGCCTAGGTGACTAGATGCAGTGACTCTATCCAGTGTTGGTAATACAGTACTTACTTATCTAAAGTGTTTTATTTATGCAACAAACTATTAGTTACTATAGTTACCGGTCAAACACAATAGACATGCTAGATAATTCTCAGCTAAAGTTAATTAATTAATCTTTCATTCCTTAGGTACGTCGCTAGTGTTTGTTACTGTTTCCAGATGTTTCTACGCAATCTTACTCTCTTAAGATTTAGGTATTATACAGGGTGGTCCAGACCACCCGTACACCCCTTTTAAAATGCGGGGGATTAAAAATTTTTAACAAGAGGATGGGTGATCTTACTAATGTCGATGTGCTCTTTCGAATGACATCAAAATGGAATTCCCCTGGTTCCCCTTGTAGGGGGTAAGGGGGGCAACTTTGAAAATTCAAATGGGAACCCATCAATTTTATTGCATATTTAGATTCTACTCATCAAAATATGAATAATTTATTTACAACATTTTTTTGTTTTCGCAACAGGTGGCGCTGTAATCGCAAAAAACCGATTCTTTGCCTTTTCCGCCGTCTCTGGCATATTTACAGGTGCAAATAACAGTTTTTCATATTTTTTACTAACTAGTGATGAAAAAGCTTTTCTAATGTGTACTTTCATGAGAAAAATTTTACGTTACAATGAAAAACGGAAATCCTCTACCTAAGGTGTTTTCGACGTTGTACGTGATATTTTTACGTACAATACTTTTTTGCCTTAAATGTTGTTAGAATTTGTGTTCCATTCTAACATTTTCCAAGATTCTACTTTGGAAGATGGCTTTACTTCAAAACATGTCAAGTCACGGTGCATTGCAAAAATCTGCCGACGAGGACTTCACTTTGTAATTCACTATTAAATTTCGGTGGTTATCTTTCTTTTAGCGTATAGCAATGAATGATGAAATATGGATATCTCATCCACTCAGGCCATAAAGTAAGAATAATTTAAACGAATAAAATTTTATATTGTGAAATAAAAATTATTTATTTAAACAGTTGATTTTCAACAATTACATACTATTTAAATAGACTTGCGAAGTAAAGAAGTGTAGCAAGTTATTTTCTGTTAAAATTAAATATTAAGTTAATACGATTTAAATATTATTTTGCCATATGCAGAGCAGATTACAATTTAGAATGTTTTATCGATCATTTTTATTAGTTAAAAAAGTAAACATTAATTACATATGCTTAAAATAAATATTCAGATAAAGATTAAAAAGATTAAGCAATATCTAAATAAGTAGCCGTTAAGGTTCAAAAACGATATAAAAATTTGAGAAAAAAAATTGTTGTCACGTACAACGCAAGAAAAAAAATCTGTTTGTTGAAAACACCTTAGGGAGAGAATTTCCGTTTTTCATCGTAACGTAAAATTTTTTCTCAGTACACATTACCAAAGCTTTTTGATCACTATTTAGCAAAAAATATGAAAAACTGTTATTTGCACCTGTAAATATGCCAGAGACGGCAGAAAATGCAAAAATCGGTTTTTGCGATTACAGCGCCACCTGTTGCGAAAATAAAAAAATGTATTAAATAAATTATTCATATCTTGATGAGTAGAATCTAAATATGCAATAAAATTAAGGGATTCCCATTTGGATTTTTAAAGTTGCCCCTCCTACCCCCTACAAGGAGTGGTCAGGGGGGTTCCATCTTGGCGTTATTCGATAGAGCACATCGATATTAGTAAGATCACCCATCGTCTTGTTAAAAGTTTTTAATGCCCCGCATTTTAAAAGTGGTGTACGGGTGGTCTGGACCACCCTGTATATACAGGGTGTATTATCGGTTTTGTAAAATAGGGAAATAGTATGTAAAAACATAATTTCTCAAATATTGGCTCCCTTAATTATTTTAGAGGAAAAGTTACTGTAGCAAAGTTGTAGACCTTATTGAATACTGTTCAAAACACCTTCACTTTAGCATCTGTGTTAAATAGTTTCCAAGATATAAGTGATTTTCTGGTATAGAAAATTAACATTGTGAATGGGAAATTCGCTAATAGCAATTGCCACGTTATATTTAGACCTTGGGTGTAACTGCAAGAATTATTAAGCAGAGTTTCATGGAGCAAAATCACTCATCAGAATGTGACAATTGCTACCGGTGTAGAAGAAATACGTGAGAATTCTCCAAGAAATCTATTCTTATAAAATCTTATTAACTATGACAATAGCTGTCAGATTAATCTCAAAAATCACATAGAGGTTATGTCATGCTTTTGTATTATGAGCATATTTTATAAATTGATTCTCGTTTTTACTTTTTTTAATGTTTGTTGTTTAATTTTATTAAATTACTATAATTGTTAAATAATATAAATGATGTAACCCCATAATAAGATTAAAATGTTTTTTCTTATATTAGTATCATTCTTATAATATGTTTTAAATTTATAATACAAAAGCATGACATAACCTATCAGTGATTCTTGAGATTTGACAACTATTGTCATGGCTAATAAGATTTTATAAAAATAAATTCCTTTGAGAAATCTTATCTATTTCTTCCACACCAGTAGCAATTGTAACATTCTGATGGGTGATTTTGCCCCATGAAACTGTGCTAAATAATTCTTGCATTTACACCTATAGATCATTCGATCAAGCAGAGGTCTTACGTCATAATCTGTTACCAACGTAAATTCGCAACTCTTCCAATACTTTCGCAAGTAAGAAATGTATTTTTTTGTTGGTATTGCGATTACTACGTTTATTTGCATCTTCCAAACGAAAACAATTGTCCATTGTTGTATCAATGCAAATATTTTGTCATCTTGGCAAGTTGAAACGTCAGAGAGCTTATTAGAGAGCTAATATTTTATTTATATACCCTATAATATTTTTTGCCTTTTGTTCTTTTACCATGCCAAAACCATTTAGTTTGCAATCGAAAAACTTGATAGCCTTTTTAATTAATTATTTTTAGAAAAAACGTTATAATTCTGGGTCTTTATTACGTTTAACTTCAATATGAGAAGTGAGTCTTAAAATAGAATATTTTTAAATATACAATTCGTTTTATGATCTGTTTCTAAAAAGTAATATTGGTAAAGGGTAGCTAGGCTTTGGATATTGGCAGAAGTGCCGTTTGCAAGGTATCTGCAACTATTAAAAGCGGTAACCTTCTTAGTGATTCGAAGATCCTGCTAGAAATAGAAAAAGGAGAATTACTGACTTAGACAACAACCAAAGATTCGCATTACGAGATGCAATATATGACATGTTTGAAAAGAGTCGGTATCCTTCATTAATTCTATGCATGTAACAATATGTTACTGACCTTTACAAAATTTTTGCTTCTAGAAATAACGGTTAATTTGGATTCAATTTTGAAATATGTAGGCATGTAATATTACAATAATTATTATAAGCCTCGAAATACTTTTTAGGAATAATACCATGTTGTTTTACGTTGTTTAAATATATAAGAAGAGACCAAACAAATTTAGAAAGTATTAAAGTGGACCAATGAAGAAAACGGTTTTGTTTTGATAAAGAAAGTTAGGTTAGTTGTTAGCTGATATATATTAAAGTTTGTAAGAGAGAAATTAAAGAAATTTCAATTAAGAGGTTTATTATCTTTGCGAGATATCAATTTCATTTGTATTTAGTTGTAACTACATAGCCAAAATACACACCATTTCACAAACACTCCTAACTTAACCTAATATTGAAAATGAAATGTCAGAAATTATTGGCATTTTCATCTTAACATGTTTACAAAGTAAGTCACGTGACTAATGACGTAAGTCCTCTGGTTGATTGAATGGTCTATAATGTCTAAATCTAATGCGGTAATTGCTATTAGTGAATTTCCGATATACAATGTTAATTTCCTATACCAAAAAATCACTTATATCTTGGAAACTATTTAACACAGATGCTAAAGTAAATGTGTTTTGAACAGTATTCAATAAGGTCTACAACTTTGCTACAGTGACTTTTCCTCTAAAATAATTAGGGGAGCCAATATTTGAGAAATTGTGTTTTTACATGCTATTCCCCTATGTTACAAAATCGATAATACACCCTGTATATCTTCTTCAATTATACAGATATTAAAGCAAACAAGCATAACTCTTTATGCTTTCATTTATTTGAAAGTATTCAGTCATTCCATATACTTGAACTTTATTTCAACAGACATCATAAAGTACAAGTGCATTTTATTTTTTTATTTTTAAATTTCGAGTTGTTAAGTATTAACAATTCTTTGCTTATAATTTATAAATACAATAATAATTTTTTTTTTCAAATATAGCCAACTTCCATATAGCGAATTTCTCCATATAACGAATTTTAGTGCTCTACACTGCTCTTTTAGATGAAAGTAACTATGTACATATAAAAGTGTTTCTAAATAACAAAGTAAGATTTCTATAGTATAACGAATTTTTTAAGTCAAACTAAAATAAGATTTTCTAGGTGAATGTTACACATCTAATAATACAAAAAAACTAAATTAATAAAAATTACATCTAACAGTGTAACATTTTAAAATATTATTGTTGAATTTTACATGATGCTGTAAAAGCAGAGCATGAGAATAAGAAAAAGATTAAGTGTACATTTTGTATGGGGTTTGATAAGTGACAATAATAATTTTAGAAATTGGCAACACATCTTCCCGTAGAGCAGAAATTATTTTTAGATTTTAAATTGTTTTTATTTTTACTACATTACACATTAAATAAAGCAGATTAAAACTAATTAATTAAAACATTTTCATATTATATAATTATTTAAGTTTATAATATTTTTTAGTTTTTATTAATTAATTTTAGATTTCCAATTTCTCTGAGCATAGATTTAAGATTTCAGACATGTGAATTAAATAGTAGTGTCAGATAGTTTCTGAAACTGATTTGTGTAAGAAACGACAACTTATAGATTTTCAAGTTTTGACAGAATTAAATGCATAAAATTGAAACTTTTGTACTTTTTATTTGAAGGAGGATACAGCGGATCTTTGAGGGGTGAAGGGCAAGGGAATATTTCCTATGCTTTTACATAGGCTCTAACAAGAAATACCAATCTAGGAAAAAATAAATTAACATTGCTAAAACGGAACAAAATAATTTTATTATGCATACCTATAATGCATTTATTAATTATTTGTATTTATTAAAGTCGGCAGTACGGCAGCGTGGTTATAGTGGATTTCTATCGTTTAACATAGTTAAGTCGAGTTTGCGTCAGTCAGGACTCGGATGGGTAAACCACGAGCGCAGTGTAGTTGCCTATATGGCTTCGCTGTCTCGTCTCACACGCACATATCCACTCTGCGGCTCAGTGTTTCTGACGCCTCGACACCGAAAGGTATATGAGGTTAAAGATTATGTATGTATGTATTTATTAAAATAATTTAAGTCGATTTGAGTGTATTTATTTAATTTAAGAATTGTGGCAACACTGTAAAAAATCAGTCAATTTTGTTGGTAGCAATGTTTAGTTTCTGCTTTCATACTTTAAGTTGACATCCTAACCTCCAAATGTCAGTCCCAAAATGTAAGTGGAAACATTTTGAATGCTGGTAACTTCGCATGCAATTATAGATGGGATTCTATTTTTTAGCTTTTGTATAGTCTAAAGATTGCAATCTGCTAAGCAGATTCAAGAAATATACAGGGTGGTCCAGACCACCCGTACACCCCTTTTAAAATGCGGGGGATTAAAAGTTTTTAACAACACGATGGGTGATCTTGCTAATGTCTATGTGCTCTATCGAATGACGCCAAAAAGAAACCCCACTGATCCCCCTTTGTAGGGGATAAGGGGGGCAACTTTAAAAATTCAAATGGGAATCCCTAAATTTTATTGCATATTTAGATTCTACTCATCAGAATATGAATAATTTATTTGAAACATTTTTTTATCTTGGCAACACATAGCGCTGTAATCGCAAAAACCGACTTTTTACATTTTCCGCCGTCTCTGGCATATAAATAACAGTTTTTCATATTTTTTACTAAATAGTGATGAAAAATTTTGCTAATGTGTACTTTCATGGGAAAAAATTTATGTTATGATGAAAAACAGAAATTCTCTCCCTAAGGTGTTTTCGATAAACTGATTTTTTTCTTGCATTGTACGCGACAACAATTTTTTTTCTGAAACTTTTAGATCGTTTTTTAACCTTAACGTCTACTTACTATTTAGATATTGCTTAATTTTTTAAATCTTTATCTGAATATTTATTTTAGGCATATGTAATTAATAAAAATGATCGATAAAACATTCTAAATTGTAATCTGCTCTGCATATGGCAAAATAATATTTAAATCATACTCATTTAATATTTAATTTTAACAGAAAATAACTTGCTACAATTCTTTACTTCACAATTATATTTAAATAGTAAGTAATTGTTGAAAATCAACTGTTCAAATAAATAATAATTTTTATTTCACAATTTAAAATTTTATTCGTTTAAATTATTCTTACTTTATGGCCTGAGTGGATGAGATATCCATATTTCATCATTCATTGTTATACGCTAAAAGAAAGATAACCACCGAAATTTAATAGTGAATTACAAAGTGAAATTCTCGGCAGATTTTTGTAATGTTTTGACTTGACATGTTTTGAAGTAAAACCATCTTCCACAGTAGAATCTTGGAAAATGTTGTTAGAATGGAGTACAAATTCTAACAACATTTAAAGCAAAAAATATTGTTATCACGTACAACGTTAGAAAAAAAATCCGTTTGTCGAAAACACCTTAGGTAGAGAATTTGGGTTTTTCATTGTAACGTAAAATTTTTTCTCATGAAAGTACACATTAGCAAAGTTTTTCATCACTATTTAGTAAAAAATATGAAAAACTGTTATTTGCACCTGTAAATATGCCAGAGACGACGGAAAATGCAAAAAGTAGTTTTTTGCGATTACAGCGCCACCTGTTGCCAAGATAAAAAAATGTTTCAAATAAATTATTCATATTTTGATGAGTAGAATGTAAATATGCATTAAAAATAGAGGTTCCCATTTGAATTTTCAAAGTTGCCCCCCTTACCCCCTACAAGGAGGAATCAGGGGTGTTCCATTCTAAGGTCATTCGAAAGAGCACATCGACATTAGTAAGATCACCCATCGTCTTGTTAAAAATTTTTAATCCCCCGCATTTTAAAAGGGGTGTACGGGTGGTCTGGACCACCCTGTATAAAAAATTGTTGAAGTTTAATATATTTTTAAAATTAGTATGTATTCTTTGTATTACTGATTTTGTGGAGATTCTGATTGTAGTGATAAATTGTATTCATCATATTGCAAAATGTAATTTTACATTTTTGCAATATTATCGTTAAATTAACGTTCATATTATGATTATTAATGCAGAAGACTAAATTGTTCGATAAAATTTGATTAATAAAATATATGATTCTGATTTCTGTTATTTGAATTTGCGCACTATGCAGTGTTGCCACATCTCTACTGTATTTCCTCACATGTACTGAAAAATTCTTGTTTTGTTTATTTAAAATTATTATTGTGCATTAACTAAACACACGATTTCAAAAATATTGGGCAACATTTTTTCTTCGAATAAGAAAGTATATCTTTTTTAGTTTTTATTAGATTCTCTATATTGCTTCATCAGAATGTTTAGCGAAAACTGCTAGAGGTTAGAATTCGTTAGATGGTCCCCATAAGAGCCCATGTTAAATTCTGGATTTTATTTTCCATTTTTCTGGATAATGGTACACACAAAAGTTATAAAAAAAATCAACCTATGAGTATCAATGAACTCAAGGTTTAAATTTCACGTCATTCTCTACATTTTTACATTTCGCAGTATCCTACTTAATATACACATCTACCTACTAGTAGCTTTTGTACTATATTTTTATGAGATTATTATAAATAATGTTCAGGTACATAAAACACACATTCAATTTCAAAGTCACTAAAATTACATTATAAGATCCTACAAACAATGAAATTATAAACAGTGACTTGATTTGAGACAGATTTGAGTCCTGGACCTGATAACAGTCCATCTATATTCTTACAAAAATGTAAAGATAATATTTGCACTCCCATTGCAAATGCGTTCAATGGTTGCATGAATACATGCAAGTTACCACAACCATGACATCTAGCAATTATTACACCTCTTTACAAAAAGGACAATAAGCACCTGCCAGAAAATTACCGCCCAATTAGTTTAACATGTAATCCATGTAAAATAATAGAAAAGTGATTGTAAAGAAACTAACACCTTTTCTAATAGAAAATCATGTCATTCCAGACATACAACATCGATTTTTACCAAAACAATCAACAATATCCAACTGACTAGCTTGTCTAAATGATTGGACATTTAATCACGATAAAGGACAACTAACCGATATAATATATTTTGATTTTGAAAAGGCTTTTGATAAAGTTCCACATGATCGACTATTACATAAACTAGAACATTTTGCATTAAGAGGTAATTAACGTTACTTGATAGTGGATTTTCTTAAAAACTGATATTATCAAGTCGGAGTAAATGGTTTCCTATGAAATCTACATAAAGTGCTAAATGGAGTACCCCAAGGATCAGTCCTAGGGCCACTTTTCATTGCAATCTATGTCAGAGACTTGGCTAATAACATCAAACCTAATATAATCTTCTGTGCTGATGACGCCAAGCTTTTTGTAAATCCCTTGGAACAATACATACAGCTGAATGATGACTTGAAGATAATAGAAGATTGGATAGTTATTTGGAAAAGGAAACTAAATGCGGATAAATGTACAGTACTAAATATTGGACCAAACAACAGCCAGTCATATAAATTTAACAACATTGAACTACAGCATGTTAATCAACAGAATCTTCGTGTCATCATCAGGAAAGATATAAAATGGTAAATTCATGTAAATACAATTGTGAAAAAGGCTAACCTGTGCATTTATTTAATTCAAAGATCATTAAAAAATGAATCTTTGGACGTAATTTTAAAATTATTCAAGAATTTCATCGGACCAAAATTAGAATATGCACATATGTGCATATGCATATACATATGCACAATATGGAATCCTTACTATGTACAGAATAGAGAGCCATTAGAGAAAGTACAAAGAAAGGTTACGAAGAATTCCACTAGAACTATTTCAACATCCGTATGCACCAAGAAACTTCAGCTAACAACATTGGCAGGGAGAGAAGATTAAGAGGCGACATAGAAATATACAATTTCAATCAAAGAGTACAGTTAAGAGGACATTCAAAAAAACTTGAAAAAGAAAATTGTAACTTTGACAGAAGTCAAATTAGGTATGTAAATGAAAAAGTTTGTATATTTAGTTACCGTATTTACTCGAAAATAAGACCCCTTTTTTTGCTCTAAAATTTGGGAGGGTCTTATAATCGAGTATAATAATAATAATAAAAAGGGAAAACAATGAGTGTAACTGAGTAATGGTTACCAGTATTTATTAAAAAAAATGTATTACAATTCAATAACATTGGAAATACCGTAGAATGCAACCAAATAGAACGGCAAACTGTACTTAAATAAGTTTACCTAATACGTTTAATTCGGAATTGTCCAGTTGTTTTAGTCATAAATGTTTAAAAATGGTTTTACATATTGAGCTTGACAACTGAAAGGGTCGATATTAGTGAAAATCCCAGGGATGGCAAAAACATTTCTAAGATTATCATTAAGCCTTTAATAGTACCAAGAAATACCTAATTGTTAACAATAGTAGCACCTTAATCTTTCCAGTAAATGTTCAAAATTTTATTATCTATTGTAGTGACACCGGACCACTTTTGAATGAACTGCCTACAATTTTAGAAGTTTTCCTGGAATTCACATAAACATGCTTCTACAAAGGCATTTGTTTCCATGAAGAGATAAAGGGTAGAATTTTTCCCATTAATCTAGCTAATTGAATTTTCTAACAAAATAAAACTGAAAAATGTTTAATATCTTATATTGCTTGAATTTTTAGGGGTTTACAACAGCTTTTTTTTTTAATTTGCTCCAAACTATAGGGGGGTGTTATTTTCGAGTAAATACGGTATATACCATTTTTTTGGTTCTGTATCTGACAAAATGAATACAAAAACATTCTTTCTACTTGTTTTATCGTTTATCAGTTTTAGTTTTTATACATGCAATGTAATTACACAAAATATTAGTTTTTGATTTTTGGATGTGGCTATGAAGCTCAATTGTTCAAAACTGATCAGAAAACACTAAAAAAAACCCTAACTTTGCTGTGCATTTGTTTTTTACACTTTCTAGTTTTGCAACAAAATGGTTGTGTTGCTTCACAGTTATGCTTTTATTTAAAAATAAAAAAAATTAATTAGCCAAATTTAGAAAAAGCAACTGTAGAACACTGAGAGAAAAATAGTTGGCTGGACAATTAAACATATGGAGGGAAAAGTAGTTGGCTGGGAAATTAAACAAATATAAACAAAATAATGCATGCTTTAATCGTAAATAATGAATGTCATGCTAGTTTAAGTATACATTATTTTGTATGTGTTTGTTTAACTTTCCAGCCAACTACTTTTTTCTTTGTTGTGTTTTGCATTTGCTTTTTTTAACTTGATTAATTAATTCTTCTATTTTAAAACAAAAACAGGAATTAAGTGTGGGATATTTTATATTCAACCAGAAATTTTTGCAAGAAATTTTGAACTAACTATTGTGAAGTACTCATGGGGTACTCATCTAATTCAAAAGATTGAAAACGATGCTTATAGTAGATTTTTGTAGTGTTGCTTAGAATTCTTAAGGGGGGAAGTGACTGTATAAAAATACGCTATGCAGAGCCTCTGAATTTACATTATTTTAAGAAAGAATATATTATAGATTGTGTATCCAACATTAGAATCTTATAGATCAAAGTATGAACTAAATTTTAACAAAAGAATTATTAAAATTTGTTCAAAAATAACTAAATAAACATAAAAACTGTAACAATAAGTATAAATATTTTTTCTTTCTTAAAACTAAAATATCTCTTTATAATAATTTGAAAGTACTCGGGTAGTTCACAGATGAACAAATTTAATTGATAAAAGTTTATTTATAACAACAATAATCATGTTACAGTTTCGGTTACCATTATTATCATTTTTAAGCAGTTTTGGTGGACAATAGTTCAGTTATTCTGAAAGGGATGGCGCTGTAGCATGTTTTTACTGTATTTTAGTATTATTTTTAAATTTAATTCACAGCAGTGGTTATTAATCTTCGAATACACATTGAAATTTTTAAATTGGTTTACATTTAAACGTATGCATTTCCATAACTAGCTTACAAAGATTACTTTAAGTATCTGTAAATCAATTATGTAATGCAAAACATAATAATATCTCTAGTATTTTTTTTTCATAAATTCTAACTAAATATGTAAAAATTATAGCGATTGACCTTGTAATTTATTCTAAAATTGAGGCGATACCAACATTTTAATATGAATTCTGTAATATTTATACAAAATTATTATTATTATTACAAATCATTGTACTTTTCGACGCGAGGGTCACCTATGGTTTTGTAGTATAATCTTAAACGTCTGAAACTGAACTAAATGAATTAATGTTTTGTACCAGTAGCGACGCCAACGGCAATTTTTCCGGAGTTTCCCAATTTCCAACCTTAAATAAAAGTTGGTATTGTTATGAGTTGAGGCAATGTATTTATAGCTCTTCTTTTTAAATTTTTTAAACCTGATCAGTTATGCAACAATTATATTTTATTTCTTTTCATTTAGTAACAATAGTAACAGGCAGGTACCGAATAATAGTATATTATGCAATGTGTCTCTGGATAGGTGTAACTCCTATCCAGGGATGGAGTGTATATCAAGGGAAGCGACTCTTATTCTAAGCCTAAGCAATAATTATATGAGGGATTAAAAGACTATATAATCACATGATAAATATGTACGCTACTTGTTGCATGATCTAATACTTTTAATAAGTTATAATCAGTAGCTCCTACTTTAAAATTGTGATTGGAAATTTTCCCTTAGTTCCTCTTTTGAAGGAGTAACATAACACTTTATATACAGGTCGAGCAAAAATTATTTTGTGTCCTCCTTGGCCCTTTCTTTTAAAAATCATTATTAAAGTATTAAGGATTTCTAATGTTACCTAATCAGTTTGGAAGAATGTGAGGTGGCTTACAATTGCCAATATTCAAAGTAAATAAATCATCACAAGACTGATGTAACAAAGTGACAAAAGCCAAGTTGAATGATACAGCACTTAAAAATATTGTTAGTATATATTAAGTTTCAGATATATATGCATGCTCAGACATTTTGTTGACATAACCTATGCTATCTAGCTGGTTTACTAATACCATGCGATTAAATAAAAAAAGGGATTTGAGAAGGCAGTGACCATGTTCTGAAGGTTGGTATCACTACTTCTCATATTTTTTTTATTTATTGTTTATGTTAACTGTAGAGACTAATTTTAACTGGTATCATCATCATCAACAACATAATCATGGTAGGCGAAAGACATGTTACCAACCTTAATAGCTAATACAGTACTTGAGTACCAAATCATCCAATAAATCAAACTAAAAGTATAAAATTGTTCATTTAGTTTGATGGGTTGACTGAATGGGTTGCTACTACATCAAGCATTCCTACCCCATTAAGTATCAAGCAAATGTGTTATAAAAAATGACAAAAGTAACTCTTAGGTTGTTCCTGTCAATAAACATAACCTAAAAATACATTTTTATAATTTTGTTTGTCATTCGTCATTTTACCAAAACCTCATGTTAAAATATTGAACCGTTTCAGAGAAAATCTTGCTCTGGATGGAGAGTTATTCTTGTGTTTTTAGAATTTGCTTTCAGCTAAAGCTACTTAAAAATTTGTTAAGTGTCATCATATGATTAAATCCACGATTGAATCATTAATTTAATTTAACTACAGCAAAAGTTTTTATAACAGTAGTGGGCAAAATTTATTTTTAGGTTATGTAATATTTAGTAACCTGACCATTAATCGAACAAAATAATCAAACTTGTTAGGTTATGTCATACATCATGTGTTTAGAAAAAGTATATGTCGCAGGCAGATAGTCAAATCCGGCAAATTACTATCTGCCTAGTCATTTACTAAGTGACGGGGCAGATAGTAAAACGAAAATAAATCTTCACGATTTTGCTATATGTCTAGGCATTTACTAAATGCCGTTGT
Source organism: Agrypnus murinus (assembly GCA_929113105.1). NCBI lineage: Eukaryota > Metazoa > Arthropoda > Insecta > Coleoptera > Elateridae > Agrypnus > Agrypnus murinus. The sequence continues at coordinate 198,360,395 of OV816025.1, forward strand.
TTAGAACAGGCAGTTAGTAAATGGCTTAATGTGCTGTCGGTAAATAAGGTAATAACATGCACATTTCTTTGTAGAACATTCTTTGTTACATGAGCACTTTAGGAAAATCTTTGCCCTTGCCTAAATGACGTTGTTTAGAACAGGCAGTTAGTAAATAAGTATTCAAAATGTTCCTACAAATAAGCAGGTTTCTTTGCGAGGAGCATCAACTTCTAAGTACTCTCTTTACAATAGGCAATGCTTCTACAAGCGCTAACTGCTCTAAACAACGGTATTTAGTAAATGCCTAGGTAATTAGCAAAATCGTGGAGATTTATTTTCGTTTTACTATCTGCCCCGTCACTTAGTATATGACTAGGCAGATAGTAATTTGCCGGATTTGACTATCTGCCTGCGACATATATAAGAAATTAAAACAAACTTGATGATGCCAATTCATTTCCCAAAACATTTTAAAAAGTTTTAGCGTTTGCTACTTTATAAATTATTAATCTAATTTAATTAGGTTTTTGTGACAGCTACTTAATATGTTTGTTTTATAATGGTTTATTTGTTCCAGAGTAATGTTTTGAGAACAAATTCTAACTGTTCCAAGTAAAGTGTAGGAGTAACGATAGTAGTAGCACGGTACTGTCAAAACGTTTTATTGAGATTGTTACTGGACATAATTTTGATTTTATTACTACTATAATTATTTGCAAATCTATTTTTAATAATCTAAGTGTCCATTTTACCAAACATATGGAGTAAGACAAATAAACAAAGCTAATAAATTTTTAATCAATTTAACTACACAACTAATTTTAGTGACAGGTAACAAAATTTACTTTTAGGCTATGACAGCTGTCATATATAACCTACAAAATGCCTTTGTGTTTTTTTGTAGCATGTTTAATAATACTTGTGTAGTATTTTTTCCCAATTTTACAATGACGTCTTAAAAGGGAAATTAGTGACATTGCCAAATTGCGATAAAAGTATGTAGGTAGGCAACCCAACATACAATAGTGTAAATCGGTTTCTTCACAAACGTCTGCACGAGAAGATATTAAAAGCAATTCATACAAAGATCAAGCGATCAATGATTATTTCATTTCTTAATAATAGTAAAACCGTCAACATGGCCGCATGTTACCAACATGTAATTAAAAATGTGTTCTACTGTCAACTTACTTGTAGTAAAATTTACTTGTTTTGGTACACCTGAAATAATCATTTACAAAATTAGTATTTTGTATGTACCTTAGCGACGTGTTTGTTTATAATTATATTACCTTTGATAATGACAGCATAGCTGTCGAAACAATATTGTCAGGTTGTATTTTAATAAAACTGTGAAACTTTTACTAATCTTTATTTATTTCATGATTATGGAGTTCCACAAAGTAAGGCTGGAAACAATAAACAAAAAAATAACAATAAAGATCATTCACTTATGACTGAAGAAAACACATTGCCTTCGGAAACTAGAAAATATTATAAAATGTTACTTTACTATTGAAAATTAAATTAAAGGGCAGACCACGAGGCATTAAACAAACAGTAATAGGTTTGCCAAAAAAGAAACCAAGTTGTATTTTTAGGGATATGAGTCAAAATGATCCAAATTTTCAAATTCTTAATTCTTTATTATGTAACGAAGACTTTACTAACAATATTGTAGAATACAAAAACATAATATGTTTAAAAGACATTGCTCATTTAAATAGATACAACATTAATAAATTGGTATTTGATGAAGAAGTACATCATGAACAGTTAGAAAAATATTTTTCAAACGATGCATTTATCTTTTATATGAATATAATAAAAAATGGAAACGAAGTTCCTATTAAGTACATGTGTTCAATGTGTAATACTACAGTAGAAGGTAATGCAGTAAGATGTGACAAGTGCTTGTTGTGGTTGCACATTGAATGCACCTATAAAAATAAATAAACTTAAAAAATTTATCTGTGCAATACTATGTACCAGAAAGTAGTTCTTTCCTATGATTTATTTCTTTAAGTGCAAATTTCGTATTTAGTGTATATGATAATATAAGATAATTTTATTGATATTTACAAATGTACTTGTTTGTAGTACGTTCATAAGCAAATGAATTTATTTAAAATGATTGAATTTATTTACTGTTAATTATGAATATAAGTATGTTTATATTTTTGTAGTAATAATATTTTTTAAGTATTAACAGTACACTTATAGAGAATGAGAATATTTCAGTGGATATCGAGAAATAGCTTTTAAATTTTTAAAAGTACGAATTTGGCAGAGCAGGTATGAAATCCTTAGTTAAATACTAACCATTTATCGTGCATCAATCAAAGGTAGAATGCATTATAATGTTACATTTTTACTGTGTTCTACTTCTACGATTCGAATTTCATAAATATTCAGTGTTTTTTAAACATCTTTCAAGTTTCAAACGCCTATCTATTAACATCTTTTTCCAATATTTTCAGACTAGTGTCTTCGAAATCTTGCCAACTATTCTCATTCAACCCCAAAAATAGTAGACTCTTACAATAATTGTACTTGTAGACCACTCACTTGTAGACTACCTCATAAGTCTAAAATAAACAAATATATAGTAATCAATATGTCAAAGATTTTTGTCTGTAATATTTATGTACAATGTAGTATTTACCTTTTTTTGTGATGGAATTTGTATTTATGTACGATACATACCTAGTCACGCCATAAGTTTTGAGACGCACAAAAGTGGTTGTAGAAAGAACAAATTTATTTAATAATGAAAACTAATTATAACTACAAGAAGATATGTCATATATATATTTAAAATTAGAGTATTTATTCAAAATGACCTTCACACTTTTTTATACACATTCTTAATCTGGGTATCCAATCATCTATAGCGGCATGAATTACTTCTAAAGGAAACTCTTGCACTGCTTTCACAAGGGCACGCTTTAATAACACGAGATTTGAATATGTTTTTTTACAGACTCCATTTCTAGTTCTGTCCACAATTTATAGTCCAATGGGTTCAAGTCTGGACTTGAGGAAGGCCATTGGTCCTTAGTAATAAATTCAGGTACATGATTCCTGAGCCATTCTTGCGTAGATGTGGCTTTATGTGCAGGGGCTGAATCTTGTTGAAATATCCACGGTTGATTTTTAAACATGGTACTAGTCAGAGGTTTTACAACACGTTCTAAAATGTCTGATTGATAATTCTTTGCACTCGTTTTGACTCCATTTTCACAGAAGTGCAATTGAGTTACACCATTGTAGCTCATGCCCCACCAAGCCATTACACTTGTAGGGTGGTGAGTTCGCTGGATGTTAATTTTTCGTTTAGGTAGGTTTTTAGAGCTAGTAGCATATACTCGATCATTTTGTCGATTCAATTTTTGCTCTACAGTAAATATTTTCTCATCAGAAAACAGGATATTTCTTCCTCCTGTAGTAGCATGTCTTGATAGTAGGTTCTTGCATCTAGCTAGTCTCATACCTTTTAGACGTTCATTTAATATTAATTAATAATAATTAAATAGTGAACAGTACGAGGGTGGGCCCAGAAGTACCCGACCGAACAAAGAAAAAACAAAAATTTTGGAAAAAGATTTATTTATTTTCCAACGTAATCTCCTTTCAGCTCTATACACTTTTCCCAGCGGTGTTCAAAAAGTTTGATACTCTTTTTATAATAAGAACTGTCTTGCTCCTCAAAATAGCCATTAACGGCTGACATCACTTCTTCATCGTTGGAAAATCTTTGACCACTGAGCCATTTTTTCAAGTTTGGGAACAGAAAATAATCCGAGGGGGCTAAATCTGGCGAATATGGTGCATGAGGTAGCAATTCAAACTTTAATTGATTAATTTTGGCCATTGCAATAACGGATTTGTGAGCTGGCGCGTTGTCATGATGATACAACACTTTCTTTTTAGCCAAATGCGGCCGTTTTTGCTTGATTTCTTCGCTCAAACGTTGCAATAAGTTTGCATAATACTGGCCGTTGATAGTTTTTCCTTTTTCGAGATAGTCAATAAAAATTATTCCACGCGCATCCCAAAAAACCGACGCCATAACCTTGCCTGCAGATGAAACGGTCTTCGCCTTCTTTGGAGCCGGTTCTCCCTTTTGAGTCCATTGTTTCGATTGTTCTTTTGTTTCGGGTGTGAAATGATGGACCCATGTTTCATCCATTGTTACGAAACGGCGCAAAAATTCTGCTTTGTTGCTGTGAAACTTCGCTAACCACTCAATTGAAACATTTTCACGACACTGTTTTTGCTCGAGTGTGAGCAAACGCGGCACCCATCTTGCACACAGCTTTCTCATGTCCAAATTTTCAGATAATATGCAATGTACCGCACTTTTTGAAATGCCCGTAATGTCTGCTAGCTCGCGCACTTTCAGTCGACGATCATCAAGTACCGCTTTGTGGATTTTCTTCACCATTTCTGGAGTCGTCACCTCATTTGGTCGACCACTGTGATGCTCGTCTTGGCAGCTAGTGCGGCCTCGTTTAAACTCAACTACCCAAAATTTAACTGTTGTAAACGAAGGAGTAGACTCACCCAGAGTAGAATCCAGTTCAGCTTTTATATTGGTTGGGCTGAGGCCTTTCAAATAAAAGTATTGTATCACATAACGATGACCAATTTTCTCCATTTTCACAAATTCACTGACAACGTTCACTATTGATGACTGCCAAACAAATACTGAACAACGTGGCGCTTTCAAACTTGAAACATATGCTTTATAGACTGCGTACTTTTCCAATACAGTGATATTTTCAAACAACTACCGCCACCTCTTGGTCAGGTCGGGTACTTCTGGGACCACCCTTGTATGTTTCCTGTAAGCTTTCATTCTGAGGTCTTCTGTAATAATTCGAGAAAGTGACTTGTGGGATATTCCCATCTGCATAGCCATTTTCTTTTGGTTCCTGCATGGATTTCTTCGAATCCGTTCCCTTACGATTTTGATGTTCTTTTTAGTTCTAATAACACGCGGACGTCCACTTCTACTTCGGTCTTTAGATGATTTAGTTTCATTATACCGTTTAATGGTATAATAAACAAAATTTCTACTTATTCCCGTTTTTTGCAACAATTTGAAAATTTCACTTGCCTTTTTATCACATTTTAGTAAAGCAATTACTGCTTTGCGTTCACTTTTGCGTGATGCCATTCTGACATTTGATAAACAATTGAAATTTCCTATAAAACCTAGAATAATCATGGTATCTAGATAATAAATGTAACTACATAATTAAACCAAAACAAATTTTAGAGGGAGAGTTTTACATTTTAAATTGTCTCAAAACTTATGGCGGGACTAGGTATATAATTTAAAATCCAAACTTTGATTTCTGAGAAGAATCTTAATGTACCTTTATTTATATTTGTTCTAATTTATTTAATTGAATAATTATGTTTAGCATTAATATATTAACATATGAGAGTGTAATTAATGTACCTAGCATTTTATTGTGAAATGATACTTTGTTGAATTTATTTTGAATAATCTTCTTTGTAAGAAAACTCATTGCATGTAAAATTTTATTTTTACCAGAATGAATAAACAATATATTTATTGCTAAACTGTTATTAAATTTTAATTTTTTATCAAATAACATTAAAATCTTCACATTGGTTATTAGTAGTGTTATTCTTAAATTCTTAAAATTGTAGTAGTTTTAAAAAGATACCTATATATTTAGAGGAACGATTTTAATTCTACTACAACAAATGCACGAGATCTGACTAAAAGTGGCAGCTAATGTGTGTTGGTCAACATGAAATAAATTGCAATAAGTTGTCTAGGGAGACATTGAAGCAAAAGTTGTTTGTAATATTAAAACTAATCTAGAGAGTACTACTTACAGGAGTATAAATAATTAGCTCATATATTAAAGCTACTGAAAAACATCACCAATCCAGAAAAAGTTCATTAACCCTTTTAAATTATTTAATATATATTTACCTTTTAGTAAACATCTGTGTAACAACAAAAAAATGCATAACAAATTAAAATCTTAATTAACACCCAGATTATAATTATTTGATTTCTTAAAAACACATCACCATATAAAGTTAATTTCTTTGTGTATTCTTTTTCAGAATCTGACACAACATTAGATCAAAATTTTATCAAAATCTATGGCCCGTATAAATACGTTCTTTTTCAAAAAAGATTCAAGTTTAATACTATAAACAAATTTCTAAATATATTTTCAAAAAACGAAACGCAAAAATCTAAGATGAATTATGTTCGTTCCCTTTTCCTGTTAGGCAGGTCGCTTTAATTTCTGTGCTATACCTTTTTCAAATTTGCGCGTAAAAGTTGCGCATGCGCACATAATGCTCGGAAGCCTGTATTATGTGTACAAAATTTACGAGTACTCGTAACCGTATCCACTTCGAATTATAAAAAAACTAATAGACGGAGAGCCAGCAACGTTTTTCGAGTTGTCATTTCAACAGTCGTGAAAATTTGGGTACTAAATCTTATATACCTGCTGATCACTAAAAGTCAATTCTGGCAGCCCCCTGCGGCCGGGTTATACCACCCCAACATTACTAAGAGGGTGAAAAATAAGATTCAATTTACTTAAAGTAACAGTCATGAAATTTCAGGAGGTTACTTTCGATAGTGTACTTTATTTATAAAAATTATTGCCAGAACATTTCCACCCCTCCTAAATGTTGCCAGAACGCTGTAAATGTGTATTTAAAAAAGTTTTATTTTTGTTATTTTAACAGTCTCGAAATTTGGACAGAATAATTAAAATATATGTAGGATAGGTAATATAAGAAGCCAGAACAAAATTCCATCACCAATTGTCTGCCAGAACGAAAAACGTTCCCATACGAGTGCGAGCCAGACAGTTATATAGCGGCCTGCGGGTTAGAGAGAGAACGTATATGGAGAATAAAACGGGCTAGATATATAAAATTTAACAAAACATTTATTGTAGAAATTTAAAAATGCGCCATTTTTGTTATTTTAAAAGTCTTTAAGTTTTGACAGAATAAATAATATATGTAGGATAGGTAATATAAGAAGCCAGAACAAAATTTCATCACTAACTGTCTGCCAGAACGAAAAAAGTATGCTTATATTTTAGGAAGTACAATTCATAAATGGTCCATTGCTCTTTCCTCTGTACCTTTGACATAGTTCTTCATTGTTTTTTTTTTCGTTAAGAGTGTTTTAAACGATTCAAAATCTTAGAAGTCGTGTGCGAATACTTTTAGAGTGCAGTAGAGTGTATTTATTTGTGCATTGATTTTGCTTTTGGAGTATATATTTTATACTTGTGTGTTACAAACAATTCTTTTCTTTATTACTAATTAAGTAATTATCTCAGTAGTGGTGTACGAATACTTTTGAAGTGCAGTAGAAGAAGCCGACACCAAAATTGTTCATGATATTTGTAAAATAGAAGACAAAGCAAATATTGTTATTCGATTCTCTGATACAGATGTTCTTATTATCATGCTCGGCAATATGGATCACTTATAAAATGCAGATTTAAATATTTGGATGAATATTAGTACAGGCAATTACCAACGTTATATTAGCGTATCATATACAATAAAATATACAATAAAATTGGGCCAGATATTTGCAAGAGTTTACCAGCATATCACGCCTTTACTGGATGTGATTACAATCCTGCATTTTATAGAAAAGGAAAAATTCATCCATTTAAACTACTAATGAAATCAAAAATTTATCAGGAAGCATTTATCAACCTTACTAATGCTAACGACGATATAACGTATAATGAAATTGTTTCAACAATAGAAAAGTTTGTATGCCAGGTATATAAAATAAAAAATTGCGACGACACAAATAGCGGAAGATTTGAACTGTTCATGAAAAATTTTACTGCTGAAAAGATCGATGAACCATTTGAAAATACAGTAATAAAATTTGATGGATGTCATTTGCCACCTTGTAAAGCTGAACTGCATCAACACATATTAAGAACTAAATATATTACAAGATGTGCATTTGGAGGAATGCACATCTGAAGATGCCAACAATTCTTAGTCCAGAAGACAATGGTGGGTGTTAAATGATGGCCAGTATGATTTTAAATGGTTCGAGGGAGATCAATTGCCACCCACAGTAAGTGACGCGATCGCCAACGACAACATCGAGATCGATGCGGATGATGCCAGTGTCGATGGTAAATGTTTATCATGATGAATTATTGATATATACGAGATATATATATATATAATTTAGCACAACAGGCCTATAGGCCTAGGGCTATTTTTACAGCCTTTCTCCACTTCACTCTGTCTTTTACTATAGTTCTCCAGTTTCTTATTCCTAACACTCTAATGTTCTCTTCCACTGCTTCTAACGTCTCGCTCCTATTAGACTCCCCCTCAGCACTGTTTTTGGTACTCTGCTTCCTTCTATATACGAGATATAATAAGAGTTATTATCAATCATTTTTACAGATGATGACATATTAATACCTCAAATCGATTCAATCGAGGATTCAAACGATTCCATGCTTATTGATAATAACGACAATTAGGATGATGATTAGAGACGTGCATTTTAGGTGACCTTGCCCGAAAAAAACCCTTGATTACCTCATCTCTTGGAAGCGCCGTCACTACAAGTTATAAAACGTATAGTTTACAAATACGAAAGTTCTTATATAAAACTTGTTACGCCACTGACAATTTCTTTAATTGACGTTGTTTATTTGAAATAGACCCTTTTTCACTTTATGTTTTTGCGGCAAGGGTACTCCAAACCCACCATTTTCAACCGCCCGCTGGTGTTATATTGCAGTACTGCAGTTTAAATTGCTTCGCTCCATTGACATAGTGGTTTTATGCTTTACTAAAATGCACGTCTCTGATGATGATCAAGTTGATGAAAAAGATGAATAAAAAAATTAATAATTTTTGATACATTAAATAAACATGTTTTTAAATTTCTACAATAAATGTTTCGTTAAATTTTATACATCTAGCCCGTTTTACTCTCCATATACGTTCTCTCTCTAACCCGCAGGCCGCTATATAACTGTCTGCCTCGCAACTGTATGGGAACGTTTTTCGTTCTGGCAGACAGTTGGTGATGGAATTTTGTTCTGTCTTCTTATATTACCTATTCTACATATATTTTAATTATTCTGTCCAAACTTCGAGACTGTTAAAATAACAAAAATGAAACTTTTTTAAATACACATTTACAGCGTTCTGGCAACATTTAGGTGGGGTGGAAATGTTCTGGCAATAATTTTTATAAATAAAGTACACTATCGAAAGTAACCTCCTGAAATTTCATGACTGTTACTTTAAATAAATTGAATCTTATTTTTCACCCTCTTAGTAATGTTGGGGTGGTATAACCCGGCCGCAGGGGGCTACCAGAATTGACTTTCAGTGTTCAGCAGGTTATAAGATTTAGTACCCAAATTTTCACGACTGTTGAAATGACAACTGGAAATACGTTGCTGGCTCTTGGTCTATAAAACAAACATGATGCCAGAAAGCTTACAATGCCTTTCTGCAAACTGCATTTTCTAATATTGCACCGTTTTAGAGATAGTCGTGGTCTGAACAGACGTATTTCTATAAAGTCACCTTTGCTACTTAATAAGTGCCTAATTTATTATAATATTCATTATCAAAAATTACTTAAATTGTTTAAGATTGCTGAAAACAGCTAAAATTCTTGTCTGTCGAGATAAATTAAAAGTATCTCTTATTCTGTTCTTTTCATTCTTTGCAGGTTTTGTGATCGCCATGGTTCAAATCGATCCAAAAACAAACCTTCAGCACCAGCAGATCTCATGTGTGTTGCTGAAGCAATGATGCCTAGAATTATTTTAAGACTGATACAGCATCTTAGAGAAAATAGGTATGCCATTATGCAAATTATTTACTTACTCATTCACATATTAAATAATTTCTATTTCAGTCGTAATGGTTCTCCGGATGCTTACAAAGGTGCAATACAAGATACAGATTCATATATTTCCATGTTACTAGATTTCAATGATATGGGCAGTCTTATGAGGCGTGTTATGACACAAGCACTTACTAATCCACAAGTAAATTATTTCACCTTATTTATTTTGTTATTATGTTTTTAAACTAATACTATTTATAGGTGTATAAATTGTTAAACGAAGTTATGCAATCTACCACAAATACAGAATATGCGCAATACATGGCAGAATCTAAACGTATTTACGAAGAGGCTCTTAAATCACTTCCTAATCCTGAACCAATCGATGAATATAGGGATTGTCCGTCCCTTCAAGAACACTTAACACATCGAACTTTTTTAGAAGAATTAGTATTTTGGACAGTTAAATTTGAATTTCCTCAAAAAATAGTGTGTTTGTTGTTAAATATGTTGCCTGATCCAGATTATAAGGTACTAAGATGAAAATATTAAAATAAAATGTGCATTTAAATAAACTTTTATAATTTTGCAGGAATCTTTAACTAAAGCATTCGTGTTACATTATAGTAGAATATCAACAATGTTAGAGCGTTCATCAGATCCAGATACTTTAAGTAACAGGGTTGTACATGTTAGTGTTCAATTATTTTCAAATGAAAGCTTAGCTTTACGTATGACTGAACAACATAATTTGTTACAAGTAATGGTTGTCAGTTTAAAGTATATGATGAGCAAAATTTTAATACAGAATACATTACATGGTAATGAATAATTCCGATTATTTTGTATTCAGTATATTCACTTTTAAAACGTTTTAGATCCTGATAAGAATTTTCATTATGTTGTTGACTGTGGTAGACCTGTTATGAAAGAGCATTGTTATTGGCCTTTAGTATCCGATTTAAATAATGTATTGTCACATCGACCAGTTGCTCTTAAATTTATGGCGGATGATACTCTTTTAGAAATGTGGTTTACTTTTTTATCAATGTTTCAAGGTATGATGTTATTGTACATTTTTTTGTAGCTTTTTTTTATATTATAATTTTATAGGTATGAATGTCAATCAAAGAGAACTAAGCCAGCACGTAGAGTTTGAGCCAAATACATATTATGCAGCATTTAGTGCTGAATTGGAAGCAAGTGCTTATCCAATGTGGGCGCTTGTTTCACATCTTGCTGATGAATCGACTGTTTCTCTTACGAGAAGGGTTTTGTCTGCATGTTTGTCATCATTGTTAGAATGGTTGGATGCCATTAATTTTACTAGTCCTAATGTGGTAAGTTTTCTTCTTCTTTTTAAATAATACTAAAGGTGCTGTTTTAATTGTCTATTATTAAGAGTAAAATATTTACACTAACACTAATTACAAACAACTATAAACTATTAACAAACTTATGCCCGGTTTCACAAAGCTTGATTAAGTTCTAATTAACTTAATCATGATTAAATTTGAAATCCAGAAATATAATTGGATAAAATTTCAGGTCTCTTAAATCTCAGCCAATAAAATTTCTGGATTTCAAATTTAATTACGATTAAGCTAATCAGAACTTAATTAAGCTTTAATTTAATTACACAAATATTTATTTCAACATTTATATTACACTGATATTTATGTTATACTACCTATGATGCGCGTGTTTGATTAGCTGGTTGACTAATCGACTCCTTGCGTGGTAGCATTTATATATCCCCTATAAACGTTCCATGATGTACTGGTGTAATCCGCTGCAAGTTTTGGAATACTGTAGAAAGCTGTCGATGAGGTGAGAACTCTCGCATGGTTTCCCCACTCGTTACAATATATTTTCAAATAGAGCATAATAAATAATAAAATCCGGGTTATGTTGTCACGAAGTACAAGTAGTGAAAGGAAAAGGGAAATTTATTTTGCAATATATTATAGGTGTAAAGTTTTGCAGCTTCTACATTAATAAAATTACTAATACTGCCAAACTTAAAGCAACTTTCACAACAGTAAAACTTATAAAAAGGAAAATACTTACTTTTACCAGTAAATGTGGTTGTGGGTGTCTAGGATGTAGGCAAAACTTTGGATAATATGTCTATATGAAATACACCTATATAAATATCCTGTTTTCAGATCACACAGTTACGATAGATCATGTTCACATGTGTCATAAAGTTGCCTTTTAAAGGGACTTTTTATTGATATCCTACGTAATCAATGTTCTAATAAGCCCACATTCATGGCCTATTCTCGGACTACATGGTCATGATAACTCATGTCAATATGTATTTTTGAATTTCCCTTTAAATGGGCTCTACAATGCTATCCTATATGACCCAGTCCTTATTTAGAAAGTTTATGATCTTTGACTTACAAAATCTTTGTTTAGTTGGGTTGCAAATATACAGTCTGTTTGATTTAAAGTGCCCTGCTTTGTAGCAACTTTATTTTCAGTCAGACAGAAGTGGTATAAACCGTATATATTATTAAATGGCATAACGTTCTCTACGTTCTGGTTCAGAAACTTTTGTATTTACTAAGTCGGCGTGAGCGTGATGACGTCATCGGCTTTTTTCTTAAATTACATGATAGGTATTTTTTTACTGAAATGGATATAGTATTCTGTTCTCTTTTTAACCATCATAAATATTCATACTCTTACATAAGAAAAATTTCAAGAAAAACCTGAAAAATGGTTTACGACTAGTAGGCTTTGATCTATGGTTCTTCAATTAATAAAACAGAATTAGCTAGCAAGCTTAGGTAAATAACAAAACTCTCACTACTATTAGTGAGATTCTAAAATAAGTTTTTCAATTTATTTATTGATTATTTATTTTTGTACTGTTTTGTTCTACAATTTCCCTAATTGAAAATTCTCTATATATAGAGAACCACAATAGGAAATTATTGATCTATTTTTTACCATGCCAAAAAGTATTGATCATATCATATCGAACACGAAGAACAAGAATATGGCCATAAGAAATTTGCATCTCAGTCGCCCTGCAGCTGGCGCTCGTTTAAAATCTTTCAGGTGGTCTGGCACCACGCGCAATTATGGTTTGGTATTCTTTGCTATCCTTGATATTTTTTATTCATGTATATTAAATAAAACACTTCAAAAATAAATAGCAGCACTTACACAGTAGCTCTAGTGGCCAAAGTAAAGCTTAAATCTGATCATGATACATGAGATGATAACGTTTTATTTCACTGGTTTATCTCAGGGTATTAGAAGTAAACGGGTAGTCTAGAGCCCCATGCCATTCTCTTTTCCTTATCTCTTCTCTTTTTTTCCTCTATTTTGACGTCACAAGCACACTACTCACGCTCCTATCCTCTGCATAGGTATTCATTGTGTGCTTATCTCTGCATTGATGGCTAGAAACTATCGGTACGGTACTCCTGATAATTTGCTGTAACGAAGTTTAAATATCTAATTATTTGAATTTATCAACGAATAAATGTACATACATCAAAGAATATTTAATAGTACATTCGCATTTAATAGAATGAACTCTTACTGCTTACATAGTACACTACAAATTAGCAAAAAGTTTACTTTTAACAAATCTTATTGTTTACATAATACAAGCAAATCAAAGCTTACTTTTCACAAATTGTTTTGCTTTTTTTGAATTTTTGGAGTTGGAGTTATAGCGAACAGATTCGGATCTCTTCTTGTTGTGGTAATTAATTCTTATTTTGATCCGAGCCTCAACGTACTCTTCAACAATTGACATAGGGATTGTTTCGTGTGTATTTATAATAGATTTCTCAATTACACCAGATATTTTTGGCACGTTTTTTAGTTTGTCCAATGGAAATTTGGAAGTAAACACTGTTTCACAATTATACACGCATTCTTGAATAAATTCATTGGGATACATCAGACCCCCACGAGATAATTCGTGGATCCACAATTCAGATATGTTTGACATAGATAGACATTCCGGCTTCTCAATTGGTGTCTGACAAGTAATGTCACCGTAGATCTCATTATACTTTCGTTTTAGCACAAATTCCAAATATCCAGATAAGTTTGTTTGTACAGCGTGCGGATGCGAGTGTGCTTCACACGTCACACACCACGTGGGTTTTGGTTTCTGTTTCTCTGTACTACCCGTTTACTTCTAATACCCTGGGTTTATCTTATCATATCGAAAACGAGGAACAAGAATATGACCATTAGAAATTTGCATTTCAGTCGCCCTGTAGAGGACGCTCGTTTAAAGTCTTTTGGGCGGTCTAGCACCCACGCGCGACTTTCCAATGTTTCTGGCAATCATGGTTTGGTATCCCTATGATAGAAGAAGTTATTAGAAAAAAGAGTGGTAAAAAGTATATCACGTGACCCATCCACTAATGCAGTGCATCAATACATATCAATAATTTCCTATTACGGCTCTCTACCTATTAGCGGAATTCTAAAATAAGTTTTTCAATTTATTCTATTATTTAATTTTGTACTGTTTTGTTAAAGATTAAAGACCATTAGAAAACCTCAGTGGCATATTTGGGGGGCTAACAGGATGGAGCCACCTCCGATTTTTTTAATAGTCCAGGTCATTTAATATGTAAAATCTAAGTATTTTGATTTGGAATTTGTATAAAGTAGCCCCCCCCCCCCCGAGAAAAATTTGTAATACGCAACTGGAACAACTAAAATTTTGTTATTTATCTAAGCTTGCTAGATATTTCTGTTTTATTAATTGGAGAACCAGAAATCAAAGCCTACTAGTCGTAAATCATTTTTCACGTTTTTCTTGAAAATTTTCTTATGTAACAGTATGATGAATATTTATTATGGTTGAAAAGAGAACACAATACTCTATCGATTTCAGTAAACAAATACCTATCATGTAATTTAAAAAAAGATCGATGACGTCATCACGCTCACGCCGATTTAGTAACTACAAAACTTTCTGAACCAGAACATAGAGAATTTTATGCCATTTAATAAATATACGAGGCTAAATCAAATATAAACGGTAATTTTTTTTTCATCATTTATTGTATAACGTTATACACAAATCATTGTTCAATTTTTCAATCATTGTTAATATTTTTCAATATAGTCTCCTGCTTGATCTACACACTGCCATCTGATCTGCCACCGATTTGGAAGTTTCAGTATTCCCTGGTTATAGAAAGTTTGAGGGCCAGTTGTAAGCCAATTGCGCACGAGCTCTTCGACTTCTTCATTGCTACCAAATCGTTTTCCTCCCAGTGATTCCTTCATAGGCACGAACAAAAAATAGTCATAGGGGACAAGTCAGAGCTATAAGGAGGGTGCTCGAGGGTTTCCCAGCCCATTTCTTTCAGTGTATTCCTTGCCAAGGCCGCGGTGTGAGGCCTGGCGTTGTCATGGAGGAGAATGACATCTCTGATGGGCATGCCTCGTCTTTTGTTTCGATAGGCGGCTGTTGCCGACCGTAATAACTGGTAGTAGTAAGCCGCATTCACTGTACGTTGATCGTGTAGAAACTCGATCAGTAAAATTCCCCTAGAGTAAAAAAAATCGTTGCAAGGACTTTTCCAGCTGTGTGCCGAGTTTTGGCCTTCACTGGGCAACCTTCATTCTTTTTTCGCCACTCCTTACTTGCCATTTTAGATTCGGGGGTGTAGTGATGTACCCATGTCTCATCACATGTCATGATGCACTGCAAAAAGGCCTCCCCTTCTCGCTGAGATCGATTCAGAAGCCTTTCAGCAATCTCCGACCTAACCTGTTTTTGGTTTCCAGTCAACAACCTCGGAACCCATCGAGCACTAATGTTTCGAAAACCAAGTTGATCAGTTATAATGGATTGAACACTTCCCACTTCTGATGAAATTTCTTCCACGGTTAACTGGCGATCATGTTCAATAGGCTCTCGAACGGTACGGGTATTGTCATCTGTAAGGCTTGTCCTTGGGCGTCGATCATGACTTTTGTTTTCAACACGTTCTCGTCCGCCCTTAGATTCTGAGACAGTGTACTGTCCCCAAATTGTGCCTTCAAACGAGTAAAAATTTCTGACGGTTTAACACCTTCATTGGTTAAAAACTTTATGATAATCCGTTGCGCAACAGACTAATGTACCTCTTGCTCGGTCATGGCTGTATTGACGACAAAGCCAAGGATGTGCACGAACCCGGCCGGCTCCTCACTCCTCATAAACCAAACATCTACTCCACACAACATCAGCTACCTCGGAACTGCATTCTAAGTGGAATAGCAAAATTTCCGTTTATATTTGATTTACCCTCGTATATTGGTTTATACCATTTCTGACTGAAAATAAAGTTGCTGCAAAGTGGGGCGCTTTAAATCAAACAGACTGTATACTTGAAACTGTACATTACCTACATATAACCGTGCTAAAATAAATTACAAATTCCATGTTAAACCTGCACCCTGTGAAAACATACATTAGCATATGGGCAACAAAGCACTGGAAATGGATTAGTCAGATCCACCCAGCAATATGGTACTAGGCCTGTTAGCTTTGACGGGCTGCAGCTCTAACTTGAATGCTGTTTAGGGGGTCCACAGGCAGACGGGCAGGAAATCAAAGATATAAAGTAGAGCTTGTACAGGTGACCAAATTTGCTTGTTATTATAGGGGAACTCAGTTACTATAAGAGAATGAAGGAAATAGGATTGCACATTCTCCATGTCTTTTTTTGAGACAAACTCAATGTTTAAAACCAGAATTTACTATTGTCTTTTGTTTTCAAATTATAACCAATAATTGGATTTTTTAGAGCAGAAGACAACACTGTTAACGACCTCTTTGTTGACATCTGGAAAGTCGAAAAATCTTGACCTTGTCTTGTTATAACTTTTTTTTTCTTAAGCAGGTTTGGCTTTAAATTAGATTCTTAAAACAAAACAGGTCCATATTTACGCTTATTATTTCATGCAGATTTCAACCAAAATTGTTAAAATTTTGATAAAGATATATGACTTTTTTATAGATGAATGGTCATTACATATACTCAACTTTCACCCTTTCAAGGTTTATTACTTTCCATAGATACATCCCGTATATAGGCATTCCATTCTCGATAGAAATTATTATAGCAATAATATTTCGGCTATCAACCTTAGCTCTATCTACTTCTGGAATCGATTTTTTTTTGACAAGGTGCACAAAGATTTAAATAAATCATGAGTAATTCTACAGTGATGTTTTTATATTTCTTGTTAGGTTCTTTCATCATTCTGTTTGATACACCCTTGAATGATACGATGTTGCAGATCTGCAAGACTGGTGTTTTAAAAACTACTTACTAACTTAAGAGCGTACCGACATGGTATGATATTGAAATTATTTTGAAAAAGTACTTCAGTTTGTAAGTTCTTCGAATAAATGCAAAGATTTTTGTTTATTTTTTTTCTTCTATGAATTTAAGCACTCTAAGGATATTTCTCTAAATTATTAATATTGATTTGAAAGAGGAGATTTCTTTTTAACTAATTACAGTGTAAATTCAGGGAAGATGCCAGCCATTTTTCTTGAGGGCTTGCAATAAAAACGTTTTCACACTCATTAAAGATATTTATTTTTTATTTTAATTAAACATTTATCTTCTACAAATAAAAACAATTATAAAGTTTTCTTAAGCAAAATCAACAATTATATAAAAAAAATAAAAGGTTAGTAAAGTGGCGTCTATCCCACATCTTGTAGGAGAGATGCCATACTTATGAGGTGAGATGCCATGTACACTACTTGTTCATTTTTATATTTTTCTCTTTTATATTTTCTTTCCCACATTTGTTACAGTATGGGGCATACATTGTATACTCATGAAGCTATTTTTTTGCAGGAAGAGCACTTGATCCAATCGGTTTTCGTTTGTTAACAAAATAATTTTCCCAACACTACACATGAATTTTAAGCATCATGCTTGGGTCCAGATTTACCAGGCTCAGAAAATATTCATCATCATCACCTTCAGATCATTCCTTAGCTGTAAAATTAGTTATCACTTTATGTGAAGTCTCTCCTGATTTCGTGGGAGAAATGCTACGCTTAAAAAGATTACACACATAGATGCATTTGAAAAATTTTGGTTTATAATTTAATGAAGATCCCTATAAAAAAATAAATTACGTACTTACTCTCTCTTATTACACTTGCAGTCGTCACATAAGTAACACACACGCGAACATTTTTAACATGATTTTTTGTTGAACATTTGTTTTAAATCTCCAAGGACACATCTTGCCAGCAACAATCGAGCTTGTGCTAACTTGGTGGTGTTTCTCCTGAATTTATCCTACATGAAATAATACGCATGCCTGGTATTTTACACTTGTTGACCATGTATGGGACGAGGACAGTAAGTCGTGTGAATCAGGATAAAGGAAAGAAGCAAATTAATTTAACAGTTTTATCTCTCAACTTAATCCCCTCCAATTTTAATGGGTTTATTATATCATTTAATTACCAAATATAAACCCTTGAAACGAATCTTTCTCCTGCTCCACAAAATATGCCTTTGAACTTTCTTGAGCACATATCTGAAAACTCCTTCTGCATATCTTCTTTTTCAAATTTGGTAAAAAGGTGTAATCAGTGGGGTTAGGTCTCAACTGTAGGGGCAAATTAGTAGTTTTTTTAATCTATAGCCTCAGATTGATAGCTTTGCAACTTACATTTGAAAAACACCTCTCCGAAGTTTACGACAGTATTTCTCATTAATAGCATTTTTCAACTTTAACCATCAAGTTAGCATAATATTGGCCCATCATTGTAGTGTTTGATAGTAAATGGTCAATACGCAATATACTTGCACGATTCCAAAATATATATGCTATAATTTTACCTGCTAATGCTTGCATCTTAAATTTCCTTGTAGTACAGTTCGGTTCTTATAAGAAAAAAAGTTACGGCACAAGCCGATTGTATATTCGTGTGTTCACGGCGACCCGCGAGGAGTTTGAAGCTCCAAGTACAGACCACGCTGAAAATAACCGCATTACATTTTATAAGTAATTATAGTTAGTTATATATAAAATCTAACTCAACAATGCATCCGATGTAGCTCTAGAACCGTTTATGTAGCGAAGAGCTGTAAGCAAATAAAAATACAAAAATTAATACGGTTTGTAAATAATTTGAATATCGATGTATTGTTTATTATAATCATTACAAATTACAAAAACACACAAGTTTTTAAGATTAAATAACAATGAATAATTACTGTACTCATGACCTATGACATTACTACCCACTTAATAGATTTAGGATGTTTTTTTGCTGATACATATACCATTAAAAACAACAATTGAATGATACAATTTTGTCTATTTCAATTTTGCTATCGAATGTCAAAATCGTTAATAGTCTGTCACTTTATGGCACCCGTGCCATAATGTTGTGTACATGAGCCATAAAGTGGTATATAAAAGATCGGCTGGATGCTCGATTTTTCTCAGAATTTTTTTATGCAACCTAATGATTTATTTGCATAATCATAAGGGGAAGAAAAATCACTATCGAATTCCACTACTAAAAATCTATATTGTCATTTAAATTTTTTTGTGATGACGTCGTCGAAACACATGAAAGTCGGAAAGTGAATCGCACATATTAATGTGTATTTTTAAAAAACAAAATCACGTGTTTCAGCGTTTTTAAAAAAACCGGTTGAGTTCGCTTTTTTTCTTTAATATTCCATACTTTAATCCCACACTGTATAGATCTTTAGTACACTGAGCATTAACTACTCCAATGAAATGATCACATTTTGATAAAGAAATTTCAATCATCAAACGATTAGCACATGCAAACCATTATAACCATAACATGATTGACACTTTAATTCAACAAAAATATTATAGGTTAGCTATTAAAAGAATATTTCCAATAGACACTCAAATACAAGACAACCTATAAAACTAACACCAACACTTTTTCATTTTTGTTCAATGCTAAAGACAGAACACAAGATGTCATGAAATCCGGAATTTACCATTTGAATTGTTCTTTTTGTAACTTAGTTTATATTCGACAAACACTTAGAAATCTTGGCATAAGATACAAAGAACACGTACGCTCTTATAGACATAAACATCCAGAAAAATCGATTTATGCCAAACACATTTTGGAACAGAACCACCCAATGACACCTCAAAACAACATTAAATTTTTACATTTTTGCAGCAAAAAACACAAATTAGACGTTTTAGAAGCTTTTGAAATATACAAACATAAATGCACAGTACCTTTAATGAAGGAACTAAGCTGAGCTTAGTAATTCTCCTTTATTAGAAGTGTTAGACATTTAGTTTTTGTATGAATTATGTCTAGGTATCTATTTTCTGTATTTATCCTTAGCAACGTGTTTGTTTATCAATCTTATCTGCCTTTAATAATGACTTTTAATGTCGGAACAATATTGTCAGGTTAAAAATCTAATAAAACTTGTGAAACTTAATTAATATCTGTATTTATATTATATTTCAAAAGTTTTTTTCTCTTTCAGAGTGATAGTGTGCAAGTGTCATTTCATTTACCACTTCATCGGTACCTTGCTGTATTTCTGTGCCAGGCTGTAGCCAAACAAGGACTGACTTTAAATGAAATTTTACCCCATTCAGATACTTTACATTTGCTCATGATGCATCCGTTGAGAGTCCAGGTGAGTACATAAATCTGCTTTTTTTATTTATAAATTCCATAAAGGTTTTAGAAAAGTAAACAACATCAAATAATAAAAACCTTGTATACTTAACTACTAGATACTAACAATTATTATTTTCAATTCAATTTTTAATGTAAAATTTACTAATTTTTAACTTTACTTTTTGAGTGACAGAATAGTCACAAAGGTTGAAACAAAAGATTTAAATACTGCATGGGTTTTTCAAGAACATTACCACAATGCTCGATGCACGACCAAACCTTGTTTAAAGTGTTAATTTTTATTACCAATGTTATCATTAAACATAGCATTTAAACATTCTGTAAGAAAATTGCAAAATTTCTGCTTTCATTTGTTGGTAACTATCAAAACAAAACAATAAAATCTGATATTTATGAAATACACCAGTGCTGGATCATATAATTGTTTATAATTTTTAATAATTACTATTATTCATTGCCTGGCGATTCAGGCCCCAGAAGCTATGAAGCTTGTTTGTGAGGGAGGGGCGATTATTATTATTATTATGCAGGCCCATTGCGCAGCTGCAGCCGACATAGATGGTATAGCACAAATCCTATGTTGTAGTAACTAGTAGTATATATATAAAAATTAGTTTCAGAATCCAAAAGGGGCAAGATCTATGGCCATTTTGGCCATAATGGGAAAAAAGTTGAGAAATAGCCTAAGAAAGTTGAAAGTTGGTATACATGTAGATCTTATTATTCTAAACTATGTTTAAATTGGGAAAAACATCTACACCCACTCGTTTCACCCCACATGCCAACAAAGTTTACAAATAAATCTCAAAATATAAATTTGGTGACTTTCTTTTTCTAAATGCATAATTAATAACTAATGAGCCATTAATAATGGATAAAAGTCATTTCGTTGATGACCAAACAACTCTGATGTTCGGATTTTTTTTTACAGGGTGTTTCACTTATCTGTTTGACACCCTATATCTTTGTTATTTATAATGGAATCAATTCGTAAGGCAACAAGTTTGAAAACTATAAAGCAACAAATTAATTATTTATTAGGTGATTTCGTATGGATTGACCCATATACAGCTATGTGACAGTGATAAACTTAATTTCGATTCTGGCCAGCAACGAAAAGTAAGTGGCATTACAAATACTCAATCAAGAACAAGTGCCGGAACTCTTTTTATTTTTATGTGACAATAATAATTAAAGAAAAAACAGAATTGACAATGACACACATGTGGGAATCTTTTATTAAAAAAAATCATGAAAATCTCTTCAGCGATTCATTCTCACTTTAGGAGTCGCTGGTGGATTGTAGTTAAAAAATACCTTAAGCTCTATTCATAACAAATTTGTGTATGGGAAGATGCATTGAATGCTGAATGTAAAAAAAGTTGTATTCATAAACCGAAAATAGTATGCTGCTTATGTGCACAAAGAGTGATAGTCGTGTGTCATGGTCAAATTTGTTAATTAATCAATATTAATCTGAGGTGGATAAATATACAATTGATCAATTTGTCCATTTTTCAATCATTCTTATCGTGTCTTCCTTAACTTCGATTTAACTTCTCATATCACCCACCACAATGAAATGAAGAGAAAGTAATCAGAGAAAAGAATTAAAGATCATCAATAATTTTAAATAAACACAAACCTTGACCTAAGAATGCATATAAATTAATTTAAGTTGGTGTATTGTATTTATTAATTTAATTTTTATTATACAAGAATCTTCATAACATTAAGAAATTGACAAAACAGCAATAAACTGAAACAGCATATTTTTAATTGCTTTTGTAGCAATGTTAACAATTAAATTACCTCTGAAAAGAATCTAAATAAATGAATTTTTGTTTATAAAAGTGTATACCACAGGATCCATAATATTATTTAATTCAGTTTAAAACAACATTATAAAATCAACAGATATATAACATCATAACAACTAATAGGATATTGTTATAACGCCCTTAAAAATAATAATAGAACCGAAAAATTAATTAAAAACTGTTTTTTAATGTTTAATAGCTTCTACAATCACACTAAAAAAAGAGCAATTAGGCAGCAATAAATATATTATTGATAGTTCTCCCACAACAATCCTCACCTCCCTTTAGTTTGTTTGTTTGTTTAATTTAGCCAAGGCATGTCAGTGGCAAACACTTTCTTGGCACTGATTACTGTGTTTATGTGTTTATATGGTTGATTAGTAGATTTTATAATGAGTATGACATTGAAGATCTTTATACTAGAAGTCCATTTTCTTTTAAATTTTATTTAACATTTGCTCATCTCGTATTTGAATGCATATTAATTGTGTGTGAGTAGTACAGATACATGCCATTCAGGACATTTTTGGATGTGGGTAATCAGTCGATGATTTTTTTATTAGGCTGAGATTTTCATACAATAATTTATTAATGTTTTTAAATCTTGTAATTCTGAATAAGATTGCATTCAACGTGGAAATCACAATAAAAATATAATCAAAAGATTTTTATTTGGATAAGAAAGGTTTGTTAAGTTAAGGATCACGTATCACTTGTTAAAAATATTTAATAAGTTCATAAGGTGATTAATTGAAGGAGTATCAGTTTTGAAGAAATCAATATTGAAATCACCCATCAAAATTATCTCAGATGACAGAGCAACGCTGTCTATTCTATCTTCAATAATAGATCACTTTTTTAAATCTTAGCTAACAGTAACTCAATTTTGTTCATTTTTTTAGTTGTCAAGCAAATATGTATTCCATAAAAAAGTAAAGCAAAGAAAGTGAGACAGATGTAACTATTTGAGATAAGCATTAATAGAGTGAAATCTCTACTGCACATGACTCAAATTAAATTAAATGATAAGCAGGGAATTTGCAATTTATAAAGTTAATTTCTGTTAGCTTGATAACTTTCATCTAAAATTTTAATAAACAATTTTAAAAGTTTGCTGCACTAGAAACGTTAAAATCAGGCAAACTATACAGGCACAGTAGTACACCTACTACACCATACAAATAAAAGATTCATTTTCCATTTCACAATGTTTACTTCACGTTTTGCAAACTCTAAACCCCTCTTTCTCTGTGAATCTAACTTATGTTGAAGTAGAAATTACTAAAAACAAGTTCAATGGAAAAACAGACCTGAACTCTTTGCTAACTCTATACAATATGTTAATTAAGAAAGAGCAGAGAACATCTATTACTCAAATGGAAGCAGCAAACTGGAGTGATTGTGACTCAAAAATGTCAATAAAGCTGAGGAGAAAGATTTATAAGACTGTGGTGACGCTGTACGGTTTGGAGTGCTAGGCCATAAGTGAGCCATATCTTCATACCACTGAAATGTGTATGCTTAGATGGATGAGTTGCTACAATAGGATTGTCACAGTATTGTTGTTTTTCGATGTCGATATGGTATGGTTGGACACAACAAAAACTGAGTTAAAAAAGCATGTCGTCGGGTTACTGCAAAAACCAGATAAGCCACATATTTGTAAGTTTGAAATAGCAGAGGTTAAAGTTTTCAGAAGGAATTTGTTTTCACTTCTTACGTTCTTCATCATTGGGAGCAATCGTTTCGTATTTATCTTGTTTTAGCTGATTTCAGTATGATCACAGTGGACTTAAACTATTTTTAGTACATGTTTAGCTACCTTTTACACTTGTAAACAGTGATGTCAGAATCAGGGTAAGGAAATTATCACTTTCGAATGAAAAAAATTGATTCTTTTCTTATTTTACCATTTGTAAACGAATTTTATATTTAAAAATTTATTATTCATTCTTTCAAGAATTAAATTTTAACGAAGTCAGCTTTATTCATTCGCAAACGAATGCAAAATCAACTGTCTTAAAATATTCCATTCATGAATGCATACAAATAGAAATGAATCATTCGTTTTCAGTTCTTATACTTACTACTTATATAGTTCTTACTACTCTGCAGTTTTATTTATATAAAATCATTAACCAACTTCATACAATAAGGGCCAACACAAACAATTTAATTTAATCAAATATATTAACTATGATAATGAAATACATATTACTTCCACTTGTTTAGAGTGTGAAAAGAATTTAAAAGGAAATGTATTAACTTGAAATATGAAACGGTATTATGCTAACGTACATAATCAATTAAAATTTCTTGATAGAAACAAATAAATCGAAAGCAGAATCAATTAATTGAGAATTATCACATTATCAGACAAAATTCGACAGCGCACATAAAGCGCCATACAGATTTGCTCTTCGTGTATTAATAAAATTGCATCTTTACCTATTAAATAACCTGCGTTGTTATTTAATTCCCGAATGAATCATACGTGATAAATTTGTGAACGATAAAAATTTTTCAACAATTAGCAAATATGATTCGCTCGGGAACGAAAATTAATTTATAACGGAGAAGTAAAAAATAAAATTTGTGAACGAATGAAAAATTAAATTCTTATAAGAATTATTCTTTTGTTAGCGAATCAAATGTTGTCGTTTTTCCTACCCTGGTCAGAATCAAGCCGCTGTTGCTGCTTCCCCTGACCAGCTGGAGCTCCCACTACGTTCCCTTCGGTCGCACAGGCTAAGGCTGGGTTTATATCAATCAAACAAAAACGTTTTTATACAAAACGTTTTGCAGTTTGACAAAACAGTAAGTCACACACTTGAATATCAAAATCGTTTTGTTGCAATTTGTCACAAACTGTGCAATCCTAACGACTGAATGAAAAGCTTTTTGTTGCTATACAAAACAGTATCAACGCCGTTTTGTGTTTTTAAGCGTCATTTAGGATTGTTGATTGGGGATATGTTTTCATTTCAAACAGGTCTTCTGATGAGGATGACCAAAAATAAAATCTTTAATTTTAACATATATCATATCACAGATCATAGATTTTAATTTTCAAATAATAATTTAAAAGAGTAAGAGTACTGCAAAACGAAAATAGCTGATCTCTCAAAATAAGTAATAATGCTATTCGAACAAGAAAGGGTACGATAGTGTACAGAATTAAATAGATCTTCGAATGCTTCTGTTCTTTTTAGTAATTATTTTTGCCTTGCGACCAATCACTCACTTTTCTTAATTACTCTACCTCTCATGATAATATGTAGATTGTTCTTCTTGACAATCCTTCTGACATAAAATGGTCTACAACATAAATTTGAAAGATCACTTATTTTTGTTTGCAATAATTAGCCATACGACACTATATTTTCAAATATTATTTGAAAATTGAAAATCATGATCAGTGATTAATTACAATCCAACACAAAGTTAGTGAAAATTTTTAGTTGTAACCCGTTATATGCATTTTACACAGATAATAATATTTTAATTATAATTAACAAATAAAATAGATGTGAATATGTCCAAAATATACAGGGTGACTCAGGGGTGCGTACAAGCTCCATAACTTTGTATCTATCCCAGCTATCGAGTTGATCTTTTTTTTAAACGATAGAACCGACAATGCGGCGCATTCTAAGAATATCTCTATTTATATACAGCATGTTGCAAAATAAAATACACAAATAGATTCTGTTTTTTTAAATGGCAACCCCAAATGGCAACCCCCCATTTTTGGATTTGCCACTAGATTTTGGATATAACGCATCCAGTTTTTTAGACCTATCTGCAATAGTTTTTGACTTATGTCAATTTAATGTGTCAAAATGGTGTCGTGCACAGACCCAGAGAAAAATTCATAACTTCAGAACCATTCACAATTAATTAACCAACTGTTTTCTACTCGATTCCTTAAACTTTAGCGCATCTTTTGAGATCTAGGCGAACTCGTAGGCGACGTTCCAACGCCTATTGCACCATTGCATGGCATTTTTTAAGAGCTTTTTGCCAATATAGGGTTTGTAGGGTCTACCTTGTAACATTACCGAGATTTGTTGCAAAATAAGAATTATTGATGGTTTTTCGAAAAAAAAAAGGAATCGAGTAGGCCGCTGTCATAAAATTTGACACATCCGTGTAATTTCAATAATGGTACACGTCTAATTGTTGATAATGAATTTCACTCGCAAAGAATTAGTGAATATGGTCTACTGTACTGGCGAAGCTGACAGAAATCCTTTATTAGCAACCAGAATCTACCATCAAAAACATTCAGAAGCAAGAACTCCACAGGCGTCTTCATTCTAAAAGTTAAGAGATCGGTTTGAACTTACTGGTAGTGTGTCTTATACCAAAAAGGAAATTGTTGGTGGTCGAGTCACTGAGGAAAATGAGTAGTAGGTTTTATTGATGCTACAGGAAAATCCTCACTTAAGCACTAGGGAAGTAGCAGCGGAAACAGGTATTTCTCAAAGTAGTGTGAACAGAATAATATTGAAACATAAGGTTCACCCTTATCATCTGAACCTACATCAAGAATTGTATGGCGACGATTTTGTGAATAGAGTTGCGTTTTGTATTCAAATGAATGGCTTAATTGAGGAGGATTTTAATACTTTAAACAAAATTCTGTTTTCTGATGAAGCAACGTTTAAGAGCAACAGGTCGGTCAACCAACATAATATGCATTATTATGCAACCGAAAATCCTCCCTGGATGAGGACTGTTGATCACCAAAATCGATGGTCGCTTAATGTTTGGGGAGGAATTATTGGAAATTACACTATTGGTCCCTACTTTTTCGACAATGTGCTGAAAGGTGAAAGGTATTTACATTTTCTTGGCGAAGATCTTCCCAGAATGTTAGAAGAAGTGGACTTGGACACCAGAAGGACCATGTGGTTGTAGCACGATGGTGCTCCAGTGCATAACCACACGATAGTGCGAGAATTTTTAGATCAATCCTATCCTAATCGCAGAGGAAGTACTATTCCTTGGCCCGCGCGATCCCCCAGACCTTACTCCTATAGATTTCTTTCTTTGAGGGTACGTGAAGGAAAGGGTTTTCAGAAATCGCCCATCATATGATATGAAAAACAGGATCACGGATTCCGTTCAGTTGATGGAGCAATGCTTGCGAGAGTTCAGGGCTCATTTACTAGAAGACTAGCAACTTGTGTGGTACATGATGGTGACCTATTTGAGCATTTGTTATAAGTAGCCTTTCTTCAAAATTTTTACATTGTTTCCTATTAATCATCCTTTCCTGTTCTTGTAAAGATTACTAATAAATAATTGTTTCCTTGGTGATGTACTCCTGTTTCTATTACAATTTATTTTTTTTTAAACATAGTTTTTTTTAGAATTGTATGGATGTGTCAAATTTTATGACAGCGACCTACTCGATTCCTTTTTTTTTCGAAAAACCATCAATAATTCTTATTTTGCAACAGATGTCGGTAATGTTACAAGGTAGACCCTACAAACCCTATATTGGCAAAAAGCTCTTAAAAAATGCCATGCAATGGTGCAGTAAAATATAGGGTGTTCCATTTGAAAAAATCGAGTTATTGATATTTGTAATTTGCCATTTTCAAAAAATCGTAGTAGGCGTTGGAACGTCGCCTACGAGTTCGCCTAGATCTCAAAAGATGCGCTAAAGTTTAAGGAATCGACTAGAAAAAAGTTGGTTAATTGTGAATGGTTCTGAAGTTATGAATTTTTCTATGGGTCTATGCACGACACCATTTTGACACATTAAATTGACATAAGTCAAAAACTATTGCAGATAGGTCCAAAAAACTGGATGCGTTATATCCAAAATCTAGTGGCGAATCCAAAAATGTAACAAAAATGTTACCCAACAATTGATATAGATTTCAATAAATTGTTAAGCCATATCAATTACTTGAACAAAATAAATCCTTACAGAATACCGTTTTTGACACATGAATTGTTATGCTTGTTTCATATCAAGCATAACAAGCGTAACAATCTCATCAATTTGCTTACAGAATACACCTGAATGTATTGTGTTTGCCTTTGCATTTTTTGCAATTCCCCGCAAAACAAAATTTGTTTAGATGATTACCTCGTAAACAATTTATACAAAGCTTGAGAGCTTTTATTTTTGCAATTCTATCATTTGTAGAAAGTTTTAGGAATTTGGGGCAATTTTGTATAAAATGGTTTGCCTCTTTACAAAACATGCAAGAAACTCTACTCCTTTCAGATGAAATTGAAGTAGGATCACTTGGTTTTGTTTGATAAACGGCGTGGGAGGTTGACACCTTCATTTTACTATTCTTTTGTTCCGTTGTTAGAGCCACGGTTTCTAAAAAATCTGCCTTTTGTTGCAAAAATAATTTAAATTCGTTGAAATCTGGTAAAACACTTGGCTTAGTTGAATTAGGATTTTTCCGAGACAATTTACCGCGTTTTTCTTCCCATTCGCGGGCAGTGCGTTTATCTAGCTTTAAAGTTAAATGATAAATTAAAAGCGTATCCCAAGAATGTGTTGGTTGCCCTAACTCGTTTAACGATCTTAGATGCATAGAAACAAGGTCTAACATTTTCCTTAATTCTATCGCGGATTCCCGATTTATAACTGGTATTGCAAAGATGGATTTTACGTGATTATAACCCGAGTAGCAAAATTTGTCTATACCAGGAAAAGATTGCGCACACGTACGAATAAAAATATATGTGATGTTATTGATGAAATGTAAGCACGTACACGCAGTCTGCATTTGGTATAGACAGATTTTGCTACTCGGGAAACAAGCACGCTTTCGTTATTGTAGCAATCTAAAAGTGCATTCCAGGCTGCGTCATAGTTTACGGCGGAAAATTTTATCGCCCGAATTATCTGCGCCGCACCTCCCTCCAACGACGAACGCAAGTAATGGAATTTTTGAATGTCGTCTAGGGGTGCGTTTTTATTGATAAGAGAATCGAACGTGTCCCTGTATTCGAGCCATGCACTATATTCACCCGAAAAGGTGGGTAGTTTAATTTCGGGAAATTTTAAGTTATTTTGGACACCCCGTCCGCTGGTTGCACTCACAGAACTCACCGATTCATCTGATTTATTACAATTAGCTGTGTTTGTTTTGTTCATTTAATTTATCGTAGTAAGCATTTAAAAAAAGATGCATTTTTCGTACTATAAATGATCCGAAAAACGTCAAATTATGAACGGGTATGAAATAAAAATTCTTTGCATTGACTTACTATTTCATAATACGCGTTTGCAAACGCTATTCTTTCTTTAAAACCATTGGTTAATTCATCCCCCTCGCATTCGCCCTCAATTTTGGTTTGAATGTCATCAAATTCTTGCAAAATGTTTTCATGTCGCCCAAGGCGAGTTTCTAATTCAATTAACTTCTTTTTATCTAAGCTTAAATAATCAAAATCGGGAGAATTTAAAGGAAGACATGCAAAAAAGGTGTTTATAAACCCCTTAAAAAGTGTTTGTTTTTGTTTGATAGATCCACGAATTTTTGCGAGAAATAGAGTCATTTTTGTAATAATTGTACACGAAATCGATAATTTCAAATGATTAATAAAGGGAATCGTATAATAGGAACGGGCTTACTTGAGAACGTTTTCCCTGCGACGCACGCTCGCTAGCGCACCATCTGCTTTCAAGATCCAGTCGCTCTTCTGTGTAGTGCTGAGTCGAATTCTCGGTGTCGCCTTGAAGGATGTTGAGAATTTATCTGGTCAACTGTTATTCTCGAACTTTGCAGACGCGGAGCACTTTGAATGAATTTTCTCTTGTTTGTTGAATTGTTGTGTTGCAAATTATCCTTGTTTAGGACACTATACTGGGGCCGCCGAATAGATATAGTAAAAAAAATCAAGGCAGCACAGATTGTACTGATTGGCTTTATGTGAAAGTGAAATTTACAATAAAACATCTTTGCATATGAATTATTAATTCATTATAAATAATGTCTCTTCGAGAGATGCTAATATAAATAATAACCATACATTTTAAAAAATTGCAGTTTTATTAATTTAATAAAAATGTTATTAACTTTCAATTTGAGCGGTATATTTGAATGCTACCAATAGAAAGGTTTTGTTAAAAAGAAGGGGTAATTGTAGGCGGTTTTAATTACTATATCTGTTCAGCGTCCCGAGTATAGTTTCACTGTATTCAGCTTCGAAGGATCAAATTATGTTTATACTTTGACTTTTCTATGAAAAACAACTTTCGCGATTGAACTTGCAATAAAAACGTGGTTACTCTTGTAATATCTTTATTCACACCACGACCTTCTAGATTTCACGAGAAGAAGTCTCTTATACGGCCTGGGCACTTTTACAATTTCCCATATAAACTTTGTTTCTGAGAAAACACAAAATTTCGCCGTTTTGGCGCTAGCTGACACGCTGATGTTTATTTGTCACTTGAAGATATACAGGTTAGATAACCCTTACAAATGTCAAGCATTGCATGTTTACGTAAATATTTTGCGAATTAATTAAATAAATTTATATAATTAAATTAATTATGTTATTAAAATTAATTTACAAGTTCAATAACATTATTGAAATTACAATTTTATAACTTCCCGTGAGCTGGATTTAGGATATAGAGATAGTGAGCAGTAAGTACATTATCTGTTCACGTTTTTGCAATGTTTTTGTTTGCCAAACAAGGTTTTAGCAATTTTTAAAGAATTATATTACTAAGTTCCTGCTTGTGGTCGTGGCAAACCAAAAACTGTGAAAAAGCAATTGGAGTTAGAAATACCTAGTGATGTTAGAATATTAGACGGATTACATTCTCCAGGTAAATGTTCTACAATATGTATTACAAGTTCGATTATTTGGTTGATTAAAAGTGTAAATCTTCTAGTGGAGTATTTTAAGGCACCTCTGTTTTGAAGATTTACAAATCCTATCAGTGAATTTGAACACGAGGCAGCTAACAGAGAATCTAATAGGCTATTGACATTCAATCCTTTCTTCAGTTTTTTTGCAATGTATCCTGCCAGAAGGGCTACAGATGCTGAAAGAATTCGCAATCGAGATGCATAGATAAGGTTTGGAGTTCTTTTATTAATTCTGTTATATTTTTAGGAAGTTCGATGTAGGAATTGACTCTTTCAGGTATCTGTAATTATTGTTCATCTGTCGAAATAAAGAAGTATATATTATTTTGTTGTTGAGTGTTGGTGTCCATAACCCCAACGTAAGATTTGAAACCATTTTTCTCGTAAGGTAGGTATAATTTGAAGGAAATTCAAGAAATGATATTGTAGGATTAGTACTATTACACATTGCATTGCGGCAGTTATACTTTTTTCTGCTAGTGTTTGCCATTACTAAAGTGAACGAAAAAACAGCAACAAAACTACGAAAATTTAAACAAATAAGGAAATAACGTAATTATATTAAAAAATAAAAAAAACTGCCTTAAAAGATTAGGAAAATATAATTTATTGACGATACGCGCAAAACCGACAAAAAGTATAAAAGCGCGCGAAGTTAGCGTAGTTTGAAATTGGCGTTTACGTGTTATATATCCGTTTCCGCATTTTCGTGTTTGGTGGCGCCAGCGGAGAAACACTTGAACTAATGGAGTGCGCAGGCCGGATAAGAGACTTCGTCTCGTGAAATCTAGAAGGTCGTGATTCACACTCTCGTGTTTTACAGGGCAAGCGGAGCGGCGTTGCCAAGCTTAGTTTTTTGCAGGGCTTGAACAATGTTGTTGAAATAAAGCTAGACTTCATCAAAAGTATTTTTGGGAAACTAAAGATTGATAAAGATTTTTCTCATTGATATACAAAGCCTCAGTACAGTTCGCCTTGCTGACGGATGGGCACGTTAAGCAGTCGGTCCCGACAAGCACACAAACACCTACCTGTGGGTGTCGTTAAGAATAACACCGCCCTATATCGCGTACGAGTATATATTCATACTTCAGTGGTTTGACAATGTTAATTACAGTTAATATTTATACATAATATTATTAATTTGTTTAATTTGGTTATCAGTCACGAGCGTCAGTCACAGACAAAAAGTGCTGATAACTGTTAAATAAATACATCTACAAATTTGATCAGTTTTTTTTCTGAGAAGTTAATAGTTGTAGCAAGTTTTGAAGTACCCAATGAAATACTGTGGTAATTCTATTAACAGGAAAAGTGACACAAAAGTCAAATTGCAAAAACAATCTTCAAAATTTTGTACCGTGTGTCATGGCAAAAGCTTTAAATATTTTGCTTGGAATTAAAAGATGTGAAATTAAAATATATACTAAACAATAGCCATTTCCATAATCTATAAAATGGCATACAGGTTAGATTCAAAATTGTCTATAATATTTCAACAGTACAAGAACTTTGTGCAACTTGTTAGTGAGTCACATTCTGATTAGAGCCATATGCATACAATGGGCATATACTATAATGAGGAACCCATATGCAGCCTCTACAATGAAAAGGATAAAACAGCCACTCGTATCATCTTTGAGTGTTAAGCTCTTGCTCGATGGAGACATGCACTCTTGGGAAGGGCCTACTCTCGAGAAACACTAATAAGAGAAAACTTGATAAAAAGATTATTAAACCGGATTGGGGCTTATTAATATTGTATGTATTAAAATGTATTAATGTAATGTCACAGATGTTCATTAATGTAGGTTGTTTCTCCAACATTCATTCCAATAATGTTCTTATTAGATATAATTAGTTTCTTTTTTTCTACAAACTTATCTCTAGTTGTTCTTGAATTGGACGATAGTTGAGGAATTTACAACCTTATTATTAGATGGAACTCGATGTGCTTCTTCAATTTCAGCTTCAGATACATTTAAGTGCAGTTCGCGGCACATTTCCGCCACAATTTTTTTACAATTCTCATCAACGATCTGCAGAATTCCGTTAATTTCGGCATTCTTGTTTCTTGTGTACTGTTCTAAGCTTGAGATTCGATTGTTTATAGATTGTTTTTAATTCCCTCTTTTTCCTTATTAATTTTAGTTTGATTCAATAATTTTTTTTGTATTAGGCGAATATCATCGCTATTTTTCAATAAAACGTTTACCATTTCATCATATTGTTTTGATACAATTCAACGGAATTTTTTAGATCTAGAAATTCAGAACTCATCTTGTCCAATTTGTTATTAATTGATGAAAACATAATAATTATCTTTGTTTACAAGTTATTATCTTCCTCTAAGTTCACTTTTTCATGAGCAGAAGAATAATTGTTACCAGACAATATCTCAGGTCTGTTCGTGTAACGATAGCACAAGATGAGCATTTCCAAATCTTTTTACTTTTAATTAATTTATTATAGAATGTCTCGTTGAGTGAACAATCAAAGTGATATTCCTTTTCACAATCAGCGTATACGGCACAAACACTATCTATTGATAACTTTCAGCGAGCGCTCATTTTATTATTTGAAGACATTGTCGGTCCTTGTTGCACTTGCAGAACACTATTTGTTTTATTTTCAATTTAATTACAGTATTTCTTTTCGTTAAACATTAATCTATACTGACAACAAGCGCTATTACTGATACAACCAACACTAAAAATACTATGTTATTCACTAAATTGACAGAATTATTAACAGATTTGAATTTTCTTTCCGAAGCACACTCAAAGCACGTCCGTATGGTATGGACGCACAATACGAATCTTCATTCGTATTGTACGTTACAATTCTCCTATCATAAAATAATTTTTTCTCTTTTATGCCAAAACCTTTCCTGTTTAGTGTTTATGTATACTCTGTTAGAAATTCATTAGAATTAGTAGATAAGCTGCAAAACATACATCTTCCACCACATTCAAAACTTGTTAGTTTTGATATTTGCAACATGTTCTCCAGAATACCACCACAAGAATGTATTCCTTTATTAGATAGTTTCTTGATCAATAGTAATATAGAATTAGTTAAAAGGTTAGAGTTAATTCAATTATTTGACCTTTGTATAAGTCAAAATTATTTCACTTTTAATAACATAATTTATTTACAAAAGGATGGTTTACCTATGGGTAATTCTCTAAGTCCTCTATTAGCTAACATATTTATGGACAAGTTTGAAGATCGAATATTTGAATTAAACCTCTCTAAACACATTATCTTCTGGTTTCGTTATGTTGATGACATTTTAGCTTGTTTTGACAGTTCTTTTGAGGTTATCAATGAATTTTTAATTCTTATAAACAATATCCATCCTAATATAAAATTTACACTAGAAACAGAACAAAACAGGGCTATAAACTTTCTAGACTTAAATATCAAGATTAACGCAGACAATCTTTTTGAATTTTCCATATACAGAAAACCAACACAAACAGACATAACAATACCAAATGAATCTTGTCACCACAATACACATAAAATAGCAGCATACAGATCATTAGTACACAGAGCTTTAACTATTCCACTAACAAAATCAGATTTTAGCAAAGAGATATCAACCATTAAACAACTAGCACATGCAAATCATTATAATCCGAACATGATTGACACTTTAATTAAACAAAAAGATTATAGGTTAGCTATCAAAAGAATATATCCCATTGACAATCAAACAGAAGACACAAATTACATATCTATACCATATTTTGGCAAAATATCAGAAAAAATTGCACATATACTAAGAAAAACCAACAATTATAAAATAACATTTAAAACCAACACTAACACTTTTTCATTTTTATTTAATGCTAAAGACAGAACACATGATATCATGAAATCGGGCATTTACCGTTTAAATTGTTCTTTTTGTAGTTCGGTATATATTGGACAAACACTTCGAAATTTTGACATAAGATATAAAGAACACGTACGTCATTACAAAAATAAACATCCTGAAAAATCGAATTACGCCAAACACCTTTTAGAACAAAATCACACAATGACTCCTCAAAATAATATTAAATTCCTACATTTTTGTAATAACAAACGCAAATTAGACATTTTAGAAGCCTTTGAGATATACAAACACAAACTCAGGGTACCTTTAATGAATGAACAACTTGAGCTCAGTAATTCTCCGTTACTGGAAGTATTAGATGTTTAATTATGATTTTTATTATTAATTTTTATTATTATTATTTTATCTAGTTACCTATTTTGTATCTACCTTAGCGACGTGTTTGTTTATAATTATATTACCTTTGATAATGACAGCATAGCTGTCGAAACAATATTGTCAGGTATATTTTAATAAAACTGTGCAACTTTTAATAATCTTTATTTATTTCATGATAAATATTAATAATAGTTCGAATTGATATTCCATCTTCTACGACCTGTTTCACACAAATAGCTCCCCTTTTTTTGCATAGTTTTAAAATTGATTGTTAATTTTTAATTTTTTTCTGAGGAAGGGAGGGAAGTATGTCTTCTTCAATACTTTTTTAAATGCGATCTGTGCATGCATTCTAAACGCCGCATGAACCCACTAGAATTCGAACCTTACAGGAAAATTGTTTGGGGCAATAATTACATTGGATCATTTCTACATTTTTAAAACGTTTTCAAACTACAGTTTGGTTTATTTGCATCTTGAAGCTAAACAGAAAACATTTTATTTATAAATTTAATAGGTAAATAAATAAGTCAGATGAAACAAATGCAGAAATCTAGTAAATACACACTATAAGCAATTAATTATGAAAGCGCACTAGTGTCGTTACAAAAACTATTAAAATAATCTTGGAACCCTTTACCTATTGAAAACAACAGATTGTTAAAAAGATTAAGACCATATTTCAATATGAATTTTTAAGTAAAAATATTCTGTTTAGGTCTTTTAAAGACTACCTTACCTGTTTATAAATAACAGAGGAAATTCAGGATGGAGACCATTTTTAAATATATTTGAATAGAAACTACAAGTTTACTTATAAAGAATGCTGTGGCGAGGCATCATACCTAATGATACTTCCTTACTGAAACTTGAAATTTGTGTGTTTGCAAAGACTGTTTACTACTTAAAAAAAACTGGTTAAGAAAACCATCTGTACAAAGAGACACTCTTGTTCAGAATCACCTTTTTAACTAATAATTTGCTCAAGAAATTGAAACAAATAAAACTTTAATTCTAAAGTAAGAATTTTAATTGAATACCTGGTATACAAAAGTCCCGTGTCTCAAATAATTTTTCTCAGCACTCGAGACAACAAAAAATAGAGTAATTTGGAACAAAAGAATCGGGAATTTCCTTGACAGTTTTTGTACTGATGAATGATTAGAAACAAAGCAGAATATTATAACATGTATTGACAATTGAAAATATTTAAGCAAATTTCAATACTTTTGATAACGTTTCAATTTGTCTGTGTATTTCTGATACATATCTTATTGTTAATAAGGTACGGAATATCACTGTGAATGACAGACAGAAAAGAGGGAACCAGATACACAGTGAATAAAATGTGTTAAGAAGGATATGAGGAGAGTAGGAGTGGACAAGGACAAAGCACAAGACAGAGGAGTATGAGAAAGAAAAAATTCAATTTAATAGATTTACAACTAACAAGAGGTATACAAGAACAGATTGTTCTGATAAATTGGGGATCACTGCATAATTAAATATCATGAGCGTAATTACATACAACATTTTTCCTACAGATAAGAATAATTATCTGATTTACAAAAATTGTCATTTGCAACATTTTTGTTTGTGCCAAGCATTTGGTTGATTTATATTTCCATTCATACCTGTAATATACTTTTTATACAATATGATATACAGGGTGTAATTAGTATAACTACCATTATTAAAACAGGTAATAGAGGACATCAAAACAAACAAAAAAGTCTTATAAAGTGGTTTTTGCAGGTTTATGCAAAAAAAATTAGTAAAGTTGCAAACTTCAATGTCACATTATCATGTTATTAAGTATACTGTGATTGTCAGATTTTGAGAGAAGGTGTATCTTATCAATCACAATAAAAATTCTAAATACTATTTTTTGTAAACATGATCGTTTAAAATTACAAATATTATACACCACATTATAATGAGCCGGGGTCCCCTACCCACTAGACGATCACGGCCCATATTACTCTACCCGCGTAAAATTTAAATATTTAACAAACCGGAAATTGACACAGTATTACCAACCTTACAAATGACAAACTTTATAATGATAAATATAACAAAAGAACAAAATGGATATTTAACAAACTGGATCCTACGTTGTGATTATTTTTTATAACATGTGACCAAGGTTGATAACAATTGATCTACTTCATACGGACGGAGAAAGAGAAAACACAAGTAAAAGAACACAAATAAAAGAACAATTAAATATGATTGTATTATTTTATTAATTTATTCTTAATCTTGAGCGAGGGCACGTATTTAAACTGATACAAAAAAATGGCTAGTTCTCTAAAAACCTCCTTGAAATTATATGCTAGCCCAGCTTAAATATGTACGCGCTTCAAGTTTAATATCTGATCAAATGATTATTTAGTTTGGTTACAATAAACAATAGAGATTAATAAATCAGTTTATCAAGTTGATACAGTTGTGTGATTATACTAGGCATTTATAAATAGACAAACACAAATCTCTCAATGACATAAAACATCAAAAATAAGTAATTGAGTCAATCATAATGGTTTCAAATGAACTAGGAAAGGTAAACGTGCCAGATTAAAATAAATACACTAGACTACTGAACAAAAATCATTATATCATATTTGACATAGTCATAATTACTTTGTGACGATACATATACGTAATAAGAAATATCAGAAAAACGTCTTTTACAAGACATTGGTTTTTATGTCAGCAACAGAGAAAGCTCATATCTAGATAAGCGAGAGTGTGTTATAAGCACTGAAAAATAATAACATAGCACATATAAATAATATAAATATGCAAAACAAAACAGTTTGAGGGTTCTACGACACGGCCTATGAAATGGACTTAAGCCACCGTGGAGCCTTCATCGCATGCAATCTTTTGACAGTTCTAAAACACGGCCTATCAAATGGACTTAAGCCACCGTGGAGCCTTTCTCTCTTAAATAATAATAAATCAGTTGTTCTCTTACACGGCCTATCAAGGGTTTTATTACCACTGCGAAGATTAGTACACTCTTAAATAATAATAAGTCTAACCTCTTGTTCCGGACCAAAAGATTATCCCTTCATTCTTTTAGTCACAAGGTAAAACTATTTAGTTAGGTTAGGAATCAACCAAATCAAAATACTGACAGTGAAACACATAATAATTGTAGTCAGGTTTAAATGCACGAATAATACTTCCAGTTAGCAATAATTATTTGTAAGGATACTACATACGTTAATAAAACCTTATTTTTTAGTAATACTTGTACTTCAAACGGTCAAATTTATAAATTATTAAAAAGTATTCAAGGAATCTTAAATTTAGTTGCCATATAGACTTTGTCATAGCTATAGATTCAAACGAGAGATTTGGGTTTTAAATTAATTAAATAATATAAAAATTACATCACACAACTAGAATCAACATAAATTAAATAAACAGAAAGGAACTTACATGAATTTATCTTATTTTTTTAAAACCAAGCCAATATGGTTACTTCCTACCTGTTTACATTTCATCATCCTCCTCCAAAAACAAAAAACAAACGTCCCTTAACTACCCCCTAGCAACACAAACTACCAACATTAAAGAACCTGTAATAAACCTCCCTAAACATAAAATCAAGTTACCAACCCCAAAGAAACTGTAATAAACATCCCCAACATTTTATATTGAAACAAATAGTTGATATTTTTGAAATCAATTACATATTTTGCCTGAACCTGTATGTAATAACAGAACTAGGTAAATTGATTATTATGAAAATTGTTTTGTGACAAAATGACTTGCTACAGCTACTTTGATAATTTTGGTTGACTGTAGGTCTGACCACTACAACATTCTGTTACACAATTGATTTGACAACCCTGCAATTAGGTGCAACTTTTAACCCACTTAGAAAGTTCATTCAAGTTTACACATTTATTGTCATAATTACAGTATTTATTATCTTTAGGGTATCAACCTTTTTCAGTGGTATTATTTGAACAAAAGACAGATGGTTGTCTGCAGTTTACCTAATTTTTAAAGGGTAATGTACTAAATAATGAATAAAAAAAGAATAAACACGTATGTATGCGTATTATTTTATTGGCTCAATTATTATTTAAGAATTACTATTAATTATGGTTACAACGAGTACATGATTACAATAATATGCAAATACATTAAATTATTAGCTGTTAACTGAATTAATAATAATTAAGAATTAGTTTTAATAAATTAGAATATAAATACCTATTTGAGAAATATAAGTTTATAATAAAATGTCTTTCATTGGCATAATAGGAAGATCTGGACAAATAAATAGAATAATTATAAAAAGCTGGAAATGACAACAAAAGAAAAGTGTTTCAATGCAATAAAGTAAAAGCTTAGATAAGCCATGATTAAGATATAATAAACAACAAAACGGCGGCGAAATCTATGTGTTTAAATTCTCCATGTCCTACTTATACTTCCAATAAACACTCGGTACCAACTTATAAGTGTTGAAAATGACCTCCGTTGATGTCCACACACCCCTGACATTGCCGAATCCAGTTAGCCTGGATCTGTTGAAATATTTCTGGAGATCTTATTTGTTCTGCAACTGCCAAGATGTGTTTGCGAAGAATCTCTTCATTGGGAATTTGGGTTTCATACACAATACCTTTTAAATGCCCCCACAAATAAAAATGTGATGGATTAAGATCTGGTGATTGTGCAGGTCATCATGTGGGCCCATATCGTCCTATCCAGCGGTTGTGGAAAACTTGAGTCAGATAGTTTCGTACATCTCGTGAGAATGAGGGGGATGGAGCACCTCATGTCTCACGTAAATATTACATGTTCCTGGTTACATTTAGTGGAAGCTCTCCGAGTAATGGCCCCAGCTCATTACGCAGAAATTTCAAGTAGTGAGCTCCGGTTGGTCTAGCAGGCAATATAAATAGTCCAATTAAATAATCGTCAATTATTCCAGCCCATACATTTATTGAAGATCTGTGCTAAAAGTCGTTGCTGATGAATTTTGTGGGGGTTTTCATCTGTCCAAAGATGGGTATTGTGGAAATTAAAAATACAATTGGGAGTGAAACATGCTTCATCCGTTGTTAAAATACGGGATAAGAAATGCTGATTTCTGGTATATTTTCTGAGCAACCACTCGCAGAAGGCTCTTCTCGGCGGATAATCATTTGGCATAAGAGCTTGCACACGTTGAACATGATACGGGTATAACAATTGCTCCCGCAAAGTGCGATGAACCACCGAATGTGAAGTACCAACTTCTCGAGCAATGCTTCTCGTGCTACGCATTGGTTGGTTTGAAACAAATAATATATCTAATATATCTTCTTCCATTTGTAGAATCTCAACCGAACGCTGCGGTCCACGGTTTTCAGGACGAGGGTGAAGGCTACTGGTTGGTGTCTAATAATCTCTGAGATACTGCGACAAAAGTTCTTTGATTTGGCACTCGTCTTCTTGGAAATCGTTGCTTGTAGAGGCAAACTGCTGCATTAGAATTGTAACGAGCTTCTCCGTAAATCAGTAGCATATCGTGCATTTCCTGAATACTAAACCGGTCTATGGTTAGCAGTAGATCGCACCTTTGCCGAAATAAATAACACAAGAACAACACAAATTAATAAAACCAACAGTAGATAACAGGAGCAATCAGCAAAGAATAACAACAAAAACACAACAAGATAGCAACAAATCGGCAAATTGAACAAGGGAAAACTTTATGTATGAATGATGCAGAAAATGTCTGGTGGTGCACACAAAGTTCAATTTTAAAATTTAGTTAGAAATAATCATAAAACATCAAAAATCCAGGTAAAACCCCTTTGTGTACACCGAATAAATGTCTAGGTATGTATTGTAAATTTGCAATTTAATCTTTTGTTCAGGTTAACAAACAGATTATAAAAGAAATAAGACATAACGGTACTATCATCTTTAATTCAGGTAATGCATTTAATGCATGCTTGAAGTAGAGCTGCAAACAAATACAAAAATTATAGGAGTAATTATCAATTTCCGGCTGGTTTACACTTATTTGAAACCTGTGACAACTTTTCTGATTAACATTAGTTTATAGACTAGTTTTATCAATATTATAATTTCTACTTTAACTATTTACCAACATGCAATTTCATGCTGAAAAAATGGATGCAACACCCTACACCGTTTAATTAAATAATACATGCTTTCTTGTTTCTTCTTTTTTCATTCATTATTTAGTACATTACCCTTTAAGAATTAGGTGAACTGCAGACAACCATCTGTTTTTGTTCAAATAATAATACCACTGGAAAAGGTAGATACCCTAGGGATAATAAATTCCCATAATATTTGAAACTTGCATTTTAAACTAGGGAAGGAACCCCAACAAGTTTAAAGTTTTTGATACTTTTATTTGCAATGTATTACCAATTTTTTTAAAAGAAACTTAAAACTGTTTTAGACGTTCTGGAATCTGTCACCTTTTTTGCGTGTTATTGTTTAGCAGTAGTAATATTATCTGAGAAAGGAACTGTTAATAGTCATATTTTAAGGCTCCCAAAATAATACAATACCCACCAGGACCACAATGTGTATGTAAAGAAACTTCTTCATTTGTCAATGAAAAACACAGTAAATACTTTGTTTATTTTTTTTATGGTCAATCGAATGATTTTCAGTGTGTGCACTGTTGCCATTTCATTTGTTTTATTCAAATAACGCGAAAAGTAATGTTGATAGAAAAAAAATGGTTTGGAGTTTTTTGTTGGCATTAATGTCGCCTGTTTTAATAATGACAATTATGCTAAATACACCCTGTATTTCTCAGATGACACTGTTTTTAGTAGTATGTTCCATAAATCACAATTCAATAACCAATGGTTAGGTACGGTTAAGCATAGTCACTGAAAAGTCTGGTGCATTTATGAAACGCAAAACAGCTGGTTTGTAAACAAACGTTCTAACCTATAATTCTGCAGTAGGGCATTGGACAAACTATATAACCTCAAACGCTACCATTTATCAAATTAACTTGCCTCCAAAAGTAATTTTTTTCAAATGAATTTTAATTTTATTTTAAACTAACCTCACTTCTGAATAATAACCAGACGTTTGCAAATTTAACCGGTATTGTGTTATGGTTCATTCGGTTGTGACCGCATGTTACCGATTTCTGGAAACCACGTTTCATAAATACAAATATTTCAGGAATTTGTCATTTACGGAATGCAAAACCAAAATTTGGGTTACAGTGGTCGATTTACGGTACATACTATACTATCCGTCCAGGGAAAGATGAACGCTGGTCATCGATGCTCTCTGTGTGGTATTAGATTACAACACTCCTAGTCAAATCAGCATCCATAGTTTGACAATTATCGATGTTTACGCAAATGTCATAACAGGTGATTTTTGAGGTTAGGGATAAGTAATGTTGAACGTTTGAAGCATTCTTTTAGATTTTAACATTGATACTTGTTATTTTTGAAATTTTTAAAACATTTTCAATAGGAAAATAAGAATCAGATTTTCGTGAATGCCTAATACTATACGCTCTCTAGTTCTATAGAATTATTACCAAGTACTGTAAAACAAGAAATCACTTTTACTTGTGATTAAGAAATTAACTCATTTCTAACCGTTGTGATAGTAATACCTTTAATATAGAGAAGTATATGTATATTTTTGCTTTTCAAATACATTTTTATATTCAAAGTAATAAAACTATTCAGTATTTTAATCAACTTAAATGCTACCAAGTACTTAATTAAAATATAATTAATGTTAATGTTGCTTATCTATCTCTTCTCTTGTTTATTTATTATATACATATATATTGTGTCTATCGACTCTGTGTCTGTCATTCTGTATGTTCGCTTATAACGCGAGAACTACTTATCCGATTTTCATGGGGTTTCCTTCTATGAAGTTGCATTATCTGGTCAAGTTTTAGGTTGTGTGTTGTTAAAATCGGTTTAGTAGTTCCAACAATATAATGGTATCTATGCGCGCAGGTACTACGAAATCCATGTTTTTGTTGTCTTGAAATTATGTATCTACAATAACAAATATTTTGCTATCTAGTGGAAAAGTTGGTACGCGATTTATACACTAATCAGAATTGAAAAAATTTGAAATCTGTTCAATAGTTCCAAGTCACCACATTTTTAACTAGCCAGTAGAAAATTGTTGCTAGGAAATCTGTGTTCTCATATATTGTTTACATTTTCTTGAATTTCTTAGCGACAATATATATTTGTCAGTAACAAAGTTAGTGTATGCAAAAAAAATAGTTTCAAAACCCAAAGTTGATAAACGAATTGCCGCGGGTGGAAGTCGGACAGGGCAGCTATTATTATTTATATATGTTTTACACATAAAAACTTCTTACTATTAAGAGGGTTGCCAAAAGCAAAGTATAACAATATAAACATGTGTAACAATAAATTAACTTTTCGTAATAACAATTAACAAGTGTAAAAAAATAAACATTAAATTAACTAAAACTTGAAATCATGATTATACAATAATGATTGATAACAATCATCTAGATATATTATAATTCTTATAAAATTAATCAGTCACTTTCGCTGTCTGCACTGGAATCACTGCTATCATTAGACACATGTATGATTAACTCGTCAACAATTACATCTAGAACTTTTTCACGTTCATACCATTCTCTAATCTTTCTTTCAGTACTTGCAATACATCTACTCCAGATTTCAGGTGAACACTGCTGTAATGCTTCGGCCCACATTGCAATAACTTCATGATCCCCATAACCATCTCTACCAATGTGGTCATTGTAATATTTTTTTGCATGAGCCCATATTAGCTCAATAGCGTTGAACTGGCAGTGGTATGGTGGTAACCGCAAAACTTCATGCCCGTGACTTCGTATTAAATCGTCCACTTCATAACATTTTTCTTTTCTCTGCGATTTGGCTAAATTCAGTAACTCTAATCTAAATGAAATTGGATCATGAGGAACATTATTGTTATTTAGCCAATCTATAATTTGTCTTTTTGTCCATGAAGACGAAGGTTGCTTTTCAACGAGGGCAGAATGATATGGAGCATTGTCCATAACTATGAGAGATGGTTCTTGTAAATTA
This sequence comes from Agrypnus murinus, assembly GCA_929113105.1. Lineage (NCBI taxonomy): Eukaryota > Metazoa > Arthropoda > Insecta > Coleoptera > Elateridae > Agrypnus > Agrypnus murinus. The sequence continues at coordinate 198,404,954 of OV816025.1, forward strand.
TTAAGCAACTTGTCAAGAAGCCATTTTTTAAACATTTCGGAATTCATCTCTCCGTGAGAGTCTTCTTTCAAAGATTTTGTTGCAAATAACAGAGATGCATCTTTAATAAATCCTGTTGTACACCCAGCATGAACAACAATAAAGCGCTTTCCTTCATAACCTTCAGGTTTCTTAATACTTCGTAGGTTTGGGTCTTGCCATGATTTACCTGGATTTACTTTGGAATAGATCCAAGTTTCATCCATATAAACTACTTGCATTGGTGACGATGAGTTTAGGTTTGCCATATAAAGTTTAAAAAACTGAATACGCATACTGGCAATATTCGACTTTTCGACTAATGCTCTACGATTGTTGTCTTTGATAAATTTAAACCCAATATCATGTAGAACAGTGTTTAAACTACTTCTGCTTATTGGAATATGGTATTCTTGAAGTTCACTATTTAAAGAATTGAGAGTAACATGTTTTTCTGAAACAATACAAAATACAGACTTGATGAAATCAAAAAATATCATACTACGCCTTACTTTCACTATACATCTTATATACAGTTTCTCTGACGATCATTTTAGAAGAATCTGATAGGTCTGCAGTTTTTAACTTCTTGCGTTGTCTTTTTTTTGCCAGGACTAGACAAAACTGGTTGGTTTCTACTACGGGTCTTGACCCTTCTAACAGTTGAAACACTAATTCCTAAAGCCTCGCAATAAACAACCAAGTGTACAATAAGATCATAAATAATTAAAGTGTCTTACCTCTTGTACGCAAGATAAAGGAAGTAAATGTCCACCGTGTTCTTTTTCCCTCTCAAAGTAGTTCAATACATTCAGCAATAACTGCTGAGACTGCGAATGCAGTGTTTTCCCTCGTACTGACATAATATTAATATTATGTAGATAAAATCGCGATTTTTCGTTCTAAGAAGAACTGTTGCTTATTATTATTGAAATACTGAATCACTCTTCAAACCATTTAAATAAAAAATAACTTTAGCAAATGTCACCTGTCAATCAAATTTACAAGTATCAGGATACCTGTGACATGTTTTACAATAGAGTCAGATGTTTATGAACGCATACAGCATTGCCTATAATTTTGGCATTTTCTTCCGGAAATCTGTGAAATATCTTGAAGAATCCCTAAAATTGATCTACTTTATCTGTAGTGACGACATTAAATTCTTCCACAATAATTTTGCCAATATATGTAGTTATTTTTATTATTTTATGGCAATCTGGCAACATCTTAATTTGATCTAGGAATTTATTTGAATAAGGTTGGCCACTCCGTGTTCTACAGAGCTAGTCAAATCAACTTCCAACCACCCAGAGAGGTGCTAATGTATTGCTATCCTCGTCATACTCGTAAATAACGACAGTAAAGCATAACAAAAAGCTTTCTGTGATAACTTCGTGTAAAGATGAGCAGCGCTCATCTTTCGTTGGACGGATAGTAGATATTGTATACAAAGAAACTGTTCATCAAGAAAATCATTCTTTAATAAGTAATTGAGACAAAAATACTAATAAACTATATGGACATTTCTTTATTAAATATACACTAATACTACACATTACAAAATGAAATCACAGAAATGAAGTTTTATAATAACAAGAGTTTTAAAGGTAAATAATAAAAGAAAAATTAAAAGTACCAAACATAATTATAGTTTTCAAATTATTTCATTTTATAATGAACTGCAAAATATAATCAAGTACATTCTTATCTTAATAGATAAAATGTAATTATTTGAGCCTTGAGTATGTTTGTAAGCTTATCCCACACTAAATTATTGTGTTTGGATTACAACAAAAAAAATTAATGATACCAAGTTTTTCTTCGATTTAATTATGTAAAGAATGTAAATTGTATAAAGTGGGAAAAATAAAAAAATATCTTAAAAAATTGACTGTTACTATAAAATTACTTTTCATTTATTTGGTGTGACTTTTACATTTTACAATTAATGACTGTTACTATAAAAACTACTTTTTATTTGTTTGATGTGACTTCCTCTTCTGGAAAGTCGGCTCTCAGGTGTCGACTAAAATCGTACGTAATTAGCTTTGGTGCAAGAAAACCACCAAAGTTCTTTCTTCCTTTATGATAAATACCAGCACCAGCAAGTGGCACAGGTAACAACGATTTAACTTCTTGGGCATCTAAGAATGGTACTGTACTTTGTGCAGCATCGCGGTCTATGTCCGAGTTGACAAAATCTATATACTGGTCAGGTTTGGAATCTGGTACAGATGGGGATGGTGACCTGATTGGTATGTCAGGATTTTTGAGGTGAAGCTGTTTCCTAAAAATAAAAAACAAGTTTATTAAAGATTTGATAATATAGAATTTACCCTAAAATAGAATTTTAGCTAGCAGATTCATTAAAATGTTATTTGTGAATAATACGGTGGATTTATCTATCTATCTAGCCTAGTTGAAGCTTTCGGTGATTTTGTCATGCATGTGATGATTAATTGTTTTTTTTTTTGTATTTTTTTTCTTTACTTACAACCGCTTTGGGGGATTAATTCCTTTTGTACTAAAATGAAATGATAAAAGGTTTTAACAAATAATTTGAAATACTGATTTAATATTTCTTCGATTCGGTTAAAGAATAAGAGCTCTAACCTTGGGTTCCTCAAAGACACATCTGTGTTGCTGTTATCTTTCCATAAGCTTCTCTCTAAGGGTTCTAGTAGTTGGCCACTTTCGAAATCAAACGGTGTGATGTAGATTTCGAAATTGAGATGTGAACCAATCCTTTTGAAACGTACACCTGTAAAAAGTAATATTGGGTAAATTGATTTGTATATTAATAGGTATACGTTATTAAGACTTTGTAAGTTAGGTAACTTTCAAAAGATTTTTTTATAGTCAATTACAGGTTTATACAATTTTACGTTCAATTATTATTATGTTATGTAGGTACCAAAACACCAAAAGCATTTTAGCTCAGCAGTATATATTTTTGTTTGGAATCTGTCTAATGTCAATTAGAAGTTTAAAATTCAAAAATAGGAATGTTAAGTTCAAAAATATTCTATTAATGATTTTAGATAATCTAATCTATTTATTACATTGGTCTTTAATGAATATTGTAACATAACCTCCAACATTACAATTTTAACATTGTGTTTATATTCGGTGTTTTCAAACAAACTGTAAAGTCTTCAACGTTCTAAGAAAATTGAAAATAGTTCAATTTGTATGAAAGAAAATGATTATTTACCTGTTACTAAATGATTTTCGTCAGTATAAAGATCATCCAAATCAATACTTCGATGCTCCCAACTTAAAGTATGATAATCTTGTCCATTAAAGATATTTCTGTCAGTTGTAGTATAGTTTTCAACTGGAACCCATCTTACGGTTGACACGTCAATGTTACCACGAGGTAATAGTCTACCTTCTTGTATCTGCAGGTGTACGATTCTATTCGTTTTAACAAATCTCAATCCAGTTACCACACTGTAAAAGGAATTACAAGTAAAATCTTGAATTAATTCAAAAGCATATTATTACCGATTATTTGCAATATCGGCTAGGACAGATCTCATGTTGAAGTACCTATCTGAATAAGGACCTTGTTCATCGCACAAACAGAAGCAATAAGAACAATGCCAGAACAGCCAACGCCACCAACTATCCACTTTAATTGTCCCTTTTTGACATCCTTGCTTCCTACCCAAGACATGTCCATTTTCATATTCAACATATTCATAACGACGATTACTAAATGGATCCTATTATTAAATATTTTCATTAGTAACAATATTCAATCATATATTTTCCAAGTTGCATACCGCTGGGCAAACCCACATGTCTGAATCGAAGTATTGACAATTGATAATTTTACCATTGCATCTTCTTTGTTGCCGGCAGTAAAGATTCTTGAAACAATTATGACTCTTGGTGTATGTATATTCTGAGCAGGTTTCACGGCATGATCCATCAGGATTTAAATCGACCTCATTTTGGATGTATCCTTGCAGGAGTTGGGTTATTTCTATGTAAGTTTCATCTGTAATTAAAAGAAGTAAAGTCGGGTGTGTTCTACAAAGTTAGGTTTATGGTAAATACCTTTAGTGTGTTTCTTTGGATCACACATCCATAATTCTCGAGATGCTGGTTCCATGGCTTTTTTCACTGATTCAATTGCTGTGTTAGTTCTATCTTGATATCTGTCACGCATTGTTTGGGCTTCTTTGGTAAAGTTACCTAAGATAGAAATGTTAAGTATTTGAAGATTCTTATAGTTATGGTATGACCAAACTCACCTTTGTTGTACAATTTCAACAGCATATAAGAAAACTGCATCATCATGTACCCTTTCAATTCTGTTAGCGCAATACTGTTGTACAAATTGTAAAGGACTTGCTGTGGGGACTGGCTTGTACTGCACGACATGTCCCCTTCAACTTCCTGAAACAATTAGAAAATTTCCATTGGTACTTGTACCACAAGCTCAAATAAAATCCAGAAACTTAATAAACCTTGCAAGTTTTACCTTCAGTGATTCTTGGAATAATCTTTCCTTAGTAATAAATTCTGTGATACGATCTTCAGCTTGTACCACAGATGATTTGCCATCATTTAAGATAGTTTCAGTTAAATCAATCCATGCTTGTTTTGGTGATGGTACTCTACCAGGAGCTGTTTGTAATTTTTGGAAGCGCCTGAAACTTTCATACAAGGCATATATACCTCTTAATTCGGAATATGCTCTTGCCCATATCCATACACTTTCTAGCGATTCTAAACCGTGGTTGATATCTTCAGGAAAATCCTTCAAAAAACGTTTTTTAAGATTTCTATGAGTTTATTGTACAAGGTAGAAAAATTTATAAAACAATTTTAATACCTTGTACAGTTGATCTCCAAAAATCTCAAATTCTCTTATCAGTTGCACTTCGGCATAATTGTCTTGTTTATCAAATCTTATCAGATTATCTTGTTGATCCAAGATTTGATTCCATAGTTTTTCTTCTAACGTAAGGAAGTCCTTTCGGATCTTATCAATTTTACTAAGTTGTGGTACAGATGATGCAGAGACCAAGAGGTGAGATATAAAGAGTTTAAGTATAAGAATGCATAGAATTGATTTTGAGTGTTCCATTTCTTTTCACTGTAATGTACTTCCTTATAATTCTACATTCGATTGTTTTTTTTTTGTTATTCCACTATTGCACTCTGTAATAATATATTAATAAAAGAATGTTAATTGTTCTTGGCGAGAAGAAGGTCTTGATTAAAAATAGTTTACATTATATAGTATGAATAATACCTGAAGCCCCCCCCCCTCTTTCCTTTATGTGTACATTAATAAAATAAATATAAACTTCTAGCTACGTGTGCAAAATCAAATAACAAAAGAATGCAGCTATATAGGCAAAGTTTACTGTTGTATAAAACATTGGATTGAATGAGCGAGTTCAAGGTTGAATAGACTTTTGCCTTGCGAAGCAAAAATTTAATCACGGCAGAAATATTTTCTTTGTTATTACCTGCGTTCTGCCTATGTCTCATTAGCGTTATCGATTGAGATTTTCAGAAATTCATCTACGTAAATGGTCATTGGTTAAAATGCGTTTAGGTAGGTACAAAGAGCGACAAGTAAAAATAACGGGTCAGCTTGGAAGTTTTTGTTTGGTATTCAAAGGTTTCTCCTTTGACTCATCAGCTCGATTTCTTTTCAGGTGAATAAAAATAAATATAAAGGCGGTCGAACTCGTTTCTTTCACTCATTTTAAGCAACATAATTTCTTAATTTTCAAAGAATATTAGTTGTGTAGATGAAGTTATGGAAACATAAATGAGTAAAAAAAACAGTTGAATGTATCATCGCGTTTTTAACTCCTATTAATGATGATTATGATGTGATTTGTTACGTAAACTTAATAATAAAAAGAGTTACGAGGTTTAGTTCAGTTTATTTGTTGTGCAGCGGTAGTAGAGCGATAAACAAAAGAAAATCGCATTCTTTTTGTATATTACATAGAATGCAGTAGTTAAAATAAGAATAAAGTAGAGAATTACTGAAGTTAAATACTTTTGACGTAATGACATCGTACTTTTTTAAATTGAGTAAAGCTAATGAGAAATAGGAAGTTTAAGATTACAAAGAATCAGAATAAGTTATGATATAAGATACGTACCTCTAACATAGCAACAATAACAAACTAATGACCAGGTATAAATTTAGATTGTATTACCGTTATTTTCACAGTCATGTTTTAGTAGTAGATGTGTCATAAACAGAAAATATGATAAGATTTGCCCCATGAAAGAAATTTTAATGGCATTTCTATATCCGACGATATCTCAAATTTAATACTTGGAAGGTTTGTTTTTTATCACGCAGATTCTATTATCTTTGGCATGCTGCTGATTCTTATTCCTTTTCCTGATAAAGATTATTTTGGAATATTGCAGAGATATCCCTCATAATTCTGTAATTGAATTGTAAAGGTCGTTTGAGGTTTTAAGTACATAAGACACTTCCACATAGAAATTAAAAAAATAAAATTCATCGCTAAATACAAATAAGAACGAAGGGAAGCAAAGAACTAAAAACGCATATGGAAATATTCACAATTAATATTTATTGATTGTTGAGATTTGTAAATTGAAGGTTTTAAGTATAGTGATGCACCGAAGCAGCTTTTGACCGAATATTCTGCCGAAGCACAAAAGAAATTTGAGTTTTGATTAGTTTTATTGAATACAAAATTGCCACAAAAAGAAAACATTGGTGCCCGAAAAATACGTTTCATATAATTTTGCTATAATAAAACAATACAAACTATAACTAAACAAAATTAATCAAAGTAAACATTATTATAAAATTATTATTACAAAAAAAGATGTCAAAAACTTAATTAAAAAACGCTTATTAATAAACTACAACGTAATATAATATAATTAAAAAAACATTTCAGTATTTAAAATTCAATTTAAGAAGATTGTGATAGATAACAAGTAGGTTTTGGCTTTCCGGGAGCAATCTAAGTCGAGCACGTGATCGCCGCGTGATTCGCGATGCATTTTGCTTTTTCACCCTCGTGATTTCTTTGGCCCAGATTCTTCAATTTATTGTTGAACTTCTAGTCGAAACAACATATGTACGCTCCCTTTGCATCATCGTCTAGACAGGACTTGAAAATAAATGCTTGAAATGGTAAGAATTAAATAAACGCTGATAGATATTTTAAAAATTTAGAATTTGTTTTGATTAAACGCTAAATAATGAGTTTTTCAGTTAAAATGCACTCAATAAGTCAGATTGCGACAGAAAAAAATAAAATCCGCTTCGGCCGGCCGAATACCAAATATTTCATGCTGCTTCAGCCAAAACCGAATCTGTTTAAAAATTGGCCGAATACCGAAGCAAAACCGAAGCTTCGGTGCATCTCTAGTTTAAATCAGTGGATCTTAATCTTTTCGGAATTGTGAAATACTTTGGTTGCAAATATTCTCCACAGCATACTAAAACCACGAACGTATTTACGTATAGTGAATTTAGCTGCAGAATTTACAATTGAACACGCAAGCCTCAATTGGAACCAACTCTTCAAACAACCTTATACTACTATAAATTTCGATCGCAGAACAGCAATAGAGAGCAACGTCAAAAATTAATGGGTGAGGGGTCGATCTTGTAGCACTGCAGTCAACTGAATATTATTATATGGCATGAGGTTTATAGAACAATGTGTTATACAATTGTGTGGATAAAAAATGCAGAAGCGTGAAGCAAGACTTCCGCGTTTATTTAAGAAACTGAAATAATAGCGATAATAACTTCTGCAGAAATCTAGCGAAAGATGTCGGCATCGAGAACTTCCTAAACCTTTACATACTATTTTTTCTTTTTTCAGAATACCCACTTCAAAATTGTAATTGCTTCGAGACCATAAACGTTTTACGCTATATATTCCGTTTTTACGGATATTTCGTAGGGCTGGCTGCCTTATACCGGATATGAAGCCTACTATTTAGTCTATGCCATGCGGCCTGCTTAAGCTACAGATGTCTGTTTTTCATAAAGTTTTATGTAGATGTGATATTTAAAGATTTTGTTCTCAAAAGACAATTTGACACGAAATGATTTTCCCGTTAGCAATTAGTACAGTAAGAAAGCGTTTATCAATTGAAGAACAAAATACATGTCTTAAACGCAATTTGCTTTGGAAAAATCCTAAAAATTGTTTACTGTTTGGAAACTATAGTATTTCTTATCGAATGTGTGGGATCGATTACTTTTAAGACTACATTTTTCCCAGGATCGTAAGTACTTCCAAATTCAAAACAAATTAGAATGGCAAGCATTAACATTTTACAATTGCTGCTAAAACAATTAGTATGTCATGTCAAAATATAATTATTATTGCGGTTGTATAAGCATTTTCTTAGAATATAATTGAAAAAAAGGCTTCTTTCCAAGGACCTAGCTCAAAGTAATGACTATAATATGTAACGCAAGTTATTTCTAAGAAGAATTGGAATTCTAATTTGAATATACATAAGTACAAATAACAACAACCAATCGAGTACCAGCATTTATCTGTACTAGCTCAATTTATAGATTCTCACAGAATTGCAATAATTATTGGAGTGGATTTAATTATTGCATTATTCATCACCGTTTTATTATTATTATTAAATGGATCATTAAAGGTTACAACGTAGGTCCAAGGCTAAACTGTCTAAATTAACTTTTTTCTCTATATTAAGGTTACATTTAGTTCTCTGAATGTCATTTATTACTTCAAGAACATAAAATTGCTTTTCCAGTACCCAGAAAACAGGAAATCGAGCGATTTCTTGTATTATTCATGCTTTTTCAGAGGATTTGCGTTGATGAATTGATAAATAATTTTGTTTTGATAATGCTATAGGTTTGATAACTTGCCTAATTTCTTGGAAGTCTGAAATCTGTGTTTGTTATTATTATCTGATATTTTCAGTAAAAAAAGTTTAAATGGTAAAAAATACTGTTGGGATGTTGAGATTCCAAGGTCTTCGACGTTTTTTGTTTTTGAACAATGTTGTTGAGGACGCTATGTTTATTGTTATTGCTAAATCTAGTTTGCATTACAATTGCAATCTTTAATAATATTAGTGCTGCGCATTTTTTATTCAAGCCCGCCCATTCATTTTTTTTGGAAACTTGTTGAGAAGAAATTTCCATGATTTATACCCATATATGGACATAGTGAAAGTAAATCACCCTATGCATGCATGAATAAATTATACTCATTAGAATACTTTATTACAACATATCTTCAGTGAACAAAACAAATAAGCCCTTACGAAACAAACGGAAACAATTTCCGTATTTTACTCTTATTCTTTATCAGTGTGACATTTAATTGTAGGTATTATTAAAATACCCTATCTGCCTATATTTCAGTATAATAAAAAACAAATGAAATACATTTCACAACTAATAAACCTTTATAAAACAAATGAACAAAGACTTTTTCACCTTAATCCCTCAACTGTTTATCAAGTCTTTACCCTATCTGCATGTATTTCAGTATAATCATAAAAACGTGAAACACGTTTTAAAATTAATAAACCTTCACAAAACAACCGAACAAAGACTTTTGCATCACTGATCCCTTAACTGTTCATTTGTTTTTTATTAACATGATTCTTATTTTTATCAACAAACCCTTTTCGGTGTATCTAAAAAAACAAAAACAAATGTAATGCACTTCGCACTTGTTTAAAATCCCGCTCGCACCTTTAATTAAGTAAAAGAAACTTCATTTACATGGCTGACTGCCTTTTTTTTACTGGTGCCAGGTTTTATTCAAACACACCACTACTCTTGTTATTAGTGTACCTAATAACGCTAATAGTAATAATACGGAATGTGGAACGCACACTTGCTGTTTCAAAGGTCTTCAGACCACTAGAACAAGTACGACAAACGGAAAAGGAAGATTAACTTGGCACTTGCGCACCGACATTTTCATAAAATAAATGAGCGTAATAAACGCTACCGTATGGTAGGGGCCTATAGTAGACTGCGTGACCGCTACGTTATGACTACGTCATAATAAGGTCCAAAGAAAGCTGTTATTATTATTGAGTTGTAAATAAATGAATGTTATTTTTGTTGCAAACTAATAAAATTGCCAATTGATTGGTTTTAATAGAGATGGGAGTTATTATTATTTTTTGTTATTCCTTTTTCTGTATGACCTACTTGTTATTTTGAAGCCGTTAAAAAATCATTTCAGGTTTTAATTGCAAATAAATTTTTTATGTCTTAAAATTACGCTTGATGTATTTTTCCCATATAATACGGTACTTGCGATTTATTTTAAGTATTTTATCATTAAGCTGATTGATAAAGTTTGTATTTTGGAAGAAGCATCTCGAGTAAGAGATACGTAGCATTCTGTAAATTGCTGTAAGGTTCTTTTGTAAATGGTTAGTTACTGCAGGATTGTTGCATTTAAAAATATGCTACCGTCAGATTGTCAGAAGCGTTCATTGCAGAATGGGGGAGATTGGGGATTGAGATGCATAAATCAATGTGTTAATAGTTGACAATCATATATAAAAAACACCTATGCTAATATAAAAATCGTAGTTTGCTATTGCTATCGGCCAAATACGAAGGAACAGAAATGCAACTGGATAAAAATATCGGATATTTTACGTTACCATGGTAACGCCAATTTTCGTTTAAATGAGAAAAGTTAGCAGTAATCCTAACAGAGGAAGTAGAATAAAGTGATATGAACTTTCTTCTCAGTGGCACACACAGAAACAAAACAAAGGCCTTGCTAATAGCACAATACAATGATGCGCTAGCGGATTTTTTTTAAATGCAGCCTTCGCCCATATCATAAAAAGTCTTTTTCACTTGATATTCCTGCTGAGGTAACGACTTTCTATCTTTTAAACCGATCTAAGTGACTTCTACAGTAGAAGCAGGTACACCTTTCAGATTCTTTAGATATGTGTTAATACACGATCGCATAAAGGCTGATTCTCACTATACGGCAGGCTACCAACAGTCACCGGACTGACAAAACATCGTACTGTACATTTTATATGAAGGTATTCACAACAACCATCACAGACACGGACCGTCGCGACCATATAAAATGTACAGTACAATGTTTTGTCGGTCCGGTGACTATTGGTAGCCTGCCGTTTAGTGAGAATCAGCCTTAAAACGAACGAAAATTTGTTTAGGTCGGTAGACAGATTTGAAATCTCTCCATTGTTAACTATCACCTACCACTTTAGGGCATTTCTTTCACATTTTTAAATCACAAAAAAGTACCAAACCAATCGGGATCTGCAGTCAACTATTTTATCTAGGCTATTGATAGAATTCTACAAATATCAAAGTCGCGAAATTGGACGTCGAAGAATCACACTCAACTTTGCTGAGGCTAATCAAATAAAACAAAATATTTTCATCCCTTCCATTCGATCATCTAAGGATTTATCATCATTGAATGTCATATTTGTGAGACCAAGATGACATCACAAATAGTCATGAATTATTTCATCCTCTTAGCTGCCACATCGCGTAATCATTTCAATTTTTCTGTTTAATCGATTCACTTCAATCCCATTTTCATTCCCATTAAAAAACCTGCTGACAACCGAGCGAAAACTCGGAAGAAATTGAAAATACTGGATTTCTATATCTACAAACTGATATCCTGATTGGTCCATAATAATAGAAAGTCCAAAAAAAGGAAACGCAACAAGATGTAAAAATCTTATTATGCCCTTTATTCAATTACTGGTTTTAGTATTCTTTTATTTAATGATTTGTGCGGTGTGTACAAACAATTCGTGGTATGGCATAATTGAATTTTTTTGCAATTTGTAATAGCTTCCAACTTGATCGATTGAACGGTCCTCCATTTTCTGATCTATGTATCTTGGAAATGGTTAGATCTATATCAAGCTATTGTTTCGACGGTTGTCCTAGGAATATCCAATTCAAACTTTACACTACTATTCTATAAGCACACTATCTCTTTCTCTTCCAAGATCTTTTATCAAATAATTTCTAGGTTTGGTCACCCCCTTCCAATTTTTGGGTATCTCAGGTTATCCAGATTTTCACATGTTGCAACCTCTGGCGGCCAAATAGAAACTCTTAAAAAAGTCGATTTCGGTATTTTCAAAAGCAAGCACTCTTATTCGTTCACTCTTAATTGTGTACTCCTGTTTACTGTTTGTATATTTCTGTTGCGTTTAATCACATCTAGTTAAATGGACATGCTGAACAGACTAAACTAGTCAAATGCCAAAGTATCATTAATTTGTTTAATTATTGCTTGATTTCACTTAACACATCCATTTTTAATCCTTATTGTTTAATATTTAAAATTAAGAATAATAATTGTAATATGAATTCGACCATTAGGTCAAGGGTATAATTTTCCAGGTACCAACTCGGTCCTCTGCGTAGGAGGGGTTGGCGTTGTAAGAGCGCCCTCAAGGGTGTCATTTTTAGCAGTACGAAAAACAATCTCTTCAAGTAAAGTTCAACTAAAATTCAAGTAAAGCGCCTTTCAATTTTGAGTACCTATTTAGTGTAGTGTTGTTTTCTTTATCAATTAATTTACATATTTGTGGACTGTGTACCTATTTGTATATAAAATTAGTGTTTTGTTAATAAACGTATAAAATGTACGTTATGATATTATTTGTTTTAATTAACCATCAATCAAGAGAGAAGAAAATCCAGCGTAAAATTCTACACTTATTATGAGTGAAAAATAAAGTTTACACGAAACTTTTTATGCTTATTTGATCTTACAAGCCATTCCCTAAATTTAATGTACTAAAAAAATTAAGAAATGCATCAAGAACAACTAAACAATGTTGTGTCATATAAAGAATTATAATTTTACTGCTTTTCTTTTACGATAAAGAAATGAAATGGAATAAATGTTCAATCAGATCAGAGAATTTCACATAAAATTCTAGTTTGAAATGGAATCGATTTTTATAACCACTTGCATTAATCATTAGCATTGTTAAGATATCGAATGAACAAGAAGATGTGTGATCAAGTAACCTTTGAAATATTGTTTGTCTTTCTCTCTCAAGGTAAACTTGGATTTGTGAAGCTACTGTATTACTTACAAATCCTAAGTTGCATGACCACTTGCTTTCTACTTGTCATATGCAAGAATTAAATATTAAGTACATTCTTTGATTCATTTATCGTGGTTCAATTTTGGCTCTAAATTACCGACATTAAAATAGGGAAATATAAGTTAGTAGGTTAAGAATGTCGTAAATGTTATAAGTAAAAAATTCTTTCATAGTTCACAAGAATCTTCACTTTCTAAAAACAAAAAGTAATTTAAATATCTACTTGGTTTGTATATTACAGATGGTTTCCTGGATTAATTCCTATAAAATTTTCTGTATTTTCAATGTGTTTGCTTTTGTTTTTAAGTTGCTTAAAATTATTTGCAGTACTAAATTTTATCCTAACGTCACAAAACATATGAAATTTACAATTTACCCACAGAACTTTGTACAAAATTATACCATTGTCGATTAAATAATTATTATTGTCTGAGCAATTTATATTTTAGTTCGCAATATTTCTTCTGATCGTACATAGGTCTCAAAATTACCCAGTAATTTCTTAGAAGACTAATTTTTAGCTCTTCAAAAATAAATAGGTAAATAATAGGTTATCGTGAAAAATTTACATGAAGGGAAATCTATAGTATTTGATTATCTTATAATTATCATGGGTAATTGTTATTTTATTATCCAAACATCTACGTAAGCACTTAAGGTACTTAATTAGGGTAATAATAAGCTAAGGAAAATAACTGTAAATGTATAAGTACATAAATGAAATTTGCAGAACAGAGAATTATAAAAAAATGCACATTAACTACTTATTTAAAATTACTGGATTTATTGTAGTATTGAAATCTGATGATTAATCAAAATGGCATTGTTGAGAATATTCAATTTGGATGATGAATAAATAGTTTAATAAGTATTTAGTTGTAAAATTTTAAGCACATGAATATCCACATGCACATATTTGTCATATTTGTGCTCCCAAGTACTTTAATGCGACAAGTGATTTCAACTAATTATTGCCACACCACTTGCACTCGACCAGACCCGCTAATAAATTTTGAAGGAATGCGCAAAGATATAAGTATGACAGATCAGTTTCGCCAGTATATAGTTTGCCAGGATGGATTTTTTTCTCTTATGGGCACCGCAATGCCTTCTACTCGGTCGAATCAGGGATTTTATTGAACATTCTGAAACCAAGTTTGGCCGATCGGATTCAAAAATATCTTGCAGAGCCCATATTAACCCGGCCATGTGAACCACCAAGATAAACAAATTGTTGATGAATAGTTGCCGTCCCTCGAACCTATGCAATAATTGCCTGTGTAATATTTTAATTGTTGTGATAATTGCATAAATTTCAATTAATAGTATTACTTTAATTAAATACAAATATAAATAAACAAATTAAATTTTGAAAGATAAACTGGGTTGATTGAATTATCGAATTACCATTTGTGACATTGTTAAAACATTCCCTAGAAAAGACAAATAGTAACTAAAGGTCTAAAAATACAATTAATTATTATGGGAATAATACAGTTGTGTATATTCTTTTGTTTTGGCCAGCATGTCATAAAAAAAGCTTATTGTTTTATAGTGGTAACTGATAATTTGCAAGTTATTTTTCGATTAGTTTTTACTCAACAAATTAAATTTGAAAGAATTTCACTCTTGGTGTTGATAGGCCAGTGTTTTTGAAAAGTTTCGTTTAGGGCATCCTAGAAGTGGGTTCGTTTTTGCATTATGACCGTACTTCAAGTTACACTATATAACAAGCACAGTATTGATTTGTTTCTATTTTGACGATTAATCTATAAGATGCATGGTGTACATATACTTTTTAGCTATCCATAAAGCCTAAGAAAGTTTTTAGACCTTGTTTCTGAACTGACTCAAGAAGAGTAGGATTTTGTTTTAAGAATTTGTTATATTAAATGCATAAAGGATAAGACAAATTTAATATGACAAAAAATTAGATTAAATCTTATACTCTTACAGATTTTGACCTCCTGAGCACTATTTAAATCATCCTTGAACAGCTTGATAGATTGTTTGACCTCCCATGGTCATCAAAGGTCAATTACATTAAAATATAAAATTTCATAGAATTGCCTTAAATCTTGCTGACTTATAGAACTTAGTCTCCTCAACAATGTATACATTACCCTCAAAGTGATCCGATCGATTGTTTGGCCTCCGCAGTTCATCACAAAACAAGTACCTATACTATAAGTTCTACAGTCAGCAGAAAGTTTGAAATAATTCTATGAAATCTTATATTTTTAGTACTAATTAATGATTAAAAATGGGAAATGCCTTATTCTATTACTTTAAAAGATATTTTGAAGAGTAATAAGGTATAGCATATACACTATAGGAATGTGAGAGATAAGACTGTAAAATGAAAGTCTCCATAGGTAATTCTTATTCACACTTCTTATCTGTGTATTACTGCAGTAAAGACAGAAATTAAAAAGAAACGTATAAGTCGGTACAGATGTGCAGCACCGACCGGCATACAGCACCGACCAAAATTCATTCTGGCTTCAACTATGCTATAACAATGTCGAACAATGTTATAGCATAACAGCATTGTTATAGTAATTTGTTTGTTCAAATAAAAGTGCTAACATCGGATAGGAAAAGCCATAATTAATTTTGGTAAGAGTTCCATAAGTTTTCTGTTGATCTCGTTTGTCGGTACATCATTTGCTATCATGTGAAAAAAATTGCAACAACTTAATCTGATTCACACGGCAAATTGTTTCGCCTCTCAAGTGTTGCGACACTTGGGTAGTATCGAGATCCCATTACTAATACATACCATAGGTACCTAGGATTTATCACATATGAATATGGGCTTCAATAATTTAGTTCCTCCAAATTATATTAAAGTGAACTTCTGAGGGCTACCATTCCTTTTCAATGAACTTCATACAGTTGTAAGTAAATCTTGATTCCTTATAGATACAATAAGTATATGTATTAATGGTGTTATTGCTTTTTCATGTATTCCATTTTTTGGTAATTTGGCAACTAAAAACAACATTCTTTGACAATGTGTTTTTTTTTTAGAGAAAGTTGTATTAGTTGATTTCAAAAATTACAAAAAGGTCTTTAGAAATCCCAAATATAGTATGCTGTTGTACAGACTTTATAATAGTCAAATCTTAAATATGTCATTGATTATTATCTTAAAATTCTTGTTTTAATCTTTCCTCCTCCCACAGATTGTTTTCTGCATTATTACCCATATTATCTGCATTATTAGCCATAAAATTTAAAAATGAACACTCATTAATGAGCAAAGGACAAAGGCCATATAATAATATAAATATGCTAAATATAAACACATTGTCATATAAAAAACTTGATAGTAGTAGGTAAATGTTTTAATAATAAATCATGTGACGCCTAAGCCTCAAAGGAAGTTCAACGGCCAACTTTTGTGAAGATTGGACTCTGTATTGACAATGTTGAAAGTAGGTAGCAAAATATCAATCTATAAAAATTTCTAACAAAAGTACACAGTTTCGAGAATATATTTAATAAATAATTTGCTATTTACTAGAGAATGAAAGACTAAAGAATCAAACAGCCAACAGATAATAAGAATATAATTTGTTTACTGTCTCCAGCCTTACTTTGTGGAACTCCATAATCATGAAATATAATATAAATACAAAGATTAGTTAAAGTTTCAAAAGTTTATTAATATCTTAACCTGACAATATTGTTTCGACACTTTGTGTCATTATCAAAGGTAGATCATCTACCTTTGATAATGACACCCGTTTCTCTCGCGGGTATTCCCCGAGATAACTGTACGGTTGATATAACCTTTATCTGGAATCTTTCGTTTATTTACTTTATTTATCGTTACTCTTATCAATCGCTCTTTAAGCAATAATGAAAGAAGTATTAAAAAAATGAAATTATTAATAAATGCATCAAGCTGTATGAATTTTTTATTAGAATTAACAACATAAATGTATTTGAAATACTTGTTTATAGATTTTCAGGTACATGACGATAACGCTTGACATTGAATTTTTCTTGGAATTAGATCCATAGGAAAACTAGCGAAAAATTATATATTTGTTACATACAAGTTTCCGGTTATGTCGTGATAGCAAACAAAGTAATTAGCAAATAAACAGCCGAATTACTTTTGAAATGAGTATAATTTTTTTTATTCCATAGAAGCGATCATGAAACTTATATAATCTATTTATCTTGTCATTTTTACAAAAAGAATTTTTATAATATTGTGCTGGGTTTATAATACTGTCACTCCTAAAGTATCACAATCTGGAAATGAGAAGGTCAGCACCTTTTTCCTTTCTAGCAGTTTAAACAAGCTCAAATTAACGTCGTTAATTACGATCTTGTTATTAGTGAAAACACTTCTAATAGGTAAACTAATGTCTTTTTATTACGATAAAAAGTTAATACCATACCTTTAAACTATTTGCAATTGGACCAAGTATCCCGGTATCTGTAAAACCGGTGTCCGATGGTGCGATAAAAGCGTGCACACGTTCCACCAAACTTCGCACAGAGCCGCTGCCGTGGGAGACGACCGTTTTAGCGAAATCCTCCAGGGTCAACCTTTCGAAATCTTCGTGGTTCATGTAATAATTCAAATAATTCCTATAAAACACGTTTAGACGGGTCATGTAGTCCAAAAGATCGTTCAGACGCAATTCAAGTCTGACCCTATCCGGAAGATAGCGTGTGAAGCCGGATATTGTTTCTATTCCGACTGCATGGATTTCGGAATTCAGCGCTTCCATCTTCTTCTGGATTAGATCCATTTTGCGAAATAGTTTTCTTTCGGTTTTTTCGATGAACGGCGTTGGCGTCTCGGAAAAATCGTAATGGTCGTCCACTATATCCCATGCTTTCGCTAAAGTCACTACAACGTCTTTTCCTACTTTTATGATATCTAACACTTCATCAACACCTATACTAATTGAAGGCGGCGTGTACACGAGCGTAACGACGATAATAAAAAATACGTATTGTAATCGTAACATTTTTTAAATATTAGTACCTACTTCTATATTTAAAATAGGAACTTTTAATGATGAGACCATTTAAATACTTTTGTTTGTAAACACCCACCCATCCGCAAATAGTCTGTACTGCACAGTGTACACTCCAAACACAAAGAACAACGGTCGATCGCAACTAATGAGGGAATGAACCCAAATGATTAACTGGTAGTAGTAGCACTAGCCAGCAGCCAGCCACTAGCACACTCCGCGAGTTCTTTCTAGACTGCATTCCCCTCTCCTACTCAATTTGTCGTTTGTTCATGGCATTGTACCATACTTTTTCATATTTTCGGTACACATACAAAAATGTACCATTATCATGCGGTTTTCAATTTTTGCTATTCTTAAAAAAATTTCCGGTAGAGTTCGCAGAGCTTCCATCCGGATATTTGTGGTAATTGCGTAAAATCATGACATTAAGAGAATATTTCAATATTTCATTACTATTTTTTTGTAAGTTACGTGAAACCAATTGTTACGTAATAAACATTTACTTAATTTAATAGTCGATTAACTTGCTTGATTAAATTAGTTCACTAATACTCGGCGTTTGTTATAATAAGTTGGCGTTTGTTAGTTAATAATAAATTTAGTATAGGACTACTATAGGTAATGGAATTGTATAAAAAAGAAAAAGCATGCTTAATAAACGTTATTTATTATCACTAAACAACATAATGGGCACCACTCACGGTGTCTCCCCGACGACGTCGGCGAAAACGTCGTCGACGACGTCGGGGACAAGGTCGAAATAATGAGGTAATGTTTACATTTACTGTAATTTAATGCATGACTGTGTATAATAAAATTATGAATATCGTATTTCTTTTAAGACATCAAAATGAAAGAAAGTAGTTTTGAGCATAATAAAATGCGTACTGAATTTCTTTAAAGTATTTCGAAATAGCTTATGCAATTAACAAAACTTTTCATAAGCGGAATAATATTGATATCCATCGATAGAATTACAAGTAACCCTTTATTATAAAACGAAAACTCTTTGTTTTTTTATTAATCTCATTCTTAATTTAGTTTAAAAATGGATATAATTAACGCAGGATTTAGGATTCTGAGTTCTGGCGCGCAAATAAGGATTTCCTATAAAGGACTTTTGATAAAATTTGGTAGTGATAATCGTCGGAAAAATATCATGTTTAAAAATGTAATGGTTTCACCGTCGCTTCCTTTTCCGTGTAGTTTTAAAATTTTATGCTGATGGTACATAACCTTATACTATATCTATCTTTTTCGGGTTTACTTGAATTATTTCATTTTTATTACATTTGTTTACAAACAACTGTTTACAACTGTGAAAATAAAACCCTTGTCAACTGTAAATTATTATTAGGCAAAATAAACATATACATCTGGGATTACTAAAAAATATATGCTTTCTTTATTATACTTTTTAAGAAAACATTATGAATTCAATATGCTGTGACACTTTCAAGTGATAAGATGGATTTTTATAAATTATCTTTGAGAAAAAAAATTGCAGTTGGTGTGGCAGTTGCCTTGTGCTTCGAAGAAGAAGAAACTGAAACACCACGAAAAAAAAGAAAATAGGCAAAGAATTGGTTTTTAGATCGCAAACAATATTCACACATGTCCTTGTTAAAAGAATTGCGACAAAATGAGCCGAAGGATTTTTATTATAAGGTTATGTACCATCAGCATAAAATTTTAAAACTACACGGAAAAGGAAGCGACGGTGAAACCATTACATTTTTAAACATGATATTTTTCCGACGATTATCACTACCAAATTTTATCAAAAGTCCTTTATAGGAAATCCTTATTTGCGCGCCAGAACTCAGAATCCTAAATCCTGCGTTAATTATATCCATTTTTAAACTAAATTAAGAATGAGATTAATAAAAAAAACAAAGAGTTTTCGTTTTATAATAAAGGGTTACTTGTAATTCTATCGATGGATATCAATATTATTCCGCTTATGAAAAGTTTTGTTAATTGCATAAGCTATTTCGAAATACTTTAAAGAAATTCAGTACGCATTTTATTATGCTCAAAACTACTTTCTTTCATTTTGATGTCTTAAAAGAAATACGATATTCATAATTTTATTATACACAGTCATGCATTAAATTACAGTAAATGTAAACATTACCTCATTATTTCGACCTTGTCCCCGACGTCGTCGACGACGTTTTCGCCGACGTCGTCGGGGAGACACCGTGTATGTGCTATTTAAGAGCACCATCGTGCTAAAAAGTTGTTAATTGCTCTTATAGGGTCCTACTAGGCAACTTTGTAGAGTTTTATTTGATTTATAATATTTATAATTCGTTTACTTCGCTGTTTGGTATAATTGCGAAATTAGTTCACATTCTTGCAGTTACAGCAAATATAAAATATACTGCTTGATTTACTTGTTTATAAACAAACCGACTATTATTAGTAAATATTATTAAAAATGTACACAGCACATAGTATTCATTTCAAGTAGTATACATACATATTTTTTTGGTTACTTCTGTTTACATTGCCGAGTTTAAAGATTAAAAATTAAATATAACCAGACTGAACTGCTGATAAGAGATTATCTCTTTTCTGTAAATATTCTTGTTTTCCTAACTATAATAAAAGAAAATAACTATAAATCTTTATAGTTGAATGAAAAAATTTAAGTACAATCTTGGAATAATAAAGAGCTTAATTATCAAGTTCATTCTTGCAGATAAAGTACCATTCGTTCTTGAATGTCCTTGATTATTATCATTACAGTAGTAAGAAACCGCAGAATTATGAAAAAATTAAATGATTTGCGAGTAATTGCGTATTTCCGTTAAGAATCCCACAAAATTGGGCAATTTCCTTAAATGAAAGGGTTTCAGTAGCATGACAGCAAAAAGTGACATACTATACTACTACAAAGATTAAAGTTATCACCCACACATACTTTTACCTTCTATCAAAGAGATTTAACTTATTTTTTGGAATATGTATTGAATGGAAGTAGGTCCTAGAACTTTTATTGCATAGCAGTGGATCTTGTTCCTTCATGTCCATTTCCCAACATTACCAATCGATCATTACAGCTATTTTAAACCATACATTTCACATCTGCGAACTCATTCAATGGCAGGCGACACTTATCGAATAGCCTGTCACTTACTGCCAAACAACATAGATACATAGCGATTCCATGAACACCAGTATCGAGCTAGCGATTATTATATCAGTATTTATTTGACTGACTCACTGACTGGCCAGAGGTAAAGAAGTGCGGTTTGAAACCATAACATAATTATATAATATCAACATTCAATCTTGAATCTATTTTCATTTATTAATTCTGCAGGTATTTTAAATTAATAATCTGTTTAGAAAAAATGGCTATTATTTATAATTATTAGTACATTTTATACAACTGAATACTTACAATAATTAATAATGAATATTTTTGAGATACATATCTTTGGTTGTTCTGCAGCATTTAAGGAAGGGCCGCCGCTGTATTGCTGCACACATTTTAAACATTGAACGTTTACCTGAACTTTGTACCTACATTTAGAACCTAATTTCTGTTTATCTCTGGATATCTGAAACTGAAACTTTGTAAACTTTGCAACTTAACACTCGGCAACAAACTCTGCCTCTTAGTCTTGAACATTTCAAATAATGGAGGTAATAAAACTCTGAACTGAGTTCTTTGCTTTGATAGGTTTTGAACTTTGTGGACCGATCAATCGTTCCAAAAACATTGATAAAAATCTGCTATTTTGATATCGGAGAGATCAACGGACAAATTACATATCATTTTGCTCATCTTGATTGTAATGGTATCAAAATACAGATTGTGCATGCGACGGACCAGCAGTGATTAGCACAAGTCTTCCAGTCTGCATATATTGTAGCAGTATGTGACTATGATATATAATAGTGTGTTTACTTTACTAACTTTACACCACTATGTCGTTATATACAGGGTGTGTCACGACGAGTTTTCGTTGCAATTTGAAATTTTGCAGGTTACAGTTTCAGGTTATGTGCTGTTGTTTTAAAATAATTTCAGATTTCCACTACTTCCGGTTATACTGGAAATAGATGTCAACTTCATTTATTTTAAATGAAAGACCCCAATTTTTATTATTGCTAGGTATTCCTAGGGCAATTTTAAAAACTAATTTGTTTTATAAACTATGCCTATAAAATTAACTGATTCTGAGATATTTTTATTTTTTTCAAAAAAAATTACAGCTGTGTTAGAAACAATTACATTTCCAAAGAATATATGCATGTACAGATTTTAAATTTGAGATAATTATTTTTAAAGGTATGCTGCATTAAATGGATTATTAGGAACCTTTAAAAATAATACAGGGTGTTCAAAGAAGAATGTCAGACTTTGTATCCAGAGAATACCGATATCTTGTGATTTTTAAACAGCAACCTACATTTTTTTCAATTTTATTGCATTCTACGTTCAAAATTAGGTGCAGTATGTGTGTACATCCCTATAACTAAATGTCGTAGTGTAAAGTTATTTTGGAAAATGTATTAACTCCCTTAAATTTTATTTTATAAAATCTGGTAGGCTATGAAAATTGGCAGAAATAAATAAAAACAAACGAAATAACTGTTTAATCAAAGTTTAAAATGTTTGAATCAAAAACTACTGTAACACAAAACAAAACACAGTAATAACAAAAACAGTAACAAAACACTAGAGTACATATTCAAACACATCATCATCTCTATTCAATCATTTTTCTGTTATTTTTAAAATGCTCATACATATAGTGCCATCTAGAGCATTGAACACATCTCAAACTCTGCCCATTTTGTCATCTTTAGTGGTAACAGGTGTACTGTACACTTGATCTTTAACATACCAATTCACGTCTCCAACAGCTCGAGTATTATGTGCTGGTGAGTGGTGTGCCATCCATCTGAAACCATGTATTGCCAGCTTTGTATTCCGGGATTGTATTCAAACTTAAATTTATGACGTTCCTTAAGATAGATATAAATCGCTCACTATTAAGGTTTTCTTTATAAAAGTACCAAGCAAACATTCTGTCATTCTTTATAGTACAACATACATTAAAACTCCAAGATTCTTGAAAATGTATTTGTCTAACTACTCGAGGGTTATTCAGACCAAAAATGGCTATTTGTGTACCTAATTCGGTTTTTGCAGCTTGTAGGAATTACTAGGATGTGCAGTAAAGTACGCTGGTGTTATTACTTGTACATTTTCACTATCTACAACAGGTTCTTTTTCGGCTTTGAATGCACCAAAAGATAAGTAGTTTCTTATAAGATTGACTTTTGGTGGGTCTTGGGCATTTCTGGTGGGTTTTCTGCATAAACTCTGCATGTTCTGTCAATTGTCCTATTACATTCACCATAGGTAATAGTTAATCGAAAGAAAACTTCATGGGAAAAACTTTCGATTAAAGTAGCAACAGTCGTGATCTCAATAAAGGTAATAATTAAATTTAGAAAATCTTTGTTATTAAATCCAGATTGCAACATTCGCTAGTATACTCGGTACAAGAGAGTAATAAAGCAATTTACAAGTATTTACCGAGAAAATTTGTGTAGTTCTAATAACAAATCGTAATATTTAAAGGCTCTTTGATACATTATTAATAATATGTGGTTTAAAAGTCATTTCACTATCAAATATCACACTAAGGTCTTTTATGGTATCTACTGATTTTAGATCTATGTTAAAAAAGATTAATAAAATATCAATTAAAAAACTTACCTATATTAGTCTCTGCTACTTTTAAACATCAAAAAGACTGTGAAATTTAGGAAACTTTGGATATCGAGAGAAAACATTACTTACGTTGATATTAGTATATTATTATAAAAGTTAATATAAAACAAGTATAATATACTATTTTTTTTCTACTTTGCATAATTTTTTTTAAAGAAATTTAAATGTTGCATTGCAATCTAGTGATTGATTGTTATATGTGATAACGCTATCAAATGACATTTGATATTGCTAAGGTGAAAATGTGCCAAATTTAACTACATTTATATGTAGTATAAAACAAATGTTACCAATCTTACAAAACAAATAGTTTCCAAAAACGATATATATTATTAAATCGTTTTCAGTATCACAATAAGCATATTGTTAACACAAAGTAGAAAAAGATATATCTTAATGTTTGAAGTGACAAAAAACAGGTCATTTTTAAATTACTGTTTTTTATTTTGAGTTAAGCCTCTTGTCTACTGGGCTAGGACATATCTTAACAGCTGATTGTGAACTCCTTTACATTTCAAAAAAATACTGCAGCTGTTTTGTAGTTAAATTATAGTATAACAATGCAATTATTAAATATTTATCAACATGCACTATTGGTTACGACGCACTAGAATTTTAAATTGTTTACAATATAAATTTTGATTACTACTAATATATCTCTCTCGTCATAAACCAGATTAATATCATTTTTGTGTCGGAACAATAAGTAATTATGAATATAGTGTAGGACTAAACTTGGCATTAAATTAGATTTTATATACTTCTAATTATTTGATGTTGTTTGACGTCACAATTCTTTGAATATTGCAGATTTCAGGTATTAATTATCTAATATTTTTTTTTGTTATAGGTAGCATTTTATGAAATTTTAAATGGGCTGTGGGTAAGGAATGGTTTACAAATCAAAGGCCAAGCTATGACATACATCCAGTGCAATTTTTGTAATTCTATGGTAGATGCCGATCTATATTTATTGCAAATATGTTGTACTAGAATACCAGCGGATGCATTTCTAAATATTGTTATTGATAAGTAAGTAACTATCTAACTATAGTATGATCAAAAAGTCTTTGGATCAGGGTTGCCAGGAAATTAGCAAGCTATCTATGAAATTATTTATTTCTATTATTTTTGACATTTACTTCACAACTTTCAAGTCAATAGATAATAGTCCAAAATGTTTCAAAAGGAACATAAAATTTTTATTATTAAATCATACTACAGTAATGGAAATCGTGGTGAAAATGGTAATTGGGTTTATTCGCCTTGTTTATGTTTAAATGAGTTCTGTGAGAGATTTTCCAACTTTGCCATAATCGAACGTGATTTTTTTCGGCAAGTTCAACGAACTATGGACACATTTGAAGAAACTGGTAATATAAGTGATAGAATTCGATCTGGAAGAAGGGCTAAAAACGAGGATATTATTGATCAGGTAAGGAAACGCATGCAAGAAGAACCTACCTTGTCTTTGCGTACACTGTCGCAAGAAACCAATTTAAGTTATGGGACATGTCAAACTTTACTTTTCTGGATACATTAATACACAAGACATGCGTATGTGGAGCGAGAATAACCCTTATTTTCATCGTGAGGCTCTTTTACATAGACCTAAGGTTGGTGTTTTTGTTGGAATGTCCCGCAGACGAATAATAAGGCCAATATTTTTTCAAGAAACCATAACTGCTGAAAGATATCGAAATCAATTACTAGAGCCTTTCATCAATCAATCGCGCAATGATGAACTTAATAATCAGCACTTTCAACAAGATAATGCCAGACCCCATGTTGCTTGAGAAACTTTAGCACATTTAAGGCAATTTTTGACGAAAGGTTAATATCAGAAGGTCGTTACCCACCTAGGTCTCGTGATTTGAGTCCTTTAGACTATTTCTTGTTCCCACTGCTTAAGGATACGGTCTTTAAAA
This sequence comes from Agrypnus murinus, assembly GCA_929113105.1. Classification (NCBI taxonomy): domain Eukaryota; kingdom Metazoa; phylum Arthropoda; class Insecta; order Coleoptera; family Elateridae; genus Agrypnus; species Agrypnus murinus. The sequence goes on from OV816025.1 coordinate 198,430,807, forward strand.
CTCCAGTTTACACTTTAGAGAAATTACAAGATCGAATTGTTGAATCCTGCCGTTCGATAACTCCTGATCTTTTTTTTTTAGAAAGAAAAGTTTTTAATAACATGGGCCGATGTGTTAACCTGTGTATTCAAGAACAAGGAAGACATTTTCAACATCTTTTATAATTTTGTTTTATTGTAAAAGTTTACCTACCGAAATGTTATTGTTAAAAGTTCTTTTCTTTCCCTTTATGAACCTTTATCGGTTGCATGGCCTAGCGCTATGAGTACTGGTCAAACGGTATTTGTAGTTAAGCAATATTGGCCCGGGTCAGAAGTTGGGTGGGTGACCCCTATAGTGGTACAAAGATCGCAACCGGTGGTGCTTCGGAGGGCACGTTAAGTCGTCGGTCCCGGTTACCAGTGTTATACCGGTAGTCGTTAGGTTATATCAGAGGTGCTAGCGCGACCTGAAGACTCTGACGATCAGGTTTTACCACGGCCATACCGTGTGTATCTATGTATGTATGAACCTGATTTTTTTATTCATTATTAAAGTATTGTTTATTCCTATAGTAAAGTGTTCTTTTTATAAATGTTATTGAGTAATGCTTAAAATAACTGCAAGCACAAGAAATAATAATAGCGTACGTTTACCTAACATTTTCTGTGTATTATTTGGGGTTCTGTTTAACGGTGTCGGCACGTCATATTTTCTTGACACAGTTGGCTGTGTCTCCATTAGCGCTACTCAAGATACATTGACGCTACTGTACAGTTCACAAAAACTACGGGCAATAGAAGTAAATAATTCTATAGATGGTTTTTACATTCCATGGCTATTGCGATCCAAAGACTTTTTGATCATACGATACTTTTACCAATTTTCTTTTGAGAAAATGCTTTTAATTTGAATTATAAATTTAGATTTCACATAAAAGAATGGATGAGTCTAACACCATATCATGCACCACAAAATGCATATTTAGATGGAGAACATGATACTCCCATGTTGGAAAGTTTCCTCACTTTCCTTGCAACACTAGTCAGCATTAGAACAAATCTTGGTATGTTTTTAATATTGCACATTTTACCTCTACTACTAATATTTGGTTTTTAAAATTCAGGTCTCTCAGAAACAGCTTTAAATAGATTAGAAATGATAACACTTTTATGCATGGGTGACAAAACCCATTCTCAATTAATGGAATTAATGCCTGAACGATGTGGAACATCGCAGAGTAGAGATTTTGAATCTCTTTTAGCTGAAGTCGCAGATTATAGAGCACCAGCTTTAGAAGCTACAGGAAATATGCAACAAGGAATGTATGTTCCGAAAGCACAAGTTTGGGAAAGACAATATGATCCAATACATGTGTTGTTAAGAGCGGTACATAGAAAAGAATTTCAAACTTCAATGGACAGATATACTGATTAGTAAGTTTCTTTACTATTATTAAAAAAAGTAGCAAGCAATGTTACTTTATTGTTTTTAGTGCAAGGCATGCAAACAAATTGAAACCAGGTACAAGTCCATGGCCTCCATTCCGACTTCCAGCGGAATGTGGCGAAGCTTATGATGATCCTCGTATGATATTGCAGTCGAGGGTATTTCATGCATCTGCATTTGTAGTATTATATAAGGCTGTTAGAGGACATGTATCTGAACATGTTATGGCTCTTATTGTGTTCCTATTAGAAATGGCTGTTGTCACTTGTGAAACAAATCGTGATGATGAAGTAAATAAAGAGTTAAACTTGTATGATTTGATATAATAAATTTATTTGTAGAGTTCAAAAATGTGTGCAACTACAAATAGTCAATCACAGAGGCTACTTAATGATATGGATTTATCTTCATGGTTCACTACTGATTCTTTAACGGAGAACCTTAGAACTGTTATTGGTAAAGTTGTATTAACTCCTGAGCCAGAGGTTTCACCTATTACGTACAGTTCTGATAGTAAGTTTTTCTATAACAATTTTAAAAGTGAGGTATTAACTAAATTAATTTAAGGTGATATAGAGTGGGAGGGTTCGGAAGCTGATAATGAGATGTCTGATTTATCTTCCGATGCACACAATACTGCATTTATGCTAGAAGCTGATTGGAATACAATTCCACAATCAGAAGATGACGTTATAGTGTTAATGCCTAGAAATACTCAAGAACTCACAACATATCAAGAGCAATTTGCCCTAAGGGGTAATATGGGTCATACAGGTAGCCAAACAGTTCTTGCACTGCCACCTCCAACTAATTTAAATGCTAATGCCAATAATAGTAATAACACATCATTGGCAGTTGCTATTCCGCAAGATATGAGTATGGTTCGAGCAGCAAGTGGTTAGTTTTAATAAAGTTAATTACTTTCGCTTTTGTATTAATTTTTGAAATTACTTTTAGAACCAATATCCATACCAATGGATAGACAGCCAGCATTACCGTCAACAGTACAACATCCAGCTGTTTTGGCGGGCAATGAAGTTGGTCGGCCGTCTCAATTTGCAACATCTAGTAATAACACAAATTCTTACAGTCTTGTTATGCCTTCTACCTCAGGTCATAGAAAAACGTATATTTATAAAAGAAGACCAGTGGAGGTAATTGCAACGAAATTATTATAAAAAGCTCTCTTGACTACTGTTTTTCTAATTGACGAACATAATTTTAACTTCTAGGGTTCCAGTACAAGCCCTCCTACAGTAAAAGTAAATGAAAGTGTTATTTCATTACTTTTAAAACTTCATTCACATCTAAGTGGCATACCGGACAGCTATAATCCTGATGAATGTCCATACTCAAATAGTAGCGACAGTAGTGAAGATTTGGTAGGGGATGGGCCATTCTTCATTGCAAAACTATTGCGTAAAATTGCTGCTTTGGACAGTGGATGTAGAGACTCCATACAGGTATTTATTTTTGTCAGTTGTTTTAAGTATTTTGTTCATTTAAAAAAATGTCAAGTTGACTGTGGAATTGTGAACATAAGACATAATTGGTAGGTTTCACAGATCTCAAGTTCTGATTAACTTAATTGTCATTAAATTCGAAATTCAGAAGTTTCATTGGCTGAGATTTACGAGGTAAGCACCATAAATTCTCGGCCTGATATAGAAAAAATAAACTTGGTAAAATATAATAATTTTTATTTTTCAATATAATCTCCTCTAATGTCAATACAGTTATTACAACATGGAATTAATAATTCAATGCCCTTGTAAAAAGAATCTGAAGCTTTTCCTTCAAAATGTTCAATTACAGCTGCTTGCAACTCGTTCTCGTCCTTAAAATGACGTCGCCTAAGGTCTTTCTTTAAATTGGAAAATAAATAATAGTCACTAGGAGCAATATCCGGACTATACGGTGGATGATCCAATGCTTGAAAGCCGCATTCGTGAATGGCAGCTTGTGAAATTGCGGCAGTATGAACGGGTGCATTGTCGTGTAATAATTCAATCAGTAAAATGCCGTCACAATCCCAGAATATTGTTGCCATAACTTTCTTTGTCGATTGAACGACTTTCGCCTTTTTAGGACGAGGTTCATTGGGTCGCCGCCATTCCATCGATTCCCTTTTGGATAGAGGATCATAATACAGAACCATTGTTTCATCTCCAGTAACAATGGACTCCAAAATCGGCTTTGGGTTGTCTCCACACAAGTTTAAAAACAAGCGTGCACATCCGACGAGACGTTGACGTTGAACAGCAGAATGAAAACGCAATACCCATCTTGCACTAATTTTATTCATACCCAAATGGTCAAGAAGAATTCGGCAAACACTTGTTTCCGAAATGTCGGATATCACTGCTAACTCCTTAACTTTCAAACGGCGATCTTCTAATAGCATTTCTTCAATGATTGCAACTCTTTGAGGCGTTACCGCTTCAATTGGCCGACTGGTGCGCTCATCATCTTCAAAAGATTCTTGCCCCAAACGAAAACATTTTGACTACTTTTTTACAGTGGAATATGAAGAAGATAAATCACCATAAACGCCGTCTAAACGTTGTTTGATTTGATTAGGCGTGTGCCCTTCTTTTGTTAAAAATTTAATGACCCCATGGTACTCAATTTTCGTTAGTTGCGACATTTTCATGCACTCGTCACTATACTTGAGTGGCTACTAAAATCTAATATGCTTCTAACTGTAATATATATAGTGTAGGCCTCTTACATGTTCAACTATGACGTAATCGAGTTTGAACATGTTGGCACCTGTAGAAGCCTGCCGGGCCGAGAACTGCGCTTACCTCATAACAGACCTTGATTTTTATCAAATTGTATTTCTAGATTTTAAATTTAATGACAATTAAGTTAATATAGTTTAATCAAGCTTTGTGAAACCGGCCAATAGAATTGCAATTTGTAATCTGTACACGATTATTAGATGTTTAAGCAAACTATGATTTATTTATGTTATGTTGGTAGCACTACCAAAATTATAATTTGTTTTTTAATTGTGAAATTTTTACAACTCGTATTGTCTGTCAATTGTAGAAGATCTTCAATAATAAAAATAAAGTTATTAGTGATCCTATGCATTTGCATAAAACGTATAAGACTTTACGAAAATAATGCTAGTAAAACTGCATACACCAAAAGCATTTGAAAATGTACTACTGATTAATTTGCCTTGCGTTTAAAGATTTTACTAAATTTACCCAGTGCTACCAGGTTGATGAATTTTGGATCAATGAGCCTTGTCAGTTGATGCGGTACACATAAACTATAAACTAAAACACCAATGAACAGTGTAGAAAGTATTATACTTGGCTAACGTTCAGATTGTGGTTTCTAAAGAGATACAGTTGGATACAATGGTAAAATGAATAATAATAACCATGAGTCAACCGATTTGACAAGAAAAGTTTTCGAGGTAACATTGTTAAGCACTATCCCAAAACATTTGTAAATTACTTAACCTAAACCATCTGCCACCAAGTCACCTGATTACCAGTCGGTATATAGTAGATACAATATTTACCAGTATAATTTTCAAAAACTCCAGCGGCAGTTTGTGTAAAGCCTTTAAGAGGTTCTGTCAGCGAACGGTTTGGCACCCGCTGAAAGAACCTCATAAAGGGTATTACGAACCGCCACTGATAAATGCCTTTTAAAACTTTAACAATATGAATATTTTTACTTAACCTCGAGCGGCCGATTTTTGAGCCCGCGTCTTTCTCTATATTGCAATAATTTCTATTAAGAATATGCAACTAATAATCTTGGGCAATTGCATACTTACGCAAAAAGTTTAATATCTCAGAATTGAAGCATCAAAACTTGAAACTTGCGTGTCATTTGCCGTCTGTTTAAACACGAATATTTCATATGTACCGAAAAACTAATTATTTATAAATGTTTATAAATTATTAAATATAATTGATGTTTGTCATTTTGACACCATAACTTAAATTTTTTGAAATTTTTTAAAGTCCACAGTATTTGTATGTTTAGTAACTAAGATAAACGACATATAATTCCGGTGCAGTATTAAAAATACTTTATTCTTTAAACACAATGAACAATTATTTTAAAAAGTAGAATGAACTACTTAATAAAATAAACAATTTAGGTTATTATGTCAAAATGACAAACGTCAATTATAGTTCAAAATTCTTAGCTATAACCTTACAATAAAATTACAAGGCTAGATCGAAATGTTTCTAGAATGAACCACAAGATGGCGCTATGCACGCGTGCTGATGAGATCCTTGATAATAATTAAGATAAGAGATGAGACATGATGAACCAGAAACCAAAGCCCACCTGATTTGTCAAACCATTATTATTATTTTGACAGCGTGCTAGCTTGGTATCATGTTACAATTTTGTTATTATTTAATTCAAAATTTAATAATTATTCAAATGTTGAAAGAAAAAGAATAACCAAAACTTTATTCCACTACATTAGCATTATGCGTATAATCATTTAACATAAATCAATATATGAAATATTTAACCTAAATAGGGGAGAGTGGTGCACGTTCAGACATTTATCTTCGCACATGAATTATATACTCATTTAATAGAATCTGTCAACTTTCTAATATACAATTTATAACATGTTCATTTGTGTACGAGATGGTATGTAGGAATTAAGATAAAGTTACATACGTTTTTTGGAAAACATTTTCAGAAGTTATCATTTTTTGAACTTGCCCCATAGCGGGGCACCTCCGGACAACACACGGGGCGGGGCGCATTCGTATATAATTAATTAAAATACAACAATAATGTCAAATAATTATTTTAATGGCTAGTTACTTATTTTTTCAATAAATACAAGAAGTTATACCCTACTCTATTGAATGTTAAGATTAAAAAAAATCTCAAGACGGTTGAGGAAGCTTGGCGACGATTTCCTCCCGTTTCACAAGTAAAAAACCGCCCGTTAAGGGAAGACAAATTCTTCATGCCCTTGCTTCCTCATGAATTTGACATAGTAAGCTGGCACCATATCTTCAGTAACCACCTTTTGAACTACCACCACAAGGTATTTACAGATTTTCTTCGTTGCAAATTTTACAAGGATGTAATTTCCTATGGCTAAGCTTTCATCACCTAGTATATCCTGTAAGGGGCCACTTTTTTCATTAGTCAAAAAAATTTCCATATCGGAATCGTCAGAAATGACGAACTTACTTTTCTTCTGTGTGATTGTTTCTTCTAAATCAGAGGAATCAGTCGACGATTTATTCATTGAATCCACTTTAATCCTCAGAAAGTCAAATATTTCATACAGAATGCCACTTTAGAATTTTAGATTTTGCATTCTTCTGTTCAACGTGCTAATTGAAGGAAAGGGTAAATGTAGCTGGAGTAAAGTGTTATAATCACTTGCTCCACAAGTAAATCTAAGTTGTAATGCAGCAGAAACTGTTTTACTTGACCAGGGTACAAAGCGATTACTATCACGTTGCATTCCATCAATTTGGTCTGCACTAAAAATCATAGGTTAAATTGACTAATTAGCGACAACTCTTCTTTCTCTAGACCCTTGTACCATTAAGGCGTGGGTATTTGGATATTATCCATCTCTGCCATTTTTTCCTATTGGCTGCTAATTCCTTCATTTCTTCTTCAAAACCAAAAACAGCTACGGATGAAGAAACAATTGAAAAAGTCCATGAAATCGTGATGAAGGATCACCGAATAAAGTTGAGAGAGATAGCAGAGAAAGTAAACATTTCATACGACCGTGTACATTGCATCTTACATCAACATTTGGACATGAGAAAGCTTAGTGCCAGATGGGTGCCACGTCTGCTGACAATCGACCAAAAGCGAGTTTGAATGACCATTTCTCAGCAATGTCTAGACATGTTCAAACGTAATGAAAAAGATTTTTTGCAATTTATAACTGTTGCCGAAACATGGATTCACCACTACACTCCGGAGACCAAGGAGCAGTCAAAGCAATGGACAAAACGAGGTGAGCCAACTCCAAAGAAGGCAAAGGCGATTCCGTCCGATTTCTACTATATTTTGGGATTCCCGAGCAATAATTTTAATTGATTACTTGCAACATGGGAGGACAATAACAGGCGAGTATTATGCGTCGTTATTAGGCTAAAAGGCCTCATTTGGCAAAGAAAAAGATCTTGTACCACCAGGATAATGCCCCATCCCACAAGTCGGCAATTGCTATGGCGAAACTGCGATTCCAGTTTATTGAATATGCACCCTATTCATCAGACTTGGCTCCGTCAGATTTCTTTTTGTCCCAAATTTCTAGAAATGGTTGGCCTGGAAAGAGATTTTCATCGAATACTGAAATCATTGAAGCTGTAAATGGATATTTTGAAGGTTTGGATAGTTCTTATTTTTGCAAAGGGTTGAAGGGTGTTGAAAAGCGTTGGACTAAATGTGTAGAGCTGAAAGGAGACTAGTTGTTTTTTTCCCGTCTTGTTCTAGAAATTGTTCGATTTATCCTCATAGTATATTTTAAGACTTGGCAAGTAAGCCATAATATCTATATTTCTCAGATGTATTGCTATTTGCTATATTTCCTTTGCTCGCACATGAAAATTCAATCCCTAAATAAAGTTTTTCCAATACTATATATGCACAGTTGCAATAGTATGCAAAGCTTCAAACAGCTTTTGCAAAATTTCAAAGCTTTAGGTGCAGTAGATGTATAAAACCATATTAAACCAAAATTTTTGCATACCTGACATACAAGTTTTGCATACCTGACATACAAGTTTTGCATGCTTATTATACATAATCTAAACTACATATATTTAACATGAGTTTGATCAATGTTAATTAACTTAATTATTAGCAGTTATAACTATCGGAACAGTGCCATTTTGTAGCTATTTTTATTACAAACAAATTATATACTGAATATTCTGTCGTAGGAGGTCATCCTGATGAGCTATGGAAGAAACACTGACTCGAAAACTGTTGTGCGTGCCTTAAATTTGTTAACAACTTTTCTGCTGTCACTATGATTTAGTAGGCAACTACATATATTATTCTACACACTATTCTGAGTAGGTTTGCACAATAAAATAGTTGTTAACACGAAAGGATCAAAAACAGATACTTTTGGTTCCCTGCTGACTGGACTATTTACACATTTCATATTTAATAAATTGACATTTCTGAATGTTTTTAATAGGTAATAACTGAGGTTCTTATAGTTTTGTAGTTACTGGCAGATGTCACTACCTATTTGAGTTTGCTATAGCCCCTTTATTTTCAAATAGTAGCGACAACGATTGATCTCGCCGCTGGAGCAAAATCACGTTGGCGACATTGAATGTTACCAGATTTGACATTCTGTCACAATAAATCTTAGGTTTAATAACAATCATGTACAAAAATATTCACAGTTTAACATTAATTTGATAATGGGCATTCATGTTCTGTAAAAATGACCATATTAATATGACATATACTTCTGTAATCCTAATTTATGAATAACCTTTTATTAAAATTCCGCAACACCATGCATGTAGTAATTTTTTGTTTATTAAAGTTTGTATCAGGTTTGCTCCACAATGTCGCTACTATATGAAATATAGGGGCTATAGAGTTTGCCATAGATAAACAATAAATAGATGGTAATGTTCCATGCTAACTTTTGTATCCAAAGCTCCATCTATCAACGTGGACCACTAACAAATTTATGGCGCAAATTCCGAAATTTGAATTACTTCAAAAGAATATATTTCTGATAGCAATATGGATGATCGCAAATGATTGTAATTTTTTAACTGTTTAATTATATTATAATTATTTATTTTTTTAACTATAATCATAAATTTTTTGTAAAATATACCAAAACAGTTAAAAAATTACAGTCATTTACGATCTCCTGAAATTATTAGAATAACGAGTGTATGCTACTAGAAAAAGATTAACAGCAATATTTAGTAAAGTGTAGCCACAATATAACTACGGTAATTACAATAAATTGGTATGAATTAAGCTTGATTAATTAGTAAGGCTGTAAAGTTTTAGTAACATACATATCATAACAATTTTTCAAGTTAAGCTATCCACTTAAGTATGTAAGTCCACCATCTAAATCAATTATATTTAACTAGCATAAAAACATAACTCAATTGTAAAAACATTTATGTCCGATTGCATTATAAAGTACTGTTTATTGTATTGTTTTGCGGCAGTGAACTGGCTTATTATTGTACTGGTAAAATAAAGTGATAGTAGTAAAATAAAGTATATAGTAGTAAAATAAAGTATGACAACTGTATATTACATGTCAAATTTTCTTCTGTCAAGAATAGATGTCAAATTTATAAACTGTTTTTTTTTGATAATTAGCCAATTTTAAGAATCGAACATAAAGCTTTGTATGCAACTCTTACATAATCGGACCTTATAGACTCGCCCTTTTTATAGGCCTTGCTCGCTTCGCTCGCTCGGCCATAAACTGGGCTTGTCTATAATGTCCTACATTATGTACTTGTTACATAAATAGCTATTATTTACTACTTAAATTAAAATTATATTTTCCAGTAATAACACTAATAGTAGAACAAAACTTTATTACATGTCATTGTTATAATTTATGCAACACTTTTTATATAGTTACTAAGATTATCTTTTTCTTCGCATTTTCCTAACATGTATTTTCTTACTATTGGGCTTTCTGGCTTTTTCATAAACGTCGTCAGTTCTGTGATTTCTAGAATCTTTTCCTTTTAATATTCTATTTATGCCATTACAACAGTTGTGAATTACCATGCACGAAAATTTCTTTAAGACTGAATCTATCACAAAATATTTGGGTCCACAGTTTTCATCTAAATTAAATTTCACGTTCTGTTTCAAAAATGCGTATAACAATTGGAAACTATTCTTTTTACAAATAATTTCCGGTAGTAATCGTTTTATTAAATTGTAGCGAATGAACATACTTTGCATAAAATCTGGAGTGCAGTACTTTAATTTACAAGGGGTGTTTTTTAAATATTCCTTTTCATGCGTTAGATCATGCCACTCGTTTTCATCATTCTTATTACAAATAATTTTATCTTTACATGACATACATGTAGTCCAGGTTTTAATGTTCTTTATAATGAAACCGCTTACGTATCCTACACTTATTTTATCTATGTAGTTAGGTGAATTATGAAAATTAAGATATTTTTCTCTTACAAAACTCAGAAAGTCAGTGTCATCTAAAGGTTCCAGTACATTTTGGCTAATGAATTGTTTGACGGAAGAAATAATGTTACATGATTTATCGTCTTCACAATTAGCCGATAAAGAGTGACGTGTTACAAAATTGTTTATTAATAACGTTTTAAAAAAACGTGATTAAAAACACGGGAACTAACAAAACTAATGTTATGTTTACTACTGAGAGTTTTATAGACCTCTTCCAAACCGTTTAATGTAACAATCCAATTTTTCAATGTCGGAGGTACACATTTTTCAGAAGTACCTTCTTTTTGAAAATATATATTTTTCAAGTGTTCCTTTGCCTCTCTCCAAAAGTTTAGATGTTGGGAATTCTCAGAAATCGCGCATTTCAATGGCTTTCCACTTTTAGAATAAAGACATATCCCCTTTGACGAATCAAACAGTGTATCAAAAAACTTTAGAATTTGGGCGGTGTGTTTTGGTTTTTTTAGTTTCATACCGTTTACTCCAACAGCACCTTAAGAATTGCAGAGATATATTAATATATTGCACAATTGTAAAATTAATACCTGTAGAAGCTAAAAGTGACATAACAGAAGCAACAATATGGCTAAACACTTATGTTGCAGAAGGTACTTTTATTTTTTCAGGTAGAATATGGCAGTCTGTTAATTTAGGCATTGATCTAAGATCCCCCGACATTTTATCCATATTATATACCATTATAATATCATCCCACGACCCAACCAGAGTAACATCTCCCTTCTTCCAAACTAAGTTTTTGGTTAATAAGTTGTTTCGTATGCCCTTCATTAAATGTGGAGGATCATAGATATGGACAATCTTTTTATTATCAACCTCATATATTTTTACATATGGATCAAACTTTGTAAGATTCTTTTTTCTAGTTTCAGTAACCAAGTAATTAATTGCAGCTTGATTTGACGATCCCTGATCACTTACCGTTGCAATTACATTCACACCAGCCTTGTTACATTCTTTAACAATTTCCTTGATTGATTTGACTAAATCCAGACTTTTCGTGGAACTTTGACAGAAAGTAAAAGCTAGAGGTTGTTTCCATTTTTTGGTTATTCCTTTAATCATAAATATAAGAGCATGGTCAGCAATCTCGGAATGTTTTTGCTTTCCGTTATCTACAAACCCTTCGAATTCAGACGTAGCAGCATTAAATGTAATGTTAGGCTTTATACTTATTTCATCAAATAACAAAACGCAATTTCTGTGCCTAGGGGCTAAACTTTGAACGTTGGCTTTTAAATTATTTAATATAGTTTTGTTTATTCCTGCTTTTACTGAAATACGACATAGTAAATCTTTGAGAACTTTCTTACTTGGCAAAGCAAACACTTTTGACATGAATTTATAAGCACTTGCACTTTGCTTTTGAAAAATCAGGCCCATAATTTTATTGTTCAAGATATATCGCCTAGCCTTTGGTGACTTTTTACTTAATTTAATCTGACTTCTTATAAAATTAGCTAGATTGCTGTCCAAATTGTTTATTTGGTCTAGCATTTCATCCTTGGTTAACTGTTTTAATTTATTTTTGTATATATCTTTTCTTTTTTTCAAAGTATATGTACGCATTTGAAATCTTCTAACTGTTTTACGCAATGTTTTGTATTTTGATTTTACTGAAAATCACAAAATTAGTTAGTTTTGTAAAGCTATAATCCCTGATTTTAGAACTTACTACTCTTATTAGGTGGTTTAATTAAATTATAATTATTAACAATCCTTGCTGCTAGTATAGTTTCTAGATTTGATTTTTGAAAAGATCTATCTAACAAGTGTTATTAACCGCGAAACGTTTACTTTTCTTAACGTATTTGATTCAAAACGTGTCAACAGAATGCAAACTTACATCAAAATATACATTTTCCCATCAGTTAACATCCAACACGCTAGATGGCGTTACTATTTTTGAGGTCGTTAGCCTTCCATTCTTATCCTCTCTATTCTTTGTTTTACATACTAAATGTTCTTAATGTTCTATGCAGGAAACTCGTCTTAAAATTTGGCCTCCCCAACCTGAATGTGAAGAAGAACAAAAAAGACGAGAGAATAAAGAAAGAGAGGAGCGAAGGAGGAGAGCAAAGGAAAGGCAACAAAAGCTGATGGCTGAATTTGCTTCCAAACAAAAGCAATTTATGGAAAAGATGGAAACAGATGAAGGTACAAGTGGTAAGTCTTTAAATATAAATTTAACCCTGAAATCTCTAATACATAAAATTGTACACATAGATATGGATTCAGCCGAAGAAAAGCTACCAGTGGGAAAGCAAGAGTATGATTGCGTTATTTGTAATCAGACGACAGCTAGCACTGAAGATAAACCAATGGGTTTAGCTGTACTAGTTCAAGCAACCAGTGTCGTGGGTCATAGAAGACGACAAGGAATCGGAGAGAGGGTCATTTTACCAACCTGTGATGAAGAAAGAGAGATATTTAGAAGAGATGATACTTTGGCTGCAGAGTTTGACAGAAGGGTAGAAGAGTTAGACAGGCATTTCGATCAAGTAAGTTAATATAATCACATTTTCTATATGTGAAAACAATTTTGAGTTTTTCCAGCAATCTTGGCTACTATCAATAAATCAAGGCTGGGAAGGAGGAGCTCACGTTCAAACTTGTGGACATCATCTTCATCTAGACTGTTGGAAAGCGTACATACAATCATTAAGATCACAACAAAGTACAAGACAACAGACACTAGCTCCTGATAAGTATGAGCATTTTGATTTGAATTTACAATTGTTTTTATAACACCCTTTTTTTGTTTGTTAGGGATGAATACCTCTGCCCTCTGTGTAGACAATTAGCAAATGCCGTGTTACCACTTTCACCTCAGTTGGGTGATTGTTCCCAAGTAGTACGTTCTAGACCTGCCAGTATGACAGATATTCTGCATGAACTGAATGATTTCCTTAAAGAAAATAAAGAAGCACCTGTAAGTTTTATTTTTATTCATTGTGACTTTAGAAGTTTATACAGTTTGTTCACTGTCGTTAAATGTGCTTTATTTTATAAATTTGTAGAGTACATCCAGTTTATCTCAAGCCATAAGTAAAGCAATGCAAGATATGACAAACATTACTCATCCATATGTAAAACCAATATTTAAATCGAAAAGTGATGAACCAAGTTGTCAGACTTTATTTCTATTTGTTACGTCAATTGCTCGCACAAATCTAGAAGTGGAACTTGTGCAACGTGGTGGAAACCTTGTGTCTGTTAGCAATGAACCTCCAAATCCACTGTTACCTAAACGTGATTGTATAGGTAAGTTTTTTCTGTAAGATTAGGCAGCTTTATTATATATCTGTTTTATTTACAATAACACTGTACAACAAAATTGGGCTTTAATAGTATATTAAAATACAAGTTGCAGAAGGGATCTATTCAAGCACAAATTTGAAATTTCGAAACGAGCCGCGTAGCGGCGAGTTGAGGAACAAATGAGTGCTTGAAGGACCTTCTACAACGAGTGTTTTATACAATTTTTTCGATTTTGCCGCTTTATACCATTTTATAAATTAAAAAATAAAAATTTTAAATCTAGGGATTTTTTGGGTGGTTGGTGAGATTATTTATGTGACGTAAATTTAGGCGGCTGTGGAAAAAAATTAATTTGAAACGTCAGATTTTATTTTCGCAATTTCGCGTTGTTTGAAAATGAATAGTGAAGGAATTTATCACTAACGCCGCCGAAAATTAGGCAAATTGTACAAAAAGCGTTAGAAAATTTACTGCCCGACAAGTCCAAATCCCAATATGAAAAAGAAGAAACATTTCTGTTATAGGCAACAGTAATGTTCATCAAAATATTGTGTCGGATCAGAATTTACATGGTATCACTATAAATCCCCAAGACAAATCACATGTAACTGTTAATGTGTATAATAATTGTACTTTCCATGGTAATAATTTAAATTAAACTTTGTTTTCATTAATTTGCTGTTCTCTGCCTCTGCTTTGTGAGATTTATTTTTTTGACGTATGTCAGTTGACAGTTCAACCAACGCTACCAACATCAATGCAGTAAATTTTACTAGCTTATTCTAGCACACCAACCTCTTATTCTAACACTCAAATGACGTCATTTGGGTGCTAGCATCAACTTATTCTAAACGCAAAATAGAAAAAAAAATTTCCAGGTTCTAATACACTTTTTCTAGAGGTTTTTAAGATGCAGAGCATGAATCTGCTATGGGTTTTTTCGTGTCAGGTCAAATCCTTAGTTATATTCCAATTTGTTTTTAAATAAAACTCGGTTTTAAATGCACGAGAAGGGTAGGCAAACATTTAACAACACCATGTATAGCTACCTGTATCTGCAGGTACTGGTACAATGTCATACCTATACTTCTCTTAGTAGATACGATTTGAAGGTTTATGTACAAATATATACTAAATACCTGATGCAATACTCTTGTCTGAACTTCCAGATTCATGTTTTGTGTTAAAAGTGTGTAACTAGCGTATTTAACAATTTTTTTACTCCTGTTCCCAAAGGCTTCCCAAAATAAAACTTACACCAAAAAGAGTGTACTGTTAGCTGTATAACATACTGTATTTCTAAAAAAAATTGAAGGTACACTTTCTTAGATATTCAAGGTCAAAGGTAACGTCATGTGACCTTGGGATGAAGAATTCAATATTTTTTTATAAAACAATTTTTTATGAAAACTATTGCTCTTTTAGCTTTAAAACAAGCCTAAGATAAAAGTTCTACTATGATTAGAAGCAAAGTTATGAATTGTTTTTTCACCTTGTAAGCATAAATTTTACATTTTTTATCATATTTGCAACCCCGCTGTATGAATACCGTGTGTCACTGAGGGCTATAATTTTACATATACGTAAGTTACTTGATGTCCTCTACCATCCTACTAAATTTCACGAAAATCTGAGATCGTCAGGTTGAGAAGTTCATTTTTTGGTGATGATTTGGCATGGAATGACACGAATGACATCGAAACAACAGTATTTGACCTGACCCGACAAAACCAATAGCAGAATCGTGATCTTCATACCAAAAAGCTGTAGAAAAACCATATGAAAACCTGGAAATTTCTTTTGTGTTGTACCGTATAATTAGAGCCCTTCTTACCAGTATATACAGTCAGCATTTGATATAATAATAATAGTAATATATAAAAACTAGATTTAAGTCCATTCTAGAATTTATGAGCAAGAATTTGTAAAACAAATTAAGTCAGTTTTTGTAACTTAACATTAACTGCTATCCAAACACCCAACCTTTAGTTTTAGACTGAATAGTTATTCAGTTTATTTAATAATAATTATAGGATGATTGGATCAGAAAAAAAATCACTAAACCAAGATAAAAAATAGACTTCGTTTGGTGACACTGAGTAACTGACAGGTGCAGCCTCGACTCGCGGTAAAAACAGAGTTTTAAGCAAACTGCAAAGAAAATAAAGTGAGAAAAGTGCAGTAAACAACTAATCAAGTGAAGAGTGATAATTAGGGCTGTAAACATACAGATATTTAAAAATCCGGTTGATCTGGATTTAACGAATCTGACATCTCAAGTTCGGATATCTGAATACTTCAGATTTGAAATCCGGATTTGAAATCCGGTTTTGAAGTTCGGATTTGAAAACCGAATTTGAACTTGGTATATACAATAACAGTTTTCATTTTTAAATTAAAATAGCTTGTCTCTAGTGAAATTAGTTACCATTTATGGTAACAATAAATAACACAACCCCACAAAAAAAAATGTTCTGTCCTGGGATTGAGACTATGGTATTCGGATGCAGTTTTCGACGCAGAATCCGAATCCGACCTCAAAAAAGCAAATATACCCTCAAAATCTTGCGCTAGAACCAAAAACAACCCCCAAATGGAGTAAAACACTCCTGACATATGATGACAATAAATACATGCAAAAAATGGTTGAAAACCGCAAATGTTTTCTATTTGGAAATAAACCTCTGGTATATGCCAACAACCCTCTTTCCTGAGAGGGTTAAACCACCCCAAAATAGGCCAAAGCCACCCCTTAGATCAAAATACAATAAATGCATGTAAAAAATGATTGAAAACCGCAAATGTTTTGTATTTGGAAATAGACTTCTGGTATATGGCCAAGAGCCCTCCTCCCTGAGGGGGTTAAACCACCCCAAAATGGGTCAAAAACACCCCTTAGATCAAAATACAATAAATACATGCAAAAGATGATTGAAAACCGCAAATGTTTTGTTTTTGGAAATAGACCTCTGGTATATGACCAACAGCCCCCTTGAAAGGGTAAAATCACCCCAAGATGGGGTATAACCACCCCTTACATCAGAGTTACAATAAATAAACGCACACAAAAAATACATGCAAATAAATACATGCTAAAAAATAAATTCAATAAAACCCCGTTAATCCTCTAGTCTCTCGATTTATGGTATCTCTTCTTTTTATTTTTAAACGATTGGCGTACTGGCTGCCTCTTATGTACTTCATCTATTTATTGTATCCCTGATGTTAAGGGTGGTTATACCCCATTTTGGGGTGGTTTAAAGGGGTATCCTTTAAAGAGGGGTGGTGTTGGTCATATACCAGAGGTCTATTTCCAAAAACAAAACATTTGCGGTTTTTAATCATCTTTTGCATGTATTTATTGTATTTTGATCTAAAGAGTGGTTTTGACCCTTTTTGGGGTAGTTTAACCCCCTCAGGGAGGAAGGCTCTTGGCCATATACCAGAAGTCTATTTCCAAATACAAAACATTTGCGGTTTTCAATCATTTTTTGCATGTATTTATTGTATTTTGATCTAAGGGGTGGCTTTGACCTATTTTGGGGTGGTTTAACCCTCTCAGAAAGGAGGGTTGTTGGCCATATACCAATGGTCTATTTCCAAAAACAAAACATTTGCGGTTTTCAATCATTTTTTGCATGTATTTATTGTATTTTGATCGAAGGGTTGGTTTCGACCCATTTTGGGGTGGTTTAACCCCCTCACGGTTGGGGGTTCTTCGCCATATACCAGAGGTTTACTTCCAAATACAAGACATTTGCGGTTTTCAACCATTTTTTGCATGTATTTATTGTCATCATATGTCAGGAGTGTTTTACTCCATTTGGGGGTTGTTTTTGGCTCTAGCGCAAGATTTTGAGGGTATATTTGATTTTTGAGGTCGGATTCGGATTCAGCGACGAAAACTGCATCCGAATAGCATAGTCTCGATTCCAGGACAGAACATTTTTTTTGTGGGGTTGTGTAATTGACAAATAGTCATTGCAATTGACTAAGTCCTACCAAAAGCCAAAAATCAAAAGAAACATATAGTTGTTCCAATAAAATCTTAGAAAGCCTTATGTTGCATAAGCGTTTTTAAAAATTGATTAGTTTAGGTCGATTAGATTAGTGACGGGTTTTTTTTTATTTCTAACAGGTACAAAAATTATTATTATGTACTATAAAATCTAAGTATCAAGATAAAAATAATTAATCCGCATAGATGTTGCGGGTTATCCATATAATACGTTACATTGAGAAAGTAAGATAGTCATTAGGGTGCCCGTAAAAAAATTAGTCAGCAAAATAAATACTTAATTAAAAGAATAGAAAATTGTACATTTTGAGTTTTTCTGGCTGTTCTTGCACTGGTTATATTCTGAAGAAAATACAAAACAATGATTGCGAAAACGGCTTCTTTTTGAAGTATTGAATCTTCTTGCACCATTTATTTTTGTTTTAATAACATCAATATTTTTGTCTGTAAAAAAACTTTCGAGCCTTTTAGGGAGTGAACTAATTTTTTTACGGACACTCTAATGGATCTATAGCCTCAAAGTTGATAAAGGACAGAGTTATAAAATAGCGTGACGTAATAAGAGAACCCCTTGATAACTAAACTAGCACAACAAAATTGAGTAAAATTCCTAACAATTAAAACATGAAAGACAATTGAAAGAATAAATCTTATACTCTCTTTAAAATAGTTCATTTATTTTCATGTAAAGTTAAATCTATATATAAATGAATTCTTAACAATTACAATAGTTTATACTAACATTTATAATGACAATAGTTTTAACTAACATTTAATATGACATTTCATGATTGGATATCCGTATTCCACTTGGAATCCGGATTTCATATGAAATCCGATTTCAAATGGAATCCGGATATCCGAACTTGAAATGTCATATTATCCACAAATCCGGATTTAACTTGAAATAATTAAAAATACGGACCGCAGTAAACAGTTTTATAGCCATAAACACCAAAATAGATAAAGTTATTTTAGTTAATAGAGGCGCAAATCGCGAAAAATAAGCAGCAAATGGCAAGATAAGATTATCGGTTACAGCCAAACTCGCGATAACGAGGCAGAACATTAGTTACACGCACGAAATCAGAGAAAAAGGAACACATACACTTGAGGCGAGCAGATATACGAAATAGAGATGGAATATGCAGAAACTTTATTACGAGAGCTGCGGGAGGAAATGCAGTCCGTAGTGTCAGCGAGTACGGAGATAAGTAGGGTAGGGCTCGAGTTACAGAGACAAATAAACTAAAATAATAAAATGAACTAAAAAGTTTAAAGCAGTAAGAAAGAGAAAGGGACGCAGAGAGAAAAGCACTCCACCAAGAAATAAGAGAACTAGAGAAAAGCTACAAAATACAAGACAGCCCCCGAACACGAGAGAAAAATGGCATACTCCATAAATGAGCTCAAACGAATGTCAAAAGTGAAAAGGAATAGTAAAGAAACAGAAGGAAGTCCAGAAAAAGAGAAGGGATTTTTACAAATCACAACAGTAAACATCGGAGGGTTAAATAACGAAGGGACGGTAAAACAACTGACTAATGTAGCAAAAGGCTGGATGTGATGGTGATATAAAAGACCAACATCAATGGACATGTTCAGGAAAATAAGCTTAATAAATATCCATGCACACACGGAAGAAACTGAGGAAACAAAAAAAAGACGAATTGTATGAACAGTATAGAAGAGCTCCATCCCCAGCTGCGATATCAAAATACTGATAGGCGATATGAATGCCAAGATAGGGAGAGAAAGAAGATACGAGTACATAGTTGGAAAGGAGAGCCTGCACAAGGAATCAAATAAAAACGCGCAGCAACTGATTGACAGCCCGGCAAGAAACAATATGGTGATCGAAACAACTCAGCTTAAACATAAGGGTATACATAAAATCACATGGAAAAGTCCAGACGGTCGCACAAACAATCAAATTGATCATGTATTAATAAACATAAATAAATAAATTAATTGAGAGGAAACAATCAAACAGTATAGATTAGAAGATGCAAGAACACACGGAGGAGCTGACAGCAGCTCTGATCACTTTCTAGTCAGAGTTAGATTAAGGCAGGAAGTCCCGAAACTAGCAGGAAGAAAAGGAAGGAAAAGAACGAGATGGAATATCGAGGTACTACAAACAGAGGTAACACAAAATAAATATTTAAAAGATACAGAACAAAGCATAACTAACAAGCAACGGCCAACCAAGTCAACGGAAAGTGAGAAGCAATTAAATACACAGTCAGACAAGGGGACCATGGTCTGGGAAGGCCAACAACAAGATCGTGAAAGGAGTGGTTTGATGAGAGCTGTAAGGAAGTGGTAAAGGAGCGGAAGAAAACAAGGATTACAGTGCTAAAAGAAAACACAGTAGAAGCACAAGAGAAATACAAGGAAGTCTGCAGAAGAGCAAAGGCAAAGTGCCGGGATAAGAAGAGGGAACCCATACAACAAAAACTGGAAAAGCTAGAAGAGACCCATCAAAGAAAGCAAATAAGATAATACTATAGAGGCCTAAAAGAAAGCAAAGCAGGAGGTAAAAACAAAACAATGTTCTATAAGAATGAGAAGGGAGAGCTAATTACAGAAAGAGAAGAGATAAAGAACATGTTGGACCTACACTTTAAAAGAATACTAGAGCAGAAACAGGGGGAAGAAGAGCTAGAAGAAGCAACCACGCATTGAAGCACAAATAATACCGAACTTAGGGCACCGGCAGTGGAGGAAATCAGAGGCATCATCACCAAGATGAAAAACAACAGAAGCCCAGGAGCAGATAAACTACCAATAGAACTCTTTTAAGTATGGAGGAGAACGGATCCTTAACGAGGTATATGACGTAATAATGCAGATATGGCAAGAAAAGCAGATGCCAGAAGAATGTCAACAGCAGTTGTAACCCCGATTCACAAAAAAGGCAATGAACAGGTAGCAGAGAATTACAGGCCGATATCCCTACTCTGTGTTGTATATAAGGTGTTAGCCACGGTGATAAAATTTAGGCTGGATGAATGTGCAGAAGGAAAAATAGGGCAGTACCAGGCGAGCTTTACGAAAGGTAAATCAATTATCGACCAAGTGTTCATAATAAAGCAAATACAAGAAAAAACGGATAAAAAAGGAAAATACATATTTGCCCTGTTTATCGACTTCAAAAAAGCTTACGATACAGTGTTAAGAACAGAGGTATACAAAGCATGACCTAAGTTTCCCGAATGAGTAAATATCCCTTATCAGAATGACCCTACAGAGGACAACCAATATGGTGACAACTGTCAAATGGTTTTATAAGTGAGAGAGGTCTAAAACAGGGTAACCCTTTGTCGATGAGTCTGTTTAATGTAGTTCTGGAGTCCATAGTAAGAAAAATCAAAATGGGATACAATGTATTACGAAATTCCCACCAGTGCATTGCATATGCGGATGACCTGGTCCTGCTCTCCAAAACAAGGGAGGAGCTAAAAGAACTATTCATAAGTTTGGAAAGAAGTGCAAGAGAGACAGGCTTAGAGATCAACGAATCAAAAGCCGAGTTTATAACATTGGGCAGCAATCGAGGAAGTAAGTGTTGAAGATAAAAAGTACAAGATCAGAGAAGAATTGGAGTTTCAAAGAGAAAAAAGTGTAAGGTATCTTGGAGTGGAAATACCAAGTGATGGTAATTATAATGAGGTGATAGATAGCGTATAATTGCTGGGTCAAGCTATAAGAAGTTACTAACGTCGAAGAACATGTCGCATATGGTTAAGTTAAGATTATATAAATTGGTAATAATGCCGATAATGCTTTTCGGTATCGAATTGTGGGTTTTAACACAGGAAAACCAAAGAAAGCTTGTGGGAGCAAAGAGTACTGAAAGGTATATTTGGAGTGGGACTGGGAAGTATGTGCTAAAAACAGAAAAAAGTGGAAG
The DNA here is from genome assembly GCA_929113105.1 of Agrypnus murinus. Taxonomy (NCBI): domain Eukaryota; kingdom Metazoa; phylum Arthropoda; class Insecta; order Coleoptera; family Elateridae; genus Agrypnus; species Agrypnus murinus. The sequence continues at coordinate 198,452,652 of OV816025.1, forward strand.
GAAACAATTTGAAGTGCTGGACATATATACAAGACAAAAAAATATATGACAGGTTTTCGAATTTTCTTTTTTTTATACTTATATACTCCCATTTAAGAAATTTTAGTTTACTTAGTACGCTTACGAACATAAATCCATGTCTACTAGTCCCACCTATTACACATCACTGGGTCTTGCTTAGTCCAACCATATATATATGGTGCCTCATAACATGCACATCAAATGCTGCAAGTAGTTAGGCATCGATAAGACAGAAAATCCCTCTAACATTTTCTTCAGAAGCATAGTTTTTGAAGCGAATGCAAATAAAGATGGGTATAATGCTTTTAGCATATACAGTCGGCTTTGTTATGTTCTTCAAAACAAGATATTTTATGTTCACCTTGTTGATCCTGAAACTTGCATCCTGATCCTTTTACAATACAATATATTATTAGGTCAATCAGTTGCGGATGATAATTCCGAGAATGCCAATAATTAAGAAAAGGATATTGGTGTAGGTCGTCTTTGTCAGCATGACATAAAATTCGCCTCACATTAAACCTGGAGTTGTTATTTTTTTTTTATTTCACGCCTACACTACGGGGGAACCAACATCTAAGGTCATCTGTCCCCCATCTAACATGCAACACGAATACACACATCCATAGTTCAGGTGGCGGAATTTTCCAATTAGAAAAATCCCGCCGCCCCAAGTCGGATTCGAACACGAGTGATGCAGTGACACCACTCGTCCACCGCCGGCGGCAATAAACGGCAATAAAAGAGTGTGTAATCTAAAAACTACATTTTCTCTATGCTTAAATAATTTATATTATTTTTACATGTAATTTTATTAAGACTCAAACTTACTTACTTCGAATAATCTTGAGTATTCAGTAATTTCCAATTCTGACGGCTACGCATATCTAACCAGATTTATCTTATTTTCGTATCTTTTGGAAAAAGAAACAAACGTTCGCCATTCCGGGAGTTGCTAGAACAGTTTGGTGCACTACAACCAGTCATTTTTTGGGAAAAAGACGTTGGCGGTTCACTTATGTTAGGTTGTGTCAGAAACTGACAGATCGAACTTGGGCTCAAATATGGCCGTCTAAACTTTGATGAGATGACCTATGTATGTGTACTAGGTATACATGCACATGAATGGACCTTGGTCAAAACAAGGCGTCATAGTCCGGGGATCCCTGCATCGCATCGCAGATATTAGAAATCGTAATGTAATTTTTTTTATAAAGCTGAATGGTTTTTATGTTTTTTAAATTGAATTAAAAGCCACCCATACTAAAAAAAATCGCTCTTTAATCTAATTAATTAACCTTATTAGGAAATCAAATGTTCTAAGAAATCAGATAAGATATTCTCTTATAAATCAAATTTATTTTAAAGCTGTTATTAGACGTTGACCTATGAATTTATTTTGAGTTCAATCCATTCTTATTATGCAGCATAAACAAACTTGTGCTTTATTGACAAATTATTATGTCTGGCCTTCAAATCTCAAAGCTGGCACTTATACGGTTATTAATGATATCACCATAAACGCGATTATAATTTTATGTATACTTTTCTAAAACCGTTTGTCAAAATTACTAAATCTTAACTTTCTCTAATCAATAAACCTTATTAAGACTTTTTGTTCCAAATGCCATTGGATATATACTGGTCAAGTTTGATGCAGGGGTTATAAAACACCCTGTATATATGGATTTTATAAAGCAAGAAATACACTGACACATGAATGCCATGTTTACTAATATGAAGCCATGCTCACCAGCTGCACCTCTTTGGTTCATGCTTAGTTGAACCATATATGTTGGCAAAACTTCACTCTGGATTTGAATTTTTATGTGTGAGCAAAGGAGAAATAGCAGTACATCTGAGAAAGAGAGAAATCATTGCCAAGACATTGTCAGAATGATAAACTGATAATTATACGATCAAACGAACTTACCTTAAGTGAAGTTCGATCCTAATTATATTGGGCCCCGTCGAAGTAAATAAGAACACATTGTAGTTCCCCCATTTCTATACCAACCGCCACAAAAGTAAACCTACAAAGTAACCTTTTAAAGTAACCTACAAAAAATCGCCTAGTCCTACCAATCATCTAGTCACCTGCAATTACAAACTTCATTCTTTTTAAAGCATTTTCCATAAACAAAAAATGTTAAGAGGAAAGGGGTTAATTACTTAGGGAAACTGGATGGGACTTATTTACTTTGACGAGGCCCAATATAATTAGGATCGAACTTCACTTAAGGTAAGTTCGTTTGATCGTATAATTATATTTGGCCTCGTCTCGTAAATAAGAACACATTGTAGATGTTTAAAGAACTTAACTTTTTTGTTTTATGTATATAAACATACAATCGAAAATATAGGCATACAAGACGTTACACATTATATATACATAGATAAAAACTTTTTACTATAAAAGACAAATAGTGAAAACAACTTGTTACAGAAACAACACTATTGTCGATACAAAATAATCGACGAAAGAGATATTATACAATGCTATTAAATTGAATTGTAATATGTGCAATTTCCTTATGTTGCATTTGAAAATAATCGAATCTAAGCATTATGCACATATAGGCAACCAATTATACAGCACGCTCTTTTGTACACTTTACATATATTACATGGTGAATAAATAGCTCTGTATATATATGTTGATAATTCTAATCATTGATATGTTGATAATTTATATATAAACAACTTAACTAACAAAAAACGTCAAATGTTAACCAACTAAGAATTTAACGCGTCCTGAGCAAGGCTCGACCGACTCTGAAGAGGTTGATTCCAAAAATTTTCAAAAGATTTTCGAACTAGCAGACCAACCTGCTGCCAAAGAAAGTGTCAAATGTAATATCTCTCCTGAATGATGACCAAGTAGCTGCATGACGAGTACTGTGTGGGCAAAATTGAGAAATATCAACACCCGATTAATGCATCATTTTTTAATTTCATCAAAGTTAATCAGAGATTACTACATTTTACACTATCTGTTCGTAAAGCTTCCGTTTTCTTTAGATATGATAAGAGGTAATGTTATACAAATTTCTTTGTCTTGTCAAAAAGAAAAACGGTAAATTTTAAAATGGTTGCAATCTATATTTCCTGAAGTTTTTATTCTTCGAGGTATTTTTTTCTCCACATCATTTTTTGATTTTCTAATATTTGTTAGCTTGATTAAAGCTAACGTTATTAAGTGCAAGAAGGGTAGAAAGTTTGTATGTAAGAAATTGGAGGGTAATTTCTTCACTATTCAAATTTCACACAAACCTTAATACGATGGATGGATCTTAAGTATTGGAATGTCTAGGTTTACTTGGTCTTAACTGATAGACTCCTTTAAGAAATATCTCTTAATTCTAAAAACCTGAGCTAGATCAGGCTATGAATTGAAGGATGCAGCCTTCTCGAAATGAAAAATCTAAAACATCCCGTCACTGAAGCTGAAGAATTATGATGTTTTTCGTTTGACGAAACTGCCACCATAATTTTAGCTGTTACAGAGGCCATACATATATCGAAGGCAGTCTCTGGAAACTGCCCTAGTTGCAGCGCTTGCCGGACAAGATTCCTGCTGCCAGGGTAAGCTGGGACCATATTGGATGTGGGGTTAATCAATAAAGATTGAAATACGGGATACCAAGGCTGTGTTGGTCACTGAGGCCCACAAGATACCCTTAGCCCCTTCATGAACAGTTTTTTGCAAAAATTTCAAAATTATTGAAAGGGATGGAAATGCATACAATTTTATATTACTCCAGTTTATCGTAAGGCATCCACCTCAACGGCCTCTGGATCGCTATGTCAAGAAATAAACTTATCCCATTTACGATTGATACGACTAGTAAAAAAAATTAATATCTGGCTTAAAAAAATAGTAATAATTTGCTTAAAATAGGTATCCTTAAGCCCCCATTCTGTTTTAAACCCATTTTTTAGCGAAACAGAGCCAGCTGTTGTATTATCAGCTGAGCTAATATAAGCAGCAAAAATATATAAGTTAATTTGTTTTGATGTCGAAAACAAATCCCCCACCATCTTATTTATGTAGGCTATTGCTGTATTATGGATACGTAACAAAATGCTAACATTTTTAAGACTATAAGCAAAACAATTGAGTCCAAAGAAAGTAGCCTTTAACTCTAAAAAATTTATAGATCTTCTTTTTTCTCAGACCCGTAGAAGAACCAGTAGGAAGAAATAGCATTACAACAAACCCCCAACCTGTTAAAGAGGCGTCTGAATATTATGTTTATTATTTATGGCTGATGGAATATTAGTTAGCCACCAGTTTAGATCCTTATATAAACTAGCTGGAATTTCCATAGTTCTGTTATAATAATTGTCTTCAGATTTTTTAAGGGCTAGGAACTTTTTTCGTTCAAAGGTTTTTAATGAAACCAACCATAACGAAAAGTAGGGCAAATAGAGACAAGTTTACCAGTTAGTCGAGCAAAGTCTTTAATTATGCATTTTTTAAGCCTTAAAATTTGAATTATTAGATTAGTAATGACTACTTTCTTATTTTCCGGCAAGGAAATTGAAAGATCAATCAAGTTACAAATAAAGCTCAGATATTGTCATCTCTGCAAGGATTTCAATAAGCTTTTTTGTAATTAACTATAAAACCGAGTCTTTCAAGGGTATTGAGTGTAAAGTTCACATTTTCTTTACAACTATAATAAGTTTCCTAACAATAGGAAATCATCTAAATAAATAACAGACAAAAACCCTTTTCTCTTAAAAAACGCCATAATGTCAGACTCCGTGACAATTATCAAAAAATATGCATCCTTTTGATCTGAAGTTGCTAAAATCTATTTGGTTGAAAGATGTATGCAACTGTCTTTTGATCTTCCAATTCAAAATGATCAGCTTTAACAAATTTATTTAGAGACTTGAGATTTAACACTAATCTATATGTACCATCTGACTTTGGCACAAAAGATTGACCTTTTTGAGGCTTAACGGGGCTTAAGCGCCAGATATAATTAGCTTAAAAACATAATCAGCTAATACATCTTTTCCTTTACTGACCACCTAGGTTCCGTAGGCACAAGCTTTTGAACGGTAAAGCCAAGAAAGGGATTTTTTTTTTTAATATGAGGAGGTGAAACCTTTTAGAGGCGCCCCTGTCTTCGCAAGGGGAGTGTGGGACTCTCCCACTCTCTAGAATGGGCATACCCACTAAAACCCCTCAAAGCTACCAACCACCCCGATACCGCGTTAGCATTTCATCAAGGTGGGGAGAACTACTCTTTCTTTCTCTATCTGTCTCTTCCATCCATTTCTTTGGTCTCCATAATTTTGTCTATCAAGTTTTCAATTATATTCCAGTTTTGTTCGTTTTCCAGCATAGTTGGAATTAGGTTTTCCACCGTAAGTCGAATTTAAAGTTGGTTTTCTGTTTCTATTCTCACCTCTCTCCATTGGTTGCACACAAAAATGGTGTGTTCCGCTGTGTCAATTTCATGATTGCAATAAACACATACTGGTGTGTCTACTTTCCCTATTCTATGTAGGTACTGCTGGAAGCATCCATGCCCAGTCATGGCCTGTGTTAGTCTATATCCCATTTGTCCATGGTCCCGTCTTATCCATGGGGTAAGTTCTGGTATTAGTTTGTGCAGCCATATGCTACCTTCACTACCTGTCCATTCCTGTTGCCACCTTTCTGTTGTTCCTACCCGAAGTTCTTGTTTCTCTTGTTTATTTTACCTATTGTCTGTGCTCTTTCTTTTACAAGGAGTGTTATGGATATTACTCTTGCTAGCACTGTGCTACTCTCATAGGAAATTGATCTGTACCCTCTTATTATTCTGATTGCTATTCTCCGCTGGACTGCCTTCAGTTTATTCGCTAGTTACCCCAAGGTATTTTAGTTCTGTCTTTGGGGTGATATCTGTGTCTCCTATCTTAAAAGTTATGTTCTCCAGTCCTCTCTTTCTCCCTGTCATTAAGATTCCCTCATTTTTCTGTGTGGCGAGTTCTAGCTCATTTTCCTTCATCCACTTTCCTATTTTCTCCAAGGCTGCATTTGTGGCCATCGTTAGTTCTTCTTTCGTGTTCTGCACCACAACTACTGCGAGATCATCTGCGTACGCTACTAGCTCAACCCCTGTTGGTATTTTTATCCTTAACACCCCGTCATACAGTATATTCCACAGTATCGGGCCCTAGTATGGAGCCCTGTGGAACTCCTCCAGTGATAGAGGTGATGTCGCCTTCTTCATCTATTATCTTTCTGTCTGTAAGATAGCTTTTTATTATCTTTTTCATTCCAGATGATATTATTCTTCCACTTAATTCTTTTAGTATTTTTCTCCAGGATGCTGTATTAAATGCATTCTTCACATCTAGTGTAATCAAGGCACATAGCTTTCTTGTTTTACTTGTCTTTACCAGCTCAGCTGCAGCTTTTTTGGTTGTTCTTAATATCGCTTGGACTGTCGATTTCCCTTCCCTGAACCCGTACTGGGTTTCCGCCAGGTCTTCTCCGTTTCTTAGTTCCTTGTTAAGCCTTCCTGCAATCACTCTCTCTAATAATTTCGCCATTGTATCTAGTAGACATAATGGTCTATATGATCTGGCATCATTCGCCGGTTTATTAGGTTTTTTAATTAGGACTAACCTCGTCCTTTTCCATTCCATGGGGAATATTCCTTTTCTCATTAGTTCATCTATAATGTGTCCTCCTCTGGCAGGATTACCCTTATACTGTAATTTCCTATACTGTTTTTCTTTATGTTGTGGATATTTATATCTTTCGATTTTACGTTGTGTGTCTCTAATGCTTTACAGATTTCTTCTTTCGTGCTTGTTTCGTCCAACTTGCTCATAATTATTGTTTTAGTTTTACTTGCTCTGTGTGTGCACCTTGATGTTTTACTCTATACATTGTGCAATTTTCTTTTTAAGTTCTGTCGTGCCCGTTTTACTTTGCACCACTAGTTTCTCCTCCTTTTTTGGTTTTTGTTACATTTCTGATGGTTATTCTCAAGTTTTCAGGTATTATTTTTCTTTCATTGTTTTCACTATATTGGCGTAGGATCCATCTGGAGTATTCGGATTTATTATCATTATTTCAGTATCTTTTTTTTTTTCCTTTCTTCTTCACTTCTTGCCATTTCTCTTTGTTGTCGATATCTTCAATCTTTCCGGGTTTAACACACATTTTCTTGTCGTACCCTCTTAGTGTATATTCCATTATCTTTCTTATCTGTGGTTCCCTTCTTGTGTATTCGTCGCACATGTTACCTTTTTTCTTCCCTGCGTTTCCATGTTACTCTTTATTTTCTTTAGTTTACTATAGATCATTTTTAGTATGTCTTTGTTATTACTATTCTCTTTACAACCTATTATATATAGAACCGGGGGCCCGAGCGCATACGGCGCGCGATAATTTATGAATTATTATAAAATAGGTTATCTAATAATCATTTTCGATTCACCATGTTTGAGATGCCAGATTAACGCAGTTGGTTGTGCGCCTGTCATTGACTCCAATATTCGAATCCCAGCCGCGACGATATTTTTTGCACTTTTAGAAATTCTGTATCTCAGAAACCATAAAAGTAGGAACCATAATTTTGGTGTTATTTTGCTTCTCTCGGTGCCCCTAGCTTATATCTAGGTCACCGCGTAAATTTGATCTTTTGTTCCCGAGATCACAATAACCAACAGACATTGGCGTTTTAATATAGTAGGATGTTTCTTTCTTGTTCTTTGCTCTGCTGGTTTACTTCGTTGCCATCCGTTTTATACGTGTATTTGTTTTTAAAGGTTACCATTTCTTCCCCTATTATCGGGCTTTCAAATAGGACTTCTTTTATTTGTGGGTTAAGGCTGTTTAGTTTTTTTATCAGCGTGTCCCTTTCTTTTATCTCAATACTCATTATTATGACTAGCTCCTCATCTTTGTTATTTAGGTCGAGGCCTTCTACCTTTTCCGTGCTGAACACTTTCTCGGGCCATTTTTCCTCACTTGCTTTCAGGAAGGATTCAAAATTTTCCTTCATACTTAAAAGATCTTTAACTTCATTTTCTATGTTTCTCTTTTTAATTGTTTTACTACTTCATTGTACTCCATTAAGTTTGCTTGATCTTTTCTGTTGCTTGTCTCTATTTCCATTTTTTCTTCTTGTAATTCTGTTTGTGCATACATCTTCCTTGCTTGAATCAGTGTCTCTAATGTTGATGTCTTGCATCCTGTCTTGTAGTTATGATATTCTGGACACACACTCTTTTATTTCTGTTTTGGTATTAGCGTTTTCTCTAATTAATCTAGTTAGGTTCTGTATTTCTAATCCCATTTTGTTTATGAAATAAATAAAGATTATTAAAAGTTTCACTTTTAAACTTTTAAAATCTTTATTTATTTCATGATTATGGAGTTCCACAAAATAAGGCTGGAAACAATAAACAAGACCATTTTGTTTATCTCTTTTTTTAGTTTTTTCCTATCATCTTCTTCTGTATGGTTTTCTCTTTTTTTATTCCTTTTCCTTTTTTTCCTTTCTTGTTCTTCTGATGTACTATTAGTATTGTTTTCATCTGCTTTTTGTTCTTTAGTTTGGCTTTCCTTGGTTTTTCCTATTTTTTCTTTATTTTTATTTATATTTGTTGCTTTCTCCTCCCTTTGGGGCGTACTATAATTCATGCTGGGCGCTGCAGAGTCCTCCTTGTGTGCACCCCCTCTTCGTTCATTATTACTTATATTTTCTCCTATTTTTCCTTTGTCTGTTTCTTCCTTGCTGTCCCCGAAGACTTCATTATATTCTGATTCAGCATGCTTTTCTATAATGTCCATGTCTTCCATGTTTAGATTTCCAGCCATTTCTGTGTTTTCCTTACCGTTCTCCTTATGTTTCATCAGATTGTTCTGAATGTGGGAGCTTCCTCCCTTTTCTTCTTTTTGTTGGGGGGGTGTTCTGCTTATACTTATTCTTTTCTTATGTTCTTCCAGCATTTCTTTCTCCATAGCTTCCTGCATTTCCCGCATTATTTCCCTTGACACTTCCTCTTCCTTCTCAATTTCTTGGTTTTTTCTTGGTTATTCATTTCTTTTTCGTTTCTCCCTGGCCTTGGTGGGCTGCCCAGGTGGGGTGTACCCGCTATTGGGGGATCGCCCCTACAGCCAGCGGGATCCCCCGCTGCACCCCGATATGCCCCCTTGGGGGGATATCTTCAACCCTCTGGGGCTCCAGTCCCTTACTCGAATTCTTTCCGAGATCCTGCGCCTCCGACAGCGCGGACACCCACCAAGGTGCTTGCCAGGCCGGGGGCCCACGGAAGCTTGGCTCCGTTTCCGAGTTGCACTCCGTGGCCCAGCTCTAATCGTCAAAGCCTTTTGCGCCCAATCATGTCCTTTTCCAAGCGGTCGTCTGGCCTCGTAATCCTGAGTAGGAACCCCTACAGGGTGCTATCAGTCGGGTTAACTGAGCCCTGGTTTTTTTAAGAGGTGTTACTCCTCTATCACTCCCCATTTGTCCTGGCTTGTGACAGGCAGAGCCCGGTTATCCCGTTCTGGGGCCCGGGTTGGCTGGGTTCTGGAAAAAGGGATCTGGAAAGCAGATAGATCCAAACCAGTGTGCTCCACTTCCTTGGAGGCCTTCAATCGTTCACCTAATCTCTCTCCAAAGAGCCAACCAGCTACTTGGACATTAGAAAGCGTCGCTTTACATCTTTTTTAAGGTCTAGAGAAATCAATTCCCGCCGGGATTTAGACTGTTGATAGTGAAAATCCAATAGGAGACGGCATGCGTCACTTGTCAACTGTACTAGGACCATATTATTTCCCACCTCCACCACCTTTTGAAGAACAGTTAATAATTGTCCTAATGCTGAAAGAGCACTTCCAATTTGATTTTGAAGATCAGTAATTTTTTCCCTTCGTGCTACGACATCGCTAAGGACAGAAACAACTTCAAGATTTATTTTAGGTGCCTCTAAAAGAGTGCAGTTCTCAGGTGGGGAATATTGATTAAGTAAAAGACTCAGCTCATCTGCATTTAACGCGTTTTGCAAAAGATTAGTCCACGATGTAGCCACCTGCTTGTGAAACGGCGGAACTAAATTCTTAACAGGTACTAGGTCATAACTCAATAAGGAAAGCACTACCTGGTCTAGTTCGGATGCTGGATGGCAAGTATTTTCATTGCCAATATCCGTCGAAGGTTCGACTGTCTCGTCTAAAAAAATCATAAAAGGATACACAAGGATAAACAGAACACAAACATAAAAAGTGTTCACATTTAGAAGAGGTTGTTATCAAAGCAACCAATGATTCAATTAAGAACTGCACCAAGACAAAACAAAAGCCATCGTTACTACGTTATTTTCAAAACAACGTTCTTTTCTATGTTGGATCATCTGATTAATCAAATCATCAATATTATGATATTTAAAAGTGTTGTTGTCAAAACAACCGACGTTTTTTATGGAAGGAATGAAACTGAAAATAATTTATGTTGTTGTCAAAACAACCTAAAAATTATATCAGTACAATGTAAAGAACATCCATTTTAAACAATAGAAAAAATGGATTTAATTCAATAATTGTTATCAAAACAACTGCTTCCAATAAAAAAAACTCCATGCTCACACCACAAAGGGAAAGACCAGATAGTTTATAGCCATCTCGTTACCTGGAATATCAAATTCTGGTAAATCAGCAAGGGTATCGTTATCAAAACTATCTCTGCTGATACAACTATCTTGCGGAGCATTGTAACTTCGGGGAAAAACATCTTCCCGAATGCTTGTCAATTTTTTCCATTTGATTTTTCATGCGTTTTAATTTCTTTTGTAATTTGTTTAAGTATGTATTCATCATCAGATGAACTACTAATGTGCCTCTGCTTCTTCTTTGCATGTTGTCCCATTACAACTGAACAAATAGGACACAAAAACACTAAAAATAACAAATTTTTAAAAACAGAAGTTTTACAACCAAAAAATAGATGCGGGGCGGTCGGCACAAAAAAAGAGAATGAAGTTTGTAATTGCAGGCGACTAGATGATTGGTAGGACTAGGCGATTGGTAGGACATGGTAACTGAATACTAAAGCATTGTTCAGTTGATTTATTTTATTTTAGTCCGGTAAAAAACTTTAGTCATACTAGACCGTAAAATTGCATTTTCCGAACTGTAATCGCTACTGTAAACATGGATAATGCGATAGAGTATGAAATAAAATATTTTATCTACGACCACCATAGAAAGTTACATATTCTGCACAATCTAGTAACGGTGAAAACGACCAATTGCAAACAATCTCCAAACTCAGCGGTAAAGTATGTGAGGAAGGAGTTCTCAATAATCCGTAGTTCTATTAAAACGCCATAGATGTCACCACTTGCAATATTTATAATATTATTAATTATTTGAAATATAAAATGTTATAAATTTTAGATAAAGGTTAATTTATTTTGTTTAATTATTATTTTATATTAAATTATATTTCGAATGGAAATCCATCTAGAAAAAAAACTAAGGTCAGACCCGGGGAATTGAACCGGGATCGCTCGGTTTGTAGCTACAGCGTAAGCATTGAGCTATCGAGACACCTTTCAATTATGTTTTTTTCTCATTATATAAAGTTACAATGATTGTTATTCAATTAAAACGTAAAATTAATTAATGTTTTACATTATTATATAATTTTTAATGTAATTTTATTTATTATTATTGCTAAATTACAATAAAAACATTGAAAACATTTATAATTTGCTACATAATGCGAGAATATTTGACATTTTGCGCAGAGTTTAATAACCTTGACAATTGAATTGTGATTTTTGTACATAATATAAATTATTTTTTGAAAACGAGTACATACGTATGATTATTTAGCTGTAAGTACTAAATAGTAGATTGACTGAAATTATACAAATTGTAAACGTATTATTACTATTGTCTTTACAAATTGAATGTTTACTTTTGTCGTTTTTAAAATTCTAGATGTATCATGAGTGAATCCAATGAAGGAAAATTGGGGTGTACACTCGTACACCTCCAAACATCGTGGAAGCGGCTCACATTACATCGCTTAATTTATTGCCAAATATTTCAAATATGAATGCGAGTATAAATTCTAGGTTAAAAAACTTTCTTAGCTGTTGGTGGTTTATTACTTTTTTTGTTGTTGTAGATAAAGTATAGTGTGTAACGCTCTCCGCTTGCCCTGTAAAACACGAGAGTGTGAATATAGTATATTGTGTTACAAGTGCAAAAACACCAATTTCTCACTCGTGTGATTGCGGCATTCGACTACGTCTCATGCTGCAAAATCTTCACACTCGTGAGAAATTGGCACTTTTCTGCACTTGTAACACAATATACTATATTCACACTCTCGTGTTTTACAGGGCAAGCAGAGCGGCGTTGCCAAGCTTAGTTTTTTGCAGTGCTTGAAGAATGTTGTTGAAATAAAGCCAGACTTCATCAAAAGTATTTTTGGGAAACTAAACATTGATAAAGATTTTTCTCATTGATATACAAAGCCTCAGTACAGTTCGCCTTGCTGAATACTCAAATAATTACACGAGGTTTTGCTGAAGAAAATACTAGATAGCAGTGGCATGCGGTGAGAATTTAGGCTAGGGAAGCAACCACGATTTTAATTTTAAAATACCTAGGTACAGGCGCGGATTCACGGAGGAGGGAGAATAATTCCCCCCCCAAATTTAGAAATAAGTATACATAGAATAGAAACAAATAATGTTTGTTTAATTATTATTTATTAAAACAATTATTATTCCAAAAATCTCCCCCTCAAAATAATTCTCTGGATCCGCCTCTGCTAGGTACAATAAAAAACAGTGTCATAATTATTAAGCTTAAAAGTTTTTCAAAGGAGAACTTTTACACTTTATACTTATGGAATTTGTTGACTATTATTCTTTATTTAAAAAAAAACTACTACTATGTATTTATACTGCAACTCGATTTTCCGGTCTTAGCAAAATACCGATGAAGGTTTTAATCTTTGTTGTTAAATTTGAAAGTTCTGGTTTTGATCTGCTTTCTTGATAATTTGTAATTTCTGTCCAAAACTGTATGCAGAAGATTCTTTATTAATAATTTACAAACCGAACAAAAAAATCGTCCCGATTCGGATGTATCTGGAGTACTCGAACCTTCCAACGAAGCAGCTGAACTTACAGTCGTGACGATAATGCAATTTTAAATTTACATACAGAGCAAAATAAATAGAACTATTTGTCTTTAAAAAATTCAACTTATATAAATTGAAATAATAAAATGTGACAAAATACAGTCTCATTCGCAGATTTACATTACTTAAGTAACATTAAATTTAACAAACACTAAATCGAACAAATAACCAAATTATAATAAATAAACATTTGGGCATGAAGCACACTAAAAATAACGGCCAAATAATGCTAACAGCATCGTCTGTATGACCACGCCCGCTGATCAACGCCAAGGTTAGGAGAAGAGCAGTTATAAGCAACGAAATTAGTGCTTATATGCAGTATATGTAACACATTTGAATCGGTATTACCCTTCCGTGCAAGTTTAATGAGCCTAATTTAAAATAGTACTTTAAATATTTCTACTTTTTACTGTACGCAATTGATATTTTAGCTTCAAGTTGATTAAATATTACAAATTTAAATAAACGATAACCATAATTTTATAAAAATATTTTTGTTAGCATTGGTTTTTATTTTTAATAAATTCTCAAGTAAAGCATTACTTCCATTGCTTCCATGGACCGCACGCCGCTGCTAGATAGAAGACACTTCGACATATTGGTGTCTTTCTTTCTCAATTTTCAGGCACTGAAACTTTTTAGAGAAGCAATTTTTGAAGTGTCATCGCCATAATTTTATTAAAAATTTATATTTCAGTTTTTTTTTCTAATAGTCTAGTCAATTTAGAACAAATTTTCATGTATAGCAGAAAGTTGAGGTAAGTCAATGGATTTTTGCATAAGCCATCCTTGTGGGTTGTTAAATAATCCCCTAAAAGTCAGCACTTGTAGGTGGTGAGCTTGAAGAGATAATGAGAGTAAACCAAGCCCCCTAATGGTTTTTGTCGTTTCTCTCGGAAACTATTAGGTTTATCGAGATGAAGGAGCTTAGGTAAAACAAAGCTTATTTAAATTCCTATCAAAAATCTCTAAATGCTTTTTCGTACCTCGCATTCTTTTTGTGTTATCAAAGAAAGAAAATATGTCTGGATATATTGACTGGACTAGTAAGTATTAATTAAAAAATTAAGTATATACCATGTTCCATTTCTAAGTGCCCCTCTTGCTTTTATGGAACGCTGTACAATTAAAAGTGGTCCTAGAACAAATGCAATATGGAAGTAGAATAAACATTATCAAAAAATTTTATTTAGTTATCATTAAACTAGCAGATTTTCTCGAGTTTATATATTTCATTATTTATCTTAAGTTTTGAAGCAGTGAAAGTGATTAGATTTTCATGACCAATTGTAGACATTGATATAATTATGTGAAATTGCCCTTAATACTTGTCTATTTTTATGTATTCCTCTGCATTTATCTCGAAATATTTTAAAGAAATAATTTAATTATTTTAAAGCGATCTTTAATCTGTCTCATTGTATTTTTCTTTTTCTTGCAGTACCTTTATTGCATGTTTTAGCTGTTCATGCAAGAGTATTAGCGCTCTGGCCAGCAGGAAATACCTTCCAGCAACTTTGTGGATTACCTCCGTCGCCAGCAGCCAATGCATTAGCAGCTATTGAAAATGAAGTTCCTCTGCTGCTTCGGGATCCACTTGCCCTTTTACTTCAGTTTGTCCTTTTGTTACCATTACATCTAGATCAAAGTAAGCATATGGAATTGAATATTTTCTTAAAATCTAAATAACACCTTTTAAGTATTCTTTATGACTGTTTTTATTTTTACTAGCGTATTTCACAACTGTAGTAAAAATGATGTACAACTTGCTCTATTACCAAGTAGTTTGTCAAGTTTCTTGTGGTCTAACTGGAGCTGAACGTATGAGAGCTTGTCAGGGTGCTACACCCGGTCAAGTTGATTCCCTTTCTGGGGCTTTAGCACTAATAAATGAAACACTAGGACAAACAGAATTATATATGGAAGATGATGGTGCTGGTTGCAGTCAGGCTCCGCAATTAAATATGGTAGCATTAGAGCAACAAGTTAGTATTTTGTTTTATTTTTCAATATACCAGATTTGTACACATTTAATTTCTTCATTTCTATTTTTAGGTCCAAAGACTGTGTCTCCCATTTTTGAGAATTTCTGCTTTATTAAAACACCATATATACAACCATCCATTACCTGACAATACAACACCACAAAATGAATTTGTACGTTTAGTTTATTATTTGGAATTAGTAACGAGTGGTGTTGATTGGGGATGCTTCAATGCAGCAGTTGCATTAAATTGGCCTTCTGATATGACAATATTGTCACCGCAGACCTGGTGTTCTCAATTGGCGGCATTCGTAAATAAAAGTCAGATTGCAGCTAGATCATTTTTAGTAGATCAACATATTACTTGGCATCCACCACGACTACTTGAGTTACCTAGGGAATATGAAAAAATATTTACAGTAAGTTGCTATCTTTTTAAAAAAGATTTTTTTTATCAATTTTTTTTAAATTTTTGTTTCTAGTATTACCATGAAAGACCATGTAGTCAATGTCACTCAGTTCCTCAAGAAAGTACCATCTGCTTATTGTGCGGTACAATTGTATGTTTGAAACAGAATTGTTGCAAACAACAAATTGTGTCTGAAGGCAAGCAGCAAACAGTTTGTGAAGCTGTAATGCATTCGCATGAGTGTGGAGCGGGTACTGGAATCTTTTTAGTAGTCCAATCAACATATATAATTGTAATACGTGGGCGACGAGCTTGCCTGTGGGGCTCTCTTTATTTGGATGACTTTGAAGAGGAAGATCGTGACCTCAAGTAAGTATTAAATTGTTTATTAATAACATTTTACAAAGCGGGGAGATATTTCTATTTATTAAACTTAAAACCAAGTAAGTTGACCTTTTATTTTTGATAGCAATAATTATACTTATATATGAATAACTTAAAAAAAAGTGATATTCAACCAGAAATTATAGTCTTATTTACTTTTTTCATAACTCAGAGTAAAATTTGCATTTTTTTAACAGTGTAGATATTTGGTTACAAAAAAATGTTACTAATGGTTTTTGAAATAATTGTTTAAATTTTTGAAGTTCATGCTTGACAGTTTTTAATTCAAGGTTATAATTTTAAAATGTAACAATGTATTATCCATCCAGCTAAAGATGAGCCCTTCATCGATGCTCTCTGTGTGTTACAAGATTAAAAAATTCTTAGTCAAATCAGCATCCATAGTTTGACAATTATTGATTTTCTCGTGTTTACAAAAAGTGTTTGTAGCCTTCTTTTAGATTTTAACATTGATACGAGGATAGATCGGAATGTTTCTAGAATGAACCGCAAGATGGGTTATGCACGCGTGCTGATCACTTGTTTTCAAAGTGCCATTGTTCGTACAACAGTTGTCAAATTTTCGAATGGATTGGATATAAACACACGCTGTTACTATCGATTCAAGTAAACAATTTGTGCATTTCCTTAATCATGAATAAAAACGAGTTCCGTGCAGTGATAAAACATTTCTTTTTTAAAGGCTTAAATACTAAATAAATAAAAATGGAGTTAGATGAAGTTCATGGTGAGTCTTCGCCTTCGTATGCAACAGTTGCAAACTGGGTTGCTGAATTTAAACGCGGTAGAAGAAGCATAGAGGATGCACCACGTTCTGGCACACCAAAAACAGCTACCGATGAAGAAACAATTGAAAAAGTCCATGAAATCGTGATGAAGGATTGTCGAATAAAGTTGAGAGAGATAGCAGAGAAAGTAAGCATTTCATGCGACCTTGTACATTGCATCTTACATCAACATTTGGATATGAGAAAGCTTAGTGCTAGATGGCTGCCGCGTCTGCTGACAATTGACCAAAAGCGAGTTTGAATGACCATTTCTCAGCAATGTCTAACGTAGTGAAAAAGATTTTTTGCGACGTTTTATAACTGTTGACGAAACGTGGATTCACCACTACACTCCGGAGGCCAAGGAGCAGTCAAAGCAATGGACAAAACGTGGTGAACCAACTCCAAAGAAGGCAAAGACAATTTCGTCTGCTGGGAAAGTCCTGGCTACCGAATTTTGGGATTCCCGAGGAATAATTTTTATTGATTACTTCCAACACAGGAGGACAATAACGGGCGAGTATTATGCATCGTTATTAGACAGACTGAACAAAGAAATCAAAGCTAAAAGGCCTCATTTGGCAAAGAAAAAGGTCTTGTACCACCAGGATAACGACCCATCACACAAGTCGGCAATTGCGATGGCGAAACTTCACGATTTCAGTTAATTGAACATGCAACCTATTCACCAGACTTGGCTTCGTCGGATTTCTTCTTGTTTCCAAATCTCAAGAAATTGTTGGCTGGAAAGAAATTTCCATCGAATACTGAAATCATCGAAGCTGTAAATGGATATTTTGAAGATTTGGATAGCTCTTATTTTTGTGAAGGGTTGAAAGGTCTTGAAAAGCGTTGGACTAAATGTGTAAAGCTGAAAGGAGACTATGTAGAAAAATAAATACGATTTGCCCCAAAAATTGTTTTTTTCCGTCTTGTTCTAGAAATTTTTTGATCTATCCTCGTAATTCACGTGGTTTATACAATATTTTGTTCAATTTTGATAAAATAATACTAATATTAGTTATCTTTGGTTATGTATTTAATTTTGACAAAACAAAAAACTAATCAATTAGTAATCTGCACTTGTCGTGGTAGTTAACTACAGGTCAATAGTTGATCAGGCAACCATTTGTAAAAACGCTCAATTTACTTGAAAAAATTAAATTTAAAAATTCTCATTTTAAACCGAATTTGGCCTTGAGCTACTTCCCTCAAAGCTATTTGATGTAAAAAATTAGTACCGCTATGAATGAGTAAAGGCAACATTGATGATCTACTCATCGTTAGATGGCACTGATGAAAACCAATAAATCGAATTCTAAATTTATATTGTAAGGTTCTTTTTTTAATAATAACAAAAGTGCTGTTTAAATCGTCTATTAATAATTAATATTTATTTACAAACACTAATGAATACACTATAAATTAACGCTATGATTATAAACCATTAAAACTATTATTTACAGACTATGAATTTCTAATACAACATTTATCTTTACTATTTATTTCGTGATACACAGTTAATGACTTTCTGTTGACTGCCCCTCTTTTATCCGCGAAGTCGATTTTATACCCTCATATAATCGTACCAGAAGCCGCTGGAACCTACTATGTATTTCTGGAAGGCGCTAGATAAACCGCGTCTGATTTACATGCTTGGTGCGATGCGTCATTCTCGAATGCTGTAGAATATTCCATTTGTTGTGTGAAGAAGAGGTTCTTTCTTTTTCTCTCTTGTTACAATATTAACAGAAATGTTTTATTATGACAGTTAATTACACAACAGCATAACGCACATTATTATATTAATTACTTGTTAATAAGTAGACGATATTTGAACTTGAAAATAAAGCATTTTTTCAAACTGACGGGTAATACAGGACTCTTAACTGTTACATTAGCACCAACAGTGGGTCGTCTTTGCAACTGTGTGACGTAACGAAGTTTCATCCATTAGAGGACACCAGTATTGCATTTTAAATTTATTTAAATTTTCAAGGTTTTCAAAAATTAATTACTTAAAATTGGTAACTGTTTAATGTATTTATAACTAACATTCTAACTAATTTAGTAATCACGTTTATGAAAATACAAGAATTTCCTCAATTGACGACATATGCGTCTTCCCTATTCTAACTTAAGCTGATATACCTATTTGATATGTCAAAAGATTTTGATTTGTTATGCATTTAAATAAATTAATTTCATTGAATTGAATTGAAGCCGATACAAAGCTTGAGCAAATGCAAAACATTCACCAGCAGCACAAAATTGTATAACTGCCAGGGCAGCTACAAAAACAGTTTTAAGAACAGAAGTTTTGACTATTAGGTACCAGTACAATGTATAGGATGTAGGAATATAATAGGTAGAGTTCTGTACAATTGAGGTTTTTTATATTTCCTAGCTTTAATTAATAAAAACTGGTGGTGTAGCATTTACATAAGTTCCTTTTTATGTCGGGCAATTTTCATTTCAATAGTCTTAACAGTTTTTGATAATGTTATTTATTTTTATCAATTCTGAATTTCTTTACAGACGTGGAAAACCGCTATACCTAAGTAAAGACAGATATAAACTGTTAGAACAGCAGTGGCTGGCTCATAGATTTGATCATACGAAGAAAACATGGGTTTGGCACAGAGATGCTCTTTGAAGTGGATCAAGGAATAGTAGGTGCTGGTCAATGTTTTTATTATTTTCTATTTTATTATGATTTCTTTGATTGTATGTATTTGCAATATGTAAATGGGTTTATTATTATGTTTATTATATTAATTATATATTTATGTGTACCAACTAAAATAATATATATGAAGCACTATTGGAATTTGTAATGGTTTCATAGAAGGAATTGTGAAGATCAGCTTTTGATTTCTATCTTGTATAACAACTCTCGGTGTTTTTATTCATATTGAACGTTGTGTCACGTTTTGACACCTTTGAGGAAAGAAAATTATGAATTTTAAAATTTAGTTTTTCTTTTTAAATTTATATATAAATGGAAATAATAAATTATGATGATAATGATTTATGTTTTAATAGTGTTTTATATTTTTCTGTTGCAATTACGTTGAGGACAATAATTTTTTAAATGTATATATATACATGCAAACTTCCTATATCCAAGAACTCGCATCTATCTAGTCATACAGGGAAAATGATAAAAGCATTGGCTCATATTTTTTTTGTTTATTTAATATACACATGATATAAACTGTATAAAAATAATAATTGGAGGTCTAGATCTCTCTGAAAATTCGTCCTTTACAATAATTATTAATTGAAATAAAGAAAAGCGGAATGTTGTATATATGATTATTACACAAAAATTAGGAATAATAACTAATTAATTATACATATTAATTATTATAAATGGCTTTTTGTTTGCTCACTATATTATTAATTACATAATGTTAATTTTTAGTAATTACTAATGTGTTAAAATATTTTATTCTTGCAATGCAGCAAAAATGATTGTATATTATGGTGGATATTTACTTAAATAAGAGCTTACAAACCAATAAAAGGAAGCAATTTTTTTTCTCCTAGTGCTACTATACTGCCTTTTGTTTTAACATTCAGGTTACCAATGAAAACTACTCTTTACTAAGTTATTGGAAAATGAATAAATTTTGTTAAGATTGATAATTCTCATACACAGCCCCTAACGTAAAACTAAAATAGTTTTGTCACCAGTTTTGCGGTTTTTCAAAATAATATTGCACTTCCAGCTTTTTAATTCCATCAAATAGAACTTTTCTTGACTCAAGCCATTTTATTTCTTGACCTTACTTACCTTTTATGATTCTTGTTTGTTTGCGCACTGACTATATACACTTCATTTCTTTTTAAACATTAAAATCTTTGGAAAAGTAATGAATTTCCAATTTAAACTTCAAATAAGAGCTGGTTTGTATCATCCTAAATATTGATTAAAAAACAGGTAAGATTTTGTAGTGCTATGTGCATGTCCATTTGACAATGTTATAGTCAATCAGCTGTGTCTGTGTCTATCACCAACATAACCTGTAACCTGCAACTACAAATCGAGTGAATTTACGGTTTAGTAAATATTTTATATTTTTTTATAATTCTTCCTTTAAAAAAACAAGTCTTTGGATAAATCAGATGCATGTGAACCACAATCATAGCTCCACATACAATTTTGATAAACATCTTAACAGCTTTTGCATTTTGACAACTTTCATAATTCGACTACACTGAAGAAATTAAACATTAGCTGTCTAAACAAAATAATGTGTTGTTTCTTTAAATGTTATTTTAGAAATAATCGTCTTCAATCAACTCCTTCTTGGTCAGGTGTAGAGCATGGGTTCCTCCTTTGTAGCAGGTATTTGTTGAAGATAAATTGACATTATTTTGGCTGAGATTCACTATTCTTCTAACAGGTAGGAAGAAGTATCGAATCAGGTATTGTGGAATGTGATTTCATTCAGTTACCTAATAAATGCTTAAGACTTGCCTTTAGGTTATATGCCTGTCAAAGATTTTAAGTTTAGGTTAGTTAATTGTCAAGGTTTATCTTTATGAACTTTAACAATTATGTAACTTAGGTACTGTAATATTTGCTTACATTTCAAAACATACTGTTATAAATTAGAGAGATAACATGGGAGATTATTAAGGAGATAACAGATAGATAGCATATTTGTCACATTAGGAAGAGAAATGATGAGAGGTAACAGAATAAAATTTAAAAATACTTATTGCAAATCTGACTAGCAATAATGCAATTAATTGTTGTTTACGTAACTTGATGTTATTTAAATATACAGGGTGTATTATCGATTTTGTAACATAGGGGAATAGCATGTAAAAACACAATTTCTCAAATATTGGCTCCCCTAATTATTTTAGAGGAAAAGTCACTATAGCAAAGTTGTAGACCTTATTGAATACTGTTCAAAACACCTTTAATTTAGCATCTGTGTTGAATAGTTTCCAAGATATAAGTGATTTTCTGGTATAGGAAATTAACATTGTAAATCGGAAATTCACTAATAGTAATTACCACGTTAGATTTAAACATTAGGTGTAAATGCAAGAATTATTTAGCATAATTTCATGGGGCAAAATCACTCATCAGAATGTTACAATTGCTACCGGTGTGGAAGAAATAGATAAGATTTCTAAAAGGAATTTATTTTTATAAAATCTTATTAGCCTTGACAGTAGTTGTCAAATTAATCTCAAGAATCACTAAAATATGGTTTGTAAAATCCCTCTGTCATT
This sequence comes from Agrypnus murinus, assembly GCA_929113105.1. Classification (NCBI taxonomy): domain Eukaryota; kingdom Metazoa; phylum Arthropoda; class Insecta; order Coleoptera; family Elateridae; genus Agrypnus; species Agrypnus murinus. Next base: position 198,474,678 of record OV816025.1, read on the forward strand.
GTAGAATTTTTAAGAGAATTATTAAAACTTTGCAGAAATTAACATTTCCGAAGAGAAAATTATTATTTTAAATTTTGTTTTATAAAAAAAAAATTAAAAAAGAATTATTCTCCCAGCTGGAATTGAACCTGCGTCGGTTTATTTATTAGTTTATTTTTATAGCTCCTACCCGACTGAGCTATCAAGCCCTATCACAGACTGTCTACTATATTTATTATAAAAGTAGGTTGCACTTATTTAAATGATTTAATATTTATGTATTTTTAATTATAAAAGTATACTTGTTAAAGCTACAATTTCACAAATCACGTTATTTTCAAATGCTTTAAGTGTTATTGAAAGAAGGAAACATTGATTAAGTTACTTTTACTTCTATATTTATGACAGGAGTTGTCAATAAATTAATTACAAATAAAGAAGTGTCAAATTGGACTACGTTGATTGGTTGTTTTTATATCCGTACACTAGAGGGATATGAAATTATATCCGTACACCTTGCTGGAATTGCATACATTTCCATTGCGCGAAACGTGAAGAAAACGGGTGATTTACAGGTAGGAGTAGAAAAAATAAATTTTGCAAATACCAGGTTAAAGATGAAAAATAAAGTGCCAGATGTTTTTTATGTCAAAATGCTTTAAAAAATCATATGTAACAAAATAAATTGATGGTATTCTAATAAGAAAAATATGAGATCATAATTCAGATTTTACTAAAATTGAAATAATATCACAATTTTAGTTTTAATTGTATACCAGTGGGTGTATTATATACTAGCGGTTATATTAGAAAGTGATAATAATATAATTATACAACTAACTAATAATTCTTAAAAGCTAAAATAAATATATGTATTATGTGAACACATACATAATATGTACCAAATAAAAACAGAAAGAAGAAAGGATTAGCATGATACAAGTAGATAAGTGATTTCGTACCCTTTGGAAAACATGGTTACCTTTAAAAATTATTTATGAATACAGCTGTTCGAGAAGCAAGATCAAACAAATTGCACTTGATAAAACACTTATAAGACTCTTTAAAGTTAAATTTGGAATTCCCTGCTAGGTAATAGAACTGAGAAATTTAGTACTGAAAATCGCGAAATTTCGGGGAATGTCCATCTTTGAAGTGATCTACTTCCTTTCTAGAAGGGATATGCATGATGAGTTTGGTATCATTAGAAAGCATTTTTCAAGTACATTGTAAAAATTCCAACGTCTTTTTGCTTCAAGCTGATACAATCAAAATACAACTCTTGAAAACCTTGAAAAATTGCACAAATATTGACAGACTTTCAGAATTTTTTTCGTCATGAAAATAAAAAACATTTTAATTAAGTATATAACCAGCTGAAACTAGAGCTTTTCTACTTTTTTAAAGTAGACGTTTTTAGATTTGTGATAAGTATTATAGGTTATCCACAATAAATTTTAGAAGAATGGTCTATTTTAGCTAAAAATAGGCTCGGTCACCATCTTTAAAAATTCATAACTTAGGTAATTTTCAAAATTTTACGAAATCCCTTTGGGATTTTCTTGTCCACACTCAGTTCTTCAAAGATAATAATTGGCACCAATATCTGTGACATGAGTGCAACCACTTTTATTAAATTTTTGTTGAATTGGCGTGGAATGACCCTATAGTGAATTTTCCTCTAAAATAATTAGGGGAGCCAATATTTGAGAAATTGTGTTTTTACATGCTATTTCCCTATGTAACATAACCGATAATACACCCTGTATGTAAAATTGATTAACAAATGTTGTTTTTATAGTTTGCATTAGCAATATCCTCATTCTGGTACTAAAAACAATTTAATAATAGAGGCTATGCTTAAATAGTTTTTGGAAACTATTTGCTTTGTAAGATTGGTAACATTTGTTTTATACTGCACATACAGCCTATGTGTCGTTCTCAAATTCGAACATATGCGTTCAACATTGTATTGAACGTTTTTGGTGATTCCTGCTCGCCAAATTCAACTACAAAAAAGATAATGGTATAACTAGAAAGAGAAAATTATTGCGCATCGAATGATACTAGTAATAATATTAGGAGTGCGATTTTTATTCTAAAATACTGATTTAAAAGTTAATTGTTGTTAAGTATGACAAGCCATGATTTTCAAATTATTTCATTTTAGCGTATAAACACTTGTTTGCCTAGGATATTAGGAAGTTAATAATGACGGTTTCAAACAGCACAACTGAATAACGACTATTTAAACTGTTTATTACTTTAATATGTATTGATTTAATATAGAAGAACAACACTATATTAACGGTGTCTCCTAACCACACATTGTATTTGACTAATTGCCAATATGTATTTCGGTAACGATGTTACCTTTTTCTCGGCATAAAACCGTCTGAATATAATTCTAAAAGTTATAACCCTCTTCTGTATTCTTCTTCTAATCAAAAACCACGCAAAGCAATTTTACATGCAACTAAGGATAAATACATCTTTTTATACATGAAGGAAACAGAAAAAGAAAAAGGAAGCTTAACTTAATTTCGAAATAAGTCATTTGTATAGTAAACATAGTGGCCTAGAATTAAAAGAATACCAATTACATTTAAGAATAACAAAGAATCTAAATGAAATAGAATTTCAAAAATTGTGTGAATTGAAGTGATTGATCATAAATTTAGCATCAAAATGAAACGTTTGTGTAAAAAATTTAATACACTTTGTCCCAGAGCACCAAAACACGACAACATGCCTTTGAAAAACACATTAGTGTGTAATCAGTTTTCAAAAACCTTTAATAACAACGAACTTGAATTATTAAATAAAGTGTTAAAATTTAATGTGCTAGACACAAAAATACCTTTAGAGGAAGTGATAGCCAATATAGAAACCAATATTAAAAATTTGGAACCACAAACAAAAGAATTTATCAGAAACGCGTGCAAAATTAAAATTAATAAAAATCTAGCAGAACGAAAAGTGAATCAAACGAAGAAAGACATGGATGTTATTAAGGGTTTGAGGAAAAAAGACTGTTTCTACTTAAAGGCAGATAAAGGAAATAAAATAGTCATCTTGTATAAAACGGAATATCATAACAGAGTCGATACAATGTTAAATACCGGCTCGTATTTTGAATTAAAGAAAAATCCACTTCCGTCAATGATTTTGAAAACTAAAGAAGTACTCAAGAATTGTCCAGTCCTAATTTCAAATCAACTTAAATATAAATTGACATTATCAAATCCGACCATCCCAAAAATGTACTGTCTTCTAAAAATACATAAAACCGCAAATTAATGAGGTCAATCGTATCAGGAATAGATCCTCAATGAACTTTTTATCGAAATGGCTAGTAAATGAATACAAAAATTTGCCCATAAAATTAAATAGTTTAGTGGTAGAACTTAAAACTAGAAGATGTAGAAATTTTAGTATCATTTGATGTTTGTTCACTTTTTTCCCAGCGTACCGGTTAACACGACCATAAAATATCTAGAAACTCATTTAAAAACAAATAAAGTAGACCAGGAGAAAATTTCGGAATACATTCGTTTACCTTCATTTTGTATGAATCAGAAGAAATTTCAAATAAACGGAAAATATTTTGAACAAATGGAAGGAACGGCGATGGGTAATCCGCTCTCACCTTTCATAGCAAATTTGTTCATGAGTAATTTTGAAACGTTGATAAAAGAGGAATTTAAATATTTTCCGAGAGTGTGGTTAAGGTATGTGGATGATATTTTCGCTGTGTTTGATATGAAAATGTGCGACGTAGATGAGTCAATGAACAAATTAAATTTGAAATTTAACACCATTAAATTCACGGTAGAAAAAGAAGCGAACAAGCAACTGCCTTTCCTTGACAGTCTAGAAGTTAGAAACGATAACAATGAACTAGAAATAGATGTTTATAGAAAAGTAACCAGCACTAAAAGGCACCTTATAGCGGAATCAAATCATTGTGAGCAGCACAAGATGGCGGCATTTAATTTCCTTCTGAACAGATTAGTGAAATTCCCATTAAACAAAAATCGGTTTAAGAAGGAATTAAGTTTTATAAAAGAATTAGCCGTATATAATGGTTACTCTTCTAAAAACATTGACAAATTATTACAGAAAATCAAATACAAACATAGCATTCGAAACATGAGTACATTTTATTACTAATAGAAAATCAGCCAAAGAAGTTTATTAAACTACCTTTTCACCCAATCACCTAAGGTTTGAATAGTGTATTTAAAAACCAGGGCATGAGAGTATCTTATACGTCAAATAATTCTTTAAAAAACCTGTTAGTCAATTCAAAAGATAAAACTGATAAAAAATTGAAATCGGGAATATACCAAATTGAATGCAATGATTGTAATATGAGTTACATCAGAAAGACTAAAAGATCAATTTTAACTAGGTTCAAAGAACACATAGCAGATTTTATATACAATTGCATAGAAACATCAAGTGTAACGAAACATATACATGACACAGTGCACGATATTAAAGTAGAAAAATTAAAATTACTTAGAAATGTTCATTCACCCAGAGAACTTGATCCATATGAAAGTATTTTTATTAAAAAGAACAAGAATTTATTAAACAAAGAGCCGGGAAATATAGACAGTTCGATACTATTAATGCTGATATAAAATCCGGGGGAAGTTAACAATAACAGTTTAAAAAATATAAATCTTGCTGGGTGGGTTACATTTTTTCAAAGAAAATGAAATACTTTCAATATCCAAAATAACGAAATTTTCAGTAAAAGTTAAATGTTTTAAGAATAGGACGGACGATTTTAAACTGCTTTAGGTCAACCTACCCTCTGGCCTCGGTTTAAAACATGTGGGTGTCATAAAAATATTTGTTAAGTTTCCTTTTTCTTTTTCTCGTTCCTTCATGTATAAAAAGATGTATTTGTCCTTAGTTGCATGTTTGTTTTAAAATTGCTTTGCATGGTTTTTGATTGGCCCCTTTAAAAATGCATAACTTATAACTTTTAGAATTATATCCAGACAATTTTATGCCGAGAAAAAGGTAAGATTGTAACCAAAATACATATTGATAATTAGTCAAATACAATGTGTGGTTAGGAGACACCGTTAACAGCAAAATATTTAACTGCAAAAGTAAAATACATAATGTTAATTGCCTATGATCGACTTTGAGAGTGAACACCCGGTATAGACACATTTAAATTTGACACATTTTAACATCACAAAATGTCAAATGTCATTTGATAGGGTTACCATATATTACACGCAAAAATCGCTAGATTGTAAAAAGCTTTGCTAGATGCAATATTTTTCATGCAAAAATTTCAAAAACTAAATAACACAGGGCTCTAAAGACTCTAAAACAGCCTCATCTAGATATTCTTTCAGCATGACATTTCTGACAAATGACAAGCCAACTTTTTGTTTTTAAATAGCTATATACACTGCTGCTCACGGAAGTTCAGACACTTAGGCAAAGTTCATAAAATGAATAATAACAAAATATTTTGTATAGAAAAGTATTACCTGCTTTAGATATTGGTAAATACCTTAGAATATATACTAAACCTTTTAAAAGGTTTTTCTATATAATTTTATAGATATTTTAAAAGTATTACTGTTTTTATGACATATGCAGGTAAAAGGTTTAAATAGGGTCGTTGCGTGGAATTTAAATTTTGACATAACTATATTTTATTAATATAACAGTTATCTAATGAACAGGTCCACATAAAATCGATAAATGTATTACGATAACTTAATAATACGAATTTAAAGTTTAAATATTTTCCGTCCTTCTCTACATCGCTGACATCATCATACTATTCAAGATGGAACGCGATTTGCATTTGTAACATTGCCAATACTGGAAATCTTTGTCAGCGACGAGCAGATAAACCGAACGTGGGACGTGACGGGACCCGATCAAATCAGCTGCTGTACTTTTAAACAAAGCATGCATGTTCCACGTTTTCTCTTAAAAGAAAAAGGGATAATGAAGACCGTCTTTAGTCAAACTACAAGCAAAACAATGCACGAAATAAATTATATAGGCTTTCAGATAATATACTGTACTGTACCGGAATTGCATAATAAAGTGTTAGTTCTTCCAACGGCCAACCACCACGTTTTTTCCGATCCCGGTAAAAATGAAAAAGAATTAAAATAAAATAAAACTTTAGTACTGTTCAAAGACGCGTTTGTATACAACAGCACGAAACACTTCTTGAAATCCATATTAAATATTAATAAACCTTGAATAAAACATGCTAACTTGTTTAATCATATACGTATATTAATAAAATTCACATTCCCTTTTCCGTTAATTAATAAATACGGCCGTCGCATTACTTGTTTTACTGAACATGTATAATAAAACAACAGCTGATTCAAATGTATTAAGTTATCAACACATGCACGTAAATATAAACACAACACAGTTGTTGTCAAATGATTTCGTATTGCCAAGTTACATATTTAGTTTTAATACAGATTATTATAATTTGTTTTACGTGGGGTACCCGTATCAACATACCCCCACATTCCTTCCAGGAGGAAGTGATTGGGATACGCCCAATCAGCGCGCAATTGCGTAGCAATTGCTCCCAGTTTGCTCACTGGTCGGAGCGAGGTTGCCTATCCACCCTCTACTAGCTATCCAGGCTAGTACCGGAGCGATTGACTTAACACGTGCTCACCCGCCGGCACCCTCCCGTCCTCTTTCATACGGGGCTAAGTACCTCGTCCAGCAATAGGACTATTCCCCCAACTTAACTCAGTTGAATAGAGAGAGCCCTCCAGTCCTCTTTCATACCTTCATAAGCTCCTCCCCGAGACAGGGGTTGAGGTCACTGCCCGATCGAATCCAACCTCAATTGTGGCGGGACTTGGTTTTTAAATGGTTTTGCCACCCCGATCTACCAAATTATAGGCTTGGTGGGCCCTCGACAGAGCTTCGTTTAAGACTACACGTTATAGACTCCCAGTGTGTACCCGTTAAGGTGAAGTTGTCTTGATTGTGAGAGGCTATGTATTCGCTTCAACTCTCCTTAAGTGTAATGGCTTTCAGAGCTTCTCCCAACCGCTGTACCCGGCTGCAGTCCGGATCATAGGGTGGTCGGGATAGCTCCTAAGCACATTTACCTGGCGGCATGCAGTTTCCCATCTGCCCGGGATAAACCTCACTTCGATTCTCCTCACTTAGGGTTCAGTCAAACAGCGGGTTCCTTTGGTGACCATAAATGACCTCGGTCAAACAGCGAGTTCCGTTGGAGACCATAAATGACCTCGGTCAAACAGCGGGTTTCATTGGTGACCATAAATGACCTTATCCAAGGCGAGATTCGGATCCGCCCACACCGGTATCATATACCAGGGCTCCCCCTGATCGGTATGAGTAACCATCGAGAATTCTCACGAATTTCTCTACCACACACTTGACCTGACAGCTTCGTCCATTACCCAGTTTCCAAGGAAACAAGGATAGGGTAGAAGACCGCCAGTTTTATGGGTGAACGTTGTGTGGTCTCCCGAACACCCAACTGTTTTAATACAGCGCATGCGAGGACGATGACGTTGTTGTACTAGAAAAGGACAAAAAAATTTAAAATTGTAAATTGAATATCTCGCTAACGGCTGCACTAAAAATTTTGAAAAGAATACCTAGAGTTATTATTAATTATATAGAATGTAAAAACGTTAAGTTTCAAAATTGTGAAAGGACCCTATTGCCTTATTATTTAAAAGCTATTGTTCACACATGTAAAGTTCAACTCTACTAAAGTCCGTTTGCGGAGAGCTGTTGCAAGACGTAAACACGCTTGAAGTTAGCTGACCTTTGAAGCTTCATTTATGATGATGAGCGTTTGCGTACCGTGTGCGCTTAACTCGCTCTTACGGTTTCAGTGTAATATGGAATGGAAAGTGATACTGATGAAAATTAAATACACCACAATTAAATCAGACTCGTCACTCGCTATTTAAACATAACAAAGCCTAGTTTAAAAGAGGTCCGCGGCAAATAATCTTTTTATTCTGCGAACTGAAAAAATTACATGCTGTTGCATTACACACAAACTCATATAGTTATTAACTATGATCTCCTTTTCGCGTCTGGAAATTGCAACTTGTTTCCTTTTCAAAGGAGTGTTTTCTTGATTTTCCGCCATTCTTGAACATTTACACAAACACAACACTCTTACAAAACAAATGCAACAAACAAACTGCACAATAGCACAGTACAAAAGTTAACGAGAACTGATTGCATATACGTGTTTCCGCATTTATGTAAAGTAGTTTAAGAGTTAATGAGACCACGTGCGTGCCGACCAATAGCATCGCAAACGGACTCTAGCTGCCATTCACAGAAATTTGGACAGGTTTAAGTACAATGAAAAACCTTATTGAAGTAAATATTTATTATAATACCAGAATTAATATGAAAAAATCTAAGCAATCATTTATTTATTGTTTATTTATTGCAATGAACATGGAAAACAACAGAATACACAAACAGATTATTTTTGCCAAAAAGATTATACTTTTTCATAAAAAAAAAAACACCTTTCGCAGAGATGCCGCTTGGGCTATACTGGGCACCCGTTTTATTATTTTTTGAAGAACGTTTGCTGGAATCTCCATCCACTCAGTAGGATTTTCCAAAGTTCTGGCCATGAAGTAGGTTCAGGATATTTGATTTTAATTCGCCTGTCAACCTCTTCCCACAATAACTTGATAGGGTTCAAATCGGGCAATTGCGGTGGCCATGTCACAATTTCTAGGATACCTTCGTCTGCTTGAGCCTGAATGTACTTTTTGCATAAAGCAGAGGTGTGTTTAGGGTCATAATTTTGCAACATTTCGAAATTATGACCAATTAAATGTAGACCTGACGGAATAGCGTGTTCTTCAAGGATGTCTCTAATTTTCTGTATTATAAATATTGCTCAAAATCGGATTCTTAATCAGAGTTACAGCATCATGCATTTTTTATAAGACAGTCTGTATAATTTCATTATTTACAGAGATATTAGGCTAGATGTGGCTATACTAAAATCAATACAATTTTTGTACTCGCAACCTTGAAAATGGGACATTAACATGTTTATGACCGCTGTTCAGTATACTGAATATCTTGGTTTCTTCTTGAGTACCGTGTCCAGTTTAAGAATGCTATGTATTATTTGTATAGTACCTAGATTTAAGTCTAGATTATTAATACGGTATCTTGGTATGGATGTGTGGTGTTGCAAATCTTTGTTTTCCAACTGTTTTCCTCCTTGCCTACTCTACTTTTATTAAAAATACATTTTGTATTTTATATTATTTCACGATTTCAGAAAAAAAGTAATGTATACCTCATCACTAACGTTGATTTTTTTTATCACTGACACTGTTGTTAGAACAAACTCCATATTTGTAATAAAAAACTTCAAGTTTAGTGCCTTGGTATACGAATAACTATTTAAGTAAACTTTTGTTCTATTAATAATACCTCTGTTCCTACAAAAGAATTTTTACAAATCTCTTCCGAGAATACATCATCTACAGCATTTGTGCAAATGATGCTTCAAAAGTTCAGTCACGAGAATTTTTGCTTGTCAAATGATTATTTCTTTTTAAAATAAATGAAAAAGGAAAAGTAAAATTAAAATCTCATAACACAATATGCTATTTTCACATAGATAGTGTATATATAGTCATTTATCTCCCTTACGTTAAAGTAAACCATAACCTCAAATTTATTTAGAAATGTTTTGTGTTCACTTGGACGTAGCGTACACTCGTAAATTTAAATTCTTGAAATTGGTTAGTATTATCACAGCATAGAAATAAACAGCAGGTGCATTCTCGCAAATATTTTCAGCTGGCTGAGTGTGACCTTGTATTTTCGGGATGTTGGCGGGCTACAGAACAACAGTTATGCTGTGATATCACCTGCTCGTTATTAGCAGCATATGATGACGAACAGCAAGCCTCGGCGAACTGAACGTGGTATATTCGAAACTAGCTAAAAAACTTTAAAGTGCATTCAAATCTCATACTTGCCAAACCTTACATGTCAAAATGATAAACGTCAATTAGTTTTAAAATTTCAGCAAGTAAAATGGCTAGTATGTGATAAATATCTATCTTTTTTTAGTATTGCTATTCGATATTTTTCCTTTGGTCACACATGAAAATTCAAACCCAAAGCAAAGTTGTTTTTGTTTTAATGGTTTTGCCAGCATGGTGTGATCTTTCTAACAGTGATACATTAAAAATCTCTTGATTTTTATCGTATTTAGTGATACATTAGCTCAATATAATGTCAATTCTGTAAAGTTCATTCAGGATGTTTAGGTACTTTTTTGATGCTTGCAGATCTGATTGTATTTTCTGTGATCGAATATGTGGCTACCGTTTCTTCTTTAATCTGATTGGATTTTATTCTGTTTGAAAATATGATAGAAATAATAAAGATATAATCAAAATCTTTTATTTGAATGAGAAAGTAATTTAAAAATAAAACTATAATTAAAGTGCAACATCCATGCAAGGATCAATATCTTTGCAGATATTTCTTAATGGAAACAATGAAAGCCATTTGGTGTAAAATATAACCTAAAAGATGACATAAAACTGACAAAAGCACCACTCCCATGTTTGATTTATCCACCAAACTTGCACCATTCTAAAGTTATGCTTAGAGTGCTAAACGTCAATCTGACCTTGAACAAGTTGTAAAACATAACCTTTAAGATGAAGTATGTGTTTTTGTTATTATCAACAGGTATTTGCAAATTCATTTAATCGTGAAAGTGTCAAATGTGTGAAAAACTAGATCTAGCTGTGTTAGAAATTCTCAGGGTTGGCAAAAAACATGTTATAAAAAACAAAACCAGTTGTTTTTTTTTAAATTAAACATTTTTTTCATCATAAATCATAGTGATACATGCCTAAAACAATAATACATACATAATCCATTCCCCTTTTACCGCATTTTGCAGTGTCGGGGTTCCACACAAACTCTTATGGGAGTGCAACAAGTAAACAACGAGTAAAACAACAATAATAAAAGTTCTTATTATCACTTTTTTAATAATTTTGCGATTTCCTAGTAAAGAGTAACACAAGGAAACAAATAATAAAAAACCTACCTTAATCTTCGCCAAAACAAAAGTATTAAATATTGTTAGGTCAACCTTACAAATTGTAATTTATAAATAAAAGGATCATTATTTTTTTTAAATGTGTCTTCAAACCTTTAAAAATAATAAAGAATTTACTAAATAGAAAATCAGTCGAATATTATATATCCATGATGATGGGCCAACGAAAGTGTCCTATATGGCAGCATTTTTTAACAATTTTATTAAAGATGCTGTTGAACTTTATAAAATTCGTATGAAGACTATTGCTAAGTTCACATTGAAGGGAAGCATTTTTCAAGTATCTGTGTTTATTTAAATTTACCATTTACGCAACCAGTTCATCTGTAATTATTCTTTCGGTTATTTAAAGGCAGTCTTTGTTAAATGCTCTACATCTGAAAAGAAATATTTAACATTAATGTTGTTGCACCAAAATTGGTTGATTGTATACAATGTAATCTAATCATCTATCCACTGTATAATTTAATTTACTCTTAAATTAAAATTCTTTTTATGGTTGAAGTTTCAATCTTAGTCATTTTCCAAAATAGATTTAAATGATAAACAATCAATAAATTGACTATACCTTTTCGTTTTATAATTTATAGTTGTAATACTTATAATAATATACCCTCCCAGAAAACACAAACTATATGACCAGATTCCGGTGCAGGTCTGGATGCACGCTGACACCAGTGGGCCATTCCATGGTCTCAGTTCTGCCATATGTCTTACGGCCGTTTTATGGATCACTCATTACGGCCATTTTATGGATCACTCATTACGGCCAGTATCTGATAGACAGATAGCCAGTCTTTGTCACCAGATTGTTTAGTGATTTTACTTTGGTCATTGAAATAGATTGATACTTGGCACTTTTACTACGTTCTACAATTATATCTTTTAGTCCTTTTACCTGTTCGTGGTTCTTTATTCACATCTAGAGTGAACGAGAATGCATTTGTTCGCGTTCTTCATAAAAATTTGGAGAAAATGGAGACAACTCGATTACATTGAATTTTCTTGAGAGAGCTTGACAGATTTTGTGCGGTTTTGATGGAAAATTCAAATAATAATAAACAACACTTAAACATGAGAAAAGTGTGGTTATGTTTACTATGTTATGGATATGTGGATGAATATACCCGAGTGTACAGACATTCTGCTTATTTACAGTAAATTTTAAAAATAACCTATTAAAAGATGAACCTATCTATTCTTTAAATTTTCGGTTTATCTTTAAAATTATATCCGATAGCTATTCTGTATTAATGATTCCTCCTGTATACGAAGCTAGCTGGCTGAACCAAGGCACGCATGCCATACTTGGCCGTGTTATGTACAGAGGCACCTATGCGAGTAGGGTCAGGTCATTCTACCACAGACGTGCCTAGTAATGGCATTGGTGGCAAGTTGTGCTTTGGCCAATGTTCAGCCGTAATGGTTTGGTTTGCTGGGTTTCAGATGGAAACAGTATAAGAATCTAAAATGTTTTTCTTTTTCAAGTTAAAAAAGCCATTTAAAACAATTACAAAAAACTAATAATGGATTAACACACCACCGTTAAATTCACTGCAGAAAAAGAAGCGAACAAGCAACTACCTTTCCTTGAGAGTTTAGTAGTTAGAAACAATAACAATGAACCAGAAATCGATGTTTATAGGAAAGTAATCAGCACTAAAAGGTACATTATAGCGGAATCAAATCATTGTGGGCAGCACAAGATGGCGGCATTTAGTTTTCTTCTGAACAGATTAGGAAAATTCCCATTAAACAAAAAAAAGTCGGTTTAACAAGGAATTAAGTTTTATAAAAGAGTTAGCCTTATATAATGGTTACTCTTCTAAAACATTGACAAATTATTACAGAAAATCAAATACAAACATAGCATTCGAAACGCGAGTACATTATTACCAATAGAAAATCAGCCAAAGAAGTTTATTAAACTACCTTTTCACTCAATCGCCAAAGGTTTGAATAGTGTATTTAAAAATGAGAGCATGAGAGTATCTTGTACGTCAAATAATTCTTTAAAAAACCTGTTAGGCAATCCAAAAGATAAAAAATTGAAATCGGGAATATACCAATGAATGCAATAATTGTAATATGAGTTACATCGGAAAGACTAAAGGATCAATTTTAACTAGGTTCAAAGAACACATAGCGGATTTTAAATACAATCGCATAGAAAAATCAAGTGTAGCGAAACATATTCATGACACAGCGCACGCGATTAAAGTAGAAAAACTACATTTACTTAGAAATGTTCATTCATCCAAAGAACTTGATGCATATGAAAGTATTTTTATTAAAAAGAACAAGAATTTATTAAACTGCATTAACGCTGTTTAAAAAACATAACAAATTTTGCTTGGTGGGATACATTTTCTTCAGAGAAAATGAATTACTCTCAACATTTTGCTTCCAAAATAACAAAATTTCAGTAAAAGTTAAATGGTTTAAGAATAGGACGGGTGATTTTTTAAAAATAATTTTAAACTGGTCAACCTACCCTCCGGCTCGGTTTCAAAACGTGCGAGTGTCATGTTAAGCTTCCTTCTTTTTTTTCTCTTTCTTTCATGTATAAAGAGATGTATTTATCCTTAGTTGCATGTTTGTGTTGAAATTGCTTTGCATGGTTTTTGATTGGTCCTTTAAAAATGTACCCAGAAGACGGTTATAGAATTTTAGCTTTTAGAATTATATATTCAGACGGTTTTATGCCTAGAAAAAGGTAACATCGTTACCGAAATACGTATTGGCAATTAGTCTAATACAATGTGTGGTAAAGAGACACCAATATATATAGTGAATTACAAAAAAAACATGTTTAAAAAACAATATCGTATGACCAAAAAGTCTTTGGATCGCAATAGCCATGGAATGTAAAAACCATTTATAGAATTATTTACTTCTATGGCCCGTAGTTTTTGTGACCTGTACAGAGTAGCGCCAATGTATCTTCAGTAGCGCTAATGGAGACACCTGTGTCAAGAAAATACGACGTGCTGACACCGCTAAACAGAGCCCTATAGTACACAGAAAATGTTAGGTTAGCGTACACTATTATTTTTTTCTTGTGCTTGCAGTTATTTTTATTACTTAATAACATTTATAAAAAGAACACAGAATGGAATTTATTTGAACTATTATCTATTGACATGACAGTTGTGAAGTAAATGTCAAAAATAATAGAAATAAATAATTTCATAGATAGCTTGTTAATTTCATGGCAACCCTGATCCAAAGACTTTTTGATCATACTATAGTTTAAAACTTAGTTTGAAGTTTTAAACTAGATTTAAACAAAATGTTTTTAAACATGCCAACCGTAGATGTTCATTATTTGAAACCATGTTGAAAACATTATAAACTCACAAATTTGCTAAAACTTGATTTACTACTCTCTCATGTTCAGTTTTTTTTCGTCTCACATGCATAATTTCTGAGCACTCGGATGGGCCATCAAATGATAGGCATTATAATTGTCATTAGTAAATAACTCTAAAGATACTGATCTACAACGGTGAATCGAAAATGCTATTGCAGTAAGTTCGATTTACACAGACCAAGCTGTTAAGTCTCCAGAGCTAATCTTGATTCAAAAAGATCATAAACGTATATGTATATAAAAGAAGAAGGTATAGGCGCATTCATTAATGTGTTTCGGAATAGGCCATGGTCATGCATGTATATTTTTGGAATAGTGTAATAGAGATTTTAGGTAAATTTTATCAAGAATGTTGGTAACATATAATTTGAAAAACTTGGGAAAAACCATGCAAAATATTAAATTTTAAGTAGTTAAAAAATCCATACAAATAAAGCAATTTTATTCAAGTATACCAAGTAGGAATATTACATGAAAATTACCTAAATTTTGCATTCTACAAATTACATCCTCAGAATCTTCAGGGAAAAAAGGCATGTGAAAAGAATGTAATTATCGTATGCCATACATATGAAATGTCTGTCTTTTTTGTATTCGTTTTACATGCCATTGTAATGTACACAATCATCAGAAAAGTATGTATTTATTCCATGCCACTTTTTTCAATTTTCAAATAATGTGCAAATATTAGCTCAAATTAGTTTATTTAACAAAAACTGTACAATATTAATTTAAAAAATACTTCATTTTTAATATTTTATTAATTATGTTTATTGTTTCTAACCTTACTTTGTAGAGCTCCATAATCATGAAATAAATAAAGATTAATAAAAAGTTTCACAGTATTTATTAAATTATAACCTGACAATATTGTTTCAATTACCTGACAAAGGTAATATAAATATAAACAAACATGTTGCTAAGGTAAATACAAAAAATAGGTAACTAGATAAAAAGATAAAAATAATCAGAAATAAATATATAACACTTCCAGTAACTTAGAATTACTGAGCTCAATCTGTTCATGCATTAAAGGTACCCTGAGTTTGTGTTTGTATATCTTAAAAGCTTCTAAAATGTCTAATTTGAGTTTGTTATTACAAAAATGTAGAAAGCATTATTTTATTGTAAAAAATAAGAGTAACAGATGTCAAATTAGGTACATATGAGGTGTGTAAATTAAGTAATGAGACTGATTTTTTTCAGTTTTTTTATTCGAATAGAATTACAATTCAATATTGTCTCCCTCAAAATAACTTCCTTGGGAAGCCACACAGCACTGGAGACGATTCTTCCAATCCTCATTGCTGGAACTCGGATACTGGAATAGCCTTCAGCTGGTTGGTTACAGCCATTTGAATGTTTTCGAGTGTCCCAAAATGAGTTCTCTTGAGGTGATTTTTCAATCTCGGGAAGAGGAAAAAGTCACAAGGACTCAAGTTAGGCGAATAAGGAGGCTGAGGAGCCACAGGAATGTTTTTACTGGCCAAAAACTCGTTTATTGAAATTGCTGTGTGACAAGGCACATTGTCGTGATGCAACACCCAGTTGTTCTTGATGTTTGGTCTCACACGAATGACCCTTTTTCGAAGTTTTTCAAGAACCTCTTGGTAAAAGTGTTGATTGACCGTTTGGCCAATCAAATGATTGACATTTTCATTGGTTCTTGAAGATGAAGGCCTTCCACTTCGTGGTTCATCTTCAATCGACTCTCTTCCATCTGAAAATACCTTAAACCACCGAAAAACCTGGGCCCTTGACAAAACACTGTCTCCGTAGGCCTGCTGAAGTTTTGCAAAAGTTTCCATTGCACTGTGCCCAAGTCTGAAGCAAAACCTGATAGCACACCGTTGCTTGAAATTGATGTCACTCATTTTTAGAACGCACTAGAAAAAACTGTTTCACGAAAAAAATTGCTACGGACAACCAAATGACTTTAGCAAGTTCAAACTCGTACTGAAGGCGTATCACATGTTCACCTGCCGCTCCTCCAAGACCCGCGCCCTGACGTGTCGCGAGATCGAACGCTACGTTACCAGTCTCATTACTTAATTTACACACCTCGTAAGTGAAAAAATTTATATACTTAGTTATATACTACTTTTTTAATTATATATCTGATAAAACGAATACAAAAACATAATTAGGTTAGGTGATATTTAAAACTAATGAAGTTATGTGGAGAATTAGCAACAAAGATTTTTGTACATTGCATTTGATCAATATCAAGGCCTGCTCTGAATCATATTAAAAATGAATAGACAATATTCAAATGTGTATAACAGGGTGAAGCGTCTATAATAATGAAAAAAGATTTTCTTTAAATTGAATTGCCCGACTTATTATTTTTGTAAATTCATTTTAATTTTTTCCAGTGCCACAATGACATTTTTAAATAATGATTCTTAACTATTAAAAAAATAGAAAAAAAATTATTTTGACTTTTTTAAATAAAAAACTTGGCTTTACTGACTGTGCAAACGTAGTAGAGAAATGCCACAATAACGTCATCAAGTAAAAATTCAAATTATCTCCTTTACATTTCGTCTATTCCGCGGTTACGTACCGTGACGCATTTTTATTATTACCGAATCCCCAGAAGTTATAAAAATACATTTGGTTTTTTTATATCTGTTGTTGTTTACGAACAGATTAAGCTAAAATGTGCGTAACGTACAAGTGACAAAATGGAGACATGATATAGTAGGTAATTATCAGTTTTGCAATAGTTCTGCAAGTTTATTATTATTTATACACTATTAGAGAAAACATCAAAAATAATGCCATACCTATGGTTTTGTTTTAAGATGTTCTTAATGATCAATTTACGTCTTGAAGGCGTTACCTACAATGTCACATTTGTTATGTACTGTGACAAAACAAGTAAGATTATACAGCAGAAATGAATAAAGTCCTTGTGACGGTGGAAAATATTTTTTCCAAACAAAAATTTTAATGTCAAAATTTATTTTTTAACTAGGCGCAACTTTCCTAAGCACAGGAATTTTGAATTTCTAGAAAAAAAATTTCGCTCTACCCTAGTGTATAATGAATAAATAAAACTCCTTGCTATTATGTTGTACTAATATTATCTTCTTTGATTGTCTCTAAGAAATATATGGACAGTTTGATTTTAGAGTCACCTTCAAAATGATATTTAGTACAATTACTTAATGAAGAGTTTCCCTACACCCTACTGTTTTCCAAATCCCATTTATTAGATGTTCACAATTTAAACATCCTGCATTTCACTTACACTAATAACTCAAACAAGAAAAATTAAAATGGAAGATGCAAGAACAGTACTACAAGCAGTAAAGATTATTGGACAAATTGGGGTGATTTATTCATTTTCTTATCTTGGTGATTTTATTTAACTTTTCCACAGTATAAATATACCTATACTATTTATTTATTCTAAAAACGACTTCTTATTGTACTAAGTGGAAAATTTATGATAATAATCTTTGAATGTTTTAATGTCAAATATTGATTAAAAAAATAATAAGTGAATGGTTAAAGATGTTTTATGCTCTTAAAAGCAAATAATTGTTAATACATTTTTTGTGTGGAATGAATGTTAACCTGATTTATTACTATTCTGTTTTGTCTATGACTGCATGAAATTAGCAATTTACTGTATTTACAGTAAGTTGTTTAAGGATTTTAAAGGCCTATGACAGCAATTGTAATACTTTGTTACTTCTATGACTATTACAAAACTACATTTTATAATTTGTCTATCTTTAAATGATTTTAAAAATATGGTTAATTAGCATTAAGGGCTTGTGATAAACTTAATTTTAAAGTTATGTATAAGAATTTTACACACAAACACACACATACCACTTCCTGAGCTTTCTGCATGCACTCAAAATGCAATTTGATATTTTAAAAACCAAAATGCAAGACTCCTGATAATAATGAAGAAAAAAACCAACTAAATATAAACATGATGTGCATTCAGAATTTGCTCACTCTTCAGTCGTAAGTGCATATATTAGTTTATTTATTGTAGAGATTAGTATTATAATAATATATGTTTTATTAATTTTATTAAGCAGTTATGATAATTTAAATTGTTCATAATAGAATTGAATATTTCATGGAATTTATTAATTGTATATGAAAAATAAAAAATAAAAAATGTTTTATTTCTCGTAAACTTTTTTTTAAATGAATTCCTAACTAACCTAAACATTTTGATGTCTGCAACAAGGACTATAGTTCAACCATAAATACAAGAAATGAGTCATCACAAATCCCATGGGCAAAAATCTAAAAAGCTTCTAGAATTATGCGCTGTAGTCTAAATGATAAAATAAATAATAAATGTAAAATCAGGAATGAAAATCTGTTGGTTCTAGCGTACGTCACTGAATTCTTAGCAACGTGGAATTTGCACCCTTATCTCACCCCGGGTCGTAGTTATTTATTCCGGTGTGATTACGATGTGACTCATTTCTTGTATTCGAGGTTTAAGTATAATATGCTTCATTTTGTTTTAATTCTAGTTTAGACATGATTTCTTGACAAAAATAGTCCTGTATATAGGATTTTTATGATAACAGTGCAGTTACATCAGAACATAAAAATAACCAACAGGTGCTCTCTCACAAATATTTTCAGCTGCTGAGTGTTATCTTGATTTATTCTCGGACTGTTGGGAAACTAAGTAGCAGTGGTTGCAATTTTAAACTTTGTTTATTTTTATTGGATTACCTCTCTACCTTTTGTAAGAAAGACATAAAGGCTGTACCATTGGATGTCCCCAGGTCTGCAGTTATTTATTTTATCTAACTAGCTTAGCACTCCAACCCCGTTGGCCTCTGAGGAAGCTACCAAACATCATAAGTTCCAGCCGAGGGGTTGCAGAGGCATTAGAGAAAGTACAAAGAAGGGTTACAAGAATTCCACCAGAACTATCACAACAACCATATGAAGCAAGACTAAAGAAATTTCAGTTAACAACGTTGAGAGAGAAGATTAAGAGGAGACAAACGTACAAAATAGTTCAGGGATATTATTCTAGTAACTTAGAAATATACAATTACAATTACAGAGTACAGTTAAGAGGACATACAAAAACTTGAAAAAGAAAAAACTGCTAAGCTACCACGAAGAAACTTCTTAGTAAACCGTGTGGTATACCCCTGGAACTCTCTACAAGAAGACACTATATCAGCACCAAGTTTGAATTATTTTAAAAACAAACTTGACAGATAAAACATAATGACTCTAAACATTGACTATCGATTGTGACAAAATTGTGCTATTACAACTAATAAGTTGAACAATTAAGCTCTAAAAAAATCTTTCAAACAAAAATTTTTAAGATAAACACAAACTAAACAAATAGTTTCATCGGTTTCGACTGCCTACTATATACATAATAATAATAATAAGGTTAGTTATGCTGCATTGTTTAATGGCCTCATAATAATTGATTTTGTGACGTGCTGTGTAAATACTTCCTTTGGATAATCACCAGGAAGTGTTAGTTTTTTCGTATATAGTTTTTACAAAATGTTTTCATACTTAAGAGTTTCTTTATTTAGGCAAATAAGAAAATCTGCCTAGAAAGTATAAAAGTTTTTTTATTACTTCTTGCTTTATAATGCTAAATTATGTACCTATTATTTATAAAATCTAAATTTACACTACTAAACACGACAACTAAAAACGTCTCGTTCTAGAATACTTTATAAGCAAATTAAGTTTGTGTGCACTAGAATCGGCTAACAAACCAGCGTACAAACATGGTTTGAAGTAGGAAAAAAATATTGAAGATAAATTCATGAATATAAATTTAAATCAAAAGTAATGCCAGATATAATCTTTTTAGGTTATGCTCCTAGCTCCTCAATCATTGTTACCTCAAACGTAAAAATTTAAAAGTAAATTTTGTGATGCAGTTTGGTAGGTAAGTATTAAATTATCTTTAAATTTATTTTGTGTCCTTGTATTTTAGTTATTTGATAAAATTGTAAAGATGCATGGCCATAGTATTTCATTTCACTAACGCATTTTTAGATTAATTCATATAACTTCCGTTTGTAACACACATGCAATATTAAATTTTATAGACAGTATTTAAGTTAAGGAGGATACAGCGAAATGTAAAAATGTAGAGAATGACGTGAAATTTAAACCTCGAGTTCTTTGACACTTATTCTATTCGGTAACTTTTTTTTATAATTTTCTTGTGTACCATTACCGAGAAAAATGGAAAATAAAATCCAGAATTTAACATGGGCTCTTATGGAGACCATCTAACCTTTAGCAGTTTTAACGAAAAATTATGATGAAGAAACGTAGGGAATCTGATAAAAAAACTAAAATGACATACTCTCATATTCGAAGAACAATGCTGCCCAATATTTTTGAAATCTTGTGTCTAGTTAATGCACAATAATAATTTAAAGTAAACAAAACAAGAATTTTTCACGACATGTGGAAAGACAGCAGAGATGTGACAACACCTCATAGCGCGCGAATTCAAATAACAGAACAGAAAGATGACATATAATGACTGTTATAATAATCTATATTTTATTGTATTAACTAATAATCATATATTTTATTAATCAAATTATGTTGAACAATTCAGTCTTCTGCGTTAATAATATCAGAATACAAATGTTAATTCGACGGAAATATTGCAAAATGTAAAATTACCTTTTGCAATGTGATGAATACAATTTATCATCACAATCAGAATATCCACGAAATCAGTAATACAAACACTAATTTTAAAAATAAATGTATTATACCTCAACAACTTTTTATATATTTCTTGTATCTTCCTAGCAGATTGTAGTCTTTAGACTATACAAAAGTTAAAAAATAGAATATTCCCATCTGTAATTGCATACAAAATTACAAAACATTCAACATGTTTCCACTTATATTTTGGGATTGACATTTGGAGGTTAGGATGTCAACTCAATCGAAAGCTGAAACCTAACACTGCTACCAACAAATTCGATTGATTTCTTTGAGGTGTTGCCACAATTCTTAACCTATTTACATTTATATTTACACTTTCAACAATTAAACAAATGCACTCCAATCGACTTAAATTATTTTAATATATACAAATAATTAATAAATGCATTATAGGCATTCATAATAAAATGATTTTGTTCAGTTTTAAGAATGTTAATTTATTTTTTTATCGATTGGTATTTCTTGTTAAGAGCCTATGTAAAAGCATAGGAGATATCCCCTTGCCCTTCACCCCGCAAAGATCCGCTGTAACCTCCTTAATAGAAGACTAATTGTAAAAGGTGTTAATGTACTAGGGTGGTCCCAGAAGTACCCGACCTGACCAAGAGGTGGCGGTAGTTGTTTGAAAATATCACTGTATTGGAAAGTACAGTCTACATAGCCATATGTTTCAAGTTTGAAAGCGCCACGTTGTTCAGTATTTGTTTGGCAGCCATCAATAGTGAACGTTGTCAGTGAATTTGTGAAAATGGAGAAAATTGGTCATCGTTATGTGATACAATACTTTTATTTGAAAGGCCTCAGCCCAACCAATATAAAAGCTGAACTGGATTCTACTCTGGGTGAGTCTGCTCCTTCGTTTACAACAGTTAAATTTTGGGTAGCTGAGTTTAAACGAGGCCGTGCGAGCTGCCAAGACGAGCATCGCAGTGGTCGACCAAATGAGGTGACGACTCCAGAAATGGTGAAGAAAATCCACAAAGCGGTACTTGATGATCGTCGACTGAAAGTGCGCGAGCTAGCAGACATTACGGGCATTTCAAAAAGTGCGGTACATCGCATATTATCTGAAAATTTGGACATGAGAAAGCTGTGTGCAAGAAGGATGCCGCGTTTGCTCACACTCGAGCAAAGACAGTGTCGTGAAAATGTTTCAATTGAGTGTTTAGCGAAGTTTCACAGCAACAAAGCAAAATTTTTGCACCGTTTCGTAACAATGGATGAAACATGGGTCCATCATTTCACACCCGAGACAGAAGAACAATCGAAACAATGGACTCAAAAGGGAGAACCGGCTCCAAAGACCGTTTCATCTGCAGGCAAGGTTATGGCGTCGATTTTTTGGGATACGCGTGGAATAATTTTTATTGACTATCTCGAAAAAGGAAAAACTATCAACGGCCAGTATTATGCAAACTTATTGCAACGTTTGAGCGAAGAAATCAAGCAAAAACGGCCGCATTTGGCTAAAAAGAAAGTGTTGTTTTATCACGACAACGCGCCAGCTCACAAATCCGTTATTGCAATGGCCAAAATTAATCAATTAAAGTTTGAATTGCTACCTCATGCACCATACTCGCCAGATTTAGCCCCCTCGGATTATTTTCTGTTCCCAAACTTGAAAAAATGGCTCAGTGGTCAAAGATTTTCCAACGATGAAGAAGTGATGTCAGCAGTTAATGGCTATTTTGAGGAGCAAGACAGTTCTTATTATAAAAGGGTATCGAACTTCTTGAACGCCGCTGGGAAAAGTGTATAGAGGTGAAAGGAGATTACGTTGAAAAATAAATAAATCTTTTTCCAAAATTTTTGTGTTTTCTTTGTTGGGTCGGGTACTTCTGGGACCACCCTCCTACAACGTACATATCTGCTCGTTATTACGATGAAGCAGTTAAGTCGGCACAGTTTGGCAAACTGCTCGTATGTGTGTACGATATTCCACACTGGCTGAAGAAGTTGAAAGGGTTGTTAACACAATTTAATGTTTACAATCAAATTACATGATTGTTTTTAATTTCGAATACAAGTTCATAGTTTTATCATTTTAATAGTGAATGTACTTGATTTAATTAATTTGTTCCAGATTTTTTCACTTGAACCTGTTTTTAACTTACAAAGATGACGAGAAGCAATGAGTGGCGTTATAAGCCGCATCGTAGGCTTATAACGCCATTTGCACTTTTTTTATAAAACGTGATGGATTTTAAAACCTATAATAGTGAGCAGCGAAAAGAAAACTGTTTCTAAAGCTTAAAGGTGAGGCTATTCAGACATATAAAGCCCATTTGAATGAATCAGTTTATTATTAATAATATTCAACAAAATAAAAAAGGGTGGCGTTATAGGCCACCGTTATCCTAGATATTTTCTTTAATATGTATAAACTTAGAACTAAAATTGTATCACTAAAAAATGCGTTTAATTCGCACCCACTTCACTCTTTTAACAAGCTCTAACTTCAACGTCTAACTGTATACAAAAGAATAAACCCCTACAGATGTGGCCGGTATTACCAAGTACTACAATTATACCACTTCTAAGAAAAGTGGTGAGAAGCCTTTGAAATGAGTTTACATTTTCGTAACAAATACTGCAAGTGGTGACAAGTCCTTGAAATGAGGAGTTTACATTTTCTTAACAAACTCTGTACAAGTGGTGACAAGCCTTTGAAATGAGGAGTTTACAAACTATACAAGTGGTGAAAATTCTTTGAAATGAGTAGTTTACATTTTCTGTAAGTCGGCTGCAGCCGCACTTAGGGCCTACGTAATAATAATAATCGCCCCCTCCCTCCCGCACAAGCTTATAGCTTCTGGAGCCTGGTTTCCAGGCTATGGGTTGTAGCAATTATTATTATTATTATTATTATTTCGTAACAAATAGTGCAAGTGGTGAAAAGCCTTTGAAATGAGGAGTTTACATTTTCTTAACAAACTATACAAGTGGTGAGAAGCCTTTGAAATGTGGAGTTTACATTTCCGTAACAAATAGTGCAAGTGGTGAAAAGCCTTTCAAATGAGGAGTTTACATTTTCTTAACCAATTGTGCAAGTGGTGAAAAGCCTTATTTTCTTAAAAAATTGTGCAAGTGGTGAGAAGCCTTTGAAATTTTAAAGTGTTCTCACCACTTGCACAATTCGTTAATAAAATGTAAACTCCACATTTCATAGATTTTTCACCACTTGCACTATTTGTTACGAAAATGTAAACTGCTCATTTCAAAGATTTCTCACCACTTGCACAATTCGTTAAGAAAATGTAAACTCATTTCAAAGGCTTTTCACCACTTGCACTATTTGTTATGAAAATGTAAATGCCTCATTTCAAAGGCTTCTCAACACTTGTTCTATGCGTTAAGAAAATGTAAACTCCTTATTTCAAAGGCTTTTCACCACTTGCACAATTGGTTAAGAAAATTTAAATTCATTTCAAAGGCTTTTCACCACTTGCACTATTTGTTACGAAAATGTACTCATTTCAATGGCTTTTCACCAATTGCACAATTGGTTAAGAAAATCTAAACTACTCGTTTCAAAGGCTTTTCACCATTTGCACTATTTGTTATGAAAATGTAAACTCCTCATTTCAAAGGCTTCTCACCACTTGCACAATTGGTTAAGAAAATTTAAATTCATTTCAAAGGCTTTTCACCACTTGCACTATTTGCTACGAAAATGTAAACTCCTCATTTCAAAGGCTTTTCACCAATTGCACAATTGGTTATAAGAAAATGTAAGCGTCATTTTAAAGGCTTCTCACCACTTGCACAATTGGTTGAGAAAATGTAAATGCCTCATTTCAAAGGGTTCTCACCACTTGCACTATTTGTTACGAAAATGTACTCATTTCAATGGCTTTTCACCAATTGCACAATTGGTTAAGAAAATCTAAACTACTCGTTTCAAAGGCTTTTCACCATTTGCACTATTTGTTATGAAAATGTAAACTCCTCATTTCAAAGGCTTCTCACCACTTGCACAATTGGTTAAGAAAATTTAAATTCATTTCAAAGGCTTTTCACCACTTGCACTATTTGTTACGAAAATGTAAACTCCTCATTTCAAAGGCTTTTCACCAATTGCACAATTGGTTATAAGAAAATGTAAGCGTCATTTTAAAGGCTTCTCACCACTTGCACAATTGGTTGAGAAAATGTAAATGCCTCATTTCAAAGGGTTCTCACCACTTGCACTATTTGTTACGAAAATGTACTCATTTCAATGGCTTTTCACCAATTGCACAATTGGTTAAGAAAATCTAAACTACTCGTTTCAAAGGCTTTTCACCATTTGCACTATTTGTTATGAAAATGTAAACTCCTCATTTCAAAGGCTTCTCACCACTTGCACAATTGGTTAAGAAAATTTAAATTCATTTCAAAGGCTTTTCACCACTTGCACTATTTGCTACGAAAATGTAAACTCCTCATTTCAAAGGCTTTTCACCAATTGCACAATTGGTTATAAGAAAATGTAAGCGTCATTTTAAAGGCTTCTCACCACTTGCACAATTGGTTGAGAAAATGTAAATGCCTCATTTCAAAGGGTTCTCACCACTTGCACTATTTGTTACGAAAATGTACTCATTTCAATGGCTTTTCACCAATTGCACAATTGGTTAAGAAAATCTAAACTACTCGTTTCAAAGGCTTTTCACCATTTGCACTATTTGTTATGAAAATGTAAACTCCTCATTTCAAAGGCTTCTCACCACTTGCACAATTGGTTAAGAAAATTTAAATTCATTTCAAAGGCTTTTCACCACTTGCACTATTTGTTACGAAAATGTAAACTCCTCATTTCAAAGGCTTTTCACCAATTGCACAATTGGTTATAAGAAAATGTAAGCGTCATTTTAAAGGCTTCTCACCACTTGCACAATTGGTTGAGAAAATGTAAATGCCTCATTTCAAAGGGTTCTCACCACTTGCACTATTTGTTACGAAAATGTACTCATTTCAATGGCTTTTCACCAATTGCACAATTGGTTAAGAAAATCTAAACTACTCGTTTCAAAGGCTTTTCACCATTTGCACTATTTGTTATGAAAATGTAAACTCCTCATTTCAAAGGCTTCTCACCACTTGCACAATTGGTTAAGAAAATTTAAATTCATTTCAAAGGCTTTTCACCACTTGCACTATTTGCTACGAAAATGTAAACTCCTCATTTCAAAGGCTTTTCACCAATTGCACAATTGGTTATAAGAAAATGTAAGCGTCATTTTAAAGGCTTCTCACCACTTGCACAATTGGTTGAGAAAATGTAAATTCCTCATTTCAAAGGGTTCTCACCACTTGCACTATTTGTTACGAAAATGTACTCATTTCAATGGCTTTTCACCAATTGCACAATTGGTTAAGAAAATCTAAACTACTCGTTTCAAAGGCTTTTCACCATTTGCACTATTTGTTATGAAAATGTAAACTCCTCATTTCAAAGGCTTCTCACCACTTGCACAATTGGTTAAGAAAATTTAAATTCATTTCAAAGGCTTTTCACCACTTGCACTATTTGTTACGAAAATGTAAACTCCTCATTTCAAAGGCTTTTCACCAATTGCACAATTGGTTATAAGAAAATGTAAGCGTCATTTTAAAGGCTTCTCACCACTTGCACAATTGGTTGAGAAAATGTAAATGCCTCATTTCAAAGGGTTCTCACCACTTGCACTATTTGTTACGAAAATGTACTCATTTCAATGGCTTTTCACCAATTGCACAATTGGTTAAGAAAATCTAAACTACTCGTTTCAAAGGCTTTTCACCATTTGCACTATTTGTTATGAAAATGTAAACTCCTCATTTCAAAGGCTTCTCACCACTTGCACAATTGGTTAAGAAAATTTAAATTCATTTCAAAGGCTTTTCACCACTTGCACTATTTGTTACGAAAATGTAAACTCCTCATTTCAAAGGCTTTTCACCAATTGCACAATTGGTTATAAGAAAATGTAAGCGTCATTTTAAAGGCTTCTCACCACTTGCACAATTGGTTGAGAAAATGTAAATGCCTCATTTCAAAGGGTTCTCACCACTTGCACTATTTGTTACGAAAATGTACTCATTTCAATGGCTTTTCACCAATTGCACAATTGGTTAAGAAAATCTAAACTACTCGTTTCAAAGGCTTTTCACCATTTGCACTATTTGTTATGAAAATGTAAACTCCTCATTTCAAAGGCTTCTCACCACTTGCACAATTGGTTAAGAAAATTTAAATTCATTTCAAAGGCTTTTCACCACTTGCACTATTTGTTACGAAAATGTAAACTCCTCATTTCAAAGGCTTTTCACCAATTGCACAATTGGTTATAAGAAAATGTAAGCGTCATTTTAAAGGCTTCTCACCACTTGCACAATTGGTTGAGAAAATGTAAGTGCCTCATTTCAAAGGGTTCTCACCACTTGCACTATTTGTTACGAAAATGTACTCATTTCAATGGCTTTTCACCAATTGCACAATTGGTTAAGAAAATCTAAACTACTCGTTTCAAAGGCTTTTCACCATTTGCACTATTTGTTATGAAAATGTAAACTCCTCATTTCAAAGGCTTCTCACCACTTGCACAATTGGTTAAGAAAACGTAAATGCCTCATTTCAAAGGGTTCTCACCATAGTACAGTGCCTGCTCGCCGCTAAGTCGCTTAGTTTTAATCTTTGTTGGGGTTTTGAGAGTAAAAGGTGGCACTAGTTGTATTCGACAGCTAATAATTAATTGTTATACCAAAAAAAGTTGGCCGAGAATTGGCCTGTGCAAAAGGGCACAATTCATAATTTTTGAGTTATCTATCGTACGTGATGCACCGTTATTAGATCAATTTTTTCATGTAGGTTTCGATGTAAAGTTTGTAGCCGTTTTTCTAAAAAACAATAAACAAATCTTTGTAAAGCATTGAGTCTTACGGGAATTCTAAACTTTAAATGCTTGTAACTTCGTTTGCGAAGCTTCAAAAATTAACTAATTTTAGCAACTCATATTTCAGAATCGAAGCCTTTAATCGAAAAAAGTCGTTCTTATAAAATTGTAGACCGCGATCTTTCGCTTCTAACGGTGTCACTTTTATATTTTTACAGATTACAATAATTTCGTAAAATAATAAAATTTAACACCAAACACAATTTAAATTGTATCGAGGAGTGTAGGTCTCGATAAGCCCCTCTTGCATTTCCGACTCCACGCGCAGCAGTTTCCCATGTTCGTGGGCTATAAATACACCTAAAAATGTATTTCGTTTCTATTGAATTAATTAATAAATGCCTAATATAAGTTTAAACGCATTAAACATTTTTTTAGAATAAGGATTTAAATAGAATAATATTTTTATATCTTCGTTATTTACCCATTACCTAATAATAATAAAACAGTATTCCAGAATAGTTAAAATTATAACATGGACATTTATTTTTTTCCAAAACACTTGATAACAAAGAATCTCGTAACTAACTTTTTATTTTTTGACTAGTATCATCTCCTGTAAAGAGATAGTAAATTAACCAAGAACAAGAAATTGTAGACTTGGGTATACCTGTATACTATTGTCAACATTATTCACTGTCGACCTCGCTTTCCTCATCTTCTTCATTAGATTTTGGATTTGAAGGGCTTATTGTACACATTATTTTATTAACATTGTGGCACGATGATTGGTTCATGCACCTGCATCAACCTATACATGCAATATTATTTTTCCTGCAACTGCACCATTTCTGTTTACAGTCTGAAAGTAAAAGTCGTAAGAAAATAGTAAAAAATGTAGAAATGTACCTGTATACCTTTTTTGCATCCGCATGTTGATAAGACTGTAATGTCTGTCGGTAACGATGGAAGAGTTTGTAATATAGGAAAAATCTGGTTACTCTTCAATTGCCAACCGTAATCGCAATAGTTTAAATCGGGTTTAAGGCATTTAGCCAAATGTTGCACTGGTGGTGTGCCCGTAAGCAATGGTATCTTAGGCTGTCCTCTGTAGGTGGTAATTTATCAATAGTTTTAGAACCAGCAAGTATACCTCGAAGATGATTAATGGAGTTTACGTCTTGATTATTGGTATAAAGTTTAATAACAAAATTGTGCAAGTTTTGAAAAATCTGTTCATTGAAATTAAATCCAAAATTATTAAGCAATTTGTATGAAGCCAGGTATGTTTTCCAACAAGTTTTCTTCCCGATGCCAGAAAACTGACTTGTAGTATCCGATCCTGTGAGAGCATGGAATGCTGGAAGATTTTGTAAAAGATGTTCTATTCTTAAGAGATGAACTGGTATGAAGCGAATACTATCCTTTTTTCCGGTCTTCGTCCAGACTTCTGTGGTTAAATATTTTCTAAAGTGACATAGAAGTACCAAAACGTCAGTGTCCCTGCATTCAATAATGCACTTACTGTAGCCGGCTTTTTTAGCAGATAATATATGCAACAGAATCCTTGTGTATGCTTCTTCATGATTCGAATGCAACAAATCATCTACTAGGCCAAAATTGCTTCTGTACTCTAAAATATCTGAAAATCCTCCGCTTGTGACAAACTGTATATGTTGGCTTCTCGAATAGTCACTGATTTGAGTTGATAAGAAATTCGTCAACTGATTCTTATTAAAAGTAGAGTGAATAAATAACTGCCATTGCCGCGGTAGTAGCAATTCAACCGTATCAATAATTGTATCAATTGATTTACCTGCTCCTCTTTTGATTCTACTCATGTTTTTGATTGACATGTCGTTATAGTGATCTAATACCAAATCTACTCGTTCAGCCTTGCATGAGTTTTTAAATATGATCGAAGAGAATGTTCTTGAATAATCCCCGAATGTCTTAGTGTTGATCGGTTCACCCAAGCTCTGCACCAGTGACATACCATCATAAATATGGCAAATTTTATCGTTAGCTGTTTTTCCAAGAGTGGATGTTGCAGGTGGGCCATAAGCTTCTATGATTTCGCCAAGAGCGCTTTTATTAGAAGGTGTAAGTAAGATGTCATCGTTAACAGCCAATGCCATAGGATAAGATGTCAATTCGTATTTAAAAATGTCCTGATAATTTATATTTCTTCCCATTTCTTTTGCTGCCAACAATCGCTGCAAAATTTCTTGCCCCTGCATTTGAGTTTTTGTCTTCTTATCTTTGTTGACCAACTGCTTCTCAGTGTGAAGCTTACTCAAATTATTCTTTTTTAGAGGATTATAAAACTCAGAGGTATCCATGACACCAACAAAATTGTTAAATGTTGCTTCGCCAATTTTAGATGCATTTAACATAGCTTCTTCTAGAGTCTTATTAAATATTACATTTGTGGAAATACACACTAAATGATTTTCACTGCGTGTAAAAACTTTAAATAGATTAAATTGATGTTGTAAATTGACAACGGATGTCTCATCAATGGCCATCCTTTTTGGACCAATTTCAATGTTTTGATTAAGTAGATGTTTTTCGTTGCTGATGGAATGAAGAAATGAGTCGACCATCAAACCGATCTCGTTGAAACTCAAAAACCATTCGTCCAGTCTGGT
This sequence comes from Agrypnus murinus, assembly GCA_929113105.1. Classification (NCBI taxonomy): domain Eukaryota; kingdom Metazoa; phylum Arthropoda; class Insecta; order Coleoptera; family Elateridae; genus Agrypnus; species Agrypnus murinus. The sequence goes on from OV816025.1 coordinate 198,505,413, forward strand.
GCTGTTTTTTGTCAAGCCTACAATGGGAGAAATAATTGAATGCAATTTTGATGGAAATTCGTTTTTTCTTTTAGGTTCTTGCAAAGTTGATTGGCGTTTAATTTAGCTAAGTTCAATGAATGAATACTGTTACTTTTGGATTCTTGCAACCATTTTTCGAATAAAGATATAAGAATTCTCATCAAACTCTCGTAAGTTAACTTATGAGCTCGGATGCCTTTATTCCATTTTTTTCCATTAAAGATACCTGAGATAGTTGATTCGCCATATAAGTCGCTCTCTATCCACACGTCTTTTAATCCGGAAATTTCCATGTATTGTCCAATTAGTTTCAAAAAGTTAAGCATAATGTGAAATCCCCCAAGCCTTATTATTATATTGCTGCATTCTTGTTCCATCATCCACTAGATTTCTTTAGCTTTGTAATACAGGGCTTGGTCAAAAGTTATAACTACATGCTGAACATGCAGTCTTTCAGCAATTTTACATCTCTTTAAAACCGTCCATAGTGTGTCAACATCAGAAGACACATAAGGCAACAAAGGCAGGTATCCATATGATGTAATATTTTCTTCAGTTTCAGACATCAGCTTGTGAAAGCCGGACCACTGGGGTACAATTATATTATTACATGATTTATTTTCGTTTCTACATAGAACCCAAGCAAGATCTTTGACAGATTATAAGTACCATGCATCTCAGACATACTCACAGACAAAATAGCTAGTGAGACAACTCACCTATTAATTGTTTATCGCCACCACTATTTTAACACACACACACACACGTAGACATTTGCAGGGTAAGTCAAACAAATTCTCTTCTAATAAACACAACACTAGTTTATTTCTGTAGTTTTCACACCAGAATGAACAGTCTGGTCCCTTTCTTAACATTAACATTCTCCTAAATTCCAATATCATAAATTTTATACTTTAATATATACAACTGAAACTAATTTCTTATGAAACGTAGGGTTGTAGTGACCCGTAATGTCAGCGATCCGTGGCTTAACTGAACTCTACTAATACCCATTAAGGGAAAACTAATTGATTTACACTATAACATAACAATAATTCTACACATTAGTATCAGCCTGCGTCAATCGTCAAATTTGAAGACAAAAGTGAAAAACAGGACTCTGTAGTTACTTCAGCTGGTACAACATTTGCAACTTGTACCTACGTTAATGAATGCAAAGCACACATGCAATTCTGGGAAACGTAGAAAACCTTTACGTTATACCCTTAAAACAGTTATTTAACTTAACATTAAACTTAACATTGCATACAAAATTCCTCTTAATGAATAAACATTCGCATATATACACAAATAATAATTTTTGTGTTATAATTTTAACTATTCTGGAATACTGTTTTATTATTATTAGGTAATGGGTAAATAACGAAGATATAAAAATATTATTCTATTTAAATCATTATTCTAAAAAAATGCTTAATGCGTTTAAACTTATATTAGGCATTTATTAATTAATTCAATAGAAACGAAATACATTTTTAGGTGTATTTATAGCCCACGAACATGGGCAACTGCTGTGTGTGGAGTCGGAAACGCAAGAGGGGCTTATCGAGACCTACACGCCTCGATACAATTTAAATTGTGTTTGGTGTTAAATTTTATTCGTTTACGAAATTATTGTAATCTGTAAAAATATAAAAGTGACACCGTTAGAAGCGAAATATCGCGGTCTACAATTTTATAAGAACGACTTTTTTCGATTAAAGGCTTCGATTCTGAAATATGAGTTGATAAACGCGAAAGTACCCTAAAATTAGTTAATTTTTGAAGCTTCGCAAATGAAGTTACAAGCATTTAAAGTTTAGAATTCCCGTAAGACTCAATGCTTTACAAAGATTTGTTTATTTTTTTTTAGAAAAACGGCTACAAACTTTATGTCGAAACCTACATGAAAAGATTGATCTAATAACGGTGCATCACGTACGATACATAACTCAAAAATTATGAATTGTGCCCTTTTGCACAGGCCAATTCTCGGCCAACTTTTTTTGGTATAACAATTAATTATTAGCTGTCGAATACAACTAGTGCCAGCTTTTACTCTCAAAACCCCCACAGGGTGACACGTTTTGCCTCACTGGGCACTCTACTACCACTTGCACTATTTGTTACGAAAATGTAAACTCATTTAAATGGCTTTTCACCAACTGCACAATTCCTTAAGAAAATGTAAACTCTTTATTTCAAAGGCTTCTTACCACTTGCACAATTGGTTAAGAAAGTGTAAATTGCTCATTTCCAAGGTTTCTATTTGTTCTATGCGTTAAGAAAATGTAACCTCATTTCAAAGGTTTCTCACCACTTACACAATTGGTTAAGAGAATGTAAACTCCTCATGTCAAAGGCTTTTCACTACGTATTCTACACGTTAAGAAAGTGCCGAATGATGTAAAGTATGTCCTATTAATTTATCTCTGCTTTCCTTGGTCTCCTTTTTTTAATACAACAGACAAGACGATTCAGCATTGTTGCATTTGTCAGCGTTGTGGCCGAAATATAAGTCCAGGTTACGAGGTCGGTGGCTGATGTAGTAATTAAAGACGATCTAAATAAGAAATGTGCATACATTTAGCATAAAAAGAAAAAGATTTATTATTGTTATTGGAAGTTGTTAGAAATTTTTGCGTGCAAGGCTCACGCAATTGGATTATTTTTCTTCTAGCACTTAATAAGTTCGGATGGTTGTTACAACTTATATTGTTTTTATATATAATTATTATATATAATCTAATATAATTAAATAATCTGTTAATAAATTCAAGTTTCACTAATTTCTTCGTCGTCATTAAATTTATGTTCCTTAAATGCCACCAAATTAAAATTGCATATCCAGAGTTGTTACAGAATGACATGATTGTTTGAGATTGCTACACAAACTAAGAGGAATCAGTTGCTGCAGTGCGAGAGGTGGTCAAAATAAAATTGTCTGTTGCTTATTATCAGTGTATAGTTGCTAGTTGAGCATTGCCTCAGTGCGAGAGCTTACTTACCCTTCATAAAATTGCATAAAAGGGAGTCGGGACACAACTGAATGTTGCACTACCTTTCAAGACACGCTCACAGTGGTATCCACGTGATTACGGATAGCTTTACCCATCTTCAACAAGTGATTTGTGATGACACATTTCATGTAATTATGGTTACATTTTAACAACTAAATATTCTACAATAATGTACCATTAACCAAACGAGTTGATAAAGTTTGACAATTTAAAAAACAAATTAGGATTTTTAATGTTACTAAGTAGATATAAGCAAATCATGCCTTGCTTGGATATCTTATAATTGGTGAACACACCAATTGTCCAGCTTGCTTATTTTTCAGTAAATGTATATTCTTGCACTTTAACACACAGCCAAGCCAATGATGCATTAAGAATTCGGATCTTCACTTTGTAAGACTTCCCTTGTGGAGTAAGAACCAAAATTTATTTATTTCATGTCGCTCTATTTCATGCTAATTAAAAATGATCATATCAACTTACATTAAAAAGAAACTTTAAATCTCTTCGTGCTTTAAAATCGTGGTAATGGGAGTTTTCTTGCATATTCTAATACCTAAGCCGTAGCCTGAGCGGGACAAGCATCGAGCTTTACCCATCTCATTCATATACAAATTAATGTATGTTGCTTGAAACAATCCCGCCTTGCTTCCATTCACATTTTTATGCATTAAAATAGATGAGAAAATGGTCCTTTCAGCTCATTAGCAACAAGATGTTTGTATCTTTTTACATAAGCTGTACTTGCGGGATATTTAAAAACTTCAAAAAATCAGTCTTGTCATTATACTGTTATTCGGTCTTGTGTAGTCTTATCAGGGACGTAATGGTCTTGCAACATCATTACACAAGATTCTGTAGTACCCAAAGTTTTTAGCTTCCCATCTACAGTAGAAATGTTTAATCCGAACTCATAAATGCAAGGCAAATTCGTATTATTGGATGTTTGAATAAAATCATTACTTTATGCCATAGTACTTTATTATAAAGATCTTCAGTAATTTTTTTGCTTCTTTCTCCTCCATAGCGTGTACTTGCATACATTGATCTTAATTTTCATTTTAGTTTTTCTATTTCCTGTACCTTTGTCAGCAGATGAGACATATCCAAAGATTTTAGTTTAGCTTTTCTTTATATTGGTGACTGTCGATTTACCAACACCATATTAAAGCAATCATTTAATTGTTGAATAATTTCCACTCTCTCCGATAGCTGTAATTACGTGCGTTTACGTTTGACATTTTCTTAAATGAGATACGAACGCCTCCAATACAAATTGTGTATAATTACAAAATCAAAAGAAAAAGGTTTTAAGGTAGACGTTGTCAATGCATAAACAATTTTGGCAAAACTGCAATGTCAAAACATTTAGGTTGCCTTTGTGATGGTATCAGTTACTATATCTATAGCTTTTTTTTACATCTGTAGCGTTCAAGGTTTTTATTATTCTTTAAATTAATAAATAATAATAAAAGTGTTCGTTGAATGTCAACTGTCAAGGTTGTAACAGTGTCAGCCAAAAAAACGCGTCAGCAGCCTACTATAATCTCATTTATAATATTCACCTTCCAAGAATGCTACATATTAAATTTTGGTATGCAAGGTTGAATTATAAAGTACAGGCTTTTAAGAATTTTGGCATATTACATCGACTTTGTCAGTCCCAGTTTCAAATTATATATTTTTATTATGGAATAGAGTACTATGGAGAAACTCCTATTTAAACAGGAAAAATCTGCTGTACCAATTGTCTCGCAATAGTATATAGAACTTTCTTGTTCGAATTAAAGAGGATTTCGGATTAAAGAGGTTTGTTTTCGGATTATAGCTTGTAAATATTGTTCGGATTATGGAGTTCTACGGTATAAGTGTTATCTGCAAATAGGGTCGCTGCATGGAATTTAAATTTTGACATAACTTGTATAATGTTGCAATCTCATTTTGTTTAAGCACCTCTTGGTACACCAATTATTGCATATTTCTTAATTAATTAGGGCCATGGCCACTTAGCCCCTAGATGTAGGCAACCCATTCATCAAATGTACAAATTTGGAATTTATTACTGTTGCCGTGGTTTTTTATTTCTGCTTGATATCACCTGGGTGATAAAGGAGGGATTCATATTTTGTTTTGACAAGAAAAAAAAAGTTTTTCTTTCCTGTCAATTGCCTTTTGAGAAGAAGTGTTAAAGTCTTGTGCACCATCTTTTTTAAATGAAATTGGTTTTCATCCCTGCGCTGGAGCAGGATTGCAAGAGTGGAGGGAGGCTTTAACATCCTTGACGTTGTGAACTTGTGAGGGCTGGTTGTAGCGGAAAGATACAAGTCACAGGTTACACTGATAGCGGATTTTATTCTTCTCAGAGCATATAACTTCTATTTCAAGCCATCCCATCTTGGGCAAGTGGTCACATTCCTCAGAATCTCTTCCATTGTTCATCAATGTTATTTTAGCTTGTTCCCGGTAACTGATTGCTCACATCAACCCGTGCGACTCAAGGCTTAGTGAGGTTGTAGTAGGACCATCTCTGTCCAGAAGTCGTAGAACTTAAGGAGCAGTCCAAAACCAACCGCAGTAGGTACCTACCTCGGTAAATTGTCATCAACATCGGAACTTACCTAAGGCAGAACTGAACCAGATCAACACCGGCTGGAGGTTACGTAGAAAGGTCGGTTCGTTCCAAGTGGTTTCACGCTACGAGGGAACTTTATTTTGTTTCCTAGTGTTAATGCTAGTTGATTTATATGTTAATTAGTTATAGCAACCTCATCTGTCATTCTGGTATATGCGTTAGCTGGTAATGCTTTAACCTACGGGGCTTGGCGCAGTAGTCAAATAAAGTTTGTTCAACAGTAATTTGAAGAGAAACGACAGTTGCAAGTTAAGCTAAATATTAAATTTATCCGACTTCCTTTGGTGTGCTACACTTATTCCCTTGCGAAAAAATCTAGTCAATAGTACCTCTAGGGCTCCCTGACACGACTTCTAAAGGCCCTCTTGCTTGCGCCAGTTATTGTTTCCCCTATACCGAATTAAAAGTTCGGGTAATAAATAATAACTTATCTGCCATTTACTAGATACCATTAGTGACTAGGTGTTTCACCAGTTACTATATCTTGAGATACACGGTTAAGGTTATTATGTTTGTTATACACAGTGTCCAAGATAAGAATGCACAGCATGGGGATCTTGAATACGGTAAAAGATACAGGTTGGCTTAAATTAGGAAAAAGTTGCACTATTTAGAGTATGTTTACATGGCCGATCGCAGAAATCCATGATTGTTTATCGTTTTCGAAATTTTCCAAAAAATGCAATTTTTCGGATTTTTGATTTTTTAAATTTTTGTATTTATTTTAAAAGATATTAAAAAACTAATGACACTTTGTCATTGTCACTTTTTAAGCTCTACAAAATGGCGTCTTCAAATTTTTTATCCAATGTTTCATCTTCGAGAAATCATCATCAACTTAATTTTTTTATATGGCCACAAAAGTAGAAGAAGGTGTTTCTACTTTTGTGGCCATATACGGTAGCATTTTTTATTACAAATTCAACGATGTATCACACATTATGCTTCTAAAGCCAAAAAACAGAGAAAAATGAATTTTAATATTTTTTTAGATTCTTAATCTAGTAGGCATTGGAAAAAGAATTCAAAGATTATTGCAAGTGTTCAAATAAGTTCCCATTATTTTCTAGACACAAGTATGCTCTTTGTACAGTTGAATTTAAAACTTTGGCTAACATTTCTGAGGAGATTGTGTTAACTGCTGCTATAACCGATGCCAATAATTGTTCTTCAGTTTCAAAAGTTGAGTCATACACTTGATTTTTACATAACCCCAGAGGAAAAAGTCTAACGGGCTCAAATCTGGTGATCGGGCTGGCCAAGCTACTTCACTGTGAGTTCCAATCCATTTTTCAGGAAACCTCTGCGACAAATACTCTCGTACATTTCTTGAGTTATGTGCTGGGACACCATCTTGCTGAAACCAGCAGTTGTTAATTATTGCTAGAGGTAATTCATCCAAGGCGTCTTCCAAATCAGTCTGCAGCAGGTCAAGATACCGCTCGGAATTTAAATTGTTGTGATAAATAAAGGATCCTATTATTCTGCTACCTAAAATACCTATCCACATATTAAATCCAAATTGGTGTTGATGCCTTGCATCTTTTTTTAAATGAGGATTGTCTGTTGCCCAATAATGTTTGTTAAGCCGGTTGAAAATGCCATTGTTGGTTATCATGCTTTCATCAGACCAAATTACTTGATAAGGAAAAGGTTTGATTTTCTTGACATTTTCTGGTATACCCAAGGAAGTTTAAATAGGGGGAAGTGGCATAAGAGGTGTGCACATGAAGCCTCAAGTGTGCACAACTTGTCAAGTTTTAAATTTGGCTGTCAAACGGTGCGATAAAGATTTTATTTGTTAAAAACTAAATTAAAAACAAATAAAAACGTCTGGATACTCGATTAGATGGTGTAGAAGTGATATTAGATATCACAAAAAACAAAAACCTGGTGTAATAATGCATCATTAAGTAGTTTTTCCTTATATTTGCGTCATTAATAACTTTTTACTCGGACATCAGGTCCGTAGTACTTAATTTGTATTTATATTGGGAGTGTTATCACGTATTGTATAAAAATGTTCTTTTTTTTAATTAAATAATTACAGAGAACCATCTCTAAAACGATTTATGAAGTATACATGCATTGTCATCGGTATGCAGTAAACTTTTAAATTCGTACTGGCGGAGTTATTGTCCGTTTAGGTCGTTTAGGAGAATCACTCGGCGCGGCGTTTACATGTAAAAATTACTTACATACAGATAATCAATAATCGTGAAATTTGAAATTAAAAATTTAGAAATAATCATTTTTTTACAGAATTTGCAAATTTCTTAGCAATGTTACGATTATGTATTTCAATTTAATAATTGTAATTAAGGTGACAAATAAATTAAAGTAATTAATGAAAAAAATAAAAGAGTTTCATATTAACGGTGTCCTGAATAATATTTTAAACAATTTACTGAACCCAACGCTGCATTGTATTTACATGTGTGCTGTCAAATTTGTAGTCCCCTTACTCCACTGCAGGCTTCACTTTTACAGCCCAGCAATTGCATCATGCCTCTTCCCCCTACTTAAACTTCCTTGGGTATACCATTCACAAAAACTTGCTCGCCTTCTCTCGTCACCAGGTCTAAGACCCTGACAAATTCTAAATTTATATGGATGAAATTTATTCTTTTGTAAAATGAAGTGGGCTGTAGATCTAGCTACCCCAGTCTGACGCTCAATTAGTCTTGTGAATATTTCAGGATTTTCAACAACGGCTAGTAGAACAGTATTCGCTTTTTCTTCGTTGGATTGTTTTTTTAAGAGATGAAAGTGGTTTTTTGAATGAACCAAATTCCTTTAAATTAGATAACAAACGTCTAAACATGGATTTCTCAGGTTGTCTTCCTTCAGGATGATTATCAGAATACATCTGCTCAGCAGCTACACAATTTTTGTAACACGTCAACATATCAAATTTTTCTTCGTTTGTGAAGTTTCCTCTTTCCATCGTAACAGAAATAAATTAAAACACTTTAACTTCTTATAAACAAAACAAACAACTTCAAAATACGTTAGAACATTTTTAACAATAATGTGACAGATCAAATAGAAATATTGTAATTGTTCCAATGCCTACTATTTAAAAAGTAAAAAAAAACAATACTTAATTACATTCTCGGCAGAAGTGTTAGACCATGTTTTAAATTCAGCTGTTTTTTCTAGGCTGTACTTGTGTCTAGAAAATAATGGGAACTTATTTGAACACTTGCAATAATCTTTGAATTCTTTTTCCAATGCCTACTAGATTAAGAATCTAAAAAAATATTAAAATTCATTTTTCTCTGTTTTTTGGCTTTAGAAGCATAATGTGTGATACATCGTTGAATTTGTAATAAAAAATGCTACCGTATACAAGGTGTTTCTACTTTTGTAGCCATAAAAAAAAATTAAGTTTATGATTTCTCGAAGATGAAACATTGGATAAAAAATTTGAAGACGCCATTTTGCAGAGCTTAAAAAGTGACAATGACAAAGTGTCATTAGTTTTTTAATATCTTTTAAAATAAATACAAGAATTGGAAAAATCGAAAATCCGAAAAATTGCATTTTTTGGAAAATTCCGAAAACAATCATGGATTTCTGCGACGGCATGAAAACATACTCTAAATAGTGCAACTTTTTCCTAATTTAAGCCAACCTGTATCTTTTACCGTTTTCAAGATCCCCATGCTGTGCATTCTTATCTTGGACACGGTGTATATGTATATATGTTTATTGTTTATCTAAATGTTAATTAAACTGGGATTTTGTTTTAAAGCTATTTATTCTTTTATTGGGTCACCCTGTTTTAGAAATCAAAGGTTTTAAGTAGCCGCTTTTGTGTGGGCTACAATATTTATTAGTATAACAGTTATCTAGATCGAGATTACGAGATCAATAACATGAACTTCGAAATTCAAACTTTAAAAACAGAACAAAAATCTTTAAGAAAGGAAGTGGCTTTGCTTAAAAGGGATAAGATGAAAAGTGATCAGGAAGCATTACAAAACAATGTGATAATAAATGGTATTATAACCAGAAATCTTGAGAGTAAGGAAGATATTAAAAAAGTAGTAAAAAATGTTGCAAAGGTATGTAATGTTGAAATTACTGATGATATTGTCCAAGCTAAAAAAATAGGCAAAATAAGAGATTCACAACCAATAAAAGCGATTTTCAAAAAATATGAAATCAAAGAAATGATCTTAAAGGAAAATAAGAAGAAGATGGGTGTAAATGGACGAGAAATTGGACAGGCAAGTGATCAAATGGTATATATCAATCATGAACTCACTTATGATAATCAAAAGCTTTTTAAACATACAAGAGATACAAAGAAGATATTGAAATATAATTTTTGCTGGTTTTCGAAAGGGAAAATATTCTTACGAAAAGATGAGGATGGTAATGTAATTGAAATAACTTCTGAAGAGAGATTGGAAGAACTGATTACAAAAAACTAGAAAGCTCAACAGAAAACATAATAAACTAAAAAATAAAACCTATCAAAAAAATAATGTTAAAATCAGCCTTATACACCAAAACGTTCAATCACTAGGTAACAGCATTGACAAAATTGTAGATATGTTAAATGATAACAATGAATGCATAGGTCTTTGTATAACTGAGCACTGGAAAACAGTGGATCAACTTAAACTACTAGGAATCAAAGGATTTAAGTTAGCAGCGTATTTTTCCAGGGAAGATAATGAACATGGAGGTTTGAATGTGCTGTAACAGAATGCAAAATACAACACGCTTCCTAATAGGCTCGATATATCGACCTCCTAAGGGAGATATAAACACATTCTTAAACAGGATCGAACAACTACTATGCAGTATGATTGAAGAAAATAAAACTATATTCCTAGCAGGCGACTTTAACATAAAAATGGACGAAGAAAATAATTGCAAAAAAGACCGTTGTTTTTGATGAATTCTTTCAACGTAAAACAAACCATATATGAAAAAACGAGAATTACAGCAGATGGAGGAACTTGCATTGATAACATATATACTAATAGTGAAGACCAAGTAGCAAGCATATTAGAAACACATATATCGGACCATACAGCACAAAAATTAGTTATTTATTTAGAAGAATCTAAAAATAAGTTCGCATTCAGATGATCCTTTACACAGGACAACAAAATGGAGTTTTCGGCAGCCCTACAAGAAGAAAATTGGGAAAATGTATATGAAATCTCAACCCAAGATGTCAATATGCAATGGCAACTTTTTGCAAATACATTTATTCGTCTGTTTAATCAGTGCTTTCTAATTAAAAAAAAAAGTGTATAAATAAAATAAACTTATACAAAAGAGTGAATAGTCAAGAGCTAACACAATGTAAACAGAGACTAGATGCGTTACTGGTATTATCAAGATATCGTGATGAATATAAGGACATGTATAAAAATTGTAAAAAAGACTAGGATAAAATACTAGTGAAAGAACGGGCAAATAAATATGATGATAAGAGTGAAAAACTCAGATAATAAAACGAAGTGCATGTGGTCAATATGTAAAGAAATAACTGGACAATCACCTTCGGAAGAGAGCTGCCATATTGATGAAGATCCAGAAATAATAGCAAACAAGTTTAATGAGCATTTATTAAAAGTAATACCTGAACTGCTAAAGACGATCAAAAATATTCCTTTTACCTGTGATATTTTAGAAAATGATAAATCAATGTATTTAAAACCTGTAAAGATTGAAGAACTGATACAACTATCTCAACATATTAAAAATAAACATAGTAGTGGGGAAGATGAAATTCCTACTTCAATAGTCAAATTTTGCCTGAAAGATATTAGTGCCATTCTTTGCTACATCATTAATAATTCACTTAGCCATGGAATATTTCCAGATCAATTAACGTTAGCTCTCGTAAAGCCAATTTACAAAGAAAGGGAGACCACGCAGTATTAGACAACTACAGACCAATAAGCCTTCTACCAAGTTTTTCTAAAATATATGAACTTGTCGAAACTACCAGAATCCTTAACTTTATGAACAGCTGTAATTGGTTTGAGACCAGTCAACATGGATATTTAAAAGACAAATCCACAACCACTGCAATATTCCAATTTACAACAACAGTCATAAAACACCTAGAGAATAAAAATTTAGCAATGGGAATGTTTCTAGACTTATCGAAAGCCTATGACTGTATAGATCACAATTTACTCTTGTTAAAGCTTGAAAAATATGGAATAAGAGGAAATGCTCTTAAATGGATCAATTCGTATCTCTCAAAAAGACAGCAAAGAGTGATATTAAGGAAGAACAATATGGTAACCAAGTCTGCAATAAAACAAATTAACATTGGAATACCACAGGGAAGCATAATTGGACCCCTTTTATTTATTATCTTTATTAATGACATCAATAATCTAACAAACAATGCAAACTTTGAGATTACATGTTATGCAGACAATACTAATGTATTAACACAAGGGTCAACTTATAACCTTCTTTTAGAAAATGGCAATGAGGCTTTTATGAAAACTAGTAACTGGTTCAAAAGAAATAAATTAGTATTGAACAAGAACAAAACAAATATAATGATATTTAAAACCCATCAACGAAGAGATGAACTTGAAAAGAAGATTAGGATAGCAAATATGGAACTAGATTTAAGCCAAACATGTAAATTCCTTGGCATACATATTGATGAGTATCTAAACTGGTCTCTACACATAAATCAACTAGGTTTAAAACTAAGCTCTACTTGCTATGGATTTGGATTAAGATCAATATCAAAGTACATGAGTATGAATACTATGAGATTTCTGTATTGTGCTAATTTTGAATCGCTAATGAGATATGGAATCATCTTTTGAGGTTCAAATTCTGCTTTACAAAAGATCTTTGTGATCCAAAAACAATCAGTCAGAATAATTAAAAATTTGAAGTTTTTAGAAAGCTGTAGAGGTGAATTTAAAACAATTTCTATAATGACAGTTAGTGCTCTCTATATTTATGAATGTCTGTTTCTATTTAAAAATAAAACGAAGTTCCAAATGAAGAAAGACCACAGCTACGTGACAAGAACTAAAGATGCAGTATATCCTGTTCATCGGTCAACACTTACAGGAAAAAGTCCATATTTTAGGTGTGCCAAATTTTACAACCAACTACCAGATGACATCAAAGGGATAAACAGTCTAAATCATTTCAAAAAAGCGATAAAAAAATTACTTCTAGATATGGAGCCGTACTCAACACGTGAATTTTTGGAAAGCTAACTTCATATTGTGACGTCATTTCATTACGTATTTTTTCTTCTTTTTGTATTTGTACAATATATTATGTCAAATCATTATGCAATATTTGTATGTTATATATCTATCATTACTAATCTGGAATTTTAACTTGTAGTATCGTTTGTATATTTACAGAATACGTTATGAAATTAAATATATTATTATTATTATCTAATGAAGAGGTCCACATAAAATTGATAAATATATTACGATAACTTAATAATATGAATTTGAAGTTTAAATATTTTCCGTCCTTTTCTACGCCGCTGACATCATCGTACTATTCAAGATGGAATGCGATTTGCATTCATAACATTGGCAATACTGGAAATCCTTGGCCGAGACGAGCACAAAAACCGAACGCGAGACCCGATCAATCAGCTGCTTTACTTTAAACAAAGCGCACGTGTTCCAAGTTTTCTCTTAAAAGAAAAAGGGATAATGAAGGCCGTCTTTAGTCAAACTACAAGCAAAAACATGCACGAAATAAATTATGTAAGCATTCAGATAATATACTGTACTGTACCAGAATTGCATAATAAAATGTTAGTTCTTCCAACGGCCAACCACCACATCCGATCCCTGTGAAAAAATTAAAAAGAATGAAAATAAAATAAAACTTTAGTACTGTTCAAAGACGCGCTTTTATACGACAGCACGAAACACTTCTTGAAATCTATATTAAATATTAATAAACCTTGAATAAAACATGCTAACTTGTTTAATCATTTACGTATATTAATAAAATTCTCATTCCCTTTACTGCTAATTAATAAATATTGCCGACGCATTACTTGTTTTACTGAACACCTATAATAAAACAACAGCTGATTCAAACCTATCAAGTTATCAACACATGCACGTAAATATAAACAACACAGCTGTCAAAGGATTTCGTATTGCCAACTTACATATTTGGTTTTAATACAGCGCATGCGAGGACTATGACGTTGTTGTACTAGAAAAGGACAGAAAAATTTAAAATTGTAAATTAAATATCTTGCTAACGGCTGTGCTAAAAATTTTGAAAAAAAAAACGTAAAATTATTACTAATTATATAGAATATAAAAACCTTAAGTTTCAAAATTGTGAAACGACCCTATTGACGAAATACAGTATAGTAGTATAACAAAATATTCCATAATTTAATCTGCATTTTTTCTGAATCTACTGGAATGACTGGTGATTTAAGAAAACAAATTTTCCATATAAGTATTAAATGTATTATGGTTGTACATTAAAAATCTAACACTTAATGTTACTTACACAATAAATCCTACTACGTGAATACTTTTGAAAATCACAAAACATACACTATATTTATTGGAAATTTGTAATAATTAAATGTACATAATTAAAACCATCTTTGAAGTGTTATTGCAATTTATAACAGTCTGCAACAATAACAGTAGAAAATGATATAAACAAAAATCCAATAATTCTGAATATAAATCTAAATTAAAATAAATTCATGATTAATTAACTACAACTATTTGAAGATCATTAAATATCATGATGTAAGGAAAATAAGAATATTCAAGCGACTGCTACTGCTGGTGCAGGAGGAGCTGTAGGACCAACGCTCACTGCATCTTCTGAAAAGCCATGCTCTTCTAAAAATGCTGGAGTATATTCGATACTCAAAAGTTTTCGACATGCAGCAAATGCACACATTTTCCTTGCCCCTTTTTTGGTTGATCCTGTAGTGAATATACAAAAATTGAAATTTCAATCATAAAATAATAGATAAGATTAGTGGGGCCACTCCAAATTAAAAGTATACATACCTGTGCCGAGGAAGGATTCTGTTCCAACAGTGCATTTAATAGTAAATAAAACATGTGGTGGGTTTCCTGATTTTGAAACTTCTTCATATACCGCATTAGGATGCATTTGATTTAATAACATAATGGGATTCATAGTGGCTGCGGTATCTGGAAGTTTTTTCGCGGGTTTCTTTTCAAAAGGTCTAGCTTTATCAGGGGCTGTAATAGCACCGCCGGCTGCTGCGGCTTGAGCTAGCTGCAAAAGAAGTTTAGATTTTTCATTAGACGCTATCTTCTTAAACTGTTCTGGGTTAATAGGGGCTGCAATTAACTGCAAAAAAAAAGTAATAAAAGCTACCATTAGTTAAAAAAAATAATTAACAGTAAACTTATGTTAACGTAAATAGAAGACTTGTATCTGGTCAATCACACTAATGTTTCTGGTAAATGGTAGCCACATTATCTGTATAGGGTGGCCAGCAAGCGTGGTAGTTTTAAATTCAAGGTTTCTCCCCCCCGGTTTTCCAGGTCGTAAAATATAATTTTGTCCAGGTTTTACTTTCAATAACACTACGGAACACGATTTTGCATCAGAGACCAGACTAGGTGATTCTTATAGATTTTTGTGCGTAGAATTCGATGGCGTCAAAAAAATTGCGTATCACGTTATGATTTTGAGATATTCGGCACTTAAAAATACTTAAATAAAAACTTTCAGAAGGTTATAACGCAAAATATTTAATATAAGATTAAATTTTGTCATATGCATTTGAAAGTACCAACATTCAGCTACAATTTAAGATATTTACTTTTCTTGTGCACAAATATTTCGCAGGGATATTTGTATTTGAATGATAGCATATCAATCATTTTATGTATCGACGTTTATTTTTCTTTTAGTGAATCAATTGTTCTAAAAATTTATATTCAAATATTTTTCAAATAATGCGAAATTAATAATTTATTTAAATTAAAGAGCGAATAAATATTTATATCATTATTTATTAAAAATCCCGTACTAATTTTCAAAAAATTTGCACCTAAATTTATAATTTTGTCCGCCATATTGATTTTGAAAAGCCTATCTCTAAATTAATTTCCCATAACTTGAAAAATATTTTAATGTAAATTTTCAGAACGATTGATTCACTAAAAGAAAGATTAATGTCAATACATAAAATGCTTGATATGCTGTCATTCAAATACAAATATCTCTGCGAAAGATTTGTGAAGATCTTAACTTGTAACTGAATGTTGGTACTTTCAAATGCATATGGTCAAAATTGGCCTTTTTTGCACTTTTAAGTGTGAATATCTCCAAATCATGACGTGATACGCAATTTTTTTGACGCCATCGAATTCTACGCACAAAAATCTATAACAATCACCTAGTCTGGTCTCTGATGCAGAAACAAGTGCTATTTTTGTTCCGTAGTGTAATTTACGCATACCCATATTGATGATCAAATTATTAGTTTAGAATTAATAATAATGTAACTTGCAACCGGTTTTTATTGCCAGAGAAGTCCAAATAAAGATCAAAAATGCATCAGTTTAACTGAACTCTGTAAAATAGTATATTAAAGTAATTTTTTAATTTTAAGTATGTCTCTCACAAATTTAAGTTAATTATATTGTATTGGATATCCGTAAATAAATAAACAAAACAAAAAAAAGAGTATTACTTTCAAAAAAACAAGTTTTTAGTGCATGCCTCCAAGGACAAATGCGTTAAAACGTCTTACTAAACAAATTACTTTATACTATTTTTTCTATTTGCGTTTTTCTTTAATCATTTACTTATCAAATATCTTACTATAAATTTGTTAAGGAAAAACTTGTCAAGTTTTTTGTTAGTTGTCAAAATTTGGAAAAAATTCAGATTCTGCATTTGTATTTCAAATTTACAGACATTAACTTTAAAAAATAAAATACTACTGTTTCTACTATTCAACTAAATCTTTTAGACACGCAAATAGAAAAGAAAATGTAAAATATTATTTTTGAAAGTACAGTAGAGTACACTATTCCGAAAATCCGCCGCGAACAACAGAGTTCAGAATAATACCGATTTTATTAACTTAAAAGCAGGAGAAATTAAAAAGACATTCATGAAAAATGTACATTCGTATGCTCGTTCACCAGCCGATCAACACGTATAGAGCTGACACTAGCAGTTATCCCCGCACTTAATTTACGCCTTAACAAGTCAATATACGTTGATATTATTCATGAAATCCGCCTATTCCGAATTCCCACTAAACCGAACAGTGTTCGGTACCAATTACTTCGGAATAGCAGGATTCTACTGTACATACTATTAAAGTTCAAGGTTCTTTCCTGGTTTTCAAGGTTCGCTGGCCTCCCTGTACTAGTGGTCCCAAATTTGGGACAAGTTTAAATTTTTATCTCAAGCAACCAGGATGGTATAATATGACGGTCAAAATTACTTAAACAAAACAAACTGAACCAAGAGTGGTAATTCATGTGACAATTTAACAAACTTTGTCAATTTTTACATCTAGTCATTTTAAAAAAAAATGACAGAAACATGACATTCAAAGGTTTTGTAACATTGGGAATCAACGACCAGTGGTGATTATTTTCGTAATCACCACTTATTGTAATAATCGTTGTAATCAGGGTGCTATTGCTTCATTTGTCTAGATTGTAACATTTGAATGGTTGATAAATAATGCTTGGAATTGTTTTCACTTTCAAAAAAACTTTTTAACCTACATACCTGGCAATAGTCTCAAAGTGTTCAAAACTGATCAGGTAACACTAGAGAAAGGTGTTCATTTGTTTTTGCACTTTCTAAATCACCTAGAGATATGCTGCAATTATTCTTGTTCCAAGTCAAAATTTCCATAGGTACTTCGAAATATTTTGAAAAAGAATGTCTTTTCAATGATTTAATATCTCAATGATTATAGCATACTTCTGAAGGTAATGTAATAGGCACAAGAAAAAACAAAAGAACAAACTTAGATTTTTCTAAAGTTATCTGATCAGTTTTAAATGATTTGAAACAGTTACCACTCATCTAGACATGGGTTATCATTGGTAGAGAAAAGCATGAAAGGAAAACTCGAATGCTCATATTACACACCTCAAGATCTTACAGTATAATTGAAACATTACATTTGATGTGAAGTCAATTTACAAAGACATAAAATGACTGGATATAGGTTTTCTATTTACTTTTAATAATTTCAAGTAAAAAAAAAATAAAAATAAAAAAACTACGCTGGATTATAGGTTAACTAGTCATTTAGTCTTCCAAAATATCAGCAAACGAGTTTTTATATAATTATTCTCTACAAAAAGGCAATATATTATTATTTTCCTTTTTCTGTATTGACTATAAAACTAATATAATGTATATAAAAATCAATCCATACCTTCTCAGCAAGATTAGTGCCTTCATCCCAACTGCTAAGAAGTTTATGAAGGGCATAACAAGCAACATGTGACCAAGAAATGCCGCCCAAATTATCATCATCAATTTCCATTTTGGATTCAACCTCACCACCATCTGCGTTTCCATTATCAGTTTGATTGGTAATACCAGATATTGGATCAAAGCTACCAGTTTGAGCATTCTTCAACTTACTAAGGACCATATATTTCAACGCGGCCTCGGCAGCAGCAGTTTTGGCAGCTGGTTTACTTTTACCTAAATAAGTAAAAGTATCTTGTTATTTCTTATGCAATCGTTGTTTTAGGGATTTCACGTAATTTAATGAGCAGAGCAATACTTTCTTAAGATTGACATTTTTAAAAATGTCAAAACATGCAACTTATTAAACAATGTCTTAATTGTTTAATTAAAACAATTGTTTAGTATTGCAAGGGAACCACACTGATATGTTATAACACCCACAATCAATTCAAGAGCTTGCGTCCCTTTCAAAAATTCAAAATAAAAGATAAAACTAACCCACGCCAATATGTTCCACATTGTCAACCATAACAGTACATTTGAAGACTGTTCCTTCATACATATCCATATTCTCAGACATATTGTAGGGTGCACTGCCAATAAGTTCATTCAAAACCATCAAGGCATTCTTTGGTTGCAGAATCTTGCGCAAACGCTGATTTCGTCGCCTTAAGCGTTCCTTCTTGGTGATTTTACCTAAAACGCCTTTAGCAAAAAAAAAAATACAATTATTACGAAAAAAGAACAAACTAAACAATTAAGCATATTAAAACATCAGGCACTATGCATTTCACAGGGTCTTTGGTTTTACTCAACAAACAATAAGATTCGATTTATTTGGAATATACACCACAGACTTCAAATTTGCGCAGTGATTTGTCATCATTAGAAGCAAAGAACAAACAAAACTCATGCTATTTTTTAGTTGCATTAAGAACAAGTAAACGTAGGAAGCAGATTATACAGTGAATTGTAAGAAGTGCAGCATCCTAGACATTACTTAAATAACGATAACAAATTATGTCAAGTGATCAGAAACTTCTCTAAATCAAGTGATCAAGATTAAATCAGCAATTTATTAAGACAATATTGAAGTATTGTTTTTAAAATTTAAGATTGCATGTGTAGCAATTAATAAACGACAACTGAGGATGTCTCTTTCACTCTAGAAGAATTTATAAGCAAATGAAAACATTTATCAACTTATGTTATCATTCTAGTTATGCAGAACCCTTTTAGACGGTTGATAGACACCAAGGAAGTTTAAGTAGGTGGAAGAGGCATGATGCAATTGCTGGGCTGTAAAAGTAAAGCCTGAAATGGAGTAAGGGGACTACAAATTTGATAGCAAACACGTAAATACAATGCAACGTTGGGTTCAGTAAATTGTTTAAAATACTATTCAGGATACCGTTAATGAAACTCGTTTATTTTTTTAATTAATTAGTTTAGTTTGTCACCTTAATTACAAAATTGAAATACATAATCGTAACATCGCCTTTGTTTCTAAGGTCTTTGATGCAGCTGAGTGACTCTTCTAAACGGACAATACCCTTCCAGTATGAATTTTACTTTACTGCGTACCGATGACGATGCTGGTATACTTCATAAATCGTTTTAGAGACGGTTCTATGTATTATATATATATATATATATATATATATATATATATATATATATATATATATATATATATATATATATATATATATATATATATATATATATATATATATATATATATATATATATATATGCGCGAGTAAAAAGTAATTAATTATGTAAATTAATGAGGAAACTACTTAAGGATGCATTATTACTCCAGATTTTTGTTTTTTGTGATATCCACTATCACTTCCACATAGTGATGGGCAACGGGAATATTCCCGGCCAGGAATTTATTTTGGGAATTTAAAAAAAATCATCGATAAATTCCTGAAAAATGGAAATTAATTTTTTATACTCCAGTAAGTGAAACGCAAGCAAACGCGCGCAAAACGTACACTGCCTAAAGGCTGATTCTCACTATACAGCAGGCTACTAACAGTCACCGGACCGACAAAACATTGTACTGTACGTTTTAAATGGTCGCGACGGTCCGTGTCTGTGATGGTTGTTGTGAATACCTTCATATAAAATGTACAGTACAATGTTTTGTTGGACCGGTTACTGTTGGTAGCCCACCGTATAATGAGAATCTGCCTTAATACAAATTTCCAAGTTAAGACCTGTTACCAACACGTGGCCGGTTCTAGCATTAAGTTAGCAAGTTCAGTGTACATTAATCTTTGATGTGCATTGTGTTAGATTGAAGACTGATATATTTTACGCGTTGCCGGCATAGTGTACAGATAGTACCACTGTACACTTAATTTTTTTCCAAGAAGTTGTTTTTTATATATCATGTATATTTATGTTCCAGTATCTGGCCATATTAATAGGGACATCGAATAATATTAATGTTAAAAGTTATGTAGTGATAATATCAAGAATAACAGATTTTGGGAAATGTTTTACGTGTGATTATTAACGCTTGTTGTATTAACAAATAATTCAATAAAATAATTCTAAATAAACTGGTATAAATGGCGAATTTGCTGAATATGCTGATAACTAAAGGATGCAATTTTTAGCGGGTATTGAAGAAAATAATAAAGAAAGTATTTTACTATTTCTGTAGAAAATAATCATAGAAACGTTTCCAAGAAACTCTTTTCCACAAAAATAATAAAATATCTACTTATGATTTTGGTCAGTATCCTCTAAGACATTACCTTCTTCAGCTATTGTCGTGTTCAGCAAATTCACCATTTTTACCAGTTTATTACTTAAAATTATTTTATTAAATTGCTTGTTAATACAAGAAGGATTAATAAAACATATGTGAAATATTTCACAAAATTTTTATTCCTGGTGTTAACAATATAAAACTTTTAGCATCCAAATTATTGGATGTCCCTAATAATATGGTCAGATACTGTATTTGTATTTTAAAATAAACTTTTTTTTTTTCAAACAATTTCTCTATTTTGGGCCTTTTTTAAAGTAAAAATATAAATTCCCGATCAAGTGGGAAGTTTGGGAATATTCCCCAAAAAATAAATTCTGGGAATTTAGCCATCACTACGGAGTCCCACACCATCTAATTCAGAAATCCGGCGTTTTTGTTTTTAATTTAGTTTTATGATAAAAGAAAATCTTTTATCTCAGTGTATGACAGGTAAATTTAAAACTTTGACAAGTTGTGCACACTTGAGGCTTCATGTGCACACCTCTTGTAGTACTTCTCCTACTTAAACTTATTCGGTGATTCAACCAAAATCCAGTGTGGTACATTATTATAACAAAGTATACCAAAAGTACAGTGATAAAATTTAAAAAAAGTTATTTTTTAAATTGAACACTGGGATGGCTGCTATTTTGCAAAAGTTTAAATTTTTTAGGTTCCTCCCCCTAGATCTTTTTAAAATGTCAAAGAAATGAGCTGTGCAAAATTTCAGTGCATTTGGTCTCAATATTAACCCGTGCCACTGAGAGGTTAAAGTTTAAATGGAATTTAACATGGGTTTGGTGCACTTCTAAGAAACTTTATGACAACTTTTTTATCTTTCTATGTTTTAACATAAAATATATACTTATGTTGTTGAAGTTGCTTAACACGAATCTGATGCCAAAAACACTTTGGCAGTTCCGCAAAAAAATGCTCATTTTAGTGAAGTTGACTGCTTTTGTTCTGATAGCTGTCAACTGCCAACAGTTCTTCTGACAGTTTGAATTTTATCATGTTCGTGTTCAGCAGTTTCAACAACATAACTACTACATATATAAATTTTCAAGTTAAAACATAGAAAGATAAAGATTTTTGCCACAAAGTCTCTAGAAATGCACCAAACCCATGTTAAATCCGATTTAAAATTTTAACCTCTTTATGGCACGGGTTAATATTGACCAAATGGGCTGAAATCTTGCACAACTCATTTTTTTGACATTTTAAAGAGATCTAAGGGTGGGGGGACCTACAAATTTTAACTTTTGCAAAATAATGGCCACCCTATTGAACACCCTGTATATTATTATTACATTTTTAATTTGTCCTTTTGGAGCTATTAACTGTCAATATTCAAATCCTTTTAGCGACTCAGATGTCCAATTTAAAATTTAAAAATTGTTAGTGTTGTCAAATTACGAAAAAAGGAACAAAAATTTAAATTGAACACCTGGAACAATGTATATGTATATTATCTAATACGTGAAAGGTTCTGTTAAAGACAATATAAACAATATGGGCTTGCAATAAACTGTCTTGAAATTATTGACGTTTCATGCGCTTCGGCTGTATGATTCGTAGGTGCACACACACTCAAATAACTTCAAACAACTTCAAATAACTTCAAATAACTTCAAACAACTACAATTAACTTCCAACAGATTTTAATGCCGTTTTCACCATTCGATAGCTTAGCCAAAAGCTATTATGCATACAGCTTAGTTATATAGCCATTCATTCGTCGGCTTCATATGAAAAGTGCCAAAATTGAAAAATTGAGATTTTAACGTCATCTGCTTAAATATTACTTTTCCTATAAAATAAATGTAAGAAATTCCAAAATAATTAGTAGGCGTTGTTAAATAGCAAAAATAAAATTAGGTACACGTGCAAAAGCATTGACAGCAACATGAAAAAGTGCTACATTTCTCGCAAACAGTATTTTTGAACTTATGCACTTTTCATGTGAAGCCGACGCATAGTGATTTTTTTAAGAAATGCTTCTCTCTGTAATGCCTTTGGGGTGGTTTTTAGGATTAAAAATATATTCATGCATCCCCCATTGAGATAAGGTCCACCTGCCTGTAAAATCTCAGCTTACTAACTATCCTAGTTTTCAAGATACTTTTCCGTGGACATCAGAACTACCTATTATTATATGTTTAAATCTTTCATGCAATAAGATTCCACATAGTATATTTCTAGACTGCAGTTTCGAAGACGTCGTCTTGCTAAACACAGCCTAGTTTGTTGAAATTAATTATTAATTAATTAATTGACAATGACAAAAGCAACAAATTGATAAAGTGTGGGGGATTCACAAAGAATACTTCAGAAGAACAGCACTGTTTTGAGTTGAATTAACTGTCTGTAAATCTCATATATACTACAGTTCATAACAGCTTTGTTCCTCAATTAGTAACATCACTTTGGAACGAAAATTTGTTTTTTTTATATGAACTAATCACCACTAATTAGATAGATTGCAATATTATGTTTAATGACTGCCATATCTACTATATCTTGCTAAGATTTCTCACGATTCAAGTCTTCTATACTAATTTGACATTTTAGAAATATTATTTTTTTTGTCAGTCAGTTTACTTTTGCAATAGTCGCGTAACACCAGTTCGGAATTACTGCAGTCGAGTACCTGAATTAATTAGGACTAATTTTAGATTAGTTCAGATAATATTTTTTCATGAGCTTTAAGCTAGATATGCATTTGGATAATTGATGCTCTACTGTATTACGAGCACCAATGCTTATTAATTCATCTTACTTTCATTTTGTTAAGGACGATAACGTGAAATGTAAAAATGTAGAGAATGATGTGAAATTTAAACCTTGAGTTCTTTGACACTTATTCTATTCGGTGGCTTTTTTTATAATTTTTGTGTTTACCATTTCCGAGAAAAATAGAAAATAAAATCAATAATTTAACATGGGCTCTTATGGAGACCATCTAACCTCTAGCAGTTTTCACAAAAGATTCTGATGAAGGAATGTAGGGAATCTAATAAAAAACTAAAAAGACATACTTTCATATTCGAAGAACAACACTGCTCAACATTTTTGAAATCTTGTGTCTAGTTAATCATGCACAATAATAATTTGAAGTAAACAAAACAAAAATTTTTCACAACAGACAGTAGAGATGTGGCAACACCTCATAGCGCGCGAATTCAAATAACAGAACAGAATGATGACATATAAGAGAATTTTGGAGCAAAGATTGTGGGGTGACTTTTAACAAAAATGAAAGTGGACGAATTAATATGCGTCGGGGCTCGTAATCATTTACTATAATATGTATGTATATATGTACACAAATTTATTATAAAAGATTAAATTTAAAAAATAAAAACTTTCAGTGCAGTAAAGAATTGTTTACTAGATGGCTAGATATTTTCAGAGAGGTCCTACACCTCTAACCGTCATAAATGTAAAGAGCCAATTGTACGGTGGATTATTTCCATGTCATAATCTCACATATTTAAACAATCTCAAGATTTGATAAAACAACATCAGAATATGTATTTGGTTAAAAAATAGTCAATTTAACTACCTATTTTTAAGCTATCATACACTACACATTGATGTTATTTTATGGCATTGAAGTTTTATCTTCAACCTTCCAAATAGTTTAAATGATTATGTCATATGGAAGTTATTCATTGTAGTGTCGATCTATCCAAGTCTATGCAAATGTGAATTACCAATAAGCTTCTACTGATAGTATTTTTAGCAAAAACAAAAGATAAAAACTACATAAAACTTAACATATACAACAATGATAAAAATACTCTTTTAGATCATTCAAAAATACAAACCTTCCTTTTTATGCATCCAAAATGGTTTCTTTTTAAATCGCCGTTCATTTCCTTCTGCTGTGTCCATAGCGTCAGAGTCATTGTTTAAATTATTGCTGTTATCCAATAATGGTGGTGGTGGGGCATCTTCAGCTTTAAAAACAATTTTTGGTTGTTGCTGCTGTTGAGGTGGTGGTTGTTGCTGTTGAGGTGGTGGTTGTTGCTGTTGAGGTGGTGGTTGTTGCTGTTGAGGTGGTGGTTGCTGTTGTTGAGGTGGTGGTTGTTGTTGTTGAGGTGGTGGTTGTTGTTGCTGCTGTTGTTGCCTCGTGTTTACTCGCTGTGGCGTTTGTGGCTGCTGTTACACATTAGAAACAAAATTATATTTTATTTGATAAAATTTAACAAAGAATCACAAAAACTTTTAATGACAATATAACTTAAGAGTGCTCTCCTAAAAACAAATTAAAGAGAAAACTGTCTGCTTGATTTCATATTTAATTTATATTTTAATATTAAGATTTTTAGCTAAATTTGTGTGTTTCATCATAGGGTTATGAACACAAGAACAAACCTCTTTGTCTCTTAACTAGTTGCCCCCCCCTCCAATGATTTTTTGGAGACCTAATATTGCTTTCTATATCTATTGCTCCTTTTGCTGCTGATTCTCCGAATAGCAAAATTAAGACACATTTGGCAACACTGTTGCCCCGCTCTGTATTTCTCACATTTTCGCAAGAAGTTCTGATCAGTCTCGAACATTCTAGAAATGCACCTGCTAGTATAAATATAGTTGTGTTTAGCCATCGCTGTAGATCTGTAAAGACTGATGTTCGACTTCATTACTACATAGGCATAACAAACAACTCGAATTGCATTGTGTAAATAAGGAATTTTCAAGTATAAAATCACAAATAATTTTTAATTGGACACAAATGAGCGTCGGATGATTGTAAATCATCAACAAAACTCAACCTCAAAACTTCAGTCAAAGTAATTTATTGCATTAACTGGTTTTCAACAGAACAACAAACGAAATACTGGTGCCAACTTAAGGCAACGTTGTCACTTTTTCACTACTCTAGAAGCGTATAATTTATTTACATTCTAAAGATTTCTTTATTTTTTTAGTGTTTACATGGCAATATTATTTTATTTTTATTAATAAAAAAGTAAATTTGAATGAAATTTCTGCGTAGAAGAATTTTCTTAGTCATATTTTCGCGTTCTTAAGTTCGGACTAGACAGTCAAAAGCTAATCTTTGACTTTAAAAAGACTAATAATTAATTAAAACCATATATAAATAATAATTGAACTACTTTTACATGCATTCTAATAAAACTAGTATCGTTTGAGCCATTATTTGAAGCAAGACTGCATTTATATTTGTCAAAATAGCACAGCTCTAACTTTTGGCTCAGACTATCCCACCACAAACTTCCTTAACACATAAATTGTAAAACTTGCACACCATAGGATTGGCACACCTTTTTGCGTTCATTTGTTTTTTTATGATAATTAGGAATATTTTGTTTTTACTTTTGTCTAATAAAGAAAGAAATAGAAAATAATTTAAAAATGCTAAGAAAAAGTAATCCTAACTGCAACAGAGAAACACTGTTATAGTATATTAAGTATCAAGAACAGTAAGGACAGTTTACCGATCGACGACAATGTTTGGCGACTGAGCGAAGCAAAGTCGCCAATATTGGAGGAGATCGGTAAACTCCTTACTGTTTGAGATGCTTATACTATTTTTTGTACGACCATTATGAATACAAAGGTATTAACTAAGGAAATATCCCCGAAAAAAATAGATTTAAGATAATTTATTTTTGCCCTGTATATCCACCAAACATTAAGTAGGTTTTGTCGTTACCATGGATACGTTTGTAATTACTATTATTTTTGAATGTCACGATATTTGTCAAACTCGTGAGAATGAGTGAATCTGAAAACGAATATAATTGGGATATTGAAGAGGCATGAGCAAATTTAAATAAACAACATACATTTTTTTAAATAGTCCAATTATTTAGAAAATAAATGATTTCTCGCGAAAGAGACATCTAAAGATCATGCATTTATTTTATAAATTACATATAATTTACTTACCGTTCTGTTTTTGACAGAACTGAACGGTAAGTAATTACTTACCGACGCGTTTTTGCTTAGCAACCAGTAAATATAACCTACTGTTCTAAAACCAAGTATGGTAAACAATCCGAAATAGCATGGTCGTATAAAAAATTAAATTAATGTAACAAGTATAGGGAAATAAACCAAAGACTATAATTAAAAAATAAGTTTGTGAAAGAGCATTTTTACAAAGTTATGAACAAGGCAATTGTTTTGTCAAGATATATAATTTTGTTTCTCTTATAAAGATGCTTTAGAGTATCTTTTGGGCTTTAAAATAATGGATTGCATGGCATACTTTAAACTGAAAATGTTTTTATTTCGGCCCCTGAAATCTCTGACCTTGCATTTTCTAAAAAATAAAACATGATTAAAAAATTAGGCATGGAGTTGCATATCTTTTAATATGTGTGCCAAATTGCAGCTTGGGATCTTAATGGGATCATTACCTATAAATTCTTTAAACATTTTATGGGTGCTGCTTATCCTCTATATATGGATATCTGTGTGCACATGCTTTTTTTATTAATTGACCGATCGACTTTAAACTGGTTCCAAAGTATTTCTTTATTTTTCGAGTTTGCTTTATCTATGGTATGTGTTATGACTTAATAGTACTGTAGTGTTTTGAAGACCAATGTAGTAATATCGGTTGCTTGTGTGGTCTTGTACACTATCTTATGAGTTATCTCTTGTAGAAGATAATAAAACACATGTAATAACTTCTATGAGATATTTATTTATACTCGTTATTGATTACTGTTGTCATGGCAATCACTTAGCATGCAATGCCTTCTTGAGTTAATATGGATGTAATGACTGATTTTATGATGAATATCATTACAGTACCTTCAGTGTACCCCCTAATATAATTAGCTTATACACAGGATCGCTATTATGTACGGAAATGGTTAAATATTTTGAAAACAGTTTCAGATAGCAAAACAATGTTTCTACAGGGTGCTTATTTTTTTTTGAGAAATGTCACTATTATATTCCACTGATCCAAACTAATAAAAAAACATAAAAATATATCCGAAAAGGCGCCATTTGTGAGATACAGAGATTTGCAGTTTCAATAGAACAATTAACGGATAATGAACAGATTGTAAATGAGGAGGGTTTCTGCTATTTACATTACACAAATTAAAACACATTTGAAGTTGTTCAATTGCTTGTAATAATATGAGGCAAGATCCACCGAGATAGATTAATTGATTCGGCATTGTAGGAAATGTTTCGAAGTTGCTGAATCTCATTTGAACATCAACTTAGATAATAATTAATAGTAATACTATCACTATTAAAATAAATGTACTAATTTTATTAAAAGTTTTTTTTTTGGAAATTGATTTACTAAAATTTCCAACACTGTGTATCTTGGAAATGATGCATTTTCGGATGTGTTTATTTGAGCTTTTTTTCATTAGTTTGGTCAATAGAATAGTTTCCAAAAAAAAGGATAACCCTACACTAAAAAGTTTTCTGCATGCATTAAAAGCACGCCTGAATTTCTTTTATTATCAGTGAGATTCAAGGCCAACTTGATTTAACTAAAGTTCAAAAAAATCATGTTAGCCTTGGATCTCAAGAAAAAAAATGAAAATTACTCCAGTGTATTATAAATTTCATAATGATCTAGGACAACAAGACTAATATAATGCTATTTTATTCATTTTTTCTCAGTGTAAATACATAGGATGAAATAATAAAAATAGGATCATATTAGCCTTCGTGTCCTAGATCATTATGAAACCGATAGTACACAGGAAACTAATACCAATAGTGGCTTGAAAACTATATGATGAAGTTATGATATGATGAATCTTACCTTGTAAAATTAAGAGTAAATATCATATAGTAAATTATTCAAATGGCAGAATCCCATTAAAAAGTTCGTTAAAAAGAAGTTCCATTGTATTTTAAAAAAGGCTATATCCTTGAAAATATATAACTTCCTTTCTAACCAACAACTTAAAAACTTAACAAAACAAAGAATTTCTCAAAACAGCTAAAATGGAGATTTAGCCTACAATTGTGCAATTTTGTTTTGCTATATCTTAGTTATAAACTATTTCTGAAATATTCAGTTGTTCTCGCATATAACAGTATAGGACGTTAAAGTATAACCACTAATATGACGATTTTAAAATTCTATAATACTATTAGATCACTGTTAGAAACAACATATGTGAAAAAGATATATATTTTTTATGTTTAGACTTGGAATAACTGTAAAATATTATGTTAACTGATCTCGAAATTTTACATAGTAATCTCAAGTAAACAATTTTCTCTGTTTAGCAAATAATTTTAGCACTGTATAGCATATAACATGCATTTCTATTTTAATTCTTATTCTAAGATAATTGGTTAGGTAATATGTGATATCAGCACACAAAGACAATATGTCATATGTTACTAAAATTTGTTTACTTAAAATTTTTACACCAAGAGATGCAGCAATTGAAAAAAACACGTAAAGTATTAAAGCATTAAACTTTACTGGCAAAAAGTCCTTAGCAACCTGAAATTTTCAGCATATAAAGTCGCAAACTAAACTGATACAAAAAATGTAAAAATTTCGTTGAAAAAAATGAAACAATTGTTGTAATGGCAGTCATCATAATAATAAATAGCCGCATTCTTTACTATAGCAACATACATCGGGTTTTATTTGATAGTACCACATATTACTACATCGTAGAGTAATGTAATAATTAGTTACATTGCAAGACCGTTAATTAAAACTTTACATGCAGGCACGTAGGGCTTGTGTAACGGTCGAGCATTGTACAACGTTTTATGGTATACTGACTTGTAAATTTTTAATAAATCATTTTTTCATTTACTGAAGCAGCACAGCACAATACGTAAGATATACGTGAACGTTTTAAATAAATATGTATGTCACTATGGTATTGATGATAACAAGCCCGTAATAATTTTTACGGGCTTCATAACGGGCTAACCCGTAAAAAGAATCTTTACCCTTAGAAACAGAACTCAATAAACAGATGTTTACGAGTCAGTATACCATAAAAATAATTTTCAAAACATTATCATAAGAATTTTTTCGAGTACAGACCAGGTGTTGAAAAAAATGGTACCAAAATTTAGGGATGGGTACTACTATCAAAACAAACATATGTCCGATTCTGATCTGTTTTGTACATATAGCTAATTTTGCATGTTTTGTTTGCCTTAAAACAAACAAAAGTAAAACAAAACAAAATAACGATGATTAGATTGTCATTAATTTGTGTGTAAATAGCTCTTAAGTGAAACAGTCTAAACATATTGGTTATTTATAAAATGCTGAAAATTTTAAAACCAATACGAACTTCCTATCTCTATTCTAGTCATGAAATAAAGATTAATATAAAGTTTCACAGTTGTAACCTGATAATATTGTTTCAACAGCTAAGCTGTCATTATCAAAGGCAATATAAATATAAACAAACACGTCGCTAAGGTAAATACAAAAAATAGGCAACTAGATAAAAATAATCAGAATTAAATATCTAACACTTCCAGTCAAGTTCCAAAGATGGAAAGAATACTTCGAACAGCTGATGGAAATAAAAGTAGAAGAAGCGGTAGAGGGCGAAGAGATAATACCAGACGAAGTGGAAGAAAATAACATGCAATTAATTACAAAAGAGGAAGTCATGGAAGCGATAAGAAAATTAAAAAATGGTAAAGCAGCAGGCCAGGATCAAATTACAGCAGAAATGCTAAACATATGGGAGAGAGAGCAAATGAGGAATTCCGTAACCCGTTAAATGAAATTATACAAAATAAAGAAATTCCTAAAGACTGGAACATGAATATAATCCTACCTTTATACAAAAAAGGTGATATGAAAGACTGCACAAACTACAGGGGAATTACACTGACAAGTACACCTGGGAAAGTATTTACAAGAATACTAGAGAGAAGACTAAGAGAAAAGTTAGAACTAACACTAGAAGAACAACAACATGGTTTCAGAAGAGGAAGGAGTACTCAAGACTTAATATCTATAATTAGACAACTGGGAGAAAAATTCCTTAAGAAGAACCAAGAAGTACATATGTTTTGTAGACCTACATAAAGCATTTGATAGAGTAAGACGAAAGGATATATGGAAAAGTTTAAAAAATCGGGGTGTAGGCAGTGATATGATTGACATGTTAATAGTGTTATATAAAAATAAAATTAGGACATATAATGAAGAATCAGCTGAGTTCGAAACAAAAATTGGTTTAAAACAAGGTTGCGTACTCAGCCCCCTACTGTTTTCTATAGTTATTGATGATGTCGTAAAAATGTGTAAACAAAAGTTTGTGAAGATGACAATAGGAAACTGGAAAATGAAACAAGTGACTCTTCCTTCGAGAACTACTATTTGCTGATGACATGATACTGGTAGTGGACTCAAGAGGAAAACCTACAAAAAAACCTGAAATGCTATCAAGAACTCAAGAAAGTAAATATGGAAATAAATATAAACAAAACAAAAACCATGGTAATATCAACACAGGGAACAAAGCACAGAATTACTCTAGAAGGAAAACAACTCGAACAAGTAAGCAGTTACAACTACTTGGGTACAATAATAGAAGATAGTGGTAAAATAGACAAAGAAATAATGGAAAGGTTAGGAAAGGCCGGAAGATCTTACAACATGCTCAAGCACTCATTCTTTGGGAAAAGGGAAATATCAAAACAAGTAAAAACCGAAATATATAAGAAAGTAATAAGACCGTCGCTAATTTATGGTAGCGAATCATGGACAGTATCAAGTAGTAGTAGAAGCAAGATTACGGCAATGGAAATGAGATTCCTCAGAAAAATCGAAGGAATTACAATACTATATAGACAGAGTTAGAAATGAAAGAGTATTAGCGCAACGGAATATAAAAGCAATAGGAAACATTATAGAAGAAAGGCAATTGAGATGGTTAGGATACCTACTCCGAATGGATGATAACAGAATAGCGAGACAATATGAAGTTAGAACTCGGGGGAAAAATAAAGTAGGAAGACCTAGAATTACATGGGAAGAACAAGTAAAGCAAGCAGTGGTTAAACGTGGAATCCAGTGGTGCGAGATTTATAGAATAGCCCAGGACAGGAAGATTTGGAAAGATAAAATACATGAAACTGTATAATGAAATGTATAAATATATTTATAAACCGACACCTAGCGGTATAAGGATTTTAGTTTAAATAAATAATAATAAACACTTCCAGTAACAGAGAATTACTGAACTCAATCTGTTCATTCATTAAAGGTACCTTGAGTTTGTGTTTGTATAGGTATCTCAAAAGCTTCTAAAATGTCTAATTTGCGTTTGTTATTACAAAAATGTAGGAATTTGATATTATTTTGAGGAGTCATTGTGTGATTTTGTTCTATTCTAATCATTCGCTGTACTAAGGAGAAGTTTCCCATTTAAAATGCACGCGTTTTTCAATTCTTATGTAAACAGTGATTCCCAGAATCGAGTGGGATTGCATGGGTAACTTTCTTATTATTGAAGATGGAGGTTTGGTTAACTGGGCAATGTTTTGCAGTTTTATATGCTGATTTAAAATCTGTTTGAAAAAGTTCAAAATGTCGAACCCATGTTCGTCAGAAGTTATTTAACAAAAAACTAAAAATTGTCATGTTCTTGTATGTCAAATATCTTCGTAAGTATAAGAGATACGAAAAAAGTTTCATATGAAAGTCACTGTATTTGATGAGACCAAATTAAAATTGGTGTCAAACAATAACTCAAGATGGCTGCTTTTGTGGTACTTGTATTAACTTCCCTAAGTTAAATGGACTCCATATTGGATTTTTAGGTTACTGAGTAGAATTTTTCAATCTCTTTTCAACGATGTAAGATAACGTATGATTGAATAAAAAATACCAGTAAAATTAATAGTTTTTACATTTTAATCAAGTAGGCTTACATGGATTCAAACAAAATTTATTTAAAAAAACGAAACTTAATCCTAATAATCACATGAAATGTTCAAAATGCTGGTCATTGTTAGCTAAACATAGTTGACACCGTTTGACAAACTTTGGGTTACTTTACGCAACGTATTTCGATTAATACTAGCATACGCTTCTAGCACTGCTTAATGTATTTTGCGGCATAACGGGAAGTCATTTAATTGGACCTACCTTTGGCAGACAGGATTGGGTTATGGTACCAATAAGGTGGCTGCCCAGCCCACAATTCAAGAAACATGGTAGATTATTTAATTCACCGATTTGACAATAAGGTTATTGCCACTAATATTAATGTTCGATGGCCAGCCAGAACAGCTGATCTAACGCCTCTTGACTTTTTTCCGTGGGGCACGTTAAAAAATAAAGTATATATATATTAGCACAACAGGCTTTGTAAGCCCAAGGCTTTAGTGGTTATCTCTTTCCATTTTTGTCTGTCCAATCTTTCACATTCAATTGGTTTAAATCCTCCTGTACACATGAAATCCATGTTCTTTTTGGCCTTCCTACACAATTAACTCCTTCCGGTTCTTCATTTAACATCTTGTTTAAGGTACTTGTTTCTGGCATTCTTGCAATGTGACCCAACCATCGTAGTCTTTTCTGCTTGATTATGTTCACTATATTAGGTACATTATACACTGTATATATTTCTTGGTTATTCCTTCTTCTCCATGATTCACCTTCTTTTATTCCCCCATAGATTCGTCTTAGCATTTTTCTCTCCCATATAAGTAATTTTCTTATATCTTCACATCTCAGGACCCAAGTTTCACTACCATACACCACTACTGGCCTCACAACAGTTTTATAAATTTTTATTTTCACTTTACGTGACACACCTTTTGCACTTAGTATTCTGTGTAATGATGCCGCTGATCTTGATCCTAGTACTAACCTTCTTGTGATTTCTTTTCCACTACCACTATCATTTGAAATTTCCACGCCCAGATATGTTACTTGCTCTTTTCGTACAAATTTGTATGTTTTATTATATTGATTATACAACTCATAATAAAATTAGCCAATAGTAGTTGCGAATTATCCTAGTTACCACATATAGATAAGTGAATATACGCTTCACGACGTTGTATAATCGTTTCGGTATTTCCAAGCCTGCAACACTATTGGTTCAAGCAATCGTTGTCAGAGTAACAATTATTTTGAATAATATCGACATACCTGTGCATGCAATAAATTAAATTAATCTGTCAAAAAAGCATATTAATACCAATAAAAATAATAGTTGATTCTAAATTTTATTTGTTATATAATCGTATCGAATACCACTAGAGCAACCGAAAATAATCTTATACCTACCTCGCGACACGACGTATTCCTTAAAACACCACTCCAGCTACGCTGTCGTGGTGTTTCGCAGAATACGTCTCGTCGCTCGGTAGGTATAATCGATTATTTTCGTTTGCTCTCGTGGTATTAAAACTGATTATACAACTCATAATAAAATTAGCCAATAGTAGTTGCGAATTATCCTAGTTACCACATATAGATAAGTGAATATACGCTTCACGACGTTGTATAATCGTTTCGGTATTTCCAAGCCTGCAACACTATTGGTTCAAGCAATCGTTGTCAGAGTAACAATTATTTTGAAGTCATCGACATACCTGTGCATGCAATAAATTAAATTAATCTGTCAAAAAAGCATCGCTTTTGAAAGCAAAAATAATAGTTGATTCTAAATTTTATTTGTTATATAATCGTATCGAATACCACTAGAGCAACCGAAAATAATCTTATACCTACCTCGCGACACGACGTATTCCTTAAAACACCACTCCAGCTACGCTGTCGTGGTGTTTCGCAGAATACGTCTCGTCGCTCGGTAGGTATAATCGATTATTTTCGTTTGCTCTCGTGGTATTAAAACTGACAATCCAACTCGAAAATTTTTAACCAATCAAATTACAGAATTTTTCAAATTGGGACCAATGAAATTAGTTTTATAGTGAAAAAACCACTAGAGGTTTTTTCTTAGTGAAAAAATTTATGTCAAAAGGAAATGTCAAATTTAATTAAATTAATATTAACTACACACGTTAAATAAAAATTTGCTCGATGGATTGTCAAGCCGAATACAACTCGTGGTCTAATTTTTTCTTGCAAAATTTATCATTTAAGACATTCGTAGCTTTTGCTTTTGGAAAATTACATTAGTCTCCTGCGTCGACTCGTGTAGTTTTCGTTGCGAAAGCTACTCATATCTGAAATGACAAATTTTGTCGGAACAAATTAGACCACTTAAAATATCCATAAAGGTATATTTTTGTGTTCTAGGAAGGTTGCTTTTATTCTCATATCTTTCGCTGCAGCTAAATTGATTAAATGTTGGACATTATTATTTGTTGTATCATGCAAACTATATTTTCCTGCATATGGTTTATTCCTATCTTCCTTTCCAATCTTTGCATTAAAATCTCCTATCAGTAATTTAATATCATACCCTGGGATTTTGTTATATTCTGCTTCTAGTTCTTCATAATATAACTCCTTTTCCTCCTCATCTGTTTTCAAATAATGTTTGTAAAGAATAAAGTATATGGAAGTAATTACAGCTACAATAATGTTCAGGAACTGCACGAAGCAGTGCTAGTATTACTCGAAATACGTTGTGTAAAGCAAACTGAAGTGTCGTCAAATGGTGTCAACTATGTTTTGCTAACAATGACCAAAATTTTGTTTGGATCCATGTAAGCCTACTTGATTAAAATGTAAAAACAATTAATATTACTGGTATTTTTTATTCAATCATACGTTATCTTAGATCGTTGAAAAGAGAATACAAAATTCTATTTAATAACGTAAAGATCCAATATGACGCCTATTTAACTTAGAAAAGTTGAAACGAGTACCCCAAAAACAGCCATCTTGAATTTTTGTTCGACAGCAATTTTAAATTGGTCTCATCGAATACAGTGACTTTCATATGAAACTTTTTTCGTATCTCTTATACTTACAAAGATATTTGACATACAAGAAAATGACAATTTTTAGTTTTTTTAAATAACTTCTGACAGGTTTGATATTTTGAACTTTTTCAAACAGATTTTAAATCAGCATATAAAACTGCAAAACATTGCCCATTTAACCAAATCTCCATCTTCAATGATAAGAAAGTTACCCATGCTATCCCACTCGATCTGGGACACTGTATATTTGACCACTAGAACAAATTGTTGAGAAAAAGATTTAAAAATATAAACTGTAATTTTTGGACTTTGTGCCTGTTGCCACTTTTGATCCACACATTAGGGAGCAGGGACTATCATTTACCCAGTATCAAGAATTTTGGCCGAGAGTCATTTCAGAGAAGGATTCTGAGGTCATTTACTGACTATTATAAACTATAATTATCAGCTATAAACAGTTGAGAATCAGACATAAGTACTTTTTTTATTTGTTTTGCTGAGAACTACCTACTCCTAAATCTTGATACCACTTTTTTCAACACCCTGCATAATTTTTTAAATGTTAATTTCTTAAAAATTCTGATTTTATAAAAATCTATAAATTGTTAGACAAAAATTCCAATCAGCTTTTATATTTGAAAAACAAATGAAGATAATAAGATAGGAAAAGACACGTCAATTTATATTTATGTTGAACTGCAACATAAGTTGTTATGTTTGCTTTTAGGGCTCCAAAAACTGCTAAAGCTTCATTTGCGTTCATTTTTACAAACAAAAGTTCAAGAGTCAACGCCCTTGCGTTCACTTAAATTTAATGCGTTTCAGAGCGTTAACTCTGAACTGAAAGACTGCATTTAGTATTTTAGCATCATGTGAGCAAACTTTGTTCCAAGACAAATAGCTATACATGGTTATAGTTATTACTATGTTGGCCTTAGTATACATAAAAACAAAATTGTAAACATTATTGCTTCTAATGACTCATTTGTTGAAAACAAATTTTAATTTTGAAAGTAGGGAAGCAACAATCTTCGTTTGTTCTTCACAAAGTTGGAAAAATTAGACGTTATGTATTTTTGACAAGCATTTTTTCATTGGTAAA
Source organism: Agrypnus murinus (assembly GCA_929113105.1). Taxonomy (NCBI): domain Eukaryota; kingdom Metazoa; phylum Arthropoda; class Insecta; order Coleoptera; family Elateridae; genus Agrypnus; species Agrypnus murinus. The sequence continues at coordinate 198,542,288 of OV816025.1, forward strand.
ATTTTGTCAGATGCTGACTTGAACAATCTGTCAGCTGTGTTTATTCTGAGAAACAACTTGGTCAGCTATTCAGCAGTCCATGAATGGTTCTAATTTCCATTAGAAAACAACTACGAAAGATGTCTTTTCAAATAAAGCACTCCAAATTTAGTGGTATTTAGGGTGCCGAAAGTGTAATTGTTCAAACAAAGAGTAACATCTACATTAACGTTCGGTATTAACATAAATGCAAGGTTTTTTTTCCTATCTCAGTATCTTCATTTCATTTTCTTCCATGAAAGAACTTCATTTTTCACTGGCTACAAATATTACAAATGTATAGTTTTGAGATGAATTAATTGATTTATTGTATTCTATTTCTTTATTACGATAGAATTTCAGATTCAATTGCAAATTTCAATGAAATGACCTATTTTAATTCCACAGTGGAAAATTAATATTCTTCTATGAATATCTGTTCGTCTCATTTCTATGACTCAAAAAAGAAAAAATAATGAGTCGACTCTCTGAGACACGGTTGAAAGATCTATTGAAAACAAAGACTAAAACAGCCTCTGTTAACAAGACACTTAACAACCTGATCTTCCACAGGTGTAACGCGTGTACAGTTCATTTATAGAACTGAACTGCTGACTCCATGTGGACATTGGAATTTAACATTTTAAAATTGTTTTATATAAGTAAGTACCCACCTGTTGTGGACCCTTTTGCGGAGGACCCTGTTGACGTGGACCACCTTGTTGCTGTCCGGACATCTGAACGAAAGGTTTGTTAGGTTGAGCCAGCTGTATGAAGTAGGTTTTTAGATATACTACACAAGCTAACCTTAACGGCCGTGTGCACCGATATAGGTGCTACCTTTAACTGTGACGTACATCAACATTAAAGGTATTGACGATCTATATCTTGACCCTTGTCGTAGGCATAAAGAATTACCAATTCAAGTATTTAATAATTTAAAATATTCTTGCAGATTTTAAATCTGTAACTTTTCTTATAATGGAATAGAGCTACTCAAAACATATCTAAATTACTGAATACTTAAATTGTCAATTCTTTAAGAAAACACTAAATAGAGAAACACACAAGAAAATAGTCAAGATATAAAATTCATTCCGTTTAACCTGAAAGATGGAAAACTACATGCAAATCTCTTGCCTCAAAATAAATCAAATTTGAAAGGAAAACATAAAAGTCAACTACAGACTTTATTATAAATCAGCCTGTCACTGACCGTAATGTGATATAATCAAATTTGAAGCATTGTACACTTTGGAAATTTGCACAAGCCTTTACATAAATAAGGCTAAACGAAAGATTAATAATTCTGCTACCTATAGCAGCACCACTACCCAGGCCCTGCATAGCTTTCTCCTGGTATCGCTGCCCGTGCCTTATAAGAGAAAAGAAGCACGTTAGAATTTTGTTGGATATTGCAAAATTCTTTGTTCAAAAGTATAATATATAGTGTGTTCAGTTTTAATATAAAAAAACATATACACTTTTAGAAATGTTATCTCAAGAAGAAAGATATTGTAAAAATTTCATTTCTTGAAGGCATGAGGGAGAATTCACACAATCTGTTCCTGATCCAGAAGATATTGAAACAGCATTATGAAAATATTATTTTGTTGGAATTTCTGGGTTTGAGGCGCAGCATGGGGGATCTCCCTCATATATAGCTCAAACTGCACTAGCTAAACAAAAGTAGATAAAACATTTGCACTACTGAACAAGATGATCACTGTTCCCTTTACAATATCTTACCAAAATATGGAATGAGTCACCTTTGTTATTTGAAGAGTGCTGATATACTCATATAATATTTATTTTTAAAAGTATTATAGTACAGTTGCGGCTGAAAAATCTTCCAACAGTAATTTATCAAGTGAGCACATATTTTTGATATTCACATTAAATGAATCTGGCTTGTACGCCATTAATGACATTTCAGATGAATAAAAGTGACACCACTTATGAAAACTGAAAAGTCGAAATTACGCAGTCACAATAGACCATTGAACATTTTTCGGCCGCAACTGTATATATTAAGTGATAATAAATATTTAAATACTAAAACAGATGCACTACAATGGGCCATGTGAATAAAATGTAGCAAATGCTTTTACCACTATTAATAAAAGATAACAAATATGACTTTTTAATTAATAAGAATAAGGTAGATAGATATATAGTAAAAGATTACTAAATTTGATTCGCATGACTCACTGATGCAGATGCTTACAATTGTTAGAAATATGCTAATTATTTCAACAAGCTGATACTGAAGCTATAAGTGCATATGTACAAAGGTCAACAACTTTTAAGAACTAAGAAAAACCATGAAGTTTGAATTTTTTTAATTTTAGTTCTACAATAAATCTAACAAAACTATTTTTTTTTTCTTTGCAAATAGTCAACTCCCTCTAGTAAACCTGTAATTTAACCCAATTCTGCCTATAGATCAGCAGTTTGCGGTGCATACAAAACAGTGGAAGCAGTATACTGTATTACGCTTGTACAGATTGCATACTCCCCCCACCATGTCGTTCTAGATCTTCCTCTAGTATTTTTTCCTGTTTGTTTAGTTTCATATATTCTCTTTGTTGTATTTTAATCTTCCATTCTGCGTACATACGAATTGTCTTTATTGTATTGTGAATTCTCTTGGTTTGGCATTTAACTTTTGGTTGTACATTTCGTTCCATATTCTATCTTTCCAAGGTATCTCATCTTCATTGCTGTCATTTTACTTCTATGTCTGTTATTACCCATGATGTAGGTTGATTACCACTTTGTAGGTTAGAAATATATAGAACTTTCATTACTTTGGGTATATTTTCCCCCAGAAATAAGGTCCTTGTACCATTGAAGAATCTTCCTGTTGTTCTCACTCTTATTTATTTCCTGATCTACAGTAGGACCTCGATTATCCATCAGGGCATCAGTTGTCCAAGGGCATTCGTAGCTCAGCGCTCTTTCCACCACATCTCCCACACTGCACCTGTACCCACCACCACTCTCTATTTCCCCCCGCTCTGTTCTCCCAGTGGCTGTAGTCCAGGAGCTGGCGACCAAAAAGTGTAAGAGTTTTGTAAAGGCTAATATTTTAATATTAGCTTATATTGAGGGTGTAAATAAATATCCTACACAAAATAAACTCGGATATGGGGACAGTCGGCGTCAGCGCAGCTAGAACCGAGCTGGTCAGCAGCCGCTAGAAGCAGTTGTTACTTCTAGCGACTGCTGACTAGCTCGGTTCTATCAAAATGAAGTCTAGACTGTTTTTTTGAGAAACTATATTCAATAAATTAACACTGTACCAAATTGCAGCTTTTTCAAATCACTTCTTTACATTGACCTCATTTTGAAGACATGCGACCACAGCGTTGGTGCTGATGCAACGCATTCGACCATTACGCTGCCTGACGACTGTTTGCCAGCTTCATATTACATAAACTGCTTAGTGATCAATTTTCAGCTTTTAGAAAACACTTAGATGACGCTACTTCTTGTTACAACTTTCAAGCTGCGCTGACGCCATATCCGAGTTTATTTTGGGTAGGATATTTATTTACAACCTCAATATAAGCTAATATTAAAATATTAGCCTTTACAAAACTCTTACACTTTTTGGTCGCCAGCTCCTGGGCTACTGCCTTTCAGTTTCGTTTTGCGTTTCAGATTTGTGAAAAACCGTAAGTGTACTTGATCTGTCGCAAAAATTTTAGATCATTAAGCGACTGCAGCAGGCAGGAAGTGCAATAGTATTGCGGTAATTTACGGTGTCGGGCAAACAACTGTCAATGACATTAAATGGGATGTAAACAAAGTTGAAAATCATGTCTCCAAAATCCAAACTTCCGATGGTGGCATAAAAGTTGGAAAGACTATGAAACTTGCAAAATAGCCAGATTAGGTCATGTACCAGTGGTTCATTCAGGCTCGTACTTACGGAATCCCTTTTTCAGGGCCTATATTAGTGAGTAAGGCTCTTGAAATGAATAAAAAACTTGATGGTGACCCCCGCTTAAAGCAAGCACAGCATGATGGTTGGGCAAATTTAAGTCCCGTCGCACTATTTGCTAGTTGAATATTTCAGATGAACAAAAAAACTAAGTGCCGACACCAAAGATTTTCAGAAAGAATTTGAAAAAATGATAAATAAAAGACACTTTGTATGAGACAAATGTATAACTGTGACGGAACGGGGCTCAACTGGAAAGCTCTTCCTGAAAAACTGTCCCGAGTAGCAAAATTTGTCTATACCAGGAAAAGATTGCGTACACGTGCGAATAAAAATATATGTGATGTTATTGATGAAATGTAAGCACGTACACGCAGTCTGCATTTGGTATAGACAGATTTTGATACTCGGGGTTAGCCTTGTTATCAGAAAAATCAGCTCCAGGATTCAAAATGCAAAAGAACTGCATAACAGTTATGACGTGCACAAATGATACTGAATTGCACCGATTGTCCCTGCTCTTTGCCTGTCAAATACACTGCACAAAAAAGTGCATGGATGAGACATATTTCACAATTGGTTTCAAAATATCTTTGTGGCCAACGTCAGATCAAATTTAGCGGGATATTGCCCAAAGAAGCAATGCTGTTTATAGACAATGCGCATACTCATCCTTTCTCTGAGCTCCTCCATCGTACACAATCAAAGATGCTATTTTTAATGTCGTTGAAGCCTAGATTAACGTTTCTGTCACAATACTACAGAGAGCTTGAAATAAGCTGTGCCCTTAGCAAGAAAATAATGAGGCAACCAACAAAGAACGTGAAAACAATGAAGCTGATAATTTTACAGTTTTGTGAGGCTCTGCTCGCCGGAGGAAACATTGAAATGAATTCTGTCACTGAATGGTTAGTTATAGACAAAGTCGACAGAGGTATAGATTTTGTGTGATGGCGAACCAATTCAGCACACATTGAGAGAAAATGATCTTTCACCTGAAGAAACTGAAGAGGAGGGCAGAGATTCTGTGAAAATAATCAGCCATACTGCAGCAGAAGCCATTCAGCTGTTATTACTTCGCAGGATACGGAACCCGGCAACAACAAAACACGTAACATGTGAAAAATAAAACACTTTCTCAAAAAAAAAAAAAAAAGCAAACTATTTTTTCATTTAAAATTCTCTATTGTTATGTTAACCGCCTTTTCCATTATTCGTCAATACCGCGATCCCGTACTTGACGGATAATCGAGTTCTTACTGTATTTTCCTATTGCAACTTGTATACAGGGTGATTCAAAAATAAAGGTAATCCTTTAAATGGTAGGTAAAGCTAATTTACCTTGACAAGTATAGGTCAAAAACTAATAGTTTTCCAGAAAATGAATTTTAAAGTTTTATTGAATTTTGGATCGGGTCCTGAAATTCAATAAAACTTTAAATTTAAAATTGCATGTGTATCGATTAATAAATGTCTGTTTGACTCTAGAATAATTTATAAGCAAATCAAAACATTTATCAAGGTAACACATCACTCAATAAGTCCCGGGCCTGACTACGAGATGGCGCCTCAAATAAATTCTTGCTATGATTTTTCAATTGTGCCAACCTTCAAATGAACACAGTAAAAATTTTATGACATTTGGTTTGTTATTGACTGAGTGACAGTGCTTACAGTGATGCTACGTGTTTTTTTTCTCAAAAACGATAAGATTCAAAGCAATTTCGCATGTTGATTTAATGAGAAAAAATACAGTGCAAGCCGGGCAATGGCTATGAAAATGTTATCCCGACTCTGCTCCATCACAAACAACCATCAAGTGCTGGTATGCTGATTTTCGTCGTGGCCATACAGACACTAATGATGCGGAATGCTCTGGTCGCCCAAATGAGGCAGTTGTTGAAGAAAACATCGAAAAAATATTGAAAATCATCATGGGCAACTGCAAAGTGAAATTTAGAGAAATTGCTGACATCCTGAAGGCAGTGTGTTTACCATCATATACGAACATTTGGGTATGCGAAAGCTCTTTTCCAAATGGGTGCCATGCATTCTCAAACCAGAGCAAAAACAACAACGAATTGAAGATTCGAAGAGCTGTTTGGCAATGTTTCAGCGGAATAAGTCAACGTTTTTGCGTGGATACATCACTATGGTTGAGACATGGATACACCATTTCACTCCAGAGTCGAATCAGCAGTCAGCTGGCCAAGAGAGCCGCCTAAAGAGACCCAGCAAAGCGCCGGGAAAGTGATGGCATCTGTTTTCTGGAATGCGCGCGGTGTAATTTTTATTGATTACTTGGAACATGGACGGACGATAAATAGTGACTATTACATTGCGTTATTGGAGTTTGAAGTCGGAAATTGTGAAGAAAAGACCCCATTTGGCCAAAAGAAAAGCGTTTTGTTCCGCCAAGACAATGCGCCATGTCACAAATCATTAAAAACGATGGCCAAAATAAACGAATTGGGTTTCGAATTGCTTCCCCACCCACCGTACAGTCCCGATCTGGCTCCCAGCGATTATCACCTCTTTGCCGACTTGAAAAAAATGTTCCTGGGTAAAAAATTTGTCTCAGATGAAGAGGTCTTCGCCGAAACTGATGCCTATTTTGAGGCCAAGGAAACATCGTTCTTCAGGGGCGGCATCGAAAAGTTACAGAAGCTTTGGAATGATTGTATCGCCGCCAAAGAAAACTGTTTTGATGAATAAAGAATAATTTTTGCAAAAAAATGTTTTTTTCTTACTTAGGCCCGGGACTTATCGAGTGATGTGTTATGTCATCTGCATACTCTTATAGCTATGCAACATCCTGTTAGGCAGTTGATAGACACTGACGCAGGTAATAATAACGTCAACTAGGTGTGCACTACAATTGACTAACAACTCTGGTACAAACTAACAAACTTCATAAAAATTATTTATTAAAACAAGGACATTTCAAATCAATTTTATTTGACGCATTTTAAAAACGAGATGTTTAAAATTTTGGTGGAGATCCTTTTGATTTTATTACTGTCACAATTCTCTGTAGCATCGAGTTTAGCAGGAGTTTCAAGATTTTCAGGAGTTATGACTCTGAACCATGCTTGGTTGATAGTCTCAATCAGCTCCCTCTGTAACTCGAGTTTTGTCAAGAATCCAGCACTTTCAACCTTGACCCGAGATTTTCAAAATTGATGTCATGATTTCAGTCATTTCACATTACTTTTGGCAGTGTGGCATGCTGCTCCATCCTGCTGGAATATGCACCCTTGATAGTCGCTTCTAAACAGCTCCTTGATGATGAGCAGTAATTTATCTTCTAAAACCTCATGATATTTTCATGTTGCCTTCTACTACTGCCAGTTATCCAACACCATGTCGTGACATCCTACCCCTCATTTTGACATTCACGTGGGATGCTTCATTGTTGCCGCAGTACATTCTAGCACTACCGCTCAATTTTTTTACCTGGTGACAAATTGACCTGTTTTGGCATTGCACAGGTGCACAAAAATTGACTATATCAAAGTCAATAAATGTCAAACACAATAACCAAATAACTACCAGGTAAAACAAATAACAATCTTGTGCTTACTTTCAATTGTTTAAGATCGAACACATGAGACTTGATAATTGTCAGTGCTAAAAACAAATACCCCGGGAGTTAACTAATTTGCACATACCCAATTGTTTTTTAAATTAATCAAACATCTTTTACAATCCTAAATCATGTAAAATATTGAATAAGTAGTAATACTAGAAACATAAAAAAAAGAAACAAAGTGCTTTTTCATACTAAAAGTTTTATTTTTACGTTTTTGTATTATTAACTTGAAGAGATTATCTTTCTTAAAGCTGATTTGTATGTATTCTGTTTATTTTGAATAAAAGTTGGTATTCTTGAACATTTGCTGTTTTCCTCTAACTTGAGCTTTCCTTATGTTGAACAAATTTTTAAGCGTTCAGCTTAAAGAGTGAGATTAAAATATATATGTTTTGACAGGTATTTAGAACGACTTGATCGCATTTAGAGTAAAAAGAGCCAAAAAATCAATGAAGCCAAACGCTTATATAGTGATATGAGCAATGCCAACTTCCTGGAATTTAAAGCTAGTCAAAAGTATTGAAACAGTATACGTTCACAACATAACCTATTAAACAAACTTCAAATTCATTATATTTTTTAAATGTCATTAAAAATGATCAAGTGTTGCCCTCCGACTTATCAACATTTGCTGATAAGAATTAATCTACAACATGCATTCTTTATCCACACCCAACTCGCATAAGTTTGTAATGTTTGAACTCATTAATAAACATGCCTACTAATACTTCATTTAAAACATCACATTTGTTATTGTTATTAAAGTTAAATTACAGTTCATCCTGCTTACGTTTCCTACTGATTTCCTAATTGAGCTTACAAAAGCTAATTATGATTAATTCAGTTCTAGTAATGTGACCTTTGACATGTTAAGATACACAGTATGATAATTAATTACTAATAGTTTTTTAAGCATTTAGAACTATTTCTAATAAGATATCAGCACTCGAAAAACCATCTACCAAGAAATTTCAATAACAAAATTTTATCATTTATTAGTTTATAACATTGTGTTAACAAAATTATAATCCTATATCCTCACCTGGCCACCAGAGACAAAATTATTGGAAAGCTGTTGAGGAGCGTTGCCGCCTGGCCGCCTCTGTCCCACACTAGCGGCTGAATTTCCTAGAATTATTGAAGATAATTGCCATATTTTCAAGTTTTATTGATAAAATGAATAATGCAGTAATTATTATTATACCAATAAGCATGCACAATTATTTGAATAAAATATAAAACAAGGTGCCGCCAATTTCTACAAATGGAAGCCGACACCGCCATTACGATAAATCAATTAGTAATAAAATTATTACAAGTTCTTACCGTAGCCGGTATTACCTCCACGTCGCATGTTGTATGACATGGTGAATATTTAGTTGAACAACGAAATCACAGAAAATTCTTAATTTATAACCCAATTTCAAGGAAATTTTAGGTCGGCGTCTTAGCTTCTTCAAGCGGCGTAGTGCAGCTCAACGAGTTAAATGCTAAACTAAATCTAAAGTGAGTAAGATCCATAAGATATTTTGACGTTAGAAAAAGAAAACATGATAAACGGAAACGGAATAGGTTTTAATCAATGTAGAAAGCGACATCTACTATACTACTCCTACTACTACTCGCAAATAGAGATGGGTAATATTGTATTCTTATTTATTTAGAAGAATGAATTGATTCATTTTAGATGTTTATTTTAAATGTCATATAAATAAATATGGATATTTATACATTTTAATTATAAAGTGGATCTGAGATTTCAGTGTTGCCAAAGGTCAAGAAACTTGACAAAGCTTTCCTAGCAAATTTTATTTAAAATTAAAGTGTTCTTTTTTTTAAACGATTATAAAATAACGCGAATAGAAACAAATAGGGAAGACGCACGTATTTTTTAAAATTTTTATATTCGTTTGTTTTTGTTAGAAAAATATTTCCAGATAAGCGAAATTTGTAAAAACGCTCAATTTATTTGAAAAAACTAAATTTAAAATTCTCCTCATTTAAAACCGAATTTGGCCTTGAGCTACTTCCCTCAAAGCTATTTGATGTAAAAAAGTAGGTACCGCTGTGAATGAGAAAAAGCGACATTGACTATCTACTCACCGTTAGATGGCACTGATGAAATCCGATAAATTAAATTTTGAATTTATAGTAACAGAAATATTTTACACCACTTTAATTATGGCAGTTAATTACACAACAGCATAACGTACATTATTATATAAATTACTCATTAATAAGTAGAAGATATTTGAACTTGAAGATAAAACATTTTTCAAACTGACGGGTAATACTAGCACCAACAGTGGGTCATCTTTGGAACTGTAAGATGTAACAAAGTTTCATCCATTAGAGGACACCAGTATTGCATTTTAAATTTATTTAAATTTTCAAGGTTTTCAAAAATTAATTACTTAAAATTGGTAATTGTTTAATGCATTTATAAATAATATTCTAACTAATTTAGTAATGACGTTTTTGAAAATGCAAGAATTTCCTCAATTGACGACATATGCGTCTTCCCTATTGTATAAAGTATTCGTTTCATAAGACGTTTTAGCACACTTGTCCTTTAGATCTTGGATGCGTGTGCTAAAAACGTGTCTTATGAAACTAAGAATACTTCTTTAATATACTATTGTCAATTGGCAACATTGAAAATTCTAATTCTGCATTTGGTTTTTAAATTAATCCAACTGTTTCATTTGAACACGTAATAGAAAATAGTATATTAAAGTATTAGTTCCGTAAGACACGTTTTCAACGCATATATCCAAGTTCTACAGAACAAGTGCACTAATAAAATGAATACTTTGTACAATTCTTTCTATGTATTTGCGTTATTTTATAATCGTTTAGAAAGTTTAGAAAACGACCTGCGTTGCGGAGAATTTTCTTAAAAGCGCTAAAATGTCTTATTAAACGAATATTATTTTATATTATTTCTTTTATTTACTTTTATTATAATCATTTAAAAAAACTTACTACTTAATTTTAAACTTTGAAGATAGAGATTTTCTCTATAACCAATAGTTTTAAACAAATTTGTTAGGAATACAATTTACAGAAACAAAGGATTTGTTAATAGTTTGGCAGTTGGCAACATGTTGCCAACTGCCAAACTCAATATTCTAATTCTCTCCATTTTTGTCATATAAAGTTTATAAATATATGATTTTTGTTTAAATTTGTGTAATAAGTTTGACATTTTAAGAACAGCTGTTGAACAATATGATATCAACTTTAAAAAATATAATGTTACCGTTTCCAGTATTTAAATAAATCTCTTTTGGACATGCAAGTAAAAATGCATTTTTCCCTTTAAAATATTTTAATTGTAGAGCATATCAAATTAATTCATTTGTAATATTTAGATGTTATATAATATATCGAACGTCTAAAAGTCGCTTTACACTTTTACAGTGCCAAGGTTACTTTTAAGCGAGATAGTAAGTAGTAGGTTCCTAAATATGAACTGAGCTGTGTGTTATTTAGAGTTAAGTCACGCTTGTCAAATTTTCCTAGATACATTTCATATTTTGAAGATATTTATCAGAAGGTTGGCAATCATGAAAATTGGTTTAATAAATTAAACTGTCAGTATGACATTTATATCAATCTGAAATTTGGTACAATTAATACTTTATTAAAAACTGTCGTAAAATTGATGTATAAAATTTTCTACAAACAATAAATAAATGATAATGTGCACATTAAGAAATTTTACATGCATAAAATAAACATGACAACATAACCTAAAATTTATACCTGACAGCTGGTGAATGTTGTCACTAAAGTAAAAAGAGAGAAAAAAAGTATCTCTGATTCAGACAGCTTAGTTTTGGCCTAGAAAGAGATAGATTTTGACATCCGTGTCCTTACTCTAAAATAACACAGCTGAAGTTTTCACTTAGGAACTCTAGTAAGTAGCTAAGTAGTACTTCCCAGCTAGAACACTTACATCGTTTTGACGATCAATTCTAAGTCATTTTAAGACCTCTACGTCAACTGACTTAAAATCGACGTATAAACGACGTATACAGGGTTGCGATTATGTATGGAACCGGGTTCGTTCTGCTAAAACGGTTTGAGCTAGAATCCTGAAACTTTAAAGAGACTTAGGACTCAATAAAAACTACTTATTAAAATTTTAAAAAAAATTTTTGATCCATAAGTTTTCAAAATGCAAAGCCAACTTGATTTTTTTTAAATGGGAACATGGGTTAAATGGGACATCGTTTTTTTTCATTTTTCATTTTTATTTTTTTTTCTGAAATTCTGTCAAACAAATCATCAAACCTATTATACCATTCAATTCGGAAAAAAATAACCTTTTAAACGATGTCCCATTTAACCCATGTTCCCATTTAAAAAAAATCAAGTTGGCTTTGCATTTTGAAAACTTATGGATCAAAATTTTTTTTAAATTTTAATAAGTAGTTTTTATTGAGTCCTAAGTCTCTTTAAAGTTTCAGGATTCTAGCTCAAACCGTTTTAGCAGAACGAACCCGGTTCCATACATAATCGCAACCCTGTATATATGTACATCACATCGACGTTGATTTAAGGACGTCGTTTAGACATCTATCTTAGGTCTTAAACTGAAGAAAATATCGACGTCTTGTGAAAGACGTCGCTTCTACGTATATTTGTGGTTATAGTTCTAAGATGTTATAAGTATGAGAAAAGTAGTTTAATAGTTAGCTTTATCTAGCGAATTTAAATAAACTGTAGTACCTACTACTTACATTGTTGATCGAAAATAATGTCGGTAATTTTTAAAATGCATTGCAAAGTATTTACTTTGCAGTTTTATCATTGCACGCATGCGCGCATCAAGAAAGCATCGTTTTCATTAAAAATTATTCACCCGGCTTTCATTAGGTAAGTCGTACATTTCTTCTTTTAATAATTAATGAGGTAATTATTGGATTTAACTCTCGCTGAACTCGGAGCAAATTATTACAATGTGCAGAGTTTCTCGGAGAATAGCTTTAATAAAGGAAGTGGTGGCGCTACGTTAAGTTTTTGAGGTTAGTAGTTGGGGAAAAACTTAAAAGTTGGTGCATTTATTTAATAAACATAATTGTATATAAAAATGATGTCGTTTTATGTTAACTGACAGTACAATTTTATAATTTTACGAACTTTTACGTGTTTTTGTGAAATTTCTCCAACAACCCGTTCATGCACAGATGCTCGTTGTAAATTACACCTTCTTTCTTTGATAAGTGTAATAATTACTTTTAAGCTCTAGAATACACTGGGAGTTATATCCAACATAACTATATTAATGATAGTAAAAGATTATATTGTAGTATGTTCACGGGGTGATAGAATTTGAAGAAGACGATGGTGGCTCGGCCGTTGTCAACAGTAAATGGTTGACATTACAAAAAACAGGTGTTCTGGCTTCCGATTACAGACCATTCCCAAGTTTAATAAGTGCTTGCAGTCAGATGTGGTAGTAAGTGACACTTGGAAACTATACAGAGTGAGAAGAATTATGAATCGGATAAGTACCTCCTGAATACGTAGAGTACTTACTATTATCATCAGTGAGCAGAATATATAAATGGCTATTTCTCTCAATATTGATAATATAAATTAGCTGCCACTCATACTTACTATTCTTCTGAGTAGACTTGTTTCAGAGATAACAGATTTTTCCATTCTAGTCGCTTTTTCAATAATCAGTAATTGTTGAAATAATATGAATGGTCGAAAGTGTACAAGCATCATGATCTAGCATGATTGATTATATTTATGTCTGCAAATTGCAGATACATGCACTTTCCATTTTAAATATGAACTTGTAGTTTGTGTTCTAGATACATATCTTAGAAACTGCTAACAGAAAATTAGATTATCCCAAGAAGAATCAGATGTAAATTCCACGGATGAAAATATAAGGAGAAAAAGAAAAGTGCTTGTAAAATTATTGAAAAATGTGAAAATAAGCATTCCTGCAATTATATCGACACCAACAAATGACTAAATTTATGTAAGTATAGAGTAATTTGTTTTTTCTTACTTGTTTATAGCATATTTTTAGTAACTCCTGTAGTTCAAAAACTGGTTTTGGATGTAACAAATTGCAGAATTTAAGTAAGTATGAAGTAACATGTTGAATACTGTATATTATAAGAAAACTGAGCTCAAGTACTAGACGTCTATTGCAGTAATTTGTATTAAACTTGGTTATTCATAATATATTTTTTTTAGTAATGCCTGATGTAAGTTCAAAAAGTCAACTCATCCGAGACGATTCATAGAATACAAACACCACAGACAGTAATATTTACCTTAACTTTTTTTAGAGAATAAAAAGTCATTAATTTGCAAAACATATTGTTACTTTTGTATTACAACAATGTTTATATTCGACTTTTTAAAACTGCTTTTTTGTAATTCATTTCTATCTTTTCTTACGAGTCCATATTAATTATTATAGTTGCTTGCGACTTCATCAGTCATAAAACTTCTTACCCTAGTAGCACACATATATTAAATAAATATATGTTTCGACATCCGCCTAAATATTTAGATAATACATTTTTTTAAATATTTCTTTAATATTATTTTAATATTATTTATATATAATATTTATATTTGTCTACGACATTCTGTCGACGTAATAATAATAAAATATTTATTTGATATTTGTTTCAAAATATTAGAAATTACACAAAAATAACATATTTATTTAATATGTATATCAATATATTTCTAAATATTTCATTTTCAATATTTCTTAGAGATCTTCCTAATCTTTTAAATATTTAAAACACATATAATATTATATTTATATTTTTTAAATATTAAAGAAATATTGTGTGCTACTGGGGTAGTATGTTGCTCTATACTCTATGCTCTTGTACTAATTGCTCTATAATATGAGGATTTTCATTAAGAAAATATTCAACTTTTTTCCAAATCTTGCAGATTTGTTAAAGGTAAAGTGCATGAAAAATCCTTAGGAAATTCATTAGAGTTACCTATCAATATTTACAAATGAACTTCTATTATTCAACAAAGCTAAAATTTGTTTATTCTGTTGCTTAATTTTAATTACTTCTTTTAGTAAAATTTCATACTCTGTATTCAAAATATTATTGGTACATGTTTAAGTAATTGTATAAAAATAGTAATATATATATATATATATATATATATATATATATATATATATATATATATATATATATATATATATATATATATATATATATATATATATATATATATATATATATATATATATATATATATATATATATATATATATATATATATATATATATATATATATATATATATATATATATATATATATATATATATATATATATATATATATATATATATATATATATATATATATATATATATATATATATATATATATATATATATATATATACATCCTTCTATCTTACCTGAGCCTAAAGGTAATTCATACATTCCCGCTCCACCGATAAATACTAACACTACATCTTTTCCAGCGGAATATATTTTGGTTTTAAGGTGCACTGATGCCGATTTTCGCAATATACATCGTGAATTCTCGTAAATTGAAGATTTTGAATTATAAATGCTCTCGTAAAGTATATGCATACTTTTGTTACCTTCTTGAGCCAAGCGGTAGTTTCTATCCAAGTTGAGACAAAATATACAAACTTATAGAAATCGGTAAACAATTCTGAGCCATGCACTGGTGCCAAGTCTACTTTCATTTTTTGTGTAGAAAGAAAGATAAATATTTGTGGTTTCGTGAATAATTCAAGAATTGTAAGAAAAGTTGTCTTCCCGTAAACAAAGCAAATATTATTAAATACAATTAAATAAACAATTAATTATATGAAATTATATGAAATAAATAAAATAGATTAGTAAAAGTTTGACAAGTGTATTATAGTCTATGGACAGATCTTTACCAAAAGTAAAGTTCGAATAAATCCAATTATTATACCATTTCACTGAATTCTAAATATATTTATTTCTGTATTTTATGTTAAATTTTTTTACAAAATTGAAAATCGTTTCACACGCGAAACATTTTCTGAATAAAATTCCAATTGAAATAGTCAGGACATCGTTCCGAGTTTAGGCGTTTGATGCTTTTTCTGGCACTATAAAATGTATTTTCTAATGTAAAGTATGTAGGTGTATAGCCGTACTAAAGCCGTAGTTTTTCAATCCAAAAACTAACGATTATAACATACGATGATTACACGTGCTTGTTGTTCAATGGTTGCGATTTCTTTGATAATAAATGTCTGTGTGAGTGGAATAGTTAAAGCTCTTTACCAAAATAAACTTAACATTATAAACAGAACAAAACAGGGCTATTACCTTTTTAGATTTAACTATTAAGATTAACCTACGCAATCTATTCGAATTTTCCATATACAGAAACACAAACGGAACTAACCTTATCAAATAAATCCTGTCTTCACAAATCATGTAGACTAGCAGCTTACACATCCTTGATACACAGAGCTTTAAGTACTCCACTCACACAGTCAGATTTTAACAGAGATTTTAACCATTAAATATCTAGCACATGTAAATCATTATAATCCAAACATGATCAGAAAAAAATTATAATTTTTTTCTGATCATGTTTGGATAGGCTATAGCTAACCTATAGGTTAGCTATTAAAAGAATATATCCCACTGACGAAACAAAAGATACAAATTATATATCTATATCATATTTGGCAAAATATCAGAAAAATATTCATTTGGACTACAACTTACAAGAACATTAAAAGAATAAGAAAAACTTATTTCAAAAGATAAAAAAATCTTAACCAAAAACTATTGTGAATTATTAGTAGCAAAAGATTTAATAGTGGTTAAGACTTTTAAAGTATGTGTGGTACTTAACTACCTAGTTCACTAGTAGTAGTAGTAGTAGTAGTTATGGGGAGACCGAAGTCTGGCAAGTAGGCCTTCATAGGCTCTTTTTGCCAACCCCTTGACATCCCCCTAACCACCTACTTCAAAAACCTCTTCTCCCTCTGCAAACCTGCCCGATTTCCCAATAAAGATTAGGATATCGGTCCACGCTAGGGAGTGCAACTCTTCCCTTTGAAGCGTAGCTACGCCAAACGTTTTGACACGTAGACGCTGGTAAGCCACGCATTCTCCCAGGTAGTGATAGGATGTTTCTTCAACTCTCCCACATCCGGCGCAAATGGGATCTTGCTCTACTCCTATCAAAGATAGGTGTCTTCTTAGTTTGCAATGGCCTGTCAGGATCCCTATCAGAAGATTCACGGTTCTTCGGCTCCTTCCCATTAGCCAGATCGACTTCTTTGAGTCGAATCCCACTATATGGTCCTTCGCCTGCCGACAGCCTCTGCACCTGTTCCACCTTTACTATTCTCGTAGGCCCACTCCATTAGGGCTGTCGAGATCTGCTGCCTTGTGATACCCAGAAAGGGTTCCGGTCCTAAACATGTGTCCTCAGCTCCGAGTTTGGCCAGTTCATCAGCCTTCTCGTTACCCTGGACCCCTGTATGTCCTGGAACCCAAACCAGTTCCACCTCTTTCTCCCTTGCCAATTCTGCTAAAGCATCCCCACATTACTGGACGAGAGCTGATCTCGTCCTGGATGAGTAGATTGCCTTTAGTGCAGCTTGGCTGTAAGAACAGATATAGATTTACCTCTCTGGTGCTGTCCTAATCTCATCCTTAGCTGCCACCGATCGAATGGCATAAACTTCTGCTTGAAAAACCGTGGTAAACTTTCCTAAGGCGAAGTTTTTCTTGTAACCCTCGGTTTTCTACATAAATTCCTGCTCCAGAGGATTGCCTTTCTGCTACTCGAGATCCATCCGTGTAACACATCAAGGCATCTGGCTGAAACTCAACTTGTTTTTGCTCCCACTGTTCTCTAGTTGGAACAGTTAGAGAGTACTCCTTCTCTAGCCTTAGCCGGTCTTCTGCTTCGGTTACCCTGTATGTTGACAAAGGTAGCTCTTTTGCCGCCACCTGGGCAATCTTTGCATGACCATGCATACACATTGATTATTCCAAAGCCCAGCATCCCGCATTCTGAGGTGGGTTGCCATGGCCTCTCTCTTTATCCAAAGGTCAAGGCCCGGGAGACCCAATATAACCTCGAGTGCGGCCGTTGGGGTTGTCCTCATTGCTCCTGTAATCCCCAGACAGGCTAGTCGTTGGAGAGCCAATACAAAATTTGAGGATTGATTCCCTAGTTCTTACCCACCGCTCGGCGCAACTGCCATAAAGTCGCTATTGACTTATTTGCAGTTTTTTCGACGTGCGGCTTCCAACTTAGTTTACTATCGAAGGTACTTAACCTCTTGCGCTAGTGCCAGTGGTCTTCCGTACATTATGGGTGCCCTAAAGTCCACGATTTTTCTCCTTTTTGTGAAAAGAATCATTTCCGTCTTCAGTGGATTTACCGACAAACCTTTCTCTTCACACCATCTTTCTATAATCCTGCAGGCTACTTGTATTCTGTTGCAGACAACCTCTAAAAACTTCCCAGTCACTAGCACCAGTCCGTCGTCAGCATATGCCTGAGCATAGAAACCCTCTACCGTTAGATGTTCCAACAGGCCGTCCATTATAAGGCACCATAGATGGGGCGACAAGCAGCTGCCTTGCGGGCAGCCACCAGTTACCCCAGCCTCAACTGAACAGTCCCCTAGGTTCACCGTTACGGTTCTCTCCGCCAACGCCGATCTTACCCAACTGACCATTATGGGAGGGGTCTCCCTGTCCTGTAAAGCTTGACCGATTGTGGCTATTCTCGGCTTGTCAAAAGCCCCTTCAATATCAAAAAGTACCGCAAGGGCCACTTCTCTATAGTGAAGTGCCTTTTCTGCCTTGTGCACAACTGCGTGAAGTGCAGTTTCAGTCGATCTTCCACGTCTATATGCATGTTGATTCCTGTGGAATGGGTGTACTGTTATTACCCTTTCCATTAAATACCTATCAATGATCTTTTCTAAGGTTTTTAAAAGAAAAGACGTAAGACTAATGGGTCTAAAGGATTTGGCATTTGTGTAGTGTTTCTTTCCCGCTTTGGGGATAAAGACCACTCTGGCTGCCTTCCATTGTTTGGGTACACATCCCATTGCTACACTGGCCCTATATATCCTTTCAATACTTGGAAGAAGGCTATCCAGGCCTTTTTGCAGCAACGCTGGGAAGATCCCATCTGGCCCTGGTGACTTAAAGGGCTCGAACTCATTCACAGCCCACGTGATTTCACCCTTCGTTATAACACCCTTGGCAAACTGCAAGTTCTCTACTGGGACTGGTGTTTGTTCTGCCATGGGTGCTGTTTGAATAGTGTCGTCACCGAGAAAATGAACCTCTAGGAGGAGTTGGAGTGACTCCTCTCTAGTAGTGGTACATGTCCCATTGTCCCTTTTTAGTGCTCCTATTGTTTGACTTGTTTCTCGACTTAAGATTTTCATCAGTCTACCTGAATCTGATACGGAGCTTAGCTCCCTACAGTATTTCTGCCAGCTGGATCTTTTACTACGCCTTAACTCTTTTTTGAAATTTTTCCTCGCCGTTCTGAAATTGTCCCAAGAGGCCTGCGTCTTATCTCTAGCGGCTCTATTAAGGGTTCGTCTGGTTTCCTTGCGTAGATCGGCTAAAGTGCCGTTCCACCATGGAACCCTACGAGTTCTCACCGCCCTGAGTAGACTAGACTCTTCGTAAGCTGAGACAATTATACTCGTCATTTTATCTACCTCTTTGTGTAATTGCTCTTTAGTAGATATTTCCCCCTCTAGTTGACCTCCTTGGAGGATCAGACCGGAAATATAACATTCCCAGTCCGTTGCCTTGGGGTTTCGGCGGATGATCAGACGTCAAGATGTCCGTCGTTACTCTCCAGTTTTCACTAATCTGTCCCAGTAATAGCAGGCTATTAATAGTACTAGCACCATTACCATGAACGTGATGAGAAACACAAGAATACTAATAATTAAATTTAATTTCTCGTCTAAATCTAGTTGATGAAAGCGGTCAACCATTCGTGAAAAGGTAATGGAACAGCGGACAGCAGGCAAGAAATACTTAGGGAGCCAGTATTACCCTAACAAAAATATGTGTTGCCAACTTAAGAATATACTAAGTCAAATATCAAATACTGAGCTACCGGCAGACTACTATAAGCAAAGCGACAAATTTGCCACATTAATTAGATATTTTAGCAAACATACAAACTAAATAGTTTTTGAATTTTATTAATGAAAATCAACAATTTGCTGACAACAGTATTCAAAGTATCTAGATTATTATGAATCATTCCGAAAGGAAATTAATTTTATAGATATTATGAAGGTTGATTTTTATTATGTTTAATTAATGATTTACATTAAATTCTCTATCAACTGATCTACTAAAATATCTTGATATCTGTTAAAATATTTAGTTTATACGGAAAATTCGTCGCTTTGCTGATAATCGTCTCTAGGTAGCTCAGTTGGCATAGATAACGCCTAGATAGCGGAGGGTCCTAGGTTAGATTCCCAGCCGGAGCGACACATTTTCTATATGAATTTGCATTGAAAATATAATTTAATGTAAATCATTAAAAACATAATAAAAATTAACCATCTAAAATTTATAAAATTAATTTCCTTTTGGAATGATTCATAATCATCTAAATGCTTTGAATATTCATGTTGTGTTTAGCAAATTGTTGAGCTTCATTAATAAAATTTTAAAAATATTAGTTACTTTGTATGTTTGCTAAAATATCTAATTCATTTGGAAAATTTGTCGCTTTGCTGATAATCGTCTCCCGGTAGCTCAGTTGGTAGAGATACATAGGGCGATACATTTTTCTATATGAATTTGCATTCAAAATATTATTTTAATGTAAATCATTAATTAACCAAAAAAACTAACCTTCATCTAGAATTTATGAAATTAATTTCCTTTCGGAATGATTCATAATAATCAAAATGTTTTGAATATTGATATTATTGTCAGCGAATTGTTGATATGTATTAATAAAATTAAAAAATATCTAGTTCCTTTGTGTTTGCTAAAATATCGAACTCATATGGAAAATTTGTTGCTTTACTGATAGTCGTCTCCAGGTAGCTCAGTTGGTAGAGATACCGACTAGATAATGGAGGATACTGGGTTTGATTCCCAGCCGGGGCGATACATTTTTTCTGTATCAATCTGCATTCAAAATATAATTTAATGTAAATCATTAATTAAACAATAAAAATTAACCTTTATCTAAAATTTATAAAGTTAATATCCTTTCGGAATTATTCATAATAATCTAGATGCTTTGAATATTGATGTTGTGGTCAGCGAATTGTTGATCTTCATTAATAAAATTCAAAAAAATATTAGTGACTTTGTATGTTTGCTAAAATACCTAATTCATATGGAAAATTTGTCGCTTTGCTGCTGGTCGTCTCCCGGTAGCTCAGTTGGTAGAAATGCAGCGGAGGGTCCTGGGTTCGATTCCCAGCAGGGGGATACATTTTTCTATATGAATTATATAGAAATATATAAATTTCAAATAGTTCAAAATATAATTTAATGTAGATTATTAATTAAACCTAATAAGAATTATCCATCTAAAATTAGTAAAATTAATTTCCTTTCAGAAAGGATTCAGAATAATCTAGATGCTTTGAATATTGATGTTGTGGTCAGCGAATTGTTGATCTTCATTAATAAAATTCAAAAAGGAATGTCTAGAAATATTAGTATGTTTGCTAAAATAGCTAATACATGTAGAAAATTTGTCGCTTTGCTGATAGACGTCACTTGGTAGTTCAGTTGGTAGATATACCGTCTAGATAGCGGAGGGCCTTGGGTTCGATTTCCAACTGGGGCAATACTTTTTTCTATATGAATTTACATTCAACATATAATTTAATGTATATCATTAAAAACATAATAAAGATTAATCTTCATGTAAAAGATAATATTAAGTTCTATTAGTAGTAGCATAGGTTCTAACAATAGTACATAGTAGCACTTAAATAAAATTAGAATATTACTGTTGGAATGTCTTCCACACATTTCATGCTTTCAATCGATCGATCGTGTCTATAAATAGAAACAGAAACAGAAACAGTGTTGTCAAATTTATATGGTTCAAGTTTGTATGTTAGCAATAGTATTTACATTTATATACTTGTATATGGAAAAGTAAGTACAGTGCCACCACAGGCAGAAGGCTGAACTAAAATTCACATGTTTCATACAAACTTGAGCCACCATAAAATGGCTTATAGGGCTCATATGGTTGAGAACTGCGTAACTTTGGTTTAACTACAGGATCGGATGACAGAAGATCGGCTTTACAGATACCTTTAATTACACTTAATCGATCCAATAACATGAAATCTATTGCAAATCCAACCTGAGCCACATATACGGCTCAGGTTTGTCAGACTGGCTCAAGACTGCATGTTAAGGTTGCTATCAATGGCTCAGCTTGGTACGAAAGCCGTATATATATATATATATATATATATATATATATATATATATATATATATATATATATATATATATATATATATATATATATATATATATATATATATATATATATATATATATATATATATATATATATATATATATATATATATATATATATATATATATATATATATATATATATATATATATATATATATATATATATATATATATATATATATATATATATATATATATATATATATATATATATATATATATATATATATATATATATATATATATATATATATATATATATATATATATATATATATATATATATATATATATATATATATATATATATATATATATATATATATATATATATATATATATATATATATATATATATATATATATATATATATATATATATATATATATATATATATATATATATATATATATATATATATATATATATATATATATATATATATATATATATATATATATATATATATATATATATATATATATATATATATATATATATATATATATTAATCTATTAACCTCAATGGAATAAGCCTATATAGTTATTTTTATATCTGGTTTATTTTATTTGCCAATATTTCGAAGAAATGTTATTTTCTCTTCATTTTCAAGGCGCTACGAAAAACAATAACAGAAATGAGCAAATATATAAAATTAACTTATCTAAAAATACTTACAAAAATTAACAAGATATTAACCTAAAATAGTCCTAATAATTATACAAATAAAATTTTTAAATTACAATATGTCTAAAATTCAAATTTTTTTGTGGGAAAATTTTTTTGTTTTAAAATAAAAATAACAATAATTGCTACTAGATTAATTTCTTTATGAAACATGTGTGTGTGGAAAAGTTAATGTGTTTGTGTGAATACAATAATGTGTGAGTGTGAAATTTCCATGTACATGTGAAAGGTGTTAAATTAAGTAAGTAATAGGTGAGTGTGTATATGTATTATGTGTGTGTGTGTATGCATGCGTGATTATGTGTGGTTTTATTACTAGTGTGTGTGTGTTGTCTGTGTGAAAAACTAAATAAATACATAAAAAGAGAAAACTTAACAAAATAAATATGATGATCAAGTATTCTTAAATTTAGGTTTAAAACTAATTAATAAATTATATACCGCACTTAAATTATTTATGTCTGTTCTATGATTCATTGAATTTTGATCATTATAAATGTGGCACATTTCCAAAAATGTTCTTTTTTCTTTATTAGCTTCAATATCTAAAATTTTTACATCTTTATAATTAATTAAGTGATCATTATTATTTACATGTAAGCTTAAGGCAGTCGAGTTAGGTTTAAGTCTATTGTCACTTCTGTGTTGTGTAAGTCTTTGTTTAAGTTTTTGTCCTGTCTGTCCAATGTACGTCTGATCACATTGTGTGCAATTTAATTTATAAATCACATTAGATAAATCAATATTTGGAACTGTGTCTTTTAGTTTACTAAATATTTTGTTTATAGTGAAAGGAATTGTATTTGTTATTTTAATGTTACTATTTTTAAAAACGTTTGTCAATTTAGGTGTTAAATTTTCAATGTAAGGAAGTACGTTAAATTGGTTTTCATGATTAGAATTGGTTTTAGGAAGTTGGATATTTGTTATAGTGTTGTTATTATAAATTAGTCTATGTATCAAGTTGGTCGGGTAAGAATTGTCATGTAAAATGTCACATAGTTTTTTTAAATTGTCATTAATGTATTCAGGATGTGAAATTTTAATTATTCTATTTTTTAAACCATAAATAAAATTAATTTTCGTTTTCCAAGGGTGTTTTGAAAAATAATTAATGTAACGTTTAGAATTTACAGGTTTTTGGTACCATGTTAACTTTAAGATGTTAGAATTTGTTCTAATTATTTTTGTGTCCAAAAAGGGAATGGAATTGTTTTTTTCTGTTTCAGCCGTGAATTGTATATGGTTATTAAAGCTATTAAAGACTTGAAGAGTTTCTTCCATAGCATTAATCGGAACAGCACATACAATGTCATCAACATATTTTTTTATAAATGGAAGTTGGAAATTTAATTTAGGAATGCAATTATCTAAAACATAATCCATAACAAAACGCGCAACAACTGGACTAAAATTACTACCCATAGGAATTCCAAATATTTGAGAATACTGTTTTTCATTGTATTGAAAATAACTGGATTCAAAAAGGAATTCAATAATTTTGATGAAAGTTTTTTGGTCAATTTTACAGTTATTTTTGATAATGTTCCAGTTATGATTTATAGCTAAGATCGTTAGATCTTTTGGTATGTTAGTAAAGAGTGATACCACATCTAAACTTAGAAGTACAAAACCAGCCGGTAATTGAAAATTGTTAATAAATTCCGAAAAATGAAAAGAATCTTTAATATAATATTGGTTTTCTTGAAGAGATGAAGTTAAAATACTGGTAATAAAAATAGAAAGTTTTTCAGTGGGTGAATTATTACACGCTACAATAGGACGCAATGGAACACCAGTCTTATGTATTTTAGGTAATCCATATATGCGTGGAGAAATACTATTATAAGTGTAAAGTGATTTCGTTTCTAAATCATTAATAAAGTTTTTATGTTTTAAAGTTTTTATCAGCTGATTTGTTTTATTTTGAATACTATTAGTAGGATCTCTATTTAAGGGAATATAAAAATCTTTGTCATTTATGAGATGAATCATTTTGTCATTATAATCTTGTCTAGTCATTGTAACAGTCACATTTCCTTTATCAGATTTAGTTACTATTAAATTATCATTATCATGTAAAAACTTTTTAGTTTTACAAAGATTCTTATACATTGTGTCACATTTTAATGACTTTTTATTAACAAAATTTGTAATAATATTAGTAACTTTAGACCTGTATAAATTTCTTTTTGACTCTTCTGTTTTCAAGATGACAGTTTCTAAATCTGCCAAAATCTTCTTAACTGAAATATCATTAATAGATGGCGTTATAGCAAATTTCGGACCCAATGCTAATAATTCTTGAATTTCCACAGGAATATCTATATCTGTTAAGTTTTTAAACCAACCATCTTTTATTATAATTTTTTTTCTTTTTTTTTTTTTTTTTTCTTTTTTTTTTTTTCTTTTTTTTTTTCTTTTCTTTTTTTTTTCCTTTGCTTTTTCTATTAAGTTGTTAAGTTTTTTAATATTATTTTTCTTTATTTTATTAAATCTTCGATTGTAATTTAATAAAATAAAGAAAAATAATATTAAAAAACTTAACAACTTAATAGAAAAAGCAAAGAAAAAAATTATAATAAAAGATGGTTGGTTTAAAAACTTAACAGATATAGATATTCCTGTGGAAATTCAAGAATTATTAGCATTGGGTCCGAAATTTGCTATAACGCCATCTATTAATGATATTTCAGTTAAGAAGATTTTGGCAGATTTAGAAACTGTCATCTTGAAAACAGAAGAGTCAAAAAGAAATTTATACAGGTCTAAAGTTACTAATATTATTACAAATTTTGTTAATAAAAAGTCATTAAAATGTGACACAATGTATAAGAATCTTTGTAAAACTAAAAAGTTTTTACATGATAATGATAATTTAATAGTAACTAAATCTGATAAAGGAAATGTGACTGTTACAATGACTAGACAAGATTATAATGACAAAATGATTCATCTCATAAATGACAAAGATTTTTATATTCCCTTAAATAGAGATCCTACTAATAGTATTCAAAATAAAACAAATCAGCTGATAAAAACTTTAAAACATAAAAACTTTATTAATGATTTAGAAACGAAATCACTTTACACTTATAATAGTATTTCTCCACGCATATATGGATTACCTAAAATACATAAGACTGGTGTTCCATTGCGTCCTATTGTAGCGTGTAATAATTCACCCACTGAAAAACTTTCTATTTTTATTACCAGTATTTTAACTTCATCTCTTCAAGAAAACCAATATTATATTAAAGATTCTTTTCATTTTTCGGAATTTATTAACAATTTTCAATTACCGGCTGGTTTTGTACTTCTAAGTTTAGATGTGGTATCACTCTTTACTAACATACCAAAAGATCTAACGATCTTAGCTATAAATCATAACTGGAACATTATCAAAAATAACTGTAAAATTGACCAAAAAACTTTCATCAAAATTATTGAATTCCTTTTTGAATCCAGTTATTTTCAATACAATGAAAAACAGTATTCTCAAATATTTGGAATTCCTATGGGTAGTAATTTTAGTCCAGTTGTTGCGCGTTTTGTTATGGATTATGTTTTAGATAATTGCATTCCTAAATTAAATTTCCAACTTCCATTTATAAAAAAATATGTTGATGACATTGTATGTGCTGTTCCGATTAATGCTATGGAAGAAACTCTTCAAGTCTTTAATAGCTTTAATAACCATATACAATTCACGGCTGAAACAGAAAAAAACAATTCCATTCCCTTTTTGGACACAAAAATAATTAGAACAAATTCTAACATCTTAAAGTTAACATGGTACCAAAAACCTGTAAATTCTAAACGTTACATTAATTATTTTTCAAAACACCCTTGGAAAACGAAAATTAATTTTATTTATGGTTTAAAAAATAGAATAATTAAAATTTCACATCCTGAATACATTAATGACAATTTAAAAAAACTATGTGACATTTTACATGACAATTCTTACCCGACCAACTTGATACATAGACTAATTTATAATAACAACACTATAACAAATATCCAACTTCCTAAAACCAATTCTAATCATGAAAACCAATTTAACGTACTTCCTTACATTGAAAATTTAACACCTAAATTGACAAACGTTTTTAAAAATAGTAACATTAAAATAACAAATACAATTCCTTTCACTATAAACAAAATATTTAGTAAACTAAAAGACACAGTTCCAAATATTGATTTATCTAATGTGATTTATAAATTAAATTGCACACAATGTGATCAGACGTACATTGGACAGACAGGACAAAAACTTAAACAAAGACTTACACAACACAGAAGTGACAATAGACTTAAACCTAACTCGACTGCCTTAAGCTTACATGTAAATAATAATGATCACTTAATTAATTATAAAGATGTAAAAATTTTAGATATTGAAGCTAATAAAGAAAAAAGAACATTTTTGGAAATGTGCCACATTTATAATGATCAAAATTCAATGAATCATAGAACAGACATAAATAATTTAAGTGCGGTATATAATTTATTAATTAGTTTTAAACCTAAATTTAAGAATACTTGATCATCATATTTATTTTGTTAAGTTTTCTCTTTTTATGTATTTATTTAGTTTTTCACACAGACAACACACACACACTAGTAATAAAACCACACATAATCACGCATGCATACACACACACACATAATACATATACACACTCACCTATTACTTACTTAATTTAACACCTTTCACATGTACATGGAAATTTCACACTCACACATTATTGTATTCACACAAACACATTAACTTTTCCACACACACATGTTTCATAAAGAAATTAATCTAGTAGCAATTATTGTTATTTTTATTTTAAAACAAAAAAATTTTCCCACAAAAAAATTTGAATTTTAGACATATTGTAATTTAAAAATTTTATTTGTATAATTATTAGGACTATTTTAGGTTAATATCTTGTTAATTTTTGTAAGTATTTTTAGATAAGTTAATTTTATATATTTGCTCATTTCTGTTATTGTTTTTCGTAGCGCCTTGAAAATGAAGAGAAAATAACATTTCTTCGAAATATTGGCAAATAAAATAAACCAGATATAAAAATAACTATATAGGCTTATTCCATTGAGGTTAATAGATTAATATAATTATAAAAGCCATTAATTAAAAGTCTACAATATATATATATATATATATATATATATATATATATATATATATATATATATATATATATATATATATATATATATATATATATGTATTTTTATTTAATTGTTTTTTTATGTAATAACTCCAAATGATCCTCTTAATCATCGGAGGTTTGCAGATCTGCAAGCCATTTTTATTAAACAAGTAATTTTTTTCCAAAAAATATACAGTCGTATTAAAAAAAGATGCCACAATGCTGGATCAAATATTTAATTAATTTTGATTAATATTGACTTCAACAATGATTAGCCATTAATTTATTTGTATAATCTACAAATAGCAGAGAATATATGATGTAATGTTTTTGAAGTCATAGTTTATTTTTTTAAAGTACGATCGAAAATCATTTCTTCTTTTGAATTTGACTGTACAACATTAATATATGTATATGTACACACTTTTAAGTTCCCGTAGCTTCTGTACGATACTGCACTATTTTTCTGTGTTTCACTCTGTGTATTTGGTTCCTAGAGGAACCAATCGATGTTTGACGTTTCGTCAAGATCTTATCTGCCATCTTTGGGTCACTTGCTTATTTATCACTTTATTTTGGTTCGCGTGGTTACATGATTTAGACTGCAATTCTAAATCGTGCAACCACCCAAAGCAGAACTAAGTTTGTAAACAAGTGACCTGAAGATGGCAAATAAGATCTTGCCGAAACCTCAAACGCCGACTGGTTTCTTTAGATACTAAATACGCCAAGTGAAACCCATATAAATAGAAGCAAAACGACGTCGATTTTACGTCTTTTGTAGGTCACAATGTCAGTGTCCTTTCGACGTCGAAAAAACGTCTAGGACAACGTCTATTTGACGTTGAAATGACCTTAACTAGACTACTAATTAACGTCAAATAGACGTTTTTTCGACGTTCCTATTCGACGTCAAAAGGACGCTGACATTGTGACCTATAAAAGACGTAACATCGATGTCGTTCGAGACGTCAAATGAACGTCTGGGGTGACGTTAATTCTACGTTAAAATGACGTAAGTGTTCTAGCTGGGTTGTTTGCAATCGGACTCAGCGTCGGCTTAAATGTGCGAATTCAACGTCTATAGGACGGAAGGAATCGCGTGAGGCCCCAGAACCTATAAAATACGGCCAGAACTCAATCGGAGCTAGAGTTCTGGATAGGACGAATCAGACAACGTCAATACGTGAAGTAAACATCTTTCCAACTGCAAAGATTTATTTGGTAACTTTCATTATGGCAAATTTGTATTTTTATATATAAAAAGACTTCCAATAATTTGATTTCCAAATCATTAAATGTATAATTTGTTGTCAATTTACAGGATTTGGGCATCATAAATCTTAGCTACTAAAAGTAGCTTTTTTAAGAAAGTAACTATAGTTACCGTCTGAAAGTAACCTCATGAATACACAAGCAAAAAAAACCAAAAGTTACAGTTACAAGCTACTTTGTTTAGAAAGTAGTCCAACTACTCTTTGCTGAAAAAAGTAGTTAAGCTAATAAATAGCTTATTAGCTACTGAGTAGCTAGATACTACCCAGCTCTTCTTCTGTTGAGTGAATAACATACAGTAAAAGCTTAACTTGACCATAAAACTAGATTCGGGACGGATAGGTGTTTTAAATGCTTTTTGGGAATATCGGGACAATCCCGGAAATCAGGACGTCTGGCAACCCTACATGTAATAGGTACAGCAATCTATTTTATAAATAATTAATATATACATTTTCTCATTTTCATTTAAGGCAGTCAAGACTGTCATTTGTATCTTGATCAATCAATTTATTTTTTTATTTTGGAGTCAGAAGTACACTCCAGAGTTAGATAAGTGTCTGCATTTTGGTGAACCACCAAGCAATAGTCCAATCTCTCTAATAAATAGCCAGTCTGCCTCTAATCAAGATAGCACCTTCCATTGTAAAGTGCTTAAATAATTAATAA
Source organism: Agrypnus murinus (assembly GCA_929113105.1). Lineage (NCBI taxonomy): Eukaryota > Metazoa > Arthropoda > Insecta > Coleoptera > Elateridae > Agrypnus > Agrypnus murinus. The sequence continues at coordinate 198,572,165 of OV816025.1, forward strand.
TATTATTATAAATACAAACAAGCAAGCTTTCCTAACACCACGATATTCTTTAAAATGATACAAACGAACAAAATATTAAAAATCTGAAGATTCGATTAATCGATTCTAATGATTCCCATCTCTAAAGATTATTAGCAATTTCATGTTTCTTAACCTAATTTTTATTATCAAAACACCCAAAATATGTTCAAGCTTATTGAAATAAAGCCAAAATAGATGTAAAAATAATAAACATGTTAAGTATAAAGTACCCAAAATGTGGTACGCCGCCGTTATTAGATTTATAAGACGTAGAATAGTTCTTGGTATAATTTTTACTTTTTCTTTAGTGTATTGTATTGTTAGTTTTATAGATAAGGTAATCTGTTTCTACTTGTTAAAATAAAGGATTGTTCACCATTAAATTATATTTTAGAGTGACTATTTAAATGATGATATACCTCCTCCAGTTAAGCGAACAAAGCCCTTTATTTGGAGAACACTACAAGAACACAATGCCAGTAGTGATGGCGATATTGTCTGTCGAAATTCTATACAAGGAAAAGTTTTAATTGTTGACGACAGAGGTGATGATAAATAGTAAAATAGCATTTTCCACTCTAATTGTTTTTAAGTTGTGTAGGCTATGTGTGCCCGAGAATCGATCTTTTATCAAATGGTTGTTGCAATGAAAATGCAATATCAACACACCAATATTCATGTGAAACATGTAAAAGTAATAACTGTTGTGCAATATATGAATATTGTATCTCATGCTGCTTACATCCAGATAAAGTAAATTATTAATGAATTATTCAATTATTCAAATAACACGTTCTAATTTTAGAAAGACATGCTAGAGAATGTTTTGGGCAAAGCTACAGAACAAAATAATGTGCTGTTTGCATCAGTGACGGATCATTTCGAATTGTGTTTAGCTAAATGCCGTACTAATTCTCAAAGTGTACAACACGAGAATTCCTACAAGGATCCTAAAGCTAAACATTGTTATGGGGAAACTGCACCGGGTACTAATAGTGCAGATACTGAAAGTCGTTAAAACAATCTAGTATTTTTTACACATTAATTTTGATAGGATGCACGCTGTTGTTAAATAAATATATTATGCTTGATAATAAATATTATTAGATGGTAAAATTGTGCATATTTTTCTAAAAGTACATAAATCTGTTAAAAACATTATTGTTTATTATTTATGATTATACAACAAAACAAATCTGTATTTGTTTATTCTGCAGGTTCTTTTTCATGTTCATCTCTTTCAATACCATAATGTAATTCACTTCCTTGACGATAAGCCCAAGCCATTCGTTTACTGCTAAACGCAATACCAACTTCCCCAGTTTTCGATACAGTTATTGCACCTGTAATAAAATTGTCTATTATCATCGTTACAATTGGAATTAAGTATATTTACCTGCTGTATTGTTGAGCTTAGCAGTCATTGCGTTAATAGTATCTACTGTAGCTTGTTGAGCTGATTTACCCTTTTCGATATCTTTTATTATAGTGTGGGCTACACAGAATTTCATTATTGTTTCACCATGACCTAAAATTGAAAAGACTTTAACAGTATGAATGTTTTAAGTATAGTTGGTAACATAAGAGCATTCATTAGCTTGGTTGATTGGTGAGGTAATTCTTAAGAAATTCAATGGTGGAAGATTACATTCAATAGTTGCAGTTATTACTTGGAAATGTTTAGAAAGTGGGTTCTCATGTTATAGATAGCTCGCTAGGTTTTGTGAATTTTTCTTTATTACCATAATTGAACTACTTTCCTTCTTCCTCAGTAACTCTAGGTCTTCTTTCACACATTGCAATTGTTTGCTCCTTATTAGGCTTTATGATTCGGGAAATTGCCGGGATGCAAGTCCCGGGAATTACTCTAATTTTTGTTGTCTCGTGAAAAGTAATTCAAGACACGGGACTCTTGTATACAAAGTATTCAATTAAAATTCTTATTTTAGAATTCAGGTTTTATTTGTTTCAATTTGTTGAGCAAATTATTGGTTAAAAAAGGTAATTCTGAACAAGAATATCGCTTGCATAGATGGTTTTCTTAACCAATTTTTTTAAGTAATAAACAGTCTGCAAACAAATTCTAATTATTTATAACCTGTCTATAAACAATCAGTAAAGGTAAAGCGATTAGTTTCAGTAAGAAATTACCATAGGTATGATGCATGGCTACAGTATTCTTTATAAGTAAAATTGTAGTTTCTATTCAATTAGATTTTATATTTTATAACAGGTTTTACTTAAGAATTCATATTGAAGTATGTTTAACAATAGGTCGTTTCAATACGAAAGAGGTTCCAAGAAGATTTTGATATATATATATATATATATATATATATATATATATATATATATATATATATATTTTTAGATAGAGTTAATTTTTATCAAGTTGGATAATGATTTTACATTAAATAATATTTTGAATGCAAATTCATATAGAAAAATTTATCGACTCTGCTGGGATTCGAACCCTTGCTGATCTTCATTAATAGTATTCAAAAAATATCTAGTTACTTGCATGTTTGCTTGATATCTAATTCATATGGAAAATTTCTCGCTATGCTGGTAGTCGTTCTCTGTAGCTCAGTTGGTAGAGATACCACCTAGACAGTGGAGGGTCCTGGGTTCGAATCCCAGCAGAGTCGATAAATTTTTCTATATGAATTTGCATTCAAAATATTATTTAATATATATATATATATAAAATATTTAACCCCGTTATACCTTTCGGTATCGAGGGATATATGGGTGTGAGACGAGGCAGCGGAGCCATGAAGGCAAGTACACTCAGCTCATGGTTCACCCATCCGAGTACTTTCCGGAGAAAACTTGACTTAACTCCGTTAAGCGATATAAATCCACTATAACCACCCTGCCGTGCTGCCGGCTTTATTTATAAATAAAATGTTTTAAAAATAAACAAAATCGTAGTTTGAAATTGTTTTAAGAATCTAGAAACGGCCCAATGTAATTATTGTCCCAAACAAATTTCGTGTACAGCTACAATTCTAGCGGGCTCATGTGACATTTAGAATGCATGCACGGATTGCATTTAAAAAAAAATTGAAGAAGATATCGTACCTTGTGCCTCAAAAGAAAATTAACAATCAATTTTAAATTTTGCAAAATAGGGAATTTGAGTGAAATTGTATGTATCTCAATAGGTCGTAAAAGATGGAATATCAATTCGAACTATTGCTAATAATATTTATCATGTTCATATTCAGGAAAAATGTTTTATAAAAGCTATGAATAACTTAAACCTTACTGACAAGCAATACAACACTAAACAGGAAAGGTTTTGGCATAAAAGAGAAGAAAAAAAGAATTTTATGATAGGAGAATTTATGTACTGCTGTGCATTTCATTAAATAATTAGTTATTTCCCAATGGGAACTTCTGGGAGAAAGTGATTAGAGTATTAATTAAAGCAATTTTAAAAACGAATATTTGGATTTTTATGTTAGGTGCCTATGTAAAATTACTATCTGGGATTTCCGGAAAAAAGTTTCGGTAGTTCCGAGAATAGCAAAACTGTCAAGACCCAGAAACCCTACTCCTTATCTTCCTTTAACTTTCCTCTCCTTTTTCACTTGTGGATGTGTTCCTTGAATATTGATGTCCTTGAATATGATGAATATTGTTCTAGATTTTGTGGAAAATAAACTGGATGTATAACGTTTGCTGTTTATAACATTTCAACATTAACTGTTGAAAGTTAACATCCCTTTGAAATGTTAAATTTAATTTCAAGCACCAGCTGAGGCACAACTGGCTATCACAAGTTGTTCATATTTAACGCTTAATATTGGAATAAGTATAATAGATTTTCCAAATAATCATGGTGTGAAATTGGGGCTACTTGTTAGATATACCTCAATCTATTAAAATCTTCAATTGATCTTTGCAGATTTCATGCATAAATCTTATCAAGAATGTTTTGGGCTGTTGTGAACATACAGAAAAATGTTCACTTGTAAACGATAAAGTTGCTATATTATAACAATATGGAGGTTATTGCCTCTTTTATATTAATGTGTAGTGTTACCCATTTTATTTTAAAAGCTTACCTGTAGTTGAAACAGCTCCATATTGATCATCAGCATAAGAACCACTTCCAAGTAACGATGTATCACTGCCCCGACCAACCATTTTTCCAGTGATTCCTCCAGTAGAAGTAGCAGCTGCCACACGGCCTTGTGCATCTACTGCTACTGCACCAACTGTACCTACCTCACCTTTATTCTGCACACAGAAGAAATATTAGTAATATAGAGAAGAAAAAGTAAGCATACACATTTTATTACTTTAACAGATGCAATTTCATACAACTGAGCCCCATATTTTCTATAGTTCTCTAATGCTTCTAAGGCAACGTCTGTGACTAAACTACCTGGTGGTAAAATAGGAACACCTTGATCTATCGCAAACTTTTTAGCACCATGCGCTGCTAGTAATACATGCGGTGTTTTTTCCATTACTAAACGTGCCAGACTAAAAAGATAATTTTACTTAAAATATTTAAGATGTTCTAAGTAGTCTAAATTATTTACACAAAGCTGGACAATTGGAACAACCATGGGCTTTAATAATAAAGGCATTGTGGTTTCATAAATTTGACATATAAGGTCTAATTTGTGAGTGTGTTATTTATTTAATTGTCTTTGTCATACTGACTATCTGTTTTTTTTAAGTCGCATGTTTTATTTATTTAATTTATAAGAGTGTTAACAGGAAAATCCCAAAAAACACCCATACGAAACATTAATTCTAGTCATAAATTTAACTTTTTTAAATACATAGTATGCTTAAAGTTAAAAGTCAAGAGAAAAAACTCAACCAAAACATAATACAAAAAAAACCTATATACAAAGTAGATTGCGTAAACCTCAATAAGTTACAATAAACCCGAACAAAAATTATAAAACATTATTATTATAAAGCTAAATATAAGGGGATAACAAAATTCGTGCGCAATAGTTTAGGAGAGTCGCAAATTTCATTTATATATAATATTTAATTTTCTTTTGAATTGCCGAATCAAATAAACAAAAGGATCGATAAAATAATACTTTTGATTACAAGATCTAACTATTTGATTTAAGGGTGACGATAAGCAAGAGTTAGTCCTGCAGAAGGCAAAATTGACTCTACATACAGACATTTTTTGTGAGTAATATAACTAAAAACAATACTCAGCGACCGTTATTTTGCCGAATGTATCATTTTTGGCCTAAGGTGGTCCTACCAATTATTTGGTTGGAATCTAATATGCAAGATTTCTAGGAAAAAAACAATTTCTTATTTGAATTAACTTTACAATTTTTTGAAATAGGTTAACAAAGAATTTTTTCCCTATGTTACTGTAGTACTACCTAGAGTTCCTTAATATGAACTGGGAATATTCCCTAGTGACATTTCATATTTTGAAACTATTTATTGGAAGGTTGGTAATCATGAAAAATGGTTTAATAAATTAAACTGCCAATATGACAATTATATAAATCGGAAACTGGGTACAGTTCCAATAATGAAACTCCAAATTTGTACATAAAATTGATGTAGGTACTTATACTATACTTTAGTTTTAAAAATTTTCTACAAACAATAAATAAATGATAATGTGCACATTAAGAAATTTTACATGCATAAAATAAACATGACAGCATAACCTAAAATTTATACCTGACAGCTGCTGAATGTTGTCACTAAAGTAAAAAGAGAGAAAAAAAGTATCTCTGTTTCAGACAGCTTTGTTTTGGCCTAGAAAGAAATAGATTTTGACATCTGCGTTATAAGTCTAAATAACACAGTTAGTTTTCATTCAGGAAATCTAGTACTACCAGGGGAAAAGAATCCTTTGCCAAGGACAATCTGTAAAATTTTTCTGAATTATTGGCATTATTAGTATTAACTCTGTGGTATTAGGTTACGGTTAGTACGCCAAACTCCAATTGTACATGTTATACAGTGTCTGCCATAAAGTTGGATCCATATGGGAATTTTTTTAATATTCTGCTTAGAAAAAATCTTTCTGAGGCAATTACTTCTGCTTCCAAAATACTTGAAATACGCCATGTCAAAGTTGACAGGTGACATTGGGTATCTGTCAAATTTGTCATTGTTTTCTAAAATCGGCGAAGATTGACCTTATTTGTTAAAATATGAAAAATATCTATTAAGAAAAAAATGTTTCTAATGACATTTTACCGTTCATATACCGAGTTTGAACGAGTTATTCCGACATAAGGAAAATTTTGTTTTTTAATATTTTTTGATACATCCCGGTAATTGATTATTTTGAAATCATTAAATGAGTAGAAAGGCAACAATTGCATGGCGTATTTTGCTAATAGTATTGGATGGTGTAGGTATTCTTGGCAAATATTAAAATTATCAAGAAAAAAAAATGGAAGGTTCTGGATTATTTTTCAATTTCTAACAAAATAACTCATAATTTTATTAATCTTTTTTTTATTAAGCCATGTTTGAATAATACAAGAATCAGTGCCAGATTACTGAACAGGCTGAGTAGGATGCAGCCTGGGGCGCGCATTTTCTGGGGGCGGGCGAATTTTAGCGGATTAAAAATTTCATAGTGCAAACTTTTGAATGTTTTTATAGAAATATTTCTTTCCATATTTGTAACAAAGGAAAGTGTTAATTAATCAAATTTATATCCAATAATATATATTAAATGGATACAAAAATATAGTATATTTATTAAATAAATATGGTGGTGAGAAATTAGTTCAAATATTTATTCGAAATTTTATATTCAATGTAAAATAAAAGCAATTTCTTATCTTAACATGTATATATTAGTGTAAAAAGTGTTAATCAGCTTTGTTCAGAAATTGCAGAAATAAATTACAATGATAAATGACTAATTTTTTGATAATGAATTGTCTGACTTTAACATGTTTACCTTACTGTGACGCTGATCTTTAATATCAGTATAATAGTTGTTTAAGATATATGATTATGCATTTAAAAAGCTACATATAGAAATAATATAAGATAACTTTAAATATTTAATATTTAAACTGAGCCGCCAAAATAGCGACATCTGCTGGATTCTTAAGAAGGTTAAAATATCAACATTCCAGTGACGACAATATCCAATGCATATCTAACACGACGCTCCTAAGTTGTATACAGTGCATAAACTTTAATAAACATTTGGGTCACCCAAATTTCCAGGAAACTGTAAATTGTCTTAACAAATTAACAAAAGGGTGCTAGAACATTTGACAGCCTAGGGCGCACATAAGTCAAAGTCAGGCACTGACAAGAATTGTTGTAATAATAATTTAAACAAATTAACACTAAACTACTACCAAATACTTTAATATTATTAAAACTGGAAACTCCATATACTTTACCATATGAAAATAGGGGACATTTTTGAAGCGCCATCTTCGCAGATGGGTGTGCAACTAACAAATGGTTTTTCGGTGAGAAACCTGCATCTAATTAAAAAATAGGATTATTTTTGTTAAACGATGGTTTATAACTGTTATGCTAAAATGTATAAACTTTTACAATTTATCTAAACTATTCAGTCTTCCATTACAATGACGTTTTTTTAGTTACTTTCTAAATATTTTAGAAATGTCAGGTTTATTGCAAGAGGCGCTTATAATATTGTCTCCCATTTTTCAAAGTAAGTTTCCGGTATTAATAATATTAAAGTATTTGCTACTACTTAAAAACTTAATAAAAAGAGATTAATAAAATTACCTATGCTTATTTTCTTGAAAATCGGAAAATAGTCAATTTTATTTTTTGATAATTTTAATATTTGTCAAAAGTACCTACATCATCCTATATTGCTAGAATAACTCTTTTAAAGCGTTTTTAATGATATGAAACTAATCAGTTACCAGGGTGTATCAAAAAATGTTAAAAAACAAAATTTTCCTTATGTCGGAATATCTCGTTCTAACTCGGTATATGAACGTAAAATGACATTAGAAACATTTTTTCGTAATAGAATCTTTCCAAATTTTAACAAGGTCATTTTTCGCCGATTTTATTGCGTTTTCAATTGACTGCTCTAGAGTGCTCTTAGACTGCCCTGACAGCAAATTCCGTATTCGATTGGTTCACCTGACATTTCGGTCATCGAGATTTGCGTGTTCGATTGCGGCAAGCGCTCTGTATAAAATCACACCGAGAGTGCTCTTTATTGATGCGTCCCAGACAGATCAATTCAGATCAATACAAAAACCTAACCTTTAATTCATTCCGATCTGCGTTACTTCAACTGGAAAAATGCATTCAAAGTATTATTATGGACGATAATAAAAGGTGTCTTTTGACTTTATTAGAAATCTTTATCAGATTCGTCTAAAGATAAAGAAATCGAAGCTATTATTGAATATTTGAATCAGAAACAACCATTATGCAAAGTTCGTAATTTCCTGGATACGATAAATTCTTTTTCTGATGAATCGGTAAGTTTTGCTATAATAATAGGCACGCAATACAATATTTTATTAATCGATTTTGCTCATTTTTGCGACTCACGGTTAATAAATAAATTCCTGACCATGTTTCAAAACAGTTAGTATTGCCAGGTGTTTTATTATTATTATATTAATTTATATAATAATGGTCACACAAGCATACGGCGATCGAAATGATTTTATTCGGTTGTGTATTGTGAATCACTCTTCGATCAATCTAAGGTTAACCCTAAGAGCAATGACGTCATACCCGTTTTGCGAGCAACCGCAGAGCAATCTGCAATGAGCAATCCGGACTCCAATTGAAAACGCCATTAGAAAACAATGGCGAATTTGACAGATACCTAATGTCACCTGTCAACTTTGACATGGTGTATTTCAAGTATTTTTAGAAGCAGAAGTAATTGCCCCACAAAGTTTTTTTCCAAGCAGAATATTAAAAAAATTTCCCATATGGATCCAACTTTTATGGCAGACACTGTATATAGTGTTAGTATAAGAAGGTACTTTTCTTTATTTTTTTTGTCATTTACTGTTGGCTATTACATCCTGTTCATTTACAAAAATAAGAGATTTTTTTAATTAAAGTGGAAGATATTTTTGGGAGTTATTATTAGTTTTAGTAAAAGAATTATATGTATATCTTTCATCAAAAGATTTCTAGGTTAGAGTTTATTTTAGAGTGCCTTTTGGAACAAAACGGCCTAACAGCTTTTTTGGTTCTTCATAACTTGCATACATATTTTGACTTTTACTTGATTTTGATTACTCTGGCCTGGTAATTTCAGTTATAACAGAAATATGGATTACTCATTAAAAGCGATAGAAAAATAATAACCTGATAGGATTTGCTATATCTTGTACAACTGTTACAGCTCCAGCACTTAAATTAGATCCGATCATAATACTAGCATCCATTTCCACTTCTCCTTCCAAATTTACAACAGATCCATAGCCTATTAATCATGAATTACCTATTTATTATTTACAGATTTTTTTCTAAATAAGATACAAATATTACCAGCATTAAAAGCAGGATCATCTTCCATTACACGTACAGCTGCTTCTACAGCATCTACAACAGTCCCGCCCTTTTCAAGTGCTTCATACCCTGCCTTCACTGCTGCTTTTACGCCTGCGATTTTAGCAGGTACCCTTGAATCCATAATATCGCCTGCTCCACCATGTACTAGAACTACCGGCAGCATATTGTCACAACTACAAAATAATAAAACAATTTGAAGGCCTACTGATAATTTTACTTTAGAAAAGTAACATTTGGGGTAATTTATTGGATGATGAAATGAATGAACATTTTAACAATTGAATTATAGCTTGACTGCCATTATAATTGAGCATGTTAATTATCATTATTTAAACATGCAAAGAAAAAGATATCTTATTACATGTACATAAATATTTGTGACAATTGATTTTTCTGCAAAACAATAGAATATTGCACATATGTATACTTACTTAGATAACATAAATAACAGTGAAAGATGGAGGATGATAATATAGGGGCCTCTTTTTAACATATTGTATCTCTTTCCAATTCTGTTTTTTAATGAGAAATAAATATAATATAATAAATAATAACTTAGTAATCTAGGTTACTAGAATAATTTAGATATAAACTAAATCAACTTTTAAGGTTAAATATAAGAGGAGTCGCTTGAATTAATCGACGCAAAAAAGATATTGACAAATATAAATTTGAAAGTTGTTATGTATTATTTAACAAGTATCATTTATTTTTTGGGAACACTTTAAATAGCACTAAACTTGATTAATTATTTGCCAATATTAAAACAAAAAAGTAGATGTAAACTACTTAACTTTTAAGAGAAATACTTTTAAAAATTGATAATGTACAAACCTAGCCTTTTATACTTTTGTTTGAGTTTGTATCTTATCAATTGCCTTTTTTGAATTGAAATATGTATGTACTTGAAGCTTCAAATTGTATTTAGCTGATAAAATCAATTCGAAACTTTTTAATTAATATATAAACTGTTTCTAATAATTACACAATTACTGATAATTTTACTGTAATTCATTTTTTTAACAAGTGTACACACACTCTTAAATTATGTTTGAAGACAAATATCATATCTCAAATGCAACAATGATATAATTCAAAATTCACCCACGAAAATTATTATATTAAGCAAAGATGTTTTGGAATCCAAATTTGAAAATTAATTATTCCTCAAGATACAACAGTTTAGCAATATCATCTTTTATAATAGAAAATTCACATTTCTAGAAACGTGATATGATAACATATCTTTAAAAAAAGCCATACAAGGTGTATTATCAGTTTTGTTACATAGGCGAATAGCATGTAAAAACACAATTTCTCTAATATTGGCTCCCCTAATTATTTTACAGTAAAAGTCACTATAGCAAAGTTGTAGATCTTATTGATTACTTTTCAGAATAGTTTCCAAGATATCAGTGATTTTCTGGTATAGGAAATTAACATTCTAAATCAGAGATTTGCTAATAGCAATTACCACATTGGATTTAGACATTAGGTGTACCTGCAAGAACTATTAAGCACAGTTTTATGGAGCAAAATCATTCATCAGAATGTTACGATTGCTATCAGTGTGAAAGAGATAGATGCGAATTCTCCTCGAAATTTATTTTTATAAAATCTTATTAGCCATGACAACAGTGGTCAAATAATTCGAAAGAATTGCTGCGAGATCTGTCATTTAAACTATTCAATTATTAACTTGATTGATTGATTAAAACATGGTAGAGTATTTATTTATTTATTTTTGGGTGAGGAATCAGGATGGCGGAGCATCCTTCGTACCTCATGGCACCGATTGCTATGATCATTTGGCCGACCCTACTAGAATTTAGCCGAATCTGAGGGAATTCCACCCCCAGTAGGGATCTTTATCGTGCCAAACATCGCATTGACATGGGACCTACAGTTTTACTTCCTATCCGAAAAGAAGGCATGTTTTAAATTTTTCTCTGCTATGAAAAATTACCAGCTCGGTCGGGGATCGAACCTGCGATCTTTGGATTATGAAGCAAACATGCATACCGTATTTTAACAAAATAGCAATGTTCAACATTTTACCATTAATGTTTTCAATATTGGGAACATTGGGAGTTTTGTTTTATAAATGATTATTTTATGTTTGGTAATTACTTACAATGAATCTGGGTTAGATAAAACATTAATTAACAAATTTCTGTACGGGTTTTTAAAATTTTTTTAAATTATATGTGAAACGTTACCTAAATAAAATATCCTGGGTACACCAATATCAAGAAAATTTTTCAGTATTATCAAAACACGTACAAATTGTTATCAACTATAATAAATTAAAATCACTATAATACACAATAAAGAAAATTTTAATCTGATGCACAGTATTTATGTAAAATACTGCATGCTAATTCCATTTCCTGATAACTTAAACTGTATGTATGACCTGTCGCTGTATTTGGATCTACTTTTAAAACATTGGACGTAGAGTTGCATATTTTCAACTTTTTCAACCAGATTTCAACTTGATATCTCAATGGGATCATTACTAAATTATTTTAACAAAATAGCAATGTTCAACATTTTAACATAAATATATTTTTCAATATTGGTAACTATATTATTGGTATTAGCGTTTTGTTTTATGAATGATTACTCTTTGTTCTGAGTAATTACTTACAAACAATCTGGGTTAGATAACACATCTGATGAACTAATTAGACCTACATTAGAAATACCGTATTTACTCGAAAATAAGACCCCCCTCTATTTTGGAGCGAATTTTTAAAAAAAGCTTTTGTATGCGAATATTGGACCCCTAAAAATATAAGTAATATAAGATATTGAACATTTTTCAGTTTTATTTTGTTAACAAATTCCGTTAGTTATGTTCATGGAAAAAAATCTACCCTTTATCTCTTCGCGGAAACAATGCCTTTGTGGAAGCAGTTTACCTGAATTCCAGAAAAACTTCTAAAATTGTAGGTAGTTCATTCAAAAATGGTCAGATGTCACTCCAATAGGTAATAAGATTTTGCACACTTACTGGAAAGATTAAGGTGCTACTATTGTTAACAATTAGGGAGGTACTTAAGAGATTACAATTCTTCCATCGGTACTATGAAAGGCTTAAATGAATTTCTTAGAAATGTTTTTGCCATCACTGGGTTTTTTTCACTAATCGACCCTGTCAGTTGTCAAGCTTAATTTGTAAAACCATTGTTATAAAAAAATATATTATAAAGGTTAATAACGATCTTACAGAGGGTGATGACGACAACGGCGATTCTGACTAGGTGCTAAGCTAACAATAATTGTATATGATTTCATAATTTTCGTAATTACTGTAGTTGTTGCAGTCAATAAACTTTGCTTATCGCGGGTTTCACAATGGCGGCATAGGTTTATGTGTATCAATATCGGCTAAAATGCAGACAACCGGGCGAGATGTTATATTATTAAACAACAGAACGCTATTTTAGATGTTATTGTATTGTAATGCAATTTTTGTTATAAATACTGTAAACATTACTCAGTTACACTCATTGTTTTCACATTTTATTGAATATGTTTTTATACTCGATTATAAGACCCGACTCGAATATAAGACCCTCCCACATTTTAGAGCAAAAATCTAAGAAAAAAAGGGGGTCTTATTTTCGAGTAAATACGGTATATGAAATTACAGGTTTTGTTACATTTGAATACAACAGCAAGAGGTGGTTAGCCCATGTGATGTCTTCAGATAGTAAAGAATGTGAAGTCACCGCGTCATTTCAAGTAGATTCAAATGTTGAGCATTGCTATTTTGTTAAAATAATTTAGTAATGATCCCAATGAGATCCCAAGTTGAAATTTGGCACACATATTTAGAAGATATGCAACTCTATGTCCAATTTTTTTCAGAATTTTTAATCATATGTTTTCTGAGAAATTCAAGGTTAAAGGCTTCAGGGGCGCAATATAAATTATTTTGTCATATTAAAGTATGCCATGCAACCTATCATCTTAAAGCCCAAATGATGAACTTTAAAACAGTCTTTGTTTTATTCCTTTATTTTATTTCTATCAAAAGTTATAAAGGAAAACGTCCAACATGCTCAAAATCACTCATTTTTGTACACTTTAGAAGGGCACAACTCAAGAACCACTTGAGTTAAAACTATAATATTTTAAATTTTTACTTATCTTTAGGAGTGTAACAGTTGTGCCAAATCTGAAAAAAATCAAAGAGGGTGATGGTCAAAACTTCCAAAAAATTGGATCACTCAATGTGGAATTACCCTTTTTTAAATTAATGTATTATTTCTGAAAGTACTTTTTTTGTTGCATTTCAAGTTATGTTATTTATCTTTATTTTTTGGGAAGTAGGAAGTAATAGGGAAAGTCTAAATAGTAACGGAGAATTTTTAGTTTATCTTATTTATATTAAAAGCTATTCATACATGAGATTATGCAAGATGAAGCTTAATTCCATGAATTGACGTTTCCTTGAATTCCTTTTTGGCTGCTTATTTTTTTGATTGAGTATTGTTTCCTAATTGTTACCCCTTATCATCTACCTAGGAATTTATTTTTATTTACGATTCTACACATTAATTAATAATAATTACTAATTCTCATTAGTTAATATTTCTCAATTTTATTTAATAAATTTTAAAAAATGTATTCTTCCTACAATCACACATGAACAGGTTTAGAAAAGTACTACTCTTATTTGTTATCGCTAGGGATGATCCCATGGGGGGGGGGGGCAGGAAGATTTTTTGCATACTTACTGGAAACTAATAATGAATTGTAAGGATTGTGGTTTATCACAACTATATTTAATGGTGCCTCCTAACCACACATTGTATTTGACTGATTGATTACCAATACGTATTTTGGTAACGATGTTACCTTTTTCTCGACGTAAAACTATCTGAATTATAAGTTGTTGTAACCCTCTCCTGGGTGCATTTTTAAAGGACCAATCAAAATTCAAGCAATACAATTGTAACACAAACATGCAACTAAGGATAAATATTAGGGAGGCCGTTATTTTCAAAAGTTAAAATTTTTTAGGTCCCCCTCCCTAAATCTCTTTAAAATGTCAAAAAAATGAGCTGTGCAAAATTTCAGCCCATTTAGTCATTATTAACCCATGCTACCAAGAGGTTAAAGTTTGAATGGGATTTAACATGCGTTTGGTGCATTTCTAGAAACTCTGTGGCGTAACTTTTTATGTTTCTATGTCTTAACTTGAAAATTTATATACTTATGTATAATAAACAAAAAGTCATCTTGAAAAAGCTCCCAATGCGAGCCCCCATACCTATACCCAAGAATAAAATATATATTATATATATATTTTTATACATAAAAAGAAAGAGAAAAATAAAAAAGAAGCTTGACAAAATATTTTTATTACTAATACATGTTGCAAACCGAGGTAGCTTGACTTAAGGTCCAAGTGTACCCAGAAAAACGTGTGTTGCTTGTTTCCTAAATAATCTAATAATGTGATAAGTTTGGTTTTAAGTTAATACTCTAGGAATGTTAAAAACTTGCTTATCTAACTTGTTTTGGAAAATGACGTTTATTAACTAAATTATTTTACATGTTTTGCGTGAAAAATTACATTCAAAGTTAACCAAAAAATACCACTTAAGTTTCATAGTACTTAAACTATTTTCCCAAGATTTTAAGAAAATCGTATGCTTTTTTGCCAAAAAAAAGCAAGTTTTTTGGCAATAATTTAGTCGCCAGACATACGGTTTTCTTAAAATTTTGGGAAAATTGTTGAAATATATGAGACTTAAGTGGTATGTTTTTGGTTAACTTTGAATGTACAGTTCCGTAAAATTAATTTTTCACGTAAAAAATGTGAAATAATTTAATTAATAAACATCGTTTTCCAAAACAAGTTAGGTAAGCAGTAGCATATTAATTTAAAACCAAAGTTATCACATTATTATATTATTTATGAAAAAAAACGTTTATTAATCATGCGGTTAAGGTATTTATGCACCATATTTGGGTGTCTAAATGGCCCCTTTGTAATTTTTTTTTTAATTTGGTCTAGTTATTCACAATATAATTAAATCCACTGTGATTTTGTTTAGCATGTTTGAATGTACCCTTAAATTTTTTTGTGTACACTTGTACCTTAAACCAGTTTAAAAGATGAAAAATCTTCCGTTCTGTTCGTAAAACATTTAACTTTCACTGAAAGTTATGTTATTTTGGAAACAGAATGTTAAGAGTACTTCATTTTCCAATAGTGAAAATGTATCCTTTAGCAAGATTTATAACGTTTTTAAACTGTTTTTGCCAACTTTCCCTGGGTTTTATATTAGCGTTAGTAATATTGAATTGTCTCTATTTTCAAACTCTGTTTTTTAATTTTACAATTTTTATTTTAAAATACTAATCTAAAGTTAACTGTTGTTAAATATGACAAGCCATGCTTTGCAAATTATTTCATTTAAGCGCATGACTGAATTGAGAAACGACTATGTAAACTGTTCCAATATGTATTGATTTATTAGAAGTATAGCAAAATAACTAGGGATGGGAACTTGGGTGTCCTAATACTATTCGTGGTCATGACACTAAAGTGTCGAATAGTATCGTTCTTCTTAGCACATGCATAATGTAGATGCAAAGTGTCGTTAAAGAATCGTGAAGAGTACACTTTACACGGCAAATTGTTTCGACTTTCAAGTGTCGCAACAGTTGGGTAGTATCAAGATCCAATCACTAAAAATAACAAAAAGTAAAATGCACATGTTAATTAGCCATGATAAACTTTGAGAGTGAACACCCCCAGTGGATGTTATCGTATTGTAATTTCTTTTTAATAAATACTAGTAACCATTACTCAATTACACTAGTTTTCAATTTTTATTGAAGATATCTTATTGTACTCAATTATAAGATCCTCCCAATTTTAGAGCAAAAAGAAAAGGGTCTTATTTTTGACTGAATACGGTATTTTTTGGACTAAATTAAAAGAAATAGGTTTGGTATTATCATTTTTTTTAATTTTACGCCCACACTATTGGGGACCGAGGTAATGTCCCATATCTAACATGCAACATATGATACACCCATAGTTGGGGTGCCAAAATTCCCAGATTAGAAAAATCATACCACCCCTAGTGGGACTCGATACCACGAGCAGTGTGGTAACACCACCAGCCTCCTTTATTGATCATTTAAACATTTGTTAATTCAATGTAACAACACACAATAAAAGATAAATTATTCAACAATGATTTTATTTCACTCTTAATTAACAATGTAAAATCTGATATATTGTATATTAATTATAAATTTAATCTTCTTCTTCTTCCACAGCAGCTCCTCCAGCACCTTTACGGAGGTTCTTCCTCTTAACACGACCTGGACGACCACCACCAAATGGTGACTTCAGTGAGAAATCAATGTGTTTTTGTGAATCCAAACGAACAATGAATGAAGGAATGTTCACTACTTGCTTGCGGACTCTAAAAAAGATCATATTGATTAGTTACATTTTTTTTATAATTTATCATAAGGGAATTTAATTATCTAAAAAGCAACTGTCGCCTCACAAGGTACCCAACAATGTTATTAATAAAACATAATTGGGGCATAAAGCTGGTGTCTTTCCTCTTCGAGTTTCCTGTAGCACTAACTTAAACATGGTATTTGTCTAACCAGTGACTCTAGGCTCGAATAATTAAAAAAAAAACATTTTAAAACAATATTTTACCTAAACAAGATTGATTGCAAACATACAAGACATTAGATTTGTTAACACAAACTCTAAGTAGCCATGTTGCAATTATTTAATTTCAAGGCGTTAGACATGTGTCTAAGTGGCCTGTATGAATTAAGTATTCCATCCAAAAAAAAAACTGTATGGCTAAACATTACCGAATGTGTCTCTGTCTGATTAAAACACGTGCATGATGAATGGATTTAGCAAGACCTAATTTGAATACTTGTGTTTGAAGACGACGTTCCAAGAAATCTTCAATTTTCAAACCCAAAACGTAATCGAGTTTCATTCTGTTTTCATCCAATACACCAATACGAACTAAACGACGAAGAAGGGCATTACCTGTAAATAAATAGGAATTATAGTTAAACTTGTTTAAATTTGGCATTTAGAAAAAA
Organism: Agrypnus murinus; assembly: GCA_929113105.1. Taxonomy (NCBI): domain Eukaryota; kingdom Metazoa; phylum Arthropoda; class Insecta; order Coleoptera; family Elateridae; genus Agrypnus; species Agrypnus murinus. Next base: position 198,589,820 of record OV816025.1, read on the forward strand.
TCTATATCTAACAATATGTATAAATGTACCCACACTTTCGGCACAGATCAAATCATAGATAGAAATAATCTGCTTCCTAGCTGGGTTAATCAATCTGCCCCTTCTTAAAAAATACTGGCACTCTAAACAAGGTTAATGACCTGAATGAGCGTGGCGTTGGGGCAACTACATACAAAAATAATACTTTTCTACCAACATACCTTCGAACAATCTCTTTTGATCTTTTTCTTCAAGGGTAAGAAGTTCTCTGGCAGCTTTACGAATTTTAGCCAAAGTGTATTTTACGCGCCATACTTCACGCTTATTACGAAGACCATATTCACCGATGATCTTTAGTTCTTGATCAAGACGTGCCTTTTCATATGGACGCCTTGGAGTAACGTAAGTTTTGGAACAAACTGTCGGTATTCTACCGTTTACCATTTTGGCAAGCCTTTATCAAAACCTATCCAAATAAAAGGAATGAAATTAGCTTTTCACAAACTTATAACATGGTAAGCTGACATAACCTTAAAAATATCGAATAAAATTGTTGCCTTGCCATGAATCAGTAAAGCCAATGCATTGCTTTCTGGGATTAAAACGAGGCTTTATTTTGGCCTTAGGCGATTAGGAATTCTTTGAAAATTATTTACAAAGCTCCTTGCCCAGAACCTGAGGCTTTAAGTAATCTTAAAAAATTTCATCAATCTAGTATAGAAATAATAAAATTTGACTTAAAAACAATTTATTTTGAATAATTGCTTACTGCTAAATATTTATTTTTTTTGGTTTAAAATTTAAATGAATTTCTCGAAAAAAAAGTAGAAAATGCTTACCAGCTAATAGACCACATCAACTTCTAAACTGCAGTAAAAGAACGGAAATGACGTTTCAGATTATTCTATTGCTATCGAAAAATCGAAATTCCCCTTCTTATTTTGTCTGCGTCTACATAATCGGTACCGGTAAATATTTCTTTTGCCGGTAGTTCCCATTTGTTTATTTTAATTAGACGGATTCCAAGAAACATCACGACCTCGTCACGAAGCACATGGTTCCGATGAGCGATCTAGCTGGATTAAATTATTCGAGTAGTATTTTTTAATTTTGTCAGAATCTGATGGATTAGAATAATACATTTTTTCAAAAAAAAAACAAAAATATGCTTTTGTTGGTGAAGATCTTCGAATATAAAACTGTAGGAAGGAACATAATCATTATAGCCCCTTTATAATCATCTACCACATACGACCGGGATGGGGTTTCAGTATGGCGAAGTAGGTGTTTCCGGTTTTGTACTGAGGTATTTTCATTGGCGGTTCACACTGTCACGAAATGCGCACATAAACTGCATAACCTCAATTTTAAAACATAGTATTTTGAAATTAATCTTAGAATATAAATTTTATAGAATACTGCTCTGTAATATGGTCCCCATTCCATGACTGTTATATTAAGTAATTAGAAAGAATACAAAAAAGATTTGTAAGGTATTTACACTACAAACTTAGCGGTTTTTATCCTGCACTTACTTCGTATAATCAGCTATTACAAAATCCATCATTAATAACAATATCCTTAGAAAAAAGACGAGCTTTGCATTCACTAATGTTCTTATTTAAAGTTGTCAATAATAAGATTTTTGTTAATTCAACTGTAATATCACAATTAAATTTTTCTGTTCCTCGAAACTATAGATTTCAACAAACCTTTTATTTAGCTTATCCAAGGACCAACGCACTGTATAATGCGCCATTATTCCGAATGTGCAAAACAATGAATTGTATTAGCGATTTGGTGGATATACATTGTATCTCCTTGAATAAGTTTAAAATAGATTGTTTAAAAGCGTTAAATGTAAACGCAATACATGTAGGCCTTAAATATTTTTAAATATGCATATAACTTAAAGTGTGCTTTTTCCCAGAGTAACATCTACATCTTCTGTATGTACTATTTGTATGAAAGAAAAAGTTAATTGCTTTGTAGTTACACTTTGAATTATTTATCTTTTGTTGTTGGTGTATAGATATATTTATATAGAAATTCTCTTGTTTTTGCTAAATTAAAATGAATATTATGTTAATTTTATAATGTAGCCTATAATTGGCGTAAGCTGTTGGCTGCAGATATTAAATAAATAAATAGATAAATAAATAAATGAATATAACATGCTGTAGATTTGCCCTTTTCCTTGACATCGGTGTCAACTTATTATTTTTATAGATGACATTTTCAAATCTGTCACAATGCGAAGACACAAACTTAAATAATTTTGAAAAAATTTCTGCAATAACATTGCTGGAAAATGGATGGTCTTTGAAAAAGGTCGCAGATCATAATCAACTATAAAAGATGGGAGAGACGAAAGACACCTAAATAGAAGAATTCACTTTGGAAGAGAAGTTGGAGATGAAGCAACTAAGAATTTAATAAAATAAAATCCCTTTTATTCAGCAGTAAAGGCTGTAGTAGAAACAAATTTCCCAAGTAGCATTTTGAGATGCAGAAGAGCTGCTGCAAAATATGAGCTCAGTGGCGATCATAAGGCACGCAGACTAGAATTTGCTAACCAGTTCATAGGGCATGAAGATGATTTCTGGGCGAATGTAATAGTTTTCGATAAAAAGGTTTTTCCGTTTTTCAATCCTATAAAAATGGAAAAGTTAATGTATAGCGGCCAAACAATAGCCGATTTGTGGAGCAATATGTTCAACCAAATCGCGGTGGCAGATGTGTGGGCGTGGGTAAGTGCTAGAGGAGTAGGTATTAGGGCGCTTGGGCGTTGCCCCTCCACTTTTTTCTGGTCACGCCCCTTCCCCCTCCAGGCTCCTCCCCTCGCCTGTGATTGCTTACCCCCACTCCTGTAGCTCCTCCCCCTTCGCTGTGATTGGTTACCCCCACTCCGGTAGCCACGCCTGCTGTTCTGTGATTGGCTGACGTCGGCCATTTTGGAACTCGTCGCCATTTTGACCACGCCCGCCATTACGGGGATCTGTATTACCGGCAATCTGTGTGCTGCCAATAGAGGGCGTCATGCTGCAATTAGTGTGTATTGCTAAGAGAGGGCGTCATGAAGAAATCTGTATTATCGACGGGCTGTGTACTACTACTAGGGGGCGCGTCATGAAGAAATCTGTATTACCGCCGGTATGATGTAGAGCAAGATATATACAGGTCTGGTAGAGCAGCTCGCCGCCATTTTGTTGGAGCTAATTGCTAGTTTAAAAAAAAACACTAGATTGCAGCATCATATCAAGATCTGTCAATAAATTGTCATCAATCTGACAATTCTGAAGTTTTTTTAAAATTCGAATTTCTTGTGCAAGTTATTTGTCTTATTTTAACTTTAGTGTTAACTTGTTGCGTTATTTTGACTTTAGTGTTAGCTTGTTGCTGTGTTTTTTTTCATTTTAAGTGGCATTTATTACCACTGTGAAAAATGAAGAAGTGTAAATTTTGCGGCTTCGTGAAACTTTTAAAGGAAGATTTGGCCCTCTTTCACGTACCAAAGGTAAAATGTAAATTAATATTCGATTTCAAACAGGGTTTATATTTGTAACATTATTTTATAGGATACGAATAAGCGTAACAAATGGACTATGTCTACGGGCACAATTTTAAACAAAAATGACTTCATCTGCATGAAGCATTTTGAAAAGAGGTTTGTGAGGGAATTTGCAGATGAAAGTGGAATAATTAACAGAAGGACATTAGCACCAGATGCAATCCCTACCCTTTATTTGGGTAGTTCCCATTCTTCCTCTGTTTTGAATTTTCCATCTGAAGATCCTGCCCTGCTTATCCCTTTGAAAAATTATTCCCAGACAAAAAAGCGGTGGGTATCTTTTTATTTATTTTAAGGTCAGTCCAAATGGTAGCAAAATGGGTTCATGGAGAAAATTAACACCACTCTAGCTGTGATTTATTTATTGCATAATTGTATACTGGCGGCCGAAATAAACTAGGTTTAGCGAAACACGAATCACGATCAAACGTAAAATGAATGTCATAGTGACCCGTTTTACACTACAATGTGTCCTAGTTTATTTTGGCCGCTACTGTACCATGGGCATGAGTTGATGTCTTGATTATTAATCGTCTTCATTAACATTCTTGTTTATTATAACTATTCATAATCTTGCTTTATACAACTCGCCCTAAGTCTCCTTAAAATTTCAGGATTCTAGCGCAAACCGTTTTAGCAGGACGAACACGATTCCATACATAATCGCACTCCTGTATTAACCAACGTAACGTTTTGAGGAAATTAATTTTTTCGTATTTGGAATAGAAATGTGGTACATTGTTCAACCCAAAATCGTAAAGAAATGTGAGTGTTTGTTCGTTAGCAACACTTTTCTTCACTCTCAGTCAAAATCGTAAAGAAATGTGCGTCTTTTCTCGTTAGCAACAACTTTTCTCCACTCTTCTGCCAAACTTTGACGTAATTTTTTCCTAGATTTTAGTATGTCTCATTCCAAATACGAAAAAGTAGCATGTTCTACACTTAAAGAAAAGTGAGTTTTCCATGTTCGTGTAAATTTTAATCCATTCGCTCGCTTCGCTCGCTCATGAATTAAACATTTACACTCACTGGAAAACTATCACTTTTCTTTACTTGTAGAACAATCTACTATTGTTATCCTTGTAGTTGTGAAGAGAAAATTAATAGACAAAAAATCGATATGTATCTGTATTCTGTACACAACGTTAACAATAATAAATCTAGACAATAGTTTTTATTGCGGGATTTGTAATCCTGTATTTTGTTGTAGACCTGCCAAAGATCCTTCACTACAGTCCAGTCAAAGTTCTCCTACTCCTTCAACGACCCTAGAAAACCTTCATTTACCTGTCACTGAAAGCCCTCCTGTCATAAATGAATGCGATTCACCAGAGACTAAATGCGAATCACCAGAAACTAACACGCTGTTACATTTTCTACAAGAAAACCTAATGCAGTTATATACATTGCTACCATCAGGATGGGGGATTCATAAAAGGTCTCGTTCAGTTACAGTAAGCCATGTTAAAGGGAGTATTCCCAAAATCGATCGGGCTATTGTAGTCAACGATAGTGACATAAAGGTGTATCTTAATGGAATTTTTCATACCACCTATACTGCAACAACTTTAGAGACTTTTTTACAATTAGTGCAAACGGTATATACTATCAGGCTATGTAATGGGTCTGGAGTTGATGGGAAGATTAGCCCTTCCTGTAATGGCGGAAATTTCCAAGGAAAGACAACAAGATGTCGTTCATGTGCGATCTTGAGAAAAAACCTCCTAAAGAAAAAAAATATTATTCCAAAAACCAAAAAATCATATTCAAATTTGTTGCGAAAACAAAACATACAAACAAAAACCATAGAGACTTTAAGAAAATCAATGACAAAACTATCCAATATCGACCACTTAATTTCAAAATTGCCAGACAATCAAAAGCTTGTAGTTCGAACTTGTTTTGAAACTGCAAGTCGACCTTCTTACGGCAAAAGATACACCAAAGAATGGATTTACACATGCATCCTTCTGAAAATAAAAAGCCCTAAATTATACAAACATTTACGAACTAGGGAGTTACTTCCACTACCTGCACCGAGTACACTATCAACTTACATTAGGCATATCGACAGCTCTTACGGATTTCAAAATAAATTATTTGAACTTCTGAAAGAGAAAACAAAAAACATGCAAGAATTTGAACGGCATGGTACCCTGATGGTGGATGAGTGCAAAATAACTCCCTGCAAACACTTCGACAAAAATCGATTGGAAGTGATGGGATTTGTTGATTTAGGCGAATATACGCCAGACAACCAAAGAAACCAACTTGGGGATCATATTCTGGTAATAATGTTCCAGTCTTTCGCTGGGAAAAATATGCAAGCGCTTGCATGTTTTCTGTCCAGAGGCAATGTTACTGGAACCATCCTAGCCAAATTAATACTGGAAGCCATTCTTTTGAGTGAAGCGGCTGGGCTGTTTATTGACGTGGTCACATCAGATGGTGCCACCTGGAATAGGTCCATGTGGAAAGCCTTTGGTGCAGGAAATCCAGAAAAGCCTTGGAGTGTTCATCCCTGCAATGTAAAAAGAAAATTAAGGATGTGTTCAGATTTTCCACATTTATTGAAATGTATGCGAAACAGGCTTGTTGCAAAAAGAGAATTTCATGTGCCTGAAGGGAGAGTGCAATTGCGCCATTTTGAAAATCTTATAGAATACGATGCAAAAAACGAATTTAAACTGGCTTATAAATTGACCCGAAAGCACGTGAATCCAGAAAACCACGAGAAAATGAGGACAAAATATGCCTTTCAATTGTTTAGTGGGACAGTAGCAGATGCTTTGACGGTACTAAAAGAAAAAGGTATATCCGAGTTTGCTGACTGCGAACCTACAATACAGTTTTGCAGACGAATAAATCAACTGTGTGATATTTTGAATTCGAGTTATTTTAATGGACTAAAAACAAATTCTGCCGAGCAACAAGCATTAGAAGATTTTTTAATTTACATTGATTTATGGGAATCTTGTGCACATCCTGACTTTTATTTAACAAAGTCTACAAGTGATGGGTTAAAAGCCACCATCAGCACTACTCTTGATTTATTAAAATATTGCACCCAAGAGTTAGGGTATAAGTACCTGATGACATCACGTATCAATCAAGATCCACTTGAACACTTCTTTGGATTAATGAGAGCAAGCGGTGGTGCTAATACTAGTGGAGAGTCACTACAGATTGCACAGATCTTTAGGCTGATGTCACTATATTCTTTAATTAAACCTCCAAAAGGAAGCAATGTAACTGGTGGAAATATGCTTGCTGCCCTAGTTGATAACACATCAGATTTCTTGAGCTACAACAGAGCAGACAATAAACAAATAACAAAAAAAGACATTGACTTACAACTCGATCAGGCCTTAGAAGAAAATATCACATGTGGTGCATACGTTCATTTTGAAGATAATAGAGAAGCATTTGCCTATGTTTGTGGTTTCATCGCTCGAAGGCACAAAACTGACAATTGTCAAAATTGTGTTAAAACAATTGTGGGGGAAGGATTGGAATCATATAATACTTTCATAATATTGAGAAGCAGAGGGCATTTAACATTTCCTTCAATCGCCCTCGTTATTCTTCTTGAAGAAATTGAACATATTATTGCTGAGAAACTTCAGCAAGACATTAAGAAAAATACTTTCCTTGAAATTCTTGCTTCAATCGGAATACAAAAAATTCATCATTTTGTAGGATGTCCAAATCATAAGTCGGAAATGACGAAAAAAATCCTGTTTTCATTTTTAATAACTAGACTTTCATTTTCATGCCAAAAAGAGGCACGAAAGAGGTCTTCAGAATCTACAAACTCTAAAAAATATAGCAAATTGGCAAAACTGGTTTAAATTACAATTCTTTAATAAATAACTTTTAACCAAACTACTTACTGTTTTTGTTGTGGATAAAAACTTTCGTTATATTTACATTTACCACTGGCAGCGTTTCTTAAATGATTCATTCATGGTCTGGCACCTACAACCCACTAGGGTTTTAGTGGATTTAGCCTCCTTTATAAGCCTCTTCCACTGTTCCTTATTCAATTTCCTTAAGACTTCCAACACTGCATCTTCCTATCTTATTCTAGATCACCTAGCTAGGATGAATTGAGGGAGTTTCCAGTTCCTTCTAAGTCGCCCTCAATTATTTTCTAAATTACTCTCTCTCCGGTCTCCGGACATTCAGGAAACATGTTCAGCCCATCGAAGTACTGCCTTCCTTGTCATCCCCATTATGTCTGTCCAAGATGTCTGTCTCTTGGTAATTGGTATAATCTGGCCAGTTCATGATTATATCTTATTCTATTTACACCTTGATCATCCTCCACTGGTCCACATATTATCCGTTTTAGAATTTTTCTTTTAAACGCACACAATCACAACAACAGGATTGGTCAAATGATGATTCGCAATAATTGCAAGTGATGAATTTTAAAACACAATTCACATTAAAACAGAAATTAATAAATAATAATAATAATTAACTACACTAATGTATTTCTAAACACGTGGCATTCGTGGCAAATGATAGATACATAACCTAAAATTAAAATTTGTGTCAATTTTTGAAGTACCTTGGTAAGGTTGCGTCATCTATTTTCCACAAAGTAAACGGCTTACTAGCTCTCATTTTTGACACAATTATTTACATTGAAACATAGGCAAGCTGTTCTACCAGACGTCTATATATCTTGATGTAGAGGAAGCCATTTTATATCACAACATGTGGCGCTAAAATTTGAATCTGTCATTTTTGCTTCTGTCAATTATGCATCCGTCATTTAATACTGTCATTTTTACATCTGTCATTTATACGTCTGTCATTTTTACATCTGTCATTTTAAATCTGTCAATTTTGCTTCTGTCATTTTAAATTTGTCATTTTTGCATATGTCATTTTTGCATCTGTCATTTTAAATCTGTCAATTTTACTGCTGTCATTTATACGTCTGTCATTTTTACATCTGTCATTTTAATTCTGTCATTTTGCATTTGTCATTTATACGCCTGTCAATTTTAATCTGTCATTTTGCATGTCATTTTAATTCTGTCATTTTTGCATTTGTCATTTATGCGTCTGTCAATTTTAATCTGTCATTTTTGCATTTGTCATTTTAATTCTGTCATTTTTGAATTTGTCATTTGAAGGAGCCATCTTGGATTTCCCCAGATTTGAATTTTAGCGCTAACTCTGGGGGTTGCATCCTCCTTTCACTAAGCGGGAACTCTTTCTCTCTCTCTCCTTCTCATAGTATGACTACTTACCGGCTCTGCTTTGTAGCTTAGGATGTCAGCCGTCGGAAATCTTCGGCTTTATTCGTGTACTCTCTCGCTGATGACGTCGATCTACCTTTTATATAGTCGCCCCCTTCACCCTTAGTCATGCTAGTCTCTTCACCCTCCTTCACTCTTAGTCATGCTAGTCTCTTCAACCTCCTTCACCCTTAGTCGTGCTAGTAAATGAAACATCAATGTTTAACATATGATTTGACAAATTATTCATTACACAGTATGAGTTGAGATCATCGCGTAACACTTGCAAATTGTTCAAATATTTTTGTAGCCTATTTGTAAGATAGTTTATTTCCGCCATGGTGTTCTTAATACGACGGTGCAAACGTTGTCGTTGACGTTTTCGGCTGCTGCTGCTGATATGATTGCAGTCGTGTACGTACGGCATCGATAAACTTTTGCGGATAATGTTTTATTATTTCTAATAAAATGAACGAGTTCAATCCACCACCAGTTGTTGCTGCTGTGTTGTCTATTAAACTGGTAGCTGAGTAGTAGCCACATAACAGCTCGGTCGTGAATAAGATGGAGTCTGTTGGCGGAAGCGTTTTATAGACATCTTCAGGGTGTCTCAGTTGACCTTCTGCTACATTCTCTATGTTTGGATGGTAGAAACGCGAAAAGTCCAGGCGATGTAACGTTCGAGCCTGATGATTGATCAACGGTGCTAAATGCAGTATAGACTGAAACTCGTAATCTTTTAAGGTTATAGTCCGCTGTTTATCATTCTGATGAATGGCCACCCTGTTGCCGAAAAACTCGTTGTGAATAATCTCGATGTATAAATTCTCACATAGATGGAATTTCAAATGTTTATCACGATGTAGTACACTGTTGTCCTTGCTGCAGCAATCATAAAAGAAATTTTTAAACATTGCCTCGACTCGTATATCATACAGCTCGAACCAGTCACTTTCCGGCAACACTATTTCACCATACTCACATACGTTATTCACGCATTCGAGTTTCACTACCACGTCAAATTCTCCCTGGGTGTCGTCGTCGTCGTCGGGCGGTATAAGTCCTACTTGGATGTTGTGTATATGGTCGTAGTTTTGTTCTTCTTCCCCTGGAGGTCTCGTAACATACAACGGATACTGGACAACCCCGAGCAGTTGAACACGTACTTCACCTTTAGCTACTGCTAGCGGTGTATCTACGATGGTAAAGTTTGCTGATGCTGCTACAGCGTCATCAGCGTAGTATAGAGGCTGCTGCTGCTGCAACAGATCATGGAACGCTAAAACAATAATAATACAATAATCGATTAATATAAGCATAAACACACACAAAAGTTTTAAACACCTTACCTAGTTCTTCTTCATTGTTCCACGCTTGACCGTTGTCGGTACTGTTGATGATGCATGATCTGCAACATCCGAGCCTTCCTCATCTAAACAAGCAGCAGCAAAATAGACACAAATTAGCATACAAACACAAACTTGAAGTTTTATAAACAACAACTTACCTATTTCCAGGGGTTCGCTCTCACAGGCCTCTTTATCATAACAATAATTAGGACTGCTTATACTTGACATCATCGTAATTGCTGCTGTTGCTGCTGCTGCTGCTGCTGCTGTACACGTACTGTCTGCTACACGCTAACAACTATCGACTTTATATAGTCGCTTATACTTACCTAGATCCAGTGCATGCTCAGTATGCATACGGTAAACAAGTTGTCGACGTTGACAGACAAGTCTCATCTTGTTTAATGACACGTCATCACAGGCAGGTGTGTGTAGGTAATTACCTCATTCTTGCTTCTCTCTCATACTAGTTATAGCTATCACTTTTTTCATGCCGTGGTACAGAGGGGAGAATAGTAATAATACACACACATATAGAACATTAATCTTTTATTCATCTTTCTCAAAAATTTTATTGAAAAACAACAAAACAATAATTAAATAACTAAACAATTATCTGTTCTCAGATAACCATGATAGAACATTAATCTTTTATTCTATGACAATCTTTCTCAAAATTATTAAACAACTAAACAATAATTAAATAACTAAACAATTATTATTATTAGGGTTGAAATCTGTTCTCGGATAACCATGAAGACATACTCATAACACATTTTTCATGAAACGGCCTATTGAATGCTTTGTACGCTTTGTTATACCAAATATTATTTTCAACAATGTCTTGATCTACTACTACTACTTAACAGATATAATTCAAAAGAACAAAATCGCGTTTATCGAGTAAGAGATCTATTTCATGAGTATGTTCCCTGAGTATCCCCCCTGTGATGGCTGTGATTTACATTCAATCACTCCCAGGTTTCACCATCTTTTGATAATTAATTACAATTACGGTACATAAAGTATAACTCTCGTCAGCTTCACTTATTATTATTATAACTACACTATACTGACAAAAGATTATTGAACAACTTACAACAGCTAATTACCTAATTATTACATTCTTAAATAATTTCGAATATAGTATACACAAAGTATAAACCTAGACATCATCATCATCACTTACAATAATAATTACACCAAGCCGAAGGTGGATCTCTTGTGATTAACATACCCCCGACTACTACTATTACTACGATTGAACTGTACAATAATTATATACATTATGATAATCAATGAAAACATCGACCTTCATATGATGTTGTTGTACTTATTACTATACAAATATTTTGCTACTTAAGAGTTAGATATGATACTACCTATACAAATGATATACAAAAATTTACAAAACTTAAAAATACAACTATACTACTATACACACACACACACACACACACACACACACACACACACACACACACACACACACACACACACACACATATATATATATATATATATATATATATATATATATATATATATATATATATGTTGCTTTAATGACCTCTATTTTATATATTAGATTATTATTAAGGGAATAGGCCAGTTGTTTATTTTAATTATTCTATTTTATTATATTTGCCAATATTTCGCAAGAGCTTTCTTGCATTATCAAGGCTCTGTAACATATGTTATACAAAGATAATGAGCATTACATCATTAAATAACTTACATGAATGGAAGAATAATCTTGAACACTTATTTTCTAACAGCACCCTCAATTTTTTCTAAACTTAAATTATAATATTTTTATTAGTTAGGATTTTTTAAATTTTGGAGGGATTTATACATAAACAGTTGTTTTTGACATTGACATGGTAACTTGAATCTGAGTTTACTTTGATGAAATATAAAAACTTAAATAGATTAAACGGAAAGAAAATCATATTTATATATAAAATAGTATTTACAAAATTAATAAATTAACATATGTACACATCTACGTACACACATACATACATACAACATACATACACACATACACACACACCCATATGTATAAACGCATATATGCACGCGCGCGCGCGCGCACACACACACATATACAAATTATTACAAATTACAAACAAACATACATCCGTACAAATACTCACAAATACGTTTACATACACACATACATATATATTATATATATCCACGTATATACAATAAATGCATACATACAAAATTTGAAAATCCTTTTAAGTAGTGTTTTTTTCCTTATGATTATAATTTATTAAGAAAGTATACAAATTACTAAGATTACTAATATCAGTGTTGTTGTTCATACAATTTTTTTGTTTTGAAATATAACACATTTCTAAAAAAGTTCTTTTTATTGTGTTACTTTCTATATCAAGGATTTTTACATTCTCATAATTCACTAAATGATCCAAATTATTGACATGCATACTAAGAGCAGTTGATTGTGGTTTAAGACGGTTGTCACTTTTGTGTTGTGTTAGTCGTTGTTTCAATTTTTGTTTTGTTTGTCCAATGTAAGTCTGGTCACAGTGTAAACAGTCTATTTTATAAATTACGTTAGAAAGGTCAGTGGTTGGATACTATTTTGTATATATATATATATATATATATATATATATATATATATATATATATATATATATATATATATACAAGAGGTTTAAAATGTTTATACACGTGGTCGCTTGTTGTTGCTGTTATAGCCGAACGGAACGGAATCAAAATCTTCTATACGCCGTCTCTTCGCGAACGTTATCTTATAGACTTTTGATCCCGCTCGCGTTACAAGCTGATGGTCAGCCGTACGCCGGATGTTGTTGGACTCTACAATAATCTTCTCGTCCATGCCTTCCAGCAGCCTCAGCATGGACTCAAAGTTTATTTTTTGAGTTGCGGCGTGATTTAGGGTGATACCCTTGACCTTGACGACCACGTGTATCTGGCCTGTGGTCGGGGAATACACTTTGTAGACGTAGTTCTTTGGCCCGCCTGACACAAACTCTATAATATACGATCCAGGACCGTACTCTTCGAGCTCGTCGGTGAGGTCACCTAGGAAGCTTCCTGTTGGTAGATCGAAGTCGCCCGGCTTCGAAACGTATATTACAGAATCTGAAACAACGAAACAAAATTAACTCTAATATAACCGGTGTTGATGTTTGATAGTACGACGACTTACCTGTGCCATAGTATAAGACTCTCTCCCCTAGCTGATCCAAATAGGAATACAGCTTAAGACGGGCCTGTGCAGTGACAGATGCCGCGACAAAGAGGATCTGCTGCTTCCTCTTTATGCTGCCAGTTAACCGCAATCACCTCGTCATTTATTTCCTGCACATGATTAACTTCTACGCCTGGGCTGGATAATAGATCGAAGAACTCCTTGGGTTCGCTGATTATGGTTGTTTTTGCCTGGTTCTCGCGCTGCCCAAATTTCCCTATAACAATAATAATAATCAATAAAACTATGTACTAATTATGTGTGTGTGTGTTACTGTTATTATAACTTACCCCAGAAGGAATTCAGCATCAGTTTGGCCAACGATCTCAAACCAGGGTTCTTGATGATCTTTATCGAATCCAAGGAGACTCCCTCGTTCTCGAGGTAGTCATCAACGTACTGTTTCCGGGCTCCATTGATAGCTTCCTCGCTGTTGTTGGCAGTTATTGAAGAGGGCCAACCGCTAGCTTCCTGCTTCATCTTCAGGAACTTGTCGATGAAGCCCGAAAACAGTCCCCAAGTCTTGGACGCTTTGTTGTACGGGGTTACATCGTAGGCCCAAATCTCTTGTATGTCCTGCACGATGTAACCCTTACGAATGGCCATTATCACTTCGTCCAAGACCCAGGTTCCGTTGATGACTCGATCCTCGACGTCATGCTGACATTCTGTCTGGTTGAGGTCTTCGGCGCAAGTGCGACACAACGGGAACAGAAGTTTATTGTGCATTTTGACGGGTAAGACCGGATGGTATAGATCTTGCGGAGGTGACATGGTGCATTTTACTACACCATTGATCTGTTCGATGCCCCCTTTATCCCGGATAAGCTGTTGGCAAGCTTCGTTACCCACGTAGACTTTAGGGTGGCCCGTAGGAAATTTCGCGTACTTACACACCCAGGGATAAAGGGAGCACACGTCGACATACCGGGTCTTTTCCCCGTCTTTTGCAACACGCTTTAATTTTGCTGCCCCTGTACGGCCGCCGTAAAATGCCTCTCTCGGAATGAGTGGTGTGTTTAGTAGCAAGGGATGTTTCTCTACCAACTGACTGAGTTCGGGTGTTAACTGCCTGCGGAAGCGACATTCCCACTGCTCAATGACCTCATATCCTAGCGACTTTAACTTTTCAGTAGTGGCTAGGGTCTTCTCGAGCCTCATATCCATGGTGTCGCTAGGATCGTCGTGTAGAGGCACGTTGCGACGGGTGGTGAAGCAGGTGGGACATCCGTGGAAGTAACACCCGTGAAATTGAAATATGGAATTATCGTACAACCCGTCCACCTTTAACCCGCCCACGATAGCTTCTCTCTGCCTGCCGGCATGTTGAATCTCAACGCCTCTTTGATGTTCTTCCAGCAACAGCCATTGGAGAGCTACCTTAGACTGGTTATCTGCCCGTCTATAACCACCCTTTGGTACCAGTCCAATGGTGCTTTCTTTGAGGAATTTCCTCCGGAACATGAGATTGCAGGCAGAGGCGATGGTAATGGCTTCCGTGAACGGGTCAACGTCGCATTCCTCAATAAAGAGATTCCTAAAGTGGATACAGGCTCTCTTCAAAATATCGACGTCTGTTCGACAATATTCGACCAGGTCACGTTGCATGTCGAACTCCGTGATGTCCCTGTTTGCCTCGTACCACTTTAGGAACTCTTTACGAGCCCGAAGTTTCATGGTGTCGGGGCTGTAAAACTTGATGTCCGGAAGAGGACCCACGTAATGAGCGTTGGCCTCGGTATAAAGAGGTGCGGGAAGTTAAATTGTCTAGCTGTAGTAGTAGAATTTTACTGCCGCGCATGATGAGTTCCGGATGTAATGAGGTGTTGGTTATCAAGTAATTTAGAATAAATTGTGTGTCTAAAGCCTGCCCGTTATGGGCAACTGCTACAATTTTTTTGAATAATTTCCGCGAGTCTAATAAATAGTGCAAAAACCGATCGATGCATTTTCGTCGCAAGATCTGTTCTCGCAAACCACATCTTACACAGATGGTAGCCGCTGATGATGAATCGTTGTAACATTCAGAACAGACTTGCTGGAAAACGCATAGATTCGGTTCGTGGAGTTTGACGCCGGGCGCAATTTCTTTCTCTTGCCGGGTCTCCAGGTCGAAGAACACAAACAAGGTGTCTTGCTTTGTGTTCCTAGGCCCGGCCGGCTGTATATGACAGAAATGGTTTTCGGGTTTATGGTTCTGACAGATCTTACAATAGATCTCCCCGCACACGTGGGCCTGCTTCCGGGTCTTGAGGTTGATGGTTTTGAAACATCCCTCGCATTTCTGTACTTCCCGGCACATTTTACCCTCCTGATGGTTGTTAAAGCAGGCTTGACTTCTAAAATCTCGCCTGCAGTCCGGACACCTAATCAGCTGCGCTGTTCTTTCGCAGGGCGGAGAGCTACCGCAGAGTATGTGGCAGTGCTCACAGAAATAACTGCTGGCAAAGGCTGAGGTTAATGATGTTATGACGTTATAATGATGCTCGTGATACAGAAGATTGATGTTCTTTGTTGCGGCATCATAAGCATCGTTATCAACGACCCCCTCAAAGATAAGCGAACGACCTTTCGAGCCGTGGCTATACACGGTTATCTTATAGTTGGGGGCCAGGAGCTGCTGGAACAACCTTAATTCATTGACCCCGGCTCCCTCCGGTGGAATGAAGGCTACACCTGCTTCCTGCATCATTTCCTCGGCCTTTATCTTTTGCACGCTCTGATTTCGGCGTGTCTTCACGTAATCAGCACTGTTATCTGCGTGAGCCCTGCCAACGACCAAAGCCCTGGGTAGGCATAGATTGTCACTGGTGTTGTTAATCGTGACAATCCCTCTGCGACGGCTACACTCTTCGGCAAAGGTGCTGAACGTTCGGTTACGACAGCGACCTTGTCCGGTTGGTGGTGTTACGATTGTAGCTATCAGCCTGAAGGTGTCCGAACTCAGGGTTTCAGGATCGCTATGTAAAATGGATTCTAGAATGCCCCAGACATCATTGAATGTGACCTTATCGGCTCGTTTGAGGCTCATGTAGCCGGGAAGTTTTTGCTTGAAACTATTGAATTCAAATACGGCCCCAATATTATCTGTAGACTGCGCCCGACTTAACAAATTCGGTAAAATTTCATTGATGGCCGATTTAAAAAAGTCTAGATGGTCTTCACCGTCTGGCGCGTCATTTACTTTAAACACTACTCGGTGTTTCTGGGTGCCGAATTTCTTTATGGTGGACACACTCTCGTTAACTATCTCGTAGAGAGAAGACATTTTGTACAGGCGTAACAACAATAACAAGAATATCGCACTTGCACACTTAACAACTGCTAAAAACAACAAAGATTATATGTTGTTAATTTTAAATAAACATCAACTAATTATTATTAAAGTTTAAATTGTTGATAAAACTCTTTGGTAAATTATTATTATTTTAAATAAACAACAACAACAAAGCAATCTAGTTTTATGAGGCATTAAACAAAAGCGGGGTAGACTGACTTATTATTATTACAAGTTTAAAAATAAAAGCTTGGATGCTATGTGACGGTAAAATTGACGCAGATAAATCAGATTATATGTTATTAATTTTAAATAAACAATAACCTCTGAATACAATGCAAGCTATTAAATATTATAAATTAATTATTTGATTTGTACAAAGTTAAAGAAAGACCCCGTTTTAATGCAAATTAATAAAGAAGACATTTTCGTACAAGCGTAACAACAATAACAAAAATATCGCACTTGCACACTTAACAACTGCTAAAATCAACAAAGATTATAGGTAGTTAATTTTAAATAAACATCAACTAATTATTCTTAAAGTTTAAATTGTTGATAAAACTCTTTGGTAAATTAAACCTCTGAATGCAATGCAGGTTATTAAATATTATAAATTAATTATTTGCTTTGTACAAAGTTAAAGAAAGACCCCGTTTTAATGCAAATTAATAAAGCCTTTTAACCAGTCTTAAACTTTTAATAGCAATCTAATTTAAGCAAATATTATAAGTAGAGTTTAAAATTGTTACTAAATCCCTTTGGCAGATTATTATTATAAAATAACAAAATAAGCTAAAGGTGCTTGAAAGGTGTAAAGCTTCATAAATTACTGTCCTTATTATAGCGGCATCAGGTAAGAAATCACATAGCGACAAATGGACAGATAAAATCTTTTTAGAACGACGTTCTTAAACACCATTCACGAACTGTCTCTCTTAACCCTTAATTAAAAATAAAAAGCTTGGATGCTATGTGGTGGTAAAAATTGCCGCAAAATAAACAATAACCTCTGAATTCAATGCAAACTATTAAATATTATAAATTAATTATTTGCTTTGTACAAAGTCAAAGAAAGACCCCGTTTTAATGTAAATTAATAAAGCCTTTTAATCAGTATTAAACTTTTAACAGCAATCTAATTTAAGCAAATATAGAGTTTAAAATTGTTACTAAATCCCTTTGGCAGATTATTATTATAAAATAGCAAAATAAGCTAAAATTGCTTGAAAAGTGTATAACTTCATAATATTTTACCTGAATAATGTAAATTACTGTCCCTTATAGAGGTTGAGAAACAAAAAAAATAAATAAGGTACAGAAAAAGTAACTACGTAATAAAACAATTAATAATAAATTCCTACCTTTGTTGGTATGACGTAAACACTTACAGTTTTATTTAAAATTAGTTTTATTCGAGACTAACAAATACATACACAAACACAATAGCAGTAAATAAGAGTTGGAAAACCCCTATTAACGGCGATAGCTGATGTAGACAAGTGATACCCGGAAGTTCAGGATTTGCTTTTATACGTTCTAAAAAAAAACAATCGTAGCACCCTCTGGTTGTCATTAAAACATCGTTTACGTATTGAATGATATTGCGCAATATTACGAAATAAACAAGAATGAGCCTGTTCAAGGCCTTGTTAATTAAGTTTTTTCACTAGGTCATAAATCAGTCTGATGTCATAAAACGTCGAGACCGCTCATACATGTTTCATCTTGATTGAATCTACACAACACATCACCGTCTGCCTTATCGGTAATGATTACACTCAGATTTGAATAAAAGATAAGATTTCTTTCTTTCTCAGAACCCCTTTTTAAGGGTGTGCTTATCATTCAAACAACCCCCGTGGTATTTTAAACCTTACGATGCTTAATTATGTACAGCTGCACTTAAATGCCTATTTATTTAATGTATTGTTCAATAAATTTAAGATGTTACCTACATACAGATGTAACAACTATTTAAGTGAGTAACGTACGTAGAATCTCTCTATAGATAAGATCATGTTACATAAGAATTGCTTAAGATAATAAAACTCACAATATCAAATTACAGCTTTCTGATATGTCGACGTTATCTCTATGAGAACTTCTGTAGCATTAATTCTCTCATGACCATGAGAAATGTGTAGGCAGATAAGGTATAAATACCTCTGTTTTAATATTAAGTCTTTAGTCTTTATAAATCTTCATCCAACTCACAAGTCATTATTAAGTATTCAACAAGTGTTTATCCTGTGTGAGTATTAAACTAGGTGTGGATTTTAAAATTGTCCTGCTAGTAGAACATAAAGGCTCATTCGAGTTTTTAATTAATTATTTTGCTTAATGTCATTTAAATGTGAATTTTAAAATTGTTCTGTTAAGTGTGTTAATTCAAATTTAATTATTTAAACTCGTCTTAAACTTCGCTAAATAATTACAGACAAAGTAATATTAATACATTTGTATCATTAATGTTAACAAGAGAGTTTTCTCCTAATTAAAATTAATAAAATATATTCTACGACTGCAAACGAAATATATAAATGTGTTTTATTATATTCAATAAATAAAGTTTTAAAAAAGCTTCGACCACAGAATATAATCAAAACTAGTGATGTTTATATAATATTTGAAGCAAGATACGAACATAATCGGTAAAATAACCCGGCAACATTTCAAACTTTTACGTATTTAATTATTGTTTAGATGGCTGAAAATATTATACCTTCGCACCTGACTAGGAGGGTATGATATCGATCTACTACTACTATTGTTAAAAAAAACAATTGAATAAATTAGTTATAATTAATCACAGCCCTATTTAACCTTAAATTACAACTGGATATTAAAATCAAAGAAGGGTCTTGTCATTTATACCTAAATAACTAATAATTATATTAATAAAAATAATAATAAGATAACGTTTGCGAAGAGACGACGTATAGAAGATTTTGATTCCGTTCCGTTCGGCTATAGCAAGCGACCACGTGTATAAACATTTAAACCTCTTGTATATGTGTTTTTAGCGCTAACTCTGGGACTGGATCCTCCTCCTTTCACTAACCGGAAACTCTTTCTCTGCACATTTTACCCTCCTGATGGTTGTTAAAGCAGGCTTGACTTCTAATGCGACAACTATGCAATTTCATCGTTTATTAACAATTATAATTATCTTATGTATAGTATTCATTAATACTAATTAATAACATTAAATTTTTTTTTATAACGGTTTACAAAAATAAAATTCACGGGAAACTGTTCTCAGATAGATTAAAGAAGTTTTATTCTCAGGCAGATTAAATAATAAGATTGGTAAATAAATTTAGGAAACACTTTAAATTGAATACACCCCAAAGCGTTTATATTTCTCAGCTGACAGGCTACCTCGAGCAAGTCCTTGCATGATTTTCACGACAATACATAGTCGGTTAGATTGGTCATTATATAAGTGTTAAATTGACAGCGCAGGTGTTGGCCCCTTTTGACCGTTAACGAGTTTGTACCCTTTGCTCGGGTGTGTAGTAAATTTAGATGTTTATCAACCGCTGCATCTATACGCGTGTTCATTCCTGCAGATTAGAAGGTTATAAAAGCTCCGTCGAACCCTTCCGTTTTTAGTTTTAGTTTTGTTCTCGTCGGCTACGGTGATAGTGATAATTATTATTATTATTGTTTGCTTCAACTAAACAGGTATGTTAAAAATAATTATTATTATTCTTGTGTGTGTTAATTTTTTTTTGCAACTATTTAAATTCTAACATGTGTGTGTATCTTTGTTTACGTAGAAAATTTTAAAATGCTGCTATTTAAATCTATCATGTGTGTCTTTGTTTTTTACATAGAAAAATGGACTTGCTATTACAACAATTGAACAAACCTTCCGGTAGCCAGAAGCCGATCAAGAAGTTATGTGATTACAAAATAAAAGAAATTGCAGAGATACTACAATTCAAAAGAGTCGTTTGCCGTGAAAACGTCAAAGTGTGATTGTTGTTGGTGAAAACTACGTTACATTTCTATCCAAGCGGATCAGCGACAAGTTAACAGATCAAAGGGTTACGGAGATTAATGAGCAGATTGGAGCTAAAACGATTTCTCTAGGCCTAGTGTACTTGGGAAAAACAGGCTGCGGTTATGATGACTGCATGTTTGTGGAAACAGATAAGGTATGTGATGGGTAAACATCAAGTTTACAATAAACCCCTTTTTTAATGTTCTATTGTTGTTGTTACAGCCGCTGGAATCGCAAATAGAAAACAGAGGTCAGTCCTGAAGCCCTCAAGCTATCATCATCAGCAATCTATCAACATTTTTATTATAAATTAAATGTAGTCATAACAATATATTAATAATAATAAACATAATTTTAATTCCTATATGGCTTTATTATTTCTTCTAGAAAAGGCAGTGGAAAGAGTACAGTGTGTGCGTGCGTGAGAGAGAGAAAGGTAGCAGCAGAACCTGTAGCGAGAAACAATCAAATCTGGGGAAATCCAAGATGGCTCCTTCAAGAATGACAAATTCAAAAATGACAGATGCAAAAATGACAGATTCAAAATGACAGATTTAAATGACAGATGCAAAATTGACAGATGGAAAACAAATGACAGATTAAAATTGACAGACGCATAAATGACAGAATTAAAATGACAGATTAAAATTGACATACGCATAAATGACAAATGCAAAAATGACAGATGCAAAATGACAGTTGCAAAAATGACAGACGTATAAATGACATATGCAAAAATGACAGAATTAAAATGACAGATCAAAATGACAGATTAAAATTGACAGACGCATAAATGACAAATGCAAAAATGACAGAATTAAAATGACAGATGCAAAATGACAGATTAAAATTGACAGACGCATAAATGACAAATGCAAAAATGACAGATGCAAAATGACAGATGCAAAAATGACAGACGTATAAATGACATATGCAGAAATGATAGAATTAAAATGACAGATCAAAATGACAGATTAAAATTGACAGACGTATAAATGACAGCTGCAAAAATGACATATGCAAAAATGACAAATTTAAAATTGACAGATTCGCAGAACAGATTCAAATTTAGCGCGCCACATGCTGAGATATAAAATGGCCGCATGTCTTCTTCTCTAATACAGTTCTCTTTTTACCCGACCTCTCTCTACATACCGGTAATAGAGATTTCTTCATAACGCGCCGCCGGCCTCTAGTAGTAGTACACAGTCTGCCGGTCATACAGATCCCTTCATGACGCCCTCTATTGACGATACACAGTCTGCCGGTAATACAGATCACCGTAATGGCGGCGGGCGGGCGTGGTAGAATGGCGCCAGACGTTCCAAAATGGCTGCCTTCAATCAATCAGAAGCAAGAGGAGGAGCTACAGGAGTGGGGGTTAACCAATCAGAGAGCAATAGGCGGGGAAATCCAAGATGGTGGCGACCAATCAGAAGCAAGGGGAGGAGCTACAGGAGTGGGGGTAGCCAATCAGAAGCAGGGGGAGGAGCCATGCCATTGGCATGCCACATGGCATGTCAATTTCCGTCTGCCTCAGGTGCCCCAATACCTACTTAGAGGTGCTGGAGTGTGTTGGAGAACGTTTTACGGGTGAATCTTATGCAGAAATTTTAGAAAATGTAATGTTACCATCTGTAATATATATGGTGATCATTTCATTTTTCAACGTGTCAATTGCCCAGTCCATAAAGATAGTCAAATTACAGCATTTCTCAATGCAAATGATGTTGAAGTGTTTTCATTTCCTGTGCGAAGTCCAAATCTTAACCCGATTGAAAATGTCAGGGCAATTATCGTGACTAGTTTACGATTAAAACGTTTTGAACCTCGTAATGTTGAAGAATTATGGGAACCAATAGACAACGAATGGGAAAATTTGGATCAAGATATTATAAACCGTACAGTATTATCAATGAGGTCTCACCTGCAAAAAGTAATTTTAGCATACGGTGCTGCAATTAAATATTAAATAGCATTAATATAATAACTTTACGAAAATCTAAATATTATTTTATTGTTATTTGTTTAATACATAACGAAACATATGTAACTGTCTTTTAATCCACATTTACATTGTACAAAAAACTGAACAACCGGCTACCGCGATTTTCTAACCGTTCCTTAGCGAATGATCGCAACTGTACAGCAAATACAATTTCACTTGTACTTGTTCAAGTAAGTATAGAGCTAGCTAATCTTGCTCTTTTTCTGGATTTTTCGCAACTGTGTTCAAATGGTTTAAGAGGGCGACCTACTTTCTTATCAGTTGATGGACCAATGATATTCGATGCTGCAATAATTTCTACAAAATAAATTCTTCCATTTAGCAAATCTTTTTTTGTTGAAAACCGGCTTAATGCGCAATGATGATCTGCCCATCATTTTTAAAATAATTTTTAAATGGGGAAATTTAAATTAGGCAAACAGATGATGTTTCACGAGATAGTGCATCACCCGGTATAGAACAGTAGAATTATTATAAACTGTAAGTGGTCATATTTATGATAATATTTTCATATTTAATACAATATATTTTATCTACGACCACCATAGAAAGTTACATATTCCGCACAATCTAGTAACCGTGAAAACGACCAATTGCAAACAATCTCCAAACTCAACGGTCAAGTATGTCAGGAAGGAGTTCTCAATAATCAGTAGTTCTATTAAAACGCCATAGATGTCACCACTTGCAATATTTATAATATTATTAATTATTTGAAATATAAAATGTTATAAATTTTAGATAAAGGTTAATTTATTTTGTTTAATTAATATTTTACATTAAATTATATTTCGAATGGAAATCCATCTAGAAAGAAAACTAAGGTCAGACCCGGGGAATTGAACCCGGATCGCTCGGTTAGTAGCTACAGCGTAACCATTGAGCTACCGAGACGCCTTTAAATGATGTCTTTTTCTCATTATATAAAGTTACAATGATTGTTATTCAATTAAAACGTAAAATTAATTAATATTTTACATTATTATATAATTTTTAATGTAATTTTATTTATTATTATTGCTAAATTACAATAAAAACATTGAAAACATTTATAATTTGCTACATAATGCGAGAATATTTGACATTTTGCGCAGAGGTTAATAACCTTGACAATTGAATTGTGATTTTTGTACATATAAATTATTTTTTGAAAACGAGTACATACGTATGATTATTTAGCTGTAAGTACTAAATAGTAGATTGACTGAAATTATACAAATTGTAAACGTATTATTACTATTGTCTTTACAAATTTAATGTTTACTTTTGTCGTTTTTAAAATTCTAGATGTATCATGAGTGAATCCGATGAAAGAAATTTGGGGTGTACACTCGTACCCTCCAAACATCGTGGAAGCGGCTCACATTACATCTCTTAATTTATTGCCAAATATTTCACGTAAAAATATGAATGCGAGTATAAATTCTAGGTTAAAAAACTTTCTTAGCTGTTGGTGGTTTATTACTTTTTTTGTTGTCGTAGATAAAGTATAGTGTGTAACGCGTGCAAAAACACCAATTTCTCACTCGTGTGATTGCGGCATTCGACTACGTCTCATGCCGCAAAATCTTCACACTCGTGAGAAATTGGCACTTTTCTACACTTGTAACACAATATACTATTCTATTCATCTAGCTGGTTTAGAAAAACCTGTTACTGTTAGCATCGTTGTAAAAAGTTACTAACAGATGAAATTATACAGCGTGTCCGGTGTTAGAACGCATTAATTTTAAGGGGTGATAGAAGACATCAAAAGGAACAAAAAAGTCTTATACAACTTTGTTCTAGAACGTACTACTTTTTCAGAAAAAAATAATAAAATTAGAAACTTTAACATCATTTTGCCGCGTTAATAATAGTACTTTAATTATGGCGCTTTGTCGGTAGATGCATCTCATCTATCACAACAACAATTCTCAATAACGTTTTATCCTATCGTATGCCGTTTCCGCGTAAAAATGACTTCTTTTTACAATTACAAATTCATTTTATTCAATTAAGAAACGTGACAAGCCTGTAAAGTTTGTAATAAAATTTGATCCATATTTGCACAAAATGCTGATGTGGAGGTTCCTTGACATTGAAATAAAAGCACATTTTGAAGAATATTTGGGTCAATGCCTGACCGAAACTGTGTAAATAATACTCTTTTATTATTATTAGGTGCGATCATACTGAGTTGGTAGTTTCTTGAACTTTGAAATAATAATTTGTCAATAAAGCACTTTGTTCTTCTAATAACAGTTTTTAATGATTTTATAAGAGAATATCTTTTAAAGAGAAGATTTATCTAATTTAAATTAGATAATTAGGTTAAGGGATTTTGTTGACACCTGGTTCTGGCGACATTAAAAAATCTTAAAAAAATATATGGTAATTAGGTGCCTTATTTCTTTACATAAGATATTATTTCTTATTAAAAAAACAAATACGTCAAGAAATTTTGAAAATATTCCGGAAATTAATAAATACAAAATGTAGATCAATGATTGTCTTGTTTTTACAGTTGGTTTGTTATGAATTAGCGTGATTTTAACGTTCAACGTACAAATTTTATTTACCGTGCCGATTACAATTTTCGTAGAATAAGCAAGGTTGCCAGATATGGCAACGGTTTTTTCTAAATTACTCGAAAGCTTATTAACATAGAAAAAAATGTATTTACGTTACGCACGTTATGCACGTTTAGCAAAAAGGTGTTAAACTTCGGGCTTAAATTGCACATCCATAACGAAGCATCTTACAAAGCTTATGCTTCTAACATCAAAAGCAGTAGTTCGAAGTCTGAACAATACAACGGTTTTTACCACAGATCTCTACGATCAACGTTCTTGAAATATCGAGATTTTCATTTACATAAAAAAACTGCAAGAAATGTCGTTCAGCACAAAACAAATCTGGCTGCCATATTTAAAGCAAAAGGAATAAAAATAAATTAATAGTGGTTTCGAACTACTAATACTTAGGGGTGATAACACACAAACATCCTCTTTTGAGATGGTCCAGCAACCAGTACTGGACCGCTTGGAAAATATTTAGGTTTCCGAGTTTCACCGCATTTCTCGATTCTAGTATCTAACCCATAAAAGTTTTACTATTTTATATTTACAAGATTTAAAATCCGAGTAGTTTCAACCGGTTTCGAGATATAAACGTAAGATTACTCCACTAATAGAACTATACATATTTGTGGGTGGTATATGGTGAAGTCTATGCTTCACGATAACCATACGTAAGTGCTTGCGTGGTTGCTGGGACCGACTGCTTAACGTGGCCATCCGATACACATGCCTGAGGAAAACATCTGGTTTCAGCAGGATATTGCTCCACCGCATTACACTGTTCATGTAAAGCATTATTAAAATGCGTTGTTGTTCGACACTGGATTGATAGTCGAGGAGACAATCGATTCGTTTACTTACCTTCGGACTTACCTCCAATTAATTATCTTTTTGTAGAATTGCCAGGAAACGGTTTTATGGCAATAGTCATTTTATTTCAGCAGATATCACCCGTGATAAAAGTGAGTTTGTATACCGAATTAGTTATGGATTAGCAGCAAATGGGCGTTATTTGAACATCGACTTTAATTTTAAAAAT
Source organism: Agrypnus murinus (assembly GCA_929113105.1). Taxonomy (NCBI): domain Eukaryota; kingdom Metazoa; phylum Arthropoda; class Insecta; order Coleoptera; family Elateridae; genus Agrypnus; species Agrypnus murinus. The sequence continues at coordinate 198,616,121 of OV816025.1, forward strand.
TTTGTAGAATTGTAGTAAGTTTTTATTGTAATTACACAATTTATAAATTTTACAATTTAAAAGAGAGATTTATCGGTTCATACATGACATGTGTGTTTGATATTTATACAGAAATCTTTTCTTTTCAATTTACATAAGTTTTTATTTATTAGAAAGCAATTTTAAATTTTATGTTTTTGAAAAGATTTTATTAAAATTCTCTTGTTAGTCTGATCGCACATAGATAGATAATTATGTGTAAAATCTGTGTACCTTATAGGGCGAGTTAATTCCAATGTTTTTTATAGAAAAAGCTTTTTTTATAGAAAATGTATGAATTGTTCTTATGACCAATTCTACACTGTACCTTTATAAGTGGAAACAAAAATGCAGTTTTTATAAGAAGGGAATGAATCATAGTACACTTTCTTCTCTAAAAAATAAACTGCAACCTTTTTATTTCTTCTATTTTATTTCCACTGTCCATTACCCATTTGCTACTTTTTGTTAGAATTTGAGGATGTGTACAGTTTTAAATAATTATTATTTAAGAAACAAGCTTCCATCTCGAATAACGCAGATAATGAACTATTTTGCAAAAATGTTGAAACAGTAGTAAATCGTCACACAGAAAATGTAATTCAGCAGTTTACATTGTATATTATAACCACTGCAAATAACCAACATATAAATCGATTGTCGGCAATGTAGCGCCGGTGCACACATTCGGCAATTCCCCGTTGCAAGCCAGTTGCTGGCCCGCAATTACGGTCTGATTAAAGTTGGTAAGGTATATCTCACAAAAGTGACAAACCATGGTTAGTACGCCGAGAATACTCGATTATGATCGGACTATCTGCTACTAATCACGAAGGGCGTATTTAAAACCATGTACATCAAGGTCGCACAATACGTGCGATGGTTATTATAAAATATAGCGTACAGTGTGTCGTTAAGCAATGTTTCCGCAGTTGTTTCTGTAAGAAATGTGTTTGATGGGTGGACTAACTTCAGGTTTTTTAATATCAAATATCCGAGAGAATATTAGTTTTGAAAAGAAAATGAGCTCATGCCTAGCTGGACTATCAAAAGTATACTTCAACGGTAAAAGAAAAAATTTCTATCTTGACAAATAAAGCTAAGAAAAGTAAACAACGTTATGACGTTTTTATTTTTTTATAAAGAAAACTAAAACAAAAACTAAAAAAATACCTCATAGAGAGCTTTAACTTATTATTATATACATGAAAAAATATAGTATAATGTTTCAATTCACAAAGAAACTTTGTAAAGAGAAAAAAATGCTCTCATATACTTAACATATGCCAATATTTTGGTGTGCAAGAGCCTTAAAGACTAGCAGGTAGGTATGTTATCCCCTTATACAATACCTACTGTAACACAGGCCATGAACAAGTAGTAGGACATGGACGTCTGTTTGGTCTTCTCCGGAAACTATCGTTCGTACAAAGTTCACCGATTGTTAAATTTATATAATACATTATGATTAATACTAAATTTATTTATTAGATTTGATTTTTTTATTTTCGTTTATTACAATTTGATTATTCATTTTCATTAAGTAGTTTTGAATAATTGCTTAAAAATATTGATCAAAATAGACGGAGTTTTATTTTTTATGCAGATGCCCATGACATCATATATTTCAGGAGCCATCCAGTAGTTAGCTTATTAATGTACATATGTTTATAATTACCTACTAATTATATAATTTTTAGTTGCAAACGTGATTAAGTATGTTAAATTTTCATAAAATTTATATACCTTACAATTCATTTATTCATTCGTTACACCGTATATGTATATATTTATATACAATACTATTTTATATAATACATTGTATATCAAACATGAAGTTAATTTTGAAAACAAGCACTTACAAAAGGTACAAAAGCACGTATTTAAATTGGTAGACACAAAACAACACTACTAAACATTAACTGATAACTTGCTGTAATTAACATAAAAAAAACCCTTCATCTAATACTTTTATCTGGAATGAAACTCCATTTACGATTTACGTCAAATGAATTTTTCTAGGCTTAATCTTCAGATAGAGGTACAAAAGTTTTAGTGTATCGACATATTTGTCAACTGCACTTACTGTACCTGTTGTTTCAGACTTCTGTAACAAAGATGGTCAATAATAAATAATAATTAACATTCTTATTTATTATCTTTATTAAATTATTAATTATAGCAAAAACGCACAACTAAAATAATATAAAACAGTTTTTGTTTGACGCTATTAAAATACAAAATTCCGGTGTTAATCGTGATATTAATTTAAATATTCTTGGGGTTTAGATCTCGCCCTGAAGAAAAGCTTGAAGTTATTAATGTGATTGATACTATTTAAAAAACTTTTTACTTCTTCTTATCGCACTGTACATGCCATTTTCTACAAAACGAGGGATGCATGACCGTAACACATGAGTAACATGGCTACTTTCACTAGGCTCGAATGAACTTTGAATATGAGGTGGTGTGGATAATATTTGTTCACAATCAGAACTCCTACAGGTATCTTGAACCTTTGAAATTTTAACATTAAATATTAATTTACAAATAAAGCGCTCTAAGAGAGCTAAACCAAAATGAGCGTTTACTTGCGAACAGGACCATGAAAATGGTTCTCCATTTGTTCTAGTTACACTGAGAAGACTGCAACGCAATTGAACATTGCCTACAATTTAAGCTCAGTTTGTTGTCAGTTTAGCTCTCTTGAGGGCAGTCGTAATCATCCATTTATTGTAATGTAACGTTAATTAATTCCTAGATCGTAGTTCGTTCACGTTTGCCATGCAGTAAATTGAAAAAAGGTGGACATCTTCGAAAGTTCTCATTAGAAAATAAGTCTTTGCCTAATCAGAAGTAAAAATGGACACCTAGATAATACACATAGATAATATTGAGGTTTTAATCTACTGCGTAGCAATCAAAAACGAACCTTAATTCACTGGTAAGCTTAAATATTGACGAAATAAGTAAGAGTAAGTAAGAGTAAGTATAAGAAAGAAGAAAAGGGAATTTAAGAGATACGTCGATCAACTAATGAAAATAGACATTTTTTATAATCGGTCCATGACAATGACTGAATCGGTAGGTAATCCATTATAGGCAATCGAACGACCTATTAAATATTATTTGACGACGACGGGAATGTTTGACCACAGCGACCATTTTGGTTTGGATTGACTAGGTCAATTAGTGCAGCGTTCGGTATTTCAACTCTTTTTGCTCTGGAACTTCTATTGCTATCATTACAATTTCTCTTTGAGTAAATAGATCTGAAATACCGAACACGGCTTAGATAATCCAATAGTCTGTCAAATGGTGATTTTATGGCGCCGACGGGAATATAAATGTAGGGTAAATTCAGGAGAGACGCCACCCATTTTGCTTGAGGACTTCGGATAAAAAGGTTTTTGCACTTATTAAAGATATTTATTTCTTATTTTAATTAAACATTTATCTTCTTCAATAAATAAAAACAATTATAAAGTTTTCTTAAGCAGAATCAACAATTATAAAAAAAATAAAAAGGTTAGTGAAGTGGTGTTAATCCCACATCTTGTAGGAGAGATGCCATACTTATGAGGGGAGATGCCATGTGCACTACTTCTTCATTTTTATATTTTTCTTATATTTTCTTTCCTACATTCGTTACAGTATTGTACAGTGCGACCAAAAAATTTTCAACGGTCTATTGCGACTGCGATTTCGACTTTTCAATTCTCATAAGAGACGTCACTTTGATTCATCTAAAATGGCATACAAGCCAGATTCATTCGATGTAAATATCAGAAAAATGGATAATTTGATAAATTACCGTTGAAAATTTCTCGGCCGCAACTGTACAATACTCATTACGCCATTTTTGCAGGACTTGAGCACTTGATCCAATCGGTTTTTTAAGAAAATAATTTTTTCACCACTTTTCTTCACATGAATTTTCAGCACCACTCGCGGGTCTACATTTACCAGGTTCAGAAAAAATTCTTCATCATCATCATCTTCAGATCATTCCTTAGCTGTAAAATCAGTTATCACCTTATGTGGCGTATCTCCTCATTTCGTGGGAGAGATGCCACGCTTAAAAAAATAACACACATAGATACATTTGCAAAATGTATGTTTATTATTTAATAAAGAGCCCCACAAAAAAATTAATTACGTGCTTATTTTGCTTTAATCTGCCTATTTACACTTGCAGTAATCAAATAAGTATCACACGCTTCAAATTCTAACGTGATTTTTCGTTGAATTTTTGTTTTACATCTCTATAGATACGTCATGCGCAGCAACAATCGAGCGTATGCTAATTTGATTTCATAGATACCAATAATGTTATTGAAATGCAATAGAACTATATCTCTATCTTTTTTAGTTGCGGAGATATGACAACTGTGGCGTCTCCCCAAACGTTTCTTCTGAATTTACCCTATGTTTGCATTGTTTGCCAATTAGCGACCAGATTGGTTTCAATTGCCTAATTGGATCTGGGCCATTCTCAGTTGACTTGCATTAATCATTCACAGTAAAATTTAGAAATTAAGTTTTAAATATTGATGTGATTTTAAGTAAACTAGTACATAATTAGAAAACGTTTATTGTGTTAATCAGGTAAAAGCAGCGCATTTTATAAATAAAAATAAAAATAAATCAGTCACTTAGGTTATCAAGTGTATGGTAACATATGTGACGGTAACTTATATGACCATTATGCAGATTTGTTTGAAAATTCCGCTTTTAATTGAACTATCCAACTTTTGAACAGAAGATTTGCGAAGAGTTTATTTTTAAATTATGTTTTCTAACAATGAAATTAATTAATTGCTTAATATACAAAAACAAAATAGTGGTAACATCTGTAACATATAATAAATATACTTACCAGGCAAAGTTACTTATATACTTATATACTTAAGCAACGTTAACGTAGATATTTTATTAAATACTATATTATTCAGAAAAGTATCATTGGACAGTAGTCCTCTAAATATGCACCTTTAATAACCTACAACAAATTTCTTTTACAATGTTGCTATGAATATTTATTTTCTTAACAACCGCGGAGTAACGTATGTGACTCCTATTTCTGATACACATTTAATTTTAAATTATCAAGGCTTTAGTGAATTTTTAATAAAAAATAACAATAATTATTTGAAGATGATTCCAAAATGACATGTAAAATATTATCAGAACATTTTTAAATTAAACCCGTGTTATAAAAATATTAGGTTAACGCTACTGACATATGATAGATACAGGTAACTTATATGACATTTACCAGAAAAGAAACCATCATTCTGAAATAATTAATTATTTTATGACCAGCTGGAACTTTGCTGTAATTGTATTACTATTTGTTAGTCCTAATTAATAACAAAAAACTCGTTTTAACAAACAGATATTTAAAAAAATGATAGATTCAGAAAAATTCAAGTTATCTGAGAATGACCCATCTTCGCCGATATCAGTAAGTGGCACAGATAGGTAACGAATTTGTATCGATATTATACCTGCATAATTTAACAGAAAAAGATAGAATGACTGTTACATTAAGTTAAAAATTGTTCGCAAAATAAAATGCCAATGGGCGATAACTGAACGATATAAAAATGAACACATAAGAAAACAAAACCATTGAAATAAAAAGTATAGACGTAAATCATGATGGTTGAACGCAGCTTCTTGGAAGAATAACTTACTAGATAACTAGTTCCAAACCACCTGCAGGGGTAGGAAGCTTCGATAAAATAAATTACTGATGATTCATAGTCTTCAATATTTCTCAAGTTCTTTATTATTTTCGTCAATACCAAAGTCTTGTGATGTAACCAGTTTTTTCTCACTTATTGTTATACCTAACAAAACTTACCATATGGTCAGAACCAATTTCTATGTGAGGTTCAATATCTATTGGTTTTACCAGGCTGTTCAAATCGGGTAACAAACGTATTGGCACATCTTCATTGGAACTTACTGTTGTTAAACCATTATGCATAAAATCTGTTAAGCTCTCTTGACAATCTCTCAACATACAATGGAGGGTCAGTTCATTTTGAGATACTTCCTCATTGAGCTCTATTAGCCGTTTTTGTATGTTATCGCTGTTTCTTGTGTAACCAGAAAATGTTTCGTCGCTTTTTTGTATGTGACCACTCGTTATATCAACAAAATTCTGAACAAGCACCTGAAAGAATTATACTGTTTAAATTTTGTTTTTTTTTCGGCAATGAAAATGCTTTACCGACAATGAATCTGGTTTAATTTCGGTTGCTTCAATCATTGTTGGGAGATTTTGCTTACAATGCCCTAACTTTTCCAACACTTTAGCAACTGCATTTTCCTATAAAAATTTTAGTATAGTAGTTTCTTATCCGTCTAACACGTTTGTTTAGACGTGTACATTATCTTAATTATTGTTACGGTAAAGAAGAAAATATAATTGCAGGACATTATGGCCGTTTCTACCGTCTAGTATCACTTGTTATTTATGTCACTTTACGATTTTATATTGAGTGTACCTACTTCTTAACTACACTTTGAATTGACAAACACGCGTGAACGCAATGTACTTTTTTAATACATACATAATCCATTCCCTTTTACCGCATTTGCAGTGTCGGAGTTCCCCCACAAACTCTTATGGGAGTACAACGGATGTAATGGAGCTGTTGCAGTAAGTACATTACGCACCCCCATACTTTATCACTCATACAACTTTCATATACGCTTTCCTAAGGAGATCTTTTTTTTTAAATTCAGTCGCAACCGAGATTTAAACATCTGTCCCTCTGAACGAGAAGTAGGGTTTTTACCACTCGACCACTGAGGGTTTTGCTTTATGAATTTTGCATGATAATACTGGTATGTATTTGCGAGTAAATCATTTATCGCCAGTTATGCAAGATTTTTGTTAGACCATATCACATACTACATGTACAATCTGCTATATACGTAGAATCTGTATTTTATCACTCTAACCCCGGCTCCACATATGCGGATATGAATATTCGTGTGCAAACACGAATATTCGCGGCTGAATGTCCGTTCGACGTGCTGGTATATGCCCTAGAAGCATTCCATGTAATGTTAGACCTCATATAAAGAATATGTGGTGTAATAATTGTATTATTTGTATTGACTTCCACGGAACCTACCCTATACAAACCCTAAAACCCCAGCTCCACACATGCGTTACTCGTGGACGAATAGCAAATATTCGTACACAAATATGTGAAGTGTGGATAAAACATTCGTATTAGTATACTAGAATTTGCTATTCGTCCACGAACACGAGCACGATCCGTCTTGTAGCGGTAAATTAGCGCGAGTCAAAGGGATCAAGCATTTGTCTTAACCCCAACATGGTGGCCTCTACATACTATACGCGAATATTCAGTTATAGTATGCGAAGTGTGTGGGGAATTCTTCGATTGCATTCGCAAACGAATATTCATCCACGAATATTCGTGTTTGCACACGAATATTCGTATACGCATGTGTGGAGCTTTTTGTGACGCGTGTTAGCACTAAATTTCACAGTAATAATACCAGGTGAGCCGAAAAGATTGTCACTTGTTTGAATTTCCCGAAAATTTGATAAAATACCAATATTGGCACTATTCGTTCTTGAGACAATATTATATTTACGTTCAGTGTCATATTGTAGAAAAAAGGAATGGGTGATTGATATAACTCTATAATTTTCTATAATTTCTATCAAATCCAGAAATAATTCTTGAAGGCTTTTATTAGGTTGATCAGGTAAACGCAACATAAATGCTACAGATGATTACTTACTTAGCTATTAAAAAATAATTGTTTACTATATTTACTTATTCACTAAGACTCTGTTTTAAACTAATTGCTATTTTATTGTAATATTAAAGTTACATTTTATTCTCTAGTATAGCGTGAAGGACATCTTTCAACTAGAAAAATTACAACTTTAATAACCTTAGATTGTACATATTGCACTGATGTTGGATTTTGCAATTTTTATTTTATTTTAAAGAAATTTCAATGCTGGGTTCGTGATTAAACTCTCGCATCGTTATGAGAATTAGATATGTTGCTTGTTTCTTTGTATTTATCAGTAGTCTGACACAATAAAAAACTTTAATTGAGATACATATGTCAAAATATATTCTAACTAGAACTGTCATTCTCACTGAGATTAAAACACTAGATTGCCCAAATAGGTAAGCTTTTTCTTTATTAATGTTAAAGGATATAAAAATAATAATTTTCTTTTTCAGTTATCAGGATAAAGCTTACATGACTTTACAGATCAAATCTATGACTAAGTAAGTAAATTAACTCTTGATTGAATTTTCAAAATTTCTTTGTGCTTGTTATAGTATTTTACCTTATAGAAGGGATGCTTGTTAGCTCTCTTTGTTTTTATTTTAACCTTTTAAATTTTGCAAAAATAAATTTAGTTTCACACACTATCTATTGAAACACTCTCAAAACACACTACCTGCCTGATGGTGATTAGTATTTCCTGTTGATGACTCTGATTTACTGTGGTTTTCTTCAGACTACTTTAAGTTGGCTAATCAATACCTACCACTTCTCAAGGTTGCTTGTGATTTAATTATAGAGATACATTATTTGAAATTGTTTATTGTTTCCAGCCTTATTTTGTGGAACTCCATAATCATGAAATAAATAAAGATTATTAAAAGTTTAACAGTTTTATTAAAATACAACCTGACAATATTGTTTCGACAGCTATGCTGTCATTATCAAAGGTAATATAATTATAAACAAACACGTCGCTAAGGTAGATACAAAATATGTAACTAGATAAAATAATAATAATAATCATAATTAAATATCTAATACTTCCAGTAACGGAGAATTACTGAGCTCAAGTTGTTCATTCATTAAAGGTACCCTGAGTTTGTGTTTGTATATCTCAAAGGCTTCTAAAATGTCTAATTTGCGTTTGTTATTACAAAAATGTAGGAATTTAATATTATTTTGAGGAGTCATTGTGTGATTTTGTTCTAAAAGGTGTTTGGCGTAATTCGATTTTTCAGGATGTTTATTTTTGTAATGACGTACATGTTCTTTATATCTTATGTCAAAATTTCGAAGTGTTTGTCCAATATATACCGAACTACAAAAAGAACAATTTAAACGGTAAATGCCCGATTTCATGATATCATGTGTTCTGTCTTTAGCATTAAATTAAAATGAAAAAGTGTTAGTGTTGGTTTTAAATGTTATTTTATAATTGTTGGTTTTTCTTAGTATATGTGCAATTTTTTCTGATATTTTGCCAAAATATGGTATAGATATGTAATTTGTGTCTTCTGTTTGATTGTCAATGGGATATATTCTTTTGATAGCTAATCTATAATCTTTTTGTTTAATTAAAGTGTCAATCATGTTCGGATTATAATGATTTGCATGTGCTAGTTGTTTAATGGTTGATATCTCTTTGCTAAAATCTGATTTTGTTAGTGGAATAGTTAAAGCTCTGTGTACTAATGATCTGTAGGTTGCTATTTTATGTGTATTATGGTGACAAGATTCATTTGGTATTGTTATGTCTGTTTGTGTTGGTTTTCTGTATATGGAAAATTCAAATAGATTGTCTGCGTTAATCTTGATATTTAAGTCTAGAAAGTTTATAACACTGTTTTGTTCTGTTTCTAGTGTAAATTTTATATTAGGGTGGATACTGTTTATAAGAATTAAAAATTCATTGATAACCTCAAAAAAACTGTCAAAACAAGCTAAAATGTCATCAACATAACGAAACCAGAAGATAATGTGTTTAGAGAGGTTTAATTCAAATATTCGATCTTCAAACTTGTCCATAAATATGTTAGCTAATAGAGGACTTAGAGAATTACCCATAGGTAAACCATCCTTTTGTAAATAAATTATGTTATTAAAAGTGAAATAATTTTGACTTATACAAAGGTCAAATAATTGAATTAACTCTAACCTTTTAACTAATTCTATATTACTATTGATCAAGAAACTATCTAATAAAGGAATACATTCTTGTGGGGGTATTCTGGAGAACATGTTGCAAATATCAAAACTAACAAGTTTTGAATGTGGTGGAAGATGTATGTTTTGCAGCTTATCTACTAATTCTAATGAATTTCTAACAGAGTATTTCGATTTGTAACCTATTGTGTTAATAATCTGGTTCAGTTTTTTTGGATAAAATGTGATTATGATGTGTATGATACAACTGGTCTTATTGGCATATTCTGTTTGTGGGTTTTTACTAATCCATATAGTTTAGGTATTTGTGGGTTTTTATTAATGATTTGTTGTTTTTCTAATTCTGAAAAGCAGATATTGCAGTTTTCTAAACCTTGTTTTATTTCTTTTTGGAATTTTGTGGTTGGGTTTTTGTTTAAAGTTTCTAAATTTTCTTTATTAATAAATTCATTAACTTTTTGTATGTAAATATCTTTTGAAAGAATTACCAAAGTGTTACCCTTATCTGCTTTAACAGAAATTAGATTGTTCTCTGTGATTTTCTGTTTTATAGATTGAAGAAGTGATATGTTAGATGTGTTATACATTTTGTCCTGTTTCAAAGACATCTCTTTTAACGATCATTAGTACACAGAGCTTTAACTATTCCACTAACAAAATCAGATTTTAGCAAAGAGATATCAACCATTAAACAACTAGCACATGCAAATCATTATAATCCGAACATGATTGACACTTTAATTAAACAAAAAGATTATAGGTTAGTTATCAAAAGAATATATCCCATTGACAATCAAACAGAAGACACAAATTACATATCTATACCATATTTTGGCAAAATATCAGAAAAAATTGCACTTATACTAAGAAAAACCAACAATTATAAAATAACATTTAAAACCAACACTAACACTTTTTCATTTTTATTTAATGCTAAAGACAGAACACATGATATCATGAAATCGGGCATTTACCGTTTAAATTGTTCTTTTTGTAGTTCGGTATATATTGGACAAACACTTCGAAATTTTGACATAAGATATAAAGAACACGTACGTCATTACAAAAATAAACATCCTGAAAAATCGAATTACGCCAAACACGTTTTAGAACAAAATCACACAATGACTCCTCAAAATAATATTAAATTCCTACATTTTTGTAATAACAAACGCAAATTAGACATTTTAGAAGCCTTTGAGATATACGAACACAAACTCAGGGTACCTTTAATGAATGAACAACTTGAGCTCAGTAATTCTCCGTTACTGGAAGTATTAGATATTTAATTATGATTATTATTATTATTTTATCTAGTTACCTATTTTGTATCTACCTTAGCGACGTGTTTGTTTATAATTATATTACCTTTGATAATGACAGCATAGCTGTCGAAACAATATTGTCAGGTTGTATTTTAATAAAACTGTGAAACTTTTAATAATCTTTATTTATTTCATGATTATTTGAAATATTTAATAAATTTACAAAGTTTTCATTTTTTAGGAATAGTCGTTTGTGAGATCATCCTTTTAATATGTACCGAAATGTATATTCTTTTAATAAAGATTAAGCTGCACCTATCTTTTTTGTACTTTTATTGACAATCGTTTATTTACTTTCCATATATTGAATGGTTCAGCCTGCCTTTTAACATTATATCAATGTCTTGATTCTCGTAATTCTGAAGAATCATTGGAATATGAAAGTAACGGCACAGACAAGTAACAATGTCAACATCTGTGGTCAACATTATCGCGGCAGTAACTAAAAGTGAAAAATCTTTGCAATGTAAAGCGTGTCTTCATTTTCATTTGTTTTAACCTGAATAGTACCTTCATGTTGCTTTGGACGATGAGTTGTTTGTTTTCAAAATGGTTTTTAATAGGGTGCTACCAAGTAACTAATTATCCACAGACGTTTTAAAAGACGTTAGCGCCTGAGACGCTTTACCTTTTACGCTTAAACAGCAGAGTCAGGGACCAACCCATGGGGGGGGGGGATGGGAGGGGAAGCTCCCCCCTCAAGGTTGATAATTTTGAGCGAGAGTTGGCAATTTCACAATTTGAGAAAAATGATAAGATAAGAAAATGTGTCCAAAACAATTTATTTTTTGAAATTTAATCTAATTGCCATGCATACACGTTGGAGAGTTTTAAATAAAAATAAGATTTGTGTAAAATACTAATTTTGCTTCATATACTGTTAGGTACAAATAAAAATATTTTCTTACTAGTAGTTGGTATTTTCATTGTAATAAGTTGGCAATTTTAAGGTTACCCCCCTCCAAAAAAACTCTTTAGGTTCGTCCCTGAGCAGAGTTTAAATCATAAAACTGAATTGTGGAAGAATTCGAATTTTAATCTATTAAAAAGTTGAAGCCGTCATAAAATTCCGCCCAATCTTCAAGTTTCCCGCTAAAGATGCATTTCAAATTTAAGTCAATCGCAAACAGAATTGCTTTCTGCAATCTGGTTGTGGATACCAGCAAGACGTAACGTTTGTCTTTATTTGCTTTCTTTAATTCAATAAAATTTCCAATCCCTCCATTTCTCAAATTGAAGCAATTGCTGACTATTAGGAACGCCATATAAGAGTAAGACAGTTCGCCCCGTATATGTATTAGCTCTATATTGCGTGTATTCCATAAACCATGTAAGATGAAAGTGAAATAAAGAAAATGACAAAGATGTATACGAGATCAGCATTAATAGAACCTTATTTTATCCTTTGGGTGAACAAATTTACACAATAACGTGTCTATTTCACATAACCCAATGTAAACTACTAAATGCTAAAACTAGAGTTAACAATTTATAAAGTTGATTCATAATTTAGCTTTTTAAATTTTAGTTAAAATTGCAAAAAACATAAATAATTTAAAAAAAGTTAAACAAGTTAGCTGTACTAAACATCTAAAATTAGGTAAACTGTACCGCCTTAGTATACCTTGGTACGCCATAGAAATAGAAGATGCATTTTCCATTTCACAATGTTTCATCTTTTCATCAGTTTTCCGGGCTCTACCATTGTGGGCAAATGGCTGATTTGCGCTGTATCAATATGAACAGACCGCTGTTTTTCCCGTTTTCCGCGTTATACCAATATGAACAGATATCTGGTTTCTTTTTTACGCAAATACTATCACATTTACTATTATTATTAATTTTCGGATAATTTTAATCCGGCTCGAAAAACCAATTTTTATTCATCTAACATGTTTGTTTAGACGTGTAGGTACGGCATCTTAATTGTTAATGCAACTGCCACAACGCAAAATGGGCAAATTGTTTTTCCAATTTGGAAATACTTAATATAAGACATATGATACTATAAGACAAAACTAACTGTTTAAAAGAGTTTTTTTTAAACAAAGCCTACACTAACTTTTGGCATTTATAAAAAAAGGCTAAAATGTTGACTCCCACGAACCAGATACCACTAGGTTATTTCTTGCACTCTGATTGTAAATTAGCAAATTACTTTATTATACCATGTCTTGTGACGAGAATAAGCCTTGTCGGCAAAAGTAGTCAAAACCAAAATACCCTTTTTTTTAGAAATTTCGGTTATTTAAAAACCTGAATATTTACACTAACCTATAGTAACGTTTAAAAATTAACACCAAACAAATAAAACTCTTTACTCTATGTTCTCCCGGTTTTAGATCTGTAAATAAATCAAAGAGTCGCGTGAGTTCATATAGAGTTCACTGTGTGAGTTACATACAGTGGCGCAGTATTTTGAGAGAGGCACTCACACAATAAAATTTTTACATTGTTTTTTACATAGTTATATACCTAGTATTGTTATGAAAATTCTAAGTTTTCGGGTCAGTCCATAGTCTTCCCCCTATCTCGGTGCGCCCATAAAATCAATAGTATACAATAACGACCGGTGTCGGGTCGATCTGGAAAAGTGTAGACTTGTAGGGCAACATTAAGCGCCACACGCGGTGCAGAGTGAAGCTTGCCTGGCAAGGCATACAATAAAGCGCGACAGGTTTTTAATTCGTTAAGCGCAGTTGAATTGAATTTGGTAGCTTTTTCTCACATTTTATGGTTTGAAGAACCGGTCTTATTAGCTCTTATTAGGTCTTAAGTTGAGGGAAGTTACTTTAGAACGCAGCGCATTTTCTTCCAAAAAACATCGATCAGAATGATTTTTTTGTAAGTACTGAATTTGTGTCGGTACATTTCTAGCGAGAAAAATTAACTGCAAACCTGACATAAAGCTATCTTTCGCTATGAGAACATGGTAAAATTCAAGATTCGTAACATACTCCTAATTTTCAAATTTTTAATTTTATGAATTTATTCAAAAAAGGTAAAAGAACCAAGAAACGTTAAGTCTGAAATAAACCGGTGGTTAAGAGCGTACCCTAACTTTATTTGCTTTGTTTCAGTGATAGACTGTATGGACCCAGAATTTTTTGTCCTTTTTGCTTTAGTTATTTCTAATTATTCTTTACCTTACTTATAGTGTTGTTTTAAAGAAGTGGTTGAGAAATCCCACTTTAGTTTTAAATAGTGGTTGAGGATATCTTGCATAACACCTGAAGGCGTTAATTCCGGGGTCGCCGAACGCAGGCTCACGCAAAATAGAGAACCATTCACGACGGGCATCTGTTTAAACCGATTCCCTCGCAGATTAAATAAGTTGGTGAGGGTCTAAATTACCAACTCCCAAGTTTGAAATAAACTAGCCAATAAGGCAGGTTCTTCGAACCTTAAAATAGTCGGAGAAATGGAAAACACTAGACCAGGCAAATTCACAAAGCCAGAAACAAGAACCAGCAGCACAAAGAAAATTTACCAAGTGAGGAACAAGAACCCTCAACCCAGCCCACCCACTAATCTCACAAGTCCAGTACCAGTTAAATAGAAGATTGATCCCACAACTGCAGTGTTGATTAAACGGAAATGATTAAACAAGTTGTGAGGTCAGTAGGCGAAGTGGACTAAGGGTTCTTGTTCTTCACTTGGTAAATTTCATGTGCTGTTGGTCGAGAGACGACCATGTACAATCGTACGGGACGAGTGCATACAACTCTGTACGATAGGCAACTGCTCGGTTTTCTTTGTTGCTTGCATTATTATTGCCATAAAAAAAATTATAATTCATTTAAAGGTTTAAAAATATGTAATGAATATAAAGAAATTCGCGGACCACTAACATTTTTCTGCGGACCACCAATGGCCCGCGGATCACCGGGTGAGAAACACTGGTCTAGAATATTCTCTAATAAATAATAGTTACGCTGACAATGCTTATTCTGCATTAGACATGATTACCTTATAGTTGTAGCTGTTAATTTTCTCCATTGTTTCTGTAATCAAACTGGATTTATAGTCTACATTATCTTGTATGTTATCACATATTTCTAGTAGGTTTAACTCAACGTTTGCTTGAGCTTTGTTTATGCCACGCATGGATTCATGATTTATGTTGGTAAGACTATTAACGTTTTTTTCCAAATTAAACAACCTGTCCATTAGCACTTTTACGCACTGGTGTATTTCTAACATACCTTTACCAATAACCTAGAAAAATCGCTTGATTAGTAATGCATTGATTGATGCTTTATATTTAAACAAAATTAAGTGTTGCTTTTAGTTAGAATCTGAGAAAGTGATACAGGCTCCAAAGTCAAATACAAAAAAATATCGATTTATTTCAAATTCATATCGAAAGATGTTTGAAGAACCCTTCAAAGTAGTATTTAAAAATCCCGAGTGGTTGCGAGACTATGTGCGTTTTTGTAGGTGTGGGGGGGGTTAAATATAATCTAAATACAGATTATATTTAATGTAAATGGCCGAAAGCGGCTTTTATATGAGTTTCGTAATGAAACTATGTAATGCAAGCTGATAATGTGGTCGTTTATGCTTTATGATGCGACCGTTATGTTAGATAATTATTATTAATCTTTAGAAACGGCCATAGAAAGACGATGATTTTCTCCATCCGCGGACGTAATCTAGAGCTCTGGTGCAGATGAAGTGTTAGAGGAACTCCTCTTTTCAATGGCTCTAGTTTCTCTATTGAGTCTGTTGATTTAGGCGAGATGGCGTTAAGTCTCTCACTATGTCTGGACTGATCTTAGGGTTGCATCCCTTAGTTTCTGAATGGCCCCAGAACAAGGTTGGACTCCAAGATACAAGAGTAACTAGCGAGGTTTATCTTGGCAGTGGCCCCCTGACCACTGTGAGGAAACCACTTCGTCAGGTGCTCTCCCTGTTTTAGTCAATGAATCGATGACTTTGCCACCGCTTTGGCTCAGCCCAGGTAGACCCCGGGGATCAGCTTTAAGGAGAGTTGATGCAAATACACGTCTTAAGACTCTTAGTCTATCACTCCAAAACAACCCCACCTCTACGTTGGTATAAACTTTACAGGAAATTAACCTAAATCAACTTATAGAAAAACGGCAAGGGTCTTTTCATATACAGTGTGGGATTTTTTTATCAAATATAATATCACAAGTGGTCTGATTTTTTCCGACAAAATTTGTCGTTTCAGATATGAGTAGCTTTGCAACGAAAATTACACGAGTCGACGCAGGAGACGAGTGTAATTTTCCAAAAGCAAAAGCTACGAATGTCTTAAACGATAAATTTTGCAAGAAAAAATTAGACCACGAGTTGTATTCGGCTTGACAATCCACCGAGAAAAATTTTTATTTAGCGTGTGTAATTAATATTAATTTAATTAAATTTGACATTTCATTTTGACAAGTGGCTTTTTCTTAGTGAAAAAACCACTAGTGGTTTTTTCATAAATAATATCACAAGTGGTCTGATTTTTTCTGACAAAATTTGTCGTTTCAGATATGAGTAGCTTTGCAACGAAAATTACACGAGTCGACGCAGGAGACGAGTGTAATTTTCCAAAAGCAAAAGCTACGAATGTCTTAAACGATAAATTTTGCAAGAAAAAATTAGACCATGAGTTGTATTCGGCTTGACAATCCACCGAGCAAATTTTTATTTAGCGTGTGTAGGTAATATTAATTTAATTAAATTTGACATTTCATTTTGACAAGTGGTTTTTTCTTAGTGAAAAAACCACTAGTGATTTTTTCACTATAAAACTAATTTCATTGGTCCCAATTTGAAAAATTCTGTAATTTGATTGGTTAAAAATTTTCGAGTTGGATTGTCATAACAAAAAAAAATACATGACAATATAGATTCTTAGTAGTGGAATCCGGTAGTGATTTTTCTTCCCTTTATGTTTATGCAAAATAAATCATAAGGTTGCGTAACAAAAATTCTAAAAAAAAAAGGAAAAACCAAAAAGTCGATGGGTGGCATTTTGAACATTTAATTTAATAGTGTTAATTTTATTGGCTTTATTTTCATTGTTCAGTTTAGAATTTTTCGTTTATCATGTTTTAGAAGTACCATAATATCAACATTAAATGTTCAGATCGATTTTTCTCAGAATCTTTGTTATGCAACCTTATGATTGATTTGCATGATCATAAAGGGAAGAAAAATCACTATCGGATTCCACTATTAAAAATCTATATTGTCATTTAAATTTTTTTGTGATGACGTCATAACTTAGAAACAAATGAAAGTCGGAAGGTGAATCGCACATATTAATGTGTATTTTTAAAAAACAAAATCGGCATGTTTCAGCGTTTTTTAAAAAACCGGTTGAGTTCGCTTTTTTTTAATATTCCATACTTTAATCCCACCCTGTATATTATAGTTATTATAACTTCATAGCCCTCCTCTACAAAATCTCCGTAGTCCCGCAACTAGTCGAAATTTGCAAAAACGTTTCTGGACTATTGTTAAGGAAGCTTGAAATATGTTATAAATTCGAAGCGAATCGATATTTCGTTTTGTATTTCGAGTTGCATCACTTTCTCGGATTGTTAAGAGTTCTAATACAAATTAGTCCGTAGATGACATTGGGGAATTGCCCTAAACTTACTAAATATCCAGCATTTGGTGCAATTCAGCAAAATTTAAAAGCAGTCTTGAAAGGCGAGTATATATTTCAAACTATACGGAAAGTTCTATATTTACCTTTAGTTCTCCCATGATTCTGTGAGTTATTCTGCGTTGCTTATTTGCATGTTCTTGGGCATTATTGAGTTCTAGTAATAAACCTTCTCTGATTTTAGCTACGCCGATCTTAAGCTCTACCCATCTTGACATATTTTGCACTTCATTAAGCTAAAATCAAAATAAAAGATATGAACTAAATGAGTTATGTAGTGGCGTAGATATTTTAAATAGGCACTTCATCAAAACTATATTATTAAAATGGGAAAATTTAGAGGCTCTTAGAAGGTATCATCTTAACGTTAGCATAGAGTTCAAAAAAATGAATGATGTAGGATAAGGCAACCAATCATTTGTGCGTGTTACTAAATATTATCCTTTTGCTTCTAGGTTGCTCACATGCTCACAATCCCGTATCTCAATGTCTCTAAATTATTATTTGGAAATTGAACACTATTATCTATGATTAAATACAATTCAAATAAAATTAGTGCAAATTTTAGTTGTAACGCGTTACAAACTTACTTCATGTTTCGTGTAATAGGGACATTATTTTATACAATACTGACTGTCCCACCATTAGAAACTGCAGTCAGATATCTTTTTTATACACATTTATCCACCTTGCCTTATTCTTTTTAAATTGGAAAACTAGAAATTGGAAAATACTTATTTTTTAAAGATAATTCAAAAATGGGTGTAAAGGAAGGGGAAAGCCTATGCAGAGCTGGCAAAATTTGTAGCTACGCCACTGATTAGGTTCTCATTATTTTGTCGCACTTCACAATCATTCGCAACTGTTTAATCGGCAAAAGCCCGTTCAATACCGTCGTCGAAATTCTACCATGGCAATGGAACACTGGCAATTAAAGTTATTCCTGGTGACATATACCAAAACTTTCTAGAGCATGCTTATACCATGGGAAGCGCCAATAAATGTAGATGGCGTTGTACAGCAACAGAAAATAGAGTCACTATATCTAGTCACCTTGACCGCGCTGGTCGACCAGAGTATCGCAAATCGCCTTTTTAACCGTATTGAATTTAATCAAATCCACGTTTAGTTTAAAAGGTTTTTCTTATTCTGAAAGTTCAAACCTCTAATATGTCAAATACGTAAAGGATGGTTTTAATGTTTCCTTTATTAAAGATCACCCTTCTCTGCCCCAATATGGCGGCGTTTTGCGGTATTCTAATCTACCAGCGCTGCTTAGGTGACTAGACGTAGTGACTAACAGAAAATAGAGTCGCTCTATGTGTTACAGAGGGTCTCTAACAGAAAATAACGTCGATGTGCGGTAGGTGATCATCCATACAACCAATCAGATGCATGATTTAGTTGTAACATAACCTTCAAACCTTCCAGTTTGACAATTATTCTACCGCATCACGGCCTCCTCGATTTGTGAGAGACAAAGGTCTCTTACACGGCCGTTCGCATTTGTAGTTCCAGGCATTATTTCTGTTTTGAAGGGGGCGCCACAATACAGAACATCCAGGTTGCGTATTCTCAAACTTTCTCTCGAAATATTACATTACTATACCCGGTTGCAAATTCTCAAATAAAACATAACCTCGGTTAAAATTCGAACTTGCATATTGTAATAAGTTAATATTAATGTTGAAATTCGATTATAAAAATGAAAAATCGTAAAGACAATTCAACAAAAGAACCAAACAAAGCCTTCTGTAGAATCTGATGAATTAAAGCAACAATTCAGTGACAGTTACAGAATCTTGGCTTGTAAAATGTATTTTTTATATTAATTTAATTTAAGCAGCTTTAACAAGCTATAAACTTCTTTGTTCTGCACACTGTATAATTGATTGTCCGAAATAAATAAATAAAATTCAGTAATATTTTAAACGTGAAGAATATTATGTTTAAATCTTTCTTATTTATTAATTTATTATGGTTATAAATAAATTGACCAATAATGCAAATGAATAAATGCAACGAAACCGGTTGGTTCATCAAATAATAAGTAAATTATTAATGCTAATATTTATTAAAAATAAACAAGAGGCAATCTAGATTGCGCGCCAATATTGCTTAATCACTACAAAACTCGACAGATGGCGCCACAATACGTAACCTGTCAAAAATCAGGAATTTTTCCAAAGCGACCGGCCGTCTAAGAGACGTTCGTCTCTCAAATCGAGGAGGCCGTGTACCGCATAATTGGGGTGATTAAAATTGCGTTAGGAGGCAGGTCAATCTTTGGCGCGTCCCAATAACCATTAACTAAATAAAAATGATTTTTCTAAATCAGATTCTTTTTTAATCAAATAATAAAATAAGGAGAGTGAAAAGAATTACTTTATACTATTTTTTTACTATTACCATTTTTTAAATCATTTTTAAAAATAACTTAGTTTTAAATAAAATTTGTTAGGAAACCTTGTTATGTAACGCATGTTCATTTAAATTCGTAATCTAGCAACCTTTGGAATTTTAATGAAAGAAGACAGAGCGACAGATATAATACGTCGCAGATAGAGACAGGCAATAATCCAAAGGTTGCTAGATTACGAATTTAAATGAACACCCGTTACTTTGACAGTTAGCAGCACTGAAAATTCAAATTATGCATCTGTTTTTCGAATTTATAGCGTAAATAAGATTGACATTTTAAGAACTGCTGCTGTTTAATAGTGATATTAATAAATAAAATGTTACTGTTTCCGGTATTCAAATAAATTTCTTTTGGATACGCAAATGCGTTTCCAAATGGCTTTATTTAAAAACGCAAATAGAAAATAGTATATTTTCTATTTACAATTATTTATTATTTATTATTATTTTATACAAGTGGTTGAAATACAATTTCAACGTTGAGAGTGGTTTTTTCAACCAGCGACAGCGAGTTGAAAAAAGTAACTCGAGACGTTGAAATTTTATCAGCCACGCGTTGCATATACTATTTTTTCTACTCATGACATTGAAATCATTCATTTTGCAATTGATAACAATGGTTGAAATCGCATTTCAACCTCTAGAGGTTGAAATTATCGGACTATCGCGATTTTGAATTTCAAACTGTTCGACATTCAATTGCTGACAAGAGAAATGTCACTTTAATGTCATGTTTTGTCACTTTATGTATAATTTTTTCTAAAGTGCATTAATTTACTAAAAATTCGAAGAAAAAATTAGTATATTAAAGTATTAGTGTCATAAGACACGTTTTTAACGCACGAGTCCAAGTTTAGTTTTAAATAAAGTTTGCTAGGAAACTTTATTAAGTACTTTGACAGTTGGTAACACTGCAGAATGCACAATTCTGCATTTGTTTTTCAAATTTATAGCGTAAATAAGTTTGACATTGACAAGAACAGCTGTTCAATAGTAAAATAAACTTTTAAAAAAGTTACTATTTATTTCTGTTATTCAAAGAGATCTCTTACCTTTGTTGAGATTATTTTCAGAAATTCATTATACCGTTCACAATCATAACGAATTGCATTTTCCAACTCTTGAGCTGTCGCGTGTACGAAATTTCCAGCTTCCATAAGTGCGTTAGTTCCAAATCCTTTTGCTATTTGATACTGATGCGCCTGCTGTTCTTGCAAATCTTTAATAACATGGACTACATGTTTATTATCATCTTTGATGTTCATCATAAAATAAATCAACTGATCAACGATGTCTTGACACTTTTTTGTAACTTTCTCACAAATTAGTTTTAAAGAGCTATTAGTCTGTTCGTTTTTACAACGTAGATTCTGTATTTTGTTTTGGAAGTTTTTAGCCGCCGATTCAGTAACCTCAATAAGATACCGGGCTTGTTTCTCAAACGTTTCCGCTTTCATTTCATAGCGACACACAAACTGTTGCTCTTGTTCGTGCATTACTCTTTCGCCTTGTTGAAGTATTTTGTAATATTTTGTAAATTCCTTATTCATTTCTTGAAATGAAAGTTGTATTTTACGCCATTCGGCTTCTTTGACAATCTTCTCTTCTTCCATTTGCCTCAACTCTTCTTCTAATTCTGCAATAATAACTAATTTCTCAGACAGTTCTTCTTTACGAAATTTATGTTCAGCTACTATTCGGTCGTAGTTTCCTTTGTCAATGTATATTCCGGTACCCGTACGAGCTGCATAAAGATCTTTACGTAACCGATCCATTTCTTTTTCATATTCCGCCTTCCATGCCTTCTGAGATACTCGCTGGTTAACTTCCGGCTTATTAGTGATGTATTTTGCTCTATGTGCGTAATCCAATGTGCTAAGGGTTTCCTCGGCGTAACATGCCGCTAGGGAAACTGTAGCTATGACGGATGTTTTAGTATGTCCTCCTAAACTGTCTTGTAATATTCTTGTTAGCTTAGATTCCCTACAATAATCAGTCATTTGATTTAATTAACAATTTCTTTTGCCTTTTGCTATAATAGTTCGTCTAATGTTTGTTTGTTTTGCAACTCGTTTAATAGTTTCTATAGTAAGTCATTTGTATTTGTAAATTTTTGTAATTAGGTACATACACAAATTATTGAATTAGAATAGTTTGAATAGTCCTCGTAGTTCTGGGCATCAGTACCAATGGCTAAACCTATTATTATAAGGTACCACCCCTGCAGGAACATCTACCGCGCCCAACATAATATTGATGCAGGACTTACGATTTTACTTATGTATTCGGAAAACATATTTTGACTTTAAGCTCTAAAATACAATATGTGTCAAAATATTTTTTCAGGTACTGTTGCAGATAAGAATAATAGAAAGACTTTTAGAACGAACTATTTTAACAAACGGTTCGTAAGGAAGCTGTAAACCAAACCTGTAAGGAATATGTACACATTTTTCTGCTAACGCTTTAATCACACGTCCCAGCGTTAACAAAGACTGATTGATACTACCGGTCTCACGAGCTCGACGATCGCCTGCTTTAAATCTACCAATATTCTCGCTACCAGCTAAATCAACTAAATTCAATTTTCCCGTTTTCACTAATTCTTCACCGTTTACAGTAGTTTCACAAGTGTGAACTATAATAGTAAAAACGACATGCGAACGACTTGATCGATCATTTAAAGACGTCGCTGCTGAACGGCGTTTCTCTTGACCTTTTTGTAAGATTGAGTAAACTTGATTCCTGTTGCATATGATTTCGGTTGAGATACCGTTGAGAATTACTGATCCTTTCTGATGTTGGTCTTCGTATATTCTAAGAAAAAAGCATATGCATGATTTGAATAATTATAAATAAATTACTCACCTGATGGTTTTTGTTTCAACACTATCGGATAATAAATCAAACAGTTCTTCATTGTATAATTCCAAATATGAGACACGTACTGTATATTGCTGCTCAAATATAGCAAGTTCGTCAAATAAGTGCGTCATGGCACGAGGAATAAGTCCGGCGTGTTCATCCTACGGATAACCGAAAATGACCTATTAAAGTTATAAAGTTTAGACAGTAATATTTACAAAGCAAAACCACATATAGGTTTATACTTTTGTAGCAAAAAAATATCCCTTTCGACTAATCCACTCGATCAGTAAAATAAAGTAGTTGGAAAAACTGTTAGAGAGATTCTACAAAAGATAGCAGACCTCTAGAGGATCTGTAGAAATTTCTTTAGCTTAAAATGACTGTTAAGAAAAATTAATGTAACTTACACCTTCCCATGGTATACCATAAGTTGCTACTCCACCTGCCATGGTATAAGTTTTTCCAGTTCCAGTTTGTCCATAAGCGAAAACAGTACAGTTATAACCAGCGAGCACTTCTGGTATTAAAGGTTTTACTACATGTTTATAAATATCAACTTGTTTAGTACTGGGACCAAATACTCTGTCGAAACTATAATGTTTGATGCTACCGTGCTGTTTTATAACCAAGTCTTTCACATTTTGTATTTCGATACAAGATAATGAGCGAGCTTCGCGTTCTTGTCTACTTAACGGTCTAAAAAGCATAAATGTACAGCAGAGTATAAAATGATAACATGAGCATTGTAACTTGTATAATAAGAGCAGTGTTAGAAAAATCTCCCATTTCTTAAAGATGTATTAACTTTAAGCATAATTTCGAAACTGAAATTCTACAGTTAGATTCATGAAATCCATCAAATTTGACAAGTCAGATCAAATAAAAAAAATACATTTACTATTAAATGTATTAGGTGATGGGTTTCATAAAATGCATAACCTAGTAAATGTTTATATTTAAAAATCCAAATTTTGCTCTTAACTCCTGCTTTTCTATTCTAACAAATAGTAATCTAAGGTTATGAAAAAAATATTACCTTACTCTGATAAAAACATGAATTGGCTGAGTGTTATCCTTGCCTTTTTGTTTAGAGTAGTTTGACATTATGGTTAATAAATATACGATATTTCCGAAAACAAATTAATACCCTAGTATGTATTTTTTGATTTTAGGTAAAAGCGATTATGATTTGTAATGTCTTCGACAAATTAGAAAGATCACAATAAATTTAAACTTACAACCAACTGCCTAATTAGAAATTACACTAGAAATATTACTAATTGCAATTTTGCAATCGATGTCATTGGATGAAGCAAAGTCATACTTCTAAAAACAGATCGACCACCAAAGTATACAATAATAGAGCCCCTATATAATACTTCTATAAGTGTCGACCCAACGTGCATATCAAACCGCCATTTTGGATCCAAAAACATACATTGCAAAAAGTGCAAGGAATTTTGCATGCTCGTAGTATGTAAAAATTTACAACTATAAAATCAACAAAAGTACTGTTCTTTTAAAGTAAAACTAATTTACATAAAAAGTCTAGTATTTCTAAAGGTGAATTAATATTTTTAATGAATATTACATGTAACGTTTTATTTTTGCAATTTTTACGTAAAATTCTTGCTGAAGTGAATTTCCTATTGTGATTTAGGCTTTTATTGCATTGCATTTTTGATTGGTGCATTTTTAAGGCGACCCTGCGTATTTGAAATTTTGGTTGACCGCCGCGATTTGGAGTGGTTCGACGGGTTCGCTAGTCTTGTTGAGGCGGACATGTTGTGAATTTTTGAAGGTGGAGTGTTAATTTCGTATTTTTGGAAATACCCTAGTTGGGGATTGGATTCCACCTTCTTTTAGAAGCAGTGCGAGTTTAGTGTTGTGTTTTCTGACTGCCTGCTGTTGCGGATCGTTTCCGGATTCACATATCGTAAGTGGAATTTCATTCGACCTTTTAATGCATCACTAATTATTTTTCTCTCCTCTTAAAAGGTTTCATCTGCTGGATTCTTAGTCTTTGATCGTGCGTATTAAATCTACCTTTGCCGCTGATTGAAGCAGCGTGAGTATTTCTTTTGATTATCTACACGTTTTTTAATAGTTGTATTGGTTAGTCTGTGAGTTGTTCTCGCTTTTATCCTCTAATTTTGGGATATATATTCTTTTAGGGCGACTTTTACAGGGCAACTTTCACGAAACAACTTTCACAGGACAACTTTCACGGGACGACTTTTACGGGGTGTTTCTTGTGGGATAATTCTTACAGGACGACTTCTACCGACCCCAAACCAGCCTTAGGAAGAATCTCCCGGTGAAAACTACAGTCAAGTAACATTAACCAATTTAATTATCGAGAACCTAACATCGACTTTGGAGCACAATCATAGCTGCTGTGATTGTTTTAGTATCTATTCATTAACTATAATTAGGCCTTTTGTGGTCGAGTGGTAGAGATCCTACCTCTCGTTCAGAGTGACAGGGGTTCAAACCTCGGTTGCGACTGAATTTTAAAAATTTAGTACTATCGTGTTTGAGCTTCTTAGGTTAAGGTATGAAAGTTGTATGCATGATAAAGTATGGGGGAGCGTAATGTATTTGCTACAATAGCTCCATTACCTCCGTTGCACTCCCATAAGAGTTTGTGTGGAACCCCGACACTGTGAAATGTGGTAAAAGGGGAATGGATTATGTATGTATGTATGTATGTAATTATTCTATTAACTATAATATCAAATATTCGTTTTATTAATAATTAATATTTATTAAGAATTTGCCATTTTGATCATATAAATTATTATCATTTTATTTTACTTGCATTCAAACCTGATTAGATTATTTTGTAAAATAGAATTTCCTTAGGGACGTAGTTTTGAGCGGTATTTCACCGCTGATTCAAATATTGATCTGCTTTAACATTGGGATTTAATTATTAACTCTGATATATACACTTCATTCATTTGATGATAAGGGTAGTTGAGCCCAACTGTTCTATTACTTTTGTGATTAATTATAAAGAGGACTACTTGATTACCATTTACAACTTTCAGTTTGGGTACAATTTGATTAATTTGGTTTATCTACTTCTTTATACTATTATTGATACGGGATTTTTATATCAAAATATTGCAAAACTCGTGAGTGATATCACCCAAGAGGGTGGTTTAGTCAATCTAACCCCCTACATATATAAAGCGTAGCGCTGATTTTGGGTAAATAAATTTCATGTGTATTTCAGGATTCTACTAATTAGAACCTGCCTTGGTAATTGTGGGGTAACAGATACTTCTATTTGTTTGTTATTTTATTTTTATTATTTCGCTGGGGGTACAATTAAAATTTGAAATATATCTATACTTTTTTGTTTTCTATTTTTCTATATTATGATTCTATTTACTTATCTGAAAGGTATCTCCAAAAACTAACAGCAAATGAAGATACTGATTATTCGCTGTGGAAATCCACAAACAAAATCAAACAACCCTTCACCCACATTCCACCCATCAGGCAAAGTGATGGTACATGGGCTAGAAGTAACAAACAGAAGGCTGAAACTTTCGCAGAACACCTTGCTGAAACTTTTCAACCAAACGAAATTCAATCAAATGTAGAAACTGATGAAGACGTAATCTTGGAAGAAGAAGAAGAAGAAGACATCCAACAAGTCACCCCAAAGGAAATAGCAACAGAAATTAAAACTAATCTTAACCCCAAAAAAGCGCCTGAATTCGACCTTATCACAGGTGAAATATTGAAACAACTTCCCAGAAAAGCCATTGTTATGCTGACGTACTTGTTCAATGCAGCATTTCGATTAAAACATGTGCCTAGTGTCTGGAAGGTAGCAGAAGTTATCATGCTACCAAAAACCAGGTAAACCACCTAACGAGGCGAAGTCATACAGACCTATATCACTACTACCGATTATATCAAAGCTCTTCGAAAAACTCTTATTAAAAAGACTTAGACCTATTATAGAAAGGAAAAATCTAATACCAAACCATCAGTTGGGATTTAGACAACAACATTCTACAATTGAAATAACAAATATCATTAAAATGGCATTAGGAGAAAAATTAATCTGCTCAACGATTTTCCTAGATGTGGCTCAAGCCTTTGATAAAGTTTGGCACGAAGGATTGATCTACAAACTAAAAAGAATGTTACCAAAACATTACGTTAAATTACTCAAGAGTTATATGTCAGACAGATTATTCCGCATTAAGCAAGAAAATGAATATTCAGAGTTAAAGGATGCTAGAGCTGGCGTGCCCCAAGGAAGCGTATTTGGGCCCATCCTCTACTTGTTGTATACAAGCGATCTTCCACAACCGCAGAATCTAACTGTTGCCACATTTGCCGACGACACAGTGCTGATGATTACTGGAACAACCATACAAGAAGCAACTGATAAGCTTCAAGAAGCCAGTGACGAAATACACCAGTGGACTAGGAAGTGGAAAACAAAGATTAATGAATTAAAATCGGTTCATGTAAATTTTACTAATAAAAGGCTTATAAATACACCTTCAGTTAATTTAAATGCCATCATAGTTCCATATGAAAACACAGCCAAATACTTATGACCTTAGATACGAAATTGCGGTGGAAAGAGCATATAAAAAAGAAGATAATAGAACTTGGACTCAAGTATCGACAATTGTACTGGCTACTGGGACGCAACTCGGAATTGTCAATAAATAACAAAATACTTATATAGTACAATCAAGTTTTAAAACCAATATGGGGCTATGGCATACAATTATGGGAATGTGCTAAAGAAAGCAATGTCAAAAGAATCCAAACGTTCCAAAATAAAGTATTACGGAATATGGTAAATGCTCCATGGTACATCAGAAACAAAGATCTACATCGTGATTTCAGACGTGACAAGCGAAATCAAGAGATTCGCCACTAAACACGAAGCCAGACTAAATCAACATGTCAACGTCGAGGCATTACAACTACTCTACAACCAAAACATCATAAGAAGACTGAAGAGGACTAAGCCATTTGAACTAGTCTAAATACTGTGTAACGTGTTAATGGCAGAGCACAGTGCGCGATAGTGTAACAAGTGCAAGTGCTTCAAGAAGCAAAGTCAGACTAAAATATAGGACATCAGTGGATGAACTGTAGCTTAAGTTTTATTTAGTTTTAAGAGTTTAAATATAAATTGATGGTTGGTCTATTAGACCAGTTTCAATAACAAGCGCATATGCGCAAAAAAGAAAAAAATTTACTTATGCTTAGAAATAAATTGTTTATTATCCATTAATTTCGCGAGTTTCTGTCTGATTAATGTTAATCTATTGGTGTACATGTTGTTCGGAGCCTAATACAATATTCATCGCTGAAGCTTCCGCTAATACTTTATTCGCTGAAGGTGAGTCAGACGTAGTACTGCGTAACCCAATACTGCGTAAAAGCTTGGAACTCGTCGGCCGTAACTTGAGGTTACTGGCGCCCAACATAACATCTACATCGTACAATCTCCGCAATCTTTGTTTTTTTCTTTACCGCACGACCACTCCCGATTACGGCTGGCCGAGTGTTCTAATTTTCCACCCCTTGCAGCGGAGAAAAGGCGTGGCAAAGTTTCCTTTCTAAGAACCTCCCAACAAAATTAGTTTTAACCAATTCCTTAAAGCTTTTTGAAAGATTCTGCTAGTCCACTGAATTTCTATTAACAGACCCTTTTTACTGGAAGGACCATCAGAAATACATAGAAGGAAAGAAAATTGTAGAGTCACTAAAAATAGTAAATGATACTGCAGAACTCGAAGTAAAGCTTATGGAAGAGGTCAACAATAAAATAACAAAAAATGAAGAACAGAAGCAGTTTCTACTACGAGTACGTCAAGTATATATATATTTTTTGTAAATACTTAGATAATAAAATGTAGTATACCTAATTGAACTCTTTTTTTCAGACAGTACAAGATTATCGCCGAAAGTATCCTGGACAGAGCCGAAAAAGTCTCAATAAACCATACCTAACATTTATAAAATACTGCACTTTTTACAGTTATACTCGACTCACGTTGACCGATAACTTTAAGGCTTCTAACTTATAATTATGTAATATAATTAATGATGTATTTGATGAAGGTATCTTAATGAAATAAAACTTATTCTCATATTTGATGAAATATTCGTTATTTACAATTAATTTATTTACTTTTACGACTACAGAAAATTATTTGAAAAAACCCAGAATGTATCATTTTTTCAAACTTAGGCACGTGTTAATATTATCCGATTGATTTCAATTTTTGCCCATTTTAGTTTCTTATATAAAGGAACAAAACTGGGGGGTACTCAAAAAGAAAAACCGATTTTTGTTTTTACCCTTTATACAGTGTCTGCGATAAAGTTGGATCCATATGGGAATTTTTTTAATATTCTGCTTGAAAAAAATGTTTGTGGGGCAATCACTTCTGCTTCCAAAAATACTTGAAATACGACATGTTAAAGTTGACAGGAGACATTAGGTATCTATCAAATTCGCCATTGTTTTCTAAAATTCGGGTGTTCAAAAGACCACACGACGTTCACCCATAAAACTGGCTGTCTTCTACCCTATCCTTAAAACATGGAAGCATGACTGGGCAATGGATGAAGCAGTCAGGTCAAGTGTGTGGTAGAGCAATTCGTGAGAATTCTCGACGGTCATTTATACCGATCAGGGGGAGCCCAGGTATATGATACCGCTGTGGGCGGATTCGAGTCTCGCCTTGGATAAGGTCATTTATGGTCACCGAACGGAACCCGCTGTTTGACCAAATTTTTTCAGAAAATTTGATTTTACGTTGGACTTGAAGGAGGGTGTTTTGAAGGTCGGTAACGAAGTTCCATTGCACTCACGAGAAGACCCTGTCGTCAGGCTCTTGTTGACAGAAGACATGATATTGCCGGGTCGGAGCGAGATAGTTGTCGAGGCAGGTTTGGATGGAGATCTTCGAATGGGGTGTGGGTAAGTGATGGAGCCTGTCTGTGATAAGAAAATCCATAGTGGCATACTGGTGGAAAAAGCGCTGATCGAAGTTGGAAAAGCAGTACCAGTGAGGATTATGAACGTTAATGTGGAGCCGGCGACATTGAAGAAGAGCACCCTTGTGGGACAGTGTGTGCCAGTATTCCGAGTAGCTAGGCGTATGGCTGATGTTACAAATCCAGTGTCCAAAGGCCACGGGGAGAAATTAGTAGGTATGGTTACTAGTTCGTGCGAAGACCTTAATAGAACGGAAGTGCAATAGGTACAGGGTTTGGTTCGCCGATACCAAGATATCTTCGCTCTTGGCGATAGCCAAAAGGGACAAACCGATATAGTACAACATAAAATCAATACAGGAAACTCTGGACCAGTCCGACAGCAACCGAGACGTTTACCTTTAGCAGGGCGAGCAGAAGCCTAGAAAATTATTATCGGTATGGAAGAACAAGGGGTTATCGAGCCATCTAGCAGCCCATGGGCATCCCCGGTGGTCCTGGGCAGCTAGAAAGCCGGGTCAACGAGATTCTGTCTGGACTATCGGAAGCTCAATAATGTGACCAAGACAGCTATCCCTTACCACGCATCGACGACACGTTAGATACACTGTCTGGTTCACGATGGTTTTCGACTTTAGTCTTTTAGAGTGGTTATTGGCAAGTTGAAGTAGAACCTGAAGACCGAGAGAAAACCGCGTTCACTATTGGTTCCGGACTATGGCAGTTCACGGTAATGCCTTTCGGTCTGTATAAAGCTCCGGCCACCTTCGAGCGTCTGATGGAGACCATCTTGAGGGGGTTAACGTGGAAGACTTGCCTTGTATATCTAGATGATGTGATTGTAGTCGGAAAATAATTCAACGAACATCTGAAAAATCTAGAGGAAGTGTTTCGAAGTCTAGTGGAGCGAATCTGAAACTAAGTCCAAAAAAGTTCCACATATTCCGAAAGGAAGTGAAATATCTTGGGCACGTTGTATTACAAAATGAAGTGGCAGCCGACCCCGACAAAATTTGTGTGGTGCAAAAGTGGCCGACACCGAGAGATAAACACCAAATTCGTAGTTTTCTGGGGTTATGTAGTACCTACTACAGGCGTTTCGTTCCTGGGTTTGCCAATATATAGCAAAGCCGCTGACACGATTAACGGAAGATGGGCGCGAGTATGTTTGGAACAGGGAGTGCGAAACATCTTTCCAACAGTTGAAGCGTGCCCTGATAACACCACCAATATTGAGCTATCCACGGACGGATGGTAAATTCATATTCGACATAGATGCAAATAATCTAGTCATTGGGGGTGTACTTCTATACCTACCTACCTAGATAGAAGATGGACAAGAAAAGGTCATCGGCTATTTTAGCAAGGTTTTGTCGAAAGCCGAAAGGAATTATTGTGTGACCAGGAAAGAATTATTGGCTGTCGTGAAGTCCGTTGAGATCTTCTACAAAAACTTGTATGGACGGAAGTTGTAGTTGAGGACGGACCATACCGCGCTGAACTGGCTCCTGCAATTCCGTAATCCTGAAAGTCAGGTCGCAAGGTGGATTAAAGGATTACAAGTGTATGACTTTGACACGGAACATCGAGCGGGCACTAGCCATCAAACTGCCGATGCTCTATCAAGAATACCATGTCCGACGGACTGCCGTCATTGCTCTCGTCTGGAAGAGAAGGTTTGCCAAGTATTAAGAACTACCATCGCCAACGAAAATTAGTGGCCGGAAGAATTACAACGACAGCAGGAGGCAGATCCCGAATTAAAAATGGTGCTGGAATGGAAGCGTGTGGGAGAAAGGCCTGTCTGGGAAGCTGTCAGCCCTTCCAACAGAACCCTAAAAGCATATTGGGCCCAGTGGGAGTCCTTGAAGGTGGAAAACGATCTCCTGAAGCGAGTGCTGGAGAGTGAAGATGGCACTACCATTAGATCTCAGTTCGTGGTTCCAAGAAGTCGAGTGGCAACAGTATTACGACATCTCCATGACGGTGCCTTAGGAGGACACTTCGGTGTGAAGAAGACTTTGGAAAACGACTGCGAGCTATGTGCCACTGATAACGGACCCTTGGAGAAACGAAGAGCACCTATGAGGCAGTACAATGTGGGTAGTCCTCTGGAAAGAATAGCTATAGACATTGCCGGACCATTTCCCGAGACCGACAATGGGAATAAGTACATCTTAGCGGCAATGGACTTTTACCAAATGGCCGAAAGCATATGCCCTACCAAACCAGGAAGCCGCAACTATTGCTGATGTAGTGGCCAAGGAGCTCTTCAGTCGTTTCGGAGTGCCTCTCGAGCTGCATTCGGACCGAGGCTGTAATCTTGAGTCTATACTCTTTGGAGAGGTCTGTCGATTGTTGGGAATTCGCAAGACTCTGACCACACAGTTACATCCGCAGTCCGATGGTATGGTAGAACGCATGAATCGGACAATGGCCAAATATTTGGCCAGGGTCGTGTCCGATCATCAAAAAGACTGGGATCAATACCTGCATCTGTTCCTGATGGCTTATCGTGCATCGGTTCACGAACCAACCGGATAGTCACCAGCGTCTGTGATGTTCAGACGCGAGCTACGGTTACCGTGTGATTTGGAATTTGGATGTCCACCTGCAGAGCAGGAGGTAGCCGGGAATGATTACGTCGTCAACTTAAAGAAGAAATTGGAGCATATTCACGACCGAACCCGAAACAATAGCCGAATCGCGAGTGACCGGATGAAGACTTTGTACGATGTGAGAGTTCAAGAAGGTGGGTTTGAACCTGGAGAGCTTGTCTGGTTATACAATCCGCAAAGACGTCGTGGTTATTCTCCAAAGTTACAGCGAAATTGGGAGGGCCCATACCAAATGAAGAAACGAATAAATGATCTGATCTATCGCATCCAGAAATTGCCAAGAGGGAAACCAACAGTGGTACACTCCAATTGTCTGGCGCCCTATAAGGGAAATAATAACGTAGTCCCGGATCGGGAAGATGAGGCTACAGTGGCTGTCAATACAGCAAGACCTGAAGATAATCAACCAACCTTTGGAGAATTTATGGCTATGTTTTCCGTGACCAGAAAAGCACGATTCCGAATCACGACCGAGATGCAACAAGACCTCTCCCGAGTCTCTGTTGATTATTCCACTGCCCACATGTCTCCGAGGATCTTCGCATGGCAAGAGGGGTTGCAGTCGTATTTAGAAATAAATTTGGACGGCTGGATGAACTTCAAGAACAGAATCCCTCTGTGCATTCTGTCCCCCAAAATGCATAATTGGAACAGAACCACCCAATGACACCTCAAAACAACATTAAATTCTTACATTTTTGCAACAACAAACACAAATTAGTCATTTTAGAAGCTTTTGAAATATACAAACATAAACGCACAGTACCTTTAATGAATGAACAAACTGAGCTTAGTAATTTTCCTTCATTAGAAGTGTTAGATATTTAGTTTTGGTATGTATTGTATCTAGTTACCTATTTTCTGTATGTATTTATCCTTAGCAACGTGTTTGTTTATCAATCTTATCTACCTTTCATAATGACATTTAATGTCGAAACAATATTGTCAGGTTAAGATACTAATAAAACTTGTGAAACTTTGAATTAATCTTTTAATTTGATTATATTTCATGATTATGGATTTCCACAAAGTAAGCCTGGACACAGTAAACCTACTTTAAGTTTGTAAATATCTAGTTTAAGTTCGGTAACAGTTTATAATAATTATAGTGTTTGTAATTAGTGTATGTAAATAATATTTCTCTTGTTAATAGATGATTAAACAGCATTTTTAGTATTAGCTAAAAAGAACGTTACAATACATTCTTTGGAAATGTAGTTGTCAATTTTTTTGAAAGAATAAAAATATCTCAGAATCAGTTAATTTTACAGGCACAGTTTTTAGCCAAATTAGCTTTATTGCTTTATTATAAAGCTATAATAAAGCAATAATAAAAATTAGGGTGCTCCATTTAAAACAAAGAAGTTGACATTCATTTCTTGTGTAACCAGAAGTAACAGAAATCTGCAATAGTTTTAAAACAAAAGCACTTATCGCAAAACTATTGCCTGCAAATTTTGAAATTGCAACACCTATTCGTTTCCCATAATCTTCTAACCAAAACTCATCGTGACACTCTGTGTATATAATTGAAATTGTCATTAAAAAAAGGTTCCCAAGTGTATAAAAACAAATAAGATTTTATAGTGCAATGTGCTTAATAATTTATTTTTTTTATTAAATCACAGACTATTCAAATTCCAATATTTTTCTATCGATATAAAAACGTATACAAAATAATTATTCCAATAGCCTATTATAATTTATTAATTTCATAACTTGTTCATATTTTTGTGGATTAATCACCAAATCCTGGTCTCTAAGAAGAAGTAAATCAAGAGAAAAGTTAAGAGCTGATATAAACACTGAATTTTTCCAAAAACTGAATTTCAATCGAGTATACAGTTGGACTCTTATTCTAATATGTAGCTTCTTCAATTCTAATTTGGTACACATGCAAACATCCATTGCTCCAATTAAAATAATTTTAAATTTTAACAATTAATCTCTTTCGTATGGTAAACCTTTTTTTTTATGTTACCGAAGAAAATGTTTTAGAACATATATCAAATTTATTAGATAAGCTTTATAAAATATAATTCCACCTTAAACAAGCTCTATTGATTTACTTGTATTAATATTGAAATACCTAGTTTTATAAACATGTTAGAAATAAGAATAATTAATTTAACTAATTTTTAATTAACTCTATATAAATATAGAGAATAAATAACAAATGTTAATATTTTTCTCGTATTTTATATACGTATAAATTATAACATTAGAATAAATAATAAATCTAAATAAAACAACGCTATTTTCATAAAAATATTTTCTGTATATTTTTTTGTTATTATCGCTAGGAGAAGTAACACATTACTGAAATTCTGAATGATACAGATTTTCTAATACTTGGTCTATCTGAATTTCCCCCACGATAGCCAACAAAAGATCATTTAACAGGTGCTCAGCGATTCTAGAAAACGAAAATAAATCTAGTACATTTATACATATTATATTACTTTTTACTTACAAATCTATAAGATCCCATGGTTGAACCTTTGCTCTCGATGATTTCTTATAGATGCGATTCTCTTTGAGGAACTTACCATACAGAAATTTATATTCAACCACATTATAAGCTTCACTATTTGGTATCAAAACTAACTGCTTTAATGTTTTCTTTGATATCCGGTTTATTTTAACATTGTCCTTCTTTGAGGACTTAACATCACTTTTATTTTTAGTGAAAGTTAATTTATGTTTATTCAAATTTTTTCTAATAAAGTTTCTTTGGGTTTGCCAGGACGGGTTAATCTTTTTCCGTAAACTGCTAAGTTGTATTACATCTGATACTGTCACTGTTTGTTTTTTTGTGGAAGTTGCCAGTGGTGCAGATTCGTTAGTTTTCTTAGTTTTTATAGAATTGAATTTATTCGTAGTTTCTGGTAGAGCTGATTCTATTGTTTCATTAATTGAATCATCATCTCGAATACATATTAATTGAGCATTCTTGGCACCTGTGATTGCCGTTATTGTATGTCTAAAACAATAAAAAACCAGTAAAATGTGACAATGGACCTTTACAGTAATGTTAAAATTTCAGATTTCAAGTTATATAATTATGCAATTTTCAGTATAATGGGAAAACTGAAATACTAATGAGTATTCAAAAAGTAGTTGGTTATCTTAGAAAATCAATATAAGAAATATTGATTTTAATGTAACCTAATCCAGCCATTATATTTGAATGTTTGCTTATTAAATGACTAAAACTAAATCATAAATACTTAAAGAAACCTAACATTCCTTCAACATTATGCTGAAGATTGCATTAACATTATTACTGACATAGTGATGACTTGATGAGAGATGTAAGATGTGTATTAAATATTATTTTATTAAGTGTATTTTAACTGAGCTAATGATTTATTTTACCATTAATCATTTGTAATTACTTATCAGTATTTGAATACCGTAGGAGTCTCCTTTTATACTGTTAAAAATTCATTTTGAAAATAAATCTTCAAAGAAAGTTGAAAATACAAATCTCTTATTTTTTTAGTTACATATACAGTGTGAACACTGACTGTGGAATATTCTAAATAAAACAATATCTTAACAATTAGAACAAACACAAATTAGACATTTTAGAAGCTTTTGAAATATATAAACATAAACGCACAGTACCTTTAATGAATGAACAAACTGAGCTTAGTATTCTCCTTTATTAAAAGTGTTAGATATTTAGTTTTTGTATGTATTGTATCTAGTTACCTATTTTCTGTATGTATTTATCCTTAGCAACGTGTTTGTTTATCAATCTTATCTACCTTTGATAATGACATTTAATGTCGAAACAATATTGTCAGGTTAAGAATCTAATAAAACTTGTGAAACTTTAACTAATCTTTATATTTATATTATACAGGGTACGTCAGCGAAGCGGTAAAATTGCACATCGTGCTTTTTGTGTTAAATCATTTTATAAAAATGGTGATTCCGCGACAACTGTACGAAGGTTATTTCGCAATCAGTTCAATATTCCACGTCATGGGCAGGTACCGTCTGTTCATGCAATTAACTTATGGGTTAAAAAGTTTGAAGAAACTGGGTCCACAATAAAATTAAAACATAAAGAAGTAGCAAAAAGTGTTAGAACGCCAGACAACATTGATAGGGTTCGAACTGCCATAACACGCAGTCCAAAACGTTCTGAGATTAAACATGCATTAGCATTGGATATCAGCGAACCATCGATACGTCGAATCTTGAATAAGGATTTAAGTTTTCACCCCTATAAAATTCAAATTGTTCAGGAATTAAAAGGTGCTGATTTTGTGGCTCGCATGAATTTTTGTCAAGAAATGTTGCAGCGTTTGGATGGCGATGACAACTTAATCCACCATATGTCAGATGAAGCCCATTTTCACCTGGACGGCTACGTAAATAAGCAGAATAGTCGACCTTGGAGCGCTGAAGACCCACTTCAGTTACATGAGAAACCATTGCACAGTCAAAAGGTCACAGTGTGGCGTGCACTTTTGTCAGCTGGCATCGTTGGACCGTTCTTTTTTCAAGACGACCGAGGAAACGCTACCACCGTTACTGCAGCACGTTACACAAGCATGGTCACAACATTTTTGAGGCAAGAATTGGTTCGATTTCCACAAATTACGTGGTTACGTGGCAAGACGGTGCTACAAGGCATACTGCTCGTGTGTCTATTACTGCTGTAAGAGAACTCTTTCCGAATCAGGTCATATCCAAAAACGATGACATTGTTTGGCCAGCTAGATCTCCTGATTTGTCCGCATGCGACTTTTTCGCTGTCGAGCGACTGCATACGTTAGCGGAACTAAAATTAAAAATTCAAGAAGAAGTTGCACGCATTACACCGGCCATGTTAGGGCGAGTAATGGAAAGTTTTAGATTAAGACTACAAGAGTGCGTAGATCGTAATGGTGCCCACCTGCCAAGCGTTATTTTTAAAAAATAAAATGGGGTCTCTTAACAGAAAATTGTAAAAACTTTCTTGCTAAAATAAAAACTTTTTTTAAATAGAAGAGTTTTAAATTTTCCCGCTTCACTGGCGTACCCTGTATTTCAAAAAAACAATATCTGCTTATCTGGGGTCGAAATTCTCGAACAGGTAAATCTTAATTTTTGGCGGCTCACCTTTTTTACATTAAAAATTTTTTTACCCCCATCCCCCTTTTCTGCAATTCTGGTTCTCCAAGAAAATGGTTCGCTATTTAACAGATGAGCAAAAAATTTAAATTTTAATTTAATGGGGATGTGGGGATGATAAACAATGTACACAGAAAGAAGTCTGCAATTTATTTAATGTGACGTATCCTGATCAAGATATCCTATTATTCAGTCCACTGTAAAAAAAATTGAAAAAAGTTTTTCGAAAAGGGCCATGTTAGATACAATTCCTGACAACCACGTGGATGTTCCAGCTGAAGTTCAATTAAATATTTTATTAGAAATGCAAGAAAATCCTTACAGCACCACAAGAACACTAGAAAATTGCAATGCCTGCTTTTGCCAGTCACGTTATCTTCAATAAGGAAGCCACATTTTGTTTGAATAGAGCCATTAACAAACAGAACTGCCATTACTGGGCTTTCTAAAACCCCTCACTGAATGATGGAGACCCACACCCAATATCCTGAAAAATTAAATGTTTGAGCTGGTATTGTTGAAAATTGAATTCTAGGCCTTTATTTTATAGAAGGAACTGGTCTTGTCCCATCCTTAGTCATGCTATATTCCGATCATGAAGAAGTCAATATTCCTAATAATATTTTATGGTACCATCAAGATAGAACACCTACTCATTATAGTGTTGCTGTTTGGGAATAAATACAGTGTTTCCAAATCAATGGATTGGGAGGTGTCGGGCAATTTAGTTGGAAGCACGATTACCTGACCTTACACCCCTAATTTTCTTTCTATGGGGTTACCTGAAGAGTAAGGTGTATTTTAACTAACCAAATTCTATTAATACCTTAAAGGAAAGAATTAATGGGAAGAAGTTAATGGATCCCAATTTGAACACTTAATTTAATAATTTTAATGTTTTCTGTTTAATCTTTGTTCTGTTTACTGAGTTTCAATATTATTTAATTTTGATTAAATCGACAAAAACGTCTTAACAATTGTGAATCTTTTAACGTAAAAAAGATACGGCATTAAAAACTAAGATTTACCTGTCCAAGGATTTCGACCTCAGATAAACCAAAAACATTTTATTTAGAGTATTTCACAGCTGTCGTTTACACTCCATATTCTCATATCACAGTAATAAAAAAATTTATAAAGACCCATTATTTTAAAGTAATATGAGTATTTGATGTTTTAGTTCAATTCTTCTTAACCTATGAGTTCCGACTAGAAAATAGGTCATAAAGCCATACACCATCTGCCTTCTTTCAATTTTTTATCATTTGTAGATTTATCATTTACATTTTCATTTCGAATTTTGCAAGATTTACCCACTATCTAATTTAGATTATACTTTGAAAAGGTTGAGAAGTATTGTTTTAAATAAACACTGTAATAATATGAATAGAAGCTTCTTGTAAGCATGAGCAGTAACATTACAACAGATAGACATTTTTGGTAATATTTCCAAATTGTGAATTTATTGACAACTAACAGTTACATTTGTAACTAATTAAAAGTTTTAAAATTACTTTTGAAAGAATGAAAAGTATTTAAATTACCAATTACTGTATATTTCAATTCTTGTTGGTTTCATGTCTTATTATTCAGAATTTATTCCCAGACAATAACACATATTATTTTATTATAACATACTAATAAAGTCATTGATAATAAAAAGAAGATATTAACTTATTTATTCGCCAGTCTAAAAACACAAAATAATAAAGCATTTTCAATAAATTTTCATGATTGTTTCCAGTTACCTACAGTGTCTCAAAACGATAGTGTCAAAATCAATTATTTAATTATTGTATAATAGTATATTATGTATTAAGAGCTTAATTGAGTGTGTTAGAGCCCGCAGAGTCAGTTAGCACCTTCGGCTTTCGCCTCAGCCGATAAGACGATAAAGAGCTCTAAAACACTAATTAAGCTCGAAATGCATACGATAGTTTATGTCCAGACTAAGTTTAAATTAATATTTAATTTTAAAATAAAAATAATTTGAAAAGTGCAAAACTTCAAGTAGGTAGGTGCAGCAATAAAAGTGCAAGTAGGTAGGTGCAATGGTATGTAATTACTGTTATTACTATGAAGACAGCGTAAACAAGGGTAGATATTTTTCTAGCGGGCTCTAAAAATTTTTAGAGCCCTAGAGCTCTAATTTAGCAACTTACGCTCTAAAAACCGGCCGCTAAGTAGGTCATAATCGCCCGACCAGACATAAAATTTTATTAAACATTTCACACGCACATTACATCTTGAATAATAGTATGCAGCAGAGATGTTATGTCTATTACAATTGTAACAGATCTATTACATTAGCAAAGCATCTATTACTCTACTACAATTATATCTAAATCTATTACATTTTTAATAATTCTTATTTTTGTTCTCTTTTTTACTTATTTATTCTTTATGAAAACGTTTCAAAGCAAAAAATATTAGGCAACTGAATCACAATCACATCACGATATCTTGATATCATTTACTAATAGGAACCGAGAAATTAAATACTGGCGTTTTTTAAAAAAATATTAAAATCAGATTTGAATCTTTTAACATTTAAAATTGATGTTGTTTTTTACATAGCTTTTGATTTTTTCCATTATTTTATTATATTGCGTTTTAAATAATACTTATTTTGGTATAAAAAGTTATTAATAACGATAACAACTAAATTTTATTTATATTTTTATTTTATTTTTACTTTGTTAAATAAAGATTTGTTCTAATATTTTCGCCTAATCTTAATATTACAGGAATCTATTACAATTTAAAGACATCTGTTACATTACTAACCTTAAAACTAGTACGAATAGCTGCCGCTCCATAACATCACTGGTATGCAGTATTGGCAGTATAAGGAAAGTTGTATGCAACATGCGTGCAATTGTATTTTTGTTCACACATGCAAATTTATGCTGGTACGCCAAAACACTAGTTTGAACACTTATTATATAACTAATTATTATAAGCTGAAGTAAATCTAACAAATCTGGAAATACTCACAGACAATGAAGTTGTATGGAGATGCAACCTGTATGTAGGTACTAATTACCAATTGTTATTTCCATGCAATTATCATGCCAACAATTTGTGCTTTTAACCAGAAGACTTGATGTGGATCTATAAAAAAATATTTTTGTCAAATGTATGATTAGATACGTATTTGATGATTGCACAGAAATAAAGATTGACAATAGTTATAAATCAACAAATATTAGATATTCGTGTTACATACAGGGTGTTTTTTAAATAATGGTTTTTGGCTTAATGGGTAACATATGAATAAAGGAAGAAGGTAAAAATGCATAAAATTCGACATTGTGTCAAAAATAAATTTTCACTAAAAATTGTTGGGCACCCGGAAAATTAAGCATACTGAAGACGGCCCAGGTGTCTGAAGGAGGTATTATTTCTATGCTGATCATTCATTTAATTTATTTCAAACAAAAAGATGTTTACTATTTAAACTGTTTATAGGTAGTAATAAATACATAAATGTTTCAGCATGTAGACTATACAATGACAGCACCTAAATAAATAGGGTTGTTTTTGGTCTTTCCTTAATTTTTAAAAGGCAGGTACATCTAAAAAAGGTATCACATTTTTAAATTAAATTTGTACAACTTATGGCAGGTTAATGTTACAGGCCCAACCTCGAAATCTTATAAAACTTTAAAATTAATTTTCTCAAAAACTATTTGTTTGAAGAACAAACTTAAGGAAAATTTGCTCTAGTATATTCCACCTATCTACCATTCAGCCAAAAGCCTTCAATGAATTTACACCCTGTATAAAGGTTGTAAGAGATAGAGAAGAAATATGAGATACTAAAAGTTCTTGTTATGCTGACTTATAATGATCTTAACACACGTCTGGAAAGTAGCTGCATAAAGGACGACAAATAGCATTTATGCATTATTTTTTTTAGCAATTAAAACATTTACTATAAGCCTCACTCGTTATTAGAGATGTGCATTTTAGGTGACCTCACCTATAAATACGAAAGCTGTTATACAAAACTTGTTACGCTGCTGACAATATCTTTAATTCACGTTGTTTATTTTAAATAGACCCCTTTTCACTTTGTGTTTCTGCGGCATGGTTAGTCCAAACCCACCATTTTCAAGTGCCCACTTTATGTTACATTGTACTATTGCAGATTAAATTACTTCGGTCCACTGACGTAGTGGTATTATGCATTACTGAAATGCTCTACTCATTACACAGGCCCACAATATAAAAAAAGTCTTGTAGTTGAAAGGTGAGGTCAGAATTGACTCATCACCCAAGGATTTTTTTAAATGTATTTTTATAAATCTTTTAAGGTGTTTTTTTGAAGTTATGTCGAAATCCTTGGGTGATTTTTCGATCGCGCAATATGACATTGCAGGATTTTCACAATGTTTGCGCAATATCTTTTGACGAAGCTCGTATTCTTTTGAATTTATTTGAAAGCTACACAACGAAAACACTTTGAAACTGTAATTTACAGTAAGGTATCAATTCAAAGAAGCTATTGCATCAATGCGCCACTTTAGTACCTGCAGTGTAGGAGCGCCTGATGTCATATTTAACTGGCCAGATTTTTTCGCGCACACCCTTTAACATGCATTGTTAGCGATTGGATGCTTCCTACATTCTACAGTGGATAAAAGGTTATTTCAGGATAATTCCAGTGTGCTTAACATTAAACAGTGGCAGGTGGATTTTACACACAAAACTTTTAAAAACAAAACATAAAATAAAGAGAATAAATCCTTGTTACAAATGTCTTCGTAATGATTAGTTTTACATATTTATGTAGAAAAAAAGATAAACCAACGTAAATTGTCTTTGCTCATTTGTTATTAAAACTCTATGCGTGACTAACATAACCTGTATGCAACCTATCATAACTGACCAACTATTCTTTTTTCTATTTCTCCAAATTTATCTG
Organism: Agrypnus murinus; assembly: GCA_929113105.1. Lineage (NCBI taxonomy): Eukaryota > Metazoa > Arthropoda > Insecta > Coleoptera > Elateridae > Agrypnus > Agrypnus murinus. The sequence goes on from OV816025.1 coordinate 198,659,027, forward strand.
TTTATCATACCTTATATGTTGGGAATATGTTTGCTAGTATATATCGGCAGCGTGCAGTGCATACGAAGCAGTAGAAGCAGTTGTAATACGACGTATGCGCTATTAAGCTCGCACGCAAAGTGTATGCACCGCACACAGCTGGTGTATATTCTTATCCAATTATTTTGAAACGTGAATGTAGTACTATAACAGTTCCATAAAATTACATTACAATATAAATCTGCGTGTGACTAACATAACATACAAATTCATATTTTAGTCAACCAAATTTTTATTAAAATTTATCTAGATTTTTCAAAACTTCTATTCATACAGATAAATAATTGTTAAAGGTATCATTTGATATCATTTTGGGTGTATATGCAATAACTTCAATTAAATACAGAATAATTAATTCTTGGTTTTTCAGTTTGCACTTTCAATAACACTTTTCCACATCTTACAATCCGCTTGTTTGCTTAGCTGTCATTGGAGCAAATAACAACGAATATGTACAATGCTGCCAATTTTAAAAACTGCAATGCTGTACTGTTGTAGCTATTTGATGATGTTTTACATCTGTTAGTTAAATTTGAATTTTTGATATCCAGGTAAACATTTGACTACAATTACCCTTCTACTCCCTAGTGAGTACACTTTAACTTTAATTACTTAAGAACATTATAAGGATTTAGTTGAGAAGATTAAAACGAAATGTTAATTACGAAACTCGCAGAAAAAGCAACTTCTAAAAAGGAAGTAAAAGTGTTGCCTCTGATGTATTGTAGTCCATAGTTTCAAAAATATGAATATTTTTATTTAATATTAGTATTTGCCCGCTCGGGTGTTTTGGTTCATTTACAAGCTCTGCTTTCAGGGCGGTAAAGTTCAACTTACCGCCCACGGCAAGTTAATAAAGTACCTTATCATTTAAATCGAAAAACACTCACTACCATTCTAAAATTTGTCTGGATTGAAACAAAAATTGTTTTTGTTTACTCAACTCCATAACAATCAGGCGTATTGGCGACTACTATCCATTTTTTTTCTAGAGTCCTGTGACTTTGATACCATATTGCTCGAAAACTATTGAAGCAAATTAAATATTTTAAAAACGAGCAAATAGTAAATTTATTTCTACATGTAACAGTAAAACATCATATTTCTAACTGATATACTTTTATTTTTATCCGACGATACATAATAAAAGGTACCCATTTTTAGGGAAAATTTCATTGAGAGTGATTTAAATTTTTTTTTCTCAGAAAGTATATCTCATATATCTATCAGATTTTTGTAGGGGTTAGAAAGAAACCTTGCGGTTGTTATTCTATTAATTCTCGGACAAAAAAGTGTTTCATTTAAGATATATATGAAAAAATAACGAACTATGCGTTCTTGTTTATTAATGCATATAGTGTCAAATTTTTTTCGCTAAATTAGCACTTTTCATATGTAGACATTATTTTCTTTAAAGAAATGTACCGAATTTTAACCATAAAAGTGCAATAACAAAAAACCGTTTTTTGTCGAAACCGCTTATCATCAAAAATCGTTTTTTTTTGTTTCCGCATTTTTATTATTAAAATTAGGAACATTTTTTTTAAAACAATAATGTCTACACATGAAAAGTGTTGATTTAGCGAAAAATTTTTGACGCTATCTCTATTAATAAACAAGAACGCATAGTTCGCTATTTTTTCACATAAATCTTAAATAAAACGCTTTTTTGTCTGAAAATTAATAGCATAAGAACCGCAAGGTTTCTTTCTAACTCCTACAAAAATCTCATAGATATATGACATATACTTTCTGAGAAAAAAATTAGTGAACTTACTTTCGATGAAATTGTCCCTAAAAATGGGTACCTTTTATTGCGTATCGTCCGATAAAAACAAAAGTATACCAGTTAGAAATATAATATTTTACTGTTGTATGTAGAAATGAATTTACTATTTGCTCGTTTTTAAAATATTTAATTTGGTTCAGTGGTTCCCGAGCAATATGCTTTCAAAGTCAGAGGACTCTAGAAAAAAAAATGGATAGTAATGAGGTGGTGCGCTTACGCTTTTTGTATATAGGTAACTGAAATTAAATTCTCCTAACCCAATGAATTAGTCGACTTGATAAAATTCACATTTTCAGTGTGATTTGTTTGAATATTTACTCTATATGTTTAAAATTAACTCATAGATCCGATTGGGCAAAATAGTTATTTATGTACCAGTTAGGATGTTGATAATGCCAGGAGGGCGACGATGTTCCAGCCCGAGGGCCTGAAGGTCCCGAAGGATGGATGTCGCTCAATGGGTATTATCATTTAGTAACGCTTGTGGTGCATACAAGGTTTTATGTCACGAGAATATATTGTACAAATAGAAAATGAGTTTTATTTTATAATTGTTGGCGTTGCCAAGAACATTGGGTGGTCTGAAAAGTTTCCGACCTAACAAAGATACAAGACATTTTTTCTTTAAATTTATTTTTATTTTTCTACATAGTCTCCTTGTAAGTCTACACACTTCTCCCAGCGATGCTCCCATCTCTTTAACCCGTCCAAATAGTACTCGGCGTTTTTCTCTGCAAAATAATTGTTCACGAAGGTGATTGCCTCCTCATTTGACGAAAATCTCTGTCCTCCGGGCGCAATTTTTAGATGAGGGAACAAAAAGAAGTCGCTTGGTGCTAAATCTGGTGAGTAACGAGGATGGTCAAGCAGTTCAAACCGTAATTCGTGGATTTTCGCCATGGCAACCGCGGAGGTGTGAGATTGAGAGCGCATTGTCTTGCTGAAACAGCATTTTCTTTTTCTGCAAATGTGGCCGTTTTTCCGCAATTTCTGCCTTCAGCTTGTCAAGTAATAATGCGTAGTATGCTCCTGTAATGGTTTTTCCTGTTTGAAGATAATCGATTAAGATAACTCCATGACTATCCCAAAAAACAGTCGCCATCACTTTCCCAGCCGACATAACAGTTTTTGCTTTTTTTAGAGCCGACTCCCCCTTCGCAGTCCACTGTATTTCTGTTTCGGGCGTATAATGGTGTATCCAAGTTTCATCTACAGTAATTAATCGGCGCCAAAACTCTGATTTATTGCGCCTAAACTGCGCCAACAGAGCGTTGGAAATGTTCATTCGAAAAGGTTTTTGGTCTAACGTGAGCAAACGCGGCACCCAACGCGCAGACAGCTTTCTCATGCCTAAATCTTGATTAAATATGTGACAAACACGTTCTTTGGACATATTTATAGCCTCTGCTATCTCTCTCACTTTAATTCGACGGTCGTTTAGCACCATTTGGTGAACTTTAGCGATGTTATCGTCAGTGATTGCAGTTTTTGGACGTCCCGAACGTTCATCGTCTCCCAAGCTGGTACGGCCACGTTTAAATTCAGCTGCCCAAAATTTCACTGTGGTAAATGATTGCGCAGAGTCCCCATACACAGAGTCCAAGTCATCTTTGATTTCATGTTCAGAATTTGAAGGTAAAAAATTATAAAAAGTAAGATAGAAGTATAGCTATTTCCTAACTGACCTCAATGTAAGAAGGTACCGTAGGTAAAACTTAAATAACTACAGTTTTTAATTTCATGTAAAATCTCAAATGTATTTTAAGGAAACGAGAGAACTATAAGCCCATAAATTAGTAACCCCTCGGACTCTTACGTCTTAATATGTTTTGTCACACCCTCAGCTGCAAGAAAGAACCATCCAACAGTATACAAAATAGGGCAGTCTGACGATAATTTTATGCAAGACGAAAAGGAAGTTCAGTTATACGGACGGTCGGCCTAAAACAAGGAGACAAAATTGCAGATACGTAATGCTAATATTTACTTTGTGATGACACTGATAACTATGGTTTGTAATATGGCAATTATAAGTGCTGGTACCTGTTATAGTTATTTACGTATTAGCGTCTGTTAAAGAGTTACGAAAGCTATATATAAACGGCCAAGGAAGCTGTCTGAAGCCTAACGAAGGAAGGTTTTAATGCTTTTGTGGTCGTTATAACTCTTAACAGAATGTTACGTAGAACGATTTTCGTCGTACTAAACAGTACTGAATCACTTAAAAAATTTAATTTTAAATTCTGGAAATATTCAGAATTTGAAAGTAAAAAATTATAAAATCGTCGACACCGTCGTCACCTCGACAATGGAGATCTTGTTGAAAATAAAACAATAAAAACTTTTCAAAATTATAACGCTGCAATTTCATCAAATATTCTTGCTAGAGCACGGAAAGCAGAATCGAAATTGATTCCGACAAATTTAAATGCAGGTACGAAAAAGAGTTGGAATTATTTCTTCACCAATGGGAGAAAAAACCATGTGGAAAGTGACTGTGAAGATGTAATCATATAGCATATATTGAAGAATTGGTATGTTGTTATCAGTATTTGATGCCGCTTATTATACAGGGTGCCCATTATGTATGGGATATAGTATTGTCACGTGGGGGTTTTCGTGACTGGGGACGTAGTCAGAGGTAGAGAGAAATTAAACACAAGTCGTAGAAAAGAACTATATACTAATAACAATAAGAGAGTACAAAGGTTCACATACATGCAAAGAATACATCGTAAGGACGTACATGTCCTCCTAAACTAATACAATCAAGAGGGAGGTCGGAACCAACCCTGTTCTAGCACTAGGTCTACAAACTAAGCGTAGGAGATAACCTCCTGGTGTTCTACACTAAGCTTGGGTAGCCTGGTCACGACTTCCCATAATCTCGCAGAGAGTGGGCGTTTAGCGCAGCCCACTCAACTAAGCAACTAAGCATTACATAACTTAAAGAGTACTCACCAGCTTGCTTGTAGATGTAGTGTTGGAGTCAACTCACTGACTGGTTTGAATAGCTCAAGCAAGCTGGTTATATACTGCTGAACGAGGAAGTAATTAGCATCGTAGTGGGAATCAGTAGGCTGGAGTTCTTAGTAAGAAACTAAGGAAGTTCGTGCTTCCTGGTTGCAGGCTTGTGGGTAGTTTGCATTCGCGCTACTGGTGCCTGGCACGAATCTGCAGCTGTGCGGAAGTGTTGTAGATTCTCCTTAAGGAATGTGCACCTGCTTGCAAATCGTGTAGGTTGCCTGGCATATACGGAGTAAGTAGGCGAATATATTGCATGCCAACTAATGCAGTTGTGGGCGAAGCGAGCGTGCTTCCTCGAAGACCTCGCAGCTGACCGCGCACATGGCTCCAAGTTGCACGCTATATTGTACAAACGGAAGAGAAGTTGAGTTTTGTACAGGGTTGGCAAAAAAACAGGTTTTATTAAAAAAAACAAAAAACCCGATTTCTTGGTTTAAACCGTTTTTTTGTTTAAACCACTTATTAAATTTAAATTATTTTTTAGAATTTCTAGTTAGCTAAATTAATAGTGAAACAACTACTTTTTGTTTTACAAATTGCAATTTGACATGAAACTGAATGAAACATAAGATATAAAAACATAAAACTTAACTATAAATTTTACACTTGGCCTTATGTCCTTTTCTATCAGTCACATCTTTGAGATCATCAAAATACAACCAAACTAGATCTCATTTTCTTCCACTTATTGTAATGCACGAGTTGACTTTCTGATTATAAATGAATATTAAACTTTCACTTCCTATCATCGCAAATTAGAGGAATCCCCTAAACATATGTGTTGTGTATGTGGAACACAAACCGGAGATTCCCACACTATGTTGGCCGGTGTTGCCATCAAAGTAAATTTTAATAAAAGTAGTATATAAATACGAGGGTGGTCCCAGAAGTACCCGACCTGACCAAGAGGTGGCGGTAGTTGCTTGAAAATATCACTGTATTGGAAAGTACGCAGTCTATAAAGCATATGTTTCAAGTTTGAAAGCGCCACGTTGTTCAGTATTTGTTTGGCAGCCATCAATAGTGAACGTTGTCAGTGAATTTGTGAAAATGGAGAAAATTGGTCATCGTTATGTGATACAATACTTTTATTTGGAAGGCCTCAGCCCAACCAATATAAAAGCTGAACTGGATTCTACTCTGGGTGAGTCTGCTCCTTCGTTTACAACAGTTAAATTTTGGGTAGCTGAGTTTAAACGAGGCCGTACGAGCTGCCAAGACGAGCATCGCAGTGGTCGACCAAATGAGGTGACGACTCCAGAAATGGTGAAGAAAATCCACGAAGTGGTACTTGATGATCGTCGACTGAAAGTGCGCGAGCTAGCAGACATTACAGGCACTTCAAGAAGTGCGGTACATCGCATATTATCTGAAAATTTGGACATGAGAAAGCTGTGTGCAAGATGGGTGCCGCGTTTGCTCACACTGGAGCAAAAACAGTGTCGTGAAAATGTTTCAATTGAGTGTTTAGCGAAGTTTCACAGCAACAAAGCAGAATTTTTGCGCCGTATCGTAACAATGGATAAAACATGGGTCCATCATTTCACACCCGAGACAAAAGAACAATCGAAACAATGGACTCAAAAGGGAGAACCGGCTCCAAAGAAGGTGAAGACCGTTTCAAAAGCAGGCAAGGTTATGGCGTCGGTTTTTTGGGATGCGCGTGGAATAATTTTTATTGACTATCTCGAAAAAGGAAAAACTATCAACGGCCAGTATTATGCAAACTTATTGCAACGTTTGAGCGAAGAAATCAAGCAAAAACGGCCGCATTTGGCTAAAAAGAAAGTGTTTTTTCATCACGACAACGCGCCAGCTCACAAATCCGTTATTGCAATGGCCAAAATTAATCAATTAAAGTTTGAATTGCTACCTCATGCACCATATTCGCCAGATTTAGCCCCCTCGGATTATTTTCTATTACCAAACTTGAATAAATGGATCAGTGATCAAAGATTTTCCAACGATGAAGAAGTGATGTCAGCAGTTCATGGCTATTTTGAGGAGCAAGACAGTTCTTATTATAAAAAGGGTATCGAACATTTGGAACACCGCTGGGAAAAGTGTATAGAGCTGAAAGGAGATTACGTTGAAAAAATAAATAAATCTTTTTCCAAAATTTCTGTTTTCTTTGTTGGGTCGGGTACTTCTGGGACCACCCTCGTACATACCAAAAAATTAATAAAAATCACATTGGTTTTTTTCTTAAAAACCAGTTGGTTTAAACCTTGGTTTAAACCATTGGTTTAAACCAAGTGGTTTAAATCTGCCAACCCTGGTTTTGTATATAATATTGAAGTGTTAATATTTTCGTTTGTGACAGTATATATCTCGGTAAATATCCACTTTATAAAAAAATTTGTTATATAAAAGTTGTTTAACATTTTATTTTCCATAATAAGATAGCATTCAATTGTTCAATTTTTTTCAGAAAACAAATGAGTAATGAATAACACTTTAATTTTTTTAAATAGGAATGTACCCTTTCATTAGGCTTATTTGATAGAGATTTTTTTTCTCTTTTCGATGACCTAAAATCTTAGTATCCTTAAATCAGAAAATTTTTGAAAAAAACGTAAGAAATGTTTATTAAGTTAATTTCACCAATAACATCAATCTAGATATCCGAGATCGTTAAGTATCTCGAATTATTACCCTAAAATAAACAGATGTGCATCTACATAATGTACAAAACAAAATAAAACAAATGAACAGAAAATTATGTACGTCTCTTATAAAGCTTGCAGACAAAACGAAATTAGCAATAAAATGGTTTTCATGGCAATAAGTGTTCAAAATGTTCACTATTAACTGCAAGGCAGTGGCCCAACCTATCACGAAAAGCTTGAAAAGAATGTCTGAGCGATCTGGGAGAAATTGCTGCAGCTTCATTTTTTCTCTTTTTTTCAAGAATTTTCTGATATAAGGGTACTAAGATTTTAGGTCATCGAAAAGAGAAAGAAATCTCTATCAAATGAGCCTAATGAAAGGGTACATTGCTATTTAAAAAAACTAAAGTGTTATTCATTACTCATTTGTTTTCTGAAATAAAAACAATTGAATGCTATCTTATTATGGAAAATAAAATGTTAAACAACTTTTATATAACAAATTTTTTTATAAAGTCGATATTTACCGAGATATATACTATATTCCATACATAATGGGCACCCTGTATTTTTGTTTTATATTGCAGAGTAAAGTTTGCCCCCAATTCTTTGGAATATACAAACATTTCGATATTGAATGTCTTCCTTACTGGCCAAGAAAAATTTTGACATACCGCAGAAGTATGTAGATTCTTGCTTACGCTAAAATTCTGTCGGGTATACTCCCAAGAAATCGAAAACGTTAAGTAAAGAAAAAGTACTGAAAGTTTCAAGTAATGCTCCAGATTAAGACTACTTAATGAAAAAAGTTGTTGTAATATTTGGTTTATTCGGTGCTTGCCGAAGAGGAGAAATTACTTACCGGAAAACAAACGACATTGAAGACAAAGGCTCTGTACTTATCATTAATATCACACCAACTAAAAATTACAAGAAACGATCTTTCTGTATTCTTGACGATGAAGAATTGAATGGAATGAGTTTATATCGCAAATACGCTGCATTGAGGCCGGATAATATCTGAAATACAATTGGAGCAATATGTAAGAAAATCGCTACATTTCTTGGTTTGGAAAAACCCCATTACGCAGATCTTCAGACATTACAATGCTGAAACAGTTGGGTGGCTGGAAAAGTACAACAGTCGCTGAAGGTTACTTAGAGACTTAGACGATAGCATGTGTTCAAAGAGGAAAATTTCTCGTTTGCTGGCTGTTTCATCTACTGAACTAGATGAGACAATGTTATTATTTTTCCTTTGTAATTCTTTCTTTACAATAAAATTAATTAAAAACGGTTGTCAATTGTTGAACATTATTCATTCTAAAACTGATTGTTATCATTTGGCTGTGTCAGTGGCGTAGATAATTTCATTTCATAGTAATGCTGAAAAAGATAATAGTAAATTACACACGCAATAAGCCAAGGTACGACGAAAAGCAAGGTTTGTAGACTATTTTATTCACCATCATCCTTCATAAATAACAGAAAGCTAATAAACTTATAGAAAACCAGTAAGAAGCAATAGGTTGGTTCACCCGAAAAGAGATTACTATTTTCCAACCTGAACTCCACTTTCCAACCGCTGAACTCCACTTTCCAACCTGAACTGTCATATTTCATGTCAATTGTCAAATAAGGTTGAACATCTTGATAGTTTCCAACTTTTGATATAATGTAGGTCAATGGATTATTGCTGTATGATGGCGAATAAAGATATATATTTGTGCATAATTGTACCCAGTGCATAAATGTAAGTGTATCTGAAGTAAAATTTACCGTAGATTCTGAATCCACAAAAAATGGCTTAAAACCATCACGATGTTCCACTTTTTAGTAGTTTTCTTGACATAACTTTTCACACAATAGGAATTTTCGGATGCACCAATGACAAAGCTGTTCTACTCACTGAGCCCGTCAAAATGAGCTATAGCATATGAGTAGGCGATGCTTCTACGCAAAGTTAGCATTTTCACCTTTACCGCCCTGGTACGCCCAGCTGATCAATATAAGTGACGCCTTCCCTGGCATCCTGAAAGTTTGAAGCAAATTGGAGAACATAACATTTTTTCTGTATCCTTTGTGCAGTTTTCCGGAGACAGCCTTAATGCTTCCGCGGTCGTTATAGCTCTTAACACTACGTGGTACGTACATAACGGTTTTCGTCGTACTAAACAGTACTAAATCACTTTAAAAATTAAATTTAAAATTCTGGAGTTGTTCAACATTTAAAGGTAAAAAATTATAATATCGTAGATTCCGTTGTCACCTTGGCAATGGAAATCAATAAAATCTTGAAAAAAACGGTGGTACCTACGAAATGGTAGGTTGTAAAACCTCTTTTAACAGCCCTGAGTATTACCAGGGTGTTATTGACAGCTTAACGGCTGGCCAGTATTGAACGTTATTAATTCTATAACACCATAGGACGACGAAGATTAATTAACCGCACAGTGCACTGTCTTCTTGGAGACTGAAAGTCCTGCGCGATTTGTCAGTCTACCTTGATCTGAGAGACAATTAATAAGTCACGCCAGTGTTCTCGGCACATCACCGGGCAGCATTGGGGTACTGTTAATCTAGAGATTTCTTGTATGTTAATCCCAACGAGGGACAGTCTTAGAAGAGGTGAATACATGACCGTGTATACCTGGTTCTTCAGTATATCAGCTTTCAGCTGCAGAGTGCCTGATGCGCCGCGTACAGAGGTACACTAAAGATCCTCACTCCCGAAGGCTTCAATCACCCAGAAGCAACGTGGGACGGCTCGATCGTGATCAGATCGGTTTAATTCCCACCAGTGGCGTGCGGTGAGAATTTAGGCTAGGGAAGCAACCACGATTTTAATTATAATACACCTAGGTACAGGCGCGGATTAACGGGGAGGGAATAATCCCCCCCAATTTAGAAATAAGTTTACATAGAATAAAAACAAATAATGTTTGTTTAATTATTATTTATTAAAACAATTATTTTTCCAAAGATTTCCCCCTCAAAATACTTGTCTGGATCCGCCCCTGCTAGGTACAATAAAAAACAGTGTTATAATTATTAAGCTTAAAAGTTTTTCAAAGAAGCACTTTTACACTTTATATTTATGGAATTTGTTGACTATCATTCTTTATTTAAAAAAAAACTACTACTACGTATCAATTTCCGGGCTTTCTTAGCAAAATAACGGTACCGGTTTTAATCTTTGTTGTTAAATTTGAAAGATCTGGTTTTGATCTGCCTTTCTTAATAATTTGTAATTTCTCTCCAAAACTGTATGCGAAAAATTCCTTATTAATAATTTACAAACTGAACAAAAAATCGTCCCGATTCGGCTATATCGAAGGTATTCGAACCTTTCACCGAAGCAGTTGAATTTGCAGTCGTGACGATAATGCAATTTTAAATTTGCATACAGGCAAAACTAAATAGAACTATTTGTCTTTAAAAAAATCCAACTTATAAATTAAAATAATAAAATGCGACAAAATACAGTCTCATTCGCGGATTTACATTACTTAAGTAACACTAAATCGAACAAATAACCAAATTATAATAAATAAACATTTGGGAACGAAGCACAATAAAAATAACGACCAATGTTAACAGCATCCGTCTACTATAACACCCCACGCTCGCTGATTCACGCCAAGGTTGCATATAAGCAGTGCTTATATCAAGTGTATGTATCACATTTGAATCGGTATTACCTTTCCGTGCAAGTTTAATGAGCCTAATTTAAAATAGTACTCTAAATAATTATACTTTTTGCTGTACAGAGTTGATATTGAGCTTTAATTTGATAAATATTTCAATTTAAATAAACGATAACCATAATTTTACAAAAGTATTTTTGTTAGCATTGTTTTTATTTTTAATAAATTCTCAAGGCAAGCATTGCTTCCATGGACCGCACGCCACTGATTCCCACATAAGTACTGTTTATCTTCATGTAAAGAGTAATAAGCGACTAAAATGTAATTGTCTTTTCATGTTTGCCTAAGTCTGACCCTGTAGTATTTTATATCTCACAAGTGTCAATCGACCGTTTGCACCCCTAATGAGCAAGCAGCGTAAATTCATTATTGAGCGATGGCGCCCTTGCTTTGACTACTCATTTCCTTTCTGCTTAGACTTCACATCATTTTTTACGAGCGTAAATGAATTAATATTAGTTGTTGATTAATTAATCAATTAATAAGTGAACGTACTGTCATTAGTGATAGTAAAAAAATCATCAAAAGTAATTAATAATAAAAAAGAAACAAACCAAAAAGGATGATAAATGACATTCATTAAAAAAAGCAAAAGACGTAAACAGACAGCATGGCCGACTGGAAGACGCGCTGAATTTACGATTTCAAAACCCCCGTTCTATCCCGTTGGGGTTTCCTTTAAATAAAATGTTTCATAAATAATATATGTATTTATGATATAAAATATAATTAAATAAAAGTTAAATAAAAATATATTTTATAAATAAACAATTTTTTATAATTATATACTATATTATATATGTTTATAAAAAAGAATAACTTACAATTAAATGCATAATTATTTAGTTTATTTTTTAACATAACTATATATAGTTTAAACAACGACTGTAAAATTAAGGGATGATTTTATGTAATTACTTATAAATAAAATGTTTATTTATAAAATAAACAGTTAATTAAAGAAACAAATGAAAACGGATGATAAATGACATTCATTAAAGAATAAAAAGACATGAACAGACAGCATGGCCGACTGGAAGGCGAGATGGATTTAGACTACAAAACGCCAGGTCTATCCCCGGTTCCAGTAATTTTTTTACTTTACTTTTCTCTTTAAGATCATTCCTATACGGAAAAGATATTAAAATCTAATTATTCTGTGTTTTTTTGTGAATGCTTCAAAAGGTGTTTTTTAGTCGCATTAGGAAGAGGCGATAATTTTAGAATTTTTGTCCTGGTTCTCCAAATATAGAAATATATTGTAATTAAATACCTAGGATAAACCTCATTACCCAGAAACTACTTTCTTTTTGTTAAATTTAAAGCTATGAAAAATGTCCGAGGGTACCCGACTGACTTGCGTCGGGGGCTACCCTATTACTTAAATGCTATGTTTCTATTAATAGTACTTAATTTATGAACGGAATCAAATAAATACTATTGTAGTCGTAAAATACATGTTATGGCCATAACTTCAGCCAATAAATTAAGTAAAGATGCATACGTTTTCTATGTGATAACCTCCTATAAAATTTAATAGGAGTGGACACAAGACAGTTGGCTGGAACAAAACATACTGTAATATACAATTTATTCAGCGGCCACGGCAATACTGAATTATATTTTGTTTGTAGGCCATATGGGACACATTTCCATTTAACATTATGTTATTTTTTTGAGTGGTGCCTTAGTAATTTGATTGTCCGGGGATACCCGCACTTTCTCTATTCATAGTTTTTGAATTACGCCCCAGCTAGGCACGTAGTTAGGGGAGGGGGCTCGTGGGGCTAAAGCCCCCCCCGAAATATATATGCCACTTAAATGCAGAACAAATTAATTTTATTTTATCACATACGCTTATAACAATTATTTATTCCGAATCTCTCCTACTATTGCCACAAACGGAATTATTTCGAATTTAAATAATTCATTCCGCAAGTTGCATTCCAACTGTGGCAATTATCATCCAAGGTTAATACATTTCTTCGTAACATTATATAGCGTTAGCTTAATGTTAACCACACACGCGAGCCAGCTGCTCTCATTCAAAGAACCTCTATTCAGCACACATGCGATCGACCTACGCCAAGATACAGATGCATGCCGAACAAGGAAATACCAACGGATACTTGGAACCGTCTACTGCGCAGCACCCACGAGTTCACATTAAGATGCAATATACAGTATATAAACCCGATTGTTTCAAGTTAACATTCAGTCGTTTCTTCGATTCCAACAACCAACAACTTGAAGCAGACCTGGTAAGAATCTTTATATTATTAATTGTAGGGAGTTTCTAGAAGCTGGCGTCCAGGGGCGCTGCTTACCTGATTCCTCCCTACTTCTTTGTATTAGGAAGCCTAGAAGGTAGTGCCCAGGGGCACCGCTTACCTAGTCTTCCTATTAACGCTTAGTTGTAGTATGTAGTTTCTAGGGTGGTTTGACCACTCTTATATTTAATGTTAGTTTTTAGGAGCATTTAACCGTCCTCGTACTTTGTGTAGTTTCTAAGTCGAATGTAATTCTTGTAACTGGTGATTTAGTATATAATTAATTTGTGACCTGTGTTTACTTTCTGTGTCTGCCTTGAACTAATCACGACAACCCTCACGTGACACTATTAACAGCTTTTAGTAAAAAATGTAATCCTACACAATGATCTTTTGAATTTGTCTTTTATGGACAAGAAATATTATAAATACTTGTAAACCCTTCGGTTAACATGATTCCTGAATAAACTGAGCGATAGTTGTGCGATGACCTTGTGATGTACTATATTATCCAGAAACAAAGCATTCGTTTCAATGTTTATGAAATTATAAAGAAATAATTATGATTAATTGTAATCTTATTTAAAAAAATGAAATGCTTCCGCTAAAAGGTTTTCGCGCACTATTTTAATAATATAAGTGCTTGTGGTAATACGTGCCAGTTTACAACAGTCGATTTTTAGGAACTTCGTAAAAGTGAGAAATATCAAAACATAAATTCAAAATGCTATTCTTGAACGTTTTAGCTGACGTTATTTTCTGTAACAATATGCAATAATTGAAAACATGCCAGCTCGCATAAAATGTTTAATAACTTTGCGACAAATACTGTTTTCGAGGAAATAATAAAATTATAAACACCTCATATTAGTAGTTTAACCTCCTTTTAGAAATTACCATCGTAAGAAGCACTGCAATTGTAAATTTTGATTACAAACGAAAAAAAAATTAAACGTTTAAAATATTATTGTTACAACACAAAAATTGGCTAGATTATAGTTTACACTTCTTTTGCCTACGAAACGAAATGAATAAATAAATAAGCCAGGAAATAAAATAGAGATAAAACACTTTTGTTCTATTCCACAAAGACGAGATAATATAATGTGAAATAATAGTTTTAAATTGACAATGTAGAACCGATAGTTACTCATCTCCGAACCACACTCATCAATCGACTTTAATTGGTAAGTAAAAATAACAAAATATTTTAATGTATTGTTATTTATTTTAGTTATTACCTAGTTATCAGCTTTTCTTTAACTGCGGCAATCTAAATATTTCCTTGCTTATTTTATAGCTGGAAAAGGTATCATCTTATCTTGCAATAAAATTTATTATTGACAAACTAATAAGTACTAACGAAAAGAGAAAGAAACGATAAAATAATGTGGGTTAATGGGTTAAAATTACGTCATGTATAAGTATTATTATTATTAATTGTTTTGCTTATAATAACAAGAATGCGTTTAAAGAATAATAATAAGTAATAAGAACATAATTAAGCGTCTCTTAATTGAAATGCATCGCTTATTATTAATCACTTCAATAACACTTTCATTATGTTTTAAAATGCTGGCTGGCATTGTTATTTTTATCACGCCCTATGCATGATCAATATTTTAATTTTATTGCATGCTATTATTCCCTATATAGCACCTAATTATTAGATAGACAAATGGTACCACCCTTGTGTGTGCGGAGTTTCGTTTTTATTATTATTATATTTATGGTTTGACCTGAATTCGTCATAACCATTTTTGTATGCTGACATATTTAAGCAAAGAACTATTCGTTTTTCTTTTCTTGCAATTAATTTCCCGCAGAAAAAGATCTCTTTTACACACATCTAATCGAGTATGTAAGGAGTATCTGGGTATTAATGTTTAACATTTTTGTGTAATATTCAAAAAGACTCCGCATTCACAACAATTAATATCCATTAAGCGCTCGCATTATTAAAAAAATAAAATTATCTGCGGTCATAAGATGAAGTTAGAACATTATCTAATATTGAAACCAATGACATCATTGTTCTTTAATAAGCAAAGCATTACAAAGAATAATAGCAATCACAGAAATAGATTATTATTATACAGCGTTAATCAAATGTTGCGGAACAATTGGTTGTCAAAACGGTAGGACATTTCGGCTTTTTATTTTGCAGTAACATTTAGAATCTTTTTGTGTAGATCTGCTGATCAGAGGATGTTTTTTCTAAATGCCTATACAATTTTTATTACATGTTAGATGCCATTGGTAAGCTCAACTCAGAACAACATTAGAGTTTTCGTTTGCACACTTTTAATAAATAAAAACAGAAAGTTAAAACAAAAACGTTAGCAACACTATTTTTCATATTCGTTGTCACTTGATTCCCCCCTTCGTTACTGGCTGGTTATGATTTAACTCAGGGGGTTTTAGCCCCCCCCCCCAGTGATTTCAACGATTTATCGCTACAGCTTTCAAGCAGATTCAACGTAAGTCAATGTTGCTGGCCCTTGATTTAACCAATGAGAATGTAGTTTTTAAAGTTCGTTTTAAATTTTTCCAGAACTGCAATTCCTTTCAAAATGTCAACGTGTTTCAACGTTTTTGAAAATTCGTATATTATACAGGTAGAAATGATAGAAAAAGTGTCTTTTTTAAAATGGAACACCCTGTATTATGCTCAATAATTGAAGTCCTCAATATTTTATAGCAAATTTGACCAAGCAGTTTTTGAGTTATCGTTAACAAATGATAGTCCATTGAACTAAGTAAAACTAAACTATTTTGTGTTCAACATAATCACCATTATTTTCAACGCATTTCAAACATCTTACGAATTGAGTTTTTACTTTTTGAATTTCGTTTAGAAGTCTTTTAGAAGAAGAACTCAAAACAATAAAATGGGACATAGTCGGGAATAGTGAAGTCGACAATGAGAAAACCAAATAACTTCAAAATCTGGTCAACTACGTAGGACAATAAAATGATTCTGAGGATGGCGTAGGGTTTGTCATACATAGAAAACATCTCCCAAACATACTAAAAACTAAAAGTATAAATACAAAAGTGATATACATATCTAACACTGAAGTTGAATTCAAATTGATACAATTTGAAAATTAAACAGGTGCATGCGCCAAGAAACTTTTATGAAAACATCAACAAAGCCCTAAACAAACATCCCGTGCACCTTATTAACAGGCGACTTTAATGCAAAACTAGTCGTGTCCGAAAATGCGTTGGGTGAGTACGGTCTTGGAGAGAGAGAAATTAACGAGGAATCAGGCTGATCATTTATCTCCTGAAACAGGGTTTCTATTTAGTGAACTTCCTTTTGGGCCAGAAGCCACAACGGAAATGGACGAAGTCACAATAAGATAGACTTTATTATAACAAACAAGAAAGAAATAATTCAAGATTCGACAGTTCTTAATAAATTTTTAATCGGCAGTGACCATAGAATGATTTTTCTTTCATGACTCTAAAATGTACTATTTCTCGAAAATATATGTAGTATGAGCAAAAAGTAACTCCATCAAGGGTGCCATTGCCATTTTTAAAGAAAGAACACTCCCATCTTCCAGAATGTGCAGAAAGCTCATCCCTTCTTAAATATACCCGAAATTTTACTGTGAGTATGATACTACGAAAATTACCTCCACTGTGTTTCGTTTTATGCTGCGATATTTGGGGCATTTTTGTGGCATTTTGATTTTCCGCTCCCCATCATCCAGAATGTGCAGAAAGCTCACCCCTTCTTAAATATACCCGAAACTTTACTGTAAGTATGATACTACGAAAATTAGCTCCGCTGCGTTTCGTTCTAGATTATGATATTTGGGTCATTTTTGAGGCATTTCTGTGGCATTTTGATTTGCTACTGCAAGCACATTTTTAAAGAAAGAACACTCCCCATCTTCCGGTATGTGCAGAAAGCTCACCCATTCTTAAATATACCCTAAACTTTACTGTGAGTATGATACTACGAAAATTAGCTCCGCTACGTTTCGTTCTAGACTACGATATTTGGGGCATTTTGATTTCCTGCTGCAAGCGCATTTTTAAAGAAAGAACACTCCCCATCTTCCAGAATGTGCAGAAAGCTCATCCCTTCTTAAATATACCCGAAACTTTACTGTGAGTTTGATACTACGAAAATTAGCTCCGCTACGTTTCGTTCTAGACTACGATATTTGGGGCATTTTGATTTCCTGCTGTAAGCGCATTTTTAAAGAAAGAACACTCGCCATCTTCCAGAATGTGCATAACGCTCACCCCTTTTTAAATATACCCGAAATTTTACTGTATGATACTACGAAAATTAGCTCCTCTGCGTTTCGTTCTAGACTATGATATTTGGGGCATTTTTGGTGACATTTTGATTTCTTGCTGCAAGCACATTTTTAAAGAAAAAACACTCCCCATCTTTCAGAATTTGCAGAAAGCTCACCCCTTCTTAAATATACCCGAAATTTTACTGTGAGTATGATACTACAAAAATTAGCTCCGCTGCGTTTCGTTCTAGACTACGATATTTGGACCATTTTTTGGGGCATTCTGATTTGCTGCTGCAAGCGCATTTTAAAAAAAAGAACACTCCCCCATCTTCCAGAATGTGCAGAACGCTCATCCCTTCTTAAATATACCCGAAATTTTACTGTGAGTATGATACTACGAAAATTACTTCCTCTGCGTTTCGTTCTAGACTATGATATTTGGGGCATTTTTGTGACATTTTGATTTCTTGCTGCAAGCACATTTTTAAAGAAAGAACACTCCCATCTTTCAGAATTTGCAGAAAGCTCACCCCTTCTTAAATATACCCGAAATTTTGCTGTGAGTATGATATTACGAAAATTAGCTCCGCTGCGTTTCGTTCTAGACTAGACAAAATGAAATATGTTGTTATTAATATCAAATTAATAACAACTGTCACTGTCAAAGGACTCTGATTATTTTGTACAATTTTCAGATGTTATACACACGAGCTCAAAATTCAAGCAGCAAATATGATGCATTTTGTAGTTTGTACAAAACAACGTAAAATGGTTGAACTTTGTCCTTAATGCGCGTCAGTTTAACATGATCTGATCAACTTGAAATTTCTAGAGTAATTCCCTTTCATATAGTGTAAAAAACTGGGGAGGGTACGTATTTTGAAATTACCAAGTTTTTTTATCCATACAAATTAATTTTTTCCTCTTTTTTCGTACAATGCGCGTACTTAAAATTAAAAAGAGATTTTCCCGAAAACTAGCAGGAAGCGACCACCTGTTGAATAGGCGAATTTTTCATTTACAATGTTAATTTCCTATACCAGAAAATCACTTATATCTTGGAAACTATTTAACACAGATGCTAAAGTAAAGGTGTTTTGAACAGTATTCAATAAGGTCTACAACTTTGCTACAGTAACTTTTTCTCCAAAATAATTAGGGGAGCCAATATTTGAGAAATTGTGTTTTTACATGCTATTCCCCTATGTTACAAAATCGATAATACACCCTGTATATTCTATTGAAATTTTGTCTGGAAAACAACAAATTTTGAATTTAACACTTTTCATCGGATTTTGCACACCGTCCATAGTGTTGGTCGTTATGTTCATTTTTTAAATTTTCAATAGTCTGGGTAACTTGACCACGACGACGAAGGATGGAATCTATTAGTGTCTCGTATCTTTCGTTAGGTGTCAGTTCCGGTATACTAGCAGGAGTTATATGTACCTGGTTACAAAAGTTACGTTTTTCAGCATGTACCAAGCAACAATATCCTTAACGCAATGAGCAAGTAAGCACTGACTGAAGGACTATCAAAGAGTTACTTATTAATAAAAGTCCAAAATCGTTTATGGAGACATTCTTTCTAATAAGTTTTGGCATCTATTGTCCCTTTGTAGAAAAACGTTTGTTTTTTTAAACCATAAGAACATATCGTTTACCAAACCACAACATTTTTCCGTGTATAACTGATACCCTGTAAGCATCCTAAGATCCATTTTGACATAAGTTTTGTCATTAAGTTGCAAGCGTCTCTCAATTGAACAAGAAACTAAAAGTGTCTAAACGATTAAATTGAGATGAGCTCTTTTTAACTGCTTTTTGTTTCTTGTAACACCTTAAGTTATTTTTTTTAATTCTTTGATATAAATTATAGTCTACGTTTATAGTGGAACGTCGAGTTTAGAGAACAGCAAACACTATTGGGTTTAGTAGCGCGTACAGTAAACAACTGTATATAACTAGTATAGCGTTCATAGTCAATGTTATTTAGACATCGAAGAGAACGATGGCTGTTAGAAAAGCCATCGTCTAAGATATTATATTTAAGTGATCTCTTTTACAAGCATCGTGGCAGTATCAATTTTTACAAAAACGAGAGAAATGGGCGAATTACATCACTTATACAAACGATTTACAACAGCAACTTGATGGATCTTCCGAATTTGTATGACAATGTATATTTCAACATTCGATTACTTTATAATAGTATATTACGTTATAAGTCCGGTAAACCCAAGTTTACAGTAGCGAGTTGAAAACGTTTCGGGACGAGGCGACGAAGGAGCCGAGTCTCGAATGTTGAAACGAGCTACTGTAATGGTTTACCGGAAGTATGACGTAAGGCGTTTTATTTCATACTGCCTCACATTGTTCATTTTTAAAAAAATGCATTTAAAATTTTCAGTCCGGTAAAATTTTTTACCGGACTCAAATTAGATTTTCAGTCCGGTAAAATTTTTTACCGGACTCAAATTGGATTTTCAGTCCGGTAAAATTTTTTACCGGCCTTGTAACGTAATAATTCATTTACCGGACTCAAATGAGTCCGGTAAATACCCTTTTACCGGACAGTATGAAATAAATACCATTTACTTTAAACTTACAAAAAATGGTCGTTTGCCTTTTGGTTCCGCAGTAGTCATACATAAATTACCGAAATTAATTTCTCAATATCCATTTAAATAATTGTTTTATATGACGACACTTCAGAAGATAACGACGAGCAAGGCGTAAAAAAACAAAATTAATTAATTTCCTTGCTTTATCCACACACACACCTCTCTAAGCGTCGCTTTACTATAAACACCACCACATTTTTACCGATTTTGTTCTCCTCTTAGTCGCCATTCCACTATAAATACACTTATGGAAGTTGACGTTTTGCACATTTTAGCTACATCTCTTGCTAACATGGAGAGGTGTCTTTTGAACATCAACATAAATCTTTTTTTCCAAATTTCATTAGCAGTTGGTGTCCTGCCAATTTTGTTCTGTTATTGAATAGTCTAATCCTGTTTTTATCTTCTATAAAAAGGTTCTTTTAATCGTGGAAAGGAATGCTTTCACTCTTCACTAAATGCCGAATAACTGTATACCTAGATTCTCACGCCACTTTTTGCAAAACCAACTTATCAACTTCTTTCCTTCCCTTTTTTTATAGAAGCAATGCAATCAAGATGATAGCTGCTTTATATTATTTTGAAAGCCTTTTAGATAAACAAAATCAAGTCGGATCCCTAAACTGAATTTTACGCCTACTCAAAGGAAAAATAAAGAGGTCAATTATTTGGTGAACAGTCCTTATTAAATATTGTTCTCGATTTGCATCGTCTCCTTATGTAATGGGGAAGTCTCGTTCACGGTTATTAAATCGGCGCAAATAGTCGTTTGGATTGCACTTGTACAATGCTAGATGTTGCTCGCAAATAGTCGTACGACCGAGTTTTTACTTCGGTGTGAGCAAACACCCGTTTTCGCGTACAAAACTATTTAATATATGTTGACTAGCTCTTCGATATGCCCACAGCGAGGGGTCAACCACTCGCCGCGGTACATTTACATGTACATTTTGGCGGCAATCGCACGCAATCCTTAGCAATCACAAGGAAATCATCAGAAATCTCGCAGTCTTTATTGGCAATCAGCGAAATCTTTCGCAATCCCGCAATCATCATCACAGTCGTCGAAATCGAATATAGTAGAAGTGGTGCCATCATTAATTTGCGGGAAATTCGATAGTTATTCATACTTATTGTCAGTATTTTTGCCAAAAGCGGCATTTTGAGAATCGGTAAGTGAATACGTCAATAAAGCTAGCACTCCCACTTCAAGCAAAACGAAAAAAACCCGCCCATGATTCAGCGCTAATTAAAGACAAAGTACCAAAAAGGACTAATTGTTTTTATGGCTAAAACCATTTAGACACAATTCGCATTTCAAAATTCACTTCAAACAAAAAAAATAGTAAAGCCATAATTAACTACTAATTAAGGACAACTTTGTACCACAAAAACTTTTTTCGCAACTACAACTCTATAGTCGCTATTCACATATCAAGACTGGCAGAGCAAACTGGAAATCAACTTTCATAAAAATGAAAATTTTCTAAGCTGTCATTAGTACTAATTACAAACTAATTTGTAACCCCAAAATCTTCAATTTTTTGTACTTTGCGTTCACAATGGGCTCATTGTGACACCGAAAACGATTTCATAATAGAGGCTATTATAACATCGTTTCTGGGG
The DNA here is from genome assembly GCA_929113105.1 of Agrypnus murinus. Classification (NCBI taxonomy): domain Eukaryota; kingdom Metazoa; phylum Arthropoda; class Insecta; order Coleoptera; family Elateridae; genus Agrypnus; species Agrypnus murinus. The sequence goes on from OV816025.1 coordinate 198,680,986, forward strand.
TCTATTTGTTTTGTAAGATTGGTAACATTTGTTTTATATTACATAAAAACACATTTAATTTTGACACATTCTAACCTTAAAAAACGTCAAAAGTCATGTTATAGCTTTACCACATGTTAAACGTAAAAATCACTAGATTGTAATGCAATGTTTTTAATAGCTTGAATTTACAATTTCTATCAAACTAATGACGCAAAGTATAAAAAATAGTATATTACACTTGTTTTATAGACGTATTGTAGCACTCATTCCTTTGGAACACTCCTCGCTTCTCTCGTCGTGTCCCAAACAACTCGTTCTACAAGAGACCGTCTTATACAACTCGTATAATAATATACTCTTGTACCATGATTAAAATGTTTAAATAAACGATTGTTTAAAACGTGTGCCATCTGTTTCGAGATTATTAGAAATTGATTAAATACAGTGGTGTGCGGTGAGAATTTAGACTAGGGAAGCAACCACCATTTTAATTTTAATATACCTAGGTACAGGCACGGATTCACGAGGGGGGAGGGTAATGGCGGAAATCCCCCAAATCTAGAAATAAGTATACATAGGATAAAAACAAATAATGTTTGTTTAATTATTATTTATTAAAACAATTACTTTTCCAAAAATCCCCCCCCCCAAAATAATTCTCTGGATCTGCCGCTGTTAGGTACAATAAAAAACAGTGTTATAATTATTACGCTTCAAAGTTTTTCAAAAAAGAACTGTTACACTTTATATTTAGGGAATTTGTTGAATATTATTGTTTATTTTAAAAACTACTACTATGTATTTACGTATAATTCAACTCGATTTTCCGATCCTTTTTAGTAAAATACCCGATGCAGGTTTTAATCTTTGTTGTTAAATTTGAAAGTTCTGGTTTTGATCTGCCTTTCTCCTTGCCTGTATGCAGAAAATCCTCCTAATAAAAATCTAATAATTTACAAACTGAAGAACAAAATCGTCGCGATTCGGATGTATCGAAAGTACTCGAACCTTCCACCGAAGCAGGTGAATTTGCAGTCATGACGATAATGCAATTTTAAATTTGCATATAGAGCAAACAAACAGAATTATTTGTCTTTAAAAAACTCCCAACTTATATAAATTGAAATAATAAAATGTTTCAAAATACAGTATCATTCGCAGATTTACATTACTTAAGTAACATTAAACTTAGCAAACACTAAATCGAACAAATCACCAAATTATAATAAATACACATTTGGGCACGGAGCACACTTAAAAATAACGATCTTATACGATGTCTACAGTAACACTATGGGCGGACTCGGCGAGTAGAAGAGCAGTAAGCAACGAAATCGGTGCTTATATGCAGTGTATGTAACACATCTGAATTGGTATTACCTTTCCGCGTAAGTTTAATGAGCCTAATTTAAAATAGTACTCTAAATAATTATACTTTTTGTTGCACGGAATTGATATTAAGCTTTAGGTTGGTTAAATATTACAAATTTAAATAAACGATAACCATAATTTTATAAAAATATTTTTGTTAGCATTGGTTTTTATTTTTAATAAATTCTTAATGGAAGCATTGCTTCCATGGACCGCACGCCACTGATTAAATATAAAAATGTCACCTGTCAACTGTGACATGGCTTATTGCAAGTATTTTGGAAGCAGAGGTGATTGTTGAAGCAGTTGTTACTTCTAGCGACTGCTGACTAGCTCGGTTCTATCAAAACGAAGTCTGATGTTTTTTTTGAGAAACTATATTCAATAAATTAACACTGTACCAAATTTCAGCTTTTTCAAATCACTTCTTTACATTGACCTCATTTTGAAGACAGCGACCACCGCATTAGTGCGGATGCAACGCGTTCGATCATTACGCTGTCTGACGACTGTTTTCCAGTTTCTTATTACGTAAACTGCTCAGTGATCAATTTTCAGCTTTTAGAAACCACTTAGATGACGCTACTTCTTGCTACAACTTTTAAGGTGCGCTGACGCCGACTGTCCCCATATCCGAGTTTATTTTGTGTAGAATATTTATTTACACCCTAAATATAAGCTAATATTAAAATATTAGCCTTTACAAAACTCTTACACTTTTTGGTCGCCAGCTCTTGGACTATTATTTCGACCAACTTCAATCGATACAATTTTGTATATTTTTGGACGATTTCTACAGAAGTAGCGATTTTTTTGCGTGCTGTACATTGTGTATCCCCAGTTCCTCAGTGCTCGTACGATCACGTTTAAATCACGCAAGCCTGAAGTTATAATTGTCAAACATAATGAAGCAGACCCACCTAAAGTACAATCAAGCTTAACTTTTATTTTGGTTGAGGCAAACCCTTACTATGCAATTAAGAACTGCCCCAGAAAAAAACGACCACTAATAATGGTGGCTGTAAATCAAAACGCAAATGCCAAAATTTAGTAATTTGTACTTTTAACTTGTTGCTGTTAAGTAGGTAAAAGTGAGGCAACATTATTTACTATTTATTTTGTGTTTTATTCAAAAGGGCATCGCATCAAGGAGAACAGTGAAAAATAATTATTGCCACACACACCAAACATTCGGAAATGTCTCATTAACAGTACTGTTAACTGGAAATCTGGATCGGAAAGAAAACGGGGATCATTTGACCAAAGAGCCCAAAGTAAAGTGAAAAAAATGTTTCCATCAAAATTCAAATATTTCGCTAGGTACTATAGGGGAAATATTAATAGTGATATACTATAAGTGGTATCATGGTATTCAATATGATTATATTGAAGAATGTTTGAGGAGATTCCTATTACCCCTGATGGAAAACCACAATAAATCTGTGTTATTTTGGCCTGATTTTTTGGACTTGCCACTATAGTAACAATTCTACAATTCTACGAACAAAACAGCATCAATATTGTACCGCGGTGTACCCAAACTACAATTTAATATGAGAATATACAGAGTGTTCCGTTTAATAAACTTAATTGCTTACTTGTTCCACTTTTACAGAACACCCTGCATGATGTAAAACACTTTCAGAGCATACACAGAATTAAAATACAATCAACATCATTCCAAGCCTGTTCGTTCAAATCCCATCATACATTATACACCGTTAAGGCATCAAGTTTATTCCATTGCAAGTGTCCACACTGTATAATGACTGGTGTCTTTTGAAATTGGTTTCCCCCTGCCAATACTTTTAGCTAGAAATACCAAATTCGGAGCTCACGTATAAGACATTTGTTTGCATTTTTTAACATGTTTTCATTTCCAGTTTCACTGGAAATGACTTTAATTTTTGATTTTTAAATGGGACGCCCTGTATATGTTTAGTGATTTCTATTCAGAATAAAATTTCAGTTAACAATTACATGCAGCAATTTAATTCTGAATCGAAATCACTAAAAATATACAGGGTGTCACATTTAAAAATCGAAAGTTGAGGTTACTTCTGGTAAAATTGGAAATGATAGAAAGTTGTTTTTATGTCAAAAAATACACTCCAAACTTGGCGCTTCTATCTAAAACGACAAATCTGACACCACTATCTAAACAAAGGCTCCTGGTATTTATTTTCCGTTCATTTTGTAAAAAGATGAGGTTTGGGTATGACTTTTTGTCAGAACTCACTCTGCATAGTGGTTGACCTCACAAATTGTAAGGTTACAGCAGGAAAACAATATTTGTTTGTGAGTAACAATTCTATAGATACTAATCTTGTAATAGAATTTTCCTACGACCCCATTGGAAACCTAACAATGTAGCACAATAAGGTAGGCTTGAAAGTTGAAATATCAATCATCTTTTAAAACAACTGATAAATGACGTTTTCGTGCGATACGAATAGTTCCGCACACAAATGTCATTAGTTTCCGCACATAATCACTACGTATCGCAAAATTTAAATTATTCCATATTTTATTAAACATTTATCTTTTCAATGAACTTTTTTAACCAATAATAAAACATTAGAGCCGGCAAAGCGGGGGCAACAGGCAACTAAGGACTGTAAATGATTTTCTGTCAACTTTTTATAAAAATAAAATATGGCCAACCAATTCATCTTTTTACAAAGTGAATAGATAATATGTATCACTTAAAAAAATATTTTTCTTAATTTTTCAATCATTCGATAAAAATAAATAACTTTTAAAAATAATTTCTTCTAATCTGCATCCTGCAGAAAAAACCTACGATACACCACTATGCTGATGCACTGCTACATAACCGATAAATTTAATTACATTGTTATCAGATATTATGTTAATTAACAATGGGATTCTATTTGATGCGCGTAATTATATAATCATTTGACAAAAACTAAAACGCAATAATAGAAAGTTCAATTTGTATTTGTAATTAAAAACACAATTTATTAATATATTAATTACTCTGTGTAAATTTTACTTGTTTCAATAGTCAAAAGATTCTCAATAGTGTATATAAAAATTACCAAGGAACTTGGAAAATACTATTTAAAAAAATACTTCATGGAAGTCCTGTATAACTACATAATTTTGTAACAGCACTTGAAACTTAAAGAAACAATTCAAATATAAAGTCCCAAGTTCAAAAACTGAATTTTACTCACACACATTCTTAATCTAAATGATTCATGACGTTTCTAAATATTTTCATTAATCCATGGATTTTTAAAAAGAAATTAAAGTGTTATTATTTAATCTTAAATACATAAGATATATACTGAATGAAAACTAATACACGATTTTAACAATAATTGCACCTATAATAATTTTGTAGTATTAAACTGATAACAAGGTGAGATCATCAAGGTAAAAATATTACTCACTTATATACCTGTAGTAAATTGGTTTCAGCTTCAAAGATAAGTAAACCGCCGACAGTGTAACAGCAGTAACAACAACAACAAAAATGTCTAACAGAGTAAGTGTTTGCTCTTGTTTTATTTATTGTTTTTTGTTTCAATAGATTAGAATTGACCTAATTAAATAAAATTCTATAGTTTTTTGAATCAATAAGATTCCACAAAAATTTAAATGATTAATGATGAAATATAATTAAACAGAAATAAATTAAAAAGTGACTTACCGCCTTTTTGGTTTATTCTTATCGTTACTATCAGTCTTGCCTTGTTTTGATACTTCATCAGACTTAGTCTGTTTCTGTACATCATTCTTATGTTCCACTTTATATTCTTTAATTGTTGTTTCTGCAACACTACAATTTGTAATATCTTTATTTTGTTTAATTTTATCTTCATGGACACCTCCCACATCATCCAAACTGCTTTTCTTAATTATATTTTTATCTACATGTGCCCCCTCGTTCTTACCATTAGTCTCAACTTCTTCAGTTAAATGATGTGAACATTCACCATTTTTTTTTGGAGCCGATAAATTTTCGTTAATATCTAGTTTATAAGAAATTTTCTGTATGTTTTGCAAGACTTTATGTATAATTTCTTCAGGTGTCACCTCATTATGCGATTGCATACAATGATTATTAGTATGATTGTTTGACCCAGATTCCTTATCATCGCTATTAATATTACCACAAACATTATTGATTTTCCCATTCAGAGCCATCCCCAAAAGGCCCTTTAGCAAAATTTCCAATTGTTTCTGAGTCACTGCCTGAAATAGAGTAGGATCAATAATCAAGTAGGCTGGATTATATTTTAACAGGAGTGAGGCTTTTAGTTAATCTAGTGATCTGTGACTGTTTCCATGTTCATCATCTCTACTTTGACATTTATATGGCACTTCGTTAAATCCCTTGTCATAATGCAATAACAAATATTTTGGAATAGCAGAGATATTTTTGCTCATTATGGTATGTGTTTATAAAAAAAAAGTTTTTCTTAGTTAAATAATTGTTACAAGAATGTCTTGTTGTTATTGTAAATCGATTGGCTTATAAGGAATAGCGCATGTTTAGAGCTTTTAGCACCATATGAATTTTAATTAAAGTCCAGTTTCAAATTGCATAATAGAAAATATTAATGCATATTGTTATTACATTTTACATGCAAATCTACTTGCATGCAAATGAATTTTTAAAACTATTTAAAGAGATGAGTTAAGTACATTTAAATTAATATTTTTAAAATTTTCTAAATAATAGCAAATCATGGGTCAATATAAATACTAGAAAAAGATTATTTTAAACAAAATATATTCATTTTTAGGATACACAAGAAAATTCTAGGCCTGCAGAAACATTTTGTGTAGTTTGCAACAAAAGTGTTGAAGGAAAGGTAAGTCATAAACAAAACCTACAAAGTTTCCAGTTATTTTTTTAATTTAAAACATTTTCAACTAGATTTTAACAGCTCTTGGCAAAACCTACCATCCAGAACATTTCCAGTGTGTAAAATGTAAAGAACCGATTAAGGACAGCAAATTTCAACAGCATGATGGTGAACCGTACTGTGAAGCAGACTACACAAAATTATTTCTAAAAAATTGTCACGCTTGTAAACAACCGATCAAACAGGTATTTATGCAAAAAATTACAATTGACCTATTATTTAAAAAATGAAATTGTATGTTTTAGAAAATAATTAAAGCACTGGGAGTTGAATGGCATGAAGAACATTTTGTTTGTACAATATGTAAAAAGACGTTGGCAGGATTGAGTTTCCTTGAGAAAGATGGCTATCCGTACTGTACCACCGACTATTATGATAAATTTGCTGATAGATGTGTTGCCTGTAAACAACCAATAACACAACAAGCTATAATCGCATTGGATGGTAAATGGCATCAATCATGCTTCATCTGTTTCGTAAGTTTTACTTTATTCTTTATTTAGAAATATCTACACTTAAAATATATTTTTATAATATAGAAATGTAAAACACCAGTAATTGAAGATACGTTTGCTGTTCAAAATGGAAATCCAATATGTACTAAATGTGCTTAAGATACAACGATAACATGATTGTCGGCAGTTCAAAAATGCACTTCATGTTTTATAAATACATTTATGGCTTTTTTCCAAATATATTACGTAACCTAGCATTATTGCACCAGTCATTTGGTTTTAGTTTTAATATCAGCTTTATGTTTAAAATATATGCAATTTTTTTAAGATTTTTGGAACTTATATCATAAAATAATTACCTATATACATGTATAAGAAGTGTATGACATCACTATAATAAACACTATATATATATTATTAGTTGTTTATAGTATTCACTAGAATACATGCTGTTATTTAATAGTTAGATTACTATTCCTTTTATTGTTATTATATTAAAAAGAAAAAGATAGAAATAGTGATCTGACTAACACGTTTCAATCTTCGTGAACACCTATAGAAATCAAGAACAATTGCATTATTGGTAGCACTGCGTATGATAAACCTTATATTAATTAAATGTCACCAAAGGTGCATTCATTTGCATTCACAACCAATCTACTTAACCTTGAAAATAAATAATTAAATATAAACTAATCAAACTTGTTTAAATTAATTAACGTATAGTGGATAATCGTAATAAATTTCCAATTTATTAAAAAAAACTATTTTGAAAGAAATATGCAATTTTCATCTTTACTTACATTTTGTACCATAGCAAAATTATCAACGTTTATTGAGAATATTATTAAAATAAAAGCAAAGCCGAAAATCTGGCCAGTCTGTTTATAATCTTTCCTGATTTCTCTGTATTTTACATCATGTACAGATACAGTAGAATCTATTATTACAAATTAACCCATTACTTAGACTCAAAATCAGAGACGTTTCTCAATGAGAAAGCAACACACCACCATGCGGACAAACCCCATCAAGAAAAACAATATAAGGTTTTCGAGTTTTCAATAGATATACTGGTGGTGTTCGTATAGTGAAAGCATGAAAACACTGAAAATTCCAATTTGATGGAAAAACAAACATTCTCTTGCTCTACAAATCTCAGAGCGAAGGTTGCTTATTTTAACAGACGCCTTGTTTTACCATTCATGCAAATCCAAGTTGTGCACAAGTTTCATGATACAGATAGTTGTTCAAATGCTTTTCTGCAGGCAATTTTTGGAGATTTTGGTTAACTGCGAAAATGCTTGAATTGAGTAGAATTGAATTTGTTAGTCATGTCGGAGACAGCATACTTTTTGTTTAAATGATTCTTCTAATAAGCATAACTACAAAATAGAAATCAAAAACATCTGCATGAGAAGCTAGTGCATGATGAAAAGATTACAGTATGATGTGGTGTTTCTGCATTCAGAATTATTGGATCATATTTCTTAGAGGAAGAAAATTTGCCAGTTACCGGCAATGCAATTGTTACAGCTTGAACTATAGAGACTAGGACATCAAAACATTAACATTCAAAAGGGGTTGGAATCAAAACATCGCAAACCGCAAATATAACAAAAAAAAACATTGCAAGGCAAAAATATTGTAAAAAACAAATTTACAAAATGAAAATTATATGAACTTTTCATAGAATGATTTCAAGAATAACCTTCCAAAATGACTGTACTGCAGAAATTTTGCAGACATGCAAGTACATGCCAGTACATAGTATGCAAAACGTGGCAAATTATACATTATAATAAATACTTTAACAAAATAAACAAACAGCTATAAATACCCTTTACTTTAACTTCTTCTGCACTATTATAGCAAATCAGTTTAATTATGCTGAATTATGAAGTAAATTATTTTGTATGGATAGTATAGTCCAAACGCTGTACCTACTGTGGAAAATATGTTGTGTGATTACGCAATCAATATGTTGATCACATGTGACTATATCGGTAACTGTGACTATAAATGTCTAGAGCTCGCACATGCCACAAGTACATTTGTTGAAAATTTAATTAACAGGTTTATTTAATGATGATCTTGTGAAAGACAAGCAGCACATGAATCTGAACTCCACTACCCCGTTCTGTATGTCTGCACTTGCAGACCATAATGAGCTCTAGACCCGATCTAGACATTACTAATTTCTAATCATGCAGATTTTTGCCGCGATAATTAACAATTAATTTCTTAATTCATTATTTTAAATTGAAGTCCGTCATATTTTTATAAGAAATTTATAATTGTTTATAATATTATTTATTATTAATTATATTTTAATTAAACGAATTAATATTTAGCAATACTTTTTTATTATTTCCAAATTCCTTGTTCAAGCTAGGGGGGCTCTGTAAGATGGGGGCTGTTTCCTAGTTGACCCATGTATAAGATGATACTGGTTGCAGCAAGAGACAACTTAGAGGATGCAGATTCTGTTTTTTACATCTGACATCTTTTTTACCTTAGTAACTGAAAGGTAATTCATATTTGTAGTTTCTGGCTAAAGATATCTTTCTTTAATCCTAATGTCTTTAGCAGCATGCTACTCGTTATAGTTTATGCATGATGATGCACCACTGCATTTTGCCACTGCTGTCAAGAACTGTTTAGCCAATGAATCTCTTGATATGATGTAGAGTACATAATAATTGCAAATTCATCCATTTTGTTAATTGAAGTTATGTACGTCACACTGTCAACATCAACTATAAGTTTCTCATGTGGTGGTGAGTTAATGTTAAAAAATGCCATTTATTTACACTTTTTCCAAATTTAATACTTTTTGAACTCTAAGTATAAATTCCTTACCATCTCTTCAATGGACTACATATGGATCTGAAAAACCCTGTACATAACTTGGTAGGTAAGTCTTGTTTGCCTAGAAATGAAGTTTTATGCTAAGGTTTGTTGAGGCACTAGCATATGAGAGTATAGTAATAAACATACTAACAATAAGAAATATATGTGCAGACTGGGAACGCATGGGCTTGATATAGAAATATAAAAGCGTCCATAAAACTGGTAGTGGGATAGATGCAATTGATACAAGTTTTTTTCTGGATGTTGTATACTGACTGGATATGCATGCACTTAGTATTAATACTTTAAATCCGTTAATAAAAAACGATGCAAGTTAAGCAGGCTCATCCCAGTGCTTAAGTAGGCTCGTATTTTAACCCAATAAACATTTATGTACTATAAATCTTGATGGTAGAAGTACTACAGTAGAATAAAACTTCTCCCATTGTAATTTTCACTAACCTATAAGAAGCACATGCATTTCCAGTCTGTATATGCATATACCCATAAGAATATACTGCATTTAATATGTAGCATATTTTAGTTAGGTTAAAATGGAATACTCGCTATGTCCAGCGCTGGACTAATCAGCTGAGGGACCCTGGGATATTGAACGCTTCGGATTCCTTCCCATCTCAAAAGATATCAACAATTTTATTGAGATCAAATTAGGTAGTCAAGTAATAAAAAATAAAAGATTTTTTGATTGATTTTTGAGTTCGTTCCAGCAATTGGGGGGCCCCTCAACATCCGGAGCCCCGAGCTCCAACCACAATGTGATGTTGATGCAGCAAGCTCTCTAGTCTGCGCAAATCCTAAAGACTACTACACATTTTGACTACCAGTAGGCCAGAACTACAATAACCATCAAATATCTCAAGGTTCCATACATTGTTCATTCTCAAGCAAAATTAGATCTAGGTAAAAACTGAAAACCGTCCATTAAAATTAGCTAGCAGGTTTGATTCAAGAGCTGTTAAACAACTGATTTGAACATAATGGCATGTATTTTGAATAAGAACATGAAAAGCGAATCATTATTATTATTAGGAAAAATGGCAGACACAGCAAGAGGTACATCCATTAATACTTAATCGAAAGACACACAGAATTTATTTTATATTATAACCTTATGGATAAGAAAAAAAATTGAAACAAAACTTATGTGTGTTGCTCTATACTTTTTACAAAGACAAGTACAATTTCTCTTCTGCACCGGACCCTAATCTGATTGCAACGCGTTTGCACTGTCTTATTACCCAATTGCACAGTTATGGTAAGTCATGGTCTACTCAAAATATACATTGGGAAAAAGAGCGTTCTTGCAGTGTATTTTAAATGGGAGCCTGCATAGTTACAGTAAATATTTTATGTTAAATTATTTGATTGGACTGTCATTAGATCTCAGTATGTCACAACTCAAATAGTCATTAGACAAGAATAACATTCTTCAAAATAAACTGCTTGGATTTAGAGCTACACATTTTATTATAAATTAGATTCTGGACGTTCTGGATCATTTAATAAGCATATCAGCCTTTTAAATTTATCAGATGCATTCAAAAAGTTTATAATATGGATTACTTAAATACTACACTAATTAGTAACAGGGAAATAGAGAGCAGGCTTGTCACAAGTGTTTTACAATCTATGACCTGCAACCACGACAGTTCTAACCCAAAAGAAGTCATTTCAGACCATCTTATGATTTTTACTTACCTTGTTCCAATTTAATGGTTAGGGTAGATAAACAATCTAATCTATCATAACTCGAGTTACATCTTGTAACACCCTAATCTAAACAAAGTAAAGCTGATTATTTAATTCAAAGGTCTTGGACAGCTGAAAAAATATTTCATATAGGAGCGGCAAAAGTTTGGAATAAAATATTATTTTTTCTTCGTTGATCTTCGAACAAAACACTCAGATATGTTAATTTTGTTATTTTTTGTTGTGGATTTGTTTTATACCTTAGTTCCACAACATCTCGTAAGGGGGGGGGATCTAAAATAAACAGTTCACAGAGTATGGATATCTTGGACTCATTCCCCAGACATGGTTTGTTCATTTGTACTTAGCTGGTTTTTCTCTATTTTTAGCAGCCGTGGTTTACTTGTAGCTCCTGCCATATTAGGCATTTATAAAACTTGAATAGGATCGTTTCACAATTTTGAAACTTAACGTTTTTACATTCTATATAATTAGTAATAACTCTATGTATTTTTTCAAAATTTTTAGCGCAGCCGTTAGCGAGATATTCAATTTACAATTTTTAATTTTTTTGTCCTTTTCTAGTACAACGTCATCGTCCTCGCATGCGCTGTATTAAAACCAAATGTGTGTTGGCAATACAAAATCCTTTGACAGCTGTGTTGTGTTTATGTTTACGTGCATGTGTTGATAACTTGATATGTTTGAATCCGCTGTTGTTTTATTTTACGTGTTCAGTAAAACAAGTAATGCGACGGCCGTATTTATTAATTAGCGGAAAAGAAAATGAGAATTTTATTAATATACGTAGGTGATTAAACAAGTTAGAATGTTTTATTCAAGGTTGATTAATATTTAATATGGTTTTTAAGAAGTGTTGTCGTATACAAACGCGTCTTTGAACAGTACTAAAGTTTTATTTTATCTTAATTCTATTTAATTCTTTACCGGGATCGGAAACTATAAAAAAACGTAGTGGTTGGCCGTTGGAGAACTAACATTTTATTATTCAATTCTGGTACAGTACAGTATATTATCTGAACGCTTATATAATTTATTTCGTGCATGTTTTTGCTAGTAGTTTGACTAAAGACGGTCTTCATCCCTTTTTCTTTTAAGAGAAAACACGCACGCTTTGTTTAAAGTACAGCAGCTGATTTGATCGGGTCCCGTCGCGTCTAACGTTCGGTTTATGTGTTCGTCGCTGGCAAAGATTTCCAGTATTGCCAATGTTACGAATGCAATTCGCGTTCCATCTTGAATAGTACGATGACGTCAGCGGTGTAGAAAAGGACGGAAAATATTTAAACTTTAAATTGGTATTATTAAGTTATCGTAACACATTTATCGATTTTATGTGGACCTGTTCATTAGATAACTGTTATACTAATAAAATATACAAGTTATGTCAAAATTTAAATTCCATGCAACGGCGCTATTAGATTGGGAGATACTATCGCTGTCATTGTTATTGACATTAAAAAGTCAGGAAAGTGATTAGACTTTTGAACTAGTGCAACACTGAGAAAAATGATAACTATAAAGTGACAACTATATATAGTAGACCGATTTTTTGTCGTTCTAACCTAATTTTAGTAGCGTTAACTAAAAACTAAGGTCAGAATAAACAACTGATTTGGTAAATGAACTATCTGTTTGTAGTTAACCGGTTTTTGGTAGATTTTACCCAGGTTCTAGTAAAATAAGCCACTACCTTACTTGGGTTAAATCTACATGTACTGTAATTTACAAGTCAAACTGAAATAGCTTAGCAGTTTGGAGTTCCAGATAATATCGTATTTCATTAAAACCTTTTTATCACAATGAAAGACATTATTGGCTGCATAATGCTAAATATTTCTAATTAATGAAAGAGATTTTAGTCGACCTTTTATTATTAACTCAATAATTATTTCTTTACTTTTAATACACACGAGAAGAATATTTTTAAAGAAATACGATACGAATATTTATTGCATTGTTTATGCCATAAATTTCAGCACCGTGTATGCTCTACGTAACACGTATTTTGTCAAACCAGGGAGTAAGGTTGAAATAACCCAACAGGTATGGTAAATTCAACTATTTTTCGCTTCTACCATGTGGGCGTGTGATTGATTTAAACTTATTGGGTAAATTTAACCAAAAATATTTTACTAAAATCATATAGTTCGTATTACACACAGGTATTGTTGTCAAGATTTGTACATATTTTCAGGTTGCTGCAACTTATTTTTGGTTACTTTAACCACTTCTATTTTTCTCAGTGAATTTTTGTAACACCTTGGACCTGTTGCATAAAGCATTGTTAACTGCATGATTAGTTTGATGTGTTGTTAACTCAAGCAATTGGTTAACTAAAAGCAAGTGTTATAGTGTTATTGGTTCTTTTAAACCCGTTGCTAAGTTTAATCAATCAATCAGGCTGCTTAACAGCGTGATCAATTTGGCAACATAGTTAACTACCTTTTATGTAACTGGCCTCTAATGTTTTATTACATGTTCTGTCACACCTTGTCTTCCCTAGGATGATCAGAAAAAAAGCAGTTCCTCTGCCTGTATAATATATGCGACTTTTGTCGGTTTGTTAAACATCATGATTCTGAGTCATATGTTAAGGTAAGTACATATAAAGATTAGTTTTAAGAAAGAAAAAATATTTATATTTATTGTTACAGTTTTTATGTTTATTTAGTTATTTTCGAACAAATTTTAATAATTCTTTTGTGAAAGTATAGTTCACACTTTTATTTACAAGATTCTAATGTTGGATACACAATCTATGATATATTTTTTCTTAAAATAATGAAATCCGGAGGCTCTGCATAGTGTATTTGTATTTGTAAATCTAGTAGCCGCATATGGTTACAATAGCGTCGACTTACCCCCTACTGGGAAGGGTCTATACCATTCCACATTAAGTAGACTGAATGGTTTGTAACATTATATTTATTTGAAATTAAAATTCTCATAGATTTTAAGGACATCTTTTGCAAAAATAGAAGAAACTCTGGTATATAAATAAACGATAAAAATAATTGCGAGGTAAATACAATTTACCAAAGAAAAATAATATTAAGTTATCTCAACAAACACCCGCCCACAAAATATTAAATGTGTGTCAAAAGTGTGTGAAATTCACAAACAATACCCCATAACAGCACTGTTTCAACCTTGTTGTAGTCTCATCAGCTGGGGCTAATCATCTGTAAATTTCACACACCTCATACCAGCTTAAATACAGGCACCAAAATAACATGAGTCACAACATGTATCTGTAGCAACATTTACACAATATCAAACTCCACTTAAGCAGTAAACAAAGGGGCAACTAAGTAGATGTCTTTAAAAACCCAAAGCAATAACACTAATATAAATAAACGATATAAATAATTGTAGGGTAAATACAATTTAGCAAAGAGAAATAATATTAAATTATCTCAACAAAGACCCACCTACAAAATATTAAAATATTAAATAAGTGTGTGAAATTCACAAACGATACCCCAGGACAGTACTGTTTTCGACTTTGTTGTAGTCGTAAAATGTAAAAAATGAATATATATGTATATATAAATATATATGAATAATTTCGTATTTTAATATAAAAATATAATCTTTTAATTTACATACAGTGCGCGCAAAAAGTAAGGAACCAATTCGATAAAATCGCAGTTTTTTATTTTTGAAAAAAATCCTTGGACAGGTCAATTCAACTTTTTAAAAACGCTTCTTTTTATAAGGTCGATTTTGCTTGACAGTTTTTGACGTTTGAGTATTGACGTCATCGACATTTTTTTAAATGGCAGCATATGCTTTTCTGTCCATTTTATGATAGTGTTTTGAATTCTCTTTTCAACGATATAAAATTTTGTATAGGTCACATGACAATATTTTTGAGGAAAAAAAACATTAAAATATAATATTTGATAAAATTGGAAAATAGCCTCATCCATGCTATTTGGTTTGCACAGACTTTGCTTGTCAAATATTCCCATCAAAAAAATCGAACAGAATCAGAAAAAATTAACGCAACTGCTGAAAGCAGGCTGTGACCGATTTATAAAAATTACGACTTATGTCATAGCTAAGTAAAGTAAGTAAGTAACTAAGTAAGCTAGTAAAAAGTTAGCATTTCCTATTAAGTAATTAGAAATTTTATTAAGAGATTGAAGGTCGGCTTTACTACTATGGTACGTTTGAGTGAACGAGAACGTATTGAAATATTGATGATGATTGGTTATGGAGACAGGGTCAGAACACAATTTGAAGTTTGCGAATTATTTAATAACAAATACCCCAATCGAGCACCTATCACACGATCAACCGTTAGCAAAGTGGAACAAAAATTTAACGAGCTTGGTAACGTGCGAGATCGTCCCAAAGCTGGTCGTCCTAGAGTTCCAGAGAATACTCAGTTAGACATATTACTCAACTTACAAGAGCATCCTCACACACCAAGCCGGGAGGTCGCTTTAATGTGCCAGATTTCGCAGAACAGTGTTCTCAACTATTTAAAAAAGAACAAGTGGCATCCTTACAAAATTAAATTACTTCACGAGCTCAACGAAGACGATCCCGATCGTAGGCTTGAGTTTTGTGAAAATATGATGAATCGGTGCAATAATGATCCACAATTTCTTAACATAATTTTTTCGGACGAAGCAACTTTCACTCTACATGGCCACGTGAATAGACAAAATTGCAGATACTGGGCCCCTGAAAATCCACACTGGATGAGAGAAGTTCATTCTCAGTTTCCTCAAAAAGTGAACGTCTGGGCGGGAATAATGGATGGTAGAATCTTAGGACCTGTTTTTTTTTGACGAAAATCTCACAGGGGATCGATATTTAGAATTTTTGGAAAACGACCTAATCCCATCTCTTGCTATGTTGTACCCCAACGAACAAGATCCTGACGTACCAAATAATAATTTGTGGTACCAACAGGATGGAGCACCGCCCCATTTTGCACGAGCGGTACGGGACTATTTAAACAACAGTTTTCCTAACAGGTGGATAGGTCGAAGGGGACCAATAGAGTGGCCGGCTAGATCTCCCGATCTAACCCCGTTAGATTTTTTTTATGGGGATATTTAAAAAGCAAAGTATATGCAAATAGACCAAATAGCAGGGATGACCTGAAAGATAGAATTCGCCTCGAGATACGATCAATACGACCGGAAACTATTAACAAAGTTTTGCAAGAGTTTGTTTTTCGTCTTGCCTTCTGTCAAGAAGTAGGGGTAACTTTTTTTGCATTTGTTGTTGTTTTTCAATTTTATCAAATATTATATTTTAATGTTTTTTTCCTCAAAAATATTGTCATGTGACCTATACAAAATTTTATATCGTTGAAAAGAGAATTCAAAACACTATAATAAAATGGACAGAAAAGCATATGCTGCCATTTAAAAAAAATGTCGATGACGTCAATACTCAAACGTCAAAAACTGTCAAGCAAAATCGACCTTATAAAAAGAAGCGTTTTTAAAAAGTTGAATTGACCTGTCCAAGGATTTTTTTCAAAAATAAAAAACTGCGATTTTATCGAATTTGTTCCTTACTTTTTGCGCGCACTGTATAAACTGTATTACAAGATATCTTCAATGAAGAATTTAATGAATCATTTATTTATATATTTCATAGTACAGTGAAGCCTCCTTAATTCGGACTAATTAAAACAGGGGCAATCCGAATCATCGCGATTTCCGGATTACTGCGACTGCAGAGTTACAATGTTATATTTGTACATAAATGCAATTAAAACATTCTGCAAAAACATTTATATAAAAATAAATAAAACTACGAAAACATTTACGCAAAAACTGCTTTAAAAACACAAAAAATAATATTCCGCATTATTATGTCGTCAACCAAAAAAGGCGGTGATTTTTGCTTGTTCCGTGTTTTTTGAACTTAATACGTTAGTTATGATTTTTTTAATCTTCCGGTATCACAATTATTTCAAGTTTTCTACCGCCCATTGCAATGTCACTGCTTTGCAACTGTTTCTTAAAGGGCTTCACTGCGTGCGAATCATTGAACAGCTTTTCTCTCGCGATTTTTAACAAACGCAAATTGTGTCTTTTTAAAATTAAGTATCCAATCTTTACTTGCTCTGACGTCATCGTTTTGAAAACATCTTTCATAAAGTCACAGCAGCGTGCAGAGTATACGAAACACTGAAACCAGTCGCGATACGACGCATGTGCTATCAGGCTCGTACGCTATGTGTACGAGCGTGATAGCACACACGTGGAAGCAGTCGTATCGCGACTGCTTCCATAGTTTCGTGCACACTGATGGATAGGTGCTTTGCCTTTTCGGCCAAAATTTCGGAGGATATTAGTGACATATTTAAAACCACGCAAACAACTTTTCTTCCATCTCCGGATATTCCGCAGGTTTTAACGTTTTCTTGACTTTGCTATAATGATCCTTCAGATTTTGTAACAAATATGGAAATGTTTAATATTTAAAGTTACAATGCCGTCTTTTTACATTTAACAATTTTTAAATATAGCACAAAATTTTTTTATATGCAGTATGCCGGAGACACATAAAGTCGTAATTCGTAAAAGAAGTAGCAGTTCTTTTTTAACCACTTTTAAAAAATATGTGACTTTTAATAATAAGAATTTGTCAGACATAAATATAACGTAAACATAAATAAAATCTTGTTTATCTTATCTACAACAGTAGTTTTGTATCAAATTACACATCTGAATACCCATTGCATTCGTTACTGTAAACAAAACTTGATGAATAAAAACAATTAATTCTAAAGTTCGGATTATCAAAAGCTTAAATCCGGATTACAATGTAATCAATGTAAATAAATTGCTGGTCCGGATTATAGTGGTATTCGGATCAACGAGGCTTCACTGTATATTCATTAGTTGCATTTTAAATCAAAAGACACTATGCAATCTCTGCAGTCTCCAAAAAAATGTTTCTAGTTGTTAGAGTGAAGTAATGCCCCCGGACCTACTCTATGACAAGTTTAATTAAATTCTATTGGTGGGTTCCCTCACACCACTTCTTTTCGCATTTGCAGATTATTATACTTTAGCTATTATACTTTAGCATATCATACTTTCGTATAAAATGCTAACAAAAGTGAAAAAGTTGGCAATTATTTAATCCCTCTTTGGCACACCTTTCAATTTTCAACTTGACACAAAAGTCTCTTTTGTTTACTCTTTATTCTGGCCCTGATGTAAATATCTAAGAATGTTAGAAATGCCCATTCTTTAGGTACCTCTTGAATACAGTATAGTTAGCAGATAAGAAAGATAGTTGTTAAGACCTAGTAAATAAAAAAAGAAAGCAGGATCATTTTCGTTTAAAGGAGGAGGGTAGATAAGACCGGTTTTTGGCCTAATATATTTTTGAACTAAAATAATAAAAAAAAAATTTTTGTCATCCACCATCAATATTTAATCGATTTCACCCCAAACGAAACTTTCCCCTACTCACCCATACCTCTTGTACCTCTCTAAAGCTAAACTACTAGATTGCGGTGGAGGGAAGAGAAGAGGTGGGGGGGCGTAGAAATTATCTTGTTTGTGATGGAAATAAAGAATCCTTAGTTCATTATATACCTGCTTGTTTATAGACTCAAGTTATTAGAGTAGGGGGTGGGCGGGTAAGTAGGCGTAGTGGGGAGGAAATGATTAGTGGGGGAGGTAACCCAGATGCACTTTTCTGAAAGAAAATATGACTTTTCAATGGTACTACACATTTTTAAATGCAAAAATATTTTAGCAAGACTGTTCCTGAATTCTGGTTATTTAGTAGTTTAGAGAGGTACAAGGTATGGGTGAGTGGGGGAAGGTTTTGTTTAGGGTGAAATCGATTACATATTGATGGTAGATGACGATAATGATTTTTATTATTTTAGTTCAAAAATAAATTAGGCCAAAAACGGGCCTTAGCTACCCTCCTCCTTTATTCATTAAATAGTACAAGCTACTTTATAGTTTTTTTTTGTCATGTCTGAACACTATAACTACAGACTTGATGCATTTTTCTTCTTTAGCATGAAGGTCCTATAGGGATCGAATACAATCTTTATTGTAAATGGGCATGGTACAACCATCTCCACTCTAGAAATTGAGAAAATTGTCTACTCATGGATCACTTGCGCGACTTTGCTATAGCATGTATTAAAGTTACTTTATTTTGGTTAATTATTTCAGATGTAAGAGTGAATAAGCTTATCATTCTTGCGATCTGTAGCTGCTAAGCTAAGCCACCAACTCAAGCAAGAACACGTGTACACCCTCCCTAGTTGTTTGTTTGGCGTGAACCGCTCCGTTTCCTTCCTACCATTTCCCTTACGCACCGAAAGCACCTATATAAGAGTGCGCAAGCCGTTTTATTCAGTTCCTTCCTGAAACTCGAAGTGAACCAGCCAGCCAACCAATAACGACCAGCCTAGCAGCCACTAGAACGTTCTACAGGGGATATAAGAGTCCTCTTGATTAAGAGGATAAGATTCCCTTTTCATCCCAATTTCATTAATTACCCTTTCCGAGACATAGCTATGCGTGAGCCTGGTGGCCTCATCCCTTATCCTATTCCGAAACCTTGCTGTGCATGAACCTGGTGGCCTCATCCCTTATACTTTCTGAGACCTTGCTGTGCGTGAGCCTGGTGGCCTTATCGTTACATCCCTTACCCTTTCCAAGACCTCGCTGTGCGGGAGCCTGGTGGTCTCATCCTTTCATCTCTCATCCTTTCCGAGAACTCGCTGTGCTTGAGCCTGGGGGTCTCATCCTATCTTCACCCTCTTTTGTTTAGTCCATCCACCATTACCCAACACTCTGTTTCCCAATACCGGACCCTGCACCACGTTTGCTGTGGTTACCATAGATAACCATATACTTTTAAGATTAGAGACTGCGCTTGTTGGAGCTTTGGTAATAATAAATACTAGTAAGTTCACAGATTGTGTTTTATTTGCTAGAATTAACACCTTTTTCTTTTGTGAGAGCTTTAGGGCAGGCGCATGAGAATTACCGCCAACACCGAAAATCACCCAGGGCCACTTTATAAGCAACTTTACACCCCATTACCGGAATGACAAGTACAAATGTAGCAATCGAGCAAAGGTGTCTGTTGAATCTAGCTGAGCCAAGTAACCCCCTTACAAGCAGATCAGAAATATTTATTTCACAATAGTATTTACTACAATTCCATACCACAACCCAAAAATATACAGGATATTCGCTCGATTGTGGGCACTTTGAAGTTGTTAAGTTAGCTTCAAATATTGCACACACCACGAACAGTTCGCCAAGGCTTGCCGATCGTGGATATAACTGTTAATAATAATAGCAATAATAATAATTGCTACAACCCATAGCCTGGAAATCAGGCAACAGAAGCTGTAAGCTTGTGCGGGAGGGAGGGGGCGATTATTATTATTACATAGGCCCTAAGTGCGGCTGCAGCCGACTTAGCAGCAGATGGAACAGCGCAAATCCCACATTTGTGTCACAGCTAAGGAAAACTGCAGAAAACCTTAACCAGATCTGCCGGCACCGGGAATCGACCTCGGGCCGCTTGGGTGAAAGTCCAGCACTCTAGACATTACACTACCAAGGCTGTTCCGTTGTTCCGTAACCCGTCCACAGCCCAAGAATACAAAAAGCTCGCAAGGGGCCGGCTGAAGATATTTGCAAGAGTGCACGTACTGGTTGTTATTATGCTGTGTCCATACTTCAGTGCTATCAGTTCAGTGT
The DNA here is from genome assembly GCA_929113105.1 of Agrypnus murinus. Taxonomy (NCBI): domain Eukaryota; kingdom Metazoa; phylum Arthropoda; class Insecta; order Coleoptera; family Elateridae; genus Agrypnus; species Agrypnus murinus. The sequence continues at coordinate 198,702,010 of OV816025.1, forward strand.
TACTGACCCTAGTATTATTTAATAATGTGGGTATCATTTGTGGTATATAACGGAGATGTTTTGGATAGTCTTAGGGTCATAATAAAGGTCACTAAAACATCTTTTTAACATTGCTAATGAGCTACTGTTATGAAGAAACATGATAATTTTCAACACATTTATTAGACTTTAGATTTAACTTCAGTATGTTTTAGATAAATATCAGTAAGTATTGCTTAACAGTATACAGACTGGAAACGAATGGGCTTGATATAGGGATATAAAAGGGTTCATAAAAGTGGTAGTGGGCTAGTGAGAATTGCAATAGGAGGAAAAGTTTTATTCTATTGTACTATTTACTACCATTAAGATTTATGGTTTATCGGATTAAAATGTGAGCAGACTTAAGCACCGAGATGCATGTGCTTAACCTGTATTGTTTTTTATGAACGGATTTAAAGTATTAATACCAAGTGCATGCATGTCCAGTCAGTATACAATATCCAGTTGCAAGTTTTTATCAATTGCTTCTATCCCACTACCAGTTTTATGAATACTTTTATATTCAAGCCCATGCGTTTCCAGTCTGTATGTTAAATTATTATAAACTACTTAAAGAACTTACCTCATCATTAGGACAGATTTGTCTGCACAAGCTTTGAATAATAGGTGTCAAAGCTTGTATCTGTATATCTCTTATAACACTGGCTTGATGTTCACAATCGTGTTCAGTTTTATCAGAGGAAATCGGTTTCTTAGCATTTACAACATTGTTTAACTCTTTTTCTTTCTGCATTTCCACCATTGTAACAATTCTATCTTCATTTTTGGGCGTAGCTATAGGTGTATTTCTTAAGAGACCAGATGATCGTTTACCGAACAACTTTATTTTCCCTGGTATTGCAACCACTGTTGCTGGTTTTTCGACAACTGGTCTGTGTTTGTATCCAGCTGTCTTATACCTTGATTGAACATGGTTATATCTGAAATAACTCTAAAAATTTATTCAAAAACCTTTTACTTACTTAATTTATATTTACTTTAGTTTATCTTTTGCCAGAGACTCAACAGTTCTTTTCCAAAATCTATCTTTATTTCGTGTTTCAGATGTTATGGAGTACATGGATAATCTGGTTTCTAATGAGTTTTTCTTTTGTTTTCCAGATTTCTTTAGGTCCACTTTGTATCCCATTAATGATAACTTTGTATTAGCTGAGTAAACCATACCTATCTGATCTCGTCTCTCGAGAACTTCGTGGATCTTTTGTATTATTGAATTACATCTTTTTGCAAAATTCTAAAAAAGTATCAAACTTAATACTACTATTACTACTACCATGTAGTCGAAGAGCAGGCATATCAAAAAACACTTATTTATAGAGTCCGTCTGGATATATTTCTTATGTAGGTTTTCCTGCTGAATCCGAATCGGGAGGCTGCCTGTTGATTTGGAATATGATTGATTTTTACGTAAAGTTTTTAAAAATCAAAAACATGCTACTTTTTAGTTTGCATCGTCATAACTTTGCCCTGGATGGAGCTATAAAGTTAATTTTTTTTCCCAAACAGTTCTCCCAGAATTGTAGATTGCAATGTACTACTTAAAATTTAGTTTTGAGAAAATTACTATTTTGTCTATGTCATTTGTGCACTAAAATTTTCACCATGCGAAAAACTTTTTTATTACAAGAAATAGACACCTATATAATCCAGATTATATAGTAGGATACTATAACTATATAGTTATAGTAGAGTTATATTAGGCTGAAATCGTTTATTCCATCGGGCATAGCTTTTAAAAATTTCAAACCTAGTTCATGTTGTACTCTATCGTTAAGTTAAGCAAAATTTGGTTGTCGTCAAAATAAAAAAAAACTGTGCCGGGGGAAGCTCCTTCAGCTTTAGTTAAAAATAGGTGAAATTGAATTTTTATGTTATTTATTTATACTCGCTACGTTGTGACAAAACTGTGAATGGTTACATCAATATTTAAGTTATGCATTTTCATTGTTTCTTATGAGAACTACTACTTTTAAAGTCGATTTGATTTTAAAATTGAGTACCGCGCGGTCATTAGATTTTTAACAAAGGAAGAGCACACGCCTAATCAAATCTAATAACGTTTAGACGGCGTTTATGGTGATTTATCTCCTTCATATTCCACTGTAAAAAAGTGGTCAAAATGTTTCCGTTTGGAGCAAGAATCTCTTGGAGATGATGAGCACACCGGTCGGCCAATTGAAGCAATAACGCCTCAAAAAGTTATAATCATTGAAGAAATGGCATTAGAAGATCGCTGTTTGAAAGTTAAGGAGTTAATAGTGATGTTTGACATTTCGGAAACAAGTATTCGTCGAATTCTTCATGACCATTTGGGTATGAATAAAATTAGTGCAAGATGGGTACCGCGTCTTCTTTCTGCCGTTCAACGTCAACGTCGCGTCGAATGTGCGCGCTTGTTTTTAAACTTGTCTGGAGACGACCCAAAGCCGATTTTGGAGTCCATTGTCACTGGAGATGAAACAATGGTTCTGTATTATGATCCTCTATCCAAAAGGAATCGATGGAATGGCGGCGACCCGATAAACCTCGTCCCAAAAACGCGAAAGTCGTTCAATCAACAAAGAAAGTTATGGCAACAATATTCTGGGATTGTGACGGCATTTTACTGATTGATTTTAAAGAACGCAATACAACTGTTAACAGTACATATTATGCGTCTTTATTGCATAAATTGAGAAACAATATTAGTGAAAAACGTCGAGGTGTTCGATTATTACACGACAATGCACCCGTTCATACTACCGCAATTTCACAAGCTGCCATTCGCGAATGCGGGTTTGAAGCATTGGATCATTTATTTAGTTATTTTTGGGCGAAGAATCAGGATGGCGGAGCATCCTTTGTACCTCATGGCACCGATTGCTATGATCATTTGGCCGACCCTACTAGAATTTAGCCGAATCTTGGGGAATACCACCCCCAGTAGATTTTTAACGTGCCAAACATCGCATTGACACGGGACCTACAATTTTACTTCCTATCCAAGAAGAAGGCATGTTTTTAATTTTTCTCCGCTATGAAAAATTACCAGCTCGGCCGGGGATCGAACCTGCGACCCTTGGATTATGAAGCAAACATGCAAACCACTAATCCACCGAGCCTGGACCTAGTGACTATTATTTATTTTCCAATTTAAAGAAAGATCTTAGGGGACGTCGTTTTAAGGACGAGAACGAGTTGCAAGCAGCTGTAATTGAACATTTTGAAGGAAAGACTTCAGATTATTTTTACAAGGGCATTGAATTATTAATTCCACATGGTAATAAGTGTATTGACATAAAAAATAAAAAAGTTTATTTATTTTTTCTATATCAAGCCGGGAATTTATGGCGCTTACCTCGTCAAACTGACAATACTCTACTTGCCATGTTTGCTGATAACACAAGCCATCCTCTCAGTCAACAAAAACCCAATAACTGCAGCAGCTCAAGTACAAACTCACCTAGACACCCTGCAAGATTGGTTTAATAAATAGAGAACTACAGTCAGTAACGATAAATCCGCACAAATAACGTTCACTAACAAACGCATTGTAAGTTCATGAAACAGCATCAACAATGCTCCCATACCTCAGAAGACAGACATCAAATACCTCGAACTGCATCTGGATCACAAGTTAACCTAGAGTACACACATCAAAGCCAAACGAAAACAAATAGACCTCAAAATTAAGCAAATGAATGGCTCATCGGTAGACGCTCCCAACTGTCACTTTTGAACAAATTACTGTTAAGTATTATTAAACCATTCTGGACATATGGGATACAGCTGTGGGGCTGCGAAAAAGCCTCCCACACCAAAATCCTGCAGCGATGTCTGTCAAAAATTCAACACAATAATCAACGCTCCATGCTACATCACCAATGAAACACTCCGTACCGACCTACGAATTCCATACGTAGCCTCTGAAATCCAGAGCCTTGCCTAAACACACTCATACAACCTGCCAGCCTGTATAATTATCTAGAACTACTTAGTAATTGGCTTATGAGGAGAATGACATTGCCTATTGTCCTAATGTCATGTCAAACTACATAATGTAACGAATAGTAAACCCACATATGACGTCATCGAACATTCTAGATGTATGAGTCATCAACTGTATGACTCATCAATAACACCTGTATGTATGACGCATCAACACCTGCGTGTATGACTCATCGACGCGACTTATCGACGTGACTCATCAACAGCTACATGTATGATTCATCGGTTATGTTCTAGAACTTATGAAAGATATAAATGGGGGACGCGGGTAGGAGTTCAGTTAATGTTTGACCGGCATAGTGAAATGTACTCTGAATAATTAGTTAGTAATTGTTGTAATATATAAATAGTCCTCAAATAAATTTGTAAGTATTAGTTATAGTGTTTTTAATTAAGTGCATTGTAAATAATCTTTTCTTTATTAATAGACGATTTAAACACCATTTTTGCTATTATTTTAAAAAGAACCTTAGAGTGTGGTCAGGTGTCGGGAATTTTAAAATAAATAAAATCGCGTAATAAACAAAGTGCTGTGAGAATAATTTTTTTTAGTGTTAAAAAAATAATTCCAAGGAATAATTAAAATAACGATCAAATTGTTAAAAGATCTCAAATTAATAGACTTAAAACACGAACTTGGGGAACGAGATTTGGAGACAACGGGCCTTAAAAGCGTGTTAATACATCGGCTAAGAGAATGGGTTTTGGAACAGAAGGAAGACCCTGAAAGTTTCCTCTTCGAAATACCTGGTCCCGCAATTGATACTAATTTGTTATTAAGTAAAATGAAGAAAATTCTAGAAAACTAAAGGAAAACACTAAAGCACTGGAAGAAAAAGTTTTTGAAAATTCTAGAATGCTTAAAGAAGAATTATTGGAAAAGCACGAAGAGAATTCTAGAAGGTTTGCAGAATTATTAGAAAAGTCTGAAGAAAGTTCCAGAAGGCATAAAGAAGAAATGCAGAACAATGTCAAAGCGTTAGAAGATAAAGTTTTCGAAGAATCGTTGGAAAATTCCAGCGCGTTAGGACTATTAGAAATTAAATTGGAGAAACAGGATAGGGTAATAAAGATGGTAGAAGAGAAAATAGCCCAAATGCAATTACCACCAACAACTGAAAAAGATAGCGTAGCTAAAATGTTGGAAGATAGAATGAGTCAACTACGGTTTCCTTCAACTTCTAAGTGGCCGTTTAATGAAGTAAAGAAACAATTTAAAGAAGAAAAGGGTCCTGCCGTAGGGATAAAAGTAAAACCACCCACGTTCGATGGAAAGATACGTTGGTCCACCTACTACAAACAACTTGAAGCGGCCGCTGGGGCCAACGGATGGACAGGCAAGGAAAAGGCCGTTTCTTTAACTGTGGCTTTGCGTGGAGACGCGTTGAACGTCCTGCAAACAATCCCAGCAGGACAGGAAAATCATTACCAATTGTTAGTGTCTAGGTTGGAGATGAGATATGGAGACGCGCATCTTCAACAAGTGTATCACGCGCAAGTGAAGAATCGTGTCCAGAAGAATGGAGAAAGCCTGCAGGAGTTTGAAGCCGATGTTGCGCGGCTTGTCCGATTGGCGTACCCTACGGCACCCGATTCATTTCTGGGACAACTGGCTGTGCAGACCTTCATTGATGGGTTAAGAGACGGGGAAACACAACAATCATTGAGGCTGGCACGACCAAGAACAACTGATGATGCGCTTGCTCACGCCTTAGAATTTGAAGCTGCAAAACAAGCGTCCCGAGGTCACGGGTGTGTTCGGGCCGTTGTGGAAGAAGAAGAAGGTTCTAAAGATCACCTAGAGGAGTTAGTACTGTGAGTTTTTCGGAAGGAAGAAAGCCGTAGGAAGAATCATCAAGAAGTTCGAGGGCCCCGTTGTTGGAATTGCGGCGAACAAGGGCACATACGACGTCGTTGCCCTAAACCAAAACAAGTTCAGCAGTCGGAAAACTAAAGAGGGTCGACGAGAGGGGGCGAACATTGACCTTGTGTAGAGATGCCCCGGAGATCACCAGCCATGCCGTAACATCAAAGAACAGTACCAGCAGTTTTTTCGTAGATGGGAAGATTGTTAATCTAACTGTTCCCCTACTCGTTGATACGAGGGCGACAAAATCAATTATACGCCCTGACGTTCTACGAACAAGTATGAAGCTGTTACAACTACTCAACTCCGTACAGCGACGGGTGAAGTAATACCAACACGCGGAGTGGTGAAGATGAAGATTGGCATTGGAAGTGTAGAACGTGATCATGAGGTGCTGGTAGCCGACATCATTGACGAATTCATCTTGGGAATGGACCTCCTGAGAAAATTTGGTTTTCCATTGGACTTGAAGGAGGGTGGTTTTGAAGGTTGGTAACGAAGAACTTCAGTTGCACCCACGAGCAGATCCTGTCGTAAGGGTTTTGCTGACAGAAGATATTGCCGGGTCAAAGCGAGATGGTTGTAGAGGCAGGTTTGGATGGAGATCTTCGGGTAGGATGTGTGCGAATGATGGAGCCTGTTTGTTATAAGAAGATCCATAGTGGCATACTGGTGGGAAAAGCGCTGATCTAGATTGGAAAGACAGTACCGGTGAGGCTTATGAGCGTTAATGTGGATCAGGTGACATTGAAGAAGAGTACCCTTGTGGGTCAGTGTGTGCCAGTATTCCGAGTAGCCAGGTGTATGGCTGATGTTCCAAAACCAGTGCCCAAAGACCATGGTGAAAAATTAGTGGGTATGATTGTTAGTTCGTGCGAGGACTTAAATAGAACGGAAGTGAAAGAGGTACAGGGTTTGGTTCACCGATACCAAGATATCTTCGCTCTTGACGATAGCCAGAAGGGACGAACAGATATAGTAAAACATAAAATCAATACAGGCAACTCTATGCCTGTCCGTCAGCAGCCGAAGCGTCTACCTCTAGCAAGGCGAACAGAAGCCGAGAAGATTATTACCGATATGGAAGAACAAGGGGTCATCGAGTCATCCAGCAATCCATGGGTGTCACCGGTGGTCCTGCTAAGTAAGAAGGACGGGTCAACGAGATTTTGTGTGGACTATCGGCAGCTCAATAACGTGACCAAGAAAAACAGCTATCCCTTACCACGCATCGACGACACGTTAGATACCCTGTCTGGTTCACGATCGTTTTCGACTATGGACTTAAAGAGTGGTTATTGGCAAGTTGAAATGGAACCTGAAGACCGAGAGAAGACCGCGTTCACTATTGGTTCCGGACTATGGCAGTTTACGGTTATGCCTTTCGGTCTATGTAATGCTCCGGCCACCTTTGAGCGTCTAATGGAGACCACCCTGAGGGGGCTGTCGTGGAAGACTTGCCTGGTATACCTAGATGATGTGATTGTAGTCGGAAAATCATTCAACGAACATTTGAAAAATCTAGAGGAAGTGTTCCGAAGACTACGTGGAGCCAATCTGAAACTGAGTCCGAAATAGTGCCACATATTCAGAAAGAAAGTGAAATATCTCGGGCACGTTATCACAAAATGGAGTGGCAGCCGACCCCGATAAGATTCATGCAGTCCAAGAGTGGCCAACACCGAAAGATAAAGTTCGTAGTGTTCTTGGATTATGTACCTACTACAGGCGTTTTGTTCCGGGGTTTGCCAATAAAGCGAAGCCACTGAGAAGGTTAACTGAAGATGGGCGCGAGTACGTTTGGAGCGGAGAGTGCGAAACAGCTTTCCAACAGTTGAAGCGTGCCCTGACAACAGCACCAATATTGAGCTATCCACGGACAGAAGGGAAATTCATACTTGACACAGATGCAAGTAATCTGGCCAGTAGGGGTTTACTTTCTCAGATACAGGATGGACAAGAAAAGGTCATCGCCTATTTTAGTAAGATTTTATCGGAAGCCGAAAGGAATTATTGTGTAACCAGGAAAGAATTATTAGCCGTCGTAAAGTCCGTTGAGCACTTTTATAAATTCTTGTATGGAAGGAAGTTTTTATTGAGGACGGATCATGCCGCGTTGAAATGGCTCCTGCAATTCCGTAATCCAGAAGACCAGGTCGCAAGGTGGATTGAACGACTACAAGGATATGATTTTGACACGGAACATCGAGCGGGCACCAGCCATCGAAATGCCGATGCTCTTTCAAGAAGACCCTGTCCGACGGACTGCCGTAATTGCTCTCGTCTGGAAGAGAATGTTTGACAATTAAGAACTACTATCGTCAACGACAACTGGTTGCCGGAAGAATTGCAACGACAGCAGGAGGCTGATCCCAAATTAAAAATGGTACTGGAATGGAAGAATGTGGGAGAAAGGCCTGCCTGGGAAGCTGTTAGCCCTTTCAACAAACCCTAAAAGCATATTCGGCCCAATGGGAGTCCTTGAAGGTGGAAGATGATTTCCTGAAGCGAGTGTTGGAGAGTGAAGGTGGCACCACCATTAGGTCTCAGTTCGTGGTTCCAAGGAGCCGAGTGGCTACAGTATTGCGACACCTTCATGACGGTGCCTCAGGAGGACACTTCGGTGTGAAGAAAACTTTGGAGAAAGTTAGAGAGCGTTTTTATTGGGTCAATTGTAAAGAAGACGAGAAAGAGTGGTGCCGAAAATGCGAACTTTGTGCCACTGGTAACGGACCCTTGGGGAAACGAAGAGCACCTATGAGGCAGTACAATGTGGGTAGTCCTCTGGAAAGAATAGCTGTAGATATTGCCGGACCATTTCCCGAAACCGACGATGGGAATCAATACTCCTACATCTTAGTGGCAATGGACTATTTTACCAAATGGCGAGAAGCATATGCCCTACCAAACCAGGAAGCCGCGACTGTTGCTGACGTACTAGTCAAAGAGTTTTTCAGTCGCTTCGGAGTGCCCATGGAGCTGCATTCGGACCAAGGCCGCAATTTTGAGTCTGTACTCTTTGGAGAAGTCTGTCGATTGTTGGGCATTCGCAAGACTCGGACCACACCATTACATCCGCAATCTGATGGAATGGTAGAACGCATGAATCGGACAATGGGCAAATATTTGGCCAAGGTCGTCTCCGATCATCAACGAGACTGGGACCAATACCTGCATTTGTTCCTGATGGCTTATCGTGCATCGGTCCACGAAACAACCGGTCAGTCACCACCGTCTGTGATGTTTGGACGCGAGTTACGGTTACCGTGTGATCTGGAATTTGGTTCTCCACCTATAGAGCAGGAGGTAGTCGGGAATGATTATGTCATCAACTTAAAAAAGAAGTTGGAGGATATTCACGATCGAACCCGAAACAATAGTCGAATCGCGAGTGACCGGATGAAGACTACGTACGATGTGACAGCCCAAGAAGGAGGGTTTCAACCTGGAGAGCTTGTCTGGTTATATAACCCGCGAAGACGTCGTGGCTATTCTCCAAAGTTACAGCGAAATTGGGAGGGTCCATACCAGGTGAAGAAACGAATAAATGACTTGATTTATCGCATTCAGAAATTGTCAATAGGGAAACCAAAGGTGGTACACTCCAATCGTCTGGCGCACTATGAGGGAAACAATAACGTAGTCCCAGATCGAGAAGATGATGCTGAGGTGACTGTCAATACCGTAAGGCCTGAAGATGATCAGCCAACCTTTGGAGAATTTATGGCTGCGTTTTCCGGAACTAGAAAAGCCCGATTCGGAGTCACGACCGAGATGCAACAAGACCTCTTCCGGGTCCCTGGTGATTATTCCATTGCCCACTGTGTCTCCGAGGATCTCCGCATGTCCAGGGAGATCGCAGTAGTGTTTAGGAATAAACTTGGACGGCTGAATGAACTTCGAGAACAGAATCCCTCTGTTGGCAAAGCCTTACACTTGCCGGATCATGACAGCTCCATTTACTACTTGGTAACCAAGCAGTTTTACTACCAGAAACCGAGTTACGCCGACTTGTGGAGGGCATTATGGGATTTGAGGTTCGAGTTGCTTACCGGGGTATTAACAAATTGGCAGTTCCCAAACTCGGCTGTGGGCGGGACCAGTTGGATTGCAGAATCGCTCGGAACATGTTGGAAGTTATTTTTAGAGATACGGATGTGAAGATCTTAGTATGTGGCTTCGATCCACAGCCCGCATCAAGGCCAACAAAGAGTGTAGACTGTTATTTCTACCGTAATGGAACATGTAGTCGAGGTGAAGACTGTCGATACCGTCACGACCCTTTCTACAGAAACCAGAGAATAAAACCTGTTCTGGGACAGAACAGACTTGAAGAGGGGGCAGTGTAACGAATAGTAAACCCACATATGACGTCATCGAACATTCTAGATGTATGAGTCATCAACTGTATCTCATCAATAACACCTGCATGTATGACGCATCAACACCTGCGTGTATGACTCATCGACGCGACTTATCGACCTGACTCGTCAATAGCTGCATGTATGATTCATCGGTTATGTTCTAGAACTTATGAAAGATATAAATGGAGGACGCGGGTAGAAGGAGTTCAGTTAATATTTGACCGGCATAGTGAAATGTACTCTGAATAATTAGTTAATAATTGTTGTAATACATAAATAGTTTTTATATAAATAGTCTTCAAATAAATTTGTAAATATCTAGCATTTAAATAATAGTTCGTTAAATAGTTTATAGTTATAGTGTTTTTAATTAAGTGCATTGTAAATAATCTTTTCTTTATTAATAGACGATTTAAACAGCATTTTTGTTATTATTTTAAAAAGAACGTTACAATAAGATTTACTTATTACTCGCATGCGAGTAGATTGTAAATAGGCAACTACAATAAAAAAAAAACTTAATAGCTTCAAAGCTAGTACATATTTTGAAAAATGCTAATAATAATATAATTAATAAAAGTTTTGTGTTAATTTTCTGTGAGCATTATGGTGCTTTTGTTTTAGTCATAGGGTATAATACAAACAACGTAAAGAGTACCACGTCTCGTTTTTGTTGTTAATAAAGAGCAAACATGAAGCTACGTTTCACCCGCGGTAAATAAAATATATTTTCTTATGCGTTTTACACATGCCATACACAGTGACGTATTTATTTATTCTTCCATACAAGCAAAGATATTCGTTAATAAATAAAAGGCGTCCAAAGATATCACTATGGTTTCACATATCTACAATAAGTAAGCTAAAGCTGTATTAAGGCACTACCTTGTATGTAACCACAGAAGATTTGTATGTAATAAGTTAAATTAAATAATGTACCTATGTTAATTAAAATTAAAATACATATTGCGCAATTATTAAATAAAATAAAAAACGTCCGTTGTAAAATAGTATATTAAAGTATTACCACAGCATAAAAAGAACCAGCATATGCTAAACTTGTGCTAATCTCAGCCGCCGAGTGTGGCCATGATTTATTGCCAGACTACAGAGCAGCAGTTGCGTATTCCATCCGCAGTGAACACATTGATTACGACAGAACCATATAACTCAGTTTGGAGTTGTTAGAGGCCCCGGTGCATTGTTTAATAAATGGGTTTTGTGAGACACTGTGCAGTGTTAATACTTCAACAAAGACTTCCTTTAGTTTTTCAGATTTCCTTTGGATAATCACTGGTAAGTGTTATCTTTTCCTATATATTTTTAACAAATGTTTTCATAAAAATCATGTTGTATTTAAGAATTCACTATTGTATATACCAACATTTAGCAAATCCAAAAACTTTTTCTGAGTTACGAGTAATTAGTATTCTACCTTGCATTTCAAAAATTTTTGAAAAGATTTTACATAAACAAATGCTTGATTTTTTTAACGCTAACAATTTATTGCCTAACTGTCAAACTGGTTTTAGAGGAGGATTTAGCACGATTGATTCTTTAGCTACCGTCACGAAAACGTGAAAAATGATTATGACTAGTAGGCTTTGATTTCTGGTCCTCCAATTAATAAAACAGAAATATCTAGCAAATTAGGTAAATAACAAAGCTTTAGTTGTTCCAGTGGCGTATTTATAAATTTTTCTCGGGGGGGCGGGAGGCTACGCTACAGTGACGACTGGTCAGGGGCGGCCGGGACGTACCAAATAATACTATGAATAAAAATCATTTTTCTGTAATAGTGTATTAAAGAACGAGTTTCATAAGGCAAGATATATTGCACGAGTCCAAATTTAGAAAACGAGCCGCTTGCGGCGAGTCTTCTAAAGGACGAGTGCAATAATGGCTTATGAAACGAGTTTTTTATGCTATTTTTTTCTATTTTGTGTTTTATTTAATTTTTAAATAAAAAATCGCAATTTCAAAATTTAGGTATTTTTGTGGTAGTTGACAACACTGATGTGACATTTGAAAATTCATTGATTGACACAGAAAATTGAGTAAAGTTTTTGTTAGTTTTCTGTTTTTTTCAATGCTACCAACTTTGAAAAAGTTGGGCTATTAAAGCACTCAAATGAGCTATTAACTGTTTCGGGTGCTTTAACAGCTTTATTATAGACGCACAATAGAAAAAATAAATATTTTTATCTTTATTTTATATTTTAAATAATAAAAAAGATTAAATTACAATTAAATTAAATAAGTAATAATGAAATTACAATCATTAAAATGTAATGTTAAAATGTAGTGTGTAAAAATGTAGATAACTATTCAGCGAGATTCGCATTTAAAAGATGCTAGGGTCGGCGAGACAATGTGGTACAACAAGTAGTTGCTTTGAAACTCATGAGATAATCCGCTACTTACAACCTGTGTTCTTGACATCATTACAGAGCAGAACTTCATGCATCTGTTAGTGTACCTTGTTTCATACAAAGTACGGTTAAGACCTGCCTATATGATTTCACATTAAACTCGATCAATTATTACAATATGTACTAATAAGGTATTATATTAAAATTAATAATTTTATTAATTCTTATTACATTATTTAATTATTTATTACATTATTTAAATTACATTGAAATAAAATAAACGTATAAACGCATAGTATTATTTTTTTAACTCTCAACCATTATTTTCTAGCCCGTCACGTATACCAAGTTACTCCAAATGGCACAACCTTAAAAGTTTCCCCACTACTGAACTAGAGCTTTATTTTGGCCAACCCATGTTCTCAAGGTACAAGCCGTCACTGGTACTCTATAAAAATTCTAAATCAAAATACTTAGATTTTGACATAAATGACCTGAATTACGAAAATCGCGAGTGGTTCCGCGATATGCCGCTGAGGTTTTCTGATGGTCAATAATCAATAGAATAATGAAATATATAAAGATTAATAAAAAGTTTAATAATAATAATATAATTAATAAAAATAAAATCAGGAAATCGGGCATTTACCGTTTAATTAATTCCTTTTTCTTTTGGTCATAATAATAATATTGTTAGATCCTATTTCTTGGGTTAGACCAAAACAATGCAACCATTTAAATTGTTTTTTTGTGGTTCGGAATATATTGGGTAAACACTTCGAAATTTTGACATAAGATATAAAGAACACATAAGCTGTTACAGAAATAAACATCCTGAAAAATCTAATTATGCCAAACATCTTTTAGAACAAAATCACACAATGACTCCTCAAAATAATATTAAATTCCTACATTTTTGTAATAACAACACAAATTAGACATTTTAGAAGCTTTTGAGATATACAAACACAAACTCAGGGTACCTTTAATGAATGAACAGATTGAGCTCAGTAATTCTCCGTTACTGGAAGTGTTAGATATTTATTTCTGATTATTTTTATCTAGTTACCTATTTTTTGTATTTACCTTAGCAACGTGTTTGTTTATATTTATATTACCTTTGATAATGACAGCTTAACTGTCGAAACAATATTGTCAGGTTACAATTTAATAAATACTGTGAAACTTTTTATTAATCTTTATTTATTTCATGATTATGAAGTACCACAAAGTAAGGCTAGAAACAATAAACAAAATCAATAGAATAAATTGAAAAACTTATTTTAGAATTCCGCTAATAGATAGACAGCCGCAATAGAGAATTATTGATATCGCACATCCCGAAGAAAAGTGTAATAACTGGAAATTAATTAAATTCTGGATTATTACAAAAATCAGTTGTAAAAACGACAACCTGCTTCCAGGGAAAACCGTAGTAAAGCTATGTATAAATTTCGCCGTGAGAGGGCGCGCACATCTCTTTTCTTCGGTAGCTCTAAACTATTCATTTCCGCAGAAAACAGTACCATTTGCGGTTTTGAAGTAGTAACGTACTTTGTTTCCGCTGAAAAGCGTATTATTTGTAGTTGCTACTGTTTTGTTCGAAAATCGCCTGGAACTAGTTATCATTTTTTCCCTTCAAAAGTGTACCATTTCTACTTATTACTGTTTTGTCCGATGAGTGTACGCTAATGAGTTGTTTTTGTGCTATTAAAAAATGTAATATTTAGGCTTAACACTGTTTTCTTCGGGGACTTTATACATAAACCCTGAAAACATTAACATCAAGTGCAACATTGTGATTTGTGACAGTTTTCTTCGAAATTTTGCAACGTTTTCTTCATCTTGGCAACTATAGTTTTTTTAGTTGTGGCAGTTTTATCCTCAACAAGGTAAGCAAATTTTTGGTTAATAGCTATATAATTACTTGTAACAAAAAACAAAAATTAAGATTGCCAGGACCTTTTAAGGTTGGCGCGCCTGGTCCGTACCTTTGTGTACTATTATAGGCGTTCTAGAAGTATGGTAGGGGTATATTATTTTCATTGTATGTACTCTTTTTACAGATCATGAAGTCTAGAGCACAACTGATGGTGGAGGCGGCTCTTGCGGCTTCTCAAAATAAACAAGAACAGGTCTTTGGGGATAACGGGCATTCTATATCCTACGTACATCAGGAAAATTCTGCAGATAACAGTATTTTGACTAGTCAAAATAACCTTTCCAGTAATGCAAAAACATTAGATTTCTCTGGTTTATCAGCACACCAAACACAAGATAATGAGGGAAGTCATCCAGATGAGACTGAAGAGATGGAAATGTCAGGTGCGGAACATTATTCATCTTTTAGTGAAGATGATGACGACAGTGTTAAGGACAAAAACTTCGACTCTTCATCTGCATCAACATCTTCATCGGATTCATCATCTACAAGTACATCAACCAGTTCGTCCTCTGGTTGTAGAGAGCCTCAGCCAGGGACAAGTTCAAGCAATTATTTACCTCAATCAAGAAATAATAAAGCAGAAGTAGACACCAACAATGTCATACTGAAATCATCTGTGAATGTAATCCAAGAAATTGCAGATGCCACAGAAACAAAGAAGACTAGGAAAAGGGTTCGCAAGGAAACTGAATGGATGAAACAAAAAACTAAGATTTTACGAAACGCGGGAATGGAATACATCTCTTGCGGAAAAACTAAAAAAAAAATTTCTGCAAAAAAAATGAAAACCCCATGTGGTGATAAATGCAAGTATAAATGTTGTACAAAAATAACTCCAGATCAGAGATTAGAAATTTTTAATGAATTCTACTCTCTAAAGGACATTAATAGGAAAAGAGAGTTTATATCCAGGAATATGGAGTACGTCAAACCGAAGTATAGATACCCACAACCTGGTAATCGACGATTAAATAACTCCTTCCATTTTCAAGTGGAACAGACGAAAATACGGGTATGCAAACTGTTTTTTAAAGCAACCTTAGATATAAACGACAGAACTATTGATACCGTTATAAAAAAAAGGACATCTACTGGCTCAGTCAGCGACGATAATAGAGGAAAACATGGAAAACATCGACGCTTAGGTGACGATATAAAAAATGGTATTCGGGAGCATATAAATTCTATCCCAAAGATTGAAAGCCATTATTTACGAGCACAGACAAGCAAGGAATTTATAGAAGGCGGCAAAACTATTGCAGATTTACATAGAGACTATAAGCTGCAGTGTGAGACTAATGGTAAAACTTCTGGAAATTATCACCTTTATTCGGACATTTTTAACACTGAGTACAACATATCCTTTTTTACTCCCAAAAAGGACCAGTGTAATCTTTGTTATGTTTATCATAATGCCAACGCAGACGAAAAAGAAAAACTTAAACCTGAATATGAAAGACATCAAACAGAGAAGAAATTATCCAGAATTGAAAAAGAAAACGATAAGAAGAAATGCAGTAAAAATTTCATCGTTGCTTGCTTTGATATGCAAGCTGTCTTTCAAACACCTAAAGGAGATCTTTCCATTTTTTATTATAAATCAAAACTTAATACAATGAATCTCACCGTAACTGGTTTAAGTGATGGTGATACCTCCTGTTTTGTATGGCATGAAGGTGAAGGAGGAAAAGGGGCAACAGAAATCGGTTCCTGCATTTTACTCTACTTGCAGGACAAGGCAGAAACTTGTGACTCCGATGATTTAGAAATCACCCTCTATAGCGACAATTGTGTAGCTCAACAAAAAAACCGGTATTCATAAACTTAAACTGAATTCTATTAGATTGCTATTATTATTGTGTTACAGCTTCCTGATCGCAGCCTTTATGTATGCAGTACAGAAGTATAAAATTAAACAAATAACCCACAAATTTCTTGTTATGGGTCATACCCAAAACGAAGGAGACTCTACTCACTCCACCATTGAAAAGCAGGTATGTACACAAGTCGTAAGAGTACTTCTTTCTCTTGTATTTCTATATTATTTTGTAGATTCATCAATTTCTTGCTTCATGTTTTTTTTATTGTTTTCAGGTTTCCCGATCTCTTAAATCAGGACCCATTTTTGTACCTGATCAATTTATTGCAATGATAAGAGCTGCAAGAAAAAAGGGAACACCTTATCAAGTAAAGGAATTAACGCACGAAAATTTTTATAATGTTAAACAACTAATGACTGATTTGGGGCCGAATTTTAACATTAACACGGACGGAGAGCAAGTAGTAATAAATGACTTACGAGTCATTAAAGTTGAAAAAGAGCAGCCTTTTAAATTCTTTTATAAGACTTCGTTTTCTGATTCACATTTTAAAACTGTAAATGTGCAACAAAAGCAACGACGTTCACGTTCAAAATCGTCTGATCTACCAACACTACCAACACTAGTAACTGCTTATAATTGCAAACGGCCTTTAAATGAAAACAAAATAACAGATCTTAAGTTCATGTTGGAGAAAAACTACATTCCTAAATACTACGCTCCATTTTATAATTCTTTGTGGTGAATTTTTTTTACATAAAAAACCATAAATAAAAACTCTTCAGTCTTTTATTTGAACCACTCATTTTTTCTATCCTGTTATAATGCCAATTTAAATAGTAATGACAAAAACATTTTCATTTAAAGTGTGCGAAGTATTAAAATTTTATATTTTTTTTGCTAGAAAACTGTAATAACTCAAAATTTGATGCTATTTAAGGGTTCAACTGGAGGGCAACATGGCATACCTAACTTTTTATAGTGATTGTCGATGTACATATGTACTGTGACACAATTGGCATTGGCCCAGTAAAAGTTTGAATCATCTAAATACAATACAATTTGAGTTATTAACATTTAAAAATTATACAAATGTTTTTGCGTCCTCCTGTAAAATTTACTATTTTTTACTTATTGCACTTTTCTTCGGGATGTGCGATATGTATTGATGCATTGCATGAATAATCAGAATAATCATACATAGCACCAAAAAAGGAAACGGAAGATGAAATAAGACTACTAATGAATCATGATATGGATCAAATATTGAACGGTGAAAATATCGTAAGAGTACAAAAAGCACAAAGAATCAGATGGTACGAACACTTATGTAGAAAAGAAGAAACATCCCCACAGAGAATAATCATGGAATGGACACCACTACAGACACAACCGAAAGGAAGATCCAAATCAAGATAGAAGGAACAAGTAGAAGCAGACATCAGAAAAATGAAAATAATGAATTGGAGAGAAGTATTGCAGAACAAGAAAGAATGGGGGAAAATTGTACTAAAAGCCAAAACACACCCAGAACTATAAAGCCACGAGAAAGTCAAAGTGAAAGTAAAAGACAACGTGGAGTAATCCCCCACAATAAAAAGATTCAAGAGTTCGCAAGAACAGCTTAAATTTCTCCGGAAATGTACAGGTTGATATTATTATTGATGGATTGCATTAGTGGAAGGGTCACGTGACATACTTTTTACCACTAGATTCTTTTTTCTAATAACTTTTTGCATCATAAGGGATACCAAACCATGATTGCCAGAAACATTGGAAACCGCCCGAAAGACTTTAAACGAGCATCCTCTGCAGGACGACTGAAATGCAAATTTCTTATGATCTTATTCTTGTTCCTTGTTTTCGATGTGATAAGATAAACCAGTAAAATAAAACCATTACCATTTCATACATCATGAAGGATATCAGATTTAAGCTTTGCTTTAGCCACTAGAGCTACGTGTAAGTGCTACTATTTATTTTTGAAGTGGAGTATTTAATATACATGAATAAAAGATACCAAGGATAGCAAAGAATACGAAACCATAATTGCACGTGGGTGCTAGACTGCCCGCAAGATTTTAAACAAGCACCGACTACAGGGTGACTGAGATGCAAATTTCTTATGGTCATATTCTTGTTCTTCGTGTTCGATATGTTATGAATAATACTTTCTGGCTTGGTAAAAAATAGATTAATAATTTCCTATTGTGGTTCTACCTATTAGTGGAGTTCTAAAATAAGTTTTTCCATTTATTTTATTGATTATTTATTTTTGTACTGTTTTATTCTACATTTCCCTAATTGAAAATTAAAGACCATCAGAATAACTCAGTGGCATATTTTTTTGGAGGGGACTAATGGGATGGAGCCATCCCCGATTTTTTTTTAATAGTTCAGGTTCAGATATTTATGTCAAAATCTATGTTATGTGAAAATCTAACTACAGTGAACCCTCACTAATTCCGACTAATTAAAACAGGGGCAATCCGAATCATCGCGGTTTCCGGATCTGTAAAGTTACTATATGTTTTATTTGTAAATAAATGCAATTAAAACATTCTGCAAAAACATTTATTTAAAAATAAATAAAACTACAAAAATATTTACGCAAAAACTGTTTTAAAAACACAAAAAATAACATGCCGTATTAATATGTCATTAAAAAAAGGCGGTGATTTTTGCTTGTTTCGTGTTTTTTGAACTTAATACGTTAGATATGATTTTTTCAATCTTCCGGCATCACAATTGTTTCAAATTTTTATCGCCCAGTGCAAAGCTGCCGCTTTGCAATAGTTTCTTAAATGACTTCACTGCGTACGAATCACTGAACAGCCTTTCTCCCGCGATTTTTAGCACTCGCAAGTTGTCTTTTTTAAATTAAATATATAATCTTTACTTGCCCTAACGACATCGTTTTGAAAATATCTTTTATAAAGTTATAGAAGCGTGCAGAGTATACGAAACAGTGGAACCAGTCGTGATACGACGCCGACGTTGTGTACAAGCGTGATAGCGCATACGTCGTATCGCGTCTGCTTCCACTGTTTCGTATGCACCGCACGGTGCTGGATAAAGATGCTTTGCGTTTTCGGTCAAAATTTCGGAGGATATCAGTGACATATCTAAAACCATGCAAACAACTTTTCTTTCATCTTCGGATATTCCGCAGGTTTTAACGTTTTTTGGTCTTTGTTATATGATCCTTCAGATTCTGTAACAAATCTGGAAATGTAGTGTATGTAATGTTTTATGTATGCCGGAGATACATAAGGTGGTAATTCGTAAAAGAAGTATCAATTCCTTTTTAACTTAAGCCTTTGTAACTAATATGAATTGTGAAGTTGCAATGTAACCTCTTTTAAAAAATACGTGCCTTTTTATAATAAGAATTTATCATCAGACATAAATATAACATAAAGTTAAATAAAATAAAATCTTATTTATCTTATCTACAACAGTAGTTTTGGATCAAATTACACATCTGAATACCTATTGCATTAGTTACTATAAACAAAACTTGATGAATAAAAACAATTAATTCTAAAGTTCGGATTATCAAAACCTTAAATCCAGATTACAATGCAACCAATGTAAATAAATTGCTGGTCCGGATTGTCGTGATATTCAAATTAACGTAGATTCGGATCAACAACAATTCACTGTATTTTGATTCGGAATTTTTATATATTATCATCCCGAGAAAAATTTGTAAATATGCCACTAGAACATCTATAGTTTCGTTATTTACCTAGCTTGCTAGATATTTCTATTTTATTAATTGGAAAACCAGAAATCAAAGCCTACTAGTTGTAAATCATTTTTCACGTTTTTCTTGAAAACTGTATTATGTAAGATTTCTATTTATTTCAGTAAAAAAATATGTATCATGTTATTTAAAAAGTTCGATGACGTCATCACGCTCACGCCGATTTAGTAAATACAAGATTTTCTGAACCAGAACATAAGAGAGAATATACAATTTTAGAACATAGAATTTTATGAATAATATAGCGTCGGGTTACTGCAAAAATAAGGTAACGCCACTTTTTTGCATTTTTGAGTTATATGCAGTTCTATACGAGGGATGCTCTGTTAATAGTTAGTAGCAGGCCATGGAAGCTCAATTGGAACAATTGAATGTCGCATTAGTTGACATTCGTTACCCACAATTGTCAAACGTTCCAATTTCCTTGTGAAACGTAGTTAATTTTGTAAGATAAGTAGTTGTGCAGTTTTAATTTAGTTAAGATGAGCATTCATTCCGCGAACTGCCTTTAGAGCTATGATTTTCTACAACTATAAAAGACAGTTAGGATACCAGCAAAGCCATGAAAATTTGATAGCAGCTTTTGGCAATGCTGCCCCTTCATTATCCGCTGTTAGTCATTGGTTCCGCGAATTTCGACGAGGGCGAGAGCTGCTAGAAGACGAAGCAAGACCTGGAAGACCTGCGGAAGCTGCCTGTTCAGAAAATGCTGATCGTGTGGCAAGCTTGATTCAGTCCAATCGAAATATTATTTATAGGGGGATTCAGGAGGAAGTAAAGATTGGATCCTCGACGGTGAATACCATTTTGCATAAACATCTTGGGGTAAGAAAGCTAGCAAGCCATTGGATACCGCATTTGCTCTCAGAAATTCAAAAACAGGCTCGAGTAGACTGGTGTAAATTTATGTTGCAAAAATTTGTAACAAAACATTGTAACTGGTGACGAATCTTGGGTATACAGTTACGACCCTAAAACTAAACAGCAGTCTAGTGTTTGGGTATTCGAAGATGAAGACTTGCCCACAAAAGTAATTCGTGGCAGAAGCGTCAATAAGACAATGATTGCTATTTTCTTCCGCCAAAGTGGTCCTGTTGCTGTTATTCCACTTGAAGATCGCAGAACTGTTAATTGTGAATGGTACTGCGAAGTAGCTTTACCACAGATGTTTGCAAAATTACAGACAGGTCGCCAAAAGACCGGTTTGCGTAACATCTTAGTCCATCATGACAACGCATCCTCCCACACTGCTGCCAGAACATTGGATTTTTTGAAAGATACGGGAGTTCAATTGGTAACTCATCCTCCTTATATACCAGATCTGGTGCCATGCAACTTTTTTTTGTTTCCAACTGTTAAAAAAATGATGCAAGGTAAAAGATTTTCCAGCGCAGATGCAGCAGTTACAGAATTTCAAAGAATTTTTGGACCTTTCAGAAAATGAATGTTCAGAATGTTTTAAAAAGTGGTTTCAAAGAATGCACAAGTGTATTAGTCTGAATGGAGATTATTTTGAAAAACAATAAAGATTTTTTGTTAAAAAATGCAACAGTCTTTTTATAACTAACAATTTTCAGCGCAACCCTCGTACTTAAAAATTGTTTAAGAATATACTGTTAAAACAAGAAAAATCTTAAGTGTAAAAGGTAGATAAGCATGTGCTAAAAATAGTTTTAAGTCCACTGTGATCATACTGAAATCAGCTAAAACTATAGTTCCTAAATGAAAACTTTAACTCTATTATTTAAGAGTTAGGACTCGGATGTCAAAATCTATCTCTTTCTAGGCCAAAACTAAGCTGTCTGAAATAGAGATACTTTTTTGTCTCTTTTTACTTTAGTGACAATATTCAGCAGCTGTCAGTTATAAATTTTAGTTAGTAAGTTATAAATGCATGTAAAAGTTTTTAATGTACAGTCGAATTCATAAAAAAGGAAACCATTTTCGTTCCATTTGTACTTTGAATATAAATTATTAATTCAAATATTACTTTATATTTTTCCAACATTTGTAGATTATGTAAATAAAGCCCTATTAATGATTAATCATTGTTAAAATTGATAGTAATCGAAATTAATTAATATTAATTACATATGTGATACAAGAGTCTTTTCCTTTTTTTTGAATCTGACTGTACACATCATCTATTTACTGTTATTTTTAAAACTACTTATAGTAAAAACCAAATAAGAATAAAGTAGATGGCGCTTCGGTCTAAGTTACATTTACACACCTAAAATTAAAACAGCGGGAAATTTGAAATATAATATTGTTTAGTTTTCAAAATATTTACTAAAAAATATATAAAATTTATTTCTGTGATTTTGTACAAAATGACAGTGTATCTTATGAACAATTTATAAATAGAATTAATAAATAATGCACACTTTTATGACACTATAATGTCACTATGATTCGAAATACCTTAAAAGTTGTTTTATATTGGCCGAATATCAACATCTTCGTCTGATTCGTTGGGTTGGAACATTCCTGCTGATCCTAAATTTATAATATTTTGTTCACAATATCCTCTACTACTTTGTCTAAATCCCACCTTCGTTTTTCTTCATTAATTAAGTCTTTATTAATCATTCCATCGTTCTGCAGTAACAGAAATCCCTTGATAAGGAAGATTTGTTCACGCCAGCAAGTAAATATACGTATTGTATGTATTATTAGCTGCCATGTAATACTACATGATGTTTCACTTGTGCCCATATCAACTCGATTGGATTTAAATTACAAACATAAGGGAGCAATCCTAATATGGTTCTTCTGCCACTTTTCACCATTTCATCAATTTTGACCATTAGGAATTACTTTTCCTCTTGGATTTTTGAAGGATTGTCGTTCAGCCATAATTAAAATTGGGTACATACTAAAATATTATTACGTTTATTTAAACTGCAATTAAGATTGTTACATAAATCATTATACCTGCACAGTAATAAGAATAGCGCCGGTAAGTTCTAAAAGAACTATTGTTTTAATAAAAGAACTAAAAATTATAAGAACTTGAGAAAAACTCGAACTAAGACATAACCTCAAAAATGGTCAGTATTAATATCAGACATAGATGCAGCGTTGCCGGATTTTAGGTATGAATTTCGGATTTCCCCTTTCATTTATAACTTCGTACATGAATTAATGAGCATTTTGTCATGTTAATTATGAATGCACATTAATTATACTTTCTTTTTGCACACACAATAAGTTATATTTTTGTAGTTGAGCGAACGTAAGCCATAACGTTTATTGTAGAACTGAAACGGCGCTTTACACATAATTTATGCACAAATTTTCTTTTTTAAGTTGTGTGAACGTGCCTCGTATTTTAGCCAATCAACGTGAAGGTCAAGCTTGCCCTATACCTTCCTTCGCTTTATTCTTAGCTGAATTCTAATATAGGGCCGGTATTATAAAACTTTTTATTTCCTAGATAAAATTTACTTTGAGAGTAAATTCATTTGTTCTGTCAATTTGCATATTAAATTGGCAGAATAAATTAATTTACTGTCAAAGTAAATTTTATCTAGGAAGTAAAAAGTTTTATAATACCGGCCCTTTAGTTATATCAATTTTATATCTAATAATTTAAGACAGCTTTTAATAAAGTATTAACTGTACCCGATTTCAGATTTATATAATTGTCATATTGACAATTTAATTTATTAAACCAATTTTCATGATTATCAACATTCTAATAGTTTCAAAATGTCACTAGGAAAATTTGACATGCACGACTTAACTCTAAATAACACTGAGCTCAATTCATATTTAGAAACTCTGGCTAAAACAAGACAAATGCATTTGTGTTTTACACAAAATTATTGTATTGCGTATTTAGAACATGGAAGAAGACTATGCACATGAGGTTTTAAACAAAAGAAAATAATTCATCCTGATGATGAAGAAAGCAAAAAGTGAAAATAAATTCCTTCTGAAAACTTTAACCTTTGCTATTTCAAACTTATAAATATGTGACTTATCGGATTTTTGCAGTAACCCGACGATATATGGTTTATACCATTTCTAACTGAAAATAAAGTTGCTACAAAGATGGCCGCTTTAAATCAGACTGTATATATTTATAATATAAATCAAAATTTCATAATTTTTGTATTTTAATGTTTGCTAGTTTATTTTGATCCTACTGAATTATTTTGCAAGGAAGAAAATATATGCAATTTTTGTTAAAACATATTGTTTATTCTCATCAAGATAAAACTGCTCAAAACCATACCTCAGTAAAAAACCTTGCAAGCCCAAGAAGGGATTATATAAAAAATTTAAACAAAAAGTGAAACACAACGTGAAAGTTTGTACATCCCTGGTCTAAACATAATGTAAGTGTGATGCCAACGGTGGATTGTACATAGTCTTTAGGAAGGTCAATTAGCAAACGAGAAATGTTGTATCATTTAAATGGCCCTGAAGCAACAGGTTAATTTGTTTGCCAACCGTAGATTGACCCTTCTAAAGGATACATACAAACAGCCAGTGTGGGAAGCACATATAGTCAATATACATACGAGTAAGTGTATAATACTTACTTCAATTAAAGCTTCATGCATAATGTCATCAACAGGTTCAATATCTAAATATCTCGTATGAATATTACATAACAAAATACATTGTTCGATTATATCGTGTAATCTCTCAGCAAGTGCATTTGCCAGTAAAGTAGCCATGTTACTCCGATAAGCTTGAAGAGCTATTAAAATCACATGATGTGCAGATAGAAGATGGCGATGAATATTTTTAGCAGTAGAATGGGTTATATTTTCTGTATTTTTAGCTATACCTTGTAATTCATTCATCTAAAAGTATAAAAATAAATTAACAATTCTTTCCTTAGGTACTCATCAATAAAACCTCTCTCCCTAATGGATACAAATAGTTTCTTGAAAAACGAGCTGAAAACTCTACCGTTCTTGTTCGAGCCCTTTCCCAGTCCTCTGCACCATCTGGTGGCTCTATTCCTGTTATCATAGTCATTCTGAAAAATTAAACACTTTATTTTTCTTATTTAAATTTCTAGAAATTAACTTTTCATTTAAAACCTTATTTCTTCTATACATTCCAAAATTCGTTGTATATAACCACGCAGCTTTAAATTTATTGCTGCTTTATCACGAGCACTCTTCATACTACTACGATTAATATCAGTTTTTGCTACGTCAGCTTTTGCATACGATTTTGTTGCTGAACGTTTGGGTGTGGAGTTCTCATGTAATTTCAATTTAAAATGATTTGGTTTTGGATTGAGTATAACTTTCTTATTAACAGATACATTTGGGGTAGATTTATCAACAAGAAAATCCATTTCTTCACTTTCTAAATTAATTTGTGATTCCAAAGAGAAACTTTGATTACGAGTTAAACAAATTCTTTGTGGTGTTTTTGAATTTCTAAATATATTACCGCTTAACACACTATGTTCACTATGTGTTACACTAATATCACAGCTTTTATTACAATTGTATACAAGTGAACTTTGAGAGTACCCATTTTTAAACGAATGGCTAGATAAGTCCGAGTCTAAAGTAAGACGGTCTGGATGTTTACTAAATTTATGTTTAACTTTTTTCTTAAAAGGCTGGTCGGCGTTGTTTGAAATCAGTAAACTTTCTACTATTCTATCTTCAAGAATGCTATTATTCAAAGTTTTCGCAAAAGTAATAAGCTGTTTAGAACTTTTCTAAAAATATGAAAAGAAATTAATTAAAAACGGATGATTAAAAACACAATAACCTTAAAAAGGAAATGTCATTGGAATCTCACATTAAGAACCGTATTGATTTCGCTCATGTTTCCATTTCAGATATATATACAAAAAAATAAACAAAAACGTTTGTTAGATGAAAATAATCCACACCAAGTTTAAAAATGCAAAATTGACATTTTTAAGGAATAATTGGGAGATGACATTCAGAACCAACTACAACTTGCCACTAGACGTGCACGTACAACCGTTTGTGTTGTGATGGATCAGATCAGCTGTACAGTGTTTAGTTTCCATGGTAACGCAAACAGATACTTATCTGTTACATTATTGCTTGCCGTACATGACAGCAAAAGGAGATGGAGAATACACATCTCCCACATGCAACAGATAATGATAGAAACATCATCACTGAATGTAGAGTAAATAATTATTAGATTGACAATAATTTGACTGTGAAAGGTTATAAGTATTTCTATATTCTCGTTTTATTGATCTTTTTACTTTTATATTATAATTTATGGTGTTCTTATCGTGATAAAAGTAGGTAAAGACCCGTTTCCTATCTCTTTATAAACAAATATAAATTATTAAATGATTTTTGTTAATAATTTAAAACGTGAGCTTCATTTGAATATTATTTTCAATTAAGCATAAACAGCTTATTTCTTTTCTACAAGCCTTCCGTATTTTGTTGCAGGTTCTTAGATATATTTTGCAAGAATTAAAATAATCTAAGAGAAGAAAACTATGCTCAAATGAGATGATGAAAAGCACTAGTTCTCTGCGTTCTTCAAGAGGTAGAATGTTGGAAACAGAACGAAGACTTCCTATTAACACCATTGTATTACCACCACTGCCACAAGAAAATGAATTTCAACTATTGCACAAAGTTTTGGTAAGATTTAAATATGCATGTTTAGGTGTAATATAAATGGTAATATATTCACTGATCTTGTGGGTGATTATATTTTATAACTGATTTAGCACTAGTTTTATGACATGGCTGTTAAAGAAAAAAATATAATATCCCAACATGGTGTATTAAAATTAAAATTTTATTAACTGCTTGAATATGAAAATAATGCAAAATAGTTGCTGATAAAATCTAATACATGTTGGTTTAATTTTGCAAAGAATAAAAATACAGGGTGTCCAAGAGTCAACCAAGAGTGTCCAAGTTATATCAAAATTAATTTCTATAGGTATTAGTTCTTTGTATTAAACAAGATATATAGACGTCTGGTAGAACAGCTTGCCTATGTTTCAATGTAAATAATTGTGTCAAAAATGAGAGCTAGTAAGCCGTTTACTTTGTGGAAAATAGATGGCGCAACCTTACCAAGGTACTTCAAAAATTGACACAAATTTTAATTTTAGGTTATGTATCTATCATATGCCACGTGTTTAGAAATACATTAGTGTAGTTAATTATTATTATTATTTATTAATTTCTGTTTTAATGTGAATTGTGTTTTAAAATTCATCACTTGCAATTATTGCGAATCATCATTTGACCAATCCTGTTGTTGTGATTGTGTGCGTGTAAAACGGGTCACTATGACATTCATTTTACGTTTGATCGTGATTCGTGTTACGCTAAACCTAGTTTATTTCGGCCGCCAGTATACAATTATGCAATAAATAAATCACAGCTAGAGTGGTGTTAATTTTCTCCATGAACCCATTTTGCTACCATTTGGACTGACCTTAAAATAAATAAAAAGATACCCACCGCTTTTTTGTCTGGGAATAATTTTTCAAAGGGATAAGCAGGGCAGGATCTTCAGATGGAAAATTCAAAACAGAGGAAGAATGGGAACTACCCAAATAAAGGGTAGGGATTGCATCTGGTGCTAATGTCCTTCTGTTAATTATTCCACTTTCATCTGCAAATTCCCTCACAAACCTCTTTTCAAAATGCTTCATGCAGACGAAGTCATTTTTGTTTAAAATTGTGCCCGTAGACATAGTCCATTTGTTACGCTTATTCGTATCCTATAAAATAATGTTACAAATATAAACCCTGTTTGAAATCGAATATTAATTTACATTTTACCTTTGGTACGTGAAAGAGGGCCAAATCTTCCTTTAAAAGTTTCACGAAGCCGCAAAATTTACACTTCTTCATTTTTCACAGTGGTAATAAATGCCACTTAAAATGAAAAAAAACACAGCAACAAGCTAACACTAAAGTCAAAATAACGCAACAAGCTAACACTAAAGTTAAAATAAGACAAATAACTTGCACAAGAAATTCGAATTTTAAAAAAACTTCAGAATTGTCAGATTGATGACAATTTATTGACAGATCTTGATATGATGCTGCAATCTAGTGTTTTTTTTTAAACTAGCAATTAGCTCCAACAAAATGGCGGCGAGCTGCTCTACCAGACCTGTATATATCTTGGTATTAAAAGTTAACTGTCATGTGGTTCTGAGAATTGCTACAGTAATGCCAACTTTATTTTTCTGCAATGCAGGTAAATTATGTTTGCATTTTTTTTAGTTTAATTTTCTATAGTATATAAACTTCATAGTTACAGCTTTATTGTTGTATTTTGCAATAAAAACTTACTTAAAAAACAATAAACAAGATTACTTAAAAAGTTTTAAATTTTTATTGTAATGCCTTCTCAAAAAAAGGTTGAACAGTTCTAATAAGGCTGGTCATAAACCATTGGATAAGTCCAACACCAATAATAACTATTTATGTAACTAATATATGAGGGGCATAGTACAACAGTGGCCTAACTGACAAAACTGGAGTTGAACGTTTTTTTACATTATTGCGCATTCTAAATACTTGAAATATTTTTGTATAAAAATGACCCAAATGAAATTCAGCATTTTGCCAAAAGATGGCATATAGCAAAAGGTGGCATCACGGGCTACTAGATTCATATAAGCAAACGCTTATATACGGCCATCTCATTTCCAGTTTTTCATTGTTGAAAATTATTACAGATTCGTACGTTAAATGGCGCCCACTGGCGGTAATTTTACAACAAAGATATTTAAAGTCAGAGCTCAGTCGTTAATCTTTAGGTTATACTTTATGTCAATTGTGTCAAACTGCCTCCAATTAAAGAATGTTTACTCGAATATTAACAGTAATTACTAATAAGAAATTTATTAACAACGATCAAATATTATTAGATTATGCATTAAAAAACAATAGGTACATTATATTACATTACAAAATGTTACATTAAAATTTTATTCATTTTAATTTATTATTCTTTCGACGTCTTTATTTTTATAAAAAAGGCTGCCAGTTCCCAAATAAAATTGGTAAACTATTAAAAAAAGTTACATCAAAACTAAAAAACATACTTTAACAACCACTTTACAAATACACCTATTGGTATGGTATTTTTTGCGGTACGCTGTCAGTCTTTTCTCTATAGCTGGAGCAGCCTAAGTCTTCTTTTATTTGGAGTATAAATTGCAGTCTAGGTCTAGCTAGGGTGTTCTTTTCTTCGATCATGCTTTCTATTATTATTTTTTGATAATACCAGAATGTCTTAAAGTATGTCCTATTAATCTATCTCTGCTTCTCATAGTCTTCTTCATTAACTTTCTTTCTTCTTGTATTTTTTCTAGTATTTTATTGGTCGATATTCGGTCAATGCATCTCGCCTTTAGCATCTATCTATAGCACCACAACTCAAAAGCCTGTATACGTCTGCTTTTACTCTTTGCTATTGTCCAAGTTTCAGACCTGTATAGCGCAACACGTATTCGTATGGAATGTGTGTAAAAGTTTAATAGTATTGACTTGATTCTATACCGTTTAGATCATGCATTCAGTTAGTTCAGAAAAGTCTCAGGCTCCATATTCTTCCTGGAACACTTCCTCTACCTTCTTACTATAAAATCTGTTAAGACTCCGAAAATCTGAAAATCGTTATTTAATTATCGTTATCCTAGATTCTTAACAGCCCTTCAAAATTTTTAAATACTTTCTCCGATATCGCTTTTGATTTATATCATACAAACCAAAAAAGTTCTACATAAATGTAATATTTAGTTATTGGAATAGGAGTAATAAATGCAGCAGCTTAACAGGACTAATATTTTATTTAAGGAATATAAAATCATTGACATGTAATTTATAAGTCTGTTATATTGTTATTATCTAAGCCTACTAGCTATTTTCATAACATGCCCCTTTTTTTAAATGAACTATTTGTCATTTTCAGAAAATGAAAACCTTTTCGGAGAGATAATATGTCTTCCACTTCTTGTTATAACAACATGAGTTTGTGGTGTATCAGATGTATCATTAGAAGTATTAATTGGTAATGATTGACTTGTATTCAAGTTTTTACTAACTTGAGGTTCCTTAGCCAAATTGGTTTTTAACAAATGTTGTCTGTTACGACGATAGTTAACTCCTTCTGAATTTCTAACAATAAAAGATCTCGGTTCAGGTCCGACTTGTATAATATAAGCTGGAGATCAATGTGAAGAAAGATCCTTTTTATACATTACAGAATCTCCTACTTTTAACTGAGGCAAAGATTTACAATTTATGTCATGATACTTTTTCATCTTCTTTACTTTCCTCCTCATAAAATGTGTGTATTTATCATAATTTATGATGTTAGGTTTTAAAACATTTTCACTAATAGGTAATTTCATTCTTAATGTTCTCGACATTAATAATTGTGCAGGAGAATATCCACTGCTTAAAGGAGTATTTCTATATTGAAGTAAAGCAATGTAAGGATCTGATTTGGTTTCGTAACATTTATTAAATATACTTTTAATTATACCCACGGTTCTTTCTGCCAAACCATTGCTTTTTGGGTAATAAGGACTAGATGTTTTATGCACGATTCCCCAATCAGTAAGGAATTGTTTAAATTCTTGCGAATTGAAAGGAGGGCCGTTATCAGAAATGGCTTCTAATGGTATTCCGTGACATGCAAAAATTTATTTTAATCTAATAATAACTTCTTTAGCGTTATTTGAATTAACTTGAGCTACTTCGAAAACGCCGAAAAATAATCCACTACTACCAAATATGTTAAATTCTTGTAATAAAAGAAATCCATGGCGACCTTTTGCCAAGGAAGATTAACTGGGTCGTGTGGTAATAAAGGTTGAGATGGATTCATTTTTCGAAATTTAAGACATGCACTACATTGTTCTACTTTATTTTTAATATCTAAAGTAATGTTAGGCCAAAATACAACAGTACGTGCCTGCCTAAGACATTTTTCAATTCCTAAATGTCCTTCATGAAGAATATCTAATATTCTTGGACGTAATTTTAATGGAATTATTAGTAAATTTCCTTTAAAAACAAGCTCATCGATAACATGTAACTCATGACGAAAGTTCAAGTATGGTTTAACTTCTGGACAAACCTTATTTTTTGAATTAGGCCACTCATTCTTACAGTATTTTATAATGCTTTGTAACTCATTATCCAACTGAGTTGCTTCCTTAATTTCATTTAACATTTGAGGAGAAACAGATAGATTAGTGACTAATAAATTAGCATGAATTTGTAATTCTTCATCTAACAAGTCATCATCTTCTTTAGTTTCTATTGGTGCTCTACTAAGAGTGTCTGCAATATGTAAATATTTACCAGGATTATAGTTGACAACTATATCACATTGTTGTAAATTTAACATCATCCTTTGCAATCGTGACGGAACTTCTGATAAAGGTTTTTGAAATAATGTTACCAGTGGTTTGTGATCAGTTTCTACTTTTAGTTTATTTTGACCATAAATATATTGATGAAAACGTTTACAACCAAATTGAATTGCATAAAGTTCTTTTTCTATTTGAGCCCACTTTACCTGACATTCTGTTAAAGACTTTGACGAATAGGCTATTGGTCGCTTATCATGTAAAATAACTGCCCCTACTGCAAATCTGGAACTGTCAACTGATAGCGTTAATGGTAAGTTTGGACTATAGTATGTAAGAACTGGTGCTTGACTTATTATTTATTTTAATGTGTTAAATTCTGACATGTGAGAGTTTTCCCAATGAAAAGCTATATTTCTTTTCAATAAGCTGTGTAAAGCTACAGTTCGTTTGGCTAAATTATTTATATAAGGACCTAGATAATTAACCATACCTAGAAAACGTTTCACATCAGCAACATTTTGTGGAACTGGTAACTCTGTAATTGCCTTTACTTTATTATGATCTGGCTTCATGCCAGCAGCATTAAAAATATGACCTAAATATTTAATTTCTGACATTAGAAAATTGCATTTACTAATATTAAACTTTATATTGACTTGACGAGTTCGACTTAAGACTTTTTGCAAAATTTCATTATGACCTTCTAATGTTTCACTAAATATAAGTAAATCATCTATGTATATTTGAACACCCTTTATATCAGCAAATGTTTCTGACATAACTTTATGAAACATTTCAGGCGCACATGACACACCGAATGGAAGTCGAAGAAATCTAAATCTTCCAAATGGCGTAGAGAAGGTACATAATTTAGAACTTGGTTCGTCTAGTTTTATCATCCAAAATCCGGACTGTGAATCAAGAGTTGAAAAATATTTTGATCTCCAAAGTTTAGACCTAAGCTGTTCTAGTGTAGGCAATTGATAATGACAACGCTGAATAACTTTGTTTAGATCTCGAGGATCTAAGCACACGCGAAGAGATTTGTTTTGTTTTTCGACAATGACAACTGGATTGACCCACTGACTAGGTACCTCGACTTTAACTATTACATCGATAGACAACATTCGTTCAATTTCAGCTTTGAACCTATTTAATAACATAAAAGGAATTTTTCTTGGTGGGTGAATAACTGAATTAGCATTGCTTGCTATTGCAATATGACATTCTCCAGGAAGACAGCCTAAACCTTTAAAAACATCATTATACTCTTGTAATAATGTCTGATGACCAACTGATGCAACTCTTTTGATTAATTCTAGCTTTTGACATGTAAAAAGACCTATTATTGTTTGACAGTCAAAATCAGCAATTATAATAGTATATTATAACACAACGTTGAGAGTGGTTTTTTCAATGAGCGACAGCGAGTTGAAAAAAGTAACTCGAGACGTTGAAATTTTATCAGCCACGCGTTCCATATACTATTTTTTCTTCGAATTTTTAGTAAATTAATGCACTTTAGAAATAGTATATTGTGTTACAAGTGCAGAAAAGTGCCAATTTCTCACGAGTGTGAAGATTTTGCGGCATGAGACGTAGTCGAATGCCGCAATTACACGAGTGAGAAATTGGTGTTTTTGCACGCGTTACACACTATACTTTATCTACGACAACAAAAAAAGTAATAAACAATCAACAGCTAAGAAAGTTTTTTAACCTAGAATTTACACTCGCATTCATATTTTTTACGTGAAATATTTGGCAATAAATTAAGAGATGTAATGTGAGCCACTTCCACGATGTTTGGAGGTGTACGAGTGTACACCCCAATTTTCCTTCATCGGATTCACTCATGATACATATAGAATTTTAAAAACGACAAAAGTAAACATTAAATTTGTAAAGACAATAGTAATAATACGTTTACAATTTGTATAATTTCAGTCAATCTACTATTTAGTACTTACAGCTAAATAATTATGTACTCGTTTTAAAAAAATAATATATGTACAAAAATCACCATTCAATTGTCAAGGTTATTAACCTCTGCGCAAAATGTCAAATATTCTCGCATTATGCAGCAAATTATAAATGTTTTCAATGTTTTTATTGTAATTTAGCAATAATAATAAATAAAATTACATTAAAAATTATATAATAATGTAAAACATTAATTAATTTTACGTTTTAATTGAATAACAATCATTGTAACTTTATATAATGAGAAAAAAAATATCATTGAAAGGCATCTCGATAGCTCAATGCTTACGCTCTAGCTACTAAACGAGCGATCCGGGTTCAATTCCCAGGGTCTGACCTTAGTTTGTTTTCTAGATGGATTTCCATTCGAAATATAATTTAATGTAAAATATTAATTAAACAAAATAAATTAACCTTTATCTAAAATTTATAACATCTTATATTTCAAATAATTAATAATATTATAAATATTGCAAGTGGTGACATCTATGGCGTTTTAATACAACTACTGATCGTGAGAAATCATTCCTCACGGTCTTTACCGTTGAGTTTGGAGATTGTTTGCAATTGATCGTTTTCACGGTTACTAGATTGTGCGGAATGTGTAACTTTCTATGGTGGTCGTAGATAAATTCAATTTTTACAGAAACATCATTAATAATGCAATCTAGAGTGCATTTACCTAAAACTGGTATGAAGTTTCCTGAAAATGACGTAAGTTTTACAGGAGTAACCAATATTTTACTATTAACCCCTAAATATTTTAACTTATTTTCCTACGACCATATCAGAAAGGAGCTCATATCGCACAATCAAGTTGCCTAGAAAACCGAACATAACACACGAAAGTAAAACTCACTATTTTAGTGATTTTACTTTCTGCTGTGCGATTTACTTTCGCAAATCTCACGGTCGAAATCTATGCTGTAAATAGCAAATTATAACGCATGTTCATTTAAATTCGTAATCTAGCAACCTTTGGAATTTTAATGAAAGAAGACAGAGCGACAGATATAATACGTCGCAGATAGAGACAGGCAATAATCCAAAGGTTGCTAGATTACGAATTTAAATGAACACCCTTTATAAGTAATAAGAACCTGCTTATATATTTTTGACTATTTTGATACATTAATCATCCACTAACACAATAATTAATTAATTCTAGCTGTATTTATTTCATGAAAAACTATTGATTAGATATATTGAGGGATATTTGACATATTTTTACTGCACCAATTGTCATTACACCAAAACAACTTTTCACTGCAAAATAATAATTTTAATCTTGTTTTCCATTTCCAACAATATATTTTAATTTAAATTGCTAAGAAGTTTTAATTCATATTTTATAGATTTATTGTTAAAAAGTTTTAATAATTACTTAGAATATAATTAATTTCTAAAAATATTTTAAATAAATAAATAATCAGAGACGGCTTTGTATAATGTTCAATATGCGGATGATTGTCTTTTGTTTAAAGACTCCATAAGTATAAAGGCTAATTTATCATTGTTAGTAGTTAACTGTAAATCTTTCTTTGGTTTAAATGTTTTAAATGTTTAAAATGGTTAAAATATTGAAAACTCATTTTTACAAACACCTTTTCACAACTCTCAAATTCCAAGAAATTTAACTAATTGTTATAATAATCCCTTTACGGATAAAACAATAATACTGACAATATTCAAAACGCACTTACACACACGCTTTCCCTAATTAATTTCACAAATTGTTACAATAATCATATAGTTATAAACTTTATTGGTACTGAAAATAATGATAAAAATAAAATTACTAAATAAAATGTAAATTGGTTTTTGCTAGCATAAAAATAGTTTTTTCTTTGAAAGACTGTATTTTTCTGGTCGTAGGAAAAACATAACTCGGTGGAAAGTGTGTTTCTTACTCGTGTGATTTCAGCACTCGGCTGACGCCTCGTGCGTAAATTTCACACTCGTACGAAAAATGCCACTTTCCACTCTCGTTATGTAATATACTATTATTGACATGACATTTGCTTCTGCTCCGGTATCTAGATTACAGGTCAATAACTTATTATTTATTTTTATATCTAATGTCCAACATTTATTTGTTGTTTGAAAATCTTTTAAAGAACGAATAATAAACATCTCATTAGCTAAATCTTGTTTATCAATTTCATTACTATTTTGAACATTGACGACCTTAATGTTTTTATTCAAACAGCATTTAGCGTAATTGTTATATTTTTTACAATACCTACACACTACTCCTATTGCTGGACACTTCCTTCTATGGAATTCACCACAACGATGACATTTTCTATCAACTTGACATTTATTTTTATTTAATAATGTATCTGACAAATCAGACGTAGACGGTTGACTGTAGTGACTTCGTAGATTTGTTTTTCCACCGTACTTACTTTTGCTACCATATTGTCCTGTCTTCTGCGATTTTATTTCATGAACTACTACTTCAGTACCTTTATTCAACTGGTGGGCCTGTAACTGCGTAATCTCGATGCTTTTGGCAATTTGAACAGCTTTTTCTAAAGTTAAATTGTCTTCTTGGAGAAGTCTTTCTTTTATGCAGCGATAACTACATTTCAGTCCAACGATAAACATATCTCGAATTAAGCCTTCCCTTAATTCTCCTAATTCACAAGATAAGCTCAAATTTTTCAAGGATGTAACAAATTCATCGATATTTTCCTCTGATTGTTGAAATCTTGTAAGAAAGTTATGTCTTTCAACAGTTAAATTGGTTTTTGGTTTGCAATGCATTTCAAATTTTTGCAACAAATCTTCATACTTACAATTTTCCATTTCCATATTAAACGAATTGAAAACTGTAAGAGCTTCAACTCCAAATGTAATGTAAAAAATAGCTACCTTGCGACTGTTTTCTTCTTCATCTAGACAACTCGCTTTCATGTATATTTTAAACCGTTGTAACCAGGATCTCCAGTTTTTAGAAAGGTTACCTTCAAAAGACAAAGGTTGGATCATACTTCCAGATAATCTAGAATTTTTCATTGGGTTTGTAGTTTGACTTGACGTTGGTTGCGTGCTTGAATTTGCAGAATAAATTTTTAAACACCTGACACCATGTAATATTTAGTTATTGGAATAGAGTAATAAATGCAGCAGCTTAACAGGACTAATATTTTATTTAAGAAATATAAAATCATTGACATGTATTTTATAAGTCTGTTATATTGTTATTGTTATTATCTAAGC
This sequence comes from Agrypnus murinus, assembly GCA_929113105.1. Lineage (NCBI taxonomy): Eukaryota > Metazoa > Arthropoda > Insecta > Coleoptera > Elateridae > Agrypnus > Agrypnus murinus. The sequence continues at coordinate 198,738,725 of OV816025.1, forward strand.
CTACTAGCTATTATCATAACAATAAAGGTAATTTAAAATAAAAATTTTATTATTTCAAATTTCCAGATAATAATAGTAACACAAAGGGCCTATTAAAGAAAGCAAAAATTATCGTAATAACAATATTGAATTATTTACGTAAATAATAGTTATTAACACATAAATTACAAATTGAAAAATAAAATTACAATAAACTTGCATGATTGTTATAAGTTGTAATTATTGTTTAATTACATTGTAGCATAATAATTTAGTATTGTATTAAAATGTGTTTTAAAATCCAAATCATAATTTGTTTCTTAATTAATAATATTGAATAAAATGCATCACATGATTATTTCTTCAATGATTTCAGTTGTTTTGTAAAACCATCATTAGGTCTAATACAGGTCCGTTTGGATTTAACTAAATTGCTAAAACAACAGACGAAGACCTAGAAACACCGGCATTACAATGCACCAGTAGATTTTGATCATTTCTTAAAATTTCCTCTATAAACGGCAAACAGTCACATTTTATTATGTTCACTATATCAACTTCGGGAAAATCCAAACACTTTACATGTTTATAGTTAATGTTAGGATATTTACATGGTGCCTCAATGCCGATGCTCAATACATTCTGAATATTACATTCTTGTAAAATATTTAATTCGCAACAATCTTGCGAGCCTAAATATATATTGTTTGTAATTTTAGCCGGAATGTTATCGGGCTTCGTATCGACTACAAAACCATAAGATTTTTCGTCAAACACTTTGTTTATATTGCCTTTACGTTCTAAATAACGTCTACCATTTGTTAAAGTGACCATGGTATCTGTGGGTTTTTAAGAATTTCTCTTATTAGATAATAGTTCAGAAAAACTCATTTTTAATCAGATTAATTTAAATGAAGAATTTTGAAAATCTTACAAAAAATGTTACATACACTAAGGCTTACGTCAAACTAAAGCTAAATGGTAAAAAGTAAAATCTACCGTGTTTGTAAACATAAACATTAAGTGGCCCCTAGACGTTCAATAATATTGTGCAATATTATTGATGCACCCTCCAGACAACTCAATAATTTATTGAAAAATTGTGCAATAAATATTGTGCAATAATTCTGTTTATAACAAAATGTTGAGTGACACGGACGCTGCTTGTGTAGCTACTGCTTTGGTTTTTTTAATAAAAAATAGAAAAAAGGAAGAAGGTGGTTAAACAAATGGTATATGAAAAAACAGAAGTACTCATAAGAATTTAATGAACGATTTCAGATTTAGATTATGTAAATTCGGCTTTAGCCATTTTAAATTGAAAATTTGAAATATTTCAAAGATGTATTAATTTATCATCTGAGAAAAAAACAGTGTTTTAAGCTTGTTGTTATTTGCATAGTTTCCTAAAAAAAAGGAAACCGACATCTTATTGCAATGTAGGACAAATTTATACTGAAGACCTGGAAACGGAAAGATTATTCGCAGGCTGTTGAAGAATACAATCTTCTTATTCTTATCATTAGCCTCGGTAGTGTAGTGTCTAGCATGCTAAACTCTCACCTGAGCGGACCGGGTTCTACTCCCGGGACCGGCAAATCTAGTTGAGATTTTTCTGCAGTTTCTCCTTATCTGTAACACAAATGTGGGATTTGGGCTATAACATCTGTAAGTCGGCTGCAGCCGCACGATGGGCCTACGTAATAATATTAATCACCCCCCTTCCTCCCGCACAAGCTCTAGCTTATGGGGCCTGGTTACTGGTTAGCACGGTAATGGGTTGTAGCAATTATTATTATTATTATTATTATTCAAGAAATCCTTCTAAACGTAACAAAGAGATAACTTTTGTAATTAGTCTAATAATGAGGGAAAAGTGCCATGGGAAACTAAATTTTGCTAATATATTTACACTTACGGTATATGTATAGGTATACCCTTGTAACTTAATGATGTTTCATATTCCATAGGGCTGATAGCGACTTGTATACCTCAATACATTCATTTATAAAAACCCCTTTCGTCAGTTTTAGATGTAGTATATTTAGCGGTCGTGAAAATGAAATAATATTGTACAATAGTATCTACAGACAGGCCAATATTCTACACATTGCGCAGTAATTTCAAACATTTTTTGATTGACACAATATATTGCGTAATCTTTCAATATATGCTCCAGACGATCAATAATATTGCGCAATATCAATTATTGCACAATATTATTGAGCGTCTAAGCTTTTAACGTGTAATAATAATATAATAATAATAATTCAAATATTTTAAAATGTATTTCACTTAATTTTTTTATCTTTTTATTATTAATATAATTGTGTTGGGTCTTATTCCAAAACTAGATCTTTTAACAACACTTAGTAGAAAAGTATTTAAACTGTAATTAATTTAAAGAAAAGTACTTACACTTTACTAACTAAAAATTAGGTTTATTGTTTAGCCAGTGTTTTATTACGTTGTATTTATTATTGTTAGCATTAGTTATTTGTAAAATATATCTAGAAGAACGGTCAGTGGCGTAACTACGTAAGATTGCGCGACCCTGCGAGACTTACCTTTGCGCCCCTCATATATATACAGATGAATCGTTTATTGTAGAAAGGGACTCAGTGACATTTTCAGCCATTTTGAAGTTTTCGTGGATATTACGTATTTCATTGATTGTATTGGCATCCTGTAGGATTTTGGTCTATAATATAATATACATAAGAATGACCTACAAAGTCATCAAAAAAGGAAAAGTGAAGAAATTTTTCCTCACTAATATAATAATGTTTATGAATATGATTCTGTTTTATTTTTAATAATATTTTGATGAATTTTTAATTTAGTTTTTGCTTTTATTGTTGAAAGGGTATTTTTTTAATTCATGGTTGTCAATATAATTTTTTTATAAGAATTACTTGATCATGTGTTATGAAATTCCAATGTAAGATTTCCTAAAAAAAAGAAATAGCAATAAAAAGTGTTATTGAAGAACAAAACCGTTTTTCTTGTTTATTTCAAAAACTGTAAAATATTACTTGGTCCCTTTCTACAATAAACGATTTAATTCTACTGTAGTTGTTTTATAGAGTGGTGATTTGGTTAGGTTTTCTTTATTTACCTTGACCTTATGGGTGTGTAAATGTTTGGTTTATTTTATTTTAATACTAATAATTTATTAATGATTTAAAAAAATTGAACTCTTTTTGTTTGTTGGAAGTATATAAACATTTTTGGTTACCAAGGATGCATTCATATTGTTGATAATTACTTATTAAAAAAATAAAAGAAGTGGAGCTTAGGGTCAATAATTAAAAAAAGTCGATAAGGAATATGGAGATGAGAATCAATAAAAACTTGTACAAGGAAAAATCTGTACAGAAATGTAAAAAAAATAAAATGTTAATTGGATATAAATTATGTATATATATATATAAATGTAATATAATAAAAGAAATGAACCTATAATAAGGAATGGAAAATTAATATAAAAAAGAGGAACGATCTGATGTTTTAATATAACAAATAACTGACTTATTAAATATTTCATCGAGAAAACTTTATTTGAAAAGATAAAAGGTATAGGGTTATGATTTGAGGTTAGGCAATAGAATGTGCGGCAACACAAAATGAAAAATAATGGTGGCTCTGTTGCAACATATGTGTACCAGGAAGTCACAGGTAATTTTATCTATGTTTGTGTTTTAAGAAAAATAGGAAAGTTAAAGAAGCCACGAGAGACAGATTTATGAACTTTAAATAAACCTTTGCTAACATATATAAATTGATAATACTAAAAAATATATAAACAATTTAAAATAAACTTAAGGATAGATGAAAATGTAATTTTAAGTAATACTTGATTTCTGAAGAAAATTATCATTACTGTATAAAATTCTATCAATTTATTTCATGTGAATCAACAATATGAAGAATCAATTTAATTTTCGTATTTGATTCAAACAATTTAATTCATCTTATTAAGACGTCGAACCATACTACTACAATACGTAGGTAAGTTTTGTTCAAATAAAATAAGCACTAATTAATAATAATAATTTGTTACCTTTTCATTTCCTTTTGTCTCTTCAACTAATGTTTTTATATAATAAATGAGATTTAACTCCAATTTCATGTTTTTCTGGGCTTTAACGCAGGCGAACTGGTCAATTTAACTGACAAAATCCATTGTTTTTAATATTTCCGCTATAAACCTCTTCTTCGATAATTATTAATATGTTGTCGCTGATCCAACAAGTTAACACATTTAGGTTGAAATTTTTAAACAAGTTTCAAATTTTATTACAATTTACAGCTACAGAACGAAGCACGCACGACGGAAATGTTTTAATTAATCTTATTTAAATACCCAATATGATTGTATACAATATCCCCCAATTGTCTTAAACAATGTATATTCACAATTCTCTTTTATTGTTTCCATACAATGTGTTTGTTTTAAAATTTCCGTTCTCAAGGAAATAAAATTTTCCGAAAACAGCGCCCTTTGGAGGGTTGCGCCCCCCGCGTCGCAGGGTCTGCGGGGGTGGTAGTTACGCCACTGAGAACGGTAATGCTAATTCAAAGAATAACAAAACTGAATAATTCTGTATACTACATTAAAAATTTGAACATTATTTTTCTCTCCATTTGCCATTATTAACCTCTAAATTCTGACATCTAATCAAATTGATTTTGTTTATATCAGCAAGAGGTCTCTAGTAGGAGGACTGTCAAAATAATAGTAGTATATTATTCAACGAGCGTATAATGATGGCTATTATTCACGAGGTGAAGTTTACGGCCACGAGCCGCAGGCGAGTGGCCTAAATCACCGAGAGAATAATAGCCATTATACGCGAGTAGAATACTATACTTTATCCACGACTACTAAATATTTTTGTTGAAGTTTTTTTTTGTTGGAAAATTTTGTTACATTACATACATATTTTTAGAAACACTATTATTTTATTCTAACAAATATTTCATACAATACATTATTGTTCATTTATACACAGTACATAGTTATCGAAAATTATAATAATCGTATAATATCTCATAATAATTAACACAAAAGCTATGTATTTAGCTTAACAAATATCACGTATCTAATCTTACAAGATGATGCTATTTATTTATAGTTATTAATAATTGTAATATTTGAACAATTGGTCAAGTTAATCGCAGGGATAGAATTAACATCAAAACTAATGTTTTGGTGACTTGAAACATTTGAATTATATGTACATTGATTCGTTTGGTTTACTTTTGGTTGAATTGAAGATGATATTTTGTTGGCCGTATCGGTTTTATTTTTGACGGATTCGTCTATGTAGCCTTCTGCTATGTGGACTTCCATCCACCGTGTCTTTTGAGAGCAGTAATATCCCCGCCTGCGTCAACCAGTATTGTTGCAGAAGATCTGCGGAAACTGTACCCAGAATATTGTTCTGGATTCGGTAATTTGAGAAAAGCAGCGATATCCTTTCGCATTTTTGTAAATTTGTTTATCCCAATTCTCTGAGTTGTACATTTACCATTTTGGTAATTTAAAATGAATGTGTCACTGGTTACATGACTTGGTCGAAGACTTATATATGTCTTGCATATTTTGTAAAAGTTATCCGTAACAGTAAATTTTCGGCAAATTTTTGTCTAGGTTTTTGGCACATTAACCAAAAAAGCTGATCCAAGATCTTGTAAATGGGTTATTTTCATTTCATACAACTCATTATTTCTGCATGCACCCATTACTCCCATTATTAAAGCAACCTTAAATTACAGAATGTAATGAAATAACTATGTGAAATATTTACTTAATATCTTATCTTCGCTAGAAAAAGTTTTCGCTTTTTTAGGCTGAAAACCTTCTGATTTTCGTTTTAGTAATGCCCGTAATTTTTTATAATCTTCTAAATTTATATCTTGATGTAAGGTGATCGTACATCTAAGCATTGAATAATAGGTCCATAGCGTTGAAGATTTATATTTTGCGGATAATTCAGTAAAGTATACTAATAAAGTCGATTCAGAAAATGAAGTGGTTTTCTTTTCCTGTTGCCAGTTCAAAAAACATTCATAGGCCATATTATATACTTTCCTTGACTTTTCCGGCAATAAATTTAATGAGGCAACTTCAGCAGCTTCTCTAATTTCTGGTGGTGTTAAAGAAAAGTCATTTTCATTTTCTATATCTATTTTTAGTTCGTTTTTTAACACAATTTAACACAAAATATCAAAATACTGAGAAATCTACGCACACAAACAATAATTATAAAATTAGTTTATGACTGTATTGTTTAATTATTAATATTTTTGGGTACTGTCAGCCAATTAAAAAATTGTTAGTTTTTTAGTATATACCTATATTTCGATTATTTTTACAATCTTCGTCAGGGTATAACTAATTAAAGTACACATATGTGTTAAATGAACTCGAAAGGTCAAACAGGATTTGACATCTGTAAGAAACTTTTTGTTCTATGATTGTCAATAAAATGTCAATTTTAAAGTGTCAATACAATCACTACTTCCCAGAGAACATCACATTCTTAAATAACAACACAGTATAACAAAAAGTTTCTATACTTACATTATTATTACTAGGAATATACTACATTATGTATCAATGATCACCTGTCAATGTATTCAATGTCAATAGAAAATTGTATGTGGTATGTAAATTTTGTAGGTCCGATCTAAAGTTGATACTATTAGAATTTTGATTGATGTAGCACATTTCTAAAAATAACCGTTTATTATAATTGTCTTCAGTCGCTAATATTTTTGTATTCTCAAAGTCCAATTTGTGAGTTTCATTTTTGAAATGTAAAGCCAAAGCAGTCGTGTCTTTGAGGTTCTTAGTGTCATTTTTGTGTTGTTGTAATCTGGCGCAAAGTTTCTGACTTGTCTGCCCAACATACACACCAGGACAATTGTTACAAGGAATTTGGTAAATAATTTTAGATCTTTGGTGTTTAGGAATTTTGTCTTTCACTTTAGAATGTAGGTCACTAATATTCAGAATGTTCTTTTTCACTAATTTAATGTTAGTTGCTTTTATAATTTTTATGATTTTATTGGTCAAGTTCGGAATGTAAGGTATTGGTTTAAAGTGTGACGTGTCTGTGTCTTGTTTTCTCGTGGAATTTGGAATATTTTGTTTAAATAATAAGTCATTTATAAGTCTTTCTGGGTAATTGTTCTCCATTAGAATTTGTTTAAATTTTTCTAAAGCATTGCGTTTGTAATCAACATCAATTACTTTTTCTATTCTATATTTCATGGCTTGGATCATGTTTATTTTTTGATTTTTTGAATGAAACGAATTGTAATTTAGGTATCTACCAGAGCTATATGGTTTAATATACCAGTCCAGAAAAACCTTTCTGTCTTTTCTGATAACTAATGTATCTAAAAAAGGAACAGAGAAATTCACTTCTTCTTCTACAATGAATTTTATTTTTGGATGGTAGTTATTAAATACATTTAAGATCTCATCCGTTTTATCTAAAGGTATAGCACAAATGTCATCTACGTATTTATACAAAAATGGAAGATTAAAAGTTAGTTTTGGTATTTGGTATTTACATACCACATACAATTTTCTATTGACATTGAATACATTGACAGGTGATCATTGATACATAATGTAGTATATTCCTAGTAATAATAATGTAAGTATAGAAACTTTTTGTTATACTGTGTTGTTATTTAAGAATGTGATGTTCTCTGGGAAGTAGTGATTGTATTGACACTTTAAAATTGACATTTTATTGACAATCATAGAACAAAAAGTTTCTTACAGATGTCAAATCCTGTTTGACCTTTCGAGTTCATTTAACACATATGTGTACTTTAATTAGTTATACCCTGACGAAGATTGTAAAAATAATCGAAATATAGGTATATACTAAAAAACTAACAAGTTTTTAATTGGCTGACAGTACCCAAAAATATTAATAATACAAACAATAATGTTGACAGGTTTGAGTCAAATTTGTTTTGTTTCAAAAGCTACTTCGATTTATAAAATGTTTCGAAAAACATGGTATGTTAAGAAACAGATATACGACACGCACATTCGAAGTCGCTGATGGCTCAGTGTAGATGCTCCTTGCCTTCCAACCGCGGGTCCCGCGTTCGAATCTGATCTAGGAAAATTCACTTTTTTAATTTTTTTTTATGTACAGAACTGAATTGAAAATATTTAGTGGTTTACACGATAAAATTTCAAAAACCGATTGTTTGTAGCAAAACAATATAATATTATAGCTAAATCAAGGAAGCATCTGGCAGCAGTGATTAATGACTCATTAATCACTGCCGTGATTAATGGGTATTATTAAGGTCGAGGAAACAGACATATAATGGGTACATTATACAATAGTCGTGGATAAACATATTTTTGCCTTATTGGCACGGCCATAGAAACCCCCCCCCCCGGGTTTATTGATGCAGTTGGCCATGACAATATGTAATAGATGGTAATGTTCTATACTAACTTTTGTATCCAAACCTCCATCTATCAATGTGGACCATTAACTAATTTATTGCGCAAATTTCGAAATTTGCATTACTTCAAAAGAATATATTACAGATCGTAATATGGATGATTGTAATTTTTTAACTGTTAATTATAACCTCGATTATAACTATTTATTTTTTGCAAAATGTGCTAAAAATTAAAAACAGTTAAAAAATACAATCATTTACAAACATTTAAAATTACAAGAATACCGAGTATATGCAACTATTATAGGAAAAGATTAACAGCCATAAAACATATGTATCATAAAAACACAACTTATTTTAAAGAAAATTTATTTACTAAATTAGGGTGGTGTTTTTCAGTAAGGACACCAACAGACACCACTACATAACAAAACTCTTTTACATTATAAATTATTTAACGTTTAGCTTCATGCAATCAAATTAACTAGATTGCTGTTCATATCTATTATTAGTTATTTGATATATCATTTCTTTCTTTGTTAAACCTTCTTAAGTTATTTTTGCATAAATCTTTTATTTTTCCAAAATATATGCATGCAAATGCATTTGAATTATTCTAGCTGTTTCATGCAACTTATCATATTTTGAGTTTGCTGGAACTTAATTAGTTTACAGTGAACAAGATACCATAATTCCTGATCTTGAGCATACCCACAACTTTGAAATACTATTTTTATATTATTCTTATTCATTATTCTGCAGAAAAAATTCTTAACTGATGGTTCAGGTATAAAGTTTAAATTTGTTTTTTGAGCTGAAAAATAATTTTTGTGTTATTCTAGTTCTCCATTTTACTTCAGTAATTTCTATAATAGTGTGTTCTACTCAGCCATAGTTACACTTACGGTTCTCAACTCTCAAAAATATCATTTAATATTTTTACTGGGAAGAGAAAGTATTACAATAGCTTCTTTTCTTAAATGGGGTGTAGTGCAAAAAAATAAATTTTAGAATAAAAAAAATCTAAGTTTGTCAGAGTTCGTTCGTGACGTCACACCGACACGAAGCCGTGAAACCTCAATCACAATAGTATTACATGCATTTTAGATGCAGTGCGCTTTTCGCGTTGATCGTATTTCTTTAACAATGACATTTATTAGGTTTTAACCAAAATATACACAGACTCAATTAAGGCAAATAAAAGAAGACAAAAAAGGAGAAGACCAAAATCAGTCGAATAGTACAAGATTAAACAATCTAAATTGATGAAATGCAATAATTGTATACTTATGTCAACTGTAAGGGGATGCATTCGCTGCAAGGAGAATGCTGTTAAAAATGGAGAAAAGTGGAGAAAACATATGCATTATTCTTCACAAATCATTTGTAAATGTAGTTTTACACTTTGATAATTCAGTAAGAAAGACAGTAGAAGAAAGACAGCTATGCTACAATAATTGTTGCGGCATTTAGTTTGTCGCAATTTTGTCTGTTGGAACCAAATCTTGGCAAACGCTTTTCTAAAAGATATATGAAAAAATATGGCTGCCTTATTTAAACCAAAAGCAACAATAATAAATTAGTTTCGAACTACCAATACATAGATGTGATAACACAAAAAAATTATCTTGTTCTGAGATGATCGAGCAACCAGTACTGGACCACTTGGGAAATTTTTAGGTTTTTTGAATTTCATCGCATTTTCCGATCTGAGCGTCAGTTTATAATTTATAAAGGTTTTAGTATTTTATATTTACAAGATTTTAAAAAAAGAATCATGAAAATCGGGAGTAGTTTTAACCGGTTCCGAGATAACGATCTTTTTTCGACTAACGCTCCTCCACTATAGTTAGTAAGTAAAAATGCGGGTTAAATTTTAGGTAATATTACTATAAAGTCGTTCCAAGAACTTTATTCTCTTTTTAAATTTCCACGAATTCATTTTAATAGTAGTTAGTAAATAAAAATGTAGGTTAAATTCTTTCATAGAATACTACTCTATAAAATAGTTCCAGGAATTAGTTCACCCTTTTTAAATTTCCAAGAATTCATTTTAATAGTAGTTAATATGTAAAAATGTAGGTTAGATTCTTTCATAGAATACTATTATAAAATAGTTCCAAGAATTAGTTCACCCTTTTTAAATTTCATGCTCGTACGCAATGTGTATTAGTGTGATAGCGAATACGTTGTATCGCTACTGCTTCACTGTTTTGGTATGCACCGCACGCTGCTGTGGTTTTATCAAAGATGTTTTCAAAAAGGATGACTTCAGGGCAAGTAAAGATTGGATACTTAATTTTAAAAAGACACAATTTGCGTGTGTTAGAAATCTCTGGAGAAAAGCTGTTCAATGATTCGCAAACAGTAAAGCCCTTTAAGACACCCTTTAACAGTTTCAAAGTGGTTAGCGTGGCTTTGCAATGGGCGCTAGAAAAATTGAAACAAAAAATCGTATCTAAGGTATTAAGTTTAAAAAACACGAAACATACAAAAATCGCCGCCTTTTTTGTTTAACAACATATTAATTGCATTATTTTTGCGGTTTTAAGACTGTTTTGCGTTAAATATTTTTGTAGTTTCATTTATTTTTAAATAAATGTTTTTGCAGAGTGTTATAATTGCATTTACTTACAAATAAAACATTGTAACTCTACGAACACGGTAATCCGAAAATCGCGATGACTCGGATTGCCTATGTTTTAATTAGTCCGAATTAGCGAGTGTTCGCCGTATCTAGTATAACATATATCATACTTAGCTGAAAACATTTCAGAACAGAGAATGTAACAAAGAACGTAGTTGAAGAAAATAACTCTGTTTATTTTAAAAGTACTTTTCTTTCAGCCGTGATCTATCCATTGCATATAGGTCTGTCTCATGTTGTACCATTTTCCCCTGTTCTTAGCAACCAGTTAAGTCCTGCGAATTTTCTCAGGTCGTCGTATAATTCTTGTTGAGGTCGTCTGAAATGTTTCTGTTAAGTTTCAGACATGATACAACGATATGTAATAAATGTTTTAGATTCACTATTTATCGCTAGTAGTAGTGTCAACGTTAATGTCCTTCGGTTGTGTGTGGTAATATTGAGCTTTATTAATAGCCTTCATAGGAGCCACGTCGACAAAAGCAACGCAGACGATAGCACTTCCAGCATTTTGTTTTATTATAACCCCCGTTTCACATGCACGCTGACCGTCAGCGCGCTGATGATCAGCGCCATGCAAGGACTACAGTTTTAGATTGATCTCTTCACATGCACGCTGATGGTCAGCACGCGTATTTGGTCAGCGCGGACGTACGCGTGGCCCGTGAGCCTCGCGTACCGTCAGCGCGCTGACGGGCCATTGGATAAATGCACCTTTTCACACGTATGCCGAATCAGCGCGCTGACCGACGTTATTATAAAAAACAATGTTGGCAGTTTGCAGACATACACTGTCCGGTGTATAGAAAGGAATAATGACACCTCTTTAAACTCAATGGCGTCTTTATTAGGAGTTGCACTCGCAACAACAGTCATAAAGTACTTATAGCAAACACTTCAAATATTTCTTTAAAGTTAATTTAACAACTTTTATACATAGTGACAACAGAAAACAAAGCTGGGATTTGGATTTTCTGGAATTATGATTTATTACCTGCTTTTTTTAAACGGACAAATATCAGAAAAGAAGGAAATGGGTAATAAAATTTGCAAACTGCTATATGTAAGTAGCAGATATGACAACAGTGGTTGATGCATCAGCTTTGATATCAATTTTCATCCTGATCATGTGAAAACAAAACGCCAGGCGTACCATCAGCGCTGACCGTCAGCGCGCTGACGTGTCAAAAGTGCAAGAACAAGTAGAAGTCCACAGAAACAACAAAAACCAGTGGAAGCACAGAAAAATCAAAGAGAAAAAATACAAGAAATGGCGGCGATTATGGAAAAATTAGATGAAATAAAGGAAGGGATGGAAAATGAATTTACCAAGAAATTTATAAATTATCTTTCTCAAATATATTTTACAGTCAAATACTGGCAATTGAAATGTTATCTTTTTGAAACATTATATCATTAAAAGAGCACCTTTGTATTGAAATATTTCATTTACTTTTATTGACACAGTTCTGAAATATACCTTTATTGTTACAGAATGTCGCTTGTTCCAACACCTTGGAGCTTGCTTTAATCCATATAAACTCCGTTTGAGCTTACAAACACGGCCTGTGCTGTCGTTATATCCTTCTGGCTGTTGCATGTAGATTGTTTCTTGTAATTCGTCATATAAAAATGCTGTGGAAACTGCAAAAAAAAATCAAACTGAACTAGGTACATCTTCTCAACCGCAGCAATACTTAGCATAGAACGAATTGTACTCAGCTTAGCTATTGGACTGAAAGTTTTGTTGTAGTTTACTCCACACGACGTTGACTATATCCCTTAATGACAAGTAGTTCAAGCACCAGAGCAAAAAAAGTAGGTTCATAATGCAATCTTCTACAGAATTGATTTTCTTGTTGGAAAATGTTCGGGGGTGTCCCCTGAATGTAACGTCAAGTTGGCGGGACGGGGGCGGTTGAGCGTTAGCCGCCATCTTGGAAAACACGTTTTATCAAATATCTCGTGAAACGTGCATCGTACGACAAAAATAGTACAGACCATTTTCGTAGATAATAACATTTTCTACAACTTTTACCCCAAACTTTTTTCTGTATAGTGCATAGGTTTATATTTATAGCGCGCCAAACTTTATCCAACATGGTTATTGATGATACATTAAAAATGGTAATAACCAAATTTCTAGAACACAAGATTTTCAATAAAATTTATTAAAATTTTTTTTTTTATAAAATTGATACTTTACGATACGATAAAATAAGTATGAGAAGGGATAACAGAGTTCAATGAATGCAAATTAATTTTTTGAAATAAGAAAGGGATTAAAACATTTATTTATACAAAAACTGGCAAGTTATTTTACGTCATAAGTCTCATCTATTTCGATGATGAAGGAAGACACTCATCGCCTTCGTCATCCGTCTTCTGCCTGCGCTATATCCGTAGGAGATGATTTGAAAATTTCATCTTCGATGGCATCCAATGTATCTGGCACATTGTCGCATGTGTGTCCACTACAATTCGAACAAATAATAATGGAACATCTTAAGTCAGCTTTTCGGCATCCACAGGCAGCCCCGTAATTTTTTGTGCATTTGCAGGATATTATTTGCAGCAAACTTGATGGTGCGGGAGCCATAGTAGTTCGAATTGGTCCATTTGTAGTCAGCTTCCAACCCCATTCTTCAGGATCATGGTAAAATCTAAGCTAAGTTTGAACCTGGTGGTAGGTTCTAAAAGAATGGTAACGTGCCGTACTTCTTCACTATTTATAATATTAACAGATTCGCTACACAGTAGTGTCATTTTTCTGAACACTTTTCCCCGTTTTATGTGTTATGAAATGTTTTCCGTGTACTACGAACAACATTTCCATTGATAATTCAGGCGGTGCAATAGTTTACCAAGCTATAGCTCTTCAAGTATCAATTTTCTAGAAAAAAACTTCAAATGAATTTTATTGAAAATTTTATGTTCTACAAGTTTGGTTATTACCATTTTTAATGTTATGTTATGTTTAATCATCAATCGTTAACTATATATTTAGCAATAATCATGTTGGAAAAAGTTTGGCGCTCTATAAATATAAACCTATACACTATACAGAAAAAAGTTTCGAATAAAAGTTGTAGAAAATGTTATTTTCTACGAAAATGGTCTATTTTTGTCGTACGATGCACGGTTCATGAGATATTTGATAAAACGTGTTTTCCAAGATGGCGGCTAACGCTCAACCGCCCCCGTCCCGCCAACTTGACGTTACATTCAGGGGACACCTCCGAACATTTTCCAATAAGAGAATCAATTCTGTAGAAGATTGCAGAAATAAATTACCCAGTTATTGGCCTAAAGTTTCCCTTTATATTTGTCAGTACTGTCATCTGGAAGACTTTTGACTCGAGAAACCCACTTACATGGTATGACCTTTGCTCCTTTTGGTAGAGACGTTATTTCCCATGTCTGATTTTCGGGTAAAGATTGCATTTCACTGTCCATAGCCTGCTTCCACTTAGTTTTCTGTGCTTCTTCGTATGTTTTCGGGTTGTCTATTCCATGAACGGCTTCTTCAGTAGTCATAACATAGTCATCACCGTCGAAGCGCGATGGTTTCTGTAGTTTTACACGATCTCGAAGATGTCGCTGAGGGGGTGTGGAAAATTGCTCATCAATAACGTCGTTATTTTCCTCTCGAGTCGGATTCTTCAGACTTTTCTTCTTCAGTAATGTCTTCTTCCTGTCTTCTGCTTCCCCTTATTTGTGGGCTCAATATCCTGTAGAAGTAATTTAACGTGCTCTTTACACTGGCCAGGTTTCTCTTGAAAGATTAAATCTCTGGAAAGAACGATTGTGTTTTCTCCTTTAATCCAAATTCTGTAACGTTCATCTCCAGCGTATCCAACTAGGTAACCCTTTACTGCCTTTCTGTCCATTTTCTTGCGACTTTGAGCTGGAATGTAAGCATAACAAGTAGATCCAATAATTCTCAAATGTTTTATTTTTGGCTTCTTTCCCATCCAAAGCTCAAATGGACTAACACCTTCTACAGATGATTTTCCTGTTCGATTTAAAATATACACTGACGCTCCAGTCAACTCTGCCCACATCGCTGCTGGAAAATTAGCCTCTTGATTTGAATGCTTGAAAGTTCTAGCCATTTCCACAATGGTTCGCATCTCACGTTTGCTGCCACCGTTCTGCTGAGGTGTGTAGGGTGCTGTCAGCCTCTGTGTGATACCTTCTTCACGTAGAATCTTCTGCACTTTCTGATTATCAAATTCTCCGCCGTTGTCGCTTAGGATCTCCTTGATTATATGTCCTATAGTCTTCCAATGTGGAATAACATTTCTTAGATTTTTCTCTAATTTTTCTTTATAATATAACAATAGCGGAACTTTGTGTAATGATTCGTGAACACAACTAACTACCTCTTCTTTTGGAAAGATTTATCGAACGGTCCACAGACATCCGACGACATCAGTTCACCTGGTTTACAAGCTTTTTCTCTTTGACCAAATGGTAACCGGTGTGCTTTTCCATAAACGCATGGCTCACAAAGTTTCTTTTCCAAGGGGACGTTTATACCAAATTCTCTGTCCAACGCTCTGACATGGCGCTTGTCCTGGTGTCCCTATCTTTCATGATATAGCTGTAATAAAGAAGTATTATCGAGAACATTTATTTCTGTTACTTGATTGGGTAAAATCGGTTTAATATCTGCTTTGTACAATGTTCCATGTGTTTTGCGTGTTTCATGTAGTACCACTTTACTATCGACTTTAAGCCAGCACTCTGTTGCTGATGACCTAAATTCACTATGGAAATTTTTATCTTGAGCAGTCAACACTGAAAGTAAATTTCTTGATAACTGTGGAACATACCAGACGTCCATTAGTGTTAAATCTTTACCACCAATAGCTGACGATAACCTGATAGTTCCCTTTCCCACAGCCTCTAAAATCTCGTTTCCAGCTGCTCTGATGCCACACGGACTCTTAAACTTCTGAAAATCTGTAAAATAATTTGAACAATTTGTTACATGGTTTGTTGCTCCATTAGCAATCCACCACGATGCCAAATCACGTTCAGCTGTATAAGCCTCTTCAGAAGTGAACATACGCACGGCGCTAGCAGTTGCACATGTGTTTTGAGTGTCATTTCCTTCTTTCTTTTTAGGTCTTCCATCGGAGATCCATTTCCTACAAGCTATAACCTAATGTTCTTTTTTCTTACAATCATTACAAGTGTCCTCCTTCTTTGACTTAGGAATAAACTTACGCTTCCCATCTTGTTGGTTTTGATTACTTGCACTTACCACTAATGCTTCCTGTACAATTTTATCACTTTCTTTACTTGTATTTTTCATGAAATTTCCAAACTGGCCAGTCTGTCTCACCAGTTAATCGTTTAATATGCTTCGATAAATCCATTATTTTAAACTAAAAAAAAACTTCCTTCTAATGTATTTTCTCAATTCTTTGACTATTCCGCCTTTGCAAGTGTGCTAAAACCTTCTTGTTTCACACGTGACAAACTAACACAATTCAAAAAACAAAGTTTCTCAAAAATACATGGGTAACTTAAACTTTTTAACACTGGCACCCATAACCTGTTGGATTTGTTGAAATAAACACAATTATTTTGTTACTCAACTGAACACTGTTTTAATAATATTAAAGATTACAAAGTTGCTTTTAGGAAAAACATATCGGCATATCTGAAGTTTTTCTAATGTCAATAATAAATTATTAGTGTTGCCAACATAAAAAAAGATACTATTAATTAAATAATAGTAATGACTTTTCATTTCCACAAACACGTGTCTTAGAGGATATTGGACAAAATAATGAAGAAAATATTTTACTATTTCTGTAGAAGAGAGTTTCTTGGAAACGTTTCTATGATTATTTTCTACAGAAATAGTAAAATATCTTCTTCATTATTTTGTTCAGTACCCTCTAAGACATTACCTCCTTTAGTTATTGACATTTCCAGCAAATTCACCGATAATACCAGTTTATTATTTACAATTATTTTATTGAATTGTTTATTAATACAACAGGCGTTAAGAAACATACGTCAAACATTTCGCAAAATTTTTTATTCCTGGCATTAACAATACATAACTTTTAACATCAAAATTATTGGATGTTCCTAATAATATGGCCAGATACTGTATATACATTTACCTTTAATAATTTTGATTTTTGATGATACGCAATATTTTTCGCTAAAGCATCTAAAACATCATAAGTACGAGTAATAATAAAACACGTTGTAATATTGTTTAATATTTATTTGTTAGTAATCAAAAATTAATTGTAACTTAACAATAATTTACTAATAGAAAACGAACTTTTGAATACAAACTAAGTTCAGTACAGTAAGAAATACAGTACTTAGTTGTAGAAGTAACCTTTTTATACTTATTTTATGCTATAAATATAAATGGTTATATATTTTGGATAAAAATTACTACAATTTTTAAGACATATTAACTACAAAAAGTAAGAAAAATCTTTATTTTACACATACAAGAATTTATGCGAAATTCCTAACCAAATTTTAGCTGAAATTTGTCAACAAAATTTTGATAAAGAAAGTTTGACTATACACAGTATTTTTATTCTGAAATATATTGTGAATAATTTCATAATAAAACTATAAAAGTTTTAGAAATTTGCGAGTAATCGACGAGGAAAAGTGAGCACAAAACACTCGTAGTTGACATGCAACACATCGGTTTATTATTATAAAAATCGAGTAACATTTAATCGCTAGGTGCGCAAAATTAAATTAAAACTTATCCAACTTTTGTATGTAACTATGTATGAAGTATAATTGTTATGGGTCCTGTCTTTAGTTTTATTTTACAGGTCCGGAACTCTTTATAGTATATTAAAGTATTAGTTTCATAAGACACGTTTTTAGCGCACGCGTCCGATTTTGAGGACAGGAATGAGGATAAGTCCGCTAAAACGTGTTATGAAACGAATACTTTATACTATTTTTTCTATTTGCGTTAGTTCGCTATTAAATAATTAAAAAAATTACTTAGTTTAATTAAAATTTGTTAGGGATATTTTGGTAAGTAGCATAGCAGTTGGCAACACTAGAAATTATGCAATTTTGTTTTTTACATAACCTTGCTTAACTTTAGGTAATCCGCGCGACGTAGAAATTCCCATTCTTCTCATACACACAACGCCCGCTAAGCAAATTTGCCAGGTGTATTATACGTACTGTTGAAAATTATTATAAATTCAAAGTAGAATGTATGCCAATATATTTGTGACATAAATAATTGCTACTTAATGAATTAAAAACTTGGATGAAATAAGAATAATTATATTTCATTTCATAGATTTTTGTTAACCAAAATAATTATTCATTGGATCTTTTGGATATTATAACTTATAAGGTAAAGATATATGTATAATTTTATAAAATTTAATTTTATTACGTTAAGTTTATCGTGAGCTATTAATTGCAGATACAAAACACAATGCATCCTTACGATGTCAGTATCAAAATTTACAATTTCGTTAATAATAAAGTAAAAACTGTTACGCCCTTATTAAGACTAATTATTATTCGGCACATTTATGTAGCCTGCAATACTAGTTTCGCAAGCGTTGCATTCCAGTTATAAGAGTTCACTGCGTAAATAACATAAGTTTGACATTCTAAGAACAGCTGTCTAACAGTGATATCAACTTTAAAAAATAAAATGTTACTGTTTCCAGTATTCTAAAAAATTTCATTAGGACACGCAAAATGCGTTAATATTAAATTGTAATGTATCTTAAAATAAAGGTTAATTAACTTTTTATAATTACATATAAAATATATTTAAAACTTAAAAAAAATGGCATGAAAATATTACGCATATTTATCAACAATATTTTTGTTACAATGTAAAGTCAACAAAACTTTTCTGAATACACCAACTATTTTTATTCGACGTTACTTTTTTTTGGTACAATGAACGCCCAGCTGCTTCGAAAACACGCGTGCGTATGACCATAAATTTCAAAATAATTTTATTGCTATGTGTATAGCTCTTATTATAAACGTCAAAGTTTCTTTACCAAAAATTTTTGAAAAATTTGGTTAAGAACATCGTATAAATGCTCGTATGTGTAAAACAGCTCTAATTAGACCTTGTAGTTTGATATTTTAAAGTACATCAAAATCTACCAAACCTGAAGTAAATAAAGAACCGAACCAGTGGCGTAGCTATGAGGGGGTTTACGGGTTCAAACCCCCTCCCACGGAATATTCGGAAAGTTTCTCTCAGAACAATGTTTGTCTTCTTTATGAAGTCAGATATCAGAATTTATAATCAATCTAATGTTATGTCTGACATTAAAGCAAAGAAATTATCTCATAATTTATTTATAATTTTTAATTGTTATCAATTCATTAGTTACATATTTAATGAATTAATTTGCTAATCATAAGTTACAAAATAAGTTACAAGTTGGAGCTACCCTGCCTGTAAATGTAGCGAGTGTGGAGCGTAGTTTTTCAAATTGAAACGTATTAAACAATACTTGCGGCTTGCGCTTTTGAATATTCATAGACAAATAGTTGTAGATACCGAAGAAGTGTTAAATGTGATCGTGCAAAAGAAAAGACAAATTTTATTATAATTGTTTCTTCTACTTATTAATTTTATTTATGTTATATGAAGAAAATTTATTATGTTAAATGAAAAATTAATAAAAAATTAACCGCTGATTTCTTTTCAACGCTCTAAATAAGAGACAAGAACCCCATCCGAAAGTAAGGTCCAGCTACGCCACTAAACCGAAAATATAAAATAACGTGATAATCGGAAAGTCATATATTCTTATATAACAACAACCTAACAATATAAATATTGTTCAATTCATTTTTACTCCTTTTTACTTAAAGTTAGTATTTTTTGTAATTTATGTAAATGCTGCTCTTATGAAATCATCCTTTTCTCTTAGATTTTTATTTATTTATTTATTATTAATTTCTTTTATGCCTACTTATCATTTTAAAGAACTGATCACTTTAATGTAAGTAATAATATCTTTTATCCAACACCTCTAAATAAAGACGGCTAAATCTTGATGTTTGCAAGCAATTAAAGTTGAAGTTTACTCACTTGTGGGTAGAAAATAGTACATTACATACCGAGGCCGAAAGTACTCCATTCCTGTCGAGAGAACAATATAGTTTACCGAGAGGCGATAGCCTCGAAGTGAACTAGTTCTCGAGACACAGGAATGGTACTTTTGCCGAGGTTTGTATACTATTTTATTCGCAATCGTCCTTTAAATACCGAATTATCTAAAATTCTTGACAGATGCAAAATGTCATCGGTTGGGATTGGCATAACGTATGTCGCCACTTACATCATCAAATTCGATCGCATAATATTTCGAGGATTTTATTGAATAGGAGTATTTATAAATTAATAATAATACCTGGGTACTCGTTCTTTAGCAGCCAAGGTCCGCAACATTACCAAACATGATTTATACAGCCATTTATACACCGCATTTGGCGATGTAATTTTCTGCGCGCCACCTAGTAGCTGAATTTAAGACACGTAGAGGTGCGAAAATAGGTCGTTTCGGACCATGAGAATGTCAAAGTTACAAACAATGATGCATTCTCGGACCTCTAAATGGTCAGGAATGGACTCATTACCAATACGATTGCGAATAAACATTGTTACCCACTTTAGAATGGTGATTGGTTGCTATTATAGGTAGCAACTAATGATGGGAACTTGGGTGTCGAGTGTCGTGATACTATTCGTGGTCGTGACACTTGAAGTGTCACGACTCTTAGTGTCGAACAGTATCGCTCTTATTAGAGTGTAATTCGAAGTTGCTTGATCATTTTTACAAAGAAATTAAAGGCAGATTTGTTGAACTAATAATAATATAATATAAAAATACTTTGTTGTGGATTTTTTCTTTTGTATTAGTATAATATTGACGGTGATAATTTTATCTTGGATTTTGAGCAAAATAAATTAAAATCAATAATTGAAGTTGAATAAGTTCCTCATGTACCTAATTATTATTTCACCTTCTTATATTTATACCTTATAAGGTATTTTGAAGAAAGACTACTGTCGAAACACGTGTAAATAAATACAATGATCATTAATTTTAATTAATTCAATTTATTTTGCTGAAAACCGAAAATAAAAGTATCATCTTCAATCTTAACAAAAACACGTTCTCGACTAAAGACCAACGTCGTCTGCGAAATTACATTTTTAAATAGTTTTTTTAATAAATCCAATGAATAGACTTGAATTACAAGTTATTTATAGAATTTGTTTCTTTTCTTTTAAATTTCTGTTTCACAATATGTATTTGCTTTTATAAATAATTTAATGTCTTTTAATGTACTTAATGCATAAGTATATAACCATAACAGAATTTACTCATATAATTGTTTTTTAATCCATATTAAAATTCAAATTTCAAATTCAAATTCTTTATTGAGCTATCATTTTAGGAGAAAAATATAAGCATCGTCAAAAACAACAAAAAAGTACAAACAATAGATAATGTATATAACAAACAAAGATACCATAAACAAAGATAACATAATATAATAAAAAATCTGACCAACAATATATAACAACGAATAAAAACAAAAGTAGTAAATACATTTAAAAAAAATAAGTCATCAGTCAGTTGGACATTAGATTACACAATCTGCTTTTGTAATTAGCTCAGAGAACTCTTGTAAATTATACAAAGGATTTACAGAAAAAAGTTGTTTAAGTTTAATTTTAAATGTTTTATTATTTAAGTTTTTGCAAGCTAATGGAAGACTATTATATAAATTGCATCCAGTGTAGCAAGGAGATTTTCTATAGAAGGAATGCTTTGGTTTATGTCCAAGTGTACCCAAAAAACGTGTGTTGTTTGTTTAATAAATAATATAATAATGTGATAACTTTGGTTTTAAGTTAATAGTCTAGGAATGTTAAAAACTTGCTTACCTAACTTGTTTTGGAAAAAACAATTTCTTAATTAAATTATTTCACATGTTATACGTGAAAAATTAATTTTGGAGAAACTGTACATTCAAAATTAATCAAAATAATACCACTTAAGTTGCATAGTATTTGAACTATTTTCCCAAAATCTTAAGAAAATCGTATGTCTAGGGACTAAACTATTACCTCCTTTTTGCCAAAAAAAGCAGTTTTTTTTGGCAAAAACCAGGTTTTTTGGCAATAATTTAGTCGCTAGACATACGATTTTCTTAAAATTCTGGGAAAATAGTTCAAATACTATGAAATATAAGTGGTATTATTTTGGTTAATTTTAAATGTACAGTTTTTCTAAAATTAATTTTTCACGTATAACATGTGAAATAATTTAAATAAAAAAAAATTTTTTCCAAAACAAGTTAGGTAAGCAAGTTTTTAACATTCCTAGACTATTAACTTAAAACCAAAGTTATCACATTATTATATTATTTATGAAACAAATAACACACGTTTTTGGGTACACTTGGACCTTATTCCTGGTATCATAATTGTGAAAATTAGCACTAACTGCAAAGCTGTTCTTTTCTTTATGGATATAGGTTAACAATTGTAGAAGATACATAGAAGTGACAGTCAAAATTTTATTTTCTTTAAAAGTTTCCCTACAACTATAATTGTAAGGCAAATTAAAAATTAATCTGATAATGCGTTTTTGAAAGATGAAAACCCTATTAATATTACTAGATAAACCACATATTATCAAATTATAATTAATAACAGGATACATCAAAGCATAGTATACATTTAGTAAGATAGGTGTGCCAAAAGTATTTTTTAAAGTAATTAAACCATAATAGGCTTGGCTAAGCCTGTTGACTACGTTATCCACTTGATCAGAAAAAACTAAATTAGAATCAATTAAAATGCCTAAAAATTTCGTTGAAGTCGTCTTACTAATTGTTTTATTTTGAGTATTAAAATGAAATTCATGGCTATCTCGAAGCTTATTGTGCATTTCCATATATACAGTTTTTTCGTAGTTTATCATTAATTTGTTTTTGTAGCACCAGAGATCAAACTGAGCTAGAATAGTGTTTACCTTAGTCTTTACTTCAATAGGATTAACGCCATTAACTACAATAGTCTCTACTTCAATAGGATTAACGCCATTAACTACAATAGTGGTATCGTCTGCAAACATGAAAACTCCGCAATTGTCCAGATGTTCAGTTAGGTCATTAACATGGAGTGTGAAGATAAGGGGGCCTATCATGCTTCCTTGAGGCGTGCCTAAATTAAGATTAAAAATATTAGATTTAAGGTTATATATCTTTACCTCCAGTTTTCTGTAGCTCAAATATGAAACTATCCAGTTCTTAATAGGTTCCCGTATTCCTAAATTGTGTAACTTTTCTTCAACAAACTTAGGATCAACAGTATCACATGCTCTGGTAAGATCAAAAAAGATTGATACTACATAATTATTATCGTCCATCCTCTCATAAACGTCTTGAAGATATTCAACAGCTGCTGTAAGAGTCGATCGCCCCTCCCTAAAGCCATGCTGAGACTGGGACAACAGTTCAAACTTATTTAGAAAAATTGCTATTTTCTTTTGCACATCAGCCTTTTCAAAATTTTTTGAGACGTTGCTTAGAATTGAAATGGGCCTATAATTGTTAACATTTGCAGCCTCACCCTTTTTTAAAACGGGAACTATTGAAGCTCGCTTTAAGACGTGAGGAAACTGACCCTACTGAATAGAAATGTTAATTAAGTTGGTTAATATAGGTGCAAGTTCTACCCCACAATATTTAATGATAGAAGCCGGAATTTCTTCGAATCCGCTAGATTTCGTATTAGGAAGATTATTTATAATTTCTAGAATCTCTGTTTCAGTTAAGGGTCCTACAAATATGCTGTTTGAGTTAATTTTAACTGTTGTACATTTAATGGACATGGAATTTTTGAAACAATCATTCAATCTATACCACGGTTGAGAAAAATTCACCAAAAGCGTTACTAATGTCGACTTTATTTGTAATTTTTTGGTTATTAATAATTAATTCATTGCAGTTAGTATTCCTGCTCCCACGATTTAATTTAGAATTAACCAATTTCCATATAGTTTTAGGTTTATTATCAGAATGGTTTATAATATTAAGTGCATGTTTCTGTTTTTCATTTTTAATTAAATAATCGCATTCCCTCTTACTTATTTTATACAAAGTACTAATTTTTTCATCATTAAAAGTTTTCTTAAGGATGTTAAGATCTTTTAATTTTTCTAATTTTCCTTTTAACTGAGAAGCAAAATGAACTTTATCAGCAGTATTACAATTAACCTTAACACTTTTAGTTGTTATAGGAAACATATTTTCAAAACAATGCAAAAACGTATAAAAAAAATATTAAAGGTGCTATTTAGATCATTGCCCTCATATTCGCTTGCATTATAAATACTAAAGAAACATTCCTTAAATTTGCCAAATGAGTCTGAACCAATATGCCGAAAGCAGATTGTGTTACGTTGATCTTGTATAAAGTTTGTCTCATTATTATGAGAGTATTTGAAATAAAAAATTTGTACCATTATTATGAGAGTATTTGAAATAAAAAATTTGTACGTGGTGGTCAGGATAGTTTGCTTATGATTTATGTAGCTATGAATCTTGACTGCTTCTCGTTTCAATTGGATTACATTTACACTAGCGCATGCATGATGTAAAAGTGAAGTTTAGGAATTATCCGTTCACACGGATAATTGTTTCGACTCTCAACTGTCGCGACACTCGTGTAGTATCGAGACCCCATCACTAGTAGCAACCAATCGCTAACTTATATTGCATAATATTATTAAAATCCTGTCATCGCCCTAGTATTAAGTATTAGATTTATTACCGTCAAAACTACAGACTAATTATAGATTGCAAATTCGATATTTAAATTTAAATAAAGAGGTGTTGGATAAAACTTTGTATGGCACACGTGAGTTAAGGATATTATCCACTCAGAAAAATTAACCCACTCGGGCCTACCGGCTCTCGAGGGTAAATCTTTCGTTCGTGGATAATATCTTACTTAACTCACTTGTACCATAAATAACTATTAAAATGTCAAATTTAACTATATTTTTATTTGGTACTTGCCTGAAAGTAAACGACTTAATTCTTTACAGCAAATACTTAAATTATCTATAGAAAAAGTATGGAAGCGTTTGCAAAAAATTTGACCCCCGAGTTTGAATGCGCATAGCAAAAAAACTAACGGCTCAAGTTAATTCAGACAGAAACAGATAGATGGACAATTTATTTTTGAATAAAATAGTAAATTTATAAAATTATCTGATTTTAGATTTTTGGATTTTCGCTAATTATGTTACAAAAAGTCCGTTTTTTGCGATTTTTGACGTAATAATTGTCTAAAAATGCAATTTTACATGCAAGTAGCTGTATGTATTTGGCAATTTTTGTAATTTGAATTATGGATTATTTCTCAAGTTATCCTACACACGCAACATTTGCATTGGAGACAGTGCATATTCTTTAAAGAATTATATATTTAATTAATTAGTTACTAGACGTCTTTGTTGTTTTATTAAAAAAAATACTATCTTTTGTAAAAAAAGGATTTTGATTAAGGCCTCAGAACACCAGAATACTTTACCCCTATTTAATAGAATAACTTGAGAAATAACTCATAAATCGAATTACAAAACACATATATAAAACACTATTAGCTACTTGCATGTAAAATTGCGTTCAATTCTATCGAGTAGCTATTGAAATATTAATTATTAAAGACACGTTTTACGTCAGAACTCACAAAAACCGGACTTTTTGTAACATAATTCGCGAAAATTTTAAAACCTAAAATAAGATAAGTTTACAAATTTACTTTCATACAAAAATAAATTGTCTACTTAACTGTTTTTCTTTGAATTAATTTCAGCGATTAGTTTTCTTGCCATGCGGATTCAAAATATTTTGCAGATGATTAGTATAAAGCAACTAGTGATATATTTGCCAGTAAAGTTCGCCGATGACCTCACGTAGACGTCTCGCTGTTCCTCTTCCATTATTCTTTTCCGTGCCCGCGTTTAACATGCGTTGTATAGAGCAGTGAGACAACTTCACATATAATAACTTTGGGGGAAATGGGTATTTTGAAAATTAATCATTAAATTTAAGTTGGTCACTCATTTATTCATTTTGTTTGTTGCTCTTCAAAAAAACAGTTGTTACTTTGCAATATAATTAATAATTTCAAATTATTGTAAAATATTAAAAAAAAACAGCATTGATTTTCTTCGTGTAACAGACAGATTATTCTACAACAATAATATATATAAGGTAAAAAAGACATTTTTTATGTCACAGCACACTAATTTTCTAGATGCGAATTAATATTAATTATTGTTAAAATTCTTGAAGTACATATTTATAAATAAATTAATATATTGGTTGTTAGTTTTTCAAATGCAAACTTTCATTATTAGTTGCAAATAGTTTCTTTATAAAGCTCCATTTGCTTTGAGCATTATAAGAAAAATATTGCATGTAAAAAATTATACTGCTTTTGAAAATAGATGACTCAATTATAAAAGATAGGCATTATAATGTTTCTTTTGTAGTATTTTGTATCAACTATCACCTGTTTAAGTAATGCGAAAGTTTACTGAAACACACTGTATATTATAATTTAATAATCTTTTTCATTAATAGTCACTACTCATTATACATTTATGTTTTGTTATTTATATTTTAAATTTTAGAAAATGATTTTTCTTCTTGAACGTACATTAGTTGTTTCTTTGAGTGTATCTTGTTTTATTAAAAAAGTTTTTTAAATATTGTAACGTTCTTTTCAAAATAATTATAAAAGTGCCGTTTAAATCGTCTATTAATAAGAAATATTTATTTACAAACACTAATGAATACACTATAAATTAACGCTATGATTATAAACCATTAAAACTATTATTTACAGACTATTCATTTCTAATACAACATTTATCTTCACATTTACTATTTATTTCGTGATACACAGTTAATGACTCGCTGTTGACTGCTCTCTTTTATCCGCGAAGTCGATTTTATACCCTCATATAATCGTACCAGAAGCCGCTGGAACCTACTATGTATTTCTGGAAGGCGCTAAATAAACCGCGTCTGATTTACATGCTTGGTGCGATGCGTCATTCTCTCGAATGCTGTAGAATATTCCATTTGTTGTGTGAAGAAGAGGTTCTTTCTTTTTCTCTCTTGTTACACTGCCCCCCTCTTCAAGTCTGTTCTGTCCCAGAACAGGTTTTATGCTCTGGTTCCTGTAGAACGGGTCATGACGATATCGACAGTCTTCACCTCGACTACACGTTCCATTACGGTAGAAGTAACAGTCTACACTCTTCGTTGGCCTTAATGCGGGCTGTGGGTCAAAACTGCAGACGAAGATCTTGACGTCCGTACCTCTAAAGACAACTTCCAGCACGTTTCTAACGATTCTCCAATCCAGCTGGTTCCGCCCACAGCCGAGTTTGGGAACTGCCAATTTGTTAATTCCCCTGGTAAGCAACTCGATCCTCAAATTCCATAATGCCCTCCACAAGTCGGCGTAACTCGGTTTCTGGTAGTAAAACTGCTTGGTTACCAAGTAGTAAATGGATCGGTCATGATCAGGCAAGCGTAAGGATTTACCAACAGAGGGATTTTGTTCTCGAAGTTCATTCAGCCGTCCAAATTTATTTCTAAACACTACTGCGATCCCCCTGGACATACGGAGATCCTCGGAGACACAGTGGGCAATGGAATAATCACCAGGGACCCGGAAGAGATCTTGTTGCATCTCAGTCGTGACTCCGAATCGCGCTTTTCTAGTTCCAGAAAACGCAGCCATAAATTCTCTGAAGGTTGGCTGATCATCTCCAGGCCTTACGGTATTGATAGCCACCTCAGCCTCATCTTCCCGATCCGGGACTGCGTCATTATTTCCCTCATAGTGACGATTGGAGTGTACCACCTTTGGTTTCCCTCTTGGCAATTTCTGGATGCGATAAATCAAGTCATTTATTCGTTTCTTCACCTGGTATGGGCCCTCCCAATTCCGCTGTAACTTTGGAGAATAGCCACCACGTCTTTGCGGGTTGTATAACCAGACAAGATCTCCAGGTTGAAACCCTCCTTCTTGGGCTCTCACATCGTACGTAGCCTTCATCCGGTCACTCGCGATTCGACTATTGTTTCGGGTTCGGTCGTGAATATCCTCCAACTTCTTCTTTAAGTTGATGACATAATCATTCCCGGCTACCTCCTGTTCTATAGGTGGAGACCCAAATTCCAGATCACACGGTAACCGTAACTCGCGTCCAAACATCACAGACGCTGGTGACTGACCGGTTGTTTCGTGGACCGATGCACGATAAACCATCAGGAACAGATGCAGGTATTGGTCCCAGTCTCCTTGATGATCGGAGACGACCTTGGTCAAATATTTGCCCATTGTCCGATTCATGCGTTCTACCATTCCATCGTACTGCGGATGTAACGGTGTGGTCCGAGTCTTGCGAATGCCCAACAATCGACAGACTTCTCCAAATAGTACAGACTCAAAGTTGCGGCCTTGATCCTAATGCAGCTCCATGGGCACTGCGAAGCGACTGAAAAACTCTTTGACTAGTACGTCAGCAACAGTCGCAGCTTCCTGGTTTGGTAGGGCATATGCTTCTGGCCATTTGGTAAAATAGTCCATTGCCACTAATATGTATTTATTCCCATCGTCGGTTTCGGGAAATGGTCCGGCAATATCTATGGCTATTCTTTCCAGAGGACTACCCACATTGTACTGCCTCATAGGTGCTCTTCGTTTCCCCAAGGGTCCGTTACCAGTGGCACATAGTTCACATTTCCGGCACCACTCCTTCACGTCTTCTTTACAGTTGACCCAATAAAAACGCTCCCTAACTTTCTCCAAAGTCTTTTTCACACCGAAGTGTCCTCCTGAGGCACCGTCATGGAGATGTCGCAATACTGTAGCCACTCGGCTTCTTGGAACCACGAACTGAGACCTAATGGTGGTGCCATCTTCACTCTCCAGTACTCGCTTCAGGAGATCGTCTTCCACCTTCAAGGACTCCCATTGGGCCCAATATGCTTTGAGCGTTTTGTTGTAAGGGCTGACGGCCTCCCAGGCAGGCCTTTCTCCCACGCGCTTCCATTCCAGTACCATTTTTAGTTCGGGATCAGCCTTCTGCTGTCGTTGCAATTCTTCCGGCAACCAATTGTCGTTGACGATGGTAGTTCTTAAAACTTGGCAAACCCTCTCTTCCAAGCGAGAGCAATGACGGCAATCCGTTGGACAGGGTCTTCTTGAAAGAGCGTCGGCATTTCGATGACTAGTGCCCGCTCGATGTTCTGTGTCAAAGTCGTATCCTTGTAATCGCTCGATCCACCTTGCGACCTGACCTTCAGGATTACGAAATTGTAGAAGCCATTTCAACGCTGCATGGTCCGTCCTCAATAAAAACTTCCGTCCGTACAAGTATTTGTAGAAGTGCTCAACGGACTTCACGACGGCCAATAGTTCTTTTCTGGTCACACAATAATTCCTTTCGGCTTTCGACAAAACCTTACTAAAATAGCCGATGACCTTTTCTTGTCCATCCTGTATCTGAGAAAGTACACCCCCAATGGCCAGATTATTTGCATCTGTGTCAAGTATGAATTTCCCTTCTATCCGTGGATAGCTCAATATTGGTGCTGTTGTCAGGGCACGCTTCAACTGTTGGAAAGCTGTTTCACACTCTCCGCTCCAAACATACTCGCGCCCATCTTCAGTTAACCTTGTCAGAGGTTTCGCTATATTGGCAAACCCAGGAACGAAACGCCTGTAGTAGGTACATAACCCAAGAAAACTACGAACTTGGTGTTTATCTTTCGGTGTTGGCCACTCTTGAAGTGCACGAATCTTATCGGGGTCGGCTGCCACTCCATTTTGTGATACGACGTGCCCGAGATATTTCACTTCCTTTCTGAATATGTGGCACTTTTTCGGACTCAGTTTCAGATTGGCTCCACGTAGTCTTCGGAACACTTCCTCTAGATTTTTCAAATGTTCGTTGAATGATTTTCCGACTACAATCACATCATCTAGGTATACCAGGCAGGTCTTCCACGACAGCCCTCTCAGGATGGTCTCCATTAGACGCTCAAAGGTGGCCGGAGCGTTACATAGACCGAAAGGCATAACTGTAAACTGTCATACTCCGGAACCAATAGTGAACGCGGTCTTCTCCCGGTCTTCAGGTTCCATTTCAACTTGCCAATAACCGCTCTTCAAGTTCAAAGTCGAAAACCATCGTGAACCAGACAGGGTATCTAACGTGTCGTCGATGCGTGGTAAGGGATAGCTGTCTTTCTTGGTCACGTTATTGAGCTGCCGATAGTCCACAAAAAATCTCGTTGACCCGTCCTTCTTACTGACCAGGACCACCGGTGATGCCCATGGACTGTTGGATGGCTCGATGACCCTTTGTTCTTCCATATCGGTAATAATCTTTTCGGCTTCTGCTCGCCTTGCTAGAGGTAGACGCCTCGGCTGCTGACGGACAGGCATAGAGTTGCCTGTATTGATTTTATGTTTTACTATATTTGTTCGTCCCTTCTGGCTATCGTAAAGAGCGAAAATATCTTGGTATCGGTGAACCAAACCCTGTACCTCTTTCACCTCCGTTCTGTTAAGGTCTTCGCACGAACCTGGTAACCATACCCACTAATTTTCCAGCATGGTCTTTGGGCGCTGGTTTTGGAACATCATCCATACACCTGGCTACTCGGAATACTGGCACACACTGTCCCACAAGGGTACTCTTCTTCAATGTCACCGGATCCACATTAACGTTCATAAGCCTCACCGGTACTGTCTTTCCAACCTTGATCAGCGCTTTTCCCACCAGTATGCCACTATGGATCTTCTTATCACAAACAGGCTCCATCATTCGCACACATCCTACCCGAAGATCTCCATCCAAACCTGCCTCGACAACCATCTCGCTTTGACCCGGCAATATCACATCTTCAGTCAGCAAAACCCTTACAACCGGATCTTCTCGTGGGTGCAACGGAAGTTCTTCGTTACCGACCTTCAAAACACCCTCTTTCAAATCCAACGTAAAACCAAATTTTCTCAGGAGGTCCATTCCTAAGATGAAGTCATCAGTGATATCGGCTACCAGCACCTCATGATCACGTTCTTCACTTCCAATGCCAATCTTCATCTTCACCACTCCGCGTGTTGGTATCACTTCACCTGTTGCTGTACGGAGTTGAGTAGTTGTTGGTAACAGCTTCATACTTGTTCGTAGAACGTCAGGGCGTATAATTGATGTTGTCGCCCCCGTATCAATGAATAGGGAGACAGTTCGATCAACAATCTTCCCATCTACGAACAAACTGCTGGTACTGTTCTTTGATGTTACGGCATGGATGGTGATCTCCGGGGTTTCTTCACTCATGGTCAACGTTCGCCCCCTCTTGCCAACCCCCTTTAACTTTTCCGACGGTTGTACTTCCCTTATTTTGGGTTTAGGGCAGCGGCGTCGTATGTGCCCTTGTTCACCGCAGTTCCAGCAACGGGGTCCTCGAACTTCTTGACAATTCTTTTTACGGTGCTCTTCCTTCTGAAGAACTCTCATTAATAATTCTTCTAGACGATATTTAGAACCTTCATCTTCTTCCACAACGGTCCGAACACGCCCGTGACCTCGGGACGCTTGTTTTGCAGCTTCAAATTCTCAGGCGTGAGCGAGCGCTTCATCAGTTGTTCTTGGTCGTGCCAGCCTCAATGATTGTTGTGTTTCCCCGTCTCTTAACCCATCAATGAAGGTCTGCACAGCGAGTTGTCCCAGAAATAAATCGGGTGCCGTAGGGTACGCCAATCGGACAAGCCGCCCAACATCGGCTTCAAACTCCTGAAGGCTTTCTCCATTCTTCTGGACACGATTCTTTACTTGCACGTGATAAACCTGTTGTAGATGCGCGTCTCCATATCTCATCTCCAATACAGAAACTAACTGGTAATCATTTTCCTGTCCTGCTGGGATTGTTTGCAGGACGTTCAACGCGTCTCCACGCAAAGCCACAGTTAAAGACACGGCCTTTTGCTTGCGTGTCCATCCGTTGGCCCCAGCGGCCGCCTCAAATTGTTTGTAGTAGGTGGACCAAGGTATCTTTCCATCGAACGTGGGTGGTTTTACTTTTATCCCTACGGTAGGAATCTTCTCTTCTTTAAATTGTTTCTTTCCTTCATTAAACGGCCACTCAGACGTTGAGGGAAACCGTAGTTGATTCATTCTATCTTCCAACATTTCGGTTATGTCGTCTTTCTTAGCTGTTGGTGGTAATTGCATTTGGGCTATTTTCTCTTCTACCATCTTTATTACCCTATCTTGTTCCGCCAATCTACCTTCCAACAGTCCTAACGCGCTGGCATTCTCAAAAAATTCTTCGAAAACTTTATCTTCCAACGCTTTGACATTTTCCAGCAATTCTCCTTTAAGCCTTCTAGAACTTTCTTCGGACTTTTCTAATAATTCTTCTTTAAGCGTTCTAGAGTTTTCCAGTAAATCTTCTTTAAGCATTTTAACATTTTCTTCCAGTGCTTTAGTATTTTCAAGTAATTCTTCTTTAAGCATTTTAGAATTTTCATGTAAATCTTCTTTAAGCATTTTAACATTTTCAAAAACTTTTTGTTCCAGCACTTTAGTATTTTCCATTAGCTTTCTAGCATTCTCTTCGGACTTTCTAGCATTCTCTTCGGCTTTTCTAGAACTTTCTTCCATTTTACTTAACAACAAATTAGTATCAATTGCGGGTCCAGGTATTTCGAAGAGGAAACTTTCAGGGTCTTCTTGCTGTTCCAAAAGCCATTCTCTTAGCCGATTTATTAACACGTTTTTAAGGCCCGTTGTGTCTAAATCTCGTTCTTCAAGTTCGTGTTTTAAGTCTATTACTTTGAGATCTTTTAACAATTTCATCGCCATTTTAAATGTTTGTTGAAATTATTTTTGACACTAAAAATTTATTCTCACAGCACTTTATTTAATTATTACGCGATTTTATTTATTTTAAAACCTCACACCTGTAACACCACTGCAACGTTCTTTTCAAAATAATAACAAAAGTGCCGTTTAAATCGTCTATTAATAAGAAATATTTATTTACAAACACTAATGAATACACTATAAATTAACGCTATGATTATAAACCATTAAAACTATTATTTGCAGACTATGAATTTCTAATACAACATTTATCTTCACATTTACTATTTATTTCGTGATACACAGTTAATGACTCGCTGTTGACTGCTCTCTTTTATCCGCGAAGTCGATTTTATACCCTCATATAATCGTACCAGAAGCCGCTGGAACCTACTATGTATTTCTGGAAGGCGCTAGATAAACCGCGTCTGATTTACATGCTTGGTGCGATGCGTCATTCTCTCGAATGCTGTAGAATATTCCATTTGTTGTGTGAAGAAGAGGTTCTTTCTTTTTCTCTCTTGTTACAATATTGAAAAATATCTTCGTACGAAATTCCATGAATCGCGGTTTGAATGAATCGAATCGCGGTGAAAATCGAATGAATAAGCGGTTTGGGAGATTCCACTGTGTTTTTTAACTTTGCGCAGCCACGGTGTTTCAAAATTTTAATTTATAAAATTCAAAATTAGAGCAGGCGTAATGCGGGGTCAGTGTTTTACCAAACGCCCGGGGCCCGCGCCATATGCCTAAAGCCGGTCCTAAAAATACACGCCGTTCCTGTTTAAAATACTGAATGCAAAAGAGAATAGCTATAGCGAGTTCAAGAAGTGGATGTGTTTTAATACTTCCGCTGAATTGTTAATGTAATTTATATAATATTAATATAATTAAATTGTAAAATATTCTGTCCACAATTTGAATAAATAATGGCCAATAATATAATAATAAATTGTTATTGTTTGAGGGATTTAATTTTTTTGTTTTCATTTTTTTAATTCTTTGATAACAATCGTCAGAAAAGTTAAACAAACAGTGTGTATGCCTACTGCCCAAGCACCCGCACTTCTTAGATTGATTTTGAAAAGAAATCAATACTGAGGCTCGAGTTGCGTAGGTGTACCTAATTCAGTGCCCTTTCTGTGAGTCACTCGAAACGCGCATTACAAACAGAAAATACCGGCATTTTAGGTATTATAAAGTTTATTCGAAATTATAGGGTTTTAACTAAAACAATAGGTGCTAGTTTCTAGATTAACTATAATGGTGGAAGAATTTTAAATCGGTTAAGGCTTTTATTGTGCAAGACACTTTGAATCCGAAAGCGCGTACCTAGCTATGATGATGTAAAGGTGTTTTCTCTTATAGTGTAGCAGTTTATATTACAATAATATATTTTTGTGAAGGTTAATAATTTATGAGTAAAACTTCGTAATGCTTTTATTTTTAACGGGGTGATTCACTCTGCTTATTGAGCGATTTCCAGTTTTCCTTGTTCGTTTTTGCGCGCTTGTGTAAATAGTAAATTTTCGTTCAATCCCAGTAGACAACATGGCATCAAAAGTGATGGTCAAGATTCCAGTTGCACCTTTTGGACAGGTGGGTTTTTAAATTTTATTATTTTTGTTTTGCTTTTAGTATTGATCGTAAAACGTCTAATTTATATTTACTAATTAATTATTAATGTGAGAAAATATTATTTTTTTTGTTTTCTTTTATATTTTTATTGTATATTAACCATCTGTTATTATTACTATGGGAAAACATTCTTTGTTTTTAACTCGTTCAAGGTGAATCAACTCTGTTGTTATTCGAAAACAACTGAAATTTTATTAATTTTTTTAATTAATATAATTGAAAAATAAAAGATAGAAATTAAAAATAAAAACATGGAATATATTTAAAAGGAACAGATAATACCTATAAATATAGCAAACGTTAATGGGTAAAATTCATTCAAAATTTATAGTCAGAATTTATTGAATTGCTCTTTGACTGTTTTAGCATGTTCAAAATCAATTGACACGATTGTATCATGAGATCAACAATGATTCAATCAAAATATATTCTAATTTTGCTATTATTTGTTATTAGAATAAACCAATTTATTTTATTTTTTAAATTGATTAATTAATATACATAACACTTCATAAATTAAATTATTTGTGTAACTGCAAGAATTATTAGATATTTATTACAATATATTTTCTGTAAAAAAACCAAATTTTAACAGTATCATTTTATAAGCTTTGATATTATTTTTGTAAAACCCCACTCAAGGCTATCGGTAAGTCTTATCTGTTTCAAGGGAAGCTAAACAAATGTATCCTCTTTAAAAGCGGATTAGATTTTATTTATCAGCGGTATCGATTGTGTAAACTTATTTATTTTGTAAGTATTAAAAGAGGATGCCAAAAACAGTAGCAAGCACCCATAGTATACAGGGTGTTTAATAGTCTCTATGTAACCCATTAGTGCTTAGAACTATCTTTTTTTATTGAAACCAAACCAAATTTTTTATAGTACTTATACGAAGAAGAATCATTAAAACAATTTTAAAAGTAATGACTTGGAAGAAAATAATGTACTCAAACCTGATTGGCTTTCTCCTTATAAGTAATTGTTGTGGGATGTTTTCTGTAGTAGGGAACAATGGATTCACCCACACAAACACTTTCCTTAAGCGAACAAATAGCAAACGCCAGTGTCTGGGCTTCTTGGACCCTAACTTTTAGCGGCCTCTGAAGTCATAGATATGTATATCAATGGAAAGCTCGTGATTAGCTTAATTAGTTTTTTTTCTAATTAATCATTAGAGTTGGGCGAGTAATAATAACTTTTACATATTTGTAATCTACTTATTACGAGCTTTTTGTTGATATATCAATTGATAATGCATGCGAATAATCTCAGAAGCTACTAAAAAAACGCACGCATTATCGGTTGTCCTTTAGAACGAATCATTCGAGAAATCGAAGAAACGGTTTCATATTGAAATAGTGGTTGCTATCGTCGATTTTAATATGTTATCTGGATATAAGCATAATTTCCACTAATGCATCTCAGTTTTCAATTGCCTTTTTGGCCAGCGTATGCACGTTTGCTGGTCAATGTGGTAACAAAGATCTTTCATGAAAAAGGAATAAAAAGCTCCAAAGAAGATTTCACAGTGTTCTGCAAAACTATGTGGAGGGAAATTGCTTGTCAATTGGAGGCTGAACAAACTACGAATAGTTTGACGGGGTATTTGACATTTAGATGATACACAAGTAGTAGGTACATTCTCAATAATATCAACTACTGAAAACCGTCAACCGGAAAATCTTATCGACATTGAAATTATTGGGCTATAACATTTAAAATAATAGATATGTAAGTATGTACTATTGATTTCATAATGATCTAGGACAGCAAGGCTAATATAATGCTATTTTATTCTTTTTTCTCAGTGTAAATGCATAGGATGAAATAATAAAAAATAGCATCACATTAGCCTTACTGTCCTAGATCATTATGCAATCAATAGTACATATCTTTAATTAGCTCATAATTTATATCAATATATTCAATTTATATCAATTTATATCAATATCAATTCAACGAGAATTTATATCAATTTTATTCGTTTAGTGGATGGGCAGGTTCTAATATGAAAAAGTGCTCAACTTTGTAAATATGTAGATTTTGATGTCTGAAATCTGATCATGATCGCCGTCGATGCCATCTTTGAAAAGTCGCGTCAAAAATCGTTGTTTTCGAAATATTGCGATTGGAATGCATTTTACGGCAAAAATTCTGATTGAAATTGAAAACGCATCAAGTTTCGTGAATAGTTTTCGCGCCACAGCTGCGCGAAGTTCAACATTATTTAAAAAGCTCTCACTTTTTACAATTGCTTACAAGGGAACCTTGTAGCAGAGGTGTTACACCTGGCCTTACAAGTAAAGGTTTGGAACGGACCCCCGAGAAAATCGACGAAAAGTATATTAAGAGATAATAACTAGTAGTCTATATATAAAAAACTAGCTGCCAAATCCATCAGGGACAAAATTATGGCTATTTTGGCCATAATAGGAAAAAATTAAAAATGGTCTAAAAAAGTTTGAAAGTTGGTATAGACGTAGATCTACGAAATCTGCGAAAAAATTAAAAATGGTCTAAAAAAGTTGAAAGTTGGTATAGACGTAGATCGTATTATTCTAAACTATGTTTAAATTGGGAAAAAACATCTACACCCCCTCGTTTCATTCCCACAGGCCAACAAAGTTTATACAAATAAATCTTTTAATATCGATAAATTCTTTTTTCAAATTTTTTCAAATGCATAATTAATTACAAATTACTAATAAGCCATTTAAAAATGAATGAAGGTCATTTCGTTGATGACCAAACACCTCTGATGTTCGGATTTTTTATACAGGGTGTTTCATTTTACAGCTTGACACCCCTGTATATTTGTTATTTATAATGGAATCAATTCCAAATTTTTATCAGGTATAGAATCCCGTAAAAGAGGTTTGCGTGTAATTATAATCCCCATTTATTATAAATCATCAGCCTACTACAATCGAAGATAAATTCAAACAAATGAAAAAACATATAATGTAAAAGTCGCGACGGAAATTTGTAATGGACCACCTGAAAATCATAAAACTAAATTTTGGTTAGAGAATCTTGGATAATAATAATTGTTTTACATGTATTATTAGAATTGAATTAAAGTTATCATCTTTTTGCTTTAAAAGTGACATGGAGATTGACAACAAAATTTTGTTTGTTCTTAAAAGTTTAATAAAAGAGCATATTTATTTAAAGGTCTATAATACTCTATAATATGCACGAGCATTCATTGTTTTGGACATACTCGAAATAATCTTCCGGAAGGATTATTTATAAAATTGCAGGCCCACAAGAGTAGTGCGAATCATGCATCTCTTTCCCACTGATTTCCCTTCTTTGTTATACAATTCCAACACAGCAACACACGGAATTCTAGGTTTGAAGCACATTTTACATGCTTAAATGAATTATACAATTATACAATTGATCATTAATTATTACTAATCAAATGATAAGTTAATGTACTGTTAATATTGTAAAAATAAATAAAAAGTAGAAGTAATTAATAATAACAAAGAAACAAACAGAAAAGTATGATAAATAGATATTCATGAAAAAAGATACGTACGATCCACCATGTCCGAGTGTAGAATGCGCTAGATTTCTAATTATGTATTATAAAACTCAAGCTTTGTTCATAATCACAGCTGTTTGGATAAATTTCTAGAAATATTTATATGAAATCTAGTGAAAAAAAATGAAATTTAGTCTATTTTATAAATAAACAATTTTTTTTATAATTATAATATTTTATAAAAAGGGGTAATTACATAAAATTATCCCTTAATTTTATAGTCATTGTTTAAACTGTGTATGTGTATTTATGTCAAGTAAAAATAATTTAAAAATTTAAAAACATTTAAAATATAATTTAAATAATTAATTCGCTAATAATTTTTTTTCTAAACTGACAAGTTCAAATAAAAAAAGTTATCGGAGCAGGAATCAATCCTGCACCCCACGTGATGTACAGCTGATTTCAAATAAATCTAGGACAAGTCTTGAGAGTGAATTTTGCGTTTTTAACAACGTTTGAATCAGGCTTTAAATTATATTTGTTTGTAAAAACAAACTTCAATCTCCTCGTAGATTATTGTTAAAGAATAATGTTTTTCTGATTTTTTGAAAATTTTGCATAATCTTTTTAGGACAAGTTTCTCAACTTACAATATGCAAAAAATGTCGTGTACTACAAGTTATGAAAGTCTCTTTTTCCACTCATTTGCTTGATAATCTTAGGCTTCGCCCTCCTTAATCAAACTGCAAATTCGCGAAAAAAAAGTATGACTTTTATAGCTAGTTGCACGATATACTATTTATTGCATGCAGCAAAGGTATTTTACAGTTTGGAAAGTAAATATGTATACAAATTTATTGAATACTTAAAAATTTATGATATACATTATACATTAATGATAAGTCTACACTACACAATTAACAACATTATTTAAATAAATACAATCCAAAAACAATATACCAATACTGTATGTTATTAGAGTTAATGTTACATTTTATTTATGTTTTACTATTAATATCATATGTTTCATCGTTTAGTTTTATGTCAACTTAAACAATGACTATAAAATTAAGGGATAATTTTATGTAATTA
The DNA here is from genome assembly GCA_929113105.1 of Agrypnus murinus. Classification (NCBI taxonomy): domain Eukaryota; kingdom Metazoa; phylum Arthropoda; class Insecta; order Coleoptera; family Elateridae; genus Agrypnus; species Agrypnus murinus. The sequence goes on from OV816025.1 coordinate 198,778,023, forward strand.
TTCCTTTTTATAAATATGTCATAAAAAGAAATTTACCCAAACAACTGTGATTATAAAAAAGTTGCGTTTTGAATTACAAATCTAGGGCATCCTGCACTTGGGCATGGTGGCTACTGTCATATGTTTTTTTAAAGTGAATATCTATTTATCATACTTATCTGTTTGTTTCTTTTTTATTATTAAT